>JAVMKO010000020.1:9574538-10845371 GCA_032164245.1 Sternotherus odoratus
TGTACTGCAATCCATTCTTTTGATTTACACAGGATAGCAAGTGTAGACATAGCAAGCTGACAGAGCAATAGTTTAGTAGCTGAAGTATAACGAATGATCTGTGTAACCTACACTGCATCACATTATGCCTCGTAAAGGTGCCAGTCTTGTGGGATTATATTTCAGAGTTTCCTTTGTGTGCTACTTTGATAGAAGAAAACAATGCAGTGGAAGAAACCAGCAATACCTTTGTGCAAACCTGCAGCCCTATTGCACAGCTCACGGACACAAGGATTAAGCAAAATGGATGTTTATTGGATTTGTGTTTTATTTATATATGGGGGAGACTGCTTTTTAAAGGACATAAGATACCTCTTTGAACAGGATTGGAGAGAAAGCTCTCACTAATGCTCATTGCATGGGGAGACTAAAGAACTCATTCTAAAGATGTGGTCAAATAAAGACAAAGTGAGCAGTGGGGAAGGGTTTTTTTTTTAAGTGTGAAATGTAGTTACTTTGGGGAAAATTTTCAAAAGCAGTCACTCTTCTCAATGGAGTTATTCCAGATTCACACCCAGGTAACAGAGCAGAATTTATCCCTTAGTTGGCTGGACAGCAATGTTCAACACAGTTTACATAAGGTCAGATTCTTTACTGAAGAATGGGGCTGTGATCAATGCTGTTTACAACCTGATCTAAACCAGAGTTGATAAAATTCACCCCTTCCTGTTATTAACAACAACAACAGTTTTAAGATTAGCAGCTGTGTTGGTCTGTATATATCCGTAAATAAAATGAGGAAGACTTTGTAGCACTTTAGAGACTAACCAGTTTATTTCAGCATAACCTTTCGTGGGCTATAGCTCACTTCATCGGATGCATAGACTGGAACAGAAGCCAGCAATGCCCCTCTGCTATGTACATTGGCCAAATCGGCCAGTCTCCACGCAAAAGAATAAATGGACACAAATCTGACATCAGGAATCATAACATTCAAAAACCAGTAGGAGAACACTTCAATCTTCCTGGCCATTCCACTAAAGACTTGATGGTGTCAGTTTTGAAACAGAAAAAGTTCCAAAACAGACTCCAACGAGAAACTGAGGAACTGGAATTAATTTTCAAATTGGATACAATTAACCAGGGGATTAACAGAACTTGTGAATGGTTCTCTCATTACACTAATTGATTGCATTTCCCTTGTTAATTTACCTTCAATAGGTGTTAAATCCTGCCCGACAGAAATCCATTTCAAAAGGTATTTTTTCCTCCTACTGATAATGGCTCATCTAAATTTAACAGCCTCTTAGAATTGGTATGCTAATGTACAACTTTTTTTCTGAGTGTATAAATGCATCTTACTTCTGTTCCATTCTATGCATCCGACGAAGTGGGCTATAGCCCACGAAAGCTTATGCTGAAATAAACTGGTTAGTCTTTAAGGTGCTACAAAGTCTTCCTCATTTTAATAACAATAGTAACAATCAGACCAGTCCAGCTCCTCAGGCTCCTCTCTCTGCGTTGTTCAGCCCACATTCTAGATCCTCTCTCTCTCTCTCTCTCTCTCTCTCTCCCTCTCTCATTTCTAAGGCTGGAAATGAGCCTCCCCCTCATTCTTAGCAACCATTTGCAGATGTCACCATTGCACTGAGTGGCTTGCAATCAATAATTCCTTTTTTTAAAGCCCTTTCTCGCCTCCCCTGGAAAGTCTCCATTACAGATTTCCATCTTCAAATATCTGATCCTGGCCATCAGGACATTTGAGAGCAGAACACACATGTTAAGTCAGAGGTCCCCAAACTGCGGGACACACACCCCTACGGGGCAGAGAGGAACATGGGGGCAGGGGGTGTGGCAGGCCCAGGCAAGCCCCCATTGGGGGGGGAGGGAGTGTCACCCAGTTCCATCCGATCCCCAGCTCTGCTCTGGCCCGCCCCCAGCCACAACTCCTGCTCCTGGCCCCACACCTGGCTGCCGGACCCCACCGTGGCCTGGCTGTAGCCCCGCTCCCGCCCCCAGCCTCAGCTCCTGGCCACAGCTCTCTTCCCGGCCTCGACCCCAGTCCTGCCCCTAACCTCAGCCCCCTTACAACTGTCTGTGCCTCCCACCTTGCTCTGGAGCCATGACCCCACTCCTGGCCCCAGTTTGGGGGTAAGGGGACCACCCCACTGAAAAATTGGGGGACCACTGTGTTTAAGTAGATGTGGTCCGATGTGTGGGAAGGGAATGGCTCTCTCTGGTGCTCATTCGTATCTCAAATATGCTTTATTCAAAGCACTTTGCACAAGACTGTTTCAGCGGGCGACATTTAGCAGAGCTAGCTATCGCAAGTGGTCCACCCTAGGTGTCACTCTAAGACCAAACAAGGGAAACACGGAAAAACAAAGAGTAGGAGCCTTTCATTTCTATAATTCTCTGGCCCTCCTCTCCCTGGGAGAAGAGACAAAAGCAACCCAATAAGGCAATGCAGGAGACCCGGCAGACAGGGTCCATTTCAGAGTCTACTTCCGCTCTAGTTTCTGCTGCTTTGGCAAGATCGTTTCCCGGAGATGAAAAGTGCATCGTGACCTTCAAGCAGCCACAGTGCCTTCCCACAGAGCATCCTCTGGCAGGGATGGCTTTACCATGAGGCAAACCAAGGTGGCCACCTCAGGTGCCAGACTAGGGAGGGTGGGAGGGTGCCAGTAGGACCCACAGTATAGAAATTGTGTCTGCTGCTGGTGCATATGTCTTCTCTCTGCTCTAGATGCACAGAGATGGTGGAGTGCTGGGCTGGAGGGAACAAGAGACCTTTCAAAGTTTTGGCCCAAGCGAGGGGTTATGGGGGCATCATTTGAGCTCCCCCCCTCCAGTGCCAAAATGCTGTGGGCCAGCCCTGTCCTCTGCCCGTTACTTTCCTTCATCCCTCACCTGCAGAACTGGCATTTCGGGGACCAAGAGAATGAGTTCTAAACTAATTCAAAGTCTCTAGCTCAGATCCTCAGCTGATGTAAATTTGTCCTGGAACCTGTTAGACTTTTTCTGAATTGATTTTTAGGGAGTAACGAGGGAGAAGTGATACTTTTGCTCTTTGATTATTATTATTTTTCTAAGTGCAGGGTCCATGGATTTCTCTTTTGAAGCAGCATGAAGTCTTTTTAGCTGCAGTGGTGTTGTTTTAAATCTGATATTTGCCTTTAGGTCACATCTCAAAATTCTGCTGAAGAATCTATTACTGAATCTTGTGGTTATGAGACAAAGAAGGTGTTCAGGACACAGAGCGAGATCCTCATCTGGGGTAAATCAGTGTAGCTACACAGTTTAATGTTAGTGAATTATTTTATCCACTGCAGTGGATAGAGCTGTGCTGACTCAGACAAGGGTGTGGCCTGATGTGTTTCTTAACTACCCAGTTAGGGAGAGGTGGCAGACTATGTTGACAATCCCGACTACTAGACTTTTGATTTTCACGTCCCAGGGTAGATTAAATGTATTTTGTTTCTGGAGGTTCCCAAAGCTGCTGCCCCCGATAATCCCTGCAACAAGGGTGTCATTTAAAGTAGTATCTGTTTGCGGACCCTGCCAGGAATTGCATTCTTGCTGTGGACTGACACTTGATGGCAGTAGAGCTCATACAGGTGACTACCAACAGAACAGAGGAATCAGCACCAGTATGAACGTTCACTCAAGATGACAATGACACCTAGGTTTGTTTGCTTTATACTGGAATTAACATCGCTCAATAAGTTTTGAAGCCTGGCTCTGCGAATATAGAGGTGGTAAAGTCCTGTATGAAATAATATCTGGTTACAGTTCCTTTTGCTTTCCCCTACAAGATTTTATTTGAAGTCTAAATGGGGCTTGGAATGCTAGTGACATAGGACAGAGTTCTTGCTGTTTTATTTAAATATAGTGCCAAAAGTACAGTGGGCACTTGGCCTCTGCCCTGATATGATCATAGACCCTAATGTTGCAAACAGCCCTGTAGAGGTGGACCCTCAGGCCAGCATGGAGCCCTATTGATTTCAGTGGGGTGCCACATATTGGGCTGAGTCAGGGCCATAATCATATAAAAGGTGCTACTAAATCTACAGTCTAGGCCCAGTCCTACCACTAGTGAGGTTACTGTGAGATTTGCCATCAGCTGCAATTCAGTGGGTTCAAGCCCAAGCCCTGGGTTGTATATGATGAACAGACTTAAAAAAAAAATCCCCCAATGAGAGGTTACATGCATTTTGGTGCACTAGCGTATTTCTTTTACTAATGCCACATCTTGGGGAAGCAATAAACTACAAGCTACTTTGAGAAACCTTTTGGTTCTTGCTACTTAAAACAGAGCTGTGTAGTTTTTGGATAGCTCTGGAGTGCAGAGTGAATGCAGTTTTACAAGATTTATAACTGGCGCTGTAGTTCCAGATAGGTTTGTACATTAAATATATATATATATATATATATATATAATAATCAAAGCACTACACTCCTGGAACCAGCAAAGATCTTGTACAACCACCACAACAAGTAATCAATAGGGACGCATCTGGTATTGAACTACCACCTGCCTGGTAAAGCAACACTAGCAGTGCAATTATGCTGGGTTAGCAGGAAAAAAAATATCCAGATGCTCTTTCTGGATTTTAACACTTCAGCAACTACTGCACTAAATGTGAAAAGCTGCTGTCCTCCATGCCCAGCAGGTTAGAGAGATTATTAACAATTTCAGGGAACTTCAACAGCTCACATGAGCTCAGTGGTATTTTTGCAAAATTGATTCAGCAGTGAACACAGTGCCACTGTCTGTATAGTCACACTGTGTCTGGTGACTATATAGAATGACTAAATCACATAGTCGTTCTATATAGTACTGAAAACTCCAGTTCAGCTGTATACGAAGCAGGTTAACAAGGGATCCTTTTTGCTCAGTGAAACTTACAGCCTCAGTACCCCTGAAAAAGTTTGACTAAATGGAGCAATAACTAACTAAACTGGGGGGTTAATCAACTGGATTGCTGGTGATATGCCCTATAAAGAGTATCCCTGAGTTGGATAGACTAACAGTTTCAATGACCATTCCAGCATTATGTCACAGTTGGGGAATATGGATAAAATTCTCTCCAGCAATCTGTATATAGGGAGACTTAACAGAGCAGCTATTGCCCCTGCACTGTGCAAGTCCTACGTAAAACCTCACTGCAGTAGAGACTGCAGCAAAAGGGTTGGACACAGCCGGTTAAAGATGCAGTACATCATTTCTGCCCTTCAGACATACCTCATCCCCTTTGCTGCAATGCTGTTGACAAACAGCCAGTTTAACCCTTCGGAGCAAACTTCAACACTGCATTGGGGGGGGGGGAGGAGAAAAAGAGACATCATCTGATGTAATGTCTAGGCTGAAACCACGGGGACATGCGGTGGCTGGGTTGATTCAGGAAGCTTTTATGTTTCAAAGCAAAACAGTTTTCCATAGATAAGACCAGGAGATATTTCAGTCAGCAGCTTCTCAGATAGGAAGTAGAGTTCTATTCCCAAGCCACTGGGTAACCTTCCAAAAGGTCACCTGACCTCTCTGCACCTCAGTTTCCCCATCTGTAAAAGGAGGGGAAGGATACTGTTAGGACCGGAAGACATTGTGACGGACAATCTCTAAGAAGTGTAGTTACGCTTCTGAGTCAACTCCAGGAGAGTGCATAGTGATGCTATGAGACTGACCTTGCTGTTATCTGTGTGTTTGGGAACAGTTCTTAGACTGTTCCCAGCTGTGTGAATGTTTACCCCGTCTGTGTGAGAGCAAACGCGTGGGAAACTAATTGGGGAAACTAAGGTAGAAGTACGTAGTCATTGAGTGTAACCAATCAATTGTTGCTTGCAAATAAGATATGAATATGTATGAGATGTAAATGTGTGAATGTACTTAAGCCCACTCCTGTGGGCCATCTTTGGGGCTTTCCTTACTCTTTTCCCCGGCCTACGGCTCCGAAGAGGTCGGGTTCTCCTTCTGCGGTCGCGCTGATCTGATGAGCCCCCTCAGCGCCAGGACCGGGACCTTCCAATAAACTCACCTACTTTATTTACTTAACCACGTGTGTGTGCCTTGTCTCGCAATCTCCAAAGTACCTCACAACAGATACGGACTTCCTTCGTTAAGAGCTAAGCCATATTGTTTACTTGGGCACGTGCCTAAGTAAGTTATTGAATCAAGGCCTGAATCAATACATTGCCCAGCTATTCAGTCAGTTACGCCAGGTATACACAAGTATAACAGGAGAATAAGGTGCTTTGCAGCCAATAACTCACTCTGATCTCCTACAGCCATTTTGCTCACACTACAATCTGGACTATATACTTCTTAATATACAAGGGAACTCCCGAGGTGGGCAGCCCATCCTCATAATGACTCTGGTAACTAACTCAGCTCCCTGCTGACGCATCTTTTTCACACTCCATGCTGCTAAGGCCTATAAGTGAAATTGCAGACTCATGCTTTTCCCTTAATCAAAGCCTTCAGGACGACAATAATAATTCACAGCGTGTTGCCAGGAAAAGCAGCAAATCTGCCACACAATTCCCTTTTCTCTGTAGTTTGCTTAGATGTCGGGTTAGCAAACAAATAAGGATATAAATAAAACCCCACCCACCACACAAACCAACTACAAACAACAGCGCAGCAACTTCCATGCGTCGGATCCTAGAGAAGATGACCTAATTGTGGGAAGAGTCTGGTTGTGAAAGATTTAGGAGGGAATGTTTCTCGAAGCTACCTCAGCTCCCACTACTTTGAAGTGTTCAAAGCACAGCAATGGAGGGGGAATTGGGTGAAATAACCACACAAACATCAGCTGCTCTCTCTCTCTCTCTCTGTTAACATGTTGCTATGACAGGCACATTTTCTAGCTGTCTGAAGAGTTGTGGTATAAGGTACCATTTTTAACTGTTTAAACCAATGGCGACTAGCACCCACTCTAACAACTCACCTCACAGCTCTTACCCCACCTCCTTCTGTCCCCACTCCCCCAGGTCCATAGGCTCACCTGGTAACACCTCCTTCCCTCTCAAATGATGCTCCTCCAGAGACTCCACTCCACCAGCCATCTGCTCCTTCTCATTATTCCCAGCCTTACTTACTCTGATCTAACAGAGAGGAGTGACAGCAACTAGTCCAACCACGGTGTTGGTACTACTCGACCTTCCTCAGTCCACACCTGCAGGGGGAGAGTGATTCACGAGCCGGAGCATCCTCTCCTGGCTGGGCACAGAATTTAAGGACCTTCCTCTCAACTGACTTCCTTCTGACAGCCGTCAGGCCCTGTGGAGATGCGGTTCTTCTGGTGACTCAGCCCTCCAGCGAGGCCCAAAACCAGCTCACCCATTCCATGGTACCAAAGTCCCAAGTAAAAGGTATTCAGCACCACCCCGGACATCAGTAGGATAGCTTCCACCTCTCCCCTGGGCTCCTCTTCTATCCCTCTCTTCTATCAGAGTAGGGGAGTTTCCTGGCTTCTCACCAGCAGAACTCAAAAAACCCCAAAGGAAGCTAAAGGTAATCACATGAGGTTCCATCCTATGACCCACCTCAGCCAAGGAGCACACATGGGAGATAAAGGAAATCAGTGGCTCACGATTTCATGGAAGCATCATGATTCATTATGGACACGCCTGCAGCTTATACCCAGGATCCTTATCTCCTTCATGTGAGATTCTTCCATGTCTCTCCAACCGGGGACATCAGATCTCCAAATCCGTGTCGCTCCCCTGAAGTCATTTACACCATCGGAGGAGCTAGCCCATAAAGAATCACCACCAAACCTAGAAAGAACCACAGCATTAAGGACTGGACCCTGCCCTCCCGTCCCTGGGACATTTTGCAAACTTTGCAAAAGCCGCTGCTGCATTTAGACCCCAAGCTTGCAGTAATACCAGCTACAGTCATTTATTTTCCTTTATCTTACATTTCTTGCAATGGGACTTTTCCTTCCCATTACTCTTCGGGGGGGGGGGGGGGAGGAGGAAAACAGGATCACAGCCTGGGTTGAGCAATTTTTTTAAACACATGCCTTTGATCCAGCGTCTAGGAACAGAAAAACTCACCGTGCCAAGTCTCAGAACAGAGTGTTCTGCGTGTGCACCTTCCACACACAAATGTGACCTAGGGACAAGTCTTAGACTCAGCAATCTTGATGTTTCAGAGCATTCGATGGACGGCAGAACATCATCATCAAACACAGATTTCTCAGCTCATAGCCTGAGAAAAGAAAAGTTTTACGCAGGGTTGTTGTCCCTCTAATATCCTGGGACCAACATGGCTACAAGGTGGGCGAGGTACTACCTTTTATTGGACCAACTTCTTTTGAGAGAGAGACAAGTTTCTGAGCTTAAAGGCTTGTCTCTCTCACCCACCAGTAATAAGTTTTGACATCTCATGTGCTTTGCTAAATGAATGGACAGAATGGGAAAACATAAATAAATGAAACTGCTAGAAGACAGGAGAGCTGTCACAGTGATTGCTTGCCTTAATTTTCACTGAACATGCAAATCCTCTGAAGTCCCCCTTCATTCATTAAGCGCACACACACTTGAACTATGCCAGCTCTGGTTTTTGCCGCGTATAGGTTTCGTAGGGGATAGAAGAGCACACTGCAGGAGCAATGCAGAAGAAAAGCTAGAGATTCTCGCAGGTGTTTTCTGGTCCTACCTTCCAATCTCCTGCTCATTAGTTCCCCATCTGCGAAATGGGAAGAATGTTTCTCTACAGCAGGGGGGTGGTGAGAAAATTCATTAATACGTGAGGTCGCCAGACACTGTGATTATGAGGGTGATATAAACAGCTTTTAGAAAACATTGGTTGTGCAGGTTAAAAGTTACCCAACTGCAGTTTAGGCAGGACAATACTAGAGGAATATAACTGGAACAGTAATACTTATTATGTGCTTTGAGATCTTGTGATGAAAGGCTCCAGACAAGGACAATGTTTTATTACTGTTATATTCAAGCGAAGGAGCCACATGCTAAACTGAAATAGCAGGACAAGTCCTTGCGGTCTTTTCTTTCTGTTTCTATTCTATTTATTTGATGAATTACTATACTTAGAGAGCCAGGGCCTTAATGCTCCATTTGCAACAAGACAAAGTGCATTGGAAATGATCTGCCCATTAGCTCATAGAAAAGATTCATAGACATTTGCTCCAAATGGTCTAGTACAGTTTACTGTGCTAAGAGAGCTTAATGGTAGAGTGGGAGGGACAGATAGATAAACAGATAGGGAGAAATTCTGCAAAGTCTTGTTCATCCCTGTAAGGACTATTCCCGCAAAGACATGATCGATCGCTACTGTACAGGGGAAGACTGACATTTATACATACTGAAGAACTTGGCCAAAATGAATCCCCCGTTCTGGGTACGGATAAAAAACTGTCGTCCCATAAGGAAAAGGAGGCGTTCTTTATTTAACACCTGCATAGTCATAAAGGAATCAAGCTAAACATGCTTTGAGCTAGAAAGAAATCTACAGATGGAAGCATGAAGGGCCCAGCGTATAGGCAAGGAGTTACTTTAAAAATATGCAGAGGAAATAGGAGTTTTTAACCTACCGGGACATGTTTTACTGTATCAGATTAATGTTTCATCTGAGGCCAGATTTTCAAAAGGGCTCAGAGCCCAATTTTGAAGCACCCAGAACCAATTTTCGAAAGAGCTCGTCACCCAGAACATTCTCATTGTGACACTTATGGCCAGAGTCTCAAAAACTCCCAGCAGCCCATGTGCTGAGTACTTTCAAAAATCTGGCCAAGAAGTTAGATGGCTGAACTCTGCTGAAAAGCTGGCCCTGATTATAGGGGTTGAGCAGTTTTGAAAATACTGGCTCAGAGTCTGGTAAACTGTCTCAAGGGTAACACAATTAGTAGTATCAGTAACAGTAGCAGATTATAGTAATAATGCCCAGAGGTCACATTCAGAAGTCATCATTGGACTACAAGTTCCTGCCCCAAGAAGCTCCCAAAACCAGCATAGTATTTTCTTGATGCATCTGAATATTTTTCTTTAGTGAAACAAGATTGCTTGTCTAACCAATTTTGGTCCTTTGAGTTGTTGAAAATCCCTGAAATAAAGAGATTGGGTTTGAACAGTTCACTCTACCATTTAAAAAAAAAACCACTCAAAGCAATTAATTATTTTCCTGGAATTTCATAGTTAACCATGGTGATGGCAAAAAGCACCTCCCTGACACAAATGCAAACTGTGGTTACAACAACCCTGCTGCATTTCAATTCTCAGTTCTAAAGAACAGGGGTGCTAGAGGTTTTCAAAGAAAAGGTGGCCAGATTTTTCTTTTAAATATGGTCCCCAGCATCATTCTCAGAAATGCAAGGACTATTTTGGTTGCATTTTTCCAAAATAAATACACAAATAAATTCAAGCCTTAGACAAACCGGCATATAAAAATTCAGCCTGAATGATTAAAAATTTGGCAAAGTTATAAACAATTGAAAACAAGGTTTCATAATAGGAAGGGTCGGGCAACCTTAAAAAGAGGTGATGCTACCAGCCCCGTCTGTAATAAAATATGGAAGATATGCCTATAAGATAGCAAATAATGAAGATGCAAGAGATATCAGGCAATGAACGATCCACTCAGTAAAAAATGCTCTAATCATGCTTGGATTTTTTAGAGAATAGGGTACCAGTGTATCATATAAATAACTTTCTTCTGTTCAGATTTGTTATCACGGGCATAAACATGTCATTAACATTCTGAAAGGACAAACAAGAATAAAAAGTGGGGGGCACTTTTTTCTCCTGCTGGAACTCCCCCCCCCCCTCCCCCAATCCATCAATATTTATGCGGCAGCTGTTTGCATCCCAAACCCAGCCTCTCCTGAAACTGACACAATGCTGCAATTAGATTCTTGTATCACTTTCAGGAGCATCTCTCCAGGGCTGTGTGTTGCGTGCATCGCATAACTGTATTGAGATGTCCCTGCAGCAATCCCTAAGGAGGGAGGGGTTAAAGAAATAACCTTGTGTGGCAGCCCACTGCAGAACAGAGGGTTTTAATGCTGCCTATTCCGGCAGAAACAAAAAAATCAGGTTTCTCCCCCTCCCAACCTTTCTTCCAGGAACTGCCTGCCTGAAGCTGCATGATCAAAGCTGATTTAGTGCCCAGCACTCTCTCTCTTTCTTTAAAGGAGAAAATTGCTGCGGCACATACTGGATTCATCCACTATTACTGATGCTCCCTGGAGGAATGGGAAGATCTATTACCAAAGGGGGAACAGACTCAGTCTCTCCTTATGGGGGCTACTGCAATCATTTCTTTTCCAGCAAAGGCAGCTTCAGCTGGCACCCAGCAGAGGAGAGTGAGAAAGCTGGGGGCGGGGAGAGAGGGAGCTGAGCTGTTTCCATCAGCGTTGGTGGGGAGGAAGGGCTGGGGAGCGAAAAGGGAGGAGCGGATGCTGCAGAAGTGACTCAGCATCATTCTGCGGCAAAGAGGGAGCATCCTAGGACATCACCCATTTTCCCTGACGGGGTCCGCACAGGCCACTGCCCCACCTCCACCGACAGAGCTGAAGGAGAGACACGGATGCCTGCAGGGGTGTTAGGAGCTGTAGCCAGGGCCCTCAGATTTTGAGCCCCACCTCCAAACATCTCTCTCATACTCAGGCACTTCGGCAATTAGCATCGCTATTAAAATACTTCTGTTTGTTTGGGTGGTCAGCCAGCTTTATCACAAAGGTACTTTATGGCCTAGGCCATAGGTGGCGGTCAAAGAGCCAGGGGAAGGAACTGAATATGCAAAGAGGGGCATCTGCAGACCCCCATCAAACTTAATCCAGCCCTGGCCCCCTGAGAGCAGCCACAAAGCTATGGCCTGTCACACTCCCCCACACCAGGTTACTACCCAGGGATACCACTGCACTCCCCCAGCTACTAATGACTAAGCACTGCAGAAAAGCTAGCCTGCCCTACCCAGCTCCTACTCCCGGAGAGCAGCAGAGGCGTCTCCGGGGCTCTTATTTCCAAGAAGTGAGGACCCTAGTGGGAAGGCCAGGGCAGCAGCCTGCCCCCCGACACACACGAATGAGACTCTGGTGCGACTCCCCTGACACCAAGCGTGCTATAAGAACATTTATAGCCCAGAATGTAAGCACTCAGCATTGTGAGTGAAGGATGCCCAAAGGATAGAGTCAGTGGATAGATTCAAACCAGTCCCTCCAGAAGCCAAGTGCACGTTAGGGGGCTTGTGTGGGGAAAGGAATCATCACCTGTTTAAAGAGCAGCCCAGCGGGGGCCAGGAGGAACTTTGCAGACAACTGCATGCTCAAAATGCTTTACAATGTTACAGACGGCGGGCTTGATCCTGCATGGTGCTGAGTATCTCCTACATGGTGCTGAGGGCCCTCCTCTCCCATCTCAGGAGCGGGCCCCGTTTCTGCTGCCCTTACTCACAGGAGTAACACTTACATGATTTTGACAGGGCTGCTCCGACCAGCTAGCGCTGCTCAGCATACAAGTTGCAGATCTGGGCCGAAAGGAACCTGGGGAGACGGGGCACAAGATTTGTATCAGCGGGGCAGCCGTGTTAGTCTGTATCCACTAAACCAACTAGGAGTCTGGTGGCACCTTAGAGGAACAGATTTATTTGGGCATCAGCTTCTGTGGGTAAAAAAACCCCCACTTCTTCAGATGCATGGAAATAGTGGAGTTTTCTACCCACGACAGCTGGTGCCCAAATAGATCTGTTAGCCTTTTAGGTGTCACCAGACTCCCCACCCCTCCTTTTTAAATTTTCTTTTAAGATTTGTATAAAGTACCCCCGTTTGTTCCTTACCCATTCGCCTATTTCTGCTCTGATTCCCTGCCTGTTACATTTTTCCATCCTCGCTCTCTTTCTCTTGCTGGTTTTGTGATTTTTAACCCTGGCCTCTCCTCTCTTTTAAAAATGATTTTATTCTCTCCTCCCCACCCTCTCCCGCTCTCTTCCCCACCCTTGGGGTATCTCAAGGAATCAGCTGACCTGGTCTCAGGGGACACAAGAGATGGGGGAGGCTGGCAACCCTGGGGCAGAGGTAGCCAAATCCCTCGCCTCTTGGATCCAACCTGTTCTTGGGGGGGAAATGTCTCCGGCTGAGCTTTGGTGCCACGAGGGGAATTTTGCTCCCTGGGGCAGGTGAAAAAGGCATTGAGACCCCGAGTTCACAAGCCCCGTGCAAAGGGGCAGGGTGAGCACTGAATGGCAACAGGGCCGGCTCGCTGTCTTCCACTCCCTTCTCCTTTGCAGTAGCTGGGCTCCTGGCCAGGGCCAGCCTGGGACACAGTCGCTCCTCCTCTATGCGGCCCTCTCCTCCCTCCCTCCCTCCCCCCTTCCCCCCCCCCCCCCGCCACTCTTTTCCTTGGGAAGCTGGTGCAGTGTTGAACTTTTGCCAGTAACCGGTCTTGTTGCAGCAGCAAGAAGCAGCAGCTTCAGAGGGGGAGGAGGGCACAGGAAGGCTGAGCCATGCTTCCCCACTCTCCCCAAAGCCCTGTCCCCGGGGGCCACCGCTCACGCCTCACCTCCTGGCCCCCGCCCCCAGTCACATAACCCAGGACGACTGGGCAGGAAGGATGGCTCAGGACAGCACCCTCAGCTCTCTCTGCATCCACATCCCCCATCCAGGGTCACAAGCAGAGGATGCTGCCCACTGGGCTGTAGCCCCCTCTAGCGGCCTCCCCCCCCCCCCCGCCATCCATGCCAGAGGCTAGAGCTCTCTCCATCTACTTACACTTCCTGTGATGCCAGGGCAGTGGGGGGTAGCTCCCTCCAGGTCCACTCCTTAATGCACAGGGATGGTCCCTGCGTTATGCCCAGGTGTGTGTGTGATGGGGGAGGAGCTGAGCCCACCCCACCCCCATCACAGGGGGTGGCTCTCCATCTACACCCACTTCTCCTACTGTGCACAGCCAAGCAGCACTCCAGCTTCCACCCTCTCCTTCTATTCCACATGCAGCCATTTCCATGCCCAGGGGGTTGCCCTGCCTATCCCATGCCCCCTACCTCAGCCCAAGCCCGGGGACTGCAGCTTTCCCCCCTCCCTGGCACAAGGAGAGGAAGGTGCACAGGGGGCTTCGGCGGTCCCAAACCCACCCAGCCACCCCTCCCAACCCTCAAGCTGCAGCTCCATCACGGTGACTCACAGGCAGAAGGCGCTGCGGGCTCAGGCAGAGGAGGAACCACTGCCCCCTCCTCTCGCTCTCACTTTGAGAGCACACCCCCAAATTCTCCACTGCCGCTGGTTCGATTTGGCGGCACGTGGCATCTCCTTGCTACTGACAGTGCCATGCTGCTTTACCCAGCTGATTCTGGGTGGTCTGGAGAATTCACCACGGCACAGCCGATTGCCCACTTGGAAGAGAGAGTGATCACTCCAAGGAGCTGGTTTCTGAGCCAGCTGGGGCCTTGAGAGATGCTGGGAGCAGCCAGGCAGCCCAGGGGTCATCCCAGCCAGCGCCCCAAATGGGGATGCAAAAGGGGCTGAAAGCCCCCAGGCAGCCTGTGACGGTGTTCGACTCACCACCGCCGGCACCTCCCGCCGGTCGCTCCGGGAATTAGCTCCCCACGGCGGCGGAGCGCCCTCGACGCGTGGCGTCCGGCCCATCATCTGCTTTGCTGTCCTGAGACCCGTGTTGCTCCTTGTTCTACGGCGTCCTCCTCTGGGCAGGACTTTCCCTGCTCCAGGACACTCCACTGAAATCTCACCTGGGCTCTGTACCATGATTCACTTCCAGCAGAACAAAATGGAGAGAGAGACCTTGGAGCTCCTGCAGAAAATGAGCAGAAAGAAAAGCCCTTTGGGCCATCGGCTGGAATCTGCCCGCTGGCCCTTCTGGGGTCCACTCCCTCTTGGGGTTAAGCCCCTCCACCTCCTGGAGCCACACCTCTCTGAGCCTTAGCATGTCTGCTCTGCCGTGGGCCCCCTCAGGGAGTCCCCTCGTCTGGGACCTCCGTGGCTTCCACCACTGAAGGGGACGATGCAGCCCTGTTCTCTAGACCGGAGTGACTCTCAACCAGCATAAAACAGGCGGCTTATTGAGCATTGAACACAGCACAGGTACTCTCCGGACCCTCAGGCCTGGCCTCCCTCAACCCAGCACATCCAAGTCTCTCCTGCATCCAGGTGGGCTCTGCCTACTCCCCCGCTCCAGCACAGCCCCCCCTGCTTCCCAGCAGGGCAGCTGATCTCCCCCAAGCCTCTGTCCATCATCTTCTCTTCAGGTAAACAGGGTCGTCTGGGCCTCTAGCTGGAACCAGTAGGTCGGGTCCCCGAGGATCCTCTCTTCACAGTCCATTGTTCACCCACCGGCCAGCACTGCCTGCGACTCCTGAGCTGGGCCTCCAAGTCACCCTTGTCCCTTGTCCAGGCCATTGGCTGGGATCCCAAGTTCCCTCCACGGTCGTCTGGAACAACAAACTCCCTCTCCCATCGCCTTGTTAGATCAGTAACACTCAGGGAAACTGAGTCCCACCTCTGCGGGCAACCCATAGGAAATCCAACGGGGGGAAAACCCTCATTCCATCACAGTGACCACAGAGAGTGGAGAGAATTATACAAACTAGAAGAATTTCCCTGCACAACCCATGGGGAAGGCAAACATTAAAAGAGAAGGAACCAGCAAAACTAGTGAACACTGAATTTCATTTTTTTAAAAATATTCCCTTCTTCCCTTATATTAAGAAGTCATGCTATATTGTTAATTTTGATAATAACCTAATATGAATAGAAATATTTCCCTGATTTTTACAAAATGTGGGGGAAACAGAAGTGCACACCTTGTTTTCAAGCAATTTTACCAAACAAGTGCAAACCAATACCCCCATCTAGATTTACCCATGGACTTACTTTATACACTGTGCTTATTACCACTGAAATCAGGGTTAAATTTTCCTGGTTTCTGTACACACACACACACACACACACACACACACACACACACAGAATCAGATAGCAACTAAGTGTACTAAATAAACAGTTGAATTAAAGTAGCTGATTTCTGTTTCAATTTTCCAATAGGTGCTATAAACAGAGAATCTTTTCTTTTTTTAAAAATAGTGAATAGAAGTTTGATAAATTCTTTCCCCCTCCAAAAAAAGAAAAAGTGAATTTTACTACTCATCAAATGTGCTTTACTGACAGCCTTGGAAAATAAAGTCTTCCTTTATAGGAATAACCCAAGATTCAGCAGTGTTATTTTCTTTATGCTGTCGTGTTTTGACTGATCTAGAAGGACCACCTCTATAAGTTTCTTATTATTTATACGGCATTGTAAGCGGGCCTCTGACCGCCCTCTTCAAAACACAGGCAGGAGACTGCTTTTGGCTTCACCAGTGTCTTTATTTTGCTCACACACAGTGCAGAAACCCCACCACCTATGTACAGCTTTCTATACAAGTACAGCTTAGGCTCAGTCCTCAGTCTGGCTGGACTCAGGACTAGCTAGCTCCTGTAGGCTTTCAGCCTCAGCTAGCTTCCGCCCCTTCAGCTTACTCCCCATCACCATCTTCTGTCTCCTTCCTACCTCTTCACCCTGGCTTTCTCCCTGGCAGACTTTATATCCTCTGGAAGCTGCCAGGTGGAGCACATTAAGCCCTCTGCAGTCCAGGGTTACCCCCAGGTGGCTGATTAGCCTGTTGCTGGGCTTGGAGGGAGCAGGGGCTGACTCAGCAGGTGCTGAGTCAGCTGCCTGCTACAGGCATTAATATCTAGAGGCCCTAACCACCATCAGGACTTTATTGCGCTTGATGCAATATACACACAGAATAAGAGTCAGCACCTGCTTTTAAGAGCCTACAATTTAAAAAGACCAGGCACAGAATGGAGGAAAATATGCTTTATTGTTAGTATGGTGCAGATAAGGAACTGAGGCAGGGAAGGGCTGATCCTCCACTGATGGTGACTTTCATGGA
Source organism: Sternotherus odoratus (assembly GCA_032164245.1). NCBI lineage: Eukaryota > Metazoa > Chordata > Testudines > Kinosternidae > Sternotherus > Sternotherus odoratus. The sequence goes on from JAVMKO010000020.1 coordinate 9,591,427, forward strand.
GTTAGACTATTTACATCCGCTGAGGCTCTTCCTTAGAATGGGAAGTGATTTCTCCAACATCAGACAAGAAGTCTGTGGCCGAGGCAGGAATAAAGTCTTTTCTCCTGCATTACCCACAAGACCATCTCTGCTTTAGTGAGAAAGGGGCTTGTCTCTGTGGCTCAGTTAGTCCTTATTCTCTCTGCTGATACTTCAGACAAGCCTGTCAAACTGTATTGATAGCTTTGATAGTTCCACTTGGAACTGAACAGTGATCCACTAGAGTTTTTCATAGAGTCAAAATCCAGAAATCTAGTTAGTCTGACCTCCTGTATAATACAGGTCAGTGAATCTCACCCAGTAACTCCTTAATTAGGCCCAATAACCTGGATTAGACTAAAACAATACAACCTAAGACTAAACTATTATGTGTCATGGGCAGACGAGAGGAATATTTCATGAATGCTACCAAAGAGTTATGAGATGGGAATGAATTCCTGTCATTACTGGCTGGTACTAGGTTTGCGCCAGTGAAAGACTGTCTAGTACCATTCTAGATGTGCAATTATGGAAGGTTCTAAACAACATTTTAAAGAACTAGCCAGGGTTTATGCAACTGTAAACAGCTATAGTAAATAGAAATATATGACTAATAATATATAAAAATAATAAAAGTCACTGACACAAATTAACAATAAATAAAAATTACATTCTGGAAAACAGGGGCTTGATTAGATCCATTGGCAACAAATTTTGTTCCTATTTCTGAAGACTGTGTTCAAATTCCTGGTGTTTGCAGTGGGGTTAGCCAAGAAACCAAATGAAAGACTTTCCTGTAACACAGCACACCGATAATGTAAGTGTGCTGGATTATTCCTCTGAACACTAGGACAGGCAATAAGCCACTAATGCCATTTCATGGGTACCATAGAGAGTATAATACCCTGACATTAACGTCATTGTGTGGGACGGTAATGCTTACGGGGAATAGCACGTGGTTAAAAATGGTAAGATTTTATCCTATAAGATGTTAAACATAGGAGATGTAGTTTATGCCTGCTGATACCAGATAGGGTCAATTACACCCGTGGGGGAATAGATAGGGTATTTCCACCTCCTCCCTGCTTGGGGGCATTCCACTGAGGGAGGGTAGATTTAACCTAGGCTGTCTAGAGCCACGGCAGCTCAGTTGCTGAAGGGTATCTGGAGAATTTCCTAAAGAAGCCCATGCTCCAGATTCCCTGGCTCCTGGCTCCCTAGTGGAATAGGGTTAGGAATGCTGCACTTTCTTTTGGGAGTTCTGAGGTTTCCGCTAGTGGAAGTCAGAGAACTTGAGGATGAGCGAACCCCAGGATCTACAGCCTTGTAGATCCCTGGGATGTGAGAATCAGTTTTACTCAGATCCTGGGATCGCTTATAATGCTGATAACATTCATTTATAAGAAGCTAAATAAATCCAATCTTGGCACCCCTTCTTGTTTCAAAGCAGTGAGGCTCAGAACTTCAAAGGTATTTAGCCACCTCGCCCCCATTAAGTTCAATGAGAGTTTAGCACCTAACAATCCTTAAAGATCTGGGCCGTGGAGCTTGATACTAAAGACACACAACTCACATTGAAACCTGGGGACCGAATGCTGCAATCCTAGGATTTGAAAATACCTCCTATCCCAGTTCCCCCAAAGGTGGAGTGGTCTCCTCCAGTCCAAACTTTAAAGCACCCAGAGTCAAAATGCACAACTGCGTGGTAGGCCATGACTGGATTTACAATTCATAAAGTGATGGAACAGTAGTGGCCTCTTACTTCGACACAGTGGCCTCTTACTTTGACAGTGAAGTGAAATGCATATTTCAGATCACTGCAGCAATTGGTCATCCTATGCACATTTACTGTTCACATCTCCTCTGTCACATTGCTGGCATTAGGTACATGGATCCGGTATGTTGACAAGAACTGTGGATTAAGACTAGCTCTCTCTTTGGCGTGCTATAAAACCTTGTTGGAGTTTTAAATCAACAGCACAGCTCTCACTTTGGAACTATAATCCCTCCATGGTTTTATCTGTAAATGAACTGTCCCCGCAGGGTTGCTAGATGGGAAGATGTCTGATGGAATCCAACTGATTAAATGCAACAGTCTGTGCTGATTTTCACTAGTGGAGCTATCTAGAGGTAGAGCAAGTTACAAGAAAAGATATGTCAATAGAGATAAGTCCTTTTACACTAGCTGAGACTCTAGACCTAACTGTTAATATTGATCATTTTGCTTGCATTTTTGTCTCCGGTTTATATGCACATTGCATGCACATTTCCTAGTAAGTTAAAATGGCTTATCTCTGTACCTCTCGATAGCTCTTTCTCTCTAGCTATATATCTGCATTCACATATCATTTCACAACAATGTTGACTTGAAATAAAATACGCCAGCAATCACCCATGTGTACATCTTCACAGCTGAGCACAGCTGCTTGGAATGGCAGCTGTAACAGGTTTTAAATTGCTTCTGAGCAAGTGAGAAACAAAGTAGCCCAAGTCTGCCACAGCCTTCTAGCTCACACAACACCAATAGCTGTTCTACACCCCAGAAATCTCTGTCTGGAGAAATCCATTGAGAGTGGTCAGGGATATAATTTTATGCTGCATCAAAGACTGTGGAATCCTGTGAAACCCCCAGATGGGGTTAAGAATCCAGCCCTACTAATCTAATTGCAAACTGCATTTCATTCTTTTCAGAGATAGCAAAACCCAAATACCTTTTATATCACTGTTTGATGCTGTCATTCTTCAGTGCAAAATGCAGCTGTTGAAAGGTGATGCATTACCTCTCATGTCTGGCCTATTTAAGTGTTTGACATGAATCTTATCATAGCAAAAATCCACCCATGAATTCAAGCAACAGATGCAAGGAAATGAGAGTTAAAAGGGGTTATTATCATGCCGATTCCTTCTGCCAGTGCAGTTATTCCCTACATTGTAGTCTCAAAATAAATAGAGAAGTAGTTCTCCTGGAAAGCAAAGTTAGTACTATTTCTGGTGAACTTTGATGGCTGTATTTGTGGATCATCAGGCCTCTTTGAAGAAGATTTATCTCCTTTCTTTAACCCAATAAGTGCATTACGGTATCTTGCTAATGTAGTTTCATCCCAGCTGGGACAAAGCAATCTATAGGAGACAAAGAATCCCAGTACTCATGTGGATTAATTATTGGTCCCACCGAGAGTCTGTGTTTCACAATTTCTGCTGTTAGACAGGAAGCGGACTGTCACTTAGAAGAAAACACTTATTACCATCTGCTCAACTGCCACAAGATCCCACTGAGATTTTGGAGTAATTAAAACAAATGAATGAGTGCCTTTTGGCAATACTACATAGACACAGCCTGAGTCTGGTTAGCTACCTAGGTTAAATGTGTCTGAAGTTGATGTTACGATGAGAATAGATTTATTTATTTAATGCAAAAGCTCACTTGTTGCCATAAGTTGTTAGAGACTAATGGGTCCAAGGTAATGACCGTATGGGAGTGTGGAAGATGCTTAGTCCCAGATTCGCAAAGGTATTTAAGCACCTAACTCCCATTGAAATCAATGAGTGTTGGGCACCTAAATGCCTTTGAGAATCTGGACCACTGTGCAGGTGGAGGCTCTAGAAATACCATTGCTAGATAGAAGGGTATGCAAGGTCGGCCTTACCATGAGGTAAACTGAGGTGGCCACCTCAGGTACCAGACTGTGGGGGAGGAAGGGAGGGCACTAGGACCCAGAGTGTAGAAAATTATGTCTGCTGCTGGTGCAGATGATAAAACACGTTAATTCTTACATCTATTCTAATGCATGATGTGAGAGCCTGGTGGATACTCTCATCCAATCTGTGTAAATTACACTAGCCAGTTACAATTACAACTGAGGTGATGCAAAGGGAGAAGCACTGGAGGGTTTTTTCTTTAGCAAACACGTTGGTTTCAATGGCGTGATGCTGTTGTAATACTGGAGCAGCGGCATGAATTTCTCATTCCCTCCCGTGTGCACAAGTCCTTGTCAATCCTCTCTTTGACCCAAGTGCAATGTCTGCAGCCTGATTTGCACAGAAAGGTCTGGCGTGGGAAATTCGGTACAGTGCCTGGCTAAATGTTTTGCAGAGAGACTGCAGAGCTACAGACACAGCTGTTATCTGCTACCGCATTCTGCCAGCAAACTGCAGCACACCACTTAGAGAATTTTACTGGCATCCTGTCCTCCACTTCCCACTGCCAGCAGCACATGCCAGACTGCTCCATGTCTGGATCCTTGTGTCTTGCTAAGCCATATTTTATGCATATATTAGAGGGCATGGAGGAGTCTGTGTGTAACTCACATTAGTTGTATTGGACTTCTGCCTAGACAGAGGCGAGGAGACTCTCAAAACTCTACAGAAGAACTAGTAATTTCACTAGAAAGGGATGAACTCCCCAATGGTTTAGACAGACTCCGCACTGTGGGGAATGATGGCCTTATTAAGCCTCTGGAGGAGGGATCGGAGTTCAGTTCCTGACTCTGCCACAAGTGTCTTATGTGACCTTGGGCAAGTCACATAACCTTTTTGTGTCTCAGTTCTCCATCAATAACAAAGACAATTATACTTCCTCTCTCCTTCTCTTTGCCTGTCTTGTCTATTTAGATTACAAGTTCTTTAGGACAAGGACTGTCTCGCTATGTGATGGGACAGCAACTAGTACAATGAGGTCTCAATCTTTCTTGGGGTCTTTAAGTCTTACTGTAATACAGAGAAATTAAAAAAAATACTTTTGTGATGATTCATCTGTGCCTGAAATCCAGAAGCCTTCTAGTCTCTGAACTGTGGGGTGGACTCAGTTTAATCCTTCATGGACCTTTTCACATTGTCCCACCTTCAGTTCCCACGCAAGGAAGGCCTAAGGCAAGCGTAGCCATTATGTGGCCAGCTAGAATGAGGATGCATTATAGAATTGGACAGGGAAACATACCCAAATCTGTCAGCCTGTGGATTTGCATCTGGTCACATGGTCTTAAGACAATAGCTGAAGTTTGATTTTCTAAAATGTTTGCTGATTTCACTATAAAAGCTCAATGAATGTATTAGTGGGAGCATCAACGCCTAATAGAAGATTGATAGGCATCCTTGTTGGAGGTCATTGTAGTTCTTATTCTGCAGGCTAATGGTGCAGTTTATATATTCACTGCCAAGGTCTCTGAAGCAAACTATACCCAGCAAGAGTCAATAGGGCTAAGTAACAGAGAGGCAGACAACATTCACTTGTGTAAATTGCAACTGGTGATAAGCTCTCCAGTTATTGGCAGATAGTGATCGATGCATCGGGGATTGATTTATCGTGTCTAGTTTTGTCTAGATGTGATAAATCGATCCCTGAGTGCTCTCCCGTCGATTCTGGTACTCTACCTCCGCAAGAGGAGCAAGCAGAGTCGACAGGGGAACGGCAGCAGTTGACTCAGTGCTGTGAAAATGCCACAGTAAATGGACCTAAATACGCTGACTTCATCTCTGCTATTCCTGTAGCTGAAGATGTGTATTTTAGGTCAATCCCCTCCCGCCAGTGCAGACCAGGGCTAAGTCTAGGAGTAACTCCCCAGAAGGCAATGGAGTTATACTGGGATACAACCGATCAGAACCTGGCCAATAATTCACCAAGCAGTGAGAGGAAAAAGGAAAGGAGGCACTCATATCCAAGCCAGTTATTCTTACTTCTTTTATGGCAGCATAAAATATTGTTTTTCAAGTGACAAAACAACCTTGAGATGGGGAAAATCATCCACAAGGAAATGAGATGCTTTATATCCAAAAGCCAGATCCCTAAAACTACCCTGGCTACAGCACAGTGCCAATTCATGCCGGCTGAGGATCCGGCCTTCAGAATCTTAAACTTGCACCTGTATTTCTTACTGGGGGCTGGTCTACACTAAGGGGAGGGTTCGACCTAAGATATATCGGGTGATATATTTCACAGGTGTTAGACCAATAGAGAGAGACCATTCTTCTTCCTTTGTGAAGCAACTAAGCATGTTCACTGTCTGATGCTAATAAATGTGGACCAAATCCTGCAGTTTTATTTAGTCTTTACTAAGACAAAGCTTTCATTGAACAGCTAATTTTGTCATTAAAATAACCTCTTCTGATCCAGAGAAACATCATATGATTGTATTCAAGCAATTTATAAAACTTGGCACTGTCTGCATTTATTCTTTCAATATCTTTATATCTTATACTGAGTGAAAAGCGATCAGGACATAAAGGTTATTTTTTTAAAATTAACCAATGGCAAATTCTTCAGAAAAGATGAGGGAAAAGTATTTAATGCAAAGCAGTTGTCCAGTTGCTTTAATATACCTATGGAGTTCCTCTCAACCTGGTGCTACAAGTCTGTCTGAACTGCTATATTCATTTACCTGTCATCTTTGAATCAAACAGGCTGACGAAGCAAATTTCATGGGGCATAAAGTCAGAGATGTTCAGATACTGGTATCGGGGGTGGGGGATATTTCATTGTAACAGGCAACAAGCAATCCTAAGACACTGATCATTTTCTAAAATCATATAACTGGCTGGTTTAGAAAAGAATATAACAAATATTACGGAAGAGAAATGGTGGAAAGGCACATAAAGATAGAGTTAAACTGCAAGCATGTTACATGAATTATGATAAAGTCAAATTAAGCTGCAGAATAACTAATCAGATTTACATGCTAGGATTTTCAAAAGCTAATAGAAGAGTTAGGTACCCAATTCTCATTGAAATCCAAATGGGATCAGGCACCTAAATCCCTTAGGCTCATACCCTATCCATAACACGTGTGTGCACATATACTTTATATTAGGTATATTCTCATTATATTACTATAACCCGCTTTGTAATACTGCAGCGCCATAGGAAGCTGACCTCTGCAAGAGGGGGTGGAAGATGCAAAGTGAGCTGAGGGGTTGGGAGGGATGCCAGGAGCCAGTGGGGTGGGCTCAGAGGTACTGATGATTGGAAAGAAGAAAATGATGGGTGAAGTGAAAGTAGAGGAAGAAAGGAATGGGTGAAAAAGTTGCCTTGAAAGGAGTGAATGGAGATGGGTTTAAGGAGCAGCTTGGGCCAGGCTGGGGGATGAAATAACCCGATCGGGTGTGACAGGCAGAGGGGACAAAGGTGGCAAGACGCTGCTGGTTGATGAGTGATGGGAGCTGCTGTTGTTGGGGATGAAGGGGGCGCTGGGAAGGTGGAGGCGAAGAGAGGCGCTGGGAGCTGCTGTGGGAGGTGGGGGCGATGGGAACTGGGAGGATGCGGGGAAGGGGGCGATGGGAGCTGGGAGGATGCGGAGAAGGGGGCGATGGGAGGTGCCGCGGGAGGACGCGCTGAGGGCAGGCCGAGACAGAGGCACCCCTGCCGGGGAGCTGGTGATCCGACCAGTCCCGCCTCCGAGGCGGAGCCCGGCCCCTTTCCCGCGGCGCAGCGCCGCTCCCTGCTCTTGGCGCCCGCGTCAGAGCCCCCTTGTGCGGCTATAAGTAGGGCCGGGCGGGCGGCGCCCGGGTGCAGAGCAGCCTCTCCTCCTCCCGCGGGCTGCGCCATGAGCTCCTTCGGCTACGACCCCTTCTTCCCCGCCTACAAGCGGCGCTACGCCGAGAGCCCCCGGCTGCACATCGCCACGGTGCGCAGCGGCAGCAGCAGCAGCGGCGGCGGCTATGGCGCCTCCCGCTCCGTCTACTCCAGCCTCTCGGCGCCGGTCTCCTCCGTCTCGGTGCGCCGCAGTTACGCCGCCTCCTCCTCCGCCTCGCTGGAGAGCTTCGACCTGGGCCAGGTGGCGGCCATGAGCAGCGACCTCAAGTCGCTCCGCAGCCAGGAGAAGGCGCAGCTGCAGGACCTCAACGACCGCTTCGCCAGCTTCATCGAGCGGGTGCACGAGCTGGAGCAGCAGAACAAGGTGCTGGAGGCCGAGCTGCTGGTGCTGCGGCAGAAGCACGCGGAGCCCTCCCGCTTCCGCGCGCTCTACGAGCAGGAGATCCGCGAGCTGCGCCTGGCCGCGGAGGAGGCCACGGGCGAGAAGCAGGCGCTGCAGGGCGAGCGGGAAGGGCTGGAGGAGACGCTGCGCGGGATGCAGGCGCGCCTGGAGGAGGAGACGCTGAGCCGGGAGGAGGCCGAGGGCCGGCTGCTGGAGGCGCGCAAAGGGGCGGACGAGGCGGCGCTGGCGCGGGCCGAGCTGGAGAAGCGCCTCGACAGCCTGCTGGACGAGCTGGCCTTCCTCAAGAAGGTGCACGAGGAGGAGCTGGCCGAGCTGCAGGCGCAGATCCAGGTCGCGCACCTCTCGGTGGAGATGGACGTGTCGGCCAAGCCGGACCTGTCGGCCGCGCTGCGCGACATCCGGGCGCAGTACGAGCGGCTGGCGGCGCGCAACATGCAGAACGCCGAGGAGTGGTTCCGCAGCCGCTTCAGCGTCCTCACCGAGAGCGCCGCCAAGAACACCGACGCCGTGCGCGCCGCCCGCGACGAGATCTCCGAGAGCCGCCGGCTGCTCAAGGCCAAGACGCTGGAGATCGAGGCCACCCGCGGCGTGAACGAGGCGCTGGAGCGGCAGCTGCAGGAGCTGGAGGAGAAGCAGAACGCGGACATCGTCGCCATGCAGGTGAGCGGCCCCCCCCCCCCCCGGCAGCCCTGCCCCGGGGCATGGGCGGGCGGGTGTCCGGGAACCTGGGCAGGTCACTCGGGCGAGCATCGGTGCAATGCACCGCGCAGCATCCCCGGCAGGAGCTGTTCAGTACGCCCAGCGCCCAGGCGGGTCACTGCAGGCACCGTCCCAAGCGCCCACCCAGGGAGCTGTCCAGCGCTGTCGGGTATCGCTAGCGCCATCCCCGGGGAGCTCTCCAGCGCTGTGGGGTATCGCTAGCGCCCACGCAGGGAGCTGTCCAGCACTGTGGGGTATCGCTAACGCCCACGCAGGGAGCTGTCCAGTACCTTGGGGTATTGCTAACGCCCACGCAGGGAGCTGTCCAGCACTGCGGGGTATTACTGGCGCCTAGCCTGGGAGCTGTCCAGCACCTAGATAAGTAACGAAGGCAGCAACCTCAGCATCTGTCCCCATGCAGAAATCCCCATTCCCTAAACCCGGACCCAAAGGCCATTGAAGTCAGTGGAAATAGACTAATTGTCTTCTGCAATTAGTGTATCCCCACTGACCTCTGCAGCCTTCTGGGCAGCTGAGAGCTCTCCCCTCTGCAGAGACCCCCCCAGAACATACAGTGCTTCTTTGCAACTAAATGCAAAATGTCCATGGTGCCTGTATCCGCCTTTATAAGAGAAAGAAACAAAGGTTTGCATTAAGCAGGATGTATATTAATTACAGGAATCTTTTGGAAAGGGTTACGTTAAAACCAAAGGACTGTCAAATAAGTATAACTCAGCCATAACACTAGTAACTAAAAAGGTGCCATGGTTTATGATGAATGTTTTGCAATGCTTATATCAGATTGCAGTTAAATGTGCTGCATTACTTACAGTCATGTTTAACACCATGCTAATTGCCTGACTACAATTAAAAGCAGTGTTAGTTATGATCATTTTGATGAATGTCGGAATACAGCTATATTAACAGGATTAAAATTCAGTGGGTGGGGTTATTTGTGAATTGTATATGGTAGTTAATGAATAAAATCTGAATGGGTGGCATTAGTTCTAATGCATGTTAGAAGATATTGATTACATGAATATTTTTAAAGGATTTAATTTAGGTCCCTTTCAATCCTACACTTCTATGATTGAAGTCATTTTGAAGTTTTGCCATAGTAAGAAGTACAGGATTATATCATTGAAACAAAATATGATTCAAGAGCATCATTCTTTCCTTTAGTAACCACCATATTAGGAACTAAGCAGTTTGAAATAGCAAACAATCCATCACTTCTTCGAAAAGGGTTGGAAATGAAGTAGATAAACATATCTGCAAATGCAGGAAGTGGGCACAATCTAATGGTCCAGATCTTTAGCTGGTGCAAACCGATGTAGCTCTACTGAGGAACTATGCCAATTGATACCATCTAAGGATCTGGCCCATTGTGTTTGTTGGCAGGAAGTTCCATGAATGAAAGAAAAAAGAAATTAGGCTAAAATGTAAAATAGTATTTGTTGAACTATTGTAGATTCACAACATAACTAACTTTCTGCCCTAAAATAAGCAGCTTTTCTTTAAAAAATAATGGGACTAAAATAAATTCTGGCAATTGTTTGTGGGAAATAGGGAAAATCAAAAACACTTTGGATCTTACAAATATTAAATGAAACCGAATCATAGATGTTAGACATGGAAAAACCCTACCTGATAAGGCGGCACTTAATGAGAGTTTCAGATTTACACTTGATGCCAGACTTGGGTCCATTAAATACATTATTTTGCTGCAGCAGGATTGCATTTAATAAGACTAATATTTTCCAAGCCATCATTGTAGTACACAAGAGGACCTAAAGATTTTATGTTTCTGAATATTCTTATTCCCAACAGGACACAATTAATAAATTAGAAAATGAACTGAGAACCACAAAGAGTGAGATGGCCCGTTATTTGAAAGAATATCAAGATCTTCTCAATGTGAAAATGGCTCTGGATATTGAAATTGCAGCATACAGGTATGACTGAGAAAGTGTTAAGTGAATCCGAAATTTTCTCTTGCAGCTGGAGAAATTCCATTTTATTTTTTATGCCTCTCACTAGCTTTAAGCCCCTTACATAATCAGCTCTAATATTTGGCAAGAATTATAGCTGCTGACTACGTTAGCCTTTCATAGACTAATAGATATCTGAAATAGATAAGAACTATTAGGTCATTTTCTTCACTCTGTCACTATAGAAAAAATTGCTACAGGTTTCCTATGGAATTCTATTTTATTCTTCACTGCTTTTATTAACTAGCTCTTAACCCACTCATAGAAAAACAGCCAACCAAAGATGATTTGAAGGTGAAATGTTTGCTTCAGAACAAAATCTTCACTATATAATAAACCTTGAATACAAAAAGTTTGTTAGAACCAGCAAAGCCTAATTAAAATAATAAATACAAAGGTTGGGATTATCAAGTGCCTAAGTAAGTTAGGAGCTCAAATCCCACTAAAACTTACTTAGGTGCTTTTAAAATCTCAGCCGACGGCTAATGTTTAAGAGCAGACTTACTGCAACATCATTGTTTTATGCTTGACCACAGGCATTAATGGAAAGTGCAAACACTAAGTTAAAATTATTTTGACTACCTGCATCTGAGAATAGAGGCAGGGAAGTATTTTTTCAGTATAAAATGGCTTGGTATATTTATTAAATGTGGACTCCCAGGAACAAAAGGGGGAGGTCAAATTGTTGGACATCCCCGCTCTGTGCAGTCCTACATAATAACAAGATTTGATTGCTGTCATAATTATGATATTTTCATGTTTTTCATTAGTTCCCTTTCAAAGGGATCTTTACATCCGGCGATGTACACTGATGTCTAATTTCTACCTTCTTTAACTCACTTAGGTAAAGTGCCATCCTGTCTTTTTGGATCAATATATAATTGCCAGATAGTTGGTTATTGTGGAATAATGGTCTTTATTACTAAAAGCATATAAGATGGTAATCTTTTTGAGGGCAGAGACCATCTTTTCCCTGTGTTTGTACAGCCTCTAGCACAGTGTGGTCCTGGCCCATGAATGGGGCTTCTAGGCACAACTGCAGAACAAACAATACATAATTGTTTCTTTTTCCTCCTCTAGAAAATTGTTGGAAGGTGAGGAGACACGGCTTAGTTTCACTGGTGTTGGTGTTGGGAGCATCACCAGTGGCTACACTCAGAGTGCCCCAGTCTTTGGCCGATCTGCCTACAGTGGTTTACAGAGCAGCTCCTATTTGATGTCAGCCCGTTCCTTCCCTGCTTACTACTCCAGTCACGTTCAGGAAGAACAGATAGAAGTAGAGGAGACTATTGAGGCAGCAAAAATGGAAGTGGCCAAAGCAGCACCCCCTTCAGAAGGAGAAGGTGAGGAGGAGGCTGAGGAAGAGGAGGGAGGAGAAGAAGGTGAAGAAGAGGAAGCAGGTAAATTTGGTTACTTTCAAAGCATGCTATTCCAGAATTCACCTATCCTCATATGAGGCCTCAATCTGCAGAATCTTTGTTAATATAAACACCCCTAACTCAAGAACATAGACCAATTGGCTTAAATGGGGCTATTCACCTAAGTAAGGAATTGCTGGATTGACCCCATGATGCACGTGAGGGAAAATCTAAGAACAATATGAAGGATGAATTCAGACAAATATTAAATGTTCAATATATTATGGGGCCAATCCTGCTCTCCTGGCAGTCAATGGGAGCTTTGCAATTGACTTTCAAAGGAAGAACATTGGGCTCTGTTAATAGAAAGCCCTATTGGCTAATTCTCAAGCCATTTGCAGACATTCCTGAAAAGAACAGGAACATCATGAACTAAATATTAATTCCCAGAGAACATCTTGAACCAAATCCTCAGCTGGTGTAAATCAGTGTTATTGAGTTCAGTGAAACTGTGCTGATTTACATCAGCTGGGGATCTTGCCAGTTACTTCCACTGTCTTCTTTCCACCAAAGAACTTTTTTATATTACATTCTTTACTAAATTCAGAAGTTTTTAAAGAAACATTCCAAACTACTTATTCTCCAGAGCATCCTTTCCCAGTTCCTGTTGCAATTTGTTTTGTTATCCTGTGTCTTTGAACTAGAGCTCCATTGAGAATATGCATTCTGTTTTTGATGCTATAATCATTCTCCGGGCAACATAGTCTAATGCACTAAACAATGGGTTGTAACATCTTAAATGCCTAAACAGCAGAAAAAAATTAAACAGGCAGTTATTAATGATCTGTGATGGTTAATTCTTGAGGGAGGATTTCAACCATACACATCTGAAAGCAAATTTTGTTTTTATTTAAATAATTACCTAAGATCCACTTAGTAGGAAAGCTCATCTGTAACTAGATAGAAGACTTACCTTACTCTTTCCGTCAGAGGTAAAGTACTGGAGAGCGATCTGCTATTGATTTGGCAGGTCTTCACTAGACCTGCTAAATCAATCGCCGGTGGATCAATCCCAGCTGTAGTATAGACATAGTCTAAGTTCATTTATGCTCCCATTGAGGTCAGTGGGGTTTTATAATTGACTTCAATTAAAACAAAATCAAGACCCTGGCTCAGCAGCCTATATATGCAAGATGTGGAATGTTTTATTGCTGCTCAATTTTTAAAGGTGCCAAGGAGGAATCTGAGGAAGCCAAAGAGGGCGAGGAGGAGGAAGGAGGAGAAGAGGAAGAAACAGAAGGAGAGGAATCCCAAGAGGCTGCTGAGAAAGCTGAAGATGGGGAGAAGAAGGAAGAGGCAGCAGGAGAGGAAGAGAGAAAAGAGAAAAAGAAGGATTGATTTAGACTGTGTGTTGGTTTTCCAATCAAGTCACAAAACAATCCATAAATTTACTGAGCTAAAACTGTTGCACCATGTATTTAATTCAGAGACAATTTAGGTTTAAAGTTAAAGTTCTACAGTGTTTTTTCCTCTATGCGCAGTATCAGTATGCTTGCAGAGTGCCCATTGGCTTGCTTCCAGAATATGCATGGTGTTTACTTATCAGTTTAAGAGCTATGTTCAATTTGGATGATTCAAAACCTTAAAATTAAGTCACTGGGGAGACAAAATATGTTTAAACTAAATTCAAAATAGTTATGGAAACCATGAGTGGTAAAGTACCGAAAGCTTCAATAAAGTATATGTGATAAAGCTAGACAATAAAGAACTGCGTACACAGTTTTCTCATAGTGTGGGTCATATGTTACCAAGTACATCTGGAAATGACTGGTGAAATTATACACATGATTAGAACAAAGTACCAATGTTCCAGTCCTATATAGGGGGACATGTAATATTGGTAAATATTCCTTTTCAGCTGGCGCTTTTGGGGATGTAAACATTGTGTTATCATTCATGAATTTTTAATGTCTGGAACATAATCTGTACAGAAAAATTTAAATGGTGAAGGAAACAACAAGGGTATGTGTGCTTATAAGCTTCCCCCCCAGGTGCAAATTGTAGCATCTGGACACACTGCCACATCCATGCAGAACCCCACTGAAGAAATAATGATTCCATAAAGGCACAGAAGTCTGATGTATGTGCTCAGTTGCATGATTTAAACCCATAGTCACTACTCTTCTGGAAAGGTTTTACATTGCAGCTTGGGAGTTTCATTGCACCCATACTGGTATAAGGGACAGGTTTAGTTGAACTCCAATGTGGACAAAAAGGTGGGGAAATATATATATATATTGGCATATTCTAACACAAACACAGTTCTCAGAGGGTGTCAGTTGGAATTCACGCAGATCTTTTATACTTTACAACCTGATCCAAAGTGCAATTAAGTCAATGAAAATTCACTTTAGTGGGCTTTGGATCAGGTCCTTGTTAAAAAATGATCAAAGCAGTGTTGCATTATGAGAAACTCAAGGGGAATGACAGCAAACATTTATATCTTTCTACTTGAATGTGACCTGCTTTCACATAGAGCTTTCACTAAGTTATCTTAGTACCTTCCCCCCAGGAGTCTTCCTTTCTACTGCTGCAAATCAGCCAATGACTTTTAACTTCTAAAGATCAGCCTAAAATTGCATTAAATATAATCACGGCGTAGACAAAAAATGAGATCAATTAGAGTGGGAAGAGAGATGCAAAACAAGACTAACTCCCTGATCGGAGATAACAAGCTGGTTCAGCCTAATTGGACTAACCTTTTTACCTCCCACCTGGTTCTTGCCTACTTTTCTATACCTGCCTCTGGACACTTCCACTGCTTGCATCCGATGAAGTGGGTATTAGCCCACAAAAGCTTATGCTTCAAAACTTTATAGTTGGTCTTTAAGGTGCCATAGGACTTTGTTAAAACAAGCTAAGTATCTCATATCTTGTTCTGAGCTTATTTATTTTCAGTGTATATAAATGAGGCAGCACTAAAGCTAGTATATAGAGACACAGGATGAAATTCTGCCCCTATGCAGAGGGCCAGCATAAGACTTACGCAACACTTAAGTCCCACCTTAGGTAAATTACCAAGTGCAGCTAAACCATTTTAAACGAAGATTTCACCAGTTTAAATGTGTCTACATCAAGGGTTTGCACAGGTTTAGCTAAATCAATCTAGGAGTTAAACTGAAGCAAGTTTTCTAATGCATGGCACTCATAAGAGACAGAATGAAATGAGTCATAGATAACACTTTTTAAATTATGAGTTATTATTTTTCCCCATTCTGCCTACTAAACTATTCAAGAGATAGAAGATATATTTCATTCTTTGGAGAGTTTTCAAGTGTTTTTTCCAAAGGCAACTATCAGTGTGATGGTGAGAAAACAGCTGTGAAGAGATTGTTGGTGCTAGCCTTTAAAAAGACGTTTCTCCCCCAAACTCCCAGGAAACAGTGGAGAAGAGCCTAAGGCCAGGTCTGTAGTGGGAAATTAGGTTGATATAACTATGATGCTCAGGGGTGTGAAAATCCACAGCCCTGAGTGACACAGTTAAATCAACCCAGTGTAGACAGTCCTAGGTTAATGGGAGAATTCTCCTGTCAACCTAGCTACTACTTCTTGTGGAGGTAGATTACCTATGGAGATGGGAAAACCACTCCTGTTGGTGTAGCTAGTGTCTTCACAGAAGTGCTGCAGAGTCACTGTAGTGGTTTATGTGTAGACAAGCCATAAGGGAGTATAGCAAGAAGGTATTCAGGAAACGCAACTTTGTCCTTACATATAGATAACAAAAAGAAGGTGCAATTTAAGGGTGAGAGCAATTAAACAGTGGAACACTTTATCAAGAGTCATGGGGAATTCTCCATCATGGTCCATTTTTAAATCAAGGTTGGATGTTTTTCTAAAATATCTGCTATAGGAATTATTCTGGGCAAGCTCTATGTGTGGCCTGTGGCATATAGGAGGTCAGACTAAATAATCACAATCATCCGTTCTGGCTTTGGAATCTGTGACTGCTGGTTCTGGGCAAGGAATCCCAACGGCATGGTCAAAGCTCATTTTAGACAACTCAAAATGCTTTTCCCTTTCAACATCTTTCTTGATGGGAGAGTTTCTTTCCAAACTTGACCAATTCTGCTACGAGGGTGAGCAGATGTCCTGATTTTATAGGGACAGTCTCGATTTTGGGTTTTTTTTTAATATAGGCTTCTATTAATCCCCATCCCGTCCTGATGTTTCACATTTGCTGCCTGGTCACCCTATCTGCTAACCACAATCATAAATTTACAGTTATAGTCTTGCTATTTTAAACACATTTTCTCTCCCTTTCTAGTGAAGCAAAAACCACCATGCATGGCAGCTTTGATAAAAAGGATGAGGAAATCAAAAGCAATGCTATTTGCCATTTGATCAGAAGGCAGGAGAAGTTCAGACTACCTGATACTTCCTGTGCCTTTTGCTAAGTGGTTTCCCTGGCAAAATCAACCCAGTGTAGACAGCCCTAGGTCTGTCCAAAGCAGTATTTAAGTACGGCAGTGTGTTATCAGCGTGAAATAGAATAGTTGGAATTTCATTTATGTGCCTTTCTTAGACAAGCCTATAATTGCCACATGCGCAGGGCACCACAGTCTGATCCTACAGGTAGAACTCCCAAAGACTGCAGGATCAGGCCCTAGGACATTAAAGCAAAACTGTGCAAAGTTAACAGGCTTGCCTCTCACCTGGGGGCTTGATCCAGTGGAATGCTGAGCACCTACAATTTGCACTGACTTCAGGGGGAGCTTTAGCGCCTCAACACCTCCCAAGGTCAAACCCTCTAGGGAGCATCAGCTGTTGTTCCAGGTCTCACATATCATCTGAACTGACCTCTCTATGGCTCTGTGCCAGCTCAAAAGCTTGCTTTGCTCACCCACAGAAGTTGGTCCAATAAAAGATATTACCTCACCTGCCTTGTGCCTCTACTCATGCTTTTTTTCTGGGATCAGCCCCCTGCCCTGTTTACTCCTGTGCAATTCTTTTGCCTCCAGGAGTTTCCTTGTTTAAAGCAGTTATTTTGCTACCTGAAATTTGCAAATAAAGATCAAAGAAGCCTATTGAGACTCCTGTCATCAAAGATTTCCTCTGACTGCACTTTTTTGGTAGAAGATCACATTTCTCTTCATCCCCAAGCCTGCCTTTTTGAACATGCTACAGGCTAGTTGGAAGAAAGGTCTAAAGGGTTAAGCCAGCTCTTTAGGAAATGTGCAAGAAACAGACAGGGAAATGTACTGCAGATACTTACAGGTTGCAGGGACTGTTCAGCCTTGTTTGGTTCCTGGAGTTCTGCTGTGCTGGTAAAAGGGAACAGGACAATCTGTATTTGTTGTGCCTGGGAGCTCGAATAAACCCCAGGGCACCTAGTTATTCTGCTAGAAACACTTGTTTCATGTTTATAAATCTGGGAGCAATTTTTGACGCAATGCAGTAAGCCAGACTGGCAGAGAGGAAACATGAGGAAAGTTCTCTCCTCTCACTTTAATCTGGGCAGCAGTTTAGGGAAGTCAGCGAAGTTGCCATCCCTAGGATCTGTCTTCATTACAAGATCGATTGTGTTCCCTCCTCCCCAAAAGCTGTGATTGAATCTCAGGGGAGCAAAACATCCATAGGTCACAGCTGATGGGAACTGGATTCAAACCAATGATTTTTTCTTAATAATCAAGTTGGTTTTGTTTTGCTTTTCTATTAGGTAGAACAAAATTCTTGAAAGATTCAGGATGTTCCATTAGCTAAATATTTCACCATTAATTATTTGCTGCGTTCATTGATTATTTAATATTATTTGTAGCATTGTTGGGGGGAAGAGCCCCACATAAATGAGAAACAAGCCAAACCCAGGTGTTGAGTGTAATGTGTGACATACACTGGGAATGGGGACCCATTTGTATATCCTGTGAAGTACAGCTATAGCTTCCCAGAGAAGAAGCATATTTTTCTTCTTCTAAATTGGATTTTAGTTCTGGAAAAGATAGGAACGGGTGGCAGTGGCTGGAACAAGTCATTTTGCAAGCAGGTGTTGAATGCATAAGATCCCTTCCAAACAGCCCTCCCTATGAATCTCAGTCCTGACCTATATTTGCTTTGCTGACCTTTTCTTATCCCTTATTTGAGCAGTGGTAGTGCTTTTATGACTCTCATTAATCATCCATTAGTAATTTATGGCCTGATCCAAAGCCCATTGAGGTTAGTGGTAGTCTTTGCATGTATTTTTCTGTCTTTAAATTTACACACACGTATCAGCCACACAACTTCAGATTTTTAAAATGCCTTTCACCAGGGCTTTTGGATTGATTAATGAACTTCTCTGAGGTCCCCAATTAATTAATCCCTCCAGTGATTATGCTGATTTTAAGAAGTAACTGGTACAAATCAGACAAATGAAATAACCATTTATGCCTCCGTGAGCTGAATTTACCTCGCTCTTCAAACTGTGTCTGAGATGAGATGTCAGCAGACAAAACCCCCTGGCAAAATTAAATATGAATTTAATCTAAAACTTGCAGTATTATAAATATTTAGAAATATATGTTATTCTGTTACTTATTCCTCCCTGTGCTGTGTTTCCTGTGGGTTATTCAAACAGTTCAGATGGAAATATTTACTTTGGGAAATATCCTGAAATCACTAACATGTTTTATACATCAGAGTTTACAGATAGAAAATCTACAGCTAGAAGATAATTAAAGTCAGAAATCTTACTTCGCCCCCCCTCCTTTTGCTCAGATGAGTGATAATACAAAACAAACTTCCACAGTGGATGGGCGGCACACAGTTGTGACCTTTTCATGCTCACTTTTCACGCTCACTATAATATCATTAAATAAAATGAGGAAGACTTTGTAGCACCTTAGAGACTACGATGCTACAAAGTCTTCCTTGTTTTATTTACGGATACAGACTAACACGGCTGCTAATCTTAAACCTGTTAGGATATCATTGTTTCTTTGTGCTTCCCTTGGGGTTTTTTTATATCTACTTGTTGCCTAGTCTACATGCTGCTTTTGTAACAATTTGTACTAGTAATCAGAATTTGCCCATATACTTATATCATAAGTGTGGAAGAGGGCATGACACAAAAAATATTAGGCTAGTTTATGTCTCCAGGTACACTTGTGCAAGTTCACAAGGACTGAGATCAAAACATAACTCACTTCACAGGGTGAACATCATTAGACCTTGACCCTGTGTAGAGTCTTAAGCAGATCCTTAACTTGATGCACTGTGAAAGGGCCCATTGACTGTAATGGAACTATTTGTTTATTTTACATGTATACAGCACCTACACATAATTCTGAGGTTGAAAAAATAACCTCAGATATACTCTGGCAGCATTGCTCCATTGTACCTAAAGAATAGTAGTGCAGTAGACCGATGTTTGTCCTCTATGAGTTCAATTTAACTCCCATTAAAATCTGTGAAAGTTTTTCCATTAACTTGCAGTTTTATATATATGAACTGCAAAAGTCTGTTCTTTAAGCCACTCTAGATATAGATAAATCTTTTATGAATAAACTGGCTATTGAGATGTTACCATTTAATTTGCTTTTTTTCCCCTTTAATTAAACATCAGTCATCCAGCAATCTGTTGAGAAGAGCTTTCATTAATGATACCAACAGGAGAAACATTCATTATTTTGCTACACAAAGGAGTTCAGATTTATTTGAAAGGTTTTCTCCACTGTGGACATTTTACATTTCCTTCAGCTATGAATACACATCTCCTTCCATTAAAAAACAATCTGAATTTTAATTATTGATAAAGAATTAACTCCTACAGAAGATATGTGCACACCACTTATTTTTGATCAGCGCTATATGTAGCCAATGAAATTCAAGGTACTGAATTCAGCAGATTGAGGATGTGATCATTCCCCTCTATTTGGCATTGGTGAGGCCTCATCTGGAGTACTGTGTCCAGTTCTGAGCCCCATTCTACAAAAGGATGTGGAAAAATTGGACAGAGTCCAGTGGAGGGCAAAAAAATATGATTAGGGGGCTGGGTCACATGATTTATGAGGAGAGGCTGAGGAAACTGGGATTGTTTAGTGTGCAGAAGAGAAGAATGAGGGGGGATTTGATAGCTGATTTCAACTACCTCTACTGGAAATGGGGTTCCAAAGAGGATGGACCTACTGTTCTCAGTCATAGCAGATGACAGAACAAGGAGTAATGGTTTCAGGTTGCAGTGGGGGAGGTCTAGGTTGGATATTAGGAAAGACTTTTCCACTAGGAGGGGGTGAATCACTGGAATGGGTTTGCGATGGCATGCTGACTCACCCCTGTGGCACCTCCTGCTGGTCATCCAGGGAATTAGTGTTTCCAGCCTTGGAGCATCCTCTACAGGCCAATGTCCCGCTTGCCACTGGCCCCACATCCCGCCCGGACCTCAGTGCCTCTTTCCCTGGGTGCTGCCCTGTGGCAGTACCCCCACCGATCTCTAGGTCTCCCCTCCCTGGCCCCCCCACCCACACACTATCCCCACCTTGCCTCAGCCTATAGGCTACTGCCAGTCACCATCTAGCCCCCCTTTCACTGGGGCTAACTGCAGTCTGTACAAGCCAGTCATCATAGGCAAGGGGTTTTTGACATGCTGCCTTCCTCTGCAATTCAGTATCTCCATGGGGGCCTGGACAAGGCCCTGCAGCCTGGGGAGTTACTGGCCTGGAGCTCCCCAGCCCTCTGGCCTTTTCCTAGCCCTGCCTCACACTAGGTGCCCCTAAGCTTCCCAAGCAGCTAGGTCCATCTCCCTCCTCAGCCAGAAGGAGACTGAGTGAGCACCAAACTCTCAACCCTTTTATCAGGGCCAGCTGGGCCCTAATTGACCCAATCACTGCTGTGGCTGCTCTGCCCCAGCTGTTTCCACTTTTGCAGCCCTCTGCTGGGCTGCTTTTACCCTTCTCTTTTAGGAGCAGGGTAGCCACCCCACTACAGAGTTACCTAGGGAGCTGGTGGAATCTCCATCCTTAGAGGTTTTTTAGGCCCAGCTTGACAAAGTCCTGGCTGGGATGCTTTAGCTGGGGTTGGTCCTGCTTTGAGCAGGGGGTTGGACTAGATACCTCCTGAGGTCCCTTCCCACCCTGATATTCTATGCTTATCATTCTGAATACAGATTTTTAAAAAAATGATTGGCAACTCTTTTCAATGGTGGTATTGTAAATCATCCATTTAACTGATATACTAAGGCAATAGGAAGCAAGTAGTATTCCTTATCTGAATTCCCATAGAAGCATTCATTAGACTGAATAAATGACTTATCTTGTAATAGGACATATTTGGTCTGCTCCTCAGCTGGAATAAATTGGAGGTGATTTACACTAAATTGATTTAGATCAGCTGAGCATTTTTTTATTTGTGATTTTTTTAGATCTCTTTATTAAGCTTTTAATAAATCATGGATCCAATTCTCCACTGTCTTGCACCTTGTGCAGTCATTTAGGTGCTACAGTAATGCAAATAATAATTTACATGTGTGAAAATGAGATGTAAAATCAGAGTGGGCATGTTTTCCATTCATTTTACACAAGTCTCATTCATCACAGGAGATGGAAGGCAATGGAGAATCAGGCCCCATTAATATTGTTCTTTTGCTCGTATCTTCTTGTTTCATTATGTATTAAAACTTTTATTTTCTATATAGGTTGGAATTCAGAGGGCCCTTGCTCCTAACTTTTCTCCTGTGGAGATTAACGGTTGACTTTTATGGCAGCAGAATTAGGCCAGTGTGCAGCGCTTTTGAAAATCCCATCTTTCATTCTCATTTCAGTGAGATGAAATTGATGTTTTCATTTCAGTTTTCTGTATGACTCACAAATGCTCATAAAGGAACAATAGCTAAATGGAGGTGTGTGTCTGGAATACGCTCATTAATATATTTTTTTAATGAACAGCTACTTAAAAAGTAATCAATTATATTTAATGTCAACGTTGCCTTCAGGGCAGTTTTCTGCTCCCAAAAGAGTATAATTACTCTTACCTTTTGAACTGTGTAATGGTGTTTCGCATTGACAAAGAAGAGTCTCAGATGAGAGTCGGGGAGATGATTTTAGGGATTTGGTAAAGGAGGCATTCACCTCTAGGTTAATGGACTGAATCATAGCTAGATCAGTAGCCATCAGCCGTCACTGCCTTTTGATGGGTATTTGGAGATCTTTATGAAATGTATTGATGGTCCTCAGCCCACTTTAATGGATAAGCACCCAAAACTCATCACAATCCCTATTGGCTCACTTGGTGGCAGTCTCAATAAAGAGACCAAGGATGGTGTGGTCCCTAGAGACTCTCTTTTATCCCTAAGATGGTTCCTACGGACTGGGGACTCATTTGGGGTACAGTATGAAGAGGTAGCTTAAACTACTCCTATCCATGCTTTAAACCATCAAATACTGTCCACCTTATTCACCCAAATAATTCTGTGAGGGTGACCGGGATGACTCACACAAGTAAGGTTTGAGTAATTGAGACCAAATTGAGACCTTTACTTTGTAGGGCTGTGAATCTGGATCTTTTTTACAAGCATGTGAGTTCCAATTCAACACCCATGGAATTCAACGGTAATACTCCCATTGGCTCCAATGGACATTGGATCAGATTGTTAAATGTTTGTTTAAAGAAGCTCCCCATGATTGGGAAATGTAAAGAAGATTGTAAAAAGCCCAAGAAATTTGTAAACTGAAGCTAATTTACTATTAATGTTGAATAATTTATATTTAAAAAAAGGCCTGGGGAGAAATTCTACTCATTGAAGAGAAAGCACAGAGCAAGGCATGTTTCCAATATGACCTTTATTGAGCAAGTACTGCTGTGACGGTTCTACATCGAACAACAAAAGGTTGCGTTCTGTGAATGTCAACTAGGTTCTCCCATGAACAAAAGTCCACCTTAATTGCACCAGTGAGGTAAACATAATTATTCATAAGTAGCTTTTTTAAGGCTAGGAGAATTCTGTTTTTTTCAGGATTATTTTGTTTTGTTTTCTGTTTTTTCTTGGCTCAGTTGGTTCTTTGAATAATACCTCTTCCTCAGATGTGCCCCTCCGACAGTTTAGGGAATTCAAAAGCTTTCTTTCCTCATGCATTTGTTTATTAATTTATTTAATTCCCCAAGTGCTGTGGAGGGAGTACATCTTGAGCTTGCATGCATTTCCCCCCCCCAGTATTGCACACACAAAAGTAAAATATAGTGTGTCTGGAGACTCCATGAGAGAACCTGTTTTGCTTTAAAGCTGTCACTCACATGCATTTTGCAGCTGTCATATGGCTTAACCTTTTTCACCAACCCAAGCTCTTTTTTATTTTTTGTAATTACTATTTATTAGTCGCTGTCTTTTACTTGTTTTATTACAGCATGAGAAGTGACTTTCTCGACCTTCTTGGTGGACACCATTTTCTCTTCAAACATTTCCTCTTGTTCCTCTACCTTTTGGGTGACTGTCACAGACTTAGTGATGTATTTGGTTGTACTGTCCCCACCGTCGCTAGTGATTTTCTCCACCTTTTTGGTTACCACAACTTTCTGTCCACTCTTCTCTTTCTTCTCTTCAGATGGGCTCACATCCAGGCCATTGGTGACCACACCCTTGTCTTCCTCCTCAACTTCTTTTTCTTTGGATTTCTCCTCCTCCTTCTCCTCCACCTCCCCATTCACTGCAATGTCTTCTTTTGTGGACTCCTTGGCCCGGTCACTTTCCTCTGCCTTTGTTTTGGACTCTTTCTCTACACTGACTTTTGTTACCTTTGTGACTGAGATGATCTCTTCCACTGCAGTCTTTTCTTCTTTCTCTGGGGATCCTGGCTTCTCTGGGGATCCTGCCTTCTCTTCCTTTGTTTCCTCCTCTTTACCTTCCTTCCCCACTTTCTGTTCTTCACTTTCTCCTTCTTCAGCTTCTTCTCCTGATTCCTTCTGTTCGTCCTCAGCCTCTTCTGTGGCAGGAGATTTAGGTGGAGATTTTGCTAAAGTCGCTTTCACTTTTTCCTCCTTCCCTTCCACTGCAGCCTCTTCAGCCTCTTCCTTGCTCTTCCCTTCAGGTTTCTTTTCTTTCTTAGTCTCAGCCTCAGCTTCTTCTCCCTCAGCTTCAGCCTCACCTTCTTCTTCTTCTTCCTGCTCAGCCTCCTCACCCTCTTCCTTTTCACTCTTTTCCTCTTCTTCTTTTTCAGAACCTCCTTCTTCTGCTTCATCAGATTTTGCAGCCTCCTCTTCCTCCTCCTCCTCCTCCTCTTCTTCTTCTTCAGTTTTGGGTGCAGCTGCTTTCACTGGAGCTTTCTTCTCAGCTACAATTTCCTCTTCCACTGCTTCTTCCTCTTCCCCTTCTGCTTCTTCTTCCTTCTTTTTTTCCTGCTTGGCACCAGTTGCGAATTCCTTTGCAATGGCTGCCAAGGCATCATCCATTTCAGACTTCTCATCCTCCACCTTTGTCTCTTCAATGATTTCTTCTACAAATTTGTGCTGGACCTTTAGCTTTGGCGGCTCAGCTTTTGATTTCTGTATTTTACTAGATGCTATTGTGACTGTGGGTTGCCTGTGTGTAAATGTGGGACCAGTAATGCTTCCCGAGAAGGCACTAAATCTTGTCTCTTCACCCTCCAGTAGTTTCCTAAGGAAATAAAGAGGAGGAGGGGAAGTTAGCATGTAAAATGTCTGACTTGTGTCTGCAGTGTCTCACAGAATGAGACAGGTGTTCCAAGCATGTGGAATATGCTAAGGATGATGAAAATATCTGGTATTCATGTTCACTGGGATCTTCCCATTGACTGCAATAGGTTTGGGATCAGGCATCGTATGGCCACCACGGTAATAGCTGAGTGCTGCATACAGCACACATTTTTTCTTAGCTTGGTTTAAATCTTGTGATTGTCATACGTGATCACAAAGGTTTTTGTCTTGTAAAACTATAACAAAAATGTATTGGCCACATTCTCAGTCTGTTGTAAATCAGCACAGTTCTGAGCATAGTCATTCACTTCACTATAGTCATGCTGATCTAGACCTTCTGAGGATTGGGCCTTATATGTTTAAAGTATAAATTAGATTGTTAATGCCAATTAGGGCATTTGAATCCTCTTTTCTCATTAATCTGGGCATCCAAATCCCCTATATAATTTGAAACTCTCAAGTCACAATATGTTCTCCAGAATAAATCATGTTAACCTTGGCAATAAAATAAATTAAGATGTCCATTCTCAATATATTTGATAACTCCAGCACATTGCAGGGTTCTAAAGATGTTTGCTTCCCAATAGCCTGTTTTGATGTTATTTGTATTCAGAAATGCATTTCCCCATCTAGCCCTCTGACCCAGAAAATCAGTGCTTTCATGTTTTATTTTAAAGCTGTCATTGCAGTCAATTTATTTATTTATTAAGCTCCCTGGTTTAAAAAAATTATTTTGGCAAATAAACAGTTACAAAAGTAATGCAAAAGAAGCTAAAAAAAAACATTCTGCCAGATGATGGCAATAGCAGCTACCTCCCTGCTCCAGGATTACTTCACGAAGGATTCTGAAGGAAAGTTGAGAAAGAAAAGTGAAAGTGTTTTGCAATGTGCAGATTAACCATGCTCATCCGATACTCAAGTACGTCCGTGCTCTAAAATAACAAGAGAGCATTAAAACTAGCCAGGCTGCTTGCTCAACATGCACAAAGTGAAGTGAAAGAAAAGAATCACAGATTAAAAACTGTCATCGGCTTCCTACTTTTGTAAGCAAAACCAGACCAGAATGCTGCATTCTGAAGCCATTGTACTGCAGTTTAATGGTCCTATCCCATTCCCGGTGAAGTCTATGGGAGTTTTGCCATGGACGTTCACAGAGCCGGATCAGTTATTAACTCAGAAAGATTTCTTAATGTGAAGAGGTCTTGAATTTGCACAGATTTGAAAGAGTGCTAGTAATTTGGCTGAGTGTCTATTCTTGCATTTGTTTGATGCTTATAGGGGGAAATCCTTGCCAATGATAAAAGCTGTTTGGGCAGAGGTGGGTTGGAACCAGCGGCCTCTGCAGTACAATTAATATTCCAGACACGTCCGCAGCATTCCTATGGTACCTGTATGCAGCAATTTCAATATCCAACGCCATTTTGACATTGAGGAGATCCTGGTATTCCCTCAAATGACGTGCCATTTCCCATTTTGTACCCCGCAGCTCATTTTCCAACTGCTGGATCGTGTCCTGTAACAGATACATAAAACCCCCATAACAGAATTACACTTGCATCCCAAAAGCAATCCTGGTCAGACAATAGTGTTAACCCCATCTTGTAGCTGAATGGCAGCACTGGAAAAGTTCTGTAAGGAAGCCTTTTAAAAGCCCATCTTAAAATCCAGGGTTAATATATGGAAGGGATCAGAGCACAAAAGGAGTCTGATCCCAGTCTCACTGCCTTCATTGGACATCTGAATCAGGCCTATTGTTTTGCAAATAATTGTGTATTACAATAAAGCTTTAATAAAGATTAAAAGAATAAAGATTCTGCCATTCTTACTCAGGCAAAACTCCTTCTGGTGGAGCATTGCCTCAGCCAGGGTTGTAGATTTGACCTTTTAACTTTCCCCATATATTTGAAGATATCTATTAGCTATCAGTAAACTACTGTCAGGAGTTAAGAACTGTGTAAAAACACTTAGAAACATCATTTTAAAAGCTCAGGTCAGACTGTTGTCTGACTAAGCAACAGCAAAACGCGGACTATATATTTGCAAACTGTGAAACATCTCTGATACAAGGTCATTTACTGTATCCTCAGGCTTAAAAGTGCGCATAGTCAATGGGGCGGGGAATGGAGTTTCCTAAAAGAGCAGTTAAAAATCAAGGCAGGACTATTTGAAATCTTAGCACTGCTCTTTGTAAAGAGGTAGGGTGGAGTAAATGTTTTACTCTCAGAGCAGACAGCTGAGGGAGTGAAGGTCGGAGGCAAGCCCTGAACACTACAAGTAGACGTCTGGCTTGCATTGCACAGCCGGTCTTTTTGCACCACGCAAGCCAATTTGGGTTCTTTTCTTAATTTTTTTTGCACCGTTGCAGATACTTTGGGTTTGTTTTCCCACCAGCCACGTTTGCCCTTCAGCCTGTCCGCGCTCCCGCCCTGCCCGCGGCGGCTCCCCAGCGCCCGGTTCATTTTGCCTTGCGGTTTATGTCATGCCGGGCGTGGGCCCCTTACCTGGTAGGTGGCGAGGTCATTGTGGTGGCGCTCCTCGATGTCGTTCAGCTGCCTCTCCAAGGACTCCTTGGTGCCCCGCACCGACTCCAGCTCCACGCTCTTGGACTGCAGCTGCCGCCGGTACTCGGCGATCTCCTCCTTGGCGGTGCGGATGGCCTCCTTGTTGTGCTCCGCCGCCTCGGTGAGCTTGGCGTAGCGGCAGCGGAACCACTCCTCGGCTTGGTGCATGTTCTGGTCGGAGTGGCACTCCAGCTGGCTGCGGATCTCCTTGAGCGCCGAGGTGAGGTCGGTCTTGGCGTAGTCCTTCCTCTCCACCGTGATGTGCGACGCCTGGATCTGGGCCAGCAGCTCGGCCACCTCCTCGTCGTGGTTGCCCCGCAGGAAGGCCACCTCGTCCTGCAGCGACTGCACCTTCTTGTCCAGCTCCACCTTCACCAGCGAGGCCTCCTCCATGTCCCGGCGCAGGGCGCGGATGGTGGCTTCGGTCTCCTCCCGCAGCCGGGCCTCGTCCTCGAAGCGCTCCTTCAGGCGCTGGATGTCCTCCTCCACGTGCTCCGAGTCCAGCTGGACCTGCGCCTTCTCGTGGGTCACTTGCTCCAGCGCGCCGCGCAACTCCCGCAGCTCTTGCTCGTACGCCTCGCCCAGCTGCGCGCGCCCGGCTTGCTTCTGGCGCAGGGCGGCGATCTCCGCCTCGATCTCCCGGTTCTGCTGCTCCAGGCCCCGCACCTTGTCGATGTAGCCGGCGAAGCGGTCGTTCAGCCCCTGCAGCTGCTCCTTCTCGCTGGCGCGGCTCAGCTTGAAGTCCCCCCCGGCCCCGTTGAGCAGCGAGGACTGGCTGAGGTCCAGGCTCTCTGAGGAGCTCAGCACGGTGGAGCCGTAGGAGACCCGGGGCGCGCCCAGGGCGCTGCGCTTGTACGGGGAGGAGACGCTGCTCGGGGAGCCCCGGGACCAGGACTGCGACCTGAAGCCGCTGGAAGGGGAGGCGCTGGCCCGGCTGTAGGTGGCCCGGCTCTCGGTCACCCTCCGGTAGGAGGGGTTGCCCAGGGGGTCCAGGATGTAGCTCATCTTGGAAGACTTTGGGATGTGTGCGGCTTTCCCAGCGCGGCTCCTGCCCCTGCCCGCCCCTTATATACCGGAACCCGGCCGGTAGCTCGGCTCCAGCCACATGCGCCGAGGGGGCGGGCCAGGGAGGGGACTAAGACACCGCAGCCAGCCCCAGAGCCCTCCCCCCGGCAGCTAGCTCCTCCCACCTCCCCCCTTTTCCAGACCCCCTCTGCTTCCCTCCCTCCTCGCCTTCCATTTCTTTCCGCCTCTCCTCGCCCATTCCTCCCTCGCCTTCTTTCTTTCTTTCTTTCTTTCTTTCTTTCTTTCTTTCTTTCTTTCTTTCTTTCTTCCCCTTCTCTGTCCCTCCTCTCCCCCAGCTCTCCCCCTTCTTCTCTCCTTCCTCATCTCCTCCATCCCTACCCCTCTTCCTTGTTCTCTTTCCCATCCTCCCCCTCCCACCCTTCCCCTCTCCTTCCTTCCCCTACCCCCCCTGGCTTCCACCGACCGCATGGAGCAAAGCACAATGGAGCAGGGTCAAAAGAACGGCGAGAAGCCGAAGGTTGCGCTAGGCGGGGAGGTTGGGGGTGCAGGGTTTCTCCCAGGGGGGCCCGGGCAGACATTCTCCGTTAGATGTGAGGGAGAGCCCACTGAATGCATTGGGGTGGCAGGTAAGGGGTGTGTGTGTGTGTGTGTGTGTGCGTAGGAGAGAGAGCGAGCCATGGCGATTTCAGCACCACGGCCAGCGGCCACTGGAGAAGCGATGGAAGGGGATATCTCTGCAGAATGAAAAGGCGTCTCCGGGTGGTTTGCCTGGGGCTGTGTCCCCCACTCCCTACGCAGCTATAATAAAGCCTAGCTAGTATGCGATTTGTGTTAAATGAGCAGCATGCGAGTGTCAAACCGGGGCTCCATCTGCAATGCAGAGCGGCAGAAAGGAACCCGGAGTGAATAGTTGTTCCCTCCTGAACTCATGCCCTTTAACACACAGCTGTAAAATCCTTAGCCCGAGACATTCCTATTAAGATGAATCACGAGGAGCAAGAAGTCAGGGAGACGAGGGGACAAAAGAAACGACCCCCCCCCCGCCCCACAATGGTCTGACATTTGAAGGTCAACAATGCCTTGGAAAAGAGAAGAGAGGTTTGGGGGATTCATAGGAAAATGGGATTGCTGCTTTGTGATTATCGAAAGCCTGAAGTGGCTTTTCGAGTTCTGGGGATAAATAAAAGCAGAAATGTGAAATTCTGCAGCAGAAAGTTGATTGCATTCTAGGATGTAACCATTTCAGGGATAGAGCACCCATATTGTAATTGGTACAGATAAACAAGAGTTTTTCCAAAAGCCACTTGGATCTAAAGTCTTTTAATACTATTTTTCTGGATTTTGGCTTTGTTTTTTCAAAGATCTATCTATCTTTAAAATGCCTGGTTCATTTTCTCTTTAAAGATTTGTTAAAACTTATGTTTTGGTGGCACAGGGTAATTTTTGATGAGTACATTGTGGTGACTAGCTAGCATCCAGTGGACTTTGCCTTCACATGTACACGGGCAATTAAATAGTTAATTACAGGGATAAATCATTGCTGATGCTAGAATAAAAATGATCTATGTATAGTTCCTGCATTCCTTCCTTCTTGTAGGCACTGAAAATGTATGCCTGTTTCTACCCAGAAATCTGTACAATTTGAAAAACAAAAGCATGTTCACTAATTACCTTCTTATTTTAGCCCTGTGTCTGAAATGATATTTAAAATGCTGCAGCATTTCTACACTGTGCACAGCTAGAAAAGTCTGAGGGACAGGGTTAAACTTTCAAACCACATGGAACACTGTGCCACAGTTCACTCATTAATATGATGTTGTCATAGGACTGCAGCACTGCAGTCAGTGGAGAAAGGAAGTCAGAATTATCCAAGGTATCTGCTGAATTGCATTTGCAAACAGAACCTATTAGATCCACAGTTTAACCTATTTGGAGTTGTATAGGACTGGTATAAGGGGAAGATTTTAGTGTAATTGAAGCAATCAAGGATTCTAAATGCATTCTATTAATTTTGCTAATAGTTTTTCTGGGGTGGGGGTGGGGGAAGAACTCTCTAGACTCAGCAGGAAGTCAAGGCAAAAGTGCTATTAACAAAGATATTGCATTTTATTAATTTTCAGGATAAAATATGTGTTATGATCTGGTTTATTGTTATTTTCCACTTTGCTTAAAAGAACAGTAGGAAAAAACCAGAATACGTCCATGTTTTACTCACTGGGAGAACTTACTGTAAAGGAAAACATATGGTTAACAATGGTGCCTGGGACTTTTATTATTCTTTTAATGCTCTGAAAACAAGATGATTGTGCTGAAAGACAATTAAAAGAACCATATTTACTCTTGAAATAAAATGCATTTGCATTAAATATTATTTATGCACAGATTATTCAGAATCGAATTGGCTGGTATGCAAAACATATTGCTACTGTATAATCAAGTGCTAATACAGTTTGACATCTATTGAATACTTAATTTAGGCAATGTAAAGTTGAATATACAACAATTATCATAGTATATATTGATTACTTTAAAAAAAATCAGAATATTTATACAAAATGAGATGCACACATACTTTCACATGAGTCTTTATTAAATCACTTTACAGAAAGAGGGCTTTTTTCATTTTCAAAAATCACTGTTCTCGTAACATTCAATTCAGGTCCATTAGAAAGTATGTGTAGACAAAACCAATGCTAGATTTTTATGAAGGTGATATGGAGGTTAGAATGAGCCAGCAAAAACAATTTCCCTTTTTTTAGCACCTCATTCCCTTCCACTTTATATCAATATCTGGTTTAGGATTTTTGAGGTGAAGACTACTGTTTCTAAATATGGAGAACTTCTTGTCTCAGAGTTTAGCACACAGGTATCGTTACTTTTGATCAAAGAGCGTCATAGTTCTCACTCTCTGCAGAGAACTGGAGATAATGCTGGAAAATGCTGCCACTTACACAGAGTAGAAAAGAAAATACATTACTTTTAATCTTGATTGTGCATTATTGGGAAAACCAGTGTTAAGAGGAGAGATATAGAAAAACATGACTGAGTTTTGCAACTTTCTTGTTTAAAAGAAACAAAAATCAAGATGTATATAGAATACACAACCTTCTGAATGCTGCCAAAAATATTCCAGAAAATATAGATTATAATGAAAAAAAACTTGAAAATCTCTTAAGAAAATCCATGCTGGGATCTGACAGAGGGAAGGATTTGATTATATTAGAGAGATATTGCAGTGAATTGGACAGTCTAGCTAATGCAATAACTGGGGGAGGGGGGAGCATGGGGAAGCAATCTATAAATAAACTAATACACCAGTTTAGAGCCTGTTCCTCAGGAACTAGCAGTTTCTAATATAATCATGTTTTATATACATTAGGGGAGCATTGATAATATTCATGTAAGGTGGAATAAATTTGCTTCAATGGGAGGTTTGTCTGAGTAAAATCTGAGTAAAGACTTCAGGATTTGGCTGAACATTCATCCTGTAATGGTAGTCTTAAAACAAGGGGGCAGATCCCCAAATAGGGGTAAATTTGTGTCACTCTATGGAAGTCAAAAAACCTACCCTAGTTTAATCAGATGAGGATTTTGGCTCCCTTGGGATCTTAAATATGGTGGTGAATATGGTATCCAGCAGATATTTTTGCCTTTAACCTTTTACTTCTAATTTATGATGGACAAGATCATCCCCTGGTATAAACTGGACGCATGCCAATGAAGGCAATGGCGTGATGCCAATTTACTCCAGCTGAGGATATGGTAGTGGCTAAGGAAGAAAACACTCAGGTCTATGCATCAGGAGCCTAATCTTGCAAGGTCCTGGGTGCTCCCTGAAAGATGCTTAGGCCTCTCAGCTCCTATTGAATTCAAGGGGGGTATTCATCACTTTAAAAGAATTGCTCAACACCTAGCAGCAACTGGCCACCAAATGAATAAGAAATCCAATTATTCAGCCTCACATGAAGCTGCTATTAGAAACTGCCTGTCAGGGCAAAAAAGGCTGTTCACTATCATCATCTGCTTGGGATCTCACAACCGAAAGTCTGGGGCTGTGCTTATGGATTAATGATAGATCATCATTTACAAGTTTATAGTCCATATTCAGCACTGCCGTGAGAACCATCCAGTGCAGTGAAGGGAAGAGAAGCAAAATCAAAGAGGATGAAAAACATGGGTTTTTTTAACACTCTATTTCAAATTTCATAAGAGTGATGGATCTGTCTGCATAGTCTGAGCAATTTAACTTTTTGAAGCTTTTTGATAAGGTGTCAAAGAATAAAATATGAATCTTTTGATGGGGGAAAAGCATTTGCTTGCCTGAGAAATTCCCACACACAGCTTCCTTTCTGTTCTAATTATAGTTGCCCAAGGCAGGGCTAAAACACAGTCTCACTTCTATGGCGCTAGACTGCTTTTCAACAGTCACATTCAACTAGTGTGTGGGCTTGATTACTTGAAATCAAAGATTTCCACACACGTGCATTATTTTCTGTATGGAGAAGTGTTTCATGTTGTTGTTGATGGTAACAAATTGCAGTAAGAACGGAGTACAATCTTGAAAACCCAATCCTAAAGAGAACTTGCAATCACTATCTGGATAAATGAAAGTTGCTTGCAGAATGCAATGGACTTATGCTTCTTGCAAAGCTCAGTATGAGGCCTTGCAGGATCACTGCCTCATTTTGTATGTGAAGTTGCTGAGGAAGACCGGGAGATAATGTGAGTTTTGATCCCATCAGCATGCAGATGAGCCAGAGCTCTGTGTCCTCAGCCATAGATGATTTAATGTTAAGAGGCAAGGGCCATAGCATTTTAAACTCTGAGCATTCATCATTTCCCAGGTGGACCTCCCACCCTTTCACACACACATAACTTGGTGTCTTTGTCCCACATCTTGTGGGATATTTGGAGCTTGAGAAGTATAATATGATACATGGCTCAATTGGGTAATTATTGTCCTCTGAACAATACAATGCCAGTGGTACTTTTTTGACAGGAGTGAGATGGAATGGTTCTGTAAACAAATTGATGTGAGTGTTAGTTGCCAGGAATGTTTTTAAACTTTCAAATATACTGGAGGTGCAAAACCCGGGGGTGAAATCAGTTTTATGTTATATAGTACATCCCACCCCATAAGAATCTGACAGATTGCTTATCCCCCACTCCTCGGCTGCAAATTGCCAAGACCCTGAAAGGAAATCAATATTTACTCTCTAAAGTATATTTCACTAAAGCAATGTGACAGTGAACATTAAGGAGCTTCATCTGCATGGGAAAAGAAATTCTTTTATTGTCTCATCACAGAAAATGCCCATGGTGCAGATTGTTCATGTTATCTACAAGTGCACTGTGGTCAAATAGGTTCTTCAGTTGCACTTGAGGAAGTCTCCCTCTCCCATGCTCATATACTGGAACTAGTTGTTGAACTGAGCCCCACTGAGCACTTAGAGTGTATTCTTTGACAACTGAGCTCCAAATGTGCAATGAAATTGCAATCTGAAAAGTAAGTGCTTAGAAGAGGTATAATATAGTCAATTAAAGAGGGATTGTGAAACTCCATGCATGTTGCCAAAGTCCATTGAAATCCCTGGATCAATTGTGCTATAAAAGAACAAAATATTAAATAATCTCTGCGTTAAAACAGAAAGAGAACAAACTTTTATTCCTCGAATTTAAAAAAATGCTCCTCAGCTGAGAAATTGAGCCCGATTCTCATGTATGAAAAGGTCAGTTTACACCACTCTGACAATGTAAAGGGGCCTTAGTGCAGCTGGGAATCAGGTTCAAAACCCTGTTTCACTGTCAGTGGTAAATTGACCTTTGTGTAAATCAGAATCAGGTCCTTAGGATGTGAACAAGAAACTCCTGAAAATATGGGGCTGCAATGACATGGCTACAAGACCTTCAACGGCAGCTACTCTTGTGAGTGCCTTCTTGTTAAAAATACCCTATTTAATCCATATCATCGCTGAACGCCACAGTAATAGTGTCCTCTTAAGCAACATCTTGTGTCACTCAAGTTTTTGATAGCACTAACTCTCTATTACTATTATTTTTTTTTGCCAGTTTGGAAAGCTGGGTTCAAATGCACCAGGGTGAGTGAGAATGGAAGGTGTTACGGAGGTGTTCTGGTCCTAGTGGAAATTTGTGCATATCAAAACCCCGTCTCACTATCTGGCAGAACTGGAAGCATCCGCTCATGCAAAACTCAGGGCCGGAAAAGCAAGGGGGTGCTTAATGTTAAAGCAAAGATGTGTAGGCAGAGCTTGTGGGTCTAGGATTGTTCTGGGGTGTGGATGGAGCTGGAGTAGTATGGTCAGAGAAGTGTGTGTGTGGTCGGGATTAGATGGCAAAAAGGAGGATGTCTGGGACAAGATAGGTGCTGGAAATCAAGATGGAGGTACAATGGCAGAAACTTATATACTACCTGGCCTTTCTAGACGTAATTCCAATCAGTGGTTCTTGTCCTTTGCTGTACTGGTCACTGAATTCACCTGCAACACGCGCTTAAAGTAATAATGCTGTTAGAAATGGTAAACTGGAAAGAAAATGCAGTGCAGTATGTAATAACCTGTCATCTGCATTCATAACAATGAATGATAGGAGTAGTGGGATGGAAGGAGAGGCACAGAAGGGTCATGGGATTGCAGATCAATAGTTAGGAAATGGTTGAATTAGAATTGTTTAGTACCTAGTGGAGAATTCTGCTGCTTTAGGGCTATTGAATTACCCACACTGCATTCAGAGGGGCTGGTCAATTGTCCTTTTGAATCATACAGCAAGATAAACAATGCAAGGGGTCAGGTCTCTGCAGCTGAACCACATCCTAGAGTGAAAACATTGTGCTTGCCCTAAATCTAAATGGTGTAGCTGGGAAGTGAAGAAAAAGTACCTCTTTGTTGCCTGGGTGCTTCCAAATGGTAGCATCATGTTTAAGGGTCGGTGGTCATATTTCCCGGGTGTGCCATCTGTTTTCAATTGAACCGGGCTAAAAGTTGGCATACGGAAAGTAGCACAAGTTGGGGAAAGTAATCTTTTTTTAGAGCCAAAGCAGTCCGAAATAGCTCACCTTTCCTTCTAGCTTTGGTGGCTTTTGAACTTCCTTGAACTAAAAACAGTTTTGAAAAGTGGCTACAAAACATGCTCAGTATGGACACTTTTGTTGCCAGTGCTGTGTACTCCACATGCTGCCGTGCTGTGAAGTGATTCCTGGAAGTGCTGCTTCTCGGACAAAATGGAGAACAATGATTTCAAGGCTGGAGGGTGGACTGCTGACATCAAAGACAGTTTGCCATTGACTTCAATTATTAGATCTACTGTGTGCTAGCCTTTAGAAGTGCCATTGTGGAAAACAATTACCATATGCTGTGAAAAGTCCTGCTCTAAAAGCATTAGAATCAAAATAGACAGGATATATTGCTATCACCATGTTTTTTCAGATACGGCATTGAGAGAGATTAAGCTTCTCTGAACCTTTTGTTACTGGCATTAGACATCATTGATAAATGTGACCAATTCATCCCTGGAATAACTGCAACTGAGTTGCACCAGGGATTAAATTGTCCCAATATTTCCCAAAAAATCCATTTGAAGGAGGATAAACTGCTGCCCATGGTATGGATTGAATAGTGTTGAGGTTCCTCTGAGACCTATTCCAGCTGGTTCCAAACACCCAGTTGGACTCTACTCTTGTCACTCATGTTCTAGATTCACCAAGATGCTTAAAGGTGTGCCTTCCCTTAAGCATGTTAACAGCATTGACTTCACTGGGACTACTCAGATACTTACAGATAGGCACACAGGCCCAGATCCTCAAAGGTATCTAGGTGCTTAACTCCCATTGGTTTCAACGGAAGTTGGGTATCTTTAGGATGTGGACCATGCTCATTAAGTACCTTGCTTCATTTTTGACCACCTCTATTCAAAACTGTCTGTGATGCAAATGAAACTTTATCAATTTTTCCAGCAATATTTGAAATATCTGCTAATATGCCCACGATCTGATTGGACAGTGATGTGAACAGTGGGTATCAAAATATGACTTGTTTCAATCAGAGGAGTAATTATGGGACTGTGTGCTTTGTACAATACCCCAAATCTTCCTAGAACTGAATTATTTACTGTATTCAGAATTCTGAATTGCATGTTGCAAGAATACATTGGCTCAAAGCCAGTGCTATAACGCTAAGTGTGCATCCTTAGTAGAATTAACTCCAAGTTAATAGCAGGAGCAATAAATAAAGAAATTGAATAATACAGGCATTCAGAGAAGGAAAATCAATACTTCTGGTAATACACTTTGCCAGCTAATTTTATTGTCAAAATATCTCTTAGATGATTTTGTTAAAGAGCTATGCATCTCCCCACCTAAGGGGTTATAATGTATACAGAGACTTGTGTGACACACTCTAAAGAAATACAGGTGGAAAAGGACTATTTATAGTGAGCTTCTCTCAGTAATTTGAAATAATTAAAGTAGAGGATTTAGAAATGGAAAAATCAAAGGAAATCTTTTTCCTCTCTCTCAGCGACTTTCATGGATAGCTCTGGATCTGACATAACAATGACTAGCGTGTCTGAGATAAAACAGGAGCTCAGATTTTCATCTGAAATGGAAAGAGGTTGTCAGAGGGTTTTTCTAAATATGCCAATATAACATGGTAGTGTGTATTCTTTGGAACAATTATATTCATTAGGATCCTGTAGATTGTTGTCATTTTCAGGCTCTGGTATTTGTGCTTTGTAAGTCTTTGAGTCCCTAATTATCAGCATATTCTTGCCTCAGATTTTCTTCTCTTATCCCCTACAAAAAGGACATGTGAGAATGATCTGAAGAACAAACACAGATGTAAAAGATGCAGGGATGCAAATTATCTGCAATGCTGCATTCATTGCAAGACTGATACTGCATTTGTGATGTTGCAATGCTGCATTTTTGGTAACCTGCATATTTCCAGGCTAACATTAATAGTCAAATTAATGCAACTGAGGGAAATCAAAATGACATTGTCTGTAAACTTTAATAATAATACTCTACACTATTATATCAAATGCTGCCGATAGATCAACTTAAGCAGTAGTTTAAGTCAGATCCTCAGGATTTGGCAAGAGATTAGAAAAAGGACCATTCAAATCCCAAGGAACTAGGAACCAATTCACAGAACGCAACTCAAGTCTGATTCTGTTCTCTTGCCAATATAAATGAGTAACTCCAGTAAGTCAATGGAGTTACGCCAGCATTAAAAATACAAAATCAGATTTGGGAATGCTATTTCCCCTTTATCTAAAAAAACAAAAAGTGAAAATTTGCTATTTTAGTGGTAAGGTCATAGAAACATTCTATCCTTGAAACCCCTACGGCCATTGTTAGAGTGGTATTGCCACAGCACTTCAAAACAGATGTACCCTATCTCTAGCAGTGGATAGTGACATACTTCAGAAATAACAAAGAGTCCTGTGGCACCTTAAAGACTAGCTAAAGTATTGGAGCATAAGCTTTCGTGGGCTAATACCCATGCTTGCATCCGACGAAGTGGGTATTAGCCCACGAAAGCTTATGCTCCAATACTTTAGTTAGTCTTTAAGGTGCCACAGGACTCTTTGTTACCTCTGCTATTCCAGACTAACACGGCTACTTCTCTGATTCTTGACATTATACTTCAGAAAGAGATGTAATATCCCCACAATGCATCTGATTGTTCAACCTTGGGCCCGATCCTCATCTCAGTTCTTATTTCTGGTGTTAATCCCATCCAATAGTGTCTGCTCTGTGTCCTCTCTCTCCGGCATGCTCTGTTCAATGTCATATGTTCTCACCTCTGGCGAACATGTCTTCCTTGATTACATAGCAATACTTCCTCTTGAGTTGGCCTTTTTCTTTTTTCCCCCTTCAATCCTGATCACTAGTTTTTCATCATATGCACTTCTTTCCCTGTGTAACATTGCAGTTGTAACGCATCTCAGCCATTTGCTGTACACTCCTACTCGTTGCTAATTTGGCACAGATATGATTGACTACTCCTGTCCTACATCCACTAAAAGGCCTGACTCACTAACTGCAGAACATAATTATGTCTCACAGGAAGAGGTGTGGGCAAGGGAGGAATCTGCCTGAATCTTGTCAACATCCAGTGGCGGGAGCTGTAGAGTTGCTAACTTCCGTTAAACTCTATGTAAAGTTCTTTGAGATCTATGCATGAAAGAAAGCTAGACACATGCACAATACTATTGCTCTAAACACATGTTGAAGAAATGGATGAGTCTCTGATCTGCCCTGAGGTATGAACATCCTCAACATGACTTATCAACTCTCTCATCCAAGGACTGAGATAGAACACGCTTCAGCAGTTCAGAGGTGTCTGATCCAGAAAAGAATTGAAACACATTGGCAGGGGCTGATAAAGCAGAAATTTGTCCTGCTGATGTATTTATTAGTACGATTCCATGACTTCATTCTCCAGGGATGTCATCCCAACATGTTCCACAGACACTAACACCCAGATTCTGAAAGGCAGGACTGGTTAAATCTCTTGGACAAGGTATAGTCAAGGGCCAGACTCCAGAGAAAGCAACAATGATAATCAGTAAATAAAAAGATTTTGGGGTCCATTCAGAAGGGTCTGGCAGTCTAGATTTGGCCCACATTGTGCCTGTTGACTACCCCTGCTGAAAAGTATTTAGCTATGTAATTTCCATTGATGTTAAGCATCTAAATACCTTTGAGGGATTGGGACTGAATTCATTTCAATATTCAATAAAGAAGAAAAGTACCAAAAATGAAGGCACTTTTTTTTTAATTTCCAGAAGAAAATTGAAGTGGATTTATCAGAAGAGAAGGGCTCTAAGTCATGGATTTGATAGTGTAAGCCACAATAATAAAAAAGCCCCTTTCATGATGAACCCAACTCTTGCATACTACACTAGTCCACTTAATTACTTGAGGAACAGATTCCTTAGGCAGTGTATGCATTATTTATAAGAAAGTTTGCTGAGCAGTGCAATGCCACTGAACTTCATTGTCTTGTCTTTAGCCACCAGCTTGATTAGTCACATAAGCAGTTCTTATTTCAACAGCACTACTCTATTATTATAACCTGATTAGAAAGCAGTGTAGACTAGTGGCTAGCGCACTGAATAGGACTCAGAAGAAGTAGGGTTTATTCCTGGCTCTGTCATTGGCCTGATGGGTCACCTTGGTCAAGTCATTTTGATTATCAATACCTCCATTTCCCTATATGCAAAACATGGAGATAATACCTATCCTCTTTGTAAAGCACTTGGAGGTCCACTGATAAAAAGCTCTATATCAGAGCAATGTATTGTTACACTCAGGAATGAGAACTGCTCACAAGTAAAATTCATCACTTACAAATCATGCGTTGGTACTACGCACAGGGGGTGAATTTCACCTCATGTGTATAAGGGTTTGAAGGATCCCTTCCCCAGTGATTATCCATGATGGTGATTAAGTGGCATTCAATAAATTAAGAGAATGTTAGTGCTGTGTTGTTCAAATAGAATTTTATGAACCATATCCTGCCATCGTTTCTTATGCAGAACTTGTGCTGACCTCATTAAGACTTCCATATACACAATGATGGGCTAGTGAACATGGCCTTATGTTTTTACTTTGATTGCTTCTGTTTGCTTCCAGACCTTTAATTGTCTCTAGGAAGACCTGAGTGATACAAAATCTGACAATGGCTATACCTACTAGAAGGGCATATACAATAGCCATTTAATTAAGAATTGTGTATGCTCTAGGAAGAAGACAATATTAAAATTTGATTACTGGATTTATAGCACAAAATCTGTATGAATTTCCCTGGAAAATACCCTCTCTTCCCTATCACTGGCTAATAAAAATTATTGAACTGAGAATGCAGCCTTTTCTTTTCTATTAGTCCTAGCTTAGGAGTGGTAGTTTACTGCTGTCAGGGACCAGATTCTGCTATAGAATATCTACAATGCATCATACAGAGATGGGGGGATAACCCATCTTAATGTGAAGACACTGTTGTATTTTTAGAGCAGCGATGTATTTCAACAAGAGAAACACATCAACGAACATAATATTTAATGTTTTCAATGTGTCTCAAGATAAAATAAACCTAAACACAATTTGATTGCTGAGGAGTGGTTGGCTATGAGCTTCCTTAAAATATGCCTTTCCCTCTGCTGCATATTTTGATAACACAATTATGCCATTATCCCTGTTCTCTCCAGGCACAGGAATGAAGAAGCATCTCATCACTCTTATTAAAGTATAGATTTTCTAGCAGCAAGCCAGCCCAGAGAAATTGCTGTTTTTGTTATTCTGCATTCTCGGTAATACATCATTGCCTTAAGTTTTCCTGAGCTGATAATTCTACTGCATGATACTCAAACAAATAATTTGTTTACTCTTGTGCA
Source organism: Sternotherus odoratus (assembly GCA_032164245.1). Lineage (NCBI taxonomy): Eukaryota > Metazoa > Chordata > Testudines > Kinosternidae > Sternotherus > Sternotherus odoratus. Next base: position 9,632,097 of record JAVMKO010000020.1, read on the forward strand.
ATATGTTTATTGGATTCTAATGTTCTCTGTCTCATTGTTAGCTTTAATTAGAGCTATGTATAAAAATATTCCTGACATTTTACTGACTTTTTAAAAACTTGTGGGGAAAATTATCAAGTTTATTTGTTTGAGTTTTAGTTTATTTCCCATTACACGCATCCAAAAAATCCAGTGATAATTGCTTCAATAGATCAGTGAATCTGAAGATGGAATATGAAATACTCCTGATGGAGATAATAAGAAGCTGGTGTTTGTTCATGCAGCTCCTTTGTCATTTGGTGGCGATATAGACTAGAGAGGAGGAAAAATCAAGGCCCATTTAAAGCGTCTGATGTTGGGTGCCCACATTTACTTGTCACGTTTAAAAAGATCCGCCCTTGTCTACTCTGGCAAGAATGAGACCGGCGATTCACTCTGGGTGCAGCTCCATTGGTGTAGGCTGTGACATAGACAATGCAGCGGCTCAGTGCAAGGGTAAATGCAGGGGCTAAACAGCAGCAAAGACCCCCGACCCCTGTCTCCATTACAGCATTCGCTGTAGCGAGCCCCATTGGAACTGCAGCGGAGCATAACTGTGAATTTCATGTCCCAGTTTTGCCTTTGTAGCAATAGCCCCAAAATGCTCTTAAAGTCAGGCTGCAGAGCGTCAGCAAGACTGAGGACTGCAGCATCTTCATCAAAAAAAGTGCAGATGCTCCTTTATGAATTAAACCAATAAAAACGGCTTTTAAAATATTTAAACAATGCACCAGCCAGACGGAATTTACAGCCTTCTAGGCTTTTTTGTGTGCGGGTGCCCACGCTGTGCGCAGTTCTGCCCTTTAAATTCCATACGAAGTGGCAAACCCTTAATCTAATGGCAGGGAATGCAGGTGGTGCATTGCTCTAAACACACACATGTATTTTATGCTCATCTGACTGTGGACTAGTGCTGGTAAGCTGCGGAAGTCACAAGCAATGAGCTCTTAATACCATCAAGATAAAGGGCATTTCACCAACATATTTAATACAAATATTTTTCTTCTCAGGAAGAAGAAGATGGGCATAAAAACATTTAAAATAAAGGCAAAAGCTCCCACAGTAACTGCTTCAATTATTTTTAAATAGATTCTCAGTTTCACTAAGGTTCCTTTATTCCACGCTGCCAGTTTAAAAAGTCCTTGAAGTACATTTATAACCTTCTGCAGAGAAATGGAAAGGCTGTGAGAAAAGAGAGCAGGGAGAAGGTAGAGAGGCTGTTCTGGGTGATAATGGATGTGTCTAAGTGATAATGGGACTGAAGCACTATCATCATTAATGGATATCATTTATATCTAATATAAAAAGCATGTTCTTAGAGGTACAAGACAAAAATAGAAAGAAAGAATAATTAGTAGCTGTAGTTCCAATGCAGTTATTTTGATCCATTTTATTCTCTATGGGAAAAAACTCTATAGAAGCTTATGGGGGTTGGAAAAGCTCAGCCATCATTTTTTCATATGGTACCTCCTATTTACCAATCCATCTGCCCAGCTATGTCATTGTTCCAATCATGCTAAGTAACAAACCAATATTTTGATACATAGGTCCAAACACCAAGAATAGTCAGAGTTATAATAGTAAATATTAAAAACAAAACACGAGTTTGGGGAAGGGATATAAATATTCATGCTTCAGGGCTTAAGTCAACCTCTGATTAATGGAGTCAGGAAGAAAATTTCCCCGGGGGGAAGGTTATCCCCAAACTACCTTCTGCAGGGTTTATTGCACTTTCCTGGGAAGTAGCTGGTGCTGGCCATTGTGGGAGACAAATCGCTGGGCTAGAAGGACCCACTGGTCTGAACTAGTGTAATTCCTATGTTCAAATTCTGAAGTCCTTTCTTGGGCAAGCCCCACCCCCTGACCACTTCTAACACTTTTCCTCCTCAGTATGTAGTCTGAATCCTAGTGCTACGATCATTAACTTTGGTGTATATTATTCTACCACATTTCAGGCTAGTCCACAAAGGATGAGATTTCTACAAGACTCAGAGGGAGAAGCTTGTCCTTTAGCACAAGTGATTGTACTTTTAGTGCTGGAGATCCCACTTGCCCAATGACCACCCATGATGTAATTGTTAGACTATGAGCATTCCTCAAAAATATTTTTGATTTCTTGTATTTTCCTATCAGTCATAGGCTGTTGGAAACACAATTTAAAAGGTACTTAAGCATTTAAATATGCAGATAAGTACAGTACCTCACAGGATTTTCAAGAGCACCTAAGCAGTTTAGAAACTCAACTCCCATTGACTTTACTGAGATGGAGGGTGACATTTTCAAAAGTGCTTAAGTTAGTTAGGTTCCTAAGTCCCATTTTCAAGTGTCCTGTGCAATTGGGGCCAGGTGTTAAAGGTATTTAGGTGCCTAAAGATGGAGATAGGTGCTCAGTGGGATTTTCAAAAGCATTTAGGTGCTTAGTTCCATTGAAATCTTTCTGCATATTTAGGTGCCTAAATACCTTTGAAAATCTGGCTATGTTCTTTAGGAATGAGATCACTCCATTTTCATCCTTCATAAAATACCTTCAGAGTTTCTTTGCATTAATTAAAAAGCAGGTACTGAACACTGGTCACCCCACTCGCCCCTACACACATACACCCTGAAAAAGGTTTTATTTATATTCTGCTGCATTTCAAAACACAGGATCCTGATTCATCTTTCCTCCTGCACATAACCCCATGTGGCATGAAGCATGTATTTAATATGACCTGCTGACTCTTCAAAATTAACAGGAAGGCCAGACTGGATCGGTGTGCTGATATTAATATGCATGGCGAGTAATGTACGAGGTTGATAATTAATGACTCAAGTAGCCCAGGAAAGCAATGAATAATAATCAAGCTCTTTGCTTCTGGTGGCTGACTCATGCTCCCCAGTGTCTCTTGCGTTTCTATTGATGGCTGCAGTTAGGTCTCTGCCCATTACCATTTCGTGAACCTCTCCTGAGATGACCCCAAAGATCAAACCTTGTGTAATTATTAATCGTGAATAGTTAGCACCTAGAGCACTGTACAACTTCAAAGAGCAATGCAAACATTAACAAATACAGCCCTCCAACCTGCCCCTGTTAATGGCTATGCTCCTGGTGAAATCAAGGGGAGCAGGATTGGACACAGACACCAGCATGAAATTTTATACCCTAATAATTAAAGGTCAGATCACGAGAGGCCCTTGGTGAGTCTGTGGAGGGACATGCAAGAAGCCACCCCACTGTCGCAGGACCTGCTCTGTCCGCATTCTGGGACTGCTTGCGCCACATGCAGGGAGCAAGAAGCTGAAAAGGGGGCGGCGAGGAAGAGGAAGCAGGGCTGCTACGGTGCCTTCCTCCACATCTCCTTATGGAGCTCAGCTGGCTCAATGTGGGGGCAATCTGCCCCAGAGAGACCAGCTGGGCCTGAGGCACTGTGTCTTTTGTGGTCTCTAGGGCAACCTGGCTCCACAGCTCCCCCTCCACAGGGCCAGAGTATGAACAGAAAAAGCATTGCCCAGTCCTCACATTTAAACACGTTTATAGCACAAATATACTCTGAGAAAGCTCTTCATCTGTCTGTCTGTCAGCTAGAGGCATACACAAAAGAGGACTGGAAGAATCCCACAATTCAGAGAAGGCATAGTTATAGAGGATATGCAAGGAGAGACCTAGATAGACAGAGCCTTGTTCATGCTCTAAACAAAGGCTCATGGCATGGGAGGGATCCAGATTTCTTTCTTACAGGTACACAAGCACCCTCTGTCTTGCCTTTTCTCACACTGCACCTCATCCTCTCTTGAGCTCCTCAGTGCTCAATGGAAGCCTGCCAAACTCAGGCATGGGTTTTTTTCCCTCTTGTTCTATGGCTCAGGCTGTATTTATGTAACAACCTGGCGTTTCTATCCTCTTCTGTGCAAGGGAGAGCCCCTAGCAACAAGCAGTACAGAAAACAAATGAAGGGGCGCTTTAAATCAATGATGCTTCAAATGGATCTGCAGACTAAAATGTACCACTGAGTAATTAATGTGCCCACGTGCTTTCCACCAGAGCAAGCAACTGCCAGCTGATTAAACAAGCACACACTGTAGATGTCTCTCTCCACTGCAGGACTGAGACAGCCAGAGTGTGAGTTACAGCTGCTCTGCTTTCTTCTTTCTGATGCTCTGCTATATAAATAGTTTTAGTGGAAGATGGATCCTCAGATTTAAGCCTCACATCTGCCTCTGATCCCCTTTGAAAACATGATCTTTTGGGGGAAGGGACCTCTGTGCTAATCCCCTCCATTTTTGAAATGTGCGTGCACTACTACTCATGCTGGTTTAACTTACGTTGCTTAGGGGCATGACAAGTTACACTGACATAAGCATCAGTGTGGACAGCTCTATGTTGGTGGGCGAGCTCACTCCCATCGGCATAGAACAGTTACACTAGAGAACTTACTGGGTGTAGCTACATCTCTAGTGTAGACATAGGGCTTGTCTACACTACCTGCCAGATTGGCAGGCAGTGATCGATCCATCAGAGGTCAATTTACGCCTCTAGTCTAGACGCGATAAATCAACCACCGAGCGCTCTGTCAACTCCAGTAGTCCCCAGAATGACGAGTGCAAGCAGAATCAATGGGGAAGCGACAGCCATTAACTTACCGCAGTGAAGACGCCGCGGTGAGTAGACCTAAGTAAGTCTACTTCAGCTACGCTATTCTTGTAGCAGAACTTGCGTATGGTAGTGTAGACAAGCCCTTAGCCTCAGTTTGTGATGTGTCTGTCTGTGGGTGCTATTTTTGGGTGCTACTGCTCATGCCCCTATAATATCCTTGGTGCATTACTTCCACAGTTTCTTTCTTTTTCATTCACCTCCCCTACCTGATTCTTCATCACCATTGTCTTTTGCAGGCAATACCCCAGTGTGCTAAGTTTTTCTCATTAATTCTTGCAATGCTGAAAGTTCGAAAGAACTTTGCACTGTTCTGCTAAAACCCCCAAACATATTAATGAAGCAATAGCTGGCTGTTTTGCTCACACATGCCACTAAATCAGTTTAATGGAATAACACAATTAACTGAAAAACCATTAATACCAAAACGAATCTGTTGAAAGCAGAGACTTCCAGCCCCGGTGGCACATTGAATACATTAGCCTTTGGAAGAAGTAAATTCAAACTGTCCTATTGTAGGGCTCTACATCAGTGTTACACACACAGAGAGAGAATCAAAGAATGAAATCTTGGGCTAAGATCTAATTGCTGTTCTAATCAGTCAGGATTTACAGTTTGAAAGCAGAGGACTGAAAATGGAAAGGGAAGGGCAATATTAAACAGCTTAGCCTCACTCCTACCTCTTCTCTTTGGGTTCAAATGATACTTTAGGTTACAGATGAAGGTGAGCTCATGTGCCGATGAATGTTATAGGGTGGGCTGGCCCTTGAAGGGATTTTGACTCGGCTCAGCTGCTTCCCTAGGGATGCAAGATCAGAGAGAACAAGGGAAGGGGCTCTCCACATCAGCCTGAGTGCAAGGTCTGGCTGGAGCTACCTGTAATGAAGGGTGGGACAGGAGCTGACACTTGAAGGGGCAGGATATCAAGGAGGCAGCAGCACATGAGTTCTGGAAATGCATGGTTGAACCTGGCAAGGAAACAGCAGTGTGAGGGAAAGGCTTGCTTGATTTCAGTCGAGATTTGAATGAGGATGTTTTAACAAACCAGGACTCAAGAAGAGTGGGTGATTTGATTGATTGACAAGAGCCTGGGTGTAGATTTTGAGAACAGCAAGAAGGGGAAACTGAGGCAGCAGTAGGGGTTGATGCCTGATTGAATAACACCCTCTTACAATGAATAAGTCAGCACATAATTCAGCATTCTTGGCTCTCTTTGAGGGCTATGCCTGTTGTGCTGGGATAACAAATAACATTGCAAATCAGGGGCCCCATTGCAGTAGATACTGTGCGGACAACTAATACAGGTAATAAAAGACTCCTACCCTAAAGAGCTTAGAATCAAAGGAAGTTGCTTTGAGTTGCACTGGCAAAGCACATTGCCCTAGATCTTCAAAGGTATTTAGGCACCTAACTCCCAATGATTTCAATGCAAATTAGGCACCTATGTACCTTTTGAGAGTCCATGTCGCCATGCTTGGTTCTTGACCACGTGATTTGTATTTTTACTTCCTGAATATTAAAAACCATTCACCAAAAATATTTAACAAGAATAAGAAAGCTCCAGGGCCCAGTTTTACTCCCATTGAAGCCAATGGCAAATTTCCCACTGACTTTATTAGGAGCAGGAGCAGATCTTTACAGCCTTTTAATTCTCCCTTTAAGCAGTCATAATGCACTATTTATAATACTTGGCTGTCATATTATTTGAGTATTAAAGCCTGGGCCACTACTCTCTGTTGGAATAGGCAGAGTGCACTCAACTAACTCCAGCGTAGAAGGCTGCTGGCAAAGCTCAACTTGCAGTCAATAAATGAAGAATTTTGTAACCACTTCTCCACTCCCCACCTATTCTTTTTCTCCCTCGCTCTCCAGGATGGGATGACTCACATGTGATAGTAACCTACATTTGGCTTGGCACCCACCATCTGTTATAAATAGATGACAGCATCACCCTGTTCTCCCTCTAAAGTTCAGTGCATCATACTTTTTTAGACCGAGAGCCGGGCTGGGGGACTGACACGCTCACAGGAGCAGTCATAGAATATAGAGCCTTCCATTTCTAGGCCAGGGCCAAAGTGATTAGTGACTTGGGAGTGTACCCATTTGTGGGTGCCTGGTTTGAGATACCTTAAAGAGGCCCAATTTTCAGATAGTGCTGAGCAACCTCCTTCACAAATCAGGCCCCTTTAAATTGCCCACCTTGAGACAACCAAAAATGTAGGCACCTGAAATCACGAATCATTTTTGAAACTCTTGGGTCTGTAGCCATCAAACTGTGCTGCCTGAATAGGTTCCTCGGTGAGAGATGTTTGGTGATCTCAGTCCAATTAGCAAAGGACAGGTGTCCATTTCACAGAAAACTCCAGCAGTAATTGCTCAGCCTAACTGTAGTTTCAGCAAAGCAGTCCAATGAGCACCTAGGGTGGTGGTGGAATCTCCTTCGTTAGAGGTTTTTAAGGTCAGGCTTGACAACGCCCTGGCTTGGATGATTGAGTTGGGGATTGGTCCTGCTTTGAACAGGGGCTTGGACTAGATACCTCCTGAGGTCCCTTCCAACCCTAATATTCTATGATTCTATGAATGACAGAATAGTCACAGGTTGAATTACCTGCTCAACATAGTAATGGTCTGTATAGGTTCAGGCATGGGATGGGGCAAACTTACATTTCTGCTACCTATGCTGCACCTGTTGGGTGAGTCAAAAGAGGACTTCACTCTGCAGCATTATCAAGCCAGCACTTAAATTTACCGACTTTTTTATTGCTAAAATTGCAGACATATTGGAAATACTGGCTCAGTGTAATGAGCCAATCAAATCTAGTAACTACTGTAATGATTTGTCAGTGCAATAAGCATCAATGAATCAATTTTGTTGGAGGGTAACGGCTGTCGCTCTGAAGTGTAGTGCAGCTGGTCAGGTTTGGAAAGGAGCTCAGCTGCTCGGCCATGGGACCTCAGGAAGGAATCCCTGTAGACAAGGGTAAAACAAAGCTGAGAAGCCAAAGAAGTAGAAAGTTTTGTCATGGGAGCTCTGCTTCTGCTGCTGTGCAACATGCGGTCAAGTGGTGGAGTTCATCTGTCATTTCATAGTCCCAATGTTTCTCCTGCAGGAAGTGCAGCTGGAAAAGAGAGAGACACAAAATAAGTGGCTGTCCAAAATATTTCATAGAGAGACAGATGGTTTTTCCAGGAGTTCTTTCATAGCACTAAATCCTGCTGCACGGAGCGTTCTTTGATATGTTCTTCTGAACCTCGTTTTATAGACAGGACACAATTGCCCTTCACTGGAGCAGATGGCTAGTCCCCAGTAACTGCTGTCCTTTTTTATGCTGCTCATATACTAACACAACACAGCAAACAGCCTGGGATATCCCAGCCCCACACTAGACACTATTATGAATGTCTAATCTGTTCAGTCCTGCAAAAGCCACCCCGGATTGCAGCCGTACTGATGTGCTGATAAAACAGTTTTATTGATGACTGGGCATGTTACCCTGTTTCCCCGAAAGTAAGACATCCCCTGAAAATAAGACGTACTTCCAGTTTTGCCTCTCGCTGTAATATAATGTAATGTAATTTTGGGAGCAAAAATTAATATAAGACACTGTCTTATTTTCGGGGAAACACAGTACCCAAGGTCCCACCTGACCGGTTCATGGAGATACCTTATTGACAGAGTCTCCCGTATGTCCTAACAAAACTGTCATGGCCAGCTATGCTGAATATAACTGTGCAGCTGCTTCTCCTGCCCCTCCGCCTGCAATCGATAAAGAATAGCAATAAGGCTCAGAGCATCCCGGATGAAAAATCTATTGCAAAAACCAATGTTTTATTAATGGCAAACAAGGTGCTCTCCAAGAAATTCAAGGTTGATTTGACCTCAAGGCTTTTAGCTGGAGAATATTCATTTTATACAAGGGAGAAAAACAGTGTAAGATTAACACTTTACACTCATATCACACCTACTATCAAAGAATATTAGGGCCAAATCCTCAGCCACTGGAAGTATTTATTTATATTTGAACAGTAAAAGAGATGCCGATACAAGAGCTTCAGGCAACCTGACACGTCACAACAACAAAATACTCCCAGCAGCATTAAAGAGCACAGAAATCTACTTGGAAAGCCAGCCAGCTGCCAAAAAACTCCTTTCCACTTGCCAGCATTCTGGGCATATACTTTCAACCATCTGGAAAAAAAACCCCAATCAACAGAGAAGGCTGGAAAATGATTTTTGACCCTATGAAAAAAATTCTGCAAAAATTAAAAAAAGAGATTTTTTTGGTCAAAACTCCCTCAAAATTTGAAAACTGTATATATATAGTGATTGGCAACAAAATCCCTGAAATTTGTTAGTGTCAGAATTTTTAGCGAAAAAAATCTGTTTAATTGTAAAGCCATTTTCCATTGGAAAAAAAATGTGGAGTGAAATTTTTTAAGCAGCCCTATTATCAAATAGGTGGCTTTAAGTAGAGCTGTGCTGATAGATGTCATTTGTGGATTTGACCCACAGTGGTTAAGTGATTTGAAGCAGATCACATAGCAAGTCACTGCAAGAAATGGGAATGGAACAAAGAAATTTTGCCTACCAATCTGTAGCATGGGAAATTATCCCTTCAAGGGCTGAACCTCCCAATCAGAGAGTCTAGGCAGGGCATTGGAAAGCTCTTGCTATGCACAGCTAGTTGGAGCTCTCTTGCGAGCACCTTCCGCACTGAGTGATCACTTAGCATCACATAACCCACTAGATCAGTGGTTCTCCAAATTCTGACCCTGTGTTATAGCTGAAAACATCTTGAGAATCCCTCCCACCTTGTTTGAGACGCCCTTGATCCCCAAGCTTAAGACTAAGTGCCAGTCCAAGTGCCAGTTGCTCACAAGATTGGCTTTGATGACTGGAGCATCTGAGCACAGCAGTTAATATTTTGAGATGAACACCGCAGGTAGATTGATGCATGGATACCAAGGTGCTGGGGGCTTTAAAAATGCCCAAATATCTGGGTCCAGATCCTCAGCTGCTATCAATTGGCACAACTCCCTTGAAGTCAGATACCTCCTTTGGAGCCGATACTCCAAAGTATTGGTGTCTATCAGCATTGTCCCAATAGAACCACACTGATTTTCACCAATGGCGGATCGAAGTCATAGGATGGTATCTGAATTTTTGTTACAGAAATCAAAGGATCATTATAGGAGTGGAGATGGGGGCGGGAGTCAAACTTCAAGGTGAAGTGTAAATTAGAGACCCTTAGAAATACTGACACCCACTTACTGATGGGTAAGGAAGCCCAAGTTGCTATAAAAGGCACAGGCTAAAGTAGGGTGGTGACTACTTTGACTTACACCCTCCGTTCATTGATTTATTTGTCTTCTGACTCCTTGGCGTCCAAGTTGCACCGTCTGAGACTCACTTTTGTCAAATTCAGAGGTGATATTTAAAGCAAGGGCATACGCTGCACTTTGGTAAGTGATTCCGATGGGAATCTTAGAGTCTAATCCAACGCTCATGGAAATAACGTCACTGAGCAAACCAGGATCCAGAGCCAAAGCCCACTGAAGTCAACAGGAATCTCTCCACTGCCTTGAGCAGCCTCCCTAAAGAGTGCAGTATCCTCTCTGCACTACACCAGTGCAACGTCTTCCTTGCTGCAGCCTGTCCACCACTAAGCGGGCTTCTGACTTGCAGCCAGTCTGCACTGCATTCCCACCGTCCCCACCCCGAGCAGCTGTCCTTCCCTTCCCAGCCTTCTCTCTTATCTTGGCCGTCACTGCAGAAACTCCCCTGCATTGTCCTTTATTAGAGCTAGCCTGCATTTCAGATGCTCTGCCCTTCCCTACTGCTGCTGCTGAACTGATTTATTATTCCCTGTCCCCCTCCTGCACTGAAATTGTCACTGGCTGGGAGTTTTCTTTATTGTGCTTCACTCAGTGGGGAGATAGAGCTAGATGCGGTTCATCTTATCATCAGTCAAAATAATCCAATGGCCTCTCTGCATAGTCTGGGACTCAGGAGCTAAGCATTCTTTGGTTTTTCTTCCCCCTCCACCCCGAACTACCCTGTGGCCCAAGTTACATCTCGTTGGAGCTGTGGTTGGTTCTGAGCAGCTTGTGCGCTGAATGAGATACAGAGCAGAACTGTGGGAGGCGATGTCTGCAGAAGTCTGACTCAGCTCTCTCTGCAACGGTAAATCTATCGGTAACTCCACCAAGGACACTACACAAAGGGCAGCTGCTGAGGATAAAACAAGAGGCTGGGAAGCAGGAGGATGTTTCCTTTTCAATTCAGGCCTGTGGTAATTTCTTCCCCCCTTAAAGGGACAAAAAAAAAAAACCCTCCCCCTTTCAGTAAGATTAAATGCATCTCATAGAATTGTGCATTAACCTTTGACCCTGCATTAGGCTGCTGTGGGTTTGCACCCTGATGCTTTTAGCTCAGGATTCCAATTAGCCAAAGTGGCTCTTTGACAGACTCCTTTGTTCCAAGCCACCCAATAATGGAGGGAACCCGTCAATGCGAGGGGAGACGGATCACCACTCTTCTTACAACTCACCAGAGGTTTGGTGCCCCGAGGACTGGAATGAAGACTTATTTTCTTAAAGTGTGAGGTAAAGGGGCCTTTTTGTTCACCAAAGGGCAGTTCAAGGCAGCTTTCAGAGTGGAAAATCTTTAGCTCATCTCTGTTCAAATGTGTTTGCCTGACCAGGCTCCCTATAGACTTAAATGGGGGGGGAGTGGGGCACTCCCTCATCTGATGACATACAGCAGGGATATTTATAGGAAAAAGCTTTTTGACAGCCTGAGCTGGAAATCTCATTTATAGCAAGCCTCTTCCCAGGTAATTAAATAACATACTCCAGGGTAAGAATATTGATCTGGCCCTGCTGCTTCCGACCACTCCTTCTCTGCAGGGAGACCAAGGGTCTGATTCTCAAGAGAGCTTCAACTGTCTTTAGCGGGCCCACTGCTGCCAGGTGGAATAAATACTACTCCCTTCAGCTAGACAGATATGAGTAAGAGCTGGCCAGATGCCATGCCACTGTATGAATTGGGTTCCCAACCAAAGTTGAAAAGAGCCCGTCAAAAAAAATGTTTTCAACAAAAACGACTTTCTGACTAAAAAAACATTTTCATCCTGAAGTTTCATTTCCGACAATATTTTCTGGGGGTCACTTTTGATGACAGAAGAAATCAACACTCCAGAAAGTCAGGAAACATTTCCATTTACTAGGACAAGTTTTTCTTTTTGGAACCCCCAGAATAAATAAATAAATTGATTGTTTTAAACTAAAACCTAAATATTTTTACTGGAAGTGGCCTTTGCAAACCAAAAGCCTTCAGTATTCAATTTTGGTTTTTCATTTAAAAAATTCAAAATTTTATATGAAATACAGAAGAAAGGACCATTTTATTTCTGAAATTTCCTAAGAAAAATAACTGGCACTTTTGGGCTTGCTTTACTGACTTTACATCTTCAAACCCACTTGAGTGTTAACTAGTTACCTCAATCAACACCGTATTTTCAATATTTAAGGAGTTTAGACTGTATCTTATTGCACTGCAGACAATTATGTTCAGTGATTGCCACTGTAGATGGGACCAAGGAGTTAGGAGAGGAGAAAGCAGAAATCTAGTAGGTATGATTGAATCAGAAGTTGTGGTTTCAATACTGCCGTAATTTCAAGGGTGCCTCAACTCAAAATCCATTAAACTACACTCAGGAGCAAAGCTACCCTCATGCTTAAGCAGGATCAGGTCCTAAATGAGTAGAGTCTTTCTTTGTAGCAGTTTCACTGAAATGTTTTCTTACTCACCATGTGTATTTTAATCTTTTTACCATGTTAAATCATCTGACCTGCTAAATGTTAAATCATCTGACCTGTTAAATCATCCTCTGCTCATGTAAACTAACCTGGTAATGAGAATGCACCATCCTCTTTTATAAGTTAATAACCCCCTTCATTTTTTTAAGGATCACGTGTGCATGATTGCAAAGAGACATGTGACATTACTGTCGGGATGTTGCATGAATTGCCATATTACAGAATATAAACCACATAAATGGTGGAGGCAATACAAATAGGCTGCAAGGCTGTGTCATTAGGAACTCTTGAGTCTGGTGCAACTCCTTTTGAAATCAGAGGTAGACTTTCCATTGACTTGATTGGAAGTTGGGTCAGACCCACAGTGCATGTGATGTACATGGTGCTAACATACGGATACATTATGAGGAGCACTACCAGTCTCCAGGGTTTCCAGTTGTTATCCTATTGAGAGTAGAAAGCGTACACTCAAAGAAACAGAATAAAGCAGTGTACAGAAGAGTGCAAATACACGTCCACCCATAACATGAATAATTTAATCCACACTTTAGAGTCAGAGTCCAGCTCCCCCCTCTCCACCCAGTGGACAGAAAATTCACAAAACCTTTTCATTTGCATCTGCATTTTGCAGGCTTCACAGCTGAGAGGAACATCTTGGTAGTCGCCTTTATATAGAAAATGGATTTGATGTTTTGTGATTATAAAGAGTTCAGAGTGAGCTTGTGATAGGTGCCGTAGGGCTCACAATAAAATAACCTTGATTCTCTGAGTATGAAGGCTGGGGTCAGGGGCACCCTGAACGGTGTAGGAAAGAATTGTTTAGTCTGCATATAAACAGCTTGTGCAATCTGACAGGAATCTGACTGCTGCTCAGTCTTAGTGGCTGTTCGCCTGTCTGAGAGCAGCTGTAGGATCAGGAGGTCAAACTGCAACTGTGTGCCATGTTTCTCTTGTAGAGACAGAAAACATGCAAGACTGAGTTTGAGCCATGCCCCTGGCCTCCCTGCAATTGCAAGGAGTGGATGAATGGTGTGGGATCTTAGCACAGACAATGCAAGCTTCTCTCTTGTGCCCTGTGACGGGGTCTGCTTACCCCCACACTAGCCCAGATAGGGTTACTCCCATATTATTGACAGTGGAAGTCCCGCCTCCCAGGTGGGACTGGGCATGCTCCAAATGCTCTAGCGGTATAAAGGAAGGAAGCCCCAGTCAGTCTGGCTTGAAGGCTGAAGGGGGAGGACTTTCCAGGGAAGTGTCTGTAGGGGACCAGCTACAGCCCCTGACTGTACTAGTAACCAGAGCCTCACTGGGCCTGCTTGATCTCCTGTGACTGGTGCAATAGGTCATGGAGAATCCAAAGCCTCATGGAAGACCCCTAATGCAGATACCGGTAGGAAATGACCCAGGGAGGGTGATGGAGTGATACCTCCCACCTAGGAAACCTCTGTTTTGGTAGGACCCCCCCTGCTGAATTGGTGGCAAATGGCCTTAGGTTGGGGCCTGGTGGGCTGCGGGGGCCCTATTGGGGCTGCCATGCCTCTTGGTGGGAGGCCCCCCTTGAACTCTGGCTGCTAGGCCATGCTGCCCTGGGTTTTGGACCTTTGACCATGACCTGGTCATCTGGGAAGCCTGGGAGAGGAAGTGTAGGTGGTGCTCTGCTGCCCTTGATACCCTGTTTGTGTGATGAGGGTAAATTGCTACATACCTCTACCAGCTGATCGTGAAGTTCATTTTCTCTGTTAATCCAATTGCTTCATGAACTGCAGTAGAAATCCTCGTTTATTAACTAATTGTGGGTTAAGGAGTTCATAAAATCAAAACATGTAAAATGGAACATCTCAAAATGCCAATAGGGGTGGATGGTGCTTAAGTTGCAGCATGGTGTGCTCTATCACTTCTTGTAATTCAAACTGCTGCAAAGAAATGTCCACGGCCCTGAATGCATCAGAATGTGAAGGATGCCAACTTGTTCTTTGATTACTTTTATAGGGGTTTTTTTTGTTCTTGGGAATGAGTTTGTTCATTGGATTGGTGTACCTAAAATCAAGGTGCCGCTGTATACACATTCAGTGCCTCTAGAAGGCAGCCATCTCTGGGGCGGAGGAGCATATGCAGCCCAAATGAGGCTGCACAAAAGTGGGAGGGTGGGAAATTTTAGTCATGGGTGAAGGGTCTGATTTTTTTTCCTAAGGTCTAATTGCTAAATGCAATGTGTACTTGATGTAATTGCCTTAGAAGGCCTAAAGTTTGAAGAGCTACTATGGAATGTGTCTTGGAAGGACTGAGCTAGCCTTGGTGGTGATTGAAGCTGGGCTCACATCCTCAGCTGGTATAAATTGGCATAGCTCCCTTGAAACAAATGGCCCTGTGTTTCCAGGATCTAGCTGTTCTACAGAGCTTGAGGCTGATTCTACCTGTTTGAGTAACTCTGGCTCATTGCTGAGCTGGAATCAGGTGCTCAGCACCCTCAGACTGAGCAAACTTTGCTTAGATGTATAAGCACCCCTATCCTCCAGCAGCTGCTACTCATTAGTTAGGAAGGGAAATTGAATTCCATGGGAGTTGAGGTCCTGTAGCACTTTGTGGGATCAAGTCCTATAAGCATGAATCCTTTTTAGCAGTGTGTACAGTAAAAAGGTTTTATAGCCCGACTTGGGGTCCAATCCTGCACCAAGGAAGTGAGAGAGAAGCTGATTCTACTGGAGGGGCTGCTGGATCCAATAATCTACCCAATGACGCAGGCCTAGGTTTGCAAACCTTTGCTATGTCATTACCCTGCATAAGGGGGCCATGTGGCATCCAATGTAGCTGTTAAAGAGGTTTACAACCAATGCTGTTACTCGTTCTCTGGAAACCTGGTAGTATCTGCTGATAGCCTTGCAAAAATCTGTGGTAATTGTACTCTTGCACAGCTGTTAAGATGTGCAAGTAAATGTTGTTAAATATAAGTTCTAAAATCAGTTCATCTTAGATGCACTGAAAGGGCCTGGCCTCTATTTCCAGTCCTTGCATTAACCTGCATTTTCAAACATAGATACCTTTAAGTTAGCCACCTAAAGCCATATTTGGACACTGCCAAAAATTGGATTAGGGTAATAACTGACTAGGAAGTATAAATTTAGCCCATTAGTATAGCACAAGGTGCTAGAAGATCTAGCTTCTACTTCACAACCCTGCCAGTGAATTGCTGTGACCTTGGGAAAGTTTCTTTAACTCAGTTTTCCTACCTGCAAAATGAAGCTAGCAATCCTTAACTACCTTTGTAAGCACTAGAGGTGAACAACCAATATCCATTATAAATGTAAAGTTGTATTATGATTTAATCCAGGGGTTAGACGACGGTATAGTGTCTCATCAAACCCCTACCCCAATCAGTCCCCTACTAACTTTTTCCCCCTAATACTGATGGAATTCAGCTTCAGAAATTGGCTTTGCAAATGAGGTGACCCCAGGTGGAATTAGTTTTAATTGCCAGATTGGTTTTTTTTTCCTTTTCTTTTAAGTAAGCCATTCACTTTATTTTCTGTGCTGTTAGGTGAGCCTCTTATTAGACATTTTCTTCCATGACATTTATCGTAAGATGAGAAATATTAGCTTTTGAGAAGACTGGCCCTCTGAAGCTATTACACTGATGACTAATAGAGCATTGGCTTTGCTTTTCCACAGATGCTCGATGGGGCCATGCAGCAATTTATTGCCATTGTGAAATTAAGTGAAAGGTAAAAATGTTACAGCTTTCCAGTAACACAAATGTTTCAGCAGTTTTCCCCCAGAGGCTGACTTCCATTTGACATGTTGGCATCAGAATAATGGAGACAAACTTTAAAGTTTCCAGGTGCCTTGTGATATGTTTTGGAGACTGAGTTGTAAGTTGAGCTGTCATGGGCAATACACTGAGGTCTCAATCCAGACCGGGAGAGGAAACTCTGCTGAGTTGCTTACAGAAAACTTGATCATGCTGAGACTGTTGCCTAATACAGCCTCATTTCTTTGTGCTTCCACTGTCTCTAGCCCTCCATTGTCTTGTCTTGTTCTTGGATAAGCTCTCTAAGGTAGGGTGGACTAGGCCCAGTGGCCCCCTTTATTATTTTTTATGAAGGGCAAATGCGCAAGTAGCAGAGACCAAAAATTAAAATAGCCATGAGAGCCTGAACTAAACATGCCAACTTTCAGGTTGGAAGCAGGGCTCTTAAGGCAGCCTAGCATTTCTGTTTGTCCCCAAGAAATTAGGGCCCTAACAAAATTGACCCACTTCAGTGGGAACAGGATCATGTCCTTAGTCTGCATGAGTTTGAGTAGCACACATGGGCATTGATTCACATCTGACTCTTACCTGCTTTATATGGATTGACTCCATTGAGTTCAGGGGAATTTATGGTGGCCAGAGGAAAACTGGGCCCTGTGGCATATGCATTCTCCTCCCACTTTCCTTTCATGTTTCTTATGGGTTTTCCTGTGGCAGGTTGGGCCAGCTTGACAATTTTCAGCATGCCTCGTTGCAGTCAAGTGGGGAGATGAAAGCATAAATATAGAGGAGACTTTTTTAAACAGAGGCCAGTTGTACACTCAACTCCCATTGACTTGGGCCTCTTCCTGCCCTTTGTGCCTTTTGAAAATCTAACTCATGGACTGACCCCTGCAAGGGGCAGGAACCCTGCTGTCCAGCCCCCCTCCAGCCACACAGTCTAGAGAGAAGTCACAATTCTTTCCTTTCTTCCACACTGGAACAGTCTTCTACTAGCCTTCCATGTCTGGCCCATTCCTTATCCTTCTCTACCTACTCTCTGTCCAGCCACCATTCCTTCTCCACACCTACTGCTGAGATGGAGGGGGGTGTTGGAGAGGGGTGTGCCCCTGCGGCACGCCTGGTTCTTAGCCAGTTTGTGGCCCACCGATGGAGTGCAGAGATCAGTAACCTGCTCCTAGCCCATTTGGCAGCTTCTCTGAATCAGCCCTGGTGCTCAATATCATTTTACCCTTGAAGTTCACTTTAGTTATATTGAACTGCTGTAAAACTTCCAAATCTTGGCTACTTTAATTTGACATGGAATATAATCCAAGACCAATTAGTTGTTACCTCTACATTCTGCTAGAAAAAAATAAATGCAAATAAAGGTCATTCCTCCATTGTCCAATTGACAGTGGGCCAAAGCCTTTCATTTTATTATTGGCCTGATCTCACATGCCTACTAAGAGTCACTTTCAGCCAAGGTATAAATCCATCAGAAAGAGGGATTATAATGGTAGGATTGACAAACTGATAGTGAGTGCTGAGACTAACAGATTTGAATGCTCTGGATTTTAGTTTTTTCTAATGTAGTCTGAATGAAATATAACTCAAAATAGACAGCCACTTGCTATGTTCTCTGCTTATAAATCAGCATGAATTTCAAAAATGCTCAACAACTTGAGTGTTTGAAAGCCAGGAATACTTGAGTGAGTTACTATGACAGTTGGACACCAGGAATAGGTCAAATAGAAATTCACTGTTCTTGAAAAAATTCCGATAGGCCTTGTGGGTGAGGTTCCAAGTTGGGGGGGGGGGGGGAAGACTTTTGTTGTCCTCTCCGACTCTGCACATTCATGTAAGCCCTTTGCCACATGGACTTTCATTCCTGTGCCTCAGTTTACCTCATGTGAATTAAAATGGTGACCTTTCAGGGGCTCTCGATATAAAGCATTCTCTCTTTACATAGTAGGATCTCTGTGTTCTGGGTTCCTAGATATAGTTATGCTTTAGGACTGCTCAGGTTGGAGTGTGGGGTTGGGGAAATGGTATCCATTATCTATATACTGAAAATGAATAAAAGCAACTGTGCATGAGGCATCTCACACAGCAGTAGCTGACAGGCAGCTGGCCTGGGGGTATCCAGATGATGACTCCAGAATAGCAGGTTTACTTGCCTCTCCTGCAGTGTAATTAGGTACTGGAAGGAAAAGAAGTGAAGGCCAATTGTGCTCTCTGGAGGTGAGCTAATGCAGCATCAGCTTATGTTGCTGACTCACTACTCTCCAAGGTCCAAAAACTTTTGCCTTCCAAACTTCAGAACGGGACCACAGAGACCCTGGTCCAAAATCAGTTCTGTAAGCCGCTGCACTTTCCAAGGCACACCTGCTGAGTCACTCCTCTGGAGAGACTGTCAGTCTCCCACTCACCATCAGAGCTGCAGGGTCCCTACAGCTCCTCCTCACCATACTACAGGCTGCTGAACAGGAAGCCAAGATTGCTCCCTCCCTTTCCCCTTGCTCCACGCTGTGCAGCAAGTGGTCTCTGTCTAGAGACCACCAGCCAGTGTGCTGCCTTCCTCTTGGCCGTGAGCTGCAGTAGCAGCAGCAGATCAGGGAAGGAGCTATAAATGTAGTATGCATGCACAGGCAGAGAACTTGTGGTTCTAGTGTTATGGGAGAGGGACAGACTCTGGGGTGGACAAATTGGTCCGAGAAATGCAGATTGAACCATTCAGTACAACTTAGAAGCAGATAAGAGCCCTTTAATTCTGTGCCCTAGTTCTGCTCAGCCGAGGACACTAATGAAATATTGAAAACTCCTTCAACTCCCTCCTGGAGTCAGGCCACCAGTCTGCTCAGGTATTGGAAACTTGGCTGAGAGCAAAGCAACAGCAGGCTAGTCCATGCATCTGAAGGGGAGGTGAAGCAGAACAGCTGTTCCCTGTAAGTGCATGGCAGTTGTGACTGCAAATCCCTCTAACTGTGATGGCAGGGAATGATTGAAACTGGGATGTACCCTGTAGGCTGTTATCTGGGGTAGAAAAGAAATCTGCAGGCAGATACAGGGTTGCGCTGGGTACCCTTTACTTTCAATATTGCTATGTTGCTTCCAAGGACTTGGTGGAATCCATAGCCCTGAGTTATGTTCCCAGGTTCTCCAATTGTAAGTGACTGACTCATCCCATGTATTGTATAGTGTCACAATGCAGCTTGCTGAAGCTGGAGACACCTAGGGTGACCAGACCAAGTGTGAAAAAAAAATTGGGGTAGGGGTAATAGGAACCTAAGTCTCCAATATAGGGACAGTCCCTATAAAATCAGGACATCTGGTCACCCTAGAGCCAACTAGCCAGTAGGTAATAGTGTAAATGTCAGGCCCTCTTCTCACTAAGATCCCTTTACACTGCTCTGGCAGTGCAAAGAGGCCTTTGGTGTAGACATAACCATCACAGTGTGATTGAAGCTTTTGTAGACATACCCACACTAGCTTTAATCTCACTAGCTTAGGTGCCGAAGGAGTGAAACTACAGTAGTATGGGCATCAGCCTGGACCCTTGTGTAATTACCCAGGGCACTGGCTCATGCTATCAGCACACACATTAGCTGCATGGAAGCCAGCTTGGGTATGCCTACATGAGCTGCAGTCATACCCTTTCTAAATGTACAGCACCCAGCACAACAGGGCTTTGATCTCAGTTGGGGCCTCAAATATAAAAATAGTAGCTGATGTCCTGGACATCATAAATGTTCAGATACAAAAGGCTGTGGAAGACTGGTGCAATTAGTGGGTAAGTGACTATTGCAGCTGCATGACTATACAATTCCATTACAGCTCTTTGCTAGTGGCATTTTATATTATTGATGACAGGATTAGGAGACAGGATTTCATTGATTTATATTATGACAGGCTGGTGTGCAGCCAGATAAAAATGGTTTCAATGTCGCCTCATTTTGCTGATGTGTTTTGCATTGTTATAGATTAGTTTGCTGGGCTCAGGCAAGCTCTTACCTGCAGCAGATCTTCATTTCCCAGCCTGCTGGTGTCAAGGAGTTTTTCTAAGTAACTCTGAAAGTCTTCCAAGAGGCAGAAGACAAAGCATTCTGGCTTGAGCTATTGCATAAAGTATTGGCAGAGGCAGACAGGCAGGTGGACTTTAAAAACCTGTAATTTCCAAAGTGAACTTGAGTTAGAGTAATAGATACAAAGAGAAGCAAAACAGTAGCGCTCTGCAGCCTTGCTAGCATAGGGAAGGATCAGGATCACATCCTCAAGTCTTTAAGTCAAAATTCCCCCTGGGGCATTGAGAGTTTTGCCTGAGTAAGGACCAAGAGCCCAGTCTTGTAAGTGTAACTCTCATTTGGATTGAGCCCAGGTGAACGAAGTTAGTGAGTACTTTTTCTTCATGAGGGTGTTGTAGGGGGGACCTTGTGCTGCGGAAGCTAAGCTAACAATAAGGAATAAATGGCTTTTTTTGGGGGGGAGGGTCTGTTCAAAAGCATCTGGCATTCTGTATTTGGCCTCTGGTCTGCCTATTGACTGCCCCCTCACTACATAGATCAATGGGGGGAAGTAATGTATTACTTCAGACAGCCACACTCTGCAATGGCTGCCAATCCAGTTTTGGGTTAAGTACAAACTCCTGCTTTTTATCTTGAAAGGCCTAAATTGGCAAGGGCCCAGTTCTCACAGCCCCCACTCCCCAGGACATATACCACCATGCAACCCATTCAGAAGGAATCCTGTGCTTGCAACCCAGGCCTAAACATATGGGGGACGGGGGGGCACAAGGCTGTCTTGAGAAGGTCATTCCTGCTTGATAGGCTCAATCCAGGTTTTTCATTCTGTGGGGCCAGAGCTCTAGGTGGGATATGTTGTATCTTCATTTCAATGAAGTGACACTGATTAGCACTGCTGAAGTTCTGGCCCTTAGTGTGATACAATATGGCCCTGGGTACACTGGAATGTCCCAACTGGACAGACAAGGCTCTCTGGGACACTAACTATTAAGATCTAGCCAGTTAAGTGTCTAGCAGATGGGAGGAGACTTTTTCCTCTTGGAGGAATAGCGAATTGTATCAGGATTATGTAGGGTGCTCTGATACTTTGGTGTTGGATGCATTAGGAAGGCAATAGATAAGCTTTTGGAGCCTATGCATCTTTATGCACAAGTCCTTCACAGGCTAATTCTGGTAACAGGTTGTCACTTAAGTTACTATTTTATGAAATGAACTGGCTCTGAGCAAGACACAGTGATGCTCTCAAGCTGGAAGAGACTCGCATGTCTCTTCACGCACCACTTCTAATCCCCATCTTCATCTGCAAGTAGTTCATGTGGGGCCAACATATCCACTTTATGAAACGTAGCTCATCAGCAAAAGTGCTTAACTCTTTCTGACTGAAACCATCCTCTGGTTTCCTCTGCCCTTAGTGTGACTGAATGAAGGGTGGTTAGGAACCAGACACTGAAAGGAAAGCCTGCGTACACAAATTAAATTAACAAATATTTTTTATAGGAAGATTGCAACATATTTCCTAGAACACTAGTTTCCTAACTTTCTGCAGGCCATATCTTTACATTTCTCTGGTGTTTCCTGGAGACAGCTGCATTCTTGTGAGGTAAAATCAGTGCAGTGCATGGCACAGGAGAGTGCACTGTGCTCTCGACTAGTCGATAGTGCACGGGACTGGGACTCAGACTCACTTCTATTCCTGGCTCTTCCACTAGTCTACTGGATAACCCTGGGCAAGTCGCATCCCTGCTTTGTGCCTGTTTCCTCATTAAAATAGAGATATTTACCTCTTCTCTGAAGCAGAAGAGGGGTTGATGAGACTATATAAGAGATAGGTATCAGTATTATGCATAGTTTTGTGTTTGTTTTTCCTTAAGGTGCATAAAAGCTATTCCGGCTGAATGTTTACCCTTTTGTATGAAAACATAATACTCCTCCAGTGCTGGTCATTGCCTAGCCTCTTGGTCTTTATTTGTATTACTGTAGTGCCTAGAAGCCCCAGTAATGGTCCTAAGGAACCAGGACCCCATTGTGCAAGGCACTGTACAAATACAAGTCATGTATGCACCTTTCTCTGAGTCTACATGTGTTCCCATCCACACATTGAGTGTGTAATTGAAGTCTCCATGCTGGATAGAAGTGCAGTGAATTACTCAGGCCAGTTGACTTCAAGTAATCACCCCCTATAGGTCCCTGAGGCAACACAATTGCATTGCCCCCTTAACCATGGAAAGCTGATTATAAATGTAAAGATTGCTTAAACTATAATTCTATTTTAATGCCCTTTTTAAGCACCTACTCAGCACTTTGTCAATTTAGTCTCCAAGTTTATTATTCTGAGTACTAGACTGGTTTTAAAAATTCTTCATTCCTATATGAAATACATGCAGAAACTAAAGTGCTGTTTGTTGCAGTTTCCCTCTCCTGTTTTTTCTCATGTGGAGCTGCACTTTTAAATCCATTTATTGGGTGGCTGTGTGTGAGTATTTCATCTTTGGGATCAGCTTCATAATTTGTTTTACTTTCATGGCTGCCCTGTCCTTGCCATCCCCAGGAGTTTACAGCTGTGCACTTTTATCAACAGCTGATTCAGATGTTCTTGCTTAAACTAGTCTAAATCAGGACATGCTGCAGTCCTATGGGACAAGACAGCATTTTAAAGCAAACTATGTGGGCAGCAGGGAAGGGAAAGAAGCTAACAAACACAGGGAGTATTAATGATGTTACATTTTAGGAGCATTACAGATGCAAAGGGCCAGGTTCTTAACTGGTGTGTGCCTTGGCAAAGCTATCTCCACTTCATGGAGCTATGCCAAGTTAATTGCTTTGCGGCAGATTCACAGCTTGCCTATCTATAAAACACAAAGGTAAACATGCACAGTATTCACTGATAATTCTAGGTATCCTATTAAAAAGGGATTAGGGAAGCTAAGGACATTTATCTGACTACAGTAGCACAAAGACCATGTTACCACTTAAATTCTACTCCAAGCCTTGAAACTAGACCTTAAAAGTGACTTATCAGGTGAACTGCCCTCCTACTGACCCTCTGCAAAGGGGTGAATTACATTCAATATTGCAGCTAGGCTCTGAAAGTGACCCACTGGAAGACAAAATAGCAACTAGGGGATGTTCAAACGACCAGGTTTCTATAGTTAAAAAACCAAGTTAATGATTTCTTTTTTTTAAAAAAAAGGAGTGGGACCTTTTATTTGCACCAGTGCCTGTTCTAAAGTGTTTTGGTAGTAATCACTTTATTCAATATTTATCTACCCCTTTTAATGAATCCTAATGAATAATGATATGAAAAGTGGCCTGAACAAATTTCAGAGGTAGCTGTGTTAGTCTGGAATAGCAGAAGTAACAGAGTCCTGTGGCACCTTAAAGACTGCCACAGGACTCTGTTACTTCTGAACAGTTATGAATCCTAAAATATGAGGGATTATTGCTGCACATCAAAAATAGAAGAGAAATTAGGGTTTTTTCCAGTTTGTGCAAAAGTCCCAGTAATTGAGGCCATGTGACCTGCTGGTTTAAAAAGTGTATTTTTTTGGAATACTACCAGGCATCCAATTCAACCAACTTTTGTGGTCTGCTTTAATAGTCCCGTCCAATCAGTTCATCTCAACTCTGAGACAAGCACAGAAATTGGTATCTCTGAGCCAATGATTGACTTGTTTGTAATAGAGTAGGAAACCTTGGCTAAAAATAGGAAGCAAGTAACTTGGCATCACCTCTCTCCATGGGTAAAGCTTAGTTATGTCGATTTTCATTTGCAGGACCCTTACACTGGCACAGAGTTTAAATATATTGGGTCTGATTTTCATTTCGACTAGTTCCTTACACTGGCCTGGAAGTGCAAAGGGACCTTAAAGTGGGCATAAATGAAATCTGGACATCAATTACACATTGCCAGGATGACACTGGTTTGTTTGTTTTTCTCCACATTTTGGGGAACTGTCTTATTTTCACACTTTCAGGGGGCATCAGGGAACAGTCGCTCCAGGAGAGTACAAGGCTATGGCAATATATGTACTGGAAGGTGGTAGTCTGCTGCCATTTGGACTGAGCCACAGAAGTCCATTAATGGGGACAGAAGTACAGGCAATGACCTTCAAGTCAAAGACCACATGGAGGTAAACATTTGGACCAAACCATTTTGCTAGCACTTCTCAAAGCTTATTTCTTTTTTCCCCTAAGATCCCCTTGAAGCTTCTATAGCAATAGTTGATTGTCTGGAAATATTTCACTCACTGGGTGTTTTTATTGGGAGCTGGGGAGTAAGATTTCCATACACTTGTCTTCCCTTTGACTTGTTACACCCTTTGATGTAACATATGTGAAAACACATCAGTGATATTGGTAAATGTCTCCTTTGGATTCACTCCCCCAATCTAAAATGGCATTTTAATGTTCTGTGGTGGGCTATGAAGATGAAAATTACACCAGTTTAGACTCATTTGAATTTGGCCCTTAGCATCCAGATGCATGACAGCTTTTTGAGACTGGATCTGTCTCCAAGCTTAATGTGATGGGCAGTATAATTAAAGGTCAACATTTGGGCTCCCCTTCCCCCTGCCAAAGAGGCAGTGAAGTCCATAGACTGCTTCACTGAGATTGCCCTCACTTTGTTCCCTTGTGAGGGTTGTAGAAAGCAAATGATGAACATTGATGTAGATATGTAAAGATCAAAATATAAGATCTTCATTAAGAAAAATAATATAGTTATAGTTATTATAAATTGTTTAATGTTTATTTTAATAAGGTTATGGAAAAGTTTTGAATGATCATGAGTGTTAGAATTGGTTTTTGCACTTTATATAACTACTACCTCTTTAAAAGCAATAATACTGCTGTTTGCACGTTCTATGCACGAGTAACAATCCTGCAAAAAGGGCGCGAGTTCTGTCCAATCACGCTGTTCCTACCACGTGCCTGCTCCACGTGAGTAGTTTAAATCTGCCTAGCAATACAGGATAGCCAATCATGTAACACATATATGCAAGTGCGTAGTTGATTAAGACTATAAAAGCTGTGGGTTGGGCGTGGTGGGTGTGGCAGTTTCTTTGCGCTTTTGGGCGGCTGCCACCTCGGCCGAATAAAACACGTTTTGTTTTGAGCCTCATTGATCTCCTTGAACTTTGTTACTGGTCTCCCTCTATAGCCTAGCGAACATCCCGCTACACCTGAGATGTTCAGATCTAAGTACGGTCTCCAATCTACATCTAAATACTCTTACAAAATCACCCCCACACATCTGCTAGCCATAAAGCCTGCAGGTATGACCGAGGCACTGAAATTCATAAAAAGAACAAAAGGGAAAGGGGGGGTCAGAAGAAATGCTATTATAAAATCCTCTGCCATAATGAAAATGGGTAGCTAATAGCTGTCTGGAGAAATGGGTCTAATGTCTCTATGGACCATGGAGAGTCACTCTCAACTGTCTCACCCATAAGTTTAATTCTGTTGCCGAAAGGGATAGCAGTCCATAATGCAGTAATACGATTACTTTGACGGTTCTGAGCTAGACACAGCTGAACTAAACCAATATAAAGGCTTTCTCATGCCAGCCCCAAGAGAACAGGGTCCGACACAATGGCTGAATATGCTTTTAGATTTTTAGACTAAGTCTGGACCCCACAATTATCAATGACACACACACTCCTTTTCCAGTTATAATTGACCAATTCCACTGGGCATCAACATGGGCAGTTACTGAGGTCAGGGTTCTAAAGATCTAATCTGTCTGCCAACAGATACAGACTAAGCCTTGCCACATTTTACTTGCCTGATGCCAGTAGTGAGTGCCAAATAATATTGATAAAACTGACATTTCCTTGATCAGGAGGAGGGGGGTAGATGTAAAAATGTTCATGTATTATAATAGTGCAAAGCTATATCTATATATGAGGCCAGATCCAAAGCCCACTGAATTTAACCAGAGTTTTTCCAGTATACTTAGTGGGATTTGAATCAGGACCTTATGGTTTGAGCCTGATCCTGAAAATCCATACTGACATGAGTAATCATTGTTCACTCAAGTAGTCCCATTGAATCAGTGCAAGAATTTTGTGTGCACCGGATCAGCCTCCCCCACACAAATAAGTTGATGCAGGTACCCTGCCAGTGTATTGTTGGTATAAAGTTATTAAACTTATACCAGCTCTGTCATGATCAATGCCTACATATGCCATCCAATCACAAAGAAAAAAATATGCCTGTTAGTTGAACAGATTTTCAGTATGTTCCATATTCCTGCTATAGATCCTTTATTGATAGCAAATGACTGTTTACTCCCTGAAATGTTGAAGTTGTACTGGAAATATTTTAAATAAAATCATTAGATGGGTGAGCTAGAATACCTTGAATTCAAAATATGTATCTAATTCTGCTTTGTGGACCATGAGCCCCACTCCTTGTATAAAGAGTATAGTCCCATCTTATGGGACCAAACAGTGGTTTGTGTGGTTCAATATCCTGTCTCTGGTAGTAGTCGGCACCAGCTGGTTCAGAGGAAGCTGCAGGAAATGCAGTGTTAAGTAACCTACCCAGGGGAAAAGTTTCTCACTAACCACCATTAGCTAGATTAGAGGATGGCTTATCCCTGAAGCCGGAGGGTTTACATCCCCTCCAAAAATCTTTTAAACAAACTCAGGATGTTCTCATTATCCATGTAAATGTCTAACCCTTTTTGGAACCCTGTTAAGTTCTTGGCCTCCAAGCACTGGGAGGGAGGGGGAGAAGCAGGAGGAAGCAGCATGCTCAGGGGAGGAGGTAAAGGCAGAGTGGAGGTCAGCTGGGGGCGGGGGGGAGGGAGAGGAGTAGGCTTAGCTGCCAGTAGGTGCAGAGCACCCACAGGGTTGGTGCCTATGCCCCCATGGAACTACTTAGCACACCCCTCAGGTGGCCTGGCTGGGCACTGGAGCCACATTGCCCAAAGCCAAGCCGTGAAAGATAAATGCTTAGGTCAAGTGCATTGCAATCAAATAATTGATTGTAGGGGTGCAGACTGCAGCAATTCTGCTTAATTGGCAGAAGATTTGCCCAGTGTGCAAATCCTTCCTTCAGTCCAGAATTTGTCTAATGTATAGATATTTTTATCCCTTTCTTTGACAAACACAATCATTATTTATCCTTCAAGCAGCAGCCCCAGAGAACAACTGACTTGGCTGGAGGAAGTAAATAGCACATCCCTGCTACAATGAAGGTTAAAAAGCTGCCTACTTAATGAGAAATTTCAATGAAAATCTTCTAAGGTTTTACAGGTTACTTGGTTGCCCTATTAGAGGAGAATTTCAATTAACAGAAGAGACTGCATGTGCACATAGCTCTCTTGGACTACTATGGAAGACATGCCCATGGGGTGATATTTACCCACAGATCTTGATAGGGGTGTGGGCCTCACAGTTGCCCTGCAAGAGCTGAAATAGGCCAGGTGGGTCCAATCAATTAGGCTGCAAAGGGGGGGGGGGAGCTTTTGCCTGGAGGCAGCTAATTGGAAAGCAGCTCACCTGTGATGGGAGAGGGGGGGCTTCTACAGAAGACAGGAAATAGGAAGTAGAGCGATCTTGAGGGAAGTCTGTAGTCCCTTCCTGCTAGAAGGGAAGGGTGTTTGAAAGCTGCAGAGGAGCTGCCTAAAATTCCCTACTCCTAGCTAGTAACAGAGATGGGGAAGGCCAGAGGAGTGGGGAAGGCCAGGAGGTATGGAAGTGGCTCTAGGAAAGGCAGTAAGATGCAGGAAATGGGCTGTAGCTGCTGTTTGGATTTAGAGGGTCCAGGAGCCTGGTTTTCCCTTGCTAGCCACTGTGGGAGTGGTACTGCAAGGTAGTGAAGCAGAAGACTGCTGAAGAGCAGGAATCTTGTTACCTCATCCCAGGGGAGGGTGTCCACAACAGTGACCTGGGTGAGTTATGAAGAGGATGCTGTGACTCCTGAGAGCAAAGGGGTGTGTGTGTGTGTGGGTGGAACTGAGAGCTAATCTCCAGGACTGCAAGCAGGTGGTACCATCCAGGGGTGAGTCAAGTCACCTGTCACATAATGACCTGACACATAGTCCAGTCCAGTCTGCAAATGAATGTAATGTTAGACTACATGTCTTTCTAAGAGACCTTACTCCAGAATAAGGTTTCTTAGAAAGACACTGTGAATTCAATGTGCAGTTGTAAAAGCTATTGTGGAAGGCTCCCTGTAAATATTATTTCAAGGTAAGAATGCTTTTTTTCCAGATTGGCTTAATCTATTTAAGAGTTTGTTGAAACCCTTTGCGGTCTTGAATGCACAAGTTCAATGTGGTGTGTGTATTAAAAAAAACAAAACCTCCAATTGGGCAGAATCAGATGAGAAAATAAGTTTGATACTCCAATCTGTTGCACCACTTTTACTTCGTGTAATGCCATTGAAATAAACATGTTGGCATGAATCTGCAGTAAGAGTGGAGAATCAGGCCCTAGACTTTTCATTTGAAATGAATGCAACCTACTAGTACCAGCAGCTTATTCACCAATGTACTGAATAAATAGCTTTTCCTGTATGCATCAATACATGGCAGTTAGCCAAACCAGCTCCGTCTCTCCCCACACACATTCTGAAACTGACAAAACAGTGCCTATTAATTATAACAAATGGTTTTATGTTCTTGAAAACAAAATAGGCTGCCTTAAAAACAAGGTGAACTACCATGTGTTGGCTTGAAGTTAATTAGTGCAAGTAACTTCCCCTATGCTCAGAAAAGAAAAATCAAAACCAGCCCATGGTGAAGTGTGGTTTTTTTGTTTTGTTTTTGGTCTTACTGCAAACAAGTCCTGATTTAGCAATGTACTTAAGTATAAGCCTCTACAAAGATTTGATTAGTCCTACTGACTTCACCATAAACCCTATTTTGTGGTCTTTGAGGGTCTAGTAGTGTGTAAGGCTATGTAGGACTTAAGCAAATGTATTCGTTTGCCTGTCAGCTCCACTCCTACTCCCTTTGGATCAGGCCCCTGTATCTGATCATGAGGACCCTTAAAAATGGGACTTGGGAGTCTAGAGGTAGATTTTTCAAAGGCACAAGTGCCTTAGGTACCTAGGACCAAGCTCTTAAAGATCTTTGGGTGCTAAAAGATCCAGGTAAGTGTCTGAGGAGATTCTCAAAAGTTGAGGCTCCTAATTCCCTTAGGCACCTGGAAGCTCTTGAAAGTCCTCCTAATACCTTTAAAAATCTAACAATTAGGCTCCTAAATGAAAATGGTGCCGCATGTCTCTCGGAGCATGGAATTAGGTTCTCATGGCTTCCATGTGTTAGATTTGTGTGCTATTTGCTATTTGTGCACTTTATTATAGATTATATTTTCAAATGCAAAACTATTTAGAGATTAATAAATTTAAGGTGTTGCAGTAAATCTATTGATGGCTTGTTTGGGGAAAGTGTTTCCATCCTGATGCAATTCATTCATTCAACTCTAGGGACGATTGCTTTCCTGATGTGGTTTGTTAATTTTTTGTTATTGCTTTTCAATGGATTTGTTGCCTTTTGCTAAACTATCATTTCCCTGTGATATTGAGAAAGCTGAGGTATATTCCATGCTTGAGGAATGACCTGTATTCAGAATATAATATCTCATGTCCATAGCTGAACTGCATGGCTAGCTATATTTCTGATCCTATATAGATTCAATGTTGGGGGCAGGGTGAACACTGTCAGCTTTTAGTGACTTACAAGGTCAGGTGTTAAGTAGTTGACTTCCACTAGTTCAGCAGACAGTGCAACATAGGGTTCTTCATAAATGGTGTGCAAAATGACACTGCAAAAGGACACCTTGCAGAATGAACACCAGTGTTGGTATAATCAGGGTTTATATTTCTCCAAACATAGGATAGATATTCTGTTTCTTAATGTTAGTGGCAGCATAACATTTGTCGAAATAAAAATTGAGCCTCGATTCTCCTCCCTTTCACAGGAGTAAATCCAATGAAATCAATGGCCAGGCTTCTCATGAAAGACTGGTGTAAAGGAATTGGGTTGTGTCCCTTTAAATAGCTTGAGTTTTCTGGAACATGCAGTGAGCCCCACTGGAAGGTTCCAGAACCCTGTTGTAGCCCAGAACCCTGCAGAGGGGGGAGGGGGCCACAGGTTAATTGGAGCACCTGCAGTCCATTGAGGCCCTGTCAGGAACCCAATAAACCCCCAGCTTCAGGCAGAGGGGGAGGCAGCAGAAGGGGAGAGGACTGGAGCTTGGAGGTTTGCTGTGAGGCATGAAAGACCAGAGAACCAATATAAGGAGACCTTGCCCTAGTAGGGGAGGCAGACTCCCTCCCCCAGTGGCAAAGGACTGAAGGTACCCCCAGGGCTGTGGAAGGATATTTGGTACCCTAGGTGGAACTTTCACCTGGCATCCCGCCCCCCTCAGACCAGGGAGCCCTATGGCCACTCCACCCACCCACCCCCAGCTTGGGGGCAATCATTATAATTGCAAATTAATGCCATCCCTCTTGTAAAGATTTGTGAAAATACTGAAGCCCTAAAAGCCATTCTGCCACCACAGGAAATCAAGGTGGATATCCACAGCTGAGGCTCACAAATGGTCTCTACTCAGTGAGCTGGGGGAAGACCCCTAACACCCACACACCCCTGCAGCCAGATTTTAAAAAGAGCTTTATCTCACTGGGTTCACATCCTGCCCTGAGCACTGCTGAAAACTTGTAGCAGGCTGAATGGGAGGAGCTCTTCTCAAAATGTAGCTCCAATGATGGGCACTGAACACCTAAAAACCTGCCCCTGAGCTGCTTTGAAACTTTGAGGTAAACCAGAAAATCTGGCTCAATGGCCTAGAGGTCAGGAGAAATGGTGTTACAGCTTTGCCACAAACATGCTGCGGGCCCTTAACTGAGATGGGGAGACAGAGGTACAAAGGCTACCCATTTTACAGATGATGGTGATCATGGGTAACCTAAGGCTGTGGCAAAGCAGAATTAATGTAATGTTCTTGCAGATCTCATCCATGTCAAGTATTCTGGAAGGACAAATGTTAATGTAAAATTATTCAGTACCCAAGTAAGGGCAGTAACTTAACACCAGATAACACGTCTTCTGTTGTATACACACTGGTGCAAGGCTGGAAGTTGTATAGACCCAAGCTCATAAATATCCAGGTGCATGTGGTGGTTTTTTTTAAGGAAAAAGTCTTAAGTGGCATCAAACTAAGTGGAGATGTTGTGAAAATGAGTTCTCTTTGCAGGATACAGCTCCTGCATCTCCAGGATGATTCACAGCCACAGATGGGAGGATAAAAGGAAATGAGCCACCTTTGGCAACTGCTTGGGCCCTAACCTAAGGAAATGCTTAAGGTAGGCCCTGACTGAAGAAAACCATTAAGCAAGTGCTTAAAGTTAATGAGACTGTAGTCCACTTTACTCTAAGGCCTCTTGAACCTGCTCTAGCAGTGAAAAGCTGCCTTAAGAGTGGGGAGAAATTACTCTTACAACCACTTATGGCTTCTTTTCACGGACAGGGATGTAAAGGTGCCTTAATTTAAATGACAATTGGGTCCAAACACATGCCTCTGCTTTTGCTGAATCTGAGTCTTAAACATCTGTGGGTAACTCCAATCTAATTCTGTGGTGCCTGCAGGCTGGCTTTCCCCACTTAAGGGGTTGGCTGTGTCTAGTTGAAAGGCTATTTCCTCATGTCAGAACACTTGGTAATTATCCTCCAAGGAAATCACAATGTCCAAGGATGTGGCTGGAAGCTTGTTCCTGTCAGAGTCGAAATAACAGAAGTAGTGCGTTGGAACATTTCTCATCTTTATCATTTTCCAGTGCTAGAGCCAGTACCACAAACTAGATAAAGAAATTGAGAATCCCTGCACTCATGAGTGATCTCAAAGCAGATAAAACGAAGAATCTAAGCATGGGCTGATGTGGTTCAGAATAAATAGGGTTTTGACTGGGACAATATTCAATATATCAACTCCTCCCCCTTACCTTGAAATGCTGGACCTGTTTTTCATTACCATGAACTTAATCCAGTATGTATTGGATGCAAACTGCTAGCATTCTGCTTTGGTAGCATTTTAAGCCCTCATTGCACTGGGGTAGAACACATTGGTGCATAGCAGTGGAGAATGAGGTCCAACATTTCTAAACATGTAGGATCAAGGTACCCAATGTGTATTGCATATCTTTCACGATCTTGTTACACTGGATTACATTTGAATCAGCAGTCCCATGTTCTAAGTGTGGCTTTGGCATGTAGCTAAAAATGACACCTAAAATTCTGCATGTGGATGCAGGGTTTGCAAGTGATTCATTGTGTATAGCAGCAAGTCATGGCACCCAGTTTACAAATGATGATCCAGAAGCAGAAGGAAGCTATCCTAATTAGCTGCCTCACAGAATGCTTGTGAGGATTGGCTAGTAGCATTGAATGTTCTGTACAGGATTATTAGTGCTATGCATTACTATGACACTCAAAGCACACTTTATACTGAAGAAACCCTTAACATTATAAACTAAGGGCTAGACTGCTCTCTTGCCTTGTATAGCCAGCCACAGGGTGGAGTAGGAAGGAGTAAATTCTCTGGCTATTTTGCCAGGTGACCTGTCTTGTCACTTACTCCTTCCCACAATGTCTTATTCATTTTCAAAACCATTCATGATTTTATAGACCTATCCCATTCCCCACCCCCACATAGTCATTTCTAATAGACCTCTAGCCTATTCCCTTTTAGTCCCCTGTTTCAGACTGAGCTCCAAAGGGGAAATAGTGTCTAAAACATTTGAGGAGCTGAGGCTACAGTGATAAACAGCTGACTAAGGGGGGAAAGGAAGTCCTCCAATGCCTATGTGAAGTATTGCACGTCTGTGTCCTTAAGAGCTGACTTGTTATATGTGAATTGCTTCTACTGGTACTGTCACTGGTGAACAGCAGGAAACAAGCATATAAATCATGCATTACCTTTTTGTTAAGCTCCTTTTATGTGAAAATAGTACTGCAAAACAAATGGGTAAGGAAGACATGGTAAACTGTCTGCAGTGCCCCTTAAATTAGGTGAGTGGCTTCCATTTTTTATTAATGGAAGGATGTGTTCCTCCTTCCCCATACAGGTGTGCACCCCTCTGAGCACTGCTCCCATTTAGGCACTTCAGTATGGGAATTTATTAGATACCTAAGTGGGAGCTGAGAGAGTCTGAAAATTTGGCCCTGGCTATAGACATAGAGCCCTTCTGAAAATTCCAGTTCTAGAATACAAGAAGGGCCACATTGGGTCAGACCAGAGGTTCATCTACCCCACTGTCCTGTCTTCGGACACTGACTGGTTCCAAATGCTTCCGAAGACCTGAACAGAACAGGGCTACTGGAGTGAATCACTGTCTTCCAGTCCCACCTTCTAGAAGTCAGATTTAGGGAGTCTTAGCGCATGGGGTTGGGTAGATATGATACATGTGTATCATTAAAAGCACAGCTATCTTAACTGCCCCAGTCTCTAAGCATCTGTCTCTGATATATTGATCTTACGTGAGGTAGGGAAGGACAATTTGCTCCATTTTACAGAAGAGGAACTGAGGCAGAGATTATCTTGTTGATTACACAGGAAGAGGAATAAATTAAATGCTGTTTTCTCCCCAGTGCTAGACTTGCACTTTAACCATGGGATCTGCCTTGCTCTTCAAAAGCACTTAAGTGACTTGGGGATTTGTTTAGGTGGTTCTGAAAATCCTTTCCCTTATTTCCTAAACTCCAAACATTTTCCTGAGACCCTTCTCTCGTATAGAGCTTGAGCTATGTATTCTGGCCACAGGTGGCCTGGCCTTAACATAAATTGATTGAATTTTCTTTCATGCCACAAAGCACTTTGAGGCTGATCATTAAGATGGATGAATGTATCCTCCCCACAGAAATGGGGGAAGGAGGGCAGGACAATGTACAAGATAATCTATAACCTATTAAAAAGACTCTGTCAAGACCATGAGACAGCAGAGTAAATGTCAGCATTTTCCTGAATAGCTGCTTTTTTATTATAAATACAATATGCAAATATATTGGATCCGAGGGCAGTTGGTTTGGGCCCATAAGGACTTCTATTGAAGCATCCATTATTTCTATTGCTGTGCTAAAGTCAATGGGTTTGATTATCCTCCACTTTATTGCCTGTTGTGCTGGTGTAATTCCATTCCACCCCCTTCTCCGTTCTGCTGGGGTCTGGTGGCAGGAAAGGGTTGTACAATGGGCAGGCAGTTCCTGGAAAACATTACTGGATTTTTTTGCAGGGACTGTGACATGGAGCAGATGGGTGCAGCTGGAATGTAATCACTGACCATTCCCAGCTGTCCCAGTGGAACATGAATGGTGTGTATAGTGGGAGCTGGGCTGGTACTCCGCTGCCCCAAGAAGAGGAACACACAGATGTTTCCCTTTGTAGCCTGTACCTATGCCAAATGCAGGAACGGAGCACAGAGAATCAAAGGACAGACCCCAGGTCTTCCAACTCTCCCTCTACTGCCTGACCCAGTAGACCTTGTTGTACGAGGCACAGGTTGTGCATTATGAAATAAAGGGTAAAGATGCATGGAGAACATCCTCCCCCTCCCCCCCCCCCCTCCTATAACTTGGAAATCAGATGTGTGCCTGAGAGACTTAGAAGGTTAAATAAATCTAGAGCTGGCCACTATCTTATTCTGAGGGCTACCTGCTGTGATTGGGGAGGGAGACAGGACCAAAAAACTCATGTAAATTCTGCTCTTGGAGGCATCTCCTTTGGTTTCAGTTCAAGTGTCCTCTGATCAGAGCTTTTAAAGAGAAGATTGTTATTGGATTGATGTGAGCTTAGAAAAAAATCCCCTGAAATACATAAAATGTGTCTTGGGAAACTTTAATTTTATGAGCTTGAAAAAATTCTAAAGAAACACTAACTAAAACGTTTCATGGCATTTCCTGGACAGCAGGATCAGCTGCACAGTCCGAGTCAGGCTCCCATAAACCGAGTAGTGTGTTAAAAGCGGCTTCTGTAGTCACTTTTCATGCCAAATGACATGTCCTTTCAATCTGATTGTAAATAGCATTTGCTGTTTCCTTCAACAATGGTTATTGTTGCACTAAAGCCAGTTTTATGGTCTAATTTTCTCCTTGATGTTGCAGGTTTGCCAAATCATATGCTGCTGTTAATTTGCAAGAATGTTGTAGATTGTTTTCCCTAGCACAAATATACTGGTTGAATTTGTAACTGTGTATTTAACTCTGTAAAGCAGCCTGGGACAGTTTATATGAAAGACACAACAAGGCCTTGATTCTGAAGTCCTTGGATCAGTTACTCAGCTGTGGTCAAGGAGTATATAGTACAGATCAGTGAATGTGCTCTAGTAATGCAAGGGCTTTAAATTTACACTTACATCCACTTTAAGATCCCTGCATGATGCAAAGGGACCATAAACGAGAATAGGCCCTTTTCTGTTTAGTGTGCCCATTATCAAAATATCCAGAGGCAAGATAAACTGTCACATGTCTGAGAAGGGACCTAGTTCCCCTCCCACCAAAAAGAATTCTCCATTTGGAGTGGCTTTGGTGCCTGTTCCTAAAGAATCATTGCCTTTAATTTCAGGATGGAGGATTACAGGAGTAACACAGGCTTATTTAATGTATTGTGCTTTAATCCAGACAGGCTAACTCCTGCATTAGCCTAGGGATAAGCCTATCATGGTCCCTAAACCTTACTACTGTGTCCTGTGCACAGGATGCAATTATACCCATATGCAGGATTCTTATTTAGGGCCAGGTACAAGAAGTGATGCATAGCTGAGCTATCCCAGGCATCAGATTTTCCCTGGAGCTTGCCCTGTTTGGGCTGGTCCCCACTACGGCTTAACGTCAACTTTAGCAACGTTAAGTCGATATAAACATGTGCCCGTCCTCACATGCATGCCATTTGAGTAGATTTAAAGGGACCTAAAAATCTACTTCTGTACTCCTCCCTAACGAGAGGAGTAGTGCTGAAATCGACCTCTCTGGGTCGATTGTGAACTAGTGAGGATGCATGTGACTGCTAGCCTCTGACCTTCCACAATGCTCGTTTGCTCCCCAGGGGACCAGCCACCACTTGGAGCAGCTCCACGGACCCCCTGTGCCCACCCGGTGGGATATCTACCCACAGTGCAACACTCCCTATGTCGACGCTTGCCACAGTTGTGGGGACAGACACTGTCGACTTGCTGTGCTTAGTGGGGATGCACAAAATCGACTCTCTACAGTCTGCTTTAAAAAATCGACTTAAGGGAAATCAACCTACGGCTGTAGTGAAGATATACCCTTAGTTGGATGGAGAGACATAATCTGCCAGTCAGTTTCCCAGCTGTGCTAACAGATCCATTGAGGGGGCAGAGCTAAGCCTCTGCTCTCCCCTCCCCAGCCCACCTGCACAGGTGTTGGGGGAAGCTGCAGCCCTAGTGAGTTGCTCACCTCTTCTGCTCAGAGCAGGCTCACAGGGTCATATGCATGGTGGTGCATGCAGAAGGGTCTTTATTCCCCTCTTCTTCCCTGCTTAGCCGTGAACAGTAAGTTATACTCTTGCCCTTCATTTTTCTTTACAGTGCAACTATGATGTTCCATAGGGAGTGCTGGATAGCCTGGTGAAAAATTATGGCATTATGGCCCCTTGTTCTAATGGTTTCCTTGCTTTTGTTCTGTAGTTTAATATTTGGCCTGCGTCCCTGATGTCCTCTGAATGCTGAATATTACTGCACTAGATCATCCCGAGCAACATTCACACTGGAGATTGAAACCAAGAGCCTAATAGGCATGAAAGGAGGTAGGGGGAAACAGCCATCTTTATTTCTTGCTGCCTAGATGTGTAATTGTCATTCTAAATGCCACTATACAAGCTTTATAACTTTAGGTGGTGTGCATGGTCAGCATAAAGGGATAGAGGCTTCCTGCAACCTTATGCTACTTGGGGACACTACCCAGTGTGAGTTTCCAATGCATCAATGATCAATCCATTCTAAGGGTATGTAGAACACCCCAATCGACACACTTAGTGTTGGCTGCTATATCCTGTAAAATAGATAGCGTAGTTACTAAAACTGTTTAGGAATATGAAAATATATGCATTGGCACAATCGCTCAGTGGGTGGGGGGAACCTCACCATGCCCATGCTAGCAGGGGTACACTTTTAATAATTCAAAGGCACTAAGCCCATTGCCACAATGGACGATTTGGCTGTTTATAAATGGTTTAGATTAGTGTCACTACAGGAGACTCCAGCAAGTCGTCAAGCTAGTAAGTAGACCGCCATCAGCAAAGACAGTCTCCTTTCATTTAAACCCATCTAAATGAGAAGTCAATCCAGAGGAGTCAGTAGGGTTCTACAGGGAGCAGGATCTTTGAGTGGCACTAACTGCCAGCATAGATATGTACTGGTAGCTGTTTCCAGCACTCTGGACAGCTGAACAGATACTCTAGGCTTCCGAGTTAGTGTCCATCGTAGAATTTTATTATATAGATTATAAAATCTTTGGGTGAGGGGCCATCTCTGTTCTTTTCGTACAGCGCCTTGCACAATGGTGTCCTTGTCCCTGACTGAGCCTGCTAGGAGCTGCTACAAGTAATTAATGAGGCTACATCTTATAAATCCTCATCAAATGTGATTAAATGATAAATCACCTTAAGCAGGAGGTTATTAATTTCTGTGTATGCTAAAATAGGGTCATTCAATAAGTGACTAATCACCCAAACTATGCTATTGTAATTCTATCCTATTAGTGTATACCATAAGGCCAAAGCTTACATTAGTGACACTTAGGAAAATCCAGAGTAACTTCATTATTCCTATGCGGGAGTCCCAGAACAAAATGTGGCCCTAAATAAAGAGCAATTTGCATGTGTAATGTGCAGTACTTTTTGAAAGAGGTACCGGTAATTCGTAGCTTTCAAAAGCTAACAGCAGTCTTATCCTGGGCTTCACCTCACAGCTATCAGCCTTACAGATAAGGTGCAGAGCCCTTCAAATTAAACCTCCATCTTTTACCATGTAATCAGATGCTCTGCTTTCTGGGATGTCACCTTGTGTAACTGGATTAGATTGTACTCTGCTGGAGGAGGCAAATCAATTGTTCGTCAAATTGCTCACTAAGCTTTTTATTAATACAAATTAACTTAGAAGCCCAGTCTATTTATAGATTCTCCCCACTCCCTTTTTTGGTCAGGGTTCTTTTCTTGGCTCTGCCATTGATTCACTGTATGACCTTAGGCAAAGGAGATATTCTCATCCATATTTTTCACACGGGGAAGTGAGACCCAGAGATTAAATACCTTGCCCAAGGTGTCACCACAGATTTTGTGGTAGAGCTAGAAACAGAATGTACATCTACTGAGTTTGTGTAGTGCCTTAATCACAAGGCCATCCGAACTCTTAGCCCCATAGAAAAATGTAATAAAAGATGTTCTTCAAAGGCTCTGGCTATACTACTCACCACAGCAGCACAGATGCAGAGCTGCAGCTACATTCTTCTAGTGTAGACCCTTGCTAGAGCAACAGAAGGGGTTTTACCATCTCTGTAGTAAATTCACCTTCTCGAAAGGCAGTAGCTAGGTCTGTGGAAGAATTCTATCAACATGGTTGAGTCTATGGAGGAAGGGGAGGAGGATTTGGTTCATTCTCCATACATGGCACAAGGTGTGAAATTTATCACAGTCCTAAGCTATATAGCTAGTTCAACCCAAGTTTTTGGTGTCAGCCAGGCCAAATGCATCTCTAGAAATGGTGACAATTGCTGACTGCAGCTGAGACTAATAAGATTCTGGGCCTGATTCTCATTTATGCTCATTACTCTTCACAATGCTTAAGCAATGGAAGGATCTTTAAAGTGTGTGCCTCCATTTCCCCCTCTCCAAAATAGGATTGGAAATGCCTAGTGTACCAGTTGTCTGTCTGCAATGCAAATACTTCCCTACTTCACAGGCGTGATTGATTGTGAGGTGCCATGGCATTGCATTTCTTAGTCATGGACCAAAGCCCAAGATGTGCTGAAGTCACTTGGTCAGATTCTTGGCTGCTCTAAATCAGCATAGTGCTGATTTGATGGAGCTAGGTCTATTTTTATTTTGAGGCTCTTAACCCTGACTCTAATGGGAGTTAGGCCCTAATCCTTTTTTAGACATGTTCTCCTATAGCGCACTCCTTCTACTGAATCTGGTTTTGCTTTGGCTGACTTGGCTCACTTCCTGAGTAATTCTATTAAAATTGTGGGAATTGACTCATGAAAACAATCTGTGTCCAAAAACCCAAACACCTGCAAACCAAAATATTTCAGTTTGAATCAGCTGCTTCAGAGCATCCTGGGACTGGCACTGGGATTGGCTCTGTTCCCATTCTCTTCTATAGGCTGGGTGCTCCAACTGTTGCAAAAACTGCTTCATCCCTTTGGAGACTTATCCCAATAGTCCCTCAAAGGACAGGCATGACTCAGTAGGCTTCTGGAAAAACAAGGTTTATTGCAAGCAATAGGAGCCAGAGGGGTTAAAACCCAAAACTGACTCAACTCGATAGATATGTGAGGCTTTTTATACCCCCCTGTTGATAAGGGAGGGGGGCCCTCAATACACTTACACGAGTGAGAACACTTAATGGCTATCATACCTATTGTGTTCCTGTCTGGGATTTTTTTAAAGACAGGAGATTCAGGGTACTCAGGGATATTCAGACATTATGGTGTCTGCCTTGTGAAAAGCACAGCTGTGATGGTGAATACAAGTTTAAGATGCATGCTAAGCTAGGGGTCAAGAGTACATATACAGGGAGTGAGTATATAAGTATAAGACTGTTTCTAAAATCATACTACACAACATACATAATACAGTTGCTTCTAAGTTACATTATTCTAACCCAACTAGACTTGCATCTCCTATGATGTATCATGGCCAAGGACTCCCATACTGCACTGCCTCCTCTCTCCAGGAGGACAGGCCACTGCGTACCATCCGAGATGTAGTCTCACCATGGCTTTCAGCCAAATCTCTTGCTATTCAAATTTCTTCCAAAATATTTTGTGTGGAAACAGCTGATTCTTTTTTTTTTAAACTCTGAGAAATGCTGCATGTTCCAGAACAATCTACTGGCATTTTATCTTAACTATTTACAGTGTTAAAGACCTAACTTCAGACTGGGAGTACCTCTGCTGCCGCAGTGTGGCCTTGGGGTAGCAGAAGGTTTCTCACTCACTGCCCCTTCTGCTCTTTTTAGGCTGTGCACTGGGGACAAGATCTGCCCCGATAACTTTCAGGTTAGCCATTAAGGTTTCAGACATGCCTGGAGCTAGTCTCCTGAATGAATACAGCTGTCTGCTCCATTTAGCATCATTGTCTTTATCCCTTCTTTGTTCCCTCTGCTCTTGCTTAGCCTACTTCCCTTCCTCCTCTGGCTAATCAGACAAGCTCTCCACACCAATGACTGGCTGCGTGTCCACAGTGGGAAGTTCTAGGGGTGGCTGCTGTTAGATCTGTGTTCTGAAAGGGCTCTCCAAGGGAAAAAACGATCAGCCACCCGAAGCACTGAGCTGAAAAGGCCCAGAACATGCGCACTCCTCATCTGTCTCCTTTAAATGGAGCTTGGCAAAGCAATGTCTTGGCTTCAGTTCATTGGCAATG
This sequence comes from Sternotherus odoratus, assembly GCA_032164245.1. Classification (NCBI taxonomy): domain Eukaryota; kingdom Metazoa; phylum Chordata; order Testudines; family Kinosternidae; genus Sternotherus; species Sternotherus odoratus. The sequence goes on from JAVMKO010000020.1 coordinate 9,672,921, forward strand.
CCTGTCAGGAGCAGTCTTTGGATCATGCACCCTCTCATGGGATGGACATGGCTCTACAGTTCAGGCAGGGCTCAGTGTTACAACAGCTGCTGCCTGCTGATACTGCCTGGATTTTAACACAGTGCAATCCTTTGCACTCCTGAAGTACCTTCTGTCTGGGAGTCTGGAGCTGCTTTACAGTCCCTGATCATACTTCACAGCACCCCGTGGCACAAGTGTGCATAGCCACACTAGAGGTAGACAGTCTAGGGAAACCTGCACCAGGGTAACACTGTTTACGTCCATACATGCCTCTAACATCCTCACCCTACCTCAGTGCAGAACAAGACTTGAACCAAGCGTGGCTCCCTGCAGATCCCTTACAGAATCTGCTGCAAGACTCATTTTGCACTGGTGCATTGTATTGTCATTTGAAGTGGGCACCCACCTATGTCACTACACTGGCATTACTCCATTGATGTACATTTCCTTATTCTGGGCAAGCCCACAGAGGGCAGGTGACTTGTCCCAAATCACACAGCAAATCCATGACAGAGCTGCCTCTCTAACTCAGGCTTCCAGAGTTGGGCTATACCCCTGGCTAGGATGGCTTCTATTTGCATATGAAAATCTCTTTGCTAATTCAACAAGGAAGAATCCTGCATCTATGTTATAAGGGAAGAGAAACATTGATATTTTCCTGTTGCTACTGAAATCCTTACAGAAAACATTTTCTTCCATTTTGCGGCATAGGCTAGGCACTGCAGTCTGCTCTGGGGTGGGGCACTGATGGCTCTCCACCTCTTTCTCTCCCCACCTTCCTCCCTGAAGGTAAAGCAAAATCTATGCAGTGCCAGGTGTGGCCAACTCCTTTTCAGCAGGGCGGCTTGTCTGCATCAGCCTTTGCATATTAAGTGTGAGCTCTGTTTTTGTAATGTTACCAGGGAGGAGTGTTGAGCATCATAAAGTGCTCTGGGTCTATTAAGGTAAGATTCTAACTGCCCGGAGTGGTTTTCTTGCTGATCCGTTTGTCTAGGCTGGTGCTTTTCTCATGCTATTTTTAAATCTTTGCAGCAGAGAGGAGAAACAGCCTTAATTACTGCAGAGGAAATAAATCAGGGAACTCTCATTGCAAATGCAGGGAGGCGAAGCAGCCCTCTCTACAGCTCCCTGAGTCATCTCGCCTATAAGGTCTATTAATTTTAATCTTAGAGGGAGCAAGTTGCATAATCAGAGGTGCTAGTGACAGTTTAAAGGGATGATAGACTTTCAAATATACAAAATAGTTATTCCCATGCTGATGTGGTGGATGGGTTTAGAGGACTCAGATGATGTAATGGATGGGTGATTGTCAACCAAAGGCATCCCAGGGAGTTTCATAGGGTAGAAACTCCTGAACCAGTGATTTCTGTAGTAGGATTGATCATGAGTCAGCCTTGTGTATGTAATCAGAATGTCTATAAGCTGCACTTGTCTTCAAGAAATCTAAATGATGGGCCTATGCCTCAGATGTAGGGTCAAATGGGACTCCTGCTGCTCAGAGTAGGAAGGAAGTCAACCAAGTTAGAGGCAGCATGGTTAGTGGGAAGGGCATTGGCTTTAAAATCAGGAGAGCTAGGAATACCTAGCTCTTCCACTTGGGTAAGTCACTTCCTTTGCTGCATCATTGTTTGTTTTTCTTTCACCCTCTCCCTTTTGTGAAATCTCTCTAGCCTCTGTGCAACCGGAGTCTAATCTAAATGTCTGCATGAATCTGACATTCCACCATCAGGTAGGTGGAGAGTCCTAGGCCTGATTTCTGCCTGGCATAATTTAGGTTTCTCCAAGACCAATTTTAGGTGACTCCATCTGCCAGCCATGTTCTCCATGTAAAAGCTGCACAGCATTAGTCAATGCAGGAAGCTGCAAATCTGTTGGTATGAACCCTAATTTTGCAGATCAAAGCAGAACAAGCACTTGGGTAGGAAAAACACCGATAGTAGGCAGACAGTTGTGCTAGCAAAATTGTTGGTTGCTCTAGTGAGATTTAATCATGAAAGGTACTTTGAGCTCTCAGTTTCCAGTAACAGTTGAGGGTGCTAAGCACTAGACAGGAGACACTCAGCATCTTGTAGAATCCGACCCTAAATTGCCTTTAGCTGTATTGCATTAAACCCTTGACAGGCTCCCTCCCACCATGGGCAGCACTCTTCAGTGCATTCCTCTCTTAATCCAAGCTGCTTGTATCTAATTATTGATTTCCATCTTGCTTGCGGCTACTGATTTTTTTTAACTGAGCCTTAAGGATGAAATCTCAATAGACTTATTTCCTCCCACCCCCACTTGTTCCTACAGTTAATGGGAAGTTTCCCTACTTCCGTTCCTACCATGTTTTTGTTGGCACTTTGCTCACTGCACTTGGAGCTCTATCAGCACAGGAATTACTTGAGCATTGGTATTTTTTTCCAAAAGTGAGTTTTAGCTCCATTAAAATGGTGTAAGCTTCTCTCCCTCCTCTGCCCCATCTTTCATTTTCTTTCACAAACACTCCCCAAAGTTATGGATCAGCAGTGTTACATTATTCTAACTTAGAAGCAACTGTATTATGTATGTTGTGTAATATGATTTTAGAAACCGTCTTAGACTTATACTCTCTCTCCCTGTATATGTACTCTTGACCCCTAGCTTGTATTCACCCTGTCACAGCTGTGCTTTTCCCAAGGCAGACACCATAATGTCTAAATATCCCTGAGTACCCTGAATCTCCTGTCTTTAAAGAATCCCAGACAGGAACACAATAGGTATGATAGCCATTAAGTGTTCTCACTCATGTAAGTGTATTGAGGGCCCCCCTCCCTTATCAACACGGAGGTATAAAATAGCCTTACAAATGTATCAAGTTGAGTCAGTTGTTTTGGGTTTTAACCCCTCTGGCTCCTATTGCTTGCAATAAACCTTGTTTTTCCAGAAACCTACTGAGTCATGCCTGTCCTTTGAGAGTAAATTGGGACTGAACTCCAAAGGGACGAAGCAGTTTTTGCAACAGCAGTATCCGACAAAAGTGAAGGCAGGTTTTGATCATTTGGATTTAAAATAAATTGGCTACATGAGTGTCCTGATAATAACATCATAAAGCCTCTGCAGGATTAACTAATCAATTTAACAGGATTAATATCACCTATTATTCTGGTAACTAAATCTCCCCTCTTTCTAAATAGCAATTACTAGCCCTTTCCAGTCACTGGATCATTCAGGGCTGATGGTGCATCTCCTGCAGTGTCCCCTTTATCCATTGGATCACAATGGAATTTAGGTGACTCCAAATGCTGCATCATTGGGAATTGTAAGGATGTACTTGCTGCTTTCAACTAGTTATGGTGGGGTGGGGAGGAGGGAATATAATTTTTGAGGGATAGAATAGTGGCTGTTTAATTGCATAGCAATTGTTTACAAACAAAATACAATTCAATCCACATAGAAATACAAAGTGATGGTAGAATTGAATTGGAAATCAAAGGCTGCATTATGTCAATCCATCAGTTGTGGAGGTGATCAATTAACACTTTAACAATGCTGCCAAGAAAAACTCCTGTGGACTTCAATGGGCTTTGGATCAGGCTCTGCATCTAACTCAAAGCTAAAACTTGATTCTCTGTTGCCCTGCAATTTGTTGCCTTTTCACCTGTGCAGATTCGATGTAAAACACAGCTATTCTAATTTGGTAATTTTACATCTACTTTGATTAGATATAGATGATGGCCCACGATTCAAAGCAATGGGCTGTTTTCCATTGTTTTCAAGCCTGTCAATAAAGCGCAATGGTACTGTGGTCTGATCAGACACCCATTTAAAGTCAACCGGTCTTGACATTGGTGAGAGCTGGATCACTCCCTCTAGAAGTGATTGCTCCTGATATCTGTGCTCAGAGTGGCTCAGCACCTTGTAGCATGGAGCCTATGAAGATAACTGCAACTTTGTTTTTAAATTTTTTCAGGAACCAACGATCAAGCATGGAGTTTTCTAAGGACCCTAAGAGAATTAAGTGCCTAGATTCCACTGAAATTAAATGGAAGGTTGGTGGATAACTCCCTTAGGGTCCTATTAAAAAAAAAATTGAGACTTTCAATTTTATGCAAGGTGGGCAAGTTAGAATTTTTGTCTGGTTTTATGGTAAGGCTAGTGTGTATTTCTATACCCCATCAGCATTCTCTGCTGGATATCCTGTTTGCTAAATGCTAGCATTTCAGTTCAAACCTTATAAACCACCTGTAAGGGAGTTGAAAAGTTTTGTTTTACTTCATCTGCATAACAGCACTCTAATTGCCTTTCAGCACACAAAGGCCCACTAATTTTCTGCCTGGTCAACAGTGTGGTTACATCTTTAAATCTCTCTCCTACAGTGTAAAAAGGATATAATTTTTTTTATAATGAAAACCCCACCCATATCTCTGCAGTATCTGCAGCATGAATTAGAATGTCCACTGGGACATCTAGGTCAGTATGAGCAGATCTGACATCAGTCTGCAGAATATGCCTGCAATCAACAGCACTGTAGTTCTCCCCCCCCCCCCCCCCCCCCTCTTAAAGAGTGATTTTCAAATGGCAATGAAAAATTAAAGTGCCTCTGCAGAATGTCACGTCCAAAGGCGCGCTCAGCATCAGAAAATCCATGTCTCTCTCTCTGCACAGAGAATATATAATCCAATAAAGAACATTTTGCTGATGCAATATTGAAACAATGCCATCCTGCAGTTTGACACACGACAGGATTTAAAAGTAAAGCAGATTAAATCAGAGAAAAGCCTCTATTTTGTAAATATGGAAACAAAACTACATCACTGATAAGCTCTCATCAGCAGAACCTAGGGCAACATTCTGATCTCAGTGAAAGTGTTGCATAACTGTAGCAAATCAATTAACGTCAAAAGAATGACTTGGGATGTGCATTAGTGTAAATTGCAGCAAGATCTCGCCTTCAACTGCACCAAAGATATCATTGCTTCCTTCTGTCTCCTTAACTTCAGAAGCTGCCTGCTTGTGGTGTTTACAACTTTTTAAAAACCACCAGAGTGGGGTCTTGTTCTGGTTTTCTTTGCTTTTGCACATTGGGACTGACTCACCTATACACTTATGCTAGTTTTACACCACTGTTACCACACTGACCTCAGTGGAATTACTGCTGAGTTACCCCAGTGTAACTGGTTTTGTGCTGGTGTAGACTTCAGTGGAGTTGCTCCTGCCTTACGATATCCTATCCAAGAATAGAATTTGTCTCAAAGGTGGTTAATCAAGTGGGAAGGGGGCATGCCTCCCTCAGCATCTATTCTTTAAAGCAAGATGCTACCTTGTAGCTTGCCTTGTGCTAGTAAAATTCCTGCTACACCCTAGGGTGGGGGATGTAAAAATCTAGTATTGCTTAGTCCTAGTATTCTTAGTTGGATCCTCGTGCCTCTACAGATCTCCATTAACCTCAGTGGGATTCCTTGGGGCGGGGGGGGGAGGGTCTGCCTTTCTGTATCAGATTGTAAAGTCAATATTTATTTCCTATGAGTAGATGTGACCGTAAGTATTTTTCTATATTCTATTCTAACTTGAGCATTTGCCAACACTTGACGGCAGTAAAATTGTCATTTGGTGAGTAAAAAAGGGGTCACAGCTTTAAATTCCATTGATATACAGTAGAATAAGAGCTTTGGAAGGACAAAGGTGGTGGGGTAATATTCAGTATTCTACAAACAGGAACTTTGCCTCCTAAGTGGAGACAGGTGGCATGTGTGAACTTGTCATGGTCTGAATGTGACATGCTTAACGTTTTCTTTGCTTGTTTGAAATTCTACCAAGATCAACTAGCAAATGATGCCAATTCTTTGTTCTAACTTCTTTATTCCCAATGATGGAGCTGAAAAAAATCCCTTCATATAGTAATTTATATAATTCATTAGAATACTACTGTTGTAATAGCCATGCATATAATGATCCCAGTTGAGGAAAGAATCCCCAAGAAAATATTTACACACCTGCTTAAACCTAGGGAGCCACTTAAGTGCTGCCCTGGAAAAAGGATCCACTTGAAGTCATGGTCCTGGATCAGGAGCCTAACATGTAAGGAACTGTACAAACACAAACTAAAGGATTGTCCCTGCCCCAAAGAGCAGGGGTCTTGTGCCTTGTGCAGTCTTCTACATCTGTGCAAAATGGATGTGCAATGTTACACCTGCTCTGCACAGCCTCCATTCTTTGGTAAATGAAACCAGATCACAAGCTCTCCTCTGGCTCCCTGTCAAAGTGAAATTCCAGCCATCTGGATTTGCTCTGGTAAATTGGTTTAAATTAATGATGGATTTAAAGATGTGGGAGGATGAAATGTGCTTTTCTTTTCTTAGATCCTAGTCACCTGACTTGCTTCTGGTATGTAAGGGACTTGGTGGCCATCAATTTGCAGAGAAATTAATTTCAAGGTGAGATCAAGCTTTCCACCCACCCAGAAGTCTTAAATTCAGTGCTCTACTCTAGAAGACATTTGCTTGTATGATTATGTAATCATGGTTTTAAGGATCTCTTCAGCTGTCTGAACTCTTGCCCAATAGGTGTACAAAATGTATTGGATACTATTTTAAAATGTATTTAGTTGTAATTTTTAACCCTCCATCGATTAAAAGTTTTATGGAGGGCAGTGGGGTCAGGTGGATAGGGCACTGGACTGAGTCAGGAGACATGGGGTTTTATTCCTGGCTCTGCTACTGACTTGCTGTGTAACCAAGTTATTTCCCTCTTTTTGCTTTGTTTTTCCCTCCCCTCCCCCCCCCTTGACTATCTTGTATATTTGGACTATAAAGTCTTTACAGCAGGGATTGTGTGTGTACAGGGTCTACCAGAATGGAGCCCTGATCTCTAAATATTAATGTAATACAGATAATCCTAAAGATCTTAGGAAAACTTCCATGCTTCCCTTTATAACTGAGATCAATCTAAAATCTGATTTTCTAGATTATTGAAAAATCCAATTTGCATCTGTAATTCCAAAGAAGCTGCACTGGAGAAGAGTTTGATCCAGTTGTCTTGGGTTTTCCTGTTGGTAATGCTGGGATATAGTTACTACAGGTTTAGCTATTTTTGTTGGACTCAGATTGGGCCTTATTCTTACACCAATGTGTTAAATTTCACACCTGTGCAAGGAGCTAGCAGTGTCCCATGTAAACCCTCAAAATGGGGCTTAAGTGAGATTTAAGGGGTCTATAGGTTTTGTGCTGGCATACAGGTGAAAAGCCATTTCTCATTCACCAAGGTGGTGGTCAACATCCATTTAATCTACTGTGTTTTATTACTCAGAATAAAGTTACTGAATGCATGCTGATTCAAGCAATGCTGGGAAGTATTTTCTGTTGCTTTCACTTTGCAGTTAATGAGGCTTGCTTAATCAAAGCTTGTAAACTACTTTGAGCTCAAAGGAGAAATGTTAAAGGGCAGATGGATAAAGGCTGTAGATGAATTAATAAATAAGAGTCCATTTTATGCTACAAATATGCTACTGGGTAAGAGTCCTCCTCTAAGGCTCCCTGTGTTCTAGGTCAGAGGTTCATTTGAATCAGCCTGTCTCCTCCTAGTCAGTCAATGCTTCTCTGGCAATAATGGAATCTCTCACCCATGTGAACTGGTATTTGGCAAGCAAAGGGCATGGCAGGGAATTGAAAGATTAGAGTTCCAAAATTATTTTAAAACAAATCTTCCTAGCTTGCAGACACACTAATATACTATAAGTATTTATAAAGAACTATTCATCCAAGGATCTTGCATCATTTCCCAAGTATGTATTAAGCCTCCCTATTAAGTAGGTATGTGTAATAATTATTTTGCAATTGGATAAACTGGCCCAGTGAAGTGACTTGTCTACTGATTTGAGTATTGGACCTTCAAGTCTGGAATAGAATCTAGGAGTCCTGACCTTTAATTCCTTGCTGTAATTACTAAATGAAGTTGGTTCCTAATGCAGAGGGGAGAATCCAGGAGTCCTCACCCCAATTTCCTAATCAAACCACTAAACGAAGCTGGGAGTCCTGGCTCCCAGCTCCCTGTTATAACAGCTCTGCTGGATATGAATTGGAACTGTTAAATAAAGATGTTCTATACTCAGTCTTTTTGCAGTCCAGAAGCCATCACAAGTGGCCAATGAAAGATTTGCTGAAAAACAAAACCGCCTATTAAAAAGAGAAGGGCTGAAATGCCCTCTAATTAGTTTGAAGGGTGATAAGATGCCTCAGACAATGAGCCTTGGCAAAGGAATTTGATCGGTTCCCAGAATAGCAACCCATAATGGAATGAGGAAATGTGACTGCCCCTCCCAAGTGATGGCCAGTCTGATCTTGCCTATAACAGGCTACAGTTATGCACTGCAGTGGCAGGAGGGAATTGAGACACCCCACAGCAATAATTTCCTGCTGCTGCTGCAGTCATTCAAAAGAAGTCTTTTGTTGCAACTCACTAATGTAGGCAGCAGGACTCTGGGTACAGGTTTTTTTCAGCAATGAAAGTGAGTCATTTTTATAATAAGCCTGTAAGGGCTAGATCCTCCGATGATGCAAATCCAAATAACAATTTGCGTTAGTAGAGATGACAACTTATACCAGCCAAAAATTCAACCCTGAATGCTTGTGAAATGATGTGAATGGGAGTCTGTTAATGTCAGTGGAATTTAGATCAGGCTCGAACAGAGTAGCTAGCATCCAGAGTTAACTGATTAACAGTTTTAAAATCACTGTTAGGTGGTGCCTTTCAAACAGTCTTCGGAGTGGTTTACAGTTACAGTAGCCCAATCAATTCAAAAATACTAAGCTAAATGCACACTTAACATTTCCCAAAGTCAGCATTCTGGAAAGCTATTAATTGATGGGCAATTCCCCAGGAAGATCTAGAGGCTCAAATATAGTCTCTTGCTAGAATCCATATATTATGTATGAGCTGAAGAATTCAATGGTTCTGATTCTGGTCTTTTATGGGTAATCAGCAGTAATGACAATGCCCAGGTAAAGCTGAGCCTGATTCTGATAATTGATTCACTGTTATTTAAATGGCTCCTTTGAGTGTTGCATGCGTACGTTCAATAATGAAGTCTCAAACACCCTTATGGGGTGGGTAGGTACACATTTTAGAGGCACAAAAATGAGACAAATTGCTGCCATTCAATGCATCTGCTACAGCTGATCCTCTTTGCAAATTCCAAAGTGAAGTGGTAGAAGGCCCATTGCTTAGAACATGTCAATTTGGATAAAACACGAAGTATGGTGGGGTACATGGGTGGGGAGATGGATTATATGGGGAACTGGGTCTCTTCAGTTTCTACAGAGGTGCAGGGTAAAACATCTAAGTCTTTGTGAATCCAGGCATTAGGCAATTGGGGTGTGTCTATTCCACACTAAGCCTGGGTTTAAATTCAGATTTCAGCCAAGCCCCCTTTCCATCCTCTCCAATCAGTCAGGCACTTAGGACCCAGGTGTTAAGACCCTGCTCGAGGAATGGGCACACCTGCCTCCATGTTGAGAAATAGGGCTTAACTGCCTCCTGTCTGCACAGAGCAGTGTGGATGTATTAGCATGGCTGGCTGACCCAGATTCAGCAATTGTAAGCCCAGGTTTATAATGCAGTGTGGAAGCTCAAGCATGTGGTTGGAAAGCCCAGCACACAGCCTGGGGTCCCACAGGCCTGGGCTTATAATGCAGTGGAGATGTACTCGAAGGAGCTTTCAAAAGTGGGACTTTAGTTTCTAAGTTTTCGGTGCTTTGGAACATTTTACCCAAGGTGACTTGGCAAAGTTCACGTAGGTCAACAGCAGCAGGGTTGAGGAAGACAAGGGGAAAAACCAATATTTTGCACCAATCAAGAATTGATTGGTTTTTTGCTCTTTGACATAGTAATTGCAGTTAAGAATGTCACTTGGTGACTGCATGATGTAATAACACACAAGCTTAATCTAAGATGAGCTAGTTATTTCTCCTTTCCTCATCCCTCACTCTGCCCCAGAGCCTCATTCATACTTCAGGCAAAAGCATTTGTAAATAGGTGGCATTTGTAGTCTGGAAGGTGAGCGTTGTTGGGGGTTCCGGTTTTGGAGCAGGGGTTTCATCAAGGTAAATGGCAAAACTCCCAATGGAGCCATTCCACCCTTGGAGTCTATTGAGTAGACTGTGCAATGGTGTTGCAAAAACTGCTTTACCTTTGGAGCTCAATCCCAATATCTCTCAAAGGACAGACATTACTTAGTAGGTTTCTGGAAAACAAGATTTATTGCAAGCAATAGGAGTCAGAGGGGTTATTACCCAAACAACTGGCTCAGCTCCATGCAAGGCTGAGGCCTTTTTTTATACTCAGGTGTGAATAAGGGGGGCTTTCAATACTTACATAGGTGAGAACACTTAATGACTATCACATTCATTGTTCTATGCCATTTACATGTCTGGTAAACAGGAGGCCAGGACTCTTAAGGGTACTTAGACACTGACTCCTGCACAGCTGTGGCAGGGTAAACATGAGTTTAAGATGCATGCCAGGCTAGAGGTTGAGAGTTCTTTCACTCCCTGTATATGTACAGTTTGAGACAGTTTTTAAAATCATACTACACAACATTCATAATACAGTTGTTTCTAAATTGCGTTATTCCAACAATGGGAAAGGAGGCTGAAGGAATCAGTGGGTGAAGAATTGGAAAGGGAACTGTTAATCTGGAATTGCAGAAGTGACAGTCTTGTGGCACCTTAAAGACTGGGTGGAGTTGAGCTTCCCCCATTGGTCTGGTTGAGGGCTTAAAGGAGACTTGACATGGTAGAGGGGCCTTCACGAGACTTATCCACACAAGGATGAATTTAATAGACTGAAATGGAGCCTTGGCATGAAAGGCTTTGGAGGGGAGCCAAAGTACTTCAGAATTAATCTACATCTTGATGGGATTCTGGCCTCCCAGAATAGGGGCCACAAGTGACTAAGCAGCCTGGTTTGACTCTAGCTGGATGCAAAATATGGGGTGATGAGCAAGTGAAGCAGCAGCACCGTGCAGGGCCAAGTCTTTTCAGAGTCCATCTGTCCGTCCTTCCACTACCCACCTCCAACCCCACTGGGATGGGTGCAAAGCAGTTTGGTTCCAGAGGTGTAGTTTAATATCCAGTTGCCATGATACATTTAACATCTAGACATTTTGGCAGTGGGAATACTTTAATAAATAAGGTAGTCACAAAGGGCTTGGGGAGAAGAAACCTTTCCATGGTAGGATGAAATCCATTCTCTATCCGGTCCTGCTCTGTGAAGTTGTTAGCAGAACTTGTTGGCAGTCACATCAGACTCTGTAATTCTCCATGGCTGTTGACTGTGTAGCTGAATTTATGGCCTTTACAAATCTTGGTGGTGGATACAGATTGAATATAGACAAATCCTGATTTACAACATTGAAATGGGGCTTAATCAGGGCCAGATCCCCAGGTGGTGTATAAATCAGCCCAGCTCCACTGGTCCTATACTGCAAAGTCACCTGCCTCAGCCCCATTTCCTTTGTTGCCATTGTGGGGACACAGATGAATGAGCCTGACATTTAGTCCCTAGTTAAAAGGGTTTTGATTTGCAGAAAACTAGGCACATAAAAATTCTGGTTGCATGGCACCTTGTGCTCTTTGCAGACAAGAATTGCCTCATTAAGGAAGCAGACCGTGATCAGGCTTTTTTAAACACCGAGCTGTTTTGTGTTCCAAGTAAGTTTAGTCCAGAGTTCTTTTATCTTGCAGGCTAAAACAGTCATATTTTATTCACTTCCTAGGCATCTGCTGAATTTCTTTGTTTATTGACCAAGTTTGTCCTTGGAGCTTTGTATTAATGTGACAAATGAACTTCCCTTTGGGTGATGGCATTGTCTGATCAAGTGTGGTCCAGTTCCATTTGTTTCCAGTGGGTTCTCCATCAGAACTGGGTTACAGAAAGCCGATCAAAAGAACTGTCACAGGGAGGAGGTTTAAGGTAATCCTAAAGCAAGGCTTATAATATTCTGAGGGGCCGCTGGGCTGCTGCAGTTGCAGGTTGTGTTGTAGTTACAGCAGCAATGTTACTGCACATCTGCACTCTATTTTCAAATTGTAACTCTGGCATTTGCATTAAATATTGGGTTGGATCTTCAGCTGCAGCGGACGCTCAATGCAGCTGAGATTAGGGCAAAGGTGACTCTGAGGCACTCTGGCATTCCTCCATTCCTGGAGCTGGTCCAGTCACTTGCTATAACGCCAAGCAGCCCCTGAGGCTAGCCAACAGGAGATCTGCCGGTGTAGGAACACAACCTCCCTGAATGGCATTAGCTATGCTGACGGAAGTATATGGTTGGCGTGCTTGCATCTTCACTGCAGGTTTTGCCTGCATGTCTTGGGATAGGGGAGTGACTTTTTTTTTTTGCTAATCGTGTTAAGCGTAGACCTGGCTGTAGACTGCTGAAACAGCTCCTTGGAAATATTGGCAGCAATCCTGAATCTAGCCACACCCTCTTTCTCCTGGTACCTTTCCTTGGGCTGGAAGGGATGGTAGCATTGAGCCACTAGGCTGGCTCTTTGCCGGTGTAACCGGCTCTTACTCAGTGGCTGGCATTCTCGGTGCTTTGCACCTAAGGAGAGGATGTGAGTCAAGCCATCAACAGCAAGAGGAGCTGGACTCCATCCTTTTTGGGTTTGAACCTGTCAGGGGTTGAGCCCCCTTAGACTCTGACTGCAGTGGAATGGGTTACCTAAGGAGTTGATGGAATCTCCTTCCTTAAACTCTAAGGTCAGGCTTAACAAAGCCCTGGCTGGGATTTAGTTGGGGATTGGTCCTGCTTTGTGCAGGGGATTGGACTAGATACCTCCTGAGGTCCCTTCCAACCCAGTAGTCTGAATCTAAGTGTCCTCAGTACATAACAGGGGCCATTAAACCTTTAACTCTGCAAGTTACCATCAAACCTACAAAGCAATGCTTTAATTGGCATAAGAGGAGAGAAGACAACCCCACCCCATAAAAGTGACTTTCTTTCTCCTAATTCTGCCCCCCAGGCTGAGATCCTTCATGTGAAGCCTCCTCCCTGAGCTCATTTTCACCACTGAGTTCTAGAACCCCACAGTGGTATCTGTCTAGAATGAAAGCACTTGGAAATAGGTGCCAGTATTTGATTATTGCACAAGGAGGTGTGAACAAGGGGACCTGGCAAGCAATAGGACAGTAATCGGAGTGAGTACATTCTAAACCGTGTCGCAGTTAATTATTCAACTTGTCCCTGTTGCGGGGGCTATGGGCCTGCCGAGCTCCTATCCAATTGGCAGTCTTGGCGTCGCTTTCATGAGTGGCAGGCTTTAAGAGGCTTGTGTGCCCTGCCTTGTGGATGAATGCTCCTCTTAACAGCGTTGGCTTGGAGGTCTAGCTGCCAATACTTAAGCAGAGCTGTTTTTCATAAAATATTTAAATGCTGAGCTGCTTTCACTCTTCTGCTCACCCCTTAGTGCAGAAAATAAGTCTACAGGCTGGAGAATCTAATGGGACTGGATACTGGAGAGGGCCCGATTGTGAGAGATTTTGTGTTCTGCTCCCGCTGACTTTAATGGCAAGCTGTCCGCATGTTGCAGGATGGAGCCCTGTAAGCAGTGTGGAAGGTAGCTAGATAGTGCTCCTTTCTCTGGCTCAGTACTCTGCTATTCTGCTACAACCTTTCCTTTCTCGGGTTATCCAAGGCAAGTCCAAGGTCAGGGTTTTGTGCCACTGAAAGGTCCTGGTCCAAATCCTCACAGGTTTCAGTGGGATCCCATTGATAAGTCAGGTGCCTAAATTATCTTTGGGGATCTGGGGCCCAGCCCCTCATCTGGTATAAATCAGCAGAGCACTGCTTCTGCCAATTTAACCACAGCTGAGGATTGGCACCAAGAAATCTATCCTATCCCCATGGCTTGGAGACACCAATTTGTGCAGAAGAGATGCTTGTGGCATATGGGTGTTGTGCTGTCGCTCTTCATAGGGACGAATCTCACCCTAGAGGCTTAGGAAAAATATAACACGGGAGCTCGGTGCTTAATGTGGTGAGAGATTCTCTAGACTGACATCTTACTGATGTGTTCAATATAATTGTTAATAGTGCGATTAAGTGTTTGATGTTCTGCGCAGACAACTTATCAACATGTTCAACATCAGTTTTGCTTGTAGTGCTTTATGTACCATTCATGCCCCATAATAGGCATGTTAAGTACTAAGGATGCTTAATACTTTTGGTTCCGCTAGGACACTAGGAGGGGAACCCCCTGGGCTAGGGGAAATGAAACCTGGTAATGAGATTTCTGTGACAATATGTGAATTGTAAGAATCCTTCATGGTGAAGAGTGAGGACTGGGTGGGGCAGTGAGAAAAATGGAAGTGCATGGTGGGGGAAACACCTCTGGGCTGGATTGGAACCAACAACTGGGGGGGGGGAGAGAAGGACTAGGGGTTTCTGCTCCCAGTGAAGTCAATGAGAGTTCAAAAATTTGGATCTTGGGAGCAGGATGGGGCTTTTTGGGGTTGTGGTTGGTTTTAGGTATGTATTTACAGAAGCATACAAGGTATTTACATTGTTTTAAAACCTGTGGCAGTGAGTCTCCAAGGCTTGAGTCTACAGACGTGGGCTCATGCTATGGCACTAAAACAGCAGTGTAGAAGTTGTGGCTTGGGCTCAAACCTTCCCCCTTCCCTGGGTTCCAGAGCCCAGCCCCAGCCCAAACCTCAACACTGCTGTTTTTAGTGCTATAATGTGAGACCTGCAAGCCCCAGTCTGTAGATATAGGCTCAGAGACTCACTGCTGCAGGTTTTAAAATCCAGTGTACCCTTAAAGGCGCCAAAAGACCATGACCCTCTTTCTCTAGGCATTGTATAGACCCTGCAATAGCTAGTTCCTGCCCAAAATAGCTTAGTCTGAAGAGACTAGGCAATCAATGAGTCGGAGGGGAAACCAAGGCCCACAGCGGGGAAGTGACTGGCCCAGCCAAGCTGACGGAGGGAATAAATGTGCCATCCCCCAGGCTAGTACCCTATCCATTAGCCCACATATCCCCATAATACAGGTAAGGATCCACCTTGGATATTAGTCTAGTTCAAAGAGGGTTAAAAATCCAACCCCTCCCCCCCCCAGTTTCCACTGTACTATATGCCATGGGCTGACTATTTAGAGGTGCTGATGGCCCATAACTCCCAATGAAAGAAGCAGGAGGTGGAGATACTCAATGCCTCTGAAAATCAAGCCATTTCAAACACCCAGCAGGCACCTGTGTATCTTATTTTTCCTGCTGTCAGTTTCTCTCCTGACTAAACTGCCTGGCTTTGAAAGCAGCAATGAAATATATGGGCAAGTCTCTACTGTATTCCTAAGAGTACACAGTCACTCATTCTTGGTTTAAGATTGTACAGTCAATTTACTTGGCAGCACAGAGCACATGCAAGAACAGGCACGGGCAGATTCTGGTCATAGTGAAATTACTCTGGATTTACACCAACGTAAGTGGAGTTATGCAAGTGTAAAACCAATGTAAATTTCTAGATTTCAAGGCCAGAAGGGGCTATTGTGGTGATCTAGTCTGATCTCCTGTATAACACCGGCCAGAGGAATTCGCCAAAATAATTCCTAGAGCAGAGCCTTTAGAGAAACATCCAATCTTGATTTTAAAGATGTCAGTGATGGAGAATCAACCATAGCAATTTTTGTGCTGTCCTGTCAATGTGTTGCACTGTTTTGATTAGGTTACCTGCCAGTCTAAATCTTGAACAGATCTTGAAACATCTCTATGCAGTCACAGTAGTAAGATATCACTGCCTACCTTCATGTAACAGAGTGGTTACAGGAAGGCTTCAGTTTTAAACCTAGCAATTTTTTTATATTTTTAGCTGGCTCGTTTACACAGGTGTCAATCAGGAGCTTCCTCCGGAAGTCAGTAAAGTTTCAGAAATGTAAAACTAGTGCAAGAGAATGGGGGCCCTGCTTGTGTACTTAAACATGCTACACTTCTGACCAGCACTTACTCCACAGTTCATGACCAGGTCCCATTGATTCACATTTCAGGGGTCATAGCCCCCATTCTCTGTGCACCCTAACCTCTGAGACCCCAAGTAGGCATGGAGTGCTTATTGCTGGATCAGGCCCTAACAATGCATCTTGCCTTTGCAGGGGAGGGGGATACATTTAAAGACACCCATGTAGCCATTGTGTGGTGGTCCTGAATCCAGACCTCTGATCCTAGTGTCCTCAAATTCTTGGAAGTTCAGAAACTGACTGATTTGCACCTACACTTTGGGCCTTATCTGATGCCCATTAAAATAAGAAACTTTCCATTGACTTCAGTGGAATCTGGACCATGGAACCAGCCTTAGCTCTATGGGCTGAATCAAAGCCTCCGGGTCTGATTGCCATAAACACAAGAGGTTTTGAAACCTAGCTTTGAGTTTTGCCACTTGAGCCCATCTTTGCAATCAGAGGCGGTTTCCACTTGTACCCATCCTTTCCCCAAAGCTGCTTTGCTTCACTGAGTACCATCTGCAACGGCACAGTGTCCGACACCAAGAAGAAAATAGTAAAAGCCAGCACCAATGCAATGTTGCTTTAGCAGGAGTGCTCTGCTGCCCGTACACATTCCTCCTAATTGACGGAGGGAGGTTCCAAATGGGCTCATAGGCTCTTCAGCATGCTGACCCCAGCGCGAGCTCTTAGCTTGTTTGACAGCAAGCACATGTTCGATACACACACACACACACACACACACACAGCATCAGGGAGTAGGCACGGGCTCAGATGCCACTGCAGGAGACAGACAATTGAGGGCCTCAGATGTCAGGATCCTCCATGCCAACAAATGTCGGCTGCCAAAACTGTTGCTTTAGCTGATTGAGCAGGGGGTCCGAGGGACCTATGTATTGCTAACAGGAGCGTGTGCTGACAAGCCAGCCTTACAAATCTGTGCTAACGCCACTTACAGCAGGGTGTTTTCTTTTCTTCAGTAAAAACAAGGAATACCTGTGGCACCTTAGACTAACATTTATCTGAGTATGCTCAGGGGTCACATACCCCCGAATATGCTCAAATAAATTGGTTAGTTTCTAAGGGGCCTCAAGTACGCCCCATTCTTTTTGCAGATGCAGGCTAACTGCTGCTACTCTGAAACCTTAACTTCAGTGCACCTGTAATCTGCTGGTGAGTGTTGATAGGTGTCCTTCCCTCAACCCCCCGGGACAATCCATGGAGGGTACAAGTTCTTTAAGCCAGCAGTTGCAGAGCCTTGGTGTTTATCTCGAGCCATAGTGGTTTGTGCTTTTAGCTCTGGAGGTCTCCTGTTCACTCTCCAGGCCAAGAGGATGATCACGACACATGCTTTAATGTCAACTGGTGCAAAGAAATCTGCACATTTTGCTCCCCTTGCTGAGAAGCTGATTGAATTGTAAACTTTTTCAGACTACATTCTTTGGGAGCGGGGACTGTCATATTCTATGTATTTGTACAGTGCCATGCACAGTAGGCTAAGACTAGCACTTCCAAAAAATGGAGTCCAAGCACCTTAAAGGATAAAGATCACTAGCCCACTGGAGAAACTGAGGTGCAGAGAAGGGGAAGCAATTGCTCCAGTTCTCAGAGCTGGTGTGAGCCAGAAATAGAACCAAGCTCCTTGACTAGATCTGGTTATTTCATGTAAATGTATTTTTTAAAATAAATTTGCAACAGTTTCCATTTTAAAGGTGTGTGTGTGAAAAACCAAAAATTTCAGCAACTGAACCCTAATCACTGAACTGTTTTTTAAACAAAAGCTGGCAGGTAGGCTTTTTGTTTGAATCTCTTTGGGTTTTTGTCAATAAACAATGTTCTGTTTTTGTTTGTAGGGCAGGGAGAGAGGAGTGTTTCCTAGCCTGCCCTACCAGTGACCAATCCACTGAACGACAGGCCTTTCATTACCTTTGGAGCACCTCCATGATAGAAATCCGTGTATGTGAAAGAAGAATCAGACCGGACCTTTGAATCCAAGAGGAAATATTGAGCCATTGTAAATAGACAGCAAACAAAGATCATTGAAGAACATGCCTTTTTACAACAGGTAAGGGTTTATCTGAGTAATAGCTAATTTTTATGGAGAGCCTTTCATCTGCAGATCTCAAAGCCCAGTGCAAAGGAGGAAGTAGCATTATGCCCATATTAGACTGAAAAATAGTGTGGATGTAAGGTTGGTTGTAAGCTGCATCTCCAGTAAATCCTCCAATTCCTAGGTTAAAAGAATGAGGAACAATCTTAGAAGAAAGATGCTGTATGAAGACCAAATTTCTGAGAACGTAGATGGTTTCAGTGTCTATTCCTGTACATTCATGGGTCTGTAGTAGAGAGATTTAAGAAGTTTGTTTCATAAGAATTGAGGGTTTTATTCATCTTTTCCCTAATGGAGGCTCTAAGCATAACTGGTAAGACCCATGTTTTTGCTTGTCCTCAAATTAAAATGGATTGTTTATGAATTCATTATGAATTCTCATAATGAAACAAACAGCCGGAGTGGGCCATGCTGGGTTAGTCAGAATATGATAGGCTTGGAGTTATAACTAGGGTAGGACTGCAATGCAGAGAAAAAGAACATTCAGAAAAAAAGCTTATAAAATCAGACTACTTAACCCATTTGCATTAAACTGTATTTCCCTACACTCATCAGGTAGATTTTTAACTTTAATGCAAGATTTAGGGTTGGGGGGGCTCGAAAGGGAGACTATGGTTGCAACTTATTTTTCTTAGGTCTGCTGCCTTTTCTGTAGTGAACAGTATCAGTCCTGTCAGGCTGGCTTCCAAAAGATAATGTAATTCATAGTCCGCATAAAGAAGCCCAGTCATTGTCAGCTGGCAGTTCCTTGCACGCTGCCTGTCTCAGTTGCACAGAGACAGAGGTAAATTATGTAATATGCAGATAATTGAGTATGTAAGATCAGGCCGTGAGCAAGATGCTTCAAGATTAGGGATGGGAAAGCTGTTTGGGACCCAAAAGTCACCGTAAAGCTAAATGAGACTCTTTCTGAGGTTGGGATGTGACCAAGAAGCATCAGCAAACTCATACAGAAGGGCCTGTTCATGTGGAATCCCAAACCAGGTTGAAACAGGCCTACAAAACAGGAAATCCGGATAGAACCTCCGTGCCTCACCTCCAGCATGGAACAATGTGAAGTAAACATCGGTGGGTGTTCGTGTGTCTATGTAGATGGAATAAATGAGCCCATGAAGTCATGGAGTTAATGACCTTGTAACTGTCCAACATTAAACTGATTTTAAACAGGGTTCAAGGTTTGCTATACCAAGACTTCATCAGCTGTTCACTACATCACACTGCCAAACTGAATAAACTGTAGATAAGGCTAATGGGAGTGAGTGTGCACTTTGAGGGGAAGGCAAGCTTCCAATGTCTTAGATGCCTAAAATTGCACTTCAGCTCTTGTAAGAGCATTGTGGTGAGCGCTGTTGTACAGACTGCATTGATGATGCATGTGACATTTTAACCTTGGCTAAGTTGACAGGAGCATTGTGTAAATTGGTTGCCAATTGATGACTGCTTTATAAATAGAAATGTATGAAATCTGTACATTTGTCCTTCCTAATGTTGCTCATGTCCTTAACTTGTTAAAAGCCTGTTGTGATCAACTATACAATACCATTAAAATATGGTAGTACTTGTCTGTCAGGGCAGGTAAGTAAGGATTAAGAAACTAATAGAAGAAAAGGAAAGGCTGGTAGAATGTCAGTAACAATTGCATTGAAAGGTAGCAAATTTTAAAACTGGTAATCTGAAATACTTTTCCATGCAAGTAGCCTGCAAAACTCATTGTTACAAGATATCACTGAAACCAGAAACTCAGCAGGGGGTTTAAAAAATATTAAACATTTTTATGCATGATAGGAACATCCAATGTCCTTGTAAGGACTAGAAACAAACCCAGAGTTTTGGAAGAAATATAAACTCTCATTCTTCAGGGTGTAAGAACCTCTAGTTAATAGTGGTTAGGAGGAAAACTTTACTACGAGCCTGCAGGTGTGTTGCACTTTCCTCTGAAGCAGATGCCGTTGGCCACTTTCAGAGACAAGATATAGGGTGAGATGGACCCTGGTCTGATCCAGTAAGTTTGTCTGGTCCGTCAGTTGGTCGGTCTAATCTACCAATCTAAATCTATTATCTATAGTCACGGTCAAATCTAGTACCTTCAGTTCCCTAAATTACCATAAGGGATTCCATTTATTTTTAACTGGGAACCTGATCAACACACAAGAGTTTCTTGTTGCTGGTTTTTTTTTGTTTTCTGAATTCGTTGCCTTGGCAGCAAGACACCACCTCAACTATCCCAGTGAAATCCGCTCCCCCCTTGGGAGTGTTTTGACAGTTTTGTGGAGTCCACCTCCCTGAAAACAAGGTGGATACTGAGAAGGTGGATACTGAGACTAATGTAAAGAGGCTCCTCCTGTGAGTTTGTGTTTAATTTTTTACCTCCACAGACCAAGGACAAGGCCCCTTTAAACCCTGTTTTCCCAGAGCATTCTGGTAAGAGCACTTGGCTGGTGCTCTAGTATTAAACCAATCTGAAATTACATTGAAAGGCAATTTACTTATTTGTGTATCTACTTTTGGGTATCATTGTCTACAGTGCCCACTGTCTTGGAATCTCATGTGTTACACCCTAACCACAGAGTTATATCACAATAAGGATACACTTCTGCTGTTTGTTCCTATTCAGTTACAAATCATTTATATTTTTTTTTGTAGTGTTTGCATCTCTTTCAAAGTGGAATGGTTCCTTTTAAAAGGGAGAGCAATATGAACCTATGAGGTTATATGAGCAATATGAATCAGTAGCAGTGCAAGAGACCTGGGCTTTGACACGATACATTTCAAAGAGTGATTTCTTGAACAGAGGTAATTTGCTGTTTGGAAGTGTCTGATATGTGCCAGGAGAGGGCTGTCATCAATTGTACCTATTTTCAGATATTAATAATGAGGTGGAAGGTATTCAAGCCACACAAACTTAAGTTGAAATAAATTGGTCTTTAAGGTGCCACAAGTATTCTCCATTTTCTTTATGGAGACAGACTAACACAGCTGCTAATCCTAAACTTAAACTAGGGAAATTTTCATTTTGGACTCAGAACAGTCTTAGAATCACTTCCCCAGTCATCACAGCAGCTGTCTCATTATGGACACCTGTTCCTGATTTATAAGGGGCACATTCAACCCACTTGAAAGGAGCAGAATTCTTCCCCTCAGTGATGCTTCACACACATTGGAGCTGATCCTCAGGATCTCCTTTAATCTTCTTTATAATCCTGCACATCGGAGACACACACTGCCAGCCAAGGATGGCAGTACCATGACTAGATGTTCACCAAAACAGTTCCTAAACCACTTTTCTACTAAAACTGGAGGAACTCCTTGCCACAAGCTACCATTGAGATCAAGAGCTTATTTAATTGGGTAGTTATGGATAATGAGTAGATCTGGGAGACTAATTTTTTCAGTGCATTTTTTGGTGAATTTACAATAAATTGGAAAATTTTACCCAGCTTTAATAGAGCATCTAGTTACAATAAAAGATGTTAAAAATACAAGCGTTTTGCAGGGGATACAAGGCTCATTCCTTCAAGCATGAGGACAAGTTCTAACTAATGCAAGGTTAAGAGAGAACTTCCCCCGGAGGCTACTTACTCCACCACTGCCCACTACAGACTTTCTTTCATCTTTTGCTGAAGAAACTGGCACTGTCCACAGCAAAAGGCAGGATTCTGGACTTGTGATTCAGTTTGGCAATTCCTATGTGTTCTCTCCCATAGTGTCACGCAGTGAAATGAATGGATGGGAAGCTTAGCTCAAAGGAAAGCAACAATTGCCTTGTCAACTATAGTGTTTACCTGTAGGGTTCATTTCTGCATGAGTTTTGTGATCCTGAGGAATTCTTATAAGGCTAGGCTCATTTCCTGCTTCAGTGAAATCCTGATCACATGCAAGGATGAGAAAGTGATCCCTCATCCCCTCCAGGAACAACATTGCTCAGATGTTTGTGGTTACATTCCTCTCAATTGTCTATTGGCTATTTCTGACTGTAGCATCCTGGACTTGATGGACCAAGGCTCTAATCGATGGAAAATCCGATATTGCTGAAGCATCTGTTAAGGGTCATTTCCCTTCCTACTGTGAATTGCATGCTATTTCTAAACCTCTGCCAACCTAGAAATGAGAGCTTGGACATGTGACCTCTATGTTCAGGTCTCAATGAGCAAAGTGCTTTTGCTAGACCAGGGATAGGCAACCTCTTTCACACACGCATGAACTGATTTTTCGGTGGCACTCACACTGCCTGGGTCCTGGTCACTGGTCCCAGGGTCTCTGCATTTTAATTTTAAATGAAGCTTCTTAAACATTTTAAAAACCTTATTTATTTTAATATACAGTTTAGATCTATATTAAAGACTTATAGAAAGAGACCATTTAAAATGTTAAAATATGACTGGCATGTGAAACCTTAAATTAGTCTAGATCCATCCTCTTTGGAACCCCCTTTCAGGTAACTGAAAGCAACTATCAAATCCCCCTTCTCTTCTCTTCTGTAGACTAACTATCCCAATTCCCTCAGCCTCTGTCATGTGCCAGCCCCCTAATCATTTTTGTTGCCCTCCTCTGGGCTTTCCAATTTTTCCCCATCTTTCTTGTAGTGTGGGCCCCAAAACTGGACACAGTACTCCAGATGAGGCTTCTCTGGGCTAGGCAAGGCTGGAAGAGCAGCCCTGTCCCATCCCAATGTAGGGGTGTGACAGGGTCATGGCTAGTGGAGGAGAAGGAATGAGGCTGTTGTGGGTGGCTGCCTTGACTCATGGCAGCTGCTGTAAGTTAGAGCAGCTCATGAGGCTGCTCTACTGCATGTGGTCCGAGCCTGGGGATGCAAAGGTGGCACAAAGCTCAGCTGAAACTCAAAACTGAGGCTAATGAAATCTCTTTTGGTGCTGCACCATCTCTACTTTCAGGGCTGACTCCTGCTTGGCTTATCCAGTCTGGGGGTGTCCTCGTGTGAGACCAGCCAGCAGCATTCTGTTTCTGTCCTTCCCTGCTTATGGAAATGTTGTGCTTTCCCCTATTATGCTGCTAATGCACCAAGGTGCAGCAATTCTGCATGCATGGCAGTGCCTCCTGATGGTGGGTGACACAGCAACATGTGACTGGAATATGTGGCTCCAACTGAAAGGAAAGCTTTCCTTAAAGGGGGCAGCTTGTATTCTACAACAGGGAAAGGTTAGATCAGGTGATTGCATAGGGGACAGGACCTTGCCTTCATGAAAAGCAGCTGTTTAAATTAAGTTAGAGCCCATTTAAAGCAATTTTGAAATTGAAAGAAACCCACCATGCTGTAATAGAGCAATGTACATCCCAGCATCTGAACCTAGTTTCTGGGAATGCATTAATTAAAACCCACATTGTCCCTGATTTGGGGAGGGGGGGGGAGAGATGGGCAGGGAGGTATGGCTACAGGGAGCCTGTATTGGTGTCCCTCTGACAATAGGGAAGGGAGGGAGCTGAGTCTAAAGGAAACTGCACACTTCTCATGCCTATTGAGACAGGTGCATAACCCCTTCCTGGGGTGGCTCTGTGCTGCCCTTTGTACTCCTTGTGCGGAAATGGCACAAGCCTCCCCTAGGAGGCACATATTATCCCTGTTTAGCTGGTGGGGAAGCTGAGGCAGGTGGAAATTTAGACCTAAACTTCCAAAAACAGCCATTGACTTTTTTTGGGTGTTTCCATTTTTGAGTGCTCAGCTCAGGTCTGACTTCCGCTGGAGCTGCGGATGCACCTCTCGAAGGGTTTGGGAGCCATGGGCGCTCAGCAACTCTGAAAATCAGAATCACGGTTGCCTTAGGTCGGACACCCCAAAATAGAGGGTTGTGGACACTTTTTCAACTTTCTTGTATGGTAGGATAGTGTTCACATCCTCACCTACCGGCGAACAAGTGGAGTTACAGAGAGGTTAATGGGAAGTGCATCTTCGAGGCAGGAAAAGTTGCTGTGGGTCATAGGACTATGCATGAGAGAGAACTGCCTAGTTCCCCTTTTTATTCAGAACTGGGCTCTGAGTCTGCAAACAGATCCAGGCCAGTGGCCCCTACACATGCCCAGAGTTCCATAAAAGTCAATGGGGGCTCTGCATGAGTTCAAGGCATCTTGTGTGCCTATTAGCTTGCAGAATCTTGGCCTGCATGTGTCATTTACACCAATAGTCTTTCATTTAGAACAAAACCTTTATTAGAAGTGGCTCATTTGCAAAGTAAATCTCCAAACTTGATTTAATCTCCCCCATTTTGGATTCCCCAAATTGATTCTTCCCGGAGTGGGGTGTTTTAAAACAAAAATCCCAAATCTCCACTTGCTTATGCACCCATTATGAATGTACTGTCTGTCTTTGCCAATTGCATTATGCAGCCTGGCATGGTTGACTTCTTATAAAGTGAATATTGGACAGACAGGGTTGATAAAAGACAAGCCATGTCGGATTATGGTTAATGAAGGTGAAAGCTTTTGGTTTTGGTGTTCTGCCCATGCCCTAAGTGCAATCCATATGTATTCTCCATCAGTCATGAAGTCAGCACAAGCTTGGTGATAAAATTAAGTTTTAGTGCTACAGCAATGAAGAGAGAATGCAGAACCAGTGGCTTCTAGGCAAAATAAACTGCATTTGTTAATTCTTTCTGTGCAAGAAAGGTCTGGTCAAACACCCATTGAAATCCGTGCTAAATTGCCATTGACTTCAAAGAAAATAGGATTAGGCTTTACTTGGAAATTTCAGAAATAGGGCAAAGGTGTGTGAGAAACTATGATGGAGTTGTTTTGTTTAGTCATTCACCTATTCCTGAGTGGCTGGCGGTAATTACTCCAGCTATGTTGTTCACATGGCTGGAGTTGCGTAGCTTAAGTCGACTTACCATGGTAGTGTAGACATAGCTTAAGAACGACGACTGAATTAATATTACCATTTACAAAAGGGGATCTGAGATATTCAGCTCTGTTAGCAAAGAATTTAAGCACCTGCTTAACTATAATAAAACTTCAGCATGTACTTAAAGAATAATGTGCTTGAATCCTTTCCTTGCCTAAGCAATTAGCCCAAGGTCAAACAAGGAGGCTGTTGCAGATCTGGAAATAGAACCCAGGTCTCCGGAGTCCCAGTCCTGTGCTTTAACCCCAAGAACATCTTGTCTGTGCTCCATTTTCTATTTGTATGGGACAAAAGTAATTTCTGGAGATGGTTGGAAAGTGCTTAAGTATGTTTCACAAATTTAAAAATGTTTGTTTCAAAATTCTTAAATTTTGCAACTGAAAAAATTAAACCCCCAGTTGTGGGTGAATGAGAGGGTGGTGGTTCTCCCTGGTCTATCCATTTCCACTCTTTTCTCCACTCTCCCTTTTTCATTGTCAAAATGGGGGGGGGGGGAGGAAGAATAAAGGGAGGAAAGGAGAAATTGCAAGTAAAGGATGGGGAAGCATAAGCTGAAAAATGGATCAAGAAATCTGATTTTTATCAAAAAATTAGAAAATTTTGTAAAGATGAACATTTTTATTTTTAATAGTGGATGGTTTTTTCATTGAAAAAAATATTTAGAATGAAAATCCCAACAAGTTCTAGTGATTTTGCAAGTAACACAAGATTAGTTGATTTCCCTCCAGCAAAAAATGTGGATGACCAAAACATAAGAACCATCAAAAAAACCAAGACTTGAATCATGAATGGTTTCTGCTCCATGTATGACAATTATCTCCGGATAGCAGCTGCTGGGCAGGTTTATTGCTGGTTTTTTACTTTCCTCCTCCCCCTCCATCCACCAAGAAATCAATACTAGTTAATTTAAAACAACCAAATCATTAAAGATGTCATACTGAACAGAGCCAAGTATGAAATGTGTATCAGGCCTCAGTGACCAAATTGCAGATGGGAAGAAAATTGGCAGAAGAAAGAGAATCAAACTTCAGGTTCCATCAATCTCAAATAGTTTAGTGTTTGGTCCTTGATTTCCCCCCCCCCCCCTTCCAATTTTTTGTTGTCATGATGTGGGCGACATTTCAGTGTGGTTTGCAAGTGTAACTTGGGGTGCTTACAGCTTGTGAATAGGAGAATCTGGCTCTGAGTCTCTTAAATGTAAAAAGAACTCTCAAGAACGTTACAATAATGCTGTATTTTTTTTAATTCCACCAGTACAGACAGCAGGAAATTTTTTCAGTCCGGGGACATTTGCTGTGCTTGCATTTGTACTAGTTACTTGGAACCATGTGCAAGAGAAACGACTGATGTGCAGCTTTCTGACTCCATCCAGTGGCAAAGAGGAAGAAATGCAAGATGGTTCTTTAATTCTAAAAAGCTGCTCAAGCCACCCAACTTCATTCCATGTGCAGCTCTCACAACCAGCATACAGTATGTACCTGGTTTTTGTCTGTGTGCTTTGTGCTCTACAGTGAAACACAGGATTTATCGCATTCATTAAGTCTGATATCCTTCCCTCTGGCAGTAGTCTAATACCTCATCCGTTAGAGGCAGGTGGTGGTGGTTTTGATTGTAGACAGGCAGAGCATTCTTTCCTCACCCTTGTGGTGATTGGCTCATGCCCTAATGCTCAATCAGGAGATGGGTTTTGGTTTGGCCCCACTTCTGAGTCTTTCTCTCCCTGACCAGAAATTCTATCATGGACCCGAGAAACTTCCAATGAATTGAAGTTTTTCCAACAAAAAAGTTTAGTCAAGAAATGCTCTACTAAATATGTCCGGCTCCTACCACAATTGAGTCAGGCCTGTCTGTGTAGTACTAGTGACAATGGTTTTGGCTCAGATGGATTCATACCCACAGTGCAGAGATGGATAAAAGCTGTAAAACGTATGAATTGTGAATATCCTACAATCCTGGCACCAGGTTCTGTCTTGGTTAGGAATGGTTCAACTCTTGGTCATGTTGCAGATCAGGGGAGAAAGGTGGGGGTCCTATCTCTTGTAACAAGCACAGCTTGGCTGGACTCTGATCAGACCCTATTAGTGCATATAAAGGGCCAGATCCCCAAGATATTTTAATTTTTAGGGTCCAACTTGAGAGACCAATGTGCTGTCCACCTGTAATTCCCTTAGACTTCCATAGGCACAGTGGGCACTCAGTGCCTCTGCAAACCAAGCTCTAAGGACCAGGTACATGGGTTGCAGGTAGGGTTGCCAAACCTGGATTGTTCTAGAGTCTCCAATTATATGAATCCTTAATTAAAGATTGTCATGTGATGAAACCTCCAAGAATACATCCAACCAAAATTGGCAGCCCTAGTTGCAAACGGTTGTTTCACCTGCCTTTGGACCAAAAGGGAACAGTTTCTCCCAAGCTCCATATATTCCCTGTCCTCCATTATCTCTTCTCTCTCCTGCCTGTCCTCTGATAGAGGTTGTCATTAATATTTCAGGTTTGTTTTCCATTCTGATCCATGCCTGCAGCGCACAGCTGACTCTGGCATGAAAAATTCACAGCGAATTACAGCTACCCGGAGATCTGGTGATCGTCAGATGATTCAGACGTGGGTTCTGCTGCACTACGTTCCCTTTTTAGGACAACCTGCTGCTGTGTGCTGTAAGTTTTTTTTATTTGCGTTCCATTTGAGAACAGCAGTGAAATCTCAAAATAGTTACTGTGCAAAGATCAATTTAGGTGGAGTGCTGCTTTTGATATCCAACACGCTAGAGACCTACTTCAATTTTTTGGATGTACTGTGGCAACATTATGTGCATTAATTACTGTGAAAGTTAATCCACTAGACTATCCCTCCTCTTTATGCTCTTCTTCCTGAGCAAATCTCCGGTCTTACTGCTATAAAGCCTTGTCATCTGGAAACTGTCTTGTATGTCAGGGATTCTCAAACTCCGCTGATGTATGTAATGTTGAGCAAATCTGTACAGCACTAAAACATAAAATGCCAATCAACTGGGATTAGGAACATGCTCCCCTCTAATATTTTTAGAGTAACCTGGAAAATGTATCATGCTGAAAAGGGAGTCATTTTTTCCACCTGTATTCAGTTAAAGATCCAAAGAGAACCTTTCCCCAGCTGCCATATAGATTAAATCCAAATAAGCCATACATCTTGGACAGGGCCTCTTAATTAAGAACACTTTTTTATAAATCTTTCATTGTGGCTTCTGGGCTGTGGAAGTGCAGATACCCTCCCTGAAGTCTCCTGATGTTATGGTGCTCTCTACTGGAATGAGGACTGCCCCCTTCTTGCCTGCCTGCCTACCTACCTACCATATCATGTATCCATCATTGTGTTGTCTGATAGTCTTGGAGCAGCTGGCTTTCCTTGGGTCCTTTATCCGGTAACACTGTGTTTCAGAAACTGGACCTGGATCTAAACGATCCCTGTTTCATAAATCTAAAATCTCCCCTCTATCAACATTGTGACTGTGAGAGATTGGAATAAAGGTACATTTCTTTTGCCTTTGTGTTTTGTAGCTAGCGGGGCAGTGCTCTGTAATCCCAAGGAGGAAACCACCATGGTACTTAATTAAATAGTTGCAACTCCAATAGAGGAGTCCATTTCAGATTTAACAAAGCAGGGTTAATAGTTTGGATCCATGTCTCATTTAATCTGAAACTCCAAAGGTGTTTCTTGGAGTGGGAATGCTGGATAATTGATTCTGCTTCATGTTTGTCTGGAGTGAGGCAAATCTTTTCACTGTACACTAAGTTACTTGTCATGGTGGGCTTTGATTTCTCCTGTTTGAAATAGAGGCAGAACCTGGAGCATCTTTCTTTGTAAAGAACATAAGAACATAACATAAGAACATAAGAACGGCCATACTGGGTCAGACCAAAGGTCCATCTAGCCCAGCATCCTGTCTGCCGACAGTGGCCAGTGCCAGGTGCCCCGGAGTGAGTGAACCTAACAGGTATGATCGAGCGATCTCTCTCCTGCCATCCATCACCCCCCTCTGACAGACAGAGGCTAGGGACACCATTCATTACCCATCCCGGCTAATAGCCATTTATGGACTTAGCCTCCATGAATTTATCCAGCTCTCTTTTAAACCCTGTTATAGTCCTAGCCTTCACAGCCTCCTCAGGTAAGGAGTTCCACAGGTTGACTGTGCGCTGTGTGAAGAAGAACTTCCTTTTATTTGTTTTAAACCTGCTGCACGCCAATTTCATTGAATGGCCCCTAGTTCTTCTATTTTGGGAACAAGTAAATAACTTTTCCTTATTCACTTCCTCCACTCCACTCATAATTTTATATACCTCTATCATATCCCCCCTTAGTCTCCTCTTTTCCAAGCTAAAAAGTCCTAGCCTCCTTAATCTCTCTTCATATGGGACCCGTTCCAAACCCCTAATCATTTTAGTTGCCCTTCTCTGAACCTTTTCTAGTGCCAGTATATCCTTTTTGAGATGAAGAGACCTTGACAAATCCCAGGGAAACCACTTCCACTCTTTTGATAGCTGCTACAGACACGTTTATCAATACTCCAGCCTCCATTTTTCCCCTAGGCTCTTTGAAGGCTGGGGTCATATATTCTGCAGAATTATTTATGGATCTAATGTCAATTAGAGCATGCTGATAGCCATGCCACTCTTCTAACATTTGAGCTAAAGTAATCTGGTGGCCATGGTAATTACTGGCAGCCCTACAGATAGCCCCATGCCTCACTGGGGCCTCCAGTTTCCCAATTGCCCTAGAGGAAGCGTAAAGGCATCCAATTTATGCAATGCTTAGGAAGCTTTCAATAAGCAGATGATGGAAGATTGTCATCCCTCTCCCATTAATAAGTAGCTAATTGCTAAGGCTCACATATGGAAATGTACAAGGATACAGCAAATTACCCTGCTGCACGAGCTGTTTCTATCCCATAGGAACTGAGCCATTAGGCTTGGTTGGATATTGGGTAGTGGACAGTAGCTATTAGGGTCTGGATTGTCAGCTGGAGTATCTCCATTTATTTCAATAGACAGTGGTACTGGCATGGAGTGAAATCTTTCAGGCACTGTTTAGCCACAAATTTGACCCACACATTTCTGTCCATTCACAAAACTGACAGAGCTGCTGGTGCTGCTGCCACTCCTTCTCCATCCTTCCCTTTAAAACCTTTTGTCTGGTCATTAGGGCACTTGTGTGCAATGGGGGAAACCCAGGTTCAAATCCTAGCTCTGGAGCAGACCTGCAAGAGACTCTCAGTTCACTGAAAAATTTCAGATTTTGTCCCAATCTGATATTTTTTTCTTTCTAGAAATGCCACTGAAGTGTGGTTTTTTTTGTTTTTTTAAATCCGTTATTTGCTCAGCTCTAATTCACACCAGCTAAGGATCTGACTCTTTCTTTTGCCCTGAGATCAGTATGGATGCAATGTTGCTAGATACACCTGTTTATTGGCCGGGTTGAGGCAGCTGAAGTGTAAAGAAAACACTTATTTTAGCTTGAGATTAGGCCATTACCCATCTGATTTGGTGCTGAATAAGTGTAAGCCTTAGGTTAGCTTTATGGTCAATAGGGCTTTAGAAAGCCCTCACCTGGATGTCCCTGATCATATAATATTCATGGCATTCCATTTGGAGAGTGGATTATTGATTAGTTCACTGGTGCCTGTTTGAGGCTCCCATACTGCCATTACCTTCCTACTCGGTCACTGTTAATGTATTTTTGAATCTAGAACTGAAGGCCAAGGAACATGCAACATACTCTAATTCATATTGAATGATGGCTACTAAGCAAGCTCTGGATTGTTACATGGCTTTTTTCCCAGTACAGTGGATTGTCTGGACTGGATTCATCCTATATCCCCACCTCCCCAAATAGTCAATGTTCCGTATGCCAGAGCGGGTTGAGTGATCAAAAGAGCCTGCATGCAGAAGGTAGAAGATGTTAGTGGATCCAGGCTGCAGTAGTAATTCTGCAGTATGCACCGACCTTCCCTTGACGCCTGTAAGTTGCTCTGCAAGAATGTTGAGGATGGCACTTTGTGGGTATTCAGAGAAAAGGAAGTGGTCACTTTTTGCCCTCCGCCCCCCCCCCCCAAAAAAAAAAAATTCTTGGACTTGGGAGGGTGAATGCAGCATTTTAAAGTCAATGGAAATGGCAGGAGATGCTCTCCCAACACTGGCCCAGGAGGAGAGGGAACTTGGGGGGCAGGGGAGTTTGCAGGGGTGGGGAGCACTTATCCAAGCCAGGGAGGGGATTAAAAGTGCTCCCCTTTTGTTTGTAGCAGTGGAAGGGGTGATGCATTCCACCACAGTTTCTCCCCCCCCCCCCTTACTTTAATCCCCACATCTGTGGAAGCTGATCATGTTCATGTTAACTACAGTGGGGAAGGAAGCTGTTTTCCTATACCAGGAACATCTTTGAGAGACTGAAAATGTTCCAAGTTTGGGGGGGGGGGGAATTAAATTCAAACTTGTACAAACTAGGAATTTGCAACATTTCATTTAGATAAGTTCAAATTGTCACTTTTTTTCCCCAATTTCAAGCTTGTTTTCTTTTTTAGTAAGTCATTTCAACTCAAAGAAAACCTTTCCAGTTCAAAAATGTAGAAGTAGGACATTTTTGACAATTTTGGAACTCTTTAAAACACTTTTTTTTTGTGGCCTGGAGATGCATTGAAACTGAGCCTTACAAACTGTTGTGGTTGCAACAAATTGGCATTCTTTTGGCTAGAAAAAACATGGTTCACTCAAATTCCTGCCCAGCCTCGGTGTTCACTCACTAATCCCACCAGGCCAAGAGCTTTTACACCCATAACTGTAAAATGTTGCACGGTGGTCATGATGCCAGAAGCTGGAAATGGGTGATAGGATGGATCACTTGATTACCTGTTCGGTTCACTCTCTCCGGGGCACCTGGTACTGGCCATTGTCAGAAGACCAGATACTGGGCTAGATGCACTTTCCATGGCTTTCAGTTGGTACTTTACTGGCTAACACCAGCTGCTGATCAGGCCCTAGAAGTTTTTGAGATCTGAGAAATGTCAAGTATTCTTCCATACTGTATATTAGAGGCTCAGGTTTGGGCTGCTTTCTGCTTGCAGTTGAGACTTTCTAACAGCAGATGTTGCGTTGTATAACAGAACAATGGGATTGTACAAATATACTCTGGAGTTTATATTCTGTGGCTGGCAGGAATCTAGGCTACTGTGAATATGGACAGCGATATATATGCTGTTGCTGTGTACATGCACTTATCTGGAAGACTGGCCCCATTGAGCAGCACCTCTTGAGCACTGGGCATTGGAAATGTGTAAAGCAAAGTACTCCGTTACTATGATGACTGTGGTCATTATCTCTATAGCCAACAGCTAGATGTAAAAGTCTACCTGCTTTCCATTTGTCTATCAGTTTTTTAGGGTTTTGTTCCCTATTTTAGAGCAATTGGGCCATTCCTCACTAGTATAAACTGGATTCAGTGGAACTATGCCAATTTTCATCAGCTGAAGATCCATCCTAATGCATTAATACAAAACTTTGCTGGAGTCCTGTGGATTTTATAAGATTATAAATTATCCCACTCTTTCATATGTATTCTGTGCAATGGATAATGTTCTACAAAAATGCTCTGCTTTTCTTAGGACACTTTAATACAGAAATTTTTGTAAATACATTATAGGTAATAAAAATAACATTTTTGAATTGCCATATACTATGTTTAAACTTGCTTATATTAAATACATCTCTGAATACAAAGAGAAGAAATTATCCCAAAGTGGGAGACACAAGTTCTCACACAGTTGGGTGTACATTTTTTTTTTTTTTAAGATTCAAAAGTGACCGCTTACAAGGCAAGTAACTGAATATTGTCATTTCATAGCATTGTTCTTTATTTTATAGTGCTTGATTGACAGCCCAAAGGAAATCACAGCATAAATGAAGGAATGGCTATTTTTTCACATTTTTTGTTTTTAGAGAGACCACAGTGGGCAGGTCAATGTTTCTATCTACATTTCTAAAAAACATAGCTGACTATCACAATAAGACATTGTAAGCCAGAAATTCAACTGGTGCAAACTGGTACAACTTCGCTAACATCTATGCATCTTAGACTTAGACCAGCTGAGATATGGCTCATTTTAAAGAGCAGGCAAAGCAAAGAATGCTCAGGACCCAATACAGATTAGAATTAGGATGCGATTCCAAATTTCAGGCGGAGGCTAATTCAAGGCTATGACTTCACTTTGGTGGTTCTGCATCCAGGAGACTTTCTCCTTTTTAGTGACACTTTTGTGCCCAGGTGGTGGAAATCTGTCTTCCTGAGCCACATCCTAACCAGTTCTGATCATGAAAGGACCATTCTGCTTTTGAATCTGTCCTAGAACCAAACCTGGTTCAAACAGGAACCTCTATGAAATGTTGGTTGCTTCCAAGACAAGTTTAATCTTATTTTTTGATGCATCTTTTCCCCTTGACATACTCCCATGTGCTTTAAACTAACTATTGATGCTAGCACCATCAAGCATATCATAATGCCACTAGTATCAAT
Organism: Sternotherus odoratus; assembly: GCA_032164245.1. Taxonomy (NCBI): domain Eukaryota; kingdom Metazoa; phylum Chordata; order Testudines; family Kinosternidae; genus Sternotherus; species Sternotherus odoratus. The sequence continues at coordinate 9,706,397 of JAVMKO010000020.1, forward strand.
AACAGTAGTGCCAGCAGCCCAGAACTAATGAACAACCCTGTAATAACATACTAGTGTGCAAAGCCCCATACCCAGGAGCAATCTTTAAAATAATAAATCAATGTGCCCAGCCTAGTACTCATTAGCAAACTTGCACTAAGACAGCAGAGTGCAAAGAGCAATTCTACAATTAAGAAAATACCAGTGTCCTGCTGGCAGTGGGTAGGGGGCAAGGGAAGTAGACAGTGTGGGAATAAAGTGGTAAATCAAACACTAAGGTTTGTTTTTTTTTTCCTTCCCCCATTGTCCTTGGAGTTCAATTATGGCATCTAAAGTTCCATGTCAGGCTGGCAAAGCATGCTCTCCAGGAGTACTGTGATCCAAGCAGCTAGTTGGCTGACTCTAATACAGTTTCTGATCATGTCTCCAATCTTCCCAGCTCAAAATAGCTCACTGTGGGGCCTTAAAGTGACAAAGACTAAAGAGGTACTATAATCCCAAAGGAGCTTTTCAGAACCAAAATACATCTCCGATCTCAAGCATTGCCAGTCAGTGCAAGAGCTAATGAACTGCCCAACAGGAGAGTAATCCAGCCTCATGCTTCAATGATACAAGCTGACTCCCTCCAAGGGTCAGGAAGGAATTTTGTTCTACCCTTGACAGCTTTACACATCCTTTGAAGCATCAGGTATTCACTACTGAAGGCAATGTTGGGCCATAGATTGAGCTCCTTTGATCGTCCTTTAACTTTACAAGAAGTACAGACAGAATCCAGTGTACCAGACTTTGCCAAATCTTAGACTATAGAATCATAGAACTAGAAGGAACCTCAAAAAATCATCTAGTTCAGTCCTCTGTACTCCTAGCAGGACTAAATATTATCTAGACCATCCCTGATGTGTTTTGTCTAACTTACTCTTAAAAAAAATCTCCAATGATGGTGATTCTACAATCTCCCTGGGCAATTTATTCCAGTGCTTAACCACCCTGACAGGATGTTATTGTTAATGTCCAACCTAAAACCTATCCTGAGCTGGTTTAATAATTCACATATCGTCTACCCCTCAGTGCAGTTTGCTATTCCCCTGGATCTTCCTCTGGAAAGCCAGGAATGGCAGGCTGATGTCATTATCCAAGGACTGTAATGTTATTTGAAAAACACATTTTCTTTCAAAGTAGTTGCCAGTCCATTTAAAAAAAAAAAGTTAGTGGAACTATCAATTTCCTTGGCAAAAACAGGAACCACAAGGTGAACAGAGATGGAAACTGTCCCTCAATGTCAGGAACCTTGATCCATTCTTCTTCAGTAGTTTCATACTCTGGGTTTGACTGGTGGTTTTAAAGCCTGAATGAAAACAAACAAATGAACAAATCAAATGACTCACAACATTTTCCCCAAATTCTATTCAGCATTGCACAACAGGGTGAGATGCATTGTGGTGGTTTTTGTACCTCTGTAGCATCAGGGAATAGCCATTCCTTCAGATTCCAGACTTAATGGACAAATGGCTTGATCCTATATTCCAGCAACCCTCTTAAGAGCCAAATCTGATACCCTTACTCATTCTGAATGGCACCTTACTCGGAGAATGGTCCCACTGAATCATATGTTAAATAAAATGTTAGTCGTCATGAGTAATGGTAATTGAAACGTGGCCCACAGTTCTACATATTTTTTTTCTTGTATTGCAGTAGTACATAGAGGCCCCATTATGCTAGACATTGTACTCCTATATAGCAATATGACAATCGCGGAAGGAAAGAGTTATTGTTCAAAGGCACCGGTTCTGCAAAGATCTGTGAACCTGCTGAGATTAGCCAATGCTTAAAGTTAAGCGCATGGGATAAGTCTCTGCAGGGTCAGAGCCTACATCGCATGCAGAGTAGTGCTACTGCAATTCCATACTTTTATCATAGGATTCAAACACTGTACTGCAAACAGAAGAAGAAAATTAGAAAGTAAAAGCATTTTAAATAACGATTGAGCTGTGCTACTAACAGTATTGACAGTTGTGTGTCCAATGTTGGCTCTGTGCTTCTCCTCCCCTGTCAACTAACAAGACTGGATTCTCTTTGTCCAAGTTTTTGAGCCTTTAAGGAGTCATGTTTTCTCCACCTCCATGAGTGCTAAAAACTTACTGGTTTTGAGTTTGTTGTAACATGACTCCAGAGCTAATGCCTTGTGGGGAAAAAAATACTAAGAATCCTGCAGCTCACAGTGAAATCATGAATTAGCAGCACTGTAGGTTGTTTTGTGTTGCTTGCATTCAGTCATACTTGGAATAATGTGTACGGTGTACTTGTTACCTGTCGTGGTGGGGCAGGTTTGCCCTTGGGGACTGGTGAAGGAGTGGTCTTTGTCTGTGCTACCTGTGGGGAAAAAAATACAGTTGTTACGCCTCCCATTTGAAGTGAGATCAGAGCTGAGTTGCTCCTGGAATTCTCTCATATTTACAAAGACATTTCCAGAGACAAAAAGTAGATAAGCAAGTAGCATTGTGATCCTAAATGTCTTTCCCCTACACACACAACAAATGTAAATAGACAGAAATATAGGTCCTGATTCTGGAAAGCACTTACACATCTAAAAACAGAGGGGTCTGGTGGCACCTTAATGACTAACTGATTTATTTGGGCATAAGTTTTCATGGGTAAAAACACACTTCAGATGCATGGAGTGAAAATCAGATACAAGCATAAACAAGCACATGAAGAGAAGGGAGTAACCTTACAAGTGGAGAACCACTGATGACCAGGCCAATTCAGTCAGGTTGGATGTGGTCCACTCCCAATAATTGATGAGGTGGTGTCAATACCAAGAGAGGTATATGCTTAACTTTATGCTGGGGATGTAAATTCATCTCTATCAGGATAGGGTGTTCAATAGGGCTACTCGGCTGCTTAAACCCAGGCACATGCTTGAGGTAATGACTGAGGAAAGCACCTCTGTTCTGGATAGTACTTAAGCACATGCTGAACTTTTAAGCATGCATATAAATCCTATTGGAAGTCAATGGGACTTGTGCTTAACTTTGAATACATGCTTGTGCTTTGCTGAATCAAAACCTTAATGAGAAATCCTTGCTCATGCAAGCAGTAGCATTGACGGTGATGGGATTACTAGCAGGAGTAGAAATAACTAGTCTGAGTAAGGAGTGGAGGATCAAGCCGTCCAATAGCAAGAGTTGGAGTGGTGGTTTGGTTGGGTATTTTGCTTATTAGGAAAACTTTCTGTCATTTACACCAAAGGTGCCTCTATACTGCTCTGTTACTGCAATGTGGCCTTAGTGTAAATGCGAACCAGGCCCATTGTGTTTAAAATTATTTTCCCCTGAATTTTATTAAAAAATGATCAATGACCTACTCCCCTGGTATGGCCCTTTCAGTACATCGCAGGCAATTTTAGTGACTACGTGACATGCTATACCTAGGAACACTAGGGGAAAAATGGGACATTAAATATATTAAAATGATTTATTATTTCTATCACTAGCTGTCCCAGTCATGGATCAGAACCCCATTGTTCTGGGTGCTTTACAAACAGAACAAAAAGATGGTCCTGTCCTTAAAGAGCTTAAAATCGAATTAGCTTCCATCAGTTTTAACCATAAAACTGAAAACACTGGCCAGTGTCCGCTGCGTCATGATTCTCACATATGTAATTTGGCTGGATAAGATGCATGAGAAAAGAATGGACCAGGATTATGGAAGTCTACTTACAGAATTGCCCATGACAGGAGACGAGCCTGGTTTGGCAGTCGGAACTGGCGGTGGTGGAATGGTTGGCTTTACGATATTCTGAAATAGAAGAAAATAAGAGGTTTACTCTGAGAGATTGTGTGTGTGAGAGAGAACTTAAAGGCCTTAATTCAGAATTGTCCCAGCCTGACCAGTCTAGAGATGAAATCCTGGTTGCATTGAAGTCAATGGGAGTTTTGCCATTGATTTCAATGGGACCAGGATGCCAGTGGTGGTCTTTAAATCCACTTATGAGGTTCTTACCATTTTTGTATTTTGGGGAATGGCTGGCCTGCCATTGGATCTCTCCTCTGGGATATCCTAGGGAGCAACAAAAATTTGATGTTAGTGTTGCAGAGCAAAAAGACAGATTAAGAGTTTTCTGGCTGACAATATGCTGAACTATTAACATCAAGTAGCCAAATACAGCACAGGTTGTAGTATTTGACATCCAGGACACTACTGATGAAACCTATCTCATTCCCCCGGGCTTTTACCAGAGAGGATCGTGGCAAATTGAAGTTGGAGGTTTTGTCCTGGTCTTCTTTTTAATTCTTTGGAGCTGACATTGTATCAGTCTAACTATTTGTGTGTTAATTGCTTTATAATTGATGAGCATGCACCTGAAGATGGGAGGAGCGTCTTTATAACTACAAAGATAAATCCAATCCTGTATGCATCCTTTAAGTCTGCGAACAAGCATGCACTTTAAACATTCAATGCTATGACCTCGAATCATTGTAGAGCTAAGATTATTTTGCTCTGGTTTAGATGTCACCAGTAGAGATGGGCCTGAAACACAAATTTGGATAGGGCCAAATTTCTCAAAGCTTTTCGGGATTGTTTAGATCTCTAGAGCTTTGTTTTGGGGCCCATTTCTAATCACAATAGGGCAAGTCCCGAAAGATAGGTGATGTGTATCTGTGATGTTGAGCATTCATGAATAGATGAGAGCACTCCATGTTTTATGGAATCACACACAGTGCTCAGTCTTGTCTCTTGACCAATATTTACAAAAGCCTTATTAAAGTGGCCTGCCTTTGTCTTGAATCTATCCCCAAAGGACTTGCCTATGATGCAAATGGAGTCTTTTGAAATCAAGCTTTCATAGCTTATAGGTGGCTTCATAGAAAACTCATGAAGGTGCACAGAAACAAGTCCATTAAGCAGACAGACAAAAAGAGTTGCTTAGACATACTGTGGAATTTAATAGAAAATTGGTGTAGGAGTCTAGACCTGAAATGCTTTGTGTGTGTGTATTCTATATAAAATGGATTAGAAGCATATCAAAATGTGATAATGATCTTGTACTCCGAGGCTTATTCTTCCATGATATGCACATGCAAGTCCCCTGTTAGCATTAATGAGAGTTGGACACTCATCGTCAAGGAGGAAAAATCTCCAAAATGTATTAGTTTATTAGGGCTAAGCAAAACCGGTAGCAATTTTTGCACAAGGTATATTTTGTTTCTGGTGACTTCACGCCCATTAAATTTTTCTTTCCAGCAAAATTGGAAGAAATTACTATCTTTGCATCAAAAGCTTAAGATTTCAGTGTTGGACCCTTTCAAAATTCAAAGTCTATTTTCCTGTGAAAGCTTTGAAACCTGGCAAACTATTCTGTGAAATGGGCTCTGTTCTTCAGCAAAATGAGAAACACTAAAAGATTTGAGGGCACTTTCACCTTGTGCTACTACTTCTGATTTATATCCATTGCTACTAGCAAATTAAGGTCAGATAGGAGCTCACAAGAGCACGCGGTTGGGCAGCTATTCAATTATTTTCTATCCAATGCAAGTTCCTTATGTTCCTGACTGAGCAAAGCCCTTAGGCATACGCTTAACTTTAAGTATATGAATAGTCTCATTGAAGAAGCAGATTGGTTAAGTGGGTACTTGAGTGCTTTGCTAGACTGGGATCAGTAATCCTTGGGTGAGATGCCAGTGCCCGTTGTGCAAGGAATGTGTTTGATTGGATATGAATATATTCTAGACAGCATGTGGTGGCTGCATTATTCCCTCTTTCTAGCCATCTGTTAGCTCTGAAAGAACACAGAAGGGCCTGATCCAATGTCCACTGACCTCAATGGAAGTCATTCCACTTTTGATGGACTTGGGATCTGGCCCTAGCTGTGGCTGACCATTATATCCCTTGGAATGCTGTGTTTAGCCTTATCAAAAACAAAATTGATTAAAAAATAATAATCTCCAGTTGTGCTTACAACAGAGACTTGGGGCTTGTTTGCCTGGAGTGGAGGAGTGGGAAGGAGGAATCTTGGGTCATCGACCTGAAAAAAGAAGAAACTTGACATGAGCCTTACTTTAAAATCTTGCTTATTGATTTTGCTCGCAACTGCCCCCCACTCCAGCCTGATAAAGTACAGAAATTAGACTGTAAGCCAAATGGTCTACCCACTAAGCTGCACTCCCACCCTAGCAGAGCTGGGAACGGGACCTAGGAGTCCTGATTCCAGGCACTCTGCTCTAATCACTAGATTAATCTTTAAACTCAGGCCCTTTATTAATCATAGAATAATAGGGTTGGAAGAGACCTCAGAAGTTAATCTAGTCCAACCCCCTGCTCAAAGCAGGACCAACACCAACTAAATCATCCCATGCAGGGCTTTGTCAAGTCAAGCCTTAAAAACCTCTCAGGCTGGAGATTCCACCACTTCCCTATGTAATCTATTATTAAGTGACTACATGTAAGTTTTGAAATTTTAGCCACTCTATTACCGTGATGGGGAAACCTATGTGTTGCACCAAGCAGTCTGTAACTCAGCCATACATCCAGATTCTCACCTGGAAAGGTACACTGGGTGCAGCGTTCAGTCTTCTCCTCTGTTCTTGCCCTGAGAAGCCTTGGTTTGTCACTCCAGATACACCTTTGCTCTGGCCACTACAAAGACATTCCATGTGACTTACAATTTGTACTTCAGTTTGTATGTGTTATCTCGATTGTCTTAAAAGAGGCATTAAACCATGGAAAGCGTTTCACAGGTTGAGTTTAAATAGCTGACTTACTATTGTTTACTTAGCACTTGCATAACGATTTACCTTTTTTTCAAGAGCAATGTATGGACATTAATTAGTCTTGAGAGGTGGGGGTGAGACCATGGCACTTTCTGGCCCTGGGGTTGACCTCTCTCACCCTTCCTGCACAGTTCAGAGAAGCCCAGGGGAGCTAGGAACCTGTCTCCTATTGAAAAGCTCCAGCCTAAATTCCTTTAAGATGTGTTTTTTCATTCCAAAAGGATAAATATTGTACCTCGGTGCTTGCTGCTTCTTAGTGTTTCGGTATCGGATGATTAAGGCAGCGGCTATCACAATGACGGCTAGGGCAGCTAGCACACCCGCAACAATGGCAAAATCTGCAGGGATGAGACATTGTAACATGTGACTATTTCTCAACAACACCTGAGAAGTAGCAGAGGCACATAGATGAGGCCTCATCATTTTCTATGGCAAGGGCTTTCTTAAGGCTAAATTGTGTTCTAGTCACACTTGGCCACAGGAGGGAGGGAGACTCCACTCCATTCTTCTGCACGACTGTGGTGCTGTGTCTAGCTGGATCCTGGGTCTGTGTGTGTCAGGGGAGAACAAGAATTGCACAGCTGCTCAATAGTCATTCATTGCCCCACAAGGGAGATGGGCAGAAGGCTGGAGAGCAGGTCAGGACATTGTGCCACCCAGCGGGCTGCCAGGGGGAGGAGGAGGCTGGGTCACCACTGGAAGTCCAGAGAAATGGCTATTTGGAGCAGTGTGTCTGAGACACGATTCCTCCCCTCCCCAGTGCCTCTCGGGGGGGATGTGCAATGTCAGATTGTTGGTACTCGGAGCTCAGCCTTCAAACTCAATCTTGCACATAATGATCTTTAAAAGTTTCTTATTTAATAACAAAAGTGGGGGAGAGCGCAAGTGAGGACCTTAATAAAATTCAGTCTGTTGGGTGTCTTCTGTCTTCAAGGCACTTTGCACATATTCACTAATCCTCACAGTGCCTCTGTGGAACTCTGGCCCAAATTCAGACTTGGTGAAAGAGGTTTTCCTCTAACCAATCAGTGGGGTTGCAGCTGCTTACTCCAGTTCTGCCTACTGGAGTAAGCAGCATAGCAGATCCCTCCCATCAGCATAGGTAGCGTCTGCTGCAGTATTTTAAGTGTAGACAAGCCCTTATGGTCATAGCTTCAACTGGCGCAAATCCCTCTTGTTGTCTCACTACAGTCAGTGAAGCTGTGCAGCTCATGCCAGCTCTGTGTGGCCTACAGTCTGTCTGACCAGTACCTCACTTTATCACCTTTATTACAGCCCACTCACATTGAACAGTTGTGGAGCTGTCGCAGTTGGGTGGTGCCCATCCTTCTTCACACTGGCATTGCAGTTCATGGTCACACACCTAAGAAAACAGCGGTCTCATGTTAGCCTTTAAATTGGGGTCAAGAGAGGGAAGAAGCTCACTTAATGCCAGCAGCTAGTGTTAATCCACATTTGTACCAGGGTAAGAACAGAATTTAGCCTATTATACATAAGTATATCAGGCCTCATTGCAAGCCCATTGAAGTCAATGGGGATCTTTCCATCTCTTTCAATGAGCTTTGGATCGGGCTTCCCTGCAGTCAAGTGTAAAATTCCTATTCAGATGGATGAGACGTTAGCTCATGTAATCACAGTACTGACTTCTTACAATGCACTTTCACAGACCCAATTCTCCACTCTCTTACACCCTGCACAGTCTCATACCCCTGTGCAAAACCAATCTAAAGCGCTCTGTGTCTGTCGTGGTAGCATTTTACACCAATGTAAATTACTGCACAAGGTGTAGCAGCAGAGAACCAGGCCCTACAGCTCTAGACCGATAAGCACTTTATAAAGGAGGGTAAGGCCTGGTCTACACTTAAAATTTACATCGACCTAAGTACATTGCTCAGAGGTGTGAATTTTTCCCAGGGATAGACCCCAGGTCTCCTGACTTCCAGTCCAGTTTGTTACTCAAGGACTCCTAAAACTCATTTATGTGATCTCCTAAGCAAAGGTACTTATATATTATTGGGTCACACGTGCTGCTTTGAAACCATAGGAAGTTTCAGACTCTGTTCATTGGGATCCTTTCATTTGATCACACATTCCCAATCCCCATGACTTAAAAAAATCCTATAGCAGTTACTGTAACATTAACACTAGGCTTTAGTTCACACACACGAGCTTTTCTTAGTGTCATTGGCAATAAGATGCAAATCTTACAGCATGTCCATTGCACTTGGCGGAACAGTTGGTTGACTTGTAGGCTCTCTCGATATCCACACATTGTCCCTTGCTGCACACCTGAAAGGCAAAGTGCATGTGTGATCAACAAGAAGGGACTTTCATCTTTCATAAATTGCATCACAGTGTAATAATGGTCTCAACTGTAATGTGGTGAGCAGTGTAAAAGGGCATTTCATTTGGATAATCAGGTGGTGGGATAATCAAGAGGGCAGCCATTCATCCCAGTCTCCTTAGTGCTCTAGACACCTTAGACTCTGTACATGCCTGATTCTCCATTAGTCTCCATCAGGTGCAGACTGAATCAGAAGGTGCACTGTACACTCACTGTGTATGGGAATAAATCATGGTACAAAGAGTGAGGTGGTGGATAATCAGACTTTACACACTTGAGTCACCTTTAATATGAGTTTTTGTCTGGCAAGAGTGTCTGTGATGTAAACAAAAAACAACTAACAAAATGAATGGAAAAGAAATGGGGGGGGGGAATAAAAACTTTTCACTAACCATTCCATCGCCACATTTAGTTCCAGCAGCGACCATGCCTGTGTCTTCATTATTGCCGTTAGAAAAAGTGCCTTTGCATGAGTCAAAAGACAGTAGGTTTCCAGCTGTAGGTATTTGTGAACCACCAGTACAGAATAGCTTCCCACACTGTGTGTCTCTGGGAGGAAAACAATTGCTTATCTTCTAGAATGTCAGAGCACAGCAAACCTATTGAATTTTGTCTCTTTGCCACATGCCCTATCCCAGAGTTCAGGCACAGATTAGAACTGTAATAACTAAAGATTTAAATTATTACCCATGTTGTTTCAGCTCCAGTCTGTGTATAGACAAGTCCTGGTACTCAATTCTCACTGACTTCCATGGGGAATTGAAGATGCTCACAGGACTTTACGGGATAGAATGCTCAATGTAACTGAACCCAGCCTGTGATTCTCTTCAGATTCATTCTTCCTTACTCAAAAGCTTCTCTCTCTGACTGCTCTCACTCTAGTTTATTATGCTCTCTTCACCTGAATCAGAATTGTATTTAGAAACTGTACTTCCCTCTCTCTCTCTCTCTCTCTCTCTCTCTCTCTTCATCAGAAACTGCCCTGCTTTACTTCAACGTCCAGGTTAAAAAGAGGAAAAACAAACCAGCCCCCATATGAAAGGAAGAGCTGCTAGAAGAGAGTTCTCCTAGTTTTTTGCCGCTTCATCTGGACATGAATTAACTCAGTTTCCTAGAATCCCACAGATGTCAACGAGGTAAGTCCTTTTTTGCTTACTTTTTTGCACAGGGCATGAATGTGCCGTTCGCCTTTTTGCAGTGTCCATAATAAACTCCTTTCTGGTTAGTCTCATAACAAGAGTCTACAGCTACGGTCGCACCTGAGAAGGAAGCAAAGAAGACAGAAAAGCTGTGAAAAGCATGCAAAACACTATGCCATGGGGGCTAGATCCTCTCCTGACATCTGTTAACATCACACATACGTCTAATTGCATTGCACTATTGTATCACCCCAGATGTTCTAGGTCATGGGTTCTCAAACTGGGGGTCAGGACCCCTCAGGGCATTGTGAGGTTATTGCATGGGGGGTTGCAAGCGATCAGCCTCCACCCCAAACCCCGCTTTGCCTCCTGCATTTGTAATGGTGTTACATTTAAAGGTGTTTTTAATGTACAAGGGGCGGGAGTCGCACTCAGAGGCTTGCTATGTGAAAGGGGTCATCAGTACAAACATCTGAGAGCCACTATTCTAGGTGCTAGCATATCTATGTAAAAATAGATGCGTGGGAGAGGGATAAAGTACATTCTGATCAGTGTGGGTATGGCCAGAGGGCATGGCTGGGACACGCCAATCCCCAGCTTTTCACTTTTGACTCGTTGAGGCCCACGGTGTAACTTCAGGTGCCTCTAGATTACACTGGGGGACCAGGCACATGGACCAAGTTTAGGGGGGAACAAAGGTGAGCTTCATGCAAACTTTTGCCCCTCTGTTCTCTGCCCCATCCCCTCACCTGCACTGTGTGTTCCTTGCCCATAGCTGAGAATCCAGTCCCATGTACCCTATATAAATTCAGGGTTGCATGGCTATAAATGAGGGCAACCTTTGCAGATACATCTTTAGTGCCTGAAACGGTGAGGTGAGCATGGTCCAGTGAATCGAGCACTGGAGGGTAAGTCAGGAGGCCTTGGACCTATTCCCAGCTTGCCACTGGCCTGCTGTGTGAACTTGGCCATGCCCGCACCACTCTCTGTACCTCTGCTACCCCTTGGTTTGCATTGCCTATTTTGACTACAAGCTCTCTGGAACAGGGATTATCTCTTACTGTGTGTTCACCCAGTGCCTTGCACAGGGGAGTGGCTAGGTGTGATGAAACTAATAATACTCAGTGAAGAGCAGCTGACCCCTCTGATGGCTGGGTGTTAAGCACAATATGCTTATGATCTAAAGATTCATTTGAGTTCTTTGTCTCCTAAAACGTTGCCAGGAATAAAGACCCTGCACTTGGACCCTAATTTATGATTGGGTGATAACAAGCAAGGGAGACTGGCATCTTGTTTGCTCTCCCTGCCCTGTAGTGCCACAATTTTTATTTATTATTATTAATAATAACTAAAAAGGGTGCATGATCATCATCATCACGTCAGGATGGAAACAGAGATATTTCCTCAATTTATCATGTAATTCCCTGGCTACCTTTTTCCCAACGTCGTGCAAAAGAGGAGTTGCCTTCCAACTTCCTCTTTCCACAGAAAAGCATATTAAAAAATGTTGGAAATGTGGCACTGAGCTTATGAAACGGGTAGGGCTCATCCAACGTAGTGGCGGTGTAAAAATACTAGATTAAGCACACACACCACAACCACCAAAAACTCCCATATGGAATGAAGTCTTTAAAGCGTTCTTCCTGCTTTGGGGGAGGGGAGAGGAAGGGAGATGTGTGATAAAGCAGCTGCAAAAACTGAGGGTTTCTCTATAAAGGAAAGTTAGTGTGGAGTGAGTTAGGGTGTAAATTTAAAGCCCAGTACCTACTCTACACTAACTCCTTGTGTGGACACACTTAGCCCACATTAAGGGTGCCTTACGTACTTATCTACATGGCGCCGCAGTTTGGACTGCAGTGCCGGGCTACAGCTCCCCTGGGTGGACACTGTTGGCACAGACTAAAAGATTCCTAATCTGTGATCTTGGACCTTTTAGTTCACAATGAAAGTGTCCATGGGGGGCAGTTACAGCACAGCACACTAGTGCATGCTAATACACACCACACACCACGCCCCTGTAGTCTGAAGCCCGGCCACCATCAACCACTTGACCAATAGGGTGCAAGAAAAATTATGTGGCTTCAAGGAACCTCAGGGCCAACAAATCTGCACTGCGGCATTAAGACAGAAAGGGGAAGTTAGTTTCACTGCTCGCTCTCTCTCTCTCTCTCTCTCTCTCTCTTAAGGAAGTATTAACAGATTAACCAGGTTCTCCAATGGACGATAGGCTTAAAACTACCCACCCCCTACATGCCTTATAAACATGTTTTGCCACCCTGGGAAAATGGTAACTGAATACTTGTAAAAACCAGTTAATCCTGATGATAAACTGAGTTGACAATAAATTAAATACAGCCCCTTCCACAGCAGGTGGAATGTTAAGATGCTAGGACTACACCTGCATAACTTCATAGCACAATGATATGGACGTATTGGCTCCCGTTCTCAAAAGATACAAATGGTCACAAATCTGTCTAGAATTCTCCCCCTCACCTTAAACAATCTGATTAATTTAATGACCGCATCCACTCACCTGATCCCCAAGTAGCAATGCATTGGCTCTGCAGGGTGGGGCATTTCCCCATGTAACAGTAACCCTGGCCATCCCTGCAAGGGTATCCGTTGACTCTGAATCGATCCACTGGGCACTGGTGGGACCGGCCAGTACACAGCTCGGGCAGATCACAGTCATGCTTTCTCGTTCGGCAAACAGCCCCTGCTTTTTTAAGCTGTAGTGAGAGAAAGCACAGGGGTCTTAGGCGTGCCATTCCCCCAAGTCATTTAAAATATCCAGCAATGGACTTACCCCAGGGTTGAATAGGACTTAAAAGTCTCCAATGGTCTGAACACCCATATTACCCATTAAGGGCAAAGGGTGAGTGTTTGGTATCTCTGAAAACCAGGCCACCTGGAACCAATTGTGCAGTCCTTCCATGCATGCCTCCCCCACTGAAATTAGTAGAACTTCCAATTCCTGGAGAAACCAGTGGGACTTGTGCATATAGAATGACTGCATAATTGAGCCTGCTAATCAATGACCTCGGCAGCCATCCTATAAACTCACTGGTGCTAGCTATAAAATGCTTCTAGCAAGTGATCATTAAGTATCGTGTGTCATTGCTTTAAACACCTAATATAATTTCCAGGGAGAGGATTATTTTAGCTGTGCTGCAGATCAGTTATTTGCTGGCTACTGTTTTTTCCAATGAGATTCAGAGAGCTCCCAGGTTGTGCAGCTACTGCCGTTTTAAAGAAGGCTGGAAAAAAATAAGCTACATCATACTATGAGAATCAGAGATGCGGCGAACCCAACACAGTGGGTGTTAATAATAATTCAAATTAAAATACTTTGCAGAAGGTATATCATGCAGGCTCAGCCATGGGGCTTGCTGGAGTGGCAATGATGTGTTGTGTATCTTCTATGCTTTCTGTGGCCTACACACCTTTTCTAAGCACTCCTGTGTTATGGCTAAGTTAGACTGCAAACTCTTGGGAGAATAGCCCTGTAATTATTTAGTTGTCCTTAACGTACCATTGACACTCATGACTTAGGAGGAAGGATATAAGGGAAATGGATGATCTTGTGGTTAAGACACAAGCATGAGAGTCAGATGTGGATCTTATGCCTGTCTCCTCCACAGCCACACTACATGAGTCTCATAAACGTTCTGGGCCAAAGCCTCAATGGGTGTAAACTAGGGTGGTTCCACAGACTTCAATGGAGCTGTGTCAGTTTACACCACCTGAGAATTTGGTGCTCCATGCATCAGTTTACCTATCTGGAGGGAGGAGGCAAACAGGAATGCTGCGAGGTTAAGTGACATGAGGTTGAATTAATCCATATATTTGAGGTACTCCAGCGGAAGGCGCTTGAGAAGTATGATTATTGTTACACTGACAGGTATCGGCCATTGTTCCATTTTAAAGGTGTCCTGCCTGGCCCCAAAACACCACCAAAACATGAAGGAACAACTGAGGGGGGAAAGGGGTCTCACTTGGCAGTTTTCACAGCACTCTCCAAATCCACATTTAGCATCCGGCTTCAGCTTGCACGTTAGAGCTTCACAGCAGATATTTGTGCATTCCTGTGAAACAATCACCGAGAAAATTACTGGCACGGTACAGTGCTCTGTATTTTGTTTTTTTCCCCCAGAAGCACATTTCTGATAGGACAACCTGTACTTCGCTTAGAGAGAGAGAGAGAGATGCATTTGTACAACATATATCTAAAACGGGTTTACGGCAAAGCAGACTGATACTAATAATTCTGTAGGAGGATTGTGCGTAACAACAAAGTGTGCTTGTTTATAAAATTGCAGAATCAAGTGGTGCAGGGAATGGCTGAATATTTTTTCTTAGGCACATACAGCTCTTCCTTATTGTAACTGAATCAGTTTACAATTCAGCTCAGCCTCACCACTCAGCTTTCCGCTCTCCCCCAATACACGCGTTCCGCCTTGACAATCATCTGGAAATTCAGTGTTCTTCTAAATAAGTTTCCACACTAGCTTCAAGACTGTTTGGGGGGCTCTAATGACTGTTCTGTGTGTCTTGCACGGCATTTGAATGGCTATTCCATGGAAAAATGCTAGGGAAGCATATTCTGGCAGAAGTTAATTCTGGGAGCGAGCAAGAAAATTATTTCATTTGGGCTAATGTACACTTGAGTTGGCCTTGATTCTTCCAGCTATACTTCAGAAGCATTTAAAGCTCAACAAGCCCTAATGGTGACTTAGTTGAAGATTAGGGTTAATTTAAGGTGAGTTCTGAGCTCCCTGAAGCAGCACTGACTGAAGCTCCCCCGCTGCAAGACTAGTAACCTTCCCTCCTACCGAGTTCCTCTGCTTCTCAGGGTTGACAACAAAGGGCCTCACTTTTAATTACACAAAGGTCCCTCTGCACAACCCAGGCAGTGTAAAGGAGCCTTAATGTAAGAGTCATTGCGAAGTGCACAGAAAATGCTACCAAATCAGCATACCTCCCAACATTGCCAGGGGGTAGAGTGGGACAGGTCCTGCCCCCAGGGGTGGGATGCTGGGAGGGGGGGACATGGGGGAGCTGCAAGTCTGCTCTGCACTCACCCAGCACTGGCAGCACCTGCAGTTCCTGTCCTGCGGGGCTGGCTGGGCTTGGCTCCAGTGGTCTGACCACATGCCTGGTTTATGGAAGGGAGGAGTTGCGGAAGGCCAGTGAAGGGGCAAAGCTGGGAGTGAGGAGAGAATGGGAGAGCAGGGCGGGGAGAAACTGCCAAAGAGGAGAAGGGGGACGGAGAGCAGGTCATAATAATGCTTGCAGCACAGAATGGGAAGCCGAACCTAGAGTTGCTTTACCCGGGTTTGTGAGTTAAAGTGGAGCAGCCCCATGAAACCTGCGACAGTTGGAAGTTATGAATCAGAGTAGTAGCATTTCATAACCTTGTCGCACTAGGCTAAATGGCTACACAAAGGGAAGGGCAATCGGGAATCTGGCACCTTCTCTGCAACTCAGACTTTTCTGCACCTTCAAGTAGCAGAAGGTTTCAGATGTCTCTTAAGACCTCTGGACAATCAGGAGTTACTTGTAGAAAAGTGAGGTGGAGTTTTCTTTTAAAAGGCTATCTCAAAGAGCCAGAAGCTTCTCTAGGGTTTCTACCTCTTGATAAATACTATTTTTTCACAACTATTCAGAAGTACCTCTGGAGTTCCACAATCACATTCTTCTCCTTCCTCTACAAAGTTGTTCCCACAAATGGGGGGTGCTATGATTTCTTTCACTGCAGGCTCATTAGCAATGCACATTGGTGTTCGGTCCAAAATGAATTTCTGAAATTCCTGGAGGCTGCATGTAGTAAAATCCTTGGGGATTTTGTAGCTGCATAGATGGAACATGATTTCAGTTATAACTAATTGCACATCACACACAGAGCATATAGGAGATGAATGAAATGAGTGCCCTCATCCCAATTAATCAAATATAGTAGTTTCCCCAAATATTCTTTAAAAACCTGAAAAGTTCTGGTAATTTACAAATATTTTTGTTGAGATGGAAAAAGTAAAGAGCAAAAACAAAACTTTTTGGGGTATACTGACAACCTGGAGAGATCCTCATCTTAGATCATGAATTCCTGGCTGTATAAGACAAGTGTGATACAGTTGTTACTTCTTGCACCCGAGGTACCCAGTTTTCCCTACTACGGTCCCATGGCAGCAATATGAATTGGTGATCTCTATGTCTCAACCACAAATATCCTAAAGTCTCAAATAAGGGTTGGATAGTTTGACCTCAGGAAGTTCTCCTCCTCTCTTACTGAAGTTTCGGCACATGGACTAAAGTGGCAGGACTTTTTTTCTTTTTTAAACCAAAAATATATTGCCTCAATCACCCACTCTTTGGACATGTGAAAAAAGAGGAGAAAAATAACATGATAAAAGGGAAGAAAATATAGTTAGTCTTTAAGGTGCCACAAGACTGTTTGTTACCTCTAATAAAGGATGTGTGGTTGTACGAGAAACACTGGTGAAACAATTAAAAAGGAGTGGGAGGTTTACACAGAATGGAAAACCACATTTCTAGAGGAGTCTACACAAATTGTAATCAGCTGGGATCTGATTCAAAGCCCATCTACGTCAATGGGAGTCTTTATACCGACAGTGGATGAGTTGAGTTGAGTATAAATGGGATCACTGGCAGAAGCACGGCAAACCCACATTAACCAAATGCTGAGAAAAGAGCAACTCTGCAGCTAACCACAAATAGAAGGAAGTGAACCATCATCACGAGTATAAAGGGAACCTGGGAACCTCTCTGGGAACCGTGAATTCTAACGTCTCTGAGAGGTGGGTGTTTAACTAAATGTTACATAAAATTGTGCTGGAAACTTCAGGGATGCCGTCAATTGGCTGCTTATTGGAGCGGCAGGTAACTAGAGCAAGTGGCTCCATGAGAGAAATCCGCTTAAGTTACAAGCAAGATTTTCAGGATGTGAAACCGGATATGCAAAGACTGGGTAAGTTCTGTCCCACCACAAACACATGAAGAATCATGCTTCCTCGGCTCCTTGTTTCACATGTGATAGTTATTGCAAGTGTCTGTGGCGTAGTTCACAGTACACTATGAGCCTTATCCAAAATGAAGCAAATGGAAAGACTCCTGTTGACGTCAGTGGGCCTTGGGTCAGGCCCTGCTGTATTTTTAAAGCATTCCTATGCTTTGAGGTTCCCTTCGGGCAGACTCAGAGGCCTCACCTGAGGTGGGATGCCATGATACAAGATTCAGAATTGCATTTGCAGATGCTGGTGTCGTGATTCATGCCAAAATTATGTCCCATCTCGTGTGCCATGGTGGCGCCAATTGAAATTGAATTGGTATTATGGTCCTGCGGTGATGAGAACAATAGAACTGTCAGTTATTTCTATCAGCCTGCAAGCAGGTTTGGAACAGAGCACAGCATACGAGAAATGACATGGCTAAGACATCCCAGAATAAATATCCCCAAATGCAGAAGAACTGGCTATTTTACTTTGTATAAACCTGGAAAGGGATTTTTTAAATGTTTAATTAATTGCATCTTAATTAGAAAGCAACAAAATTATTTAGCTCAAAACTCTTTCTCCACCTGTCTCTGTAGACTGGAATTTTTCAAAAGAGTATTGGACTAGAAACTATACCAGTAGAGTTAAAGCAGTAAAACTCTTCACCTCCCTTCAGTGTAGACGCAGTTAAACTGGTATACCAGTGCTTATGCCAGAATAGCTTATTCTGGAGCAGGAAGTGAAGCAAACTATAGCAAAACATGGCACCTTTATACCAATATACCTGTATTCAGACTAGGGTTTACACTGGAATACCTAAATGAGGGGGGGAATCACACCCCCAACTGACCTAGATATACTGGTATAACTTCCTAGTGTATACCAGGCCTAAGGGAAATAGCCATTTTTTATTGAATTGTAATAAGAATAGGGCACTTAAATCCCTTAAACTTGTTTGAAAATCCCAGCTTCTCTCTCTCTATCGCATCTAACACTAACAAGTTTACACATTATTAAATTATGTATGGTAGGAAGACGTGATAAGGGTGAAGAGAACCGCTCTTGCTAGGGAGGATTCATGTTTTTTAGATCTCTTGTGGTCATGTGCTTTTTAAATATATGCCCAGGGCTCCTGGAACTCTGGCTGGCTATCTCTCTGGTAAGGAATTGCTTTTGGGTGGAAATCTAAATCCATAAGCTGTGTTTGATAACAGAATGGCATAAAAGTCAAGGTGTGCTGCATTTTTCCAAAACCCACATCAGACACTGCAGTACAGGCTACTGCATCTTGGCCCCTGTGTGTTCTAATGTGTGTGCTGTCTGGTTTCACATCCAAATCTCAACTGCTTTAAAAATCAGGGGTATTTGGTTTTAGAGATCTGGCTTAGTCCTTTAAAGCATTTGACTCAGTTGGTGAACTTTGAGTCCAGAGGGAACTTTCTGGGAGAGGTTTTACATCTAATGTTCTGGTTTAGGTGCATATTTACTTTTTTTTTTCTTTCTAAACCAGTTCATCCGTCTCTAATTTAAGATGCTCGGTGTTTTGATTTTGGAGCATCCCGATCAAAACCGATTCCATCGTTTACCACTTTCTTTTAAATCGCGGTATATGGTCCTGCTCTCCCTTATATTAGTTTATAAATAAACAGCTCTGGATGCTCTGCACCCTGATGAAGCGATAAAATGTACCCCAAATAATGCCACACAGTGAACAGATGTGTTAAAAATTCCAGTGACTGTTGCCTGCTGGTTAAATATTACCCCAAAACCAACAAGACCTGAACAATGCCTGAGGAATGAGTTGAACTGCACATGGTTCCCACAAAGGCCAGTCCGACTGTTGACCCATCAAAGTCAATTCCTCTGTAAGGAAGCAAAAACACAGTGTGAAGCCCAGATCTGTCACAAGGGTGATTTTGTTGAATGAACTGGAGGTTCCCTTAGGCGCAGTCCCCTTAGTCGGGACCAGTATGACAGGGGAGAGATTTTCAAGAGCACAAATACTTAAGAGCCTGACTCCCATTGGTCTTCAGTGAGATTTAGGCACTTATCTGTCATTTGTGCCCTTGACTCTCTCCCTCAGGGTCACAATGGGGCACTGCAGCTGAATAATCCTGAATTTTGGATCCAAATTCCAACTTTGCAGCTCAGATATATCTTTATATTGGCCCCAGTTCAGTAAAGCACTTAAGTACATGTTCAGTTTTAAGCATGTGAGTGATTTCATTCCTTTTCTGCAAGACTAGATGTATCAAAGCATTTAAGTTATTTGATTGTATTAATCCTGATTCAGCAAAGCACTTAAGTACATTTTTAATGCCAAGTATGTGCTAAAGTTCCACTGAGATCAGTGGGATATTAGCACATGCTTAAGTGTAAGCATGTGCTTTGGTAAATCAGGCCCAGTGGGCTCATGCCAGAATATTGAATTGGGCACCTCTCCAACGTTTGGATTCAGATCAGAATCTGGGTCTGAGCTTTCTATTTCAGGCCTAGATAGAGAGAAAGCCAGCTGCAAAATTCATATCCAGCTCCTCATTCGGATATTAAACTCCCCCGCTCAAAAGTGCACGGGTGTTTAGGTCCATCTCTATTCATACATTTTATTTGCATTTATACCAATTCTTTGCATGTTACCACATTTTATAGTATTCCTGTTTTGTCAGAGCTCAGAATAGATGAACATAACAATCTCTTTTGCCCTTAAAAACTGATAGGTGAAATCCTAGCCCAGTTGAAGTCAATGGCAAAACTCCAGTTGACTTAAATGAGCCAGGGCTTCACCCTATCGATCTGTGAATATTACAACCCAGGGTTTGAAATGACAAAACTAGGACCCTTATAGACTGCGTCTCTGGTCATCTTTGTAAACAAGTTTCTGGGGACAAATTCTTCTGGCATATTTGGAAATACGACTGGAACAGGACATGATACCTACGTGAGTAACTGAGCATTGTCATTATTCTTCCTTTTCAGCAGGTTTGATTGACGCCATGCTGAGAATTTGTCCAAGGTGGTTCCTGCTGAAGAATTCACAATGAACGGATCCCCAGCTGACCAGACTTCTAGACCAATCAAGGCCACATGAATGTTTATGGCTTTATAAACCTGCATTAAGGAGAAATCATGGACAGAAGACGTAAGTAACTTATAATTTTTTCAGACAGCAGGGACTTATTCTGATAGAGTTTGTTTTTAATCACCTAACATATGGTCATTTCTAAAACTAGATGAACTTTTCTAAATTCTGAAATTCCAATGAAGTTTTGAAACAAAAACAAAAAACAGGAAAAATATGATTTTTCTTAATTCCCCCCCCCCCCCATTTTTTGGACCAATTGAAGTAACTGTCAACTGTCATGTGTTGAAATTGCAACAGCATATTTGAAGAAATTACAAACTTCAAAGAAAGGAAAAAAATTGGAAAATTTTCACACCTTTTTAATTCACTCTAATCAGTTCTTTGTAACAATTGCTAAGACACTGATGCCATAACTCCCCCCCCCTTAAAATATTTTATTTAGTGATGTAATTCTTTCTCCCTCACTTCTGAACATACAACACGAGATATTATGGACGTGTGGCATACACTCGGGGCTAGATCTCTAGCTGCTGTGCTAATAAGGCTCCTTTACATTCTAAGGCCAGGTCTACACTACCCGCCGGATTGGCAGGTAGTGATCAATCTCTTGCAAATCAGTTTATTGCGTTTAGTCTAGATGCAATAAGTCAGTCCCCGAGCGCTCTCCCCGTCGACTCCAGAATGCCACCATCGTGAGAGGCAGAAGCAGAGTCGACAGGGAAGCAGCAGCAGTCAACTCGCTGCTGTGAGGACGCTGAGGTAAGTCGACCTAAGATACATCAACTTCAGCTACGCTATTCATTTGGCTGAAGTTGTGTATCTTAGGTCGACCCAGCTACCCCCAGTGTAGACCTGGCCTAACAGCAGTATAATAAATGGGGCATTCATTTAAATGAGAATCAGGCCCATGGAGTTCAATGGGATTGATTATCGTATGCTTAAAGTTAAGCACATGCATAAGCATTTGGAGGATTGGAACCTAACTATATAAAAATTTGGTCTGTAAGAAACTTGGCATAGAGGTTCCTCTTGGGGAAGAATTTTCTTTGAAAATTGGAAATTTGTGACAATCTGGTCTTTTAATTAAAAAAAAGACTTGTGTGGCATTTATTACAATTGTGCCTTTTACATGAGCATAGTTTGCCACTGACTTGACCTTGTGTAGTAAGTTGCTTGAGTGCAAAAATGGTGTAAAAATGGCAGCGTTTCATGCCCACTTTGCAGTGCTGTAAATAAACTGTGCAAGGCATGGGGCAGTAAAGAATCCGATCCAGTGTCTACCGTTGTTTTCAGCCACATTGAGAAAAAATGCTTTAGTCTGATATCATGGTTCTGTTGCTTTTATAGATGTGACGGCACAGATTCTCCTTCCATTTTTTCCATCTGATCCTTTATTTCTGCTTTATTCACTCTTTCATAAATGCCAGCAGGTCCGATTTTCTTCAATCTTTTCTACGTGTAATTACAGAAAACTCCCAAGACTGCAAAACTTAATCAATTCTGTAGCACTTTTACTTAATAACAACAGGGCTTACCATGTTGATGTAATTGATTATTTCAAATACCCGTGTTCTTATCTTCGACATGTCGCTGTTGTACTTCCTATACTGCAAAAATAAATATGAACGCATTAGTAACAGGAAATGGAAACACACTGACGACCTTTGGATTGGGCTTTACCTCTGGTAGTGTTTTGTGTGCTAAAATAGAAGGCCTGATTCTGATCACAACCAAAATTCACTTTTCACCACTGATTTCAGCTGGTTTAATCCTGACTGACACAAGTGCAAGGGAGGAAGAATCAAAGTTGTAGGTTGTTAGGGGATGCTATACAAGGGTGACAAAGTAGCCTAAACTCATACAGATCTGAGTTTCTTCCTGTCCCTTTAGGGTCTGGTTTACATTAAGGTCCCTTTACACCGTTCTGGCAGAAAAAGGAGTCTTAGAATAGGTGTAAATTCCAGTTCTATTCACTCTACGGCCCCTTTCCACTGCTGTGGAA
Source organism: Sternotherus odoratus (assembly GCA_032164245.1). Lineage (NCBI taxonomy): Eukaryota > Metazoa > Chordata > Testudines > Kinosternidae > Sternotherus > Sternotherus odoratus. Next base: position 9,728,723 of record JAVMKO010000020.1, read on the forward strand.
AGGGGCCTTAGTACAAATGAGAGTAAGGCCCTTAGAATCTAAAGAAAAAAAACCAGTAATAGTAGGTTTTATGAAAATTAGTTTAAAAGAAATTGCTCCTGAGCCAATGTCAAGTTTCTGCCTTTGGCAACTATTTACGGATGAGTAAACTTCCCCCTGAAAACTGGGACATATGATGGAAGTGCCATACTTTCACAACACCAAATATAGTAATGTTCTTAGAAAATATGCTGATGGGGGGAGGAAAAAAGAAATGATTTGGAAAAAAAATTGGTCTAGTTTTTGTTCATTATTTCTCATGCCAAAATGATTCGCCTTTCCTGGTACTGCGCTGTTTTAGTTTATGGAAACACATATATCCGTGATGTAACTTCCAAGTATTGGGTCCAGTGGATTTTAGATGAGAGGAGCATGAATCAGTAAGCATGAAAGTGTCTATCAGCAATATTATTAGCTGTGGACCCGATCCTCCAAACACAGGTTGCTTAACTTTAAGCCCATTGGTTGCAATTGAGACTACTCTTGCACTTGAAGTTTAGCATTTATTTGTTTGCAGGATCAGGGCCTTTTTATAATATCCCTATATTACCTACATAACGGGTCGGTAAAATACGATTCTCTTGTATTCAAAATTTCCTTCTTTATTTGCAAACCTCACCAAACCTTTGGTGGCCATAACTCTCTCTGCTCCTCTCCATATTCCCTCTGCTCAGGTGGGCCCCAAATCTTTGAAATGCTGCTGAAAATACGTGTTAAAGGTATTGGGGATGAGATGGTGGTCAAGATCATGCAGGCTAGTGAACTGATCCCACAAGCCATTCTGCACGTGTGGGCTACTGAGGTAGTTGGGGGTTTTACCTGGGCACAGTGATTTGCTTGTGTGGAGCAGCTTGTGGGATCAGGATCAAAGTGTGTCATATGGCTGGCCCATATAGAGGGTGACTGCCTACTACTACTACCGGCTAGTTCATATTATATCCTGTCCTGTGCCTCTTAGAGGCACAACACAGAACCTGCAGCCCATGGGGATGGAGAAGACTATGATGATTAAGTCACCATCCCACCCCAGGATGCCTGATATAATGTAGATAGCCCTGGGGGTCTGTCTCTGTTTATGGCAGCCATGGCTGGGATTCTGCAGCCCTGCTCCAGAACGCCCCAAATGCCAGGCCTTACAGAGCATCTTCAGTGGATAACCTTACAGCTGTCTTCCTCGGTGCCTGCTCTAGGGGAATTGTCCCATAGTTAAAACTGGGGGGTTTAGGTCTCCTTCACTCCACTATTGCTCTCTTATGTGGTGCAACCGGGGATGGCATGTGAGTAAGGCTCTCACACTAGTTGCAGGGCAACAGAAAACCAGGCCATACATATATACTGTCATCCAAAAAATGTCAATGTGTTAACAGACATTTTCCAGTCAGTCTGACTTGAGATCTATATTTTGCTGTCCATTGTGAAGTTCAGATCTTCATCGGGCAGGATCTTCCTTGCTCAGAGTTGGCTAAACTCTGCCTGCCACTGAAGTCAAGGAGAATACTACCATTTATCTCAATGTGAGCACAATTAGGCCAGTGCCAAGTGCTTTGAAAAATCAAATCCATAGTTGTTTTAGAGGTCAAATGAAAAATGTTTGTCTGAATACTCACCGCAGAATTGTCTACAACTATGTAGATTTCGACATATTTCTTTGCTTTCAGGTATTCCTGTTTCTAAGAAAAACATTTTGCAAAAGAGTGTTAGGACCTGTTCTGATCTGCCCCCTTTAGATTCAAGAACAATATTTTATAATCGTATAATCTCGGTCTCTAAATTACTGAGAGTGGAATTGCTGTCGTCCCTATTTTACAGTTGAGAAGCTATGGGTCAGATTTTTCAAAGGTATTTAGGTGCCTAAAGATGCAGACAGGCACCTATAGGGTGACCAGAAGTCCTGATTTTAAAGGGACAGCCCCGAGTTTGGGGTCTTTTTCTTATATAAGCTCCTATTACTCCCCAACCCCATCTGGATTTTTCACACTCGCTGTCTGGTCATTTTAGGCACTTAGCAGAATTTACAAAAACACCTAAGTCAGTTAGGTGCATAACTCCCATTGATATTGTTTGGCACCTAAGTCCCATTGACTAAGCCTAAATACCTTTGTAAATCTGGGCCAGAGTTCTTTTCATTAATTTCATTTAAAAAAAAAATTGGCCTTAGATCAATGTGCAACTCCTGTGACCAATAATACTCAAACCTGTAGTGGGTGAACTCAGTCCATTGATTCCCCATTGGCAATTGCATGTTTGTATCTGCAGCAGAATGTGTCTTTATTTGTGTTTAAAGCTGCCTGCTACTATGTTAATTAATGCTTCTCAGAACTAATGAAAGATAAATTGGGTTGCCTCTAGCTGTGTGCAGGTTTCTACAGCTTGAGTCACATTTCAGATCTGTGATTTCATATTAAAAATGTATACCTGTCAAGGCCAAATTTTCAGAATGCCTCCAAAAATGTGTGTGCAAACTGTGCCATTTTCCTGTGCAAAATGTGCATTTGCAGATGCAATATTTGCACATTAAATTTGGGCTGCGTCACATAATTTGGATGGATGTGCACATTTCTCATGCATAGGGGTCGATTCTGAGTTGGTAAAGGAGTTGTAAGTGAGGATCAGGCCCATGGTTACAAAAACTAACTTTAGGATTTTATCAATACTGATTTAAAACTAAATTAACTGAAAATGGATAATATTTTCCTCCCTTTCTAAGCTGTGGGTCCCGATTAAAAGAACAAGATATACTGCAGCAATCTGCATGGAATTTGTGCTCCTCCCTCCAGGTTGCAGGAGAGAAGCGTTCAAAGCAGGCATCAGTCTGCATTCACATGGCTAGAATGCTAGTCACAGTTGCAGAATCTCTATAAATAGGTGTTTTAATGAAGAACTTTAATGAATTACAAGCCCGTAATTCTCCCATGGTGTAACCCAGCACACAGAACATGAAACACACAGATTGCCTCTATTCCAGCAATAGCATGATGAATCCCTAACTACACCCAAGATCCTTGTAGGTAGGAATAATTGATTATTTATTTTCAAAATATGGTGCAATTCACCCCCGTTATGCCAGGATCACAAAAACCAATTCTCTGAACTTTTCTTAGGGATTTAGCTTATCTTCAGGTCAGTACTCACTTCCAGACTGGTACTTGATCTAGAGGACTTTTTGATAGGATCTTCTGATTCCCACGTAGTGTTGGTTACGCCGCAAGTTTTTGGGCTTTCAACATCTTCCAGGCTTTCATATTTAAAGACTGCGTGTTCCTCACTGTCTGTGAGCTTCAGGGGTTGGATAAGATATTTTTGACCCTGGCTCTTGAAATATCCACTGTGAAACATTTTTGTAAAACCCTCAGATTAGAATGAAGGAGAGGATCTTTGAGAATCCATAGGATTTTATCAGAATAATAATGATTCCCATTTGTGGAGCACTTTTCTCCCCTGGTATAAGGATCACACTGCACACCAGTGTAATGGGACATAGTAGAATGTTAACAGCTTTCAGATACAATACACAACAGGAAGTAAAAAATGCCTTGACAAACAAATTCTAGGGGAAATTAGATCAGAAAAGTAAAACTACTCAAACTGGAATTAAGCAAGTGGAACAGAATTTTGTTCATGACTTTTGTACTGATGAGATCTAACTGAAAAATTAAATTTTGATTCCATGGGAAACTTGATATTTTGGTGCTTGTTTTCTTCCTAAATCAGGAAGCAAAGATAAAATATTGAAATGAAAAGTTCTGCATAATTTTAAATTGGAAATGTCAAAATGTTTTGTTTTGACATTTATGAAGAAAACAAAATGTTTTTACATTCCAAAAGCAGCATGTGTCATTCCAGTGTGTTAACCTGAAACAAAACGTTCTAACAGAGAATTCTGCTGAAATCCATCTTCTTCCCCAGAAAATTTCTATGTGGATGAAACCCCATTTTCTGATGGAAAAATATTTCTTTTAAAATTATTTGATCAGTCTAGTGCTAATGTTCCCGGCCCTTCAAATTGTGCAATGCAATCTTTAATTTACAAAAGAACAGATCTATGAATTGATTATCTAGTGCAAAAGACTGAATTTCCAACCACACAGCTCCACCTAACAGCACACTCAAGCACTGGTTCAGCATTGAATGAGAAGATTCAGCACCTCCTGCTGAATCATTAACATAACTTCCTGCAGCACATAGGTGTTCCTTTAGTTTCCTATCTAGTATTAGAACCAGAGTGAAAATATGCAATTGCACCTCCTCCAAACAAAGGCTGACACCCTCTAGTTTTTTCTTATCCTTTTCACTTTTCTTTATAAACAGTTTTGCTCAGAAGTAGATCTATAGGATAACTACTCAGACCCATTCTCATAGTGATTTCACCCTTATAGAGCTAAACTTTTGAGATCTTACTGATTCACAGCACTGGATGCAAATAAATAAAGATCAAGTGAACAAAAAGTCTTGTAGATTAAAAAGTACATTCTTGTATCATTTCACCATAAAGACCATTAGCTATAATCTTACTTCAAACCACTGCAGGCACTGATGCTTGCTTCTGAGTCATTATCATTTTGGATGTGACCCTCGTAAAAACAGTGGTCCTGTTAGGAAACAATGATAAATTGTCATATTGGTCCAGATGTTCAGCTGGTGTGAACTGACTTAGCTCCAATTACGACTGTAGCATAATGTCATATTACATTATCTGCAGATATGTCCCATTTAGAGATTATAATTTTTCTCCACATATTGTAGTTTTTGTTTTATATCAAATATGAGTCACGGTGTTCTGGTCAGAAAGAACATTGGTATCCCCTTTCCCATCCACTTTAATTGCCTATGCTTCCAAAAGCAAATGATGACCTGTGGTATCTCCTGCTTGACACGGAAATAGAGGGTGACAATTCCCAGGTCAGTTACAGCAGCTCTGTGTTGGCCTGTTGACACAAAGGCACCTTAACTTTGGCAAGTCCAACCAGGGCAGTTTCCCCTCCATAGAAAAATCTTCCATTGGCTTACAGCTACCAAGTTTATTTGCCTTCCATTGCCCTGATTCAGCAAAGCACTTTTCCACATTCTTAACTTTAAACATGAGTTTCCCATGTTCTCAAAGCTAAGCATGTGCTTAAATGTGGAATAGGGATAGGATTACTCCTGTATCTAAAGTTAAGCACGTGCTTAAGTGCTGTGCAGAATCAGTGGTCACATGATCTTTCAGTCTGATCCCAGTGCAGGAAAGCACTTAATTATGTGCTTAACTTTAACACGATTAAGTCCCGTCAAGTTCCACTGAAGCTAAGAATATGCTTAAAAGTGAACATCTGCTTGAGGATAAAATTTTCAAAGGTGCTCAAGTGATTTAAGAACCTAAATTCCAATAGAGCCAAGTGGGTTCATTGGGATGCCGAAGTCATGCGAGTGCTTTTGAAAATGTTACCCTAGCTACTTTCTTCAATACGGGCTTCTGAAATGGAATTTAAACCCACATACAAATGTATTTCTTTTATTGCTCATAGATGCTGGGTTTCACATTATGGTTTAACATCCATTCATCATGATATGTCAGCTCCTTGACAATGAAAGAGTCATTGACGAAAGAAACATTATTAGAGAAAATAATAAACAATTGCTCTACACCTCATGCTGATGCAAGTTAAGCCAAAAAATGTTTAACCACAGAGCAGTATGAGCAAAGCTGGAATTCCTCGGTCATACAGTGTAGCAGATGTCAGTGCAGCATGCGTATTTGGAATAACCTTTAACCAAATGCAAACTTCCATTTGGTCAGAGAAATAAATAGAACAATGAGGTATAGCCTCTGTAATTTTAAGAAGAGAAATCCTGAAGTCCTTACTCAGATTTTACCCATCCACATTTCTATTGTTCCTCTGACTTTCCCCAGGACAAAGAATATTTATTTCTGCATTTCAAATTGTAATTGTTAAAAAAAACATACAATGAACAATGGCTTAAAATAGGGATGGGGGGGGGGCTGTAGTTCAGTGGGTCAGGACCCACAGACATAGTTCATTTTTTAAAAAAAAAGAACTTGTACAGTGACTGCCTTTGTGCTTATAACTGAGTAACTGATTGGTCATGGTCCAAGGAAGCCATCTGGTATAACCTGTAATACATTTTAATGCATCTGCAGTGTGGGTGGGAGGCAGGGTGAGTGTGTGAGTGAAGGTGTGTTTATCTAAATTCATGATCTCACTGAGATTAGGCTCTTAAAATGAATAACATTGCTCCTTTTGTGAAATTAAATTAGGCGGTAGAAAGCCATAGAATGTTTAGTCTCCCTGGGCCTCATTCCCTTCAGGAGTTCCAGCAGGACGGGAGATGTGTTCATGAGCTATAAAAATGCAAAGAGTTTTTGTTGTTATAAAGAAAGCTATGGGTTCAGATTCTGAAGTGGTGTAAATCAAGAATCATTGAGATCAAGAAACACAACCTCAGCCACACGTTCATTGAGGCCAGTGAAGCTATGCCAATTTATACGAGCTTAGGATCTGGACCTATATCTTCCATTAAAGAGTGGATGGTGCTGTTGCTAATATGCTGGTGAATCCCACATGGAACACCATGTGATTACAGATCTGCAGAAGAGCCTTCATACGTTACCTTGATCTGAGGGCTTGTTGTCACTTCTCGACCCTGGTGGGAGTAATGAGTTTCAGAGTAGTCCTTAGCAAATAGATCCCTGGAAAGAATACAATGGACCTGTTATTCCAGCTAATAATAATGCTAGAGTAATCAAGGGAAGACATGATTACATAATGAGCTTCAAGCCATTTTTTGAAACACTTAGCATACCTAGTGTTGTTATTTTTAGCATCAAAAGACTAGAGAATTAAGGCCGCTGGACAATTAGGCCTCTTCACAACCCTTATCCAAACAAAGGGAGATTTCTAAAGTCAAACCGAAGCCCATTCATTGTATTAATATAAAATAACTTCCTGGAAGTATAAGACTAGACCATTTTTAAATACATACATGGGCCTGATTCTTTCTTGGGCTACACCTTGGACTTTGACTAACCTTCAGAGCAATGGAAGATCTGGTTCATCTGTGTACAAGACATGCATACCTATAGAGAATGATCAATACTTTCCATTCTTACCCTGTGCTTCCACTTTTTATAACTTTGTGAAACTTTAACCCATGGGGATGAAATTGGTTTGTAGTGGAGGCTGACTTTTTTTTTTTCCACTGAAAGTCTATTTACATTTAGAAAGATGTAGATACAGAAGTAGTAAAACACTAAATACGTGGAATTGATATCCCTGGAATACATTCTTTTAATTCGGCAACCACGGAATGCACCACATTCATTTTGCATTCTGACTTGCTCACATGCATGCTGAACATCAGTGGCTCAATCTTACAAGTTTCTGAGCACTCTGGTCCCAATCCACCAAAGCACTGAAACAGATGCTTAATTTAAAGCAATCAGAACACTCCCACGGAAGCCAGTCATGAACTGGGCCCAATTCACTTCAGCTAGTACTAATGTTCCAAACCTCTATAAGCAATTTCAACAGGTCACCATATTTTTTTAAAAAGGAAGCTCACACAAAAAGGCTTCCCAATTCTTCTTCCTTCAAATATTTTTATTAGATTAAAGCAGGGACTAACTTTTATTTATTGTTTCTGTTTCTATTTTTGATTCATTTAATGTAAACCAATTGCCACTTTAAGGCGTGTTTACACAATCTTTAAAAACACGCCACTTAAAACGTACCTAAACTGACACAATGTCAAACATAAAGAACTCAAAAGACACACCCAGCCAATGTAGAATAACCATTACACATTACTTCATGTTTGCTCTGTATGGTCCAATAGTGTTCTGATATACTCTGTTTTGTATTATAGCCTCTTCTCGATGTAGCTTGCATATAGACTAAACTCCTCAGGCCAGGATGTGTTTCTCATTTTGCAATATTCATTCACAACCTAGTAAGATTTAGAAGTCTGATCACTTGTAAACTGTCAGAACTATTTCTTCTTATTACTATTATGATATTTTCCATTCTGAGAGAGCCTACACACCCCAAAACAGGAATCAAAGCTCCGCTGCATTAGGCACAGAACAAACATAACACAAAGACAATCCCCGACACACAAATTTTATAATCTAGGATTTCGACAATAAACAACAGGTTAATTTAGACAAATACATAGGAATGAGAGAACAAAGGTAACAGTAGAGGCAGGTATGATTTCATAAATGGGCAGTAATAGTGGTTATAGCAGTCACAGAGGGTGGCCAACCTAAGCAGTATTAATCTATCAATCTGTCGGTCGGTCAGTCTGTCTACCTATCTACTGCTTGCATTTTATAATGTCTTCCTTCTGAGGATCTCAGGATTCTTTACAAATGTGAATACATAGTATCGCTGAAAATAAGTCAGTATTATTATCCCCAATTTACAGATGGGGGAAGTGAGGCACGGACAGGGTCTCACAAGTCATGTTAGCTGCAACCATGGTTTTAGAATCCAACAGAAAGCAGCAGGAGCTGCAGCAATGTCATTACAATCACAGCAAATGTCATATATCTGTTTTAGAGTTGCATCATGCTATCCAGGCTCTGACCGTGCCACTGATTCTAGTCTGTTCTGTTCTATTCAGGTTCTTAATCTGCTGCCATCACTCTGAAATCTGAGAGTTAACATTTCAAATACACCCATCTCCTAGGATCTTAAGTCCCATTTGCTTTTAGAAACTGTATCCTGAGTGCTTTATAGTATCTCTTTCCAATGATCTGGGTGATAGAGCATGATAATGTTATAAGAAAAGAAATTGAACTTACTTATTTTTTTCTAGATGAAGTATCACTTTCTTGCCATTGACTTTAATTTCATATTGCATCCTGTCATCATATTTTGCCTGCAAATATTTGAGTGTTATAATGTCGATAGCAACAAGCAGCAGCCTCACTATGAATTTACTGGTCTTGAGATGCTACCACCCACTCCCCCACAACAATAAACCTGCCGGCAGTTCTAGACGAAGTGTCAGTTTTTAAATGTGTTTAATAAATCAAACTCTAAAATCTAAAGTCTGCTTTCAAAGGTATATGTACATCTCTGCTGACTTCGATAGGAGACTACACTTCACTTAAGACCCAATTCTGGAAAGCACCCAGGCACATGTTTAATTTTAAGCATGTGAATAATCCTATTCCTGTTCATTCAAGCACCAACGCATGTTCTTAACTTTAAGCATATGAATTGACTATCATGGCCCGCCCTTTCAGGGGAATGGATTCAACAGTCTAGTTATTCTCTTCCATTAGTGTGATCTGATGTCTGGATCTAACTTTTCTTGAATGTTAAATACCCTCTGACCCAAGGCAAAACTATCCCACTCCCATGCAAACAAATAAAAAAAGCCTCCTTAATTACCTCATTGTTGGGATTTTGGTTTCCTGCTACATCTCTTTTATGTAACAGATGTAGTTTTTGTGGATAGACTACTTCATAGTCCTTCACCCCAGGTAATTGCCTTTGTGCAGTCCCTAGGGGAAACAAAAAGATTTGTCAAAACAAACATATTTATTTTATTTTTTAAAATTCCACAGTTCCTAAATGCTGTATCATTTATTTAATTTTCATGCAATTCATAGAATCCAATTCTAGCACTGCATGATTTTTATACCAATGCATTGGGACAGATTTTCAAGATGGCGCTTTTATTTTTGCATTCACTGCTTTGCAACTGATGCAGATCATATTAGGTGACTCTGTAGAGTTAACAATCTTCAGATCCTATTACAGAAAGTTTATATAAATTAACAAAAAATTCCTCCTATATGATAGGTAAGTACGTTCACAGCATTCATAAGTAGTTGGGAGCTATCTGAGATTCATTCTTTAGAAATATTGTCAACTAGTCTTTTCACAGAAATAGTTCCAGTTAATCTTCCTCCCTGTAGCATGTTTCACCTATTATATTTTACTAGGTGTGATTATGTGCATGTGATAGTTGAAAAGTTTTCTCCACTTTTTTTTCTTTTTCCTTTCCTTTTGTTCAGTTCTCTCCTGCTCCCTGCTCCCAGTTTTTATTGGGATTTTAGGGGTACGAAATATGTTTTGTTCCTTATGACAATACTTCATCCCAGCTGTTTTGTGATTGATATAGTTGTGTACAAGGATGTTTATAGGATTAAGAGTGGTTCATAGATTATAAAGACAGAGGGGACGATTACGGTTAACTAATCTGGCATCCTGAATAATTCAGTCAAAGTGATGTTGGCCGCAAGAAGAAACTGTAAGAGATGGCAGAAGTGATATCAGATCTTTAGACTGAGGATGTGCCCATCATTGGTTGATTGGATTCATAGTCTGTGTTTCTGATTAACCCCTCAGCTGCTGCTAAACTATCCAGGGACAGTAACAGCCATATTGGCTTTTTTCTCATCTTCGGCTTACCAAGGGGTTGCAGCTATCTCCTCTGGGCGCAGACTTGGTGACCACCACACCTCCTTAGAACTGAGCTACCATCTTGCATTCCTCATGCAGAAACTAAACCCAGTCTATAAGCACAAGCAACTGGGAAGCACATGTTGCTGAAACCAGACACAATGCTGGATTGTGTGGCCAAAATTTTGAAAAGTTACCGTACTCATGGTTTTCAGTGTCTTGGATTTTGGGTGTCTGACCTGCAACCACCTTAGAGGGCCGGATTCTCATTAAGGGCTAAACGGACGTGCTCTAAAAATCCAACCCTGCCAAAACATCTGCCTCTAATTGGGCACTGGAAAAATTGGACATTGGTCTCTCTTGAAAATTTAGCCTGAACTGAAATTTAGCCTGGGCTGAAACTGCACTTTTCACTTGAGGATGTCAAAGAACTTCAGGTGCATGGTTAATTCTCATCACACTGGTGTGAGACAGGTATTTTTATTAGCCCTATTTTATAAGTGGGTAAACTTAGGCATAGAAAAGGTAAGTTGCATAGTGAGTCAGTGGCAGAGCTAGGAATAAACCCCAAGAAGCCAGATGGCTAGGCATGGGATCTGACCATTTTGCTCTGCCCTTCCGCACTAGAGTAAATTGAAAAATTTCCATCAACATGTCTTTTTTTTTCTCTATGTAAAATGGCTTGTCAATGAAACAGAAATGTTTGCCAAAAAAGTTCTGCTTTTTGCCAAAAAAACAACAACAAAACAATGGGGGGTTGGGGGGGGTTCACTGAAAATCTGAATCTTTGTATGCCAAAATCAGAAAAATTTCAGAGGTAACTCATGGGGAAAAAAATAATTTCACAGCCACATACAGGTGTTTGCATGCTAGAAGTATCAGTTGGTAGAATGTGGATATTTTATCCAGCAACATGTATGTATTAGTGTGGCCACTGGGTTGGACAAATCTCATGAATTAACTTCTCTTCAGGCTATTTAAATGATCTACAGATTCACACACAAGCCATATATCTATCCAAGTCCAGGGTGAGTTAAATGCTAAAAGGCCCTGAGGCTATGAAGCGTTGGTAATGACTGACTGACTGACAGCACACTTCACTGTAAACAGATGTGCACAGCACTCATCACCGTGTCAGAATACAAGGAAACCAGTTAGGTAATCAGCGAGCCTCATTGCTTATCAATACATGAGTATGTGCCCATTTTGCAGTACCTGGCAGTTGTCTCCTGGGCCATTACTGCATGGGAGAGCTGCAGTCCGTATTAAGGGTAGGCACCTGCCCACACTGGGGGCATTTCAGAGCTTCATCACCTCTGCTAGCTTGAGAGTGGATAGTTCTTTGGGGCAGGTGCATCTGTCTGTCACGGGGTCTGGTGAGTAGGTGTGGGTGGGGATTGTGTTAAGGAAGGTGCAGCAAGCTACCCTTCTCCGTTCCCCTCCCCCCCCCCGCCACATACACACAGTGCATCTGGCTATCTTCACTGGTTGGTGTGCAGATGGAGCAGGACCATGGCTCTTTGTGGGTGTATTGAAACCAAATGGGTGATAGCAAGGAGTTGACCATGAGCTGAGGAGGGCCCAGAGGCTTTAGTTGTACCTTTCCTGTGCAGAGCCGGCTCCTCCTTCCTTCTCTTGCTCCCCTTGTGCTCTCACGATCTGACCTTAGTAATGTTGCCAGTGCTCTTTTGTCAGTGTGTCTCTTCCGTTCTACCTGGAGAGTAAAATTCTCCTCTCAGGGCTCTCAAATCTCTATTGGGTATAATGCTGAGCTCAATGCAAAGGCAGGAGAGCAGACTGCATTTCAGATGGGCATTGTGGATGTGGCTGTGGGGGGCCCCGTTCTTATTAAAGTATTCGCTAAGCCTGTCACTCTGGCTAGATGTGATCGTGCTTCTAGATCCCTCTGTTGCACTCTGCAAATTCAGACCTCAGAGAAAGAAGAAAGACTAGGGGCAGAGCATTGGTTTCAAGGCACATGAGTGTGTTTGAAAAATCTGATCTATTTCATGGTACCGGCCTAATTTGTGATTGTTTCTGTGTGGGAGGAATATAAATGCAATTTCTGCTCAGGCTGTACAAGCTATGTAGCACCGGTATGTCTTTATATACTAGTGCTAGCTGATGTTTATTCCATCATGCGATATACTCTGCTAAGTAACGATGTCCAGTATCCATTAGGATCACTAGACTGAGAGGGCATTAGAATGTGCAGAGCTAGAATATGGGTCTGGGGCTCCTGGGTCCAAAATGGAATGGAAAAAATATATATTAAAAAAAAATCAGTTTCCCACAAAATGATTTTAGGGGAGGAGGAGGAATTGTTTTGGGCCAGTCAAAATATTCCATTGTGTTAAAGTTGAAATGGTTTGTTCTGATTTTTGACTTTTGAAGATGTTATGCTGTATCAAAATGTATAATATAAAATACGTTTTGAAATGAAAAGTCTTTTCAGTGCGTACCTTCAAAGAGCTTTGTTCTGAAATGGTCAAAATGCTTCATTTCAACTTTTGGGTTTTTTTTTTAAATGGAACTTTGTTGAAATTGACACATTCCCATGGAAAGCTTCTATTTCAGTGACATTTTTGACCTGCTGTGGCTATTGGCATTTGAAATGCACTAGGCAAAGGATTGGAAAATATGCTGAAAGTAGGGAACATATACATACATGATGGATGTAGCAGGAGAGACATCTTAGATGACCCAAATGGCCTTTTTGCATCTTCCTTTGTGTACATGGATATGTTGTATGTAGGCTGACCATATTTCCTTTAGACAAAAACAGGACATTGGGATGGCAAAAACGGGACAGGGTGTGTGTGGGGGGGGCATGGCCCCACCTGGGCCCCCCAGCGCCAGGAGGGGGGGAAGTAGAGGGGAGTCTGGGGGGATGGATGGAGGAATAAGCAGAACAGGGATGGGGGATGAAGAGGATGGAGGGAGAGAGAGAAGGGGGGATGAGGGATGAAGAGGATGGAGGGGACGGAGGGAGAGAAGGCACGGAGGTGAGAAGGGAGAGGATGGATGGATGAGAGAAGAGATGGGGGTAGGGAGCAGGGGGGATGGAGGAGGCAAGGGACAGTGAGAAGGAGGGATGGAGAGAAGGGAGATGGAAGAGGAGGCAGTGGGCGGAGGGAGAGAGAGAAGGGAGGAAGGGAGGGATGGAGAAGGGGGATGGAGAGAAGGGAGGGATGGAGAGAAGGAGGGAAGGAGGAATAGAGAGGAGGAGGCGGCAGCGGGCGGGGGGCTGGAGGAGGCGGCAGATCGGAGCTGTCAGGAGCCGCAGCCGGGGGCCGAGCGAGCCGGTGGCGGCGGCGGGGGGGAGGGGACATTTTATGACTCCATGTTTTATGAGTCCACGTTTTATGAGTCCTGCCCCAAAAACGGGACAAAATTGATATTTTGGACAAAAAGACGGGACGGTTAAAAAACATTAAAAAAACGGGACTGTCCCGTTCAAAACGGGACGTATGGTCAGCCTAGTTGTATGTCTGTAGAGTAGTAAAGTAGTGCAAGAGGTATTGTGGCTAGGAAGAGCTTACTAAGGATAAGAAGAAGAGTTTTTCAACTTCTACACATGAAGAACATCAGGTATCATGACCTGATTTTCAGAGGTGCTCTGCACATGTGACTTCCCTGGAAGTCGTTCAGAGTACCTGAAAATCAGATTCTGTCCTATGAGACATCACAAGGTCTTTGTACCACATGAGCCCCCTTTAATCCTGTTGCGTGGGGGTGAATTTCATCCTACAGGACCAATTTTCAAGGGTTCAGCACTTACATTTGGGGCCAGAAATTCAAAAATAGGTCAACTCCTATTTTAATCACATAAATAAAGGCCAAATTGTCCTAAGTGCTCAGAACCCTGCATCTCGTGACACTCGTAGACAGATTTTCAAAAGAGCTCAGCACACAGTGAATGTTACTTCCAGGGAAATTAATGGGTCTCTTCAATTAATGATAGGACTACTTGTGTGAGTAAGCACTAAACAGAGTATGAGTTTCTGAAACAGCCCCTAGCTTGACTTTATCTAGAATAGGAAAAGTCTTTGAGTGGTGTAACTAAAAATCAACCAAACCAAAATGTCCTATTGTAGATTCAGGGAAATGCCTTTAGCTCGATTTTAGCAAGTCAAATTGCAGTCTCGGTTGCTCAAATTAGGTTGGGTTTAGTTAGGTAGCCTGATCTAAACCTGATCTTTTCTCTAGTCAAGACAAGCCTTATGGTTTAATACCTTTGGTATGTATTTCATATGAAGATTTTAAGCTACAAGATTCTGGGTGTGTTAAGTAAGCATTTTTATTTTGTTCGGTTTCTAATAGTTTTTCTAGAATGAGTTCTTCAGCGTGAATGTACGGTGTCATCTTGTTTTGCTTCAGGCATTATTTTAATTCAGGTTTTTCTGAGCAAGAAATGTATTCTGGATCTGTTACAACAGGTGAAAAATTGGTGATAAGGCATACGTAAATACTCCAATTTCCCAACCATCTTAAATCAGGAATTAACACCACTAGTTAGTGTGGATCTACATACAAAAATGAAATCTGTTTGATCAAGATATATAAAGTCTCAAGAGGAAGATTTTCAGAACTCTTCACAAGCAAATGCATACAATTCCATACACAAATCTGTTAAATTCTGTACATAATATATGTGTGCACTGAAGACAATTATATGTGCAAGTGACCATGAATTATGTGTGCAAATATATGTATATCTGTGCATG
The DNA here is from genome assembly GCA_032164245.1 of Sternotherus odoratus. Taxonomy (NCBI): domain Eukaryota; kingdom Metazoa; phylum Chordata; order Testudines; family Kinosternidae; genus Sternotherus; species Sternotherus odoratus. The sequence goes on from JAVMKO010000020.1 coordinate 9,743,904, forward strand.
TTGTGTTCTGAAAATATGCTCCTGATTCAAATAGCAAGCAAGCAAGAACACACACAAAAACTAATATATGGCACCTCATATAAAATATGGATAAATAATTATACTTAATATTGAAAGGATTGCATGGTCTCAAGGACTTATTCTGGTGCTACATAAATGTTTATAATTCTATTTCAGTTGCAAGTAGAAGACTTCTGTTCATTGAAGTCCAATAAAAGTATTTCTTTTACAATTAAAATGTTATAAATGCAACAAATTATCCAAGTTGAATAAATTCTCTCAGAATTTGCTTTCTCGCTTCCTCAGAACAAACTTATTCCAAGTCATGAGCTAGCCAATCTATGTCCAGTTTAGTCAACTGGGCAAATATTTTCTTTACTAATCTGCCTTTCTCATGAATTTTAATGATTACTTTTTAACTTTAGTAGTGAAACAAAAACCTCTATATTCAGTAATGCCGTTGTCTTCAAGTGACTTCTTTTGGTGTGAGTACAACAAATGCAATCATGGTTTTTCAGTATTAGCCACCTGTTAATAATTAAAAGCTCACAAAAGCTATAGAAACTTATCTGTCACTGTACTTAGCAGCGATTCAATAAAAGGGGGGGAAAACTTACCTCGGTGTTGAGAGAGGAGCAAAACTGTAGAAATAAGAAGTACTTTAATCATTTCAGCTAAGCCTGGAAACCGGTCTCCTTGCTTTAAGAAACACTGGCCTCTAGCTTCTTCCTACTTGAGCTTGTACTGCCTTCTGCAGTGAAGGAGGAAAAATGAGTCCTTCAGCTTTATTCTTGTTCCTACATGAGGAAGTGTTTACTAAAGGTGTTGCACAATTTTCAAGTTACAGCAATGCCACTGCATGCGGAAGTTCCTTCCAAATAGTTTGTGTCACTTGAATTGTGTTATATTGATTGCTTCTTTCAAATGATTTCAGAGACCTTCTGCCTATCGCCAAAGGGACTAGAGTTGTCAGAAGGCTGTTTTTGTTTAGCCTGGCTGATAGGAAATAAACATGTCTGCTTACAGTGCAGGGGGCTTTTCTTGTTATGCCATTAGAGTTGGGATTATAGGCAAGTGTATGCCTTTCCGTGTAAATACAGGGTTAGGGAAGAGAGGATAAGAGAATGTGGAATGTTGAGAATTAAAGATATGCAATGGATTTGAGCACCACAAGGATTTCAGGTCCTGACTTATCACCATTTAATCAATGCGAATTTCAGTTTGTGCTGATTAACATTTAACTTGCAAGGAAGATTAGGGCTCTGAGCAATAAGTAAGGGGAAAGTAATGGCCAGTCTGTGAATCATTTCCATTTTATAAACACAGCAGTCATGTGTCCCCCTCTCCCCCGTGACACCTGCATTAGTGATGTTCACTTTGGGCTGATCATATAGATTCATAACTACAGAGAATTTGGAATATTGGGAAGTGAAGATGGAATTAATTAAATAAATAATGAGAAAAACCAGGAAGTCAAAAATCTAAAGGGAAAGAAACAAAGTAAGTTTCTACAATTTAGACCTTGTCTACACTGCAAAGTTGTACTGCTTTAAGTATACGGTGTAACTGAAGCAGTACAAACCCCCTAGAGTGGAAGCAGATATGTGACTAAAGGGCCTTTATGCCAGTTTAGCTTTGAGAAGTGTAATAATTATATTGGTATAAGCCATCTTTATATGATATCACTCTTTCCACACTCAATTTTTTCCCCCCTGCTATAACTATATCAATAAAAATTCCATCTCCTAACAGAAGTAGTTATACCAGTAAAACTTCAAGTGAAGAACAGGCCTTACTTAGGTGTTTAAACAGACACCTACATCTATATCTCAAAGCATCCTCATCTGGAAATATTGGTATTAACCTCCATGTTTTTTCTGTTAAAAAGATTTGAGAAGATGTATTTAATTTACAGGTTTCAGGGGGTAGACGTGTTAGTCTGTATCAGCAAAAACAATGAGGAGTCAAGGGCTTGTCTCCACTACGGGGGGGGGGGGGGGGGGATCGACTGCAGATACGCAACTTCAGCTACGTGATTCTAAGTTTGTGTATCTGCCACCGACTTACCGCTCGTCCTCATGGTGGTGGCGGTCGGCGGCGCGCTCCCCCGTTGACTCCAGCTTGTGCCTCCCGGCAAGCTGGAATTATGCAGTCGACGGGGGAGCTGCGAGTGATCGATTTCTCACGTCCTCATCAGACGCGAGAAATCGATTGCCAGAAGATCGATCCCGCGCCGCGCGAGTGAAGACCAGCCCTTTGTGGCACCTTAGAGACTAACAAGCTTATGCCCAAATAAATTTGTTAGTCTCTAAAGTGCCACAAGGTCTCCTTCTTGTTTAATCTACAAGATGCAGTGAGAATTAGGGGGTCTGTCTGTCTGTCAATCAATATTGTAAGTCTCACTACGTTGAGCTTTCATTAATAGAGTCTAGATTCACAAGTCCAAGGCTGATTGCAATATGTACGTCTATCTGTAGAGGTAGCAATTTAATAACAACCGATTCCAAGACGAGCCCAATTCTCTGTTGCCTGGTACTTTTTGTAGTCATTACACTAAGCTAAAGCTATTGCAAAGTGGGTGTACCACTCTACCAAATTAGAATGTTAGCATTTTGCACTCACTTTGCATTTACATTGCACTGGTGTAAATCGCTACATAAAGTGCAGGGCAGTGGAGAGTCTAACCCAAGCTTTGGCACAGCGACAGCAGTTTTTACCAAGCGTCGCAAATGTAAAATGCTTCCTCAAAAGAGATCATGTAGGCCAAACACATACACTCGGCCCTGGGCCTCCTTTGGGATCTGCTAGTGCAAACTCTGTGGCTAATGAAGAGACCCACTGGTTTCAAGGGAAAGCTGCATGTGCCCAGAAGTCTGTGCTAATAGAACCTGCCACAGAATTGAAGCCTAAAAAGGTTGAAGTACACATATTCATATCCAATATCTTTGTTCCCCTTTTATAGCTGTTTAAAAAACATTGTTTAATTAAGCCTCCCAACACTCCTATGCAGTGTGTCCCTTTCTCAGATAGGTAACACTGAAGCATTTAATTGAGATAAGTTAAGTGATTTGCCCAAGGCCACACAGTGGCAGAACATGGAAGAGAACACATAGAACAGTCCTGATCTACAGCCTCCAGCACTGGTGACTAGGTCTATGCCCCTCCTATATTCAAAGAATGGAACCCAGGCATTCTGACAAGACTAGGCTGACCATATTTCCTTGTGACAAAAACGGGACATTGGGATGGCAAAAACGGGACGGGGTTATTTTACAAGTGATACACAACCCGCAGCCCGCCGACGGTTGGCGGTTGTTGGGTTTTTTTAGAGAATTCGATTGGCGATTGCCGTTTTTTAGAGAACTCTGTCTCAGCGGTCAACTTGCGGCCCACGAACAATTGGAGATGGATAAATTGTCCCGCCTGCTGAAAAAGGTTGTGCATCACTGTGTTACATAATTTAATAATGTTCTGTATTTATAACTTATGTAACATTTTTTATTTCTGGAAAAGACAATAAAAATTAATTATATAAACATATTGCATATTACACATATGTGCATATATAGGTTACCATTATTCTGATTCTTCATCAGTGAAAGAACCCATACAAAAATTTAGGTAGACATAGAGGGGGGCTGTATTTTACCACAATCGTACCATGAATATTTCTCCGATGAAGTAATCTTATGCAGCAAATTTCGATCTTTCAACACCTTATCATAAAACGTCTCACACTTAACTCCCATTAATTTCAATAGAAGTTCAGTCTCCAGGGCTCAGTTCCCCACCAGTAAAATGCTGATTATGGCACTTCCCTATCTCCCAGGAGTTCTGTGAGGTTCATGATATTAGCAACTGTGAAGTGCTCAGGTAATGAGGGCCCTGGAACTACCATAGACGGATGTAAGCAGTGCAGAGACTTCATGCTGGCCCCCTGCACGATTTCAAAAGTCCCATTGTCGTGTGTGTACACTCTTGCTGTTCTGTCACTAAAGGGGACTTTTGGGTGACAAACCTCAGTAGTGTAGACAAGGCCTCAGAGTCACAAGCTGCATCCTGGTCTTCTCATGCTTCACCAAGGAAGCACCCTACTCCAGGACTATATCTAGAGCAGCAAACTCCCCTCTCTGCCCCAGGATATCAGTGCAGCCATACGGGGGCATTGAGGACAAGGAGCAAAGGCCTACTCTACTCCGTCCCATCTGCGGAGTCTGCTGCCCATGCTTCAAACACTGGTGTAGTTAGCCAGTACAAGCAAGTTATAGGGCCGGTTACACCTTCTTGGTCCTATGTGTTGCCCTGCAAGCTGGGTCCCAATTTGGCCCTTAATTTTAATTTGGGGATTTACCTCACTGAGAAAAGTTCAGAAGAGAATCAGGCACATCCCTTTTGTCTTTATTTATTTATTTGCAAAGCGGGAAGCAGAGATAGTTGTACCTGGATGATGCTTGGGCAAGGGGTTCTGATTCTTTGTCATGTGCAGCCCATCCCGAACATTTTACCTGATTTTTCCTGTTGGTCCAGTCTTGCTACCACTGAAGTCAAGGGGAGTTTGCCCTTCAGTTTTTGGGCCCTGATTCAATTAAAACTTAAAACTTCTTCAACCATGAATGCACCCACTTTGCATTAGGGTGACCAAATGTTCTGATTTTATAGAGACAGTCCAGATATGTGGGGCTTTGTCTTATAAAGGCACCTGTTAATTCTGGCTCTGATTTTTCACACTTGCTATCTAGTCACCCTGCTTTGCATACATGTAAATCCCTACAAAAGATACAAAGCAGTGAAGAATCAAGCCTATTAATGACTTCAGCAGTGTGACAGTGTATTTACCCCCATGTAACTGAGATGAGAACTTGGTCCGTCTGTTTTTGTGAATAGAACTTCCTGCTTCTGACTCCTACCACCCCTGAGTCACAGCTGATAAAAATACAACGGTTCCTTTGTGTGATTATACCCTCGCTGACTTGTGGAGGTTACAGAAAGGTGCTGTCTGTTAAGTGATTGACTTCTTACTCATAGGGGACAAGAGAGAATTTCCCATGCCTCCAAACTATTACATTCTATAATTAACGAGAGGCATTTTGCCTTTGACATCTATCTGAAGCATCCAGTTTTGGCCATTCCGGGAAACAGGACTCCAGACTTCATCAGCTAGAAGAAAACAGCCTCTATTTCTAGTGGTTTGATCCAGTAAGCCAAGTGCTCAGAACCTGGTTCTCCATTTCTTTGCATTTGTGTGCAAAGTGAATATAAGGGTGGATTAAAACTCTACAAAACTTTACACCCGCTTTGTAGGGGCCAAATTCTCTCAGTTATGCCAGTTTAATTCAGAGTTGACTTGATTTTCATTTACACTAAGCACCCTTTACATCGCTCTGACAGTGTAAAGTCAGTGTGAATGTAACTGAAGCCCACTTTAAGATCCTTTTACACTGCCTTATTGTGAATGAGAAACTGGCCCAATGAATCTATTAAGAATAATATCTAGCTGTTATAACACTTTTCATCAGTTGATCCTAAAGTACTTTAACAAAGGAGGTCAGTATCATTGTTCCCATTTCACATATGGGAAAACTGAGGCACAGCGAGGGGAAATGACTTTTCCCAAGGCCATCCAGCAAGCTAATGGCAGAGCCAGGAACTAAAACCAAGGTTTCATGAGTCTCAGTCTGGTGCTTTAGACCCAAGGCAGTAGAATTAACTCACAGTTACTCTAATTTTCCCTGAGACCAAAATATGGCCCACAAGTACCCCTCCTGCTGCACACTGACTTCAACACTATACTATTCATAAGCTCCACGCATCTGCCTAGATCTCTCACATGATGATAAGTTCTGGTGCTATAAGCATGAGGCCATCTGGAATGCCCCTGTCAGCCACACGTGCAAGCACTTGATCCATATGGGCTCTGTTGGAGAGGTAGGTTTGGTAGTGTTATGATAGATTAGAAAACAGAAGGAAACATTAATATTAAAGCTGGTCAAAACTTGTTTGCCAAAAATGTTCACATAGCCAAATGTAGTTCTACCAAAATTGAAATTTTCCATGGGAAAATATCTCTTTCCATGTTGTTATTTTTTTGGTCAATGTCCCTGCAGGGAGAATGGAAGGGAAAAATGTTGGTTTTGAAACATTGAATCATTTTGTTTTGATTGAAAAATGTCAACATCCAATTTGAAACTTTTTGGAATTTTTTGTTTCAACTCAGAATGGAGAGTAACTTTGACAGAGTGATATTTCTTACTAATATTTTCCAGATAAGTGTATGGAACTCTTTGAGGCTATGGTAAAATGCACACTAGTGCACAGGGCACAGGGTAGTAAGGTTTATGCAACACTTAAGTCTCACTTAAGCCCTCTTTTGAGGTCTGTGGTGGGAGATACCTTATACTGGTCCTCTGTGACTTTTTTACCCCCACTGCAGACAAAGCTGCAATTCCTAATTCAGGCATGAGGAATATGAACTCATCATTCCTGGAATATGATGTCAAGGATCCCAAATACTGCACATTAAAGCTGCCTGGGATGGATGGATGGAACATTCTTCTGTTTAGTTTCTTAGAAATCAGAACCAGATCTGGGCAGCAGACCTAACAAAACAGTTATGAAACAATTGCCAGTCTCTCTAGCTCACAAAGTTATTTTTTTTTTCTAGCTATGCAATGGAAGCCTAGCAGAATCAAACTTCCTTTAGTGGTTATCTTTTAAAGCTACTTCTGCAGAGAGATCTATAGCTATGTCTATACTACAGCCTTACACGGATTAGATCTATCTCGATATAAGCTAACATGAGATAAAGCATCCACACTTGGAACATACACTCATGTGTGGGCCATCTCCTGTTGTTTCAGCAAATCACAAGTAGCTCCCCTGAGATTAATGGAGTTAAACAAATGCAAATCCAATCTAAATGTAAAGAAACTGTCCTCATCATGGTCATGGTGGTACAACATGCTGGTACAACAGGATTTAAGTTTTATTTTTGCAGAATATTTGCATTCCTAGCAGAGTTTTGCTGTAACTGGAGTTGAGTGTTTCATCCTATTGTGCAAGTACAGACGAAGAGTCATTAGTCCTCATTCACCATAGATCAATTTCTACAATCCTTATTTGGGCTAAACTCTTCTCCAATTCAATAAGAGATGGAAGCAGGATTTGGCTCTGCTTTATAAGTGGGGTCCTAGTTTATATTGTGTGAAAATCTATTGTAATAAAGCAGATTTTCCAAGGAGCCTGATCCTGGCTTCTATAACTTCACATTTTACAAGTATGTATTTTAATGTATATTTCCACACGTACTGGCATGCTGCAGATATAAATAACAAAATCTGCATATGCAAATGATTGTGGGTAAAATTTCAAAAACATCCATTACTAAGGAGCCTAAATATAATTTTCTAATGCACCTGAAAGTCAATGGGGCTAAGGGCTTGTCTACACAGGGACACTCAGTATTTATATTTTAAAGTGGATTCATTAAATTGCATCAAATCTCTGTGTAGACACTCTTATTGAGAATTTAGGTGGCCTTAAGTAAATTAAGCTAAACCAAAAGTAAAGCTACTTTAATTCTGAATAAGAGCATTCATACAAGGTTTAATGAGGTTTAACTAATCCACTTGAAAGTCAGACCTTTATTTAATTTGGATTCATTTTCCAGGGTTGTCCCTGTGTAGATAAGCTCTGAGCCTCCTCAATGGCTTTTCAAAATGTCACCCTGAAATTAGGTAATTGCCTTTGTAAACACATTCAAATTCTATCTTTTGGTGCATCAGGGAGAGTCCAAGCAAAAGTGTGTATGAAAAATGAATGGCCCAGGTTGGAAAATTTGACCTAATGAGGAACCATTCCTGACACAACAGTAGCAAAACACACTGAAGAAAAATTTGGCTGGTGGTAAGTCGTTTTTTATTTTTATGTTTGTTTTCTATCAAAGAGCTTTAAAAATATTCTGTGAATAAATATATAGGAAGAGAAATTCTCTCCAGAATGGTTAGCATATAAATCAAGCTAGAAAGCAGTGAATTTTCATGTTCCTGGAAATTTTCATTTCCAGAAAGCGATACCTTTTATGTCACTGGACAAACTGAGATCTACCAGAATTTACAAAGACGTGAACAGCTGACTAGAAGCAAACTATAAAAGAAAGTAATCCTTAAAGTTCATAGGCTGCATAGTCGAGTGTGGCATTCTCATGTAATCTTTCTTTTACCTGATAACAACTCTGCATTAGTGTGTTTGAATAATAATAATAACTTTCATACCATAGCATTCTTTGTAATATCATATAACACATGACGTCTGCATGTTGTATAGAGGGTGGGATTGCAGTTATGGCTCTGGGTTAGGACTGTGGAGATCTGAATTCAATTCCTAGACTCCCTGTGAGACCTTAGTATAGCCTGAAACACTCTGACCTAGACATGGGTGGTGGGTAATGGAGGTTGGGGTAGGCTAAGACTTCCCAAACCTCTGCTAATGGTCCCCGCCGCAGCTCTGGGGCCTAGATCCTCAAAGGTCTTTAGGTGCGTAACTCATTTGGAGTCAAACACCTAAATATCTTTGAGAATCTGGGCCGTTGGGTTCCAGGTCCCCACTTTACAAATGTCCAATTGGCAGGGGAAGGGATTATAATCTTCCTGAGCTGTGAGTAGGTCTGTAAAGATAAATTCATTCATGTCTGAGAGATGCTCAGCCTCTCAGTGATGGGGACTGTGTAAGGACATAGATAGACAGAGCTTTTGCTTATCTGCAGGGCTAACATTACCTTGTTCATTGTGGGCTAGGTTTTGTTTCAATCAGCCGAGTGTAAATCCAGAATAACTCCACTGCACCCATAATACTATGCATTTAAACTGAGGTAACTGAGAACAGACTTTGGCTATGTAAAATTGATGTAGTTCTACACCTGAACCAAAAATATTCTCTTCAGTACAATAGAATTACTTGCATGGACAATAACAGAAGGCTTTGGTCAGTTTTAATGGAGGTAGCACATTCCATAACACTACAGAGCTTCTATATAGTTTTGCTAAAGGCTTTTAGTATAAGTGAAACTGTGACCCATTCCTAGCAGTTAGACTCATGTAGTTTACTGATATGTCGTCAGAGTCCTCTAATACCAGCGTGATTTAGTGGAACCCCAAGAGTCAGGAGTTCTAGGTTCTATCCTCAGTGCGGCTACTGACTCATTGTGTGAATTTGGGTGAATCATTTTCCCCTTGCTGTGCTTCAGTTTCACCGGCTGTAAAATGAGGATAATAATCTGTCTGCCAGCGGAGTGTCTTAAGGCTAAAATCATTAATGTTTGCGAAATACTGTGAAAGCCGCTCGATAAACACAAAGGCCTGGGTTCTCCTCTCTAGCCAATCAGCTCAAAAGGGGGAAGGGCACCGGGAGCCAGTTCTGGCCACTAGATTGAGAACTATCTGGCCCCTGCATGCATGAGGGCTGTAGAGGGGCTGCCTTAATGTACACCAATAAAGCCATGCCCCTCCTCTCCTTGGGCCACCCATGGAATTGCCCCTGAGCTCTCCTCTCCTCCTCCCTGTGTTCAGCGTTGAAAGCGTATCTCTCCCCTGCAGAAGACAAATGCTCCATTGGCCTCCTTCAGTTATTTTAAAGGTGCTTTGTGCCCCCTCTGTGATGTACAGTGGACCAGAACATCTGACCCAAAGACCACTATTTTATTTTAGGATCCTGGAATGATTAAAATTGATCCCTTGTTATATTTTTGTTAGCTGTGCAATCACTTTAACTCAAGGCAAAAATGTCCACAAATATTGCTGCTGCTAAGTGTTTTTTTCATCATTATGCTTGCAACATCCTGCTGCCATATTGTGGAATGCTTTCAGACATGACTCATCCAAAAGAGAAGAAGGGGAGGCCACAGTGCTGGAGACAAACACCTGTGTTCTCTCCACATAACCATGTCACAGAAGAGACAAGAGTTGCACTGAAGTCATTGTCCCAGCCGGTCCACCCTCATTGTGTAAATGTTAGCTAACCCTAAATTGTGCAGACTTGCATTCATTTTTCTTTTAGCACTGGAACCTAGACAACTTTTAATTTGTGTCATCCACATGAAACTTATTTACCATCATCCTGACTTCCTTCTGAGTGCTGGACACTTCACGTATTTTTACTGGAAGTAAAGCAAAAGTGGCTTTAAAATTACGTTTATGTGGGAGACATTTTTGACCATCCTGTTTAAATAGTACATTTGCTGTATGCCAACACAAACGTACGCAGGCACTTTAAATAGAATGAGGTCCTTTAAAATTATTACCTGCAAAAGGTACAATTCTACGAAATAAAATCAAGCAAAAATAAACTTCCGAATATGCCTAATGGTGAAATGTAATTGGAAGTTAGCCTGTTTTATGAAACACAGTAGATTTATTAATTGAATATATTTTGGAAGGTTGCTTCACATTTTCCTGTTGTTGTTGCTTTAAGCCTCATAAAACTTTTTTTTTAAAGCATAGATCTTGGCAATGAATTCATCAGAGTCAGGAGAAAATGGCGATATGTGTAACAGATGACCTACACTGTACATGCAAACAACTATACATATAAAATAATGGAGTCTATATTAGCTGTTACCACTCGAGAGAGGTTGTGTTGTCATTGGGGATAGCTCTCTGAAAACATTCCACTCGATGTGCAGCAGCAGTCAAAAAAGCTAACAGAATGTTGGGAGTCATTAAGAAAGTGATAGATAATATTGCGTACAGATGTGGTCTCCCCATCTCAAAAAAGATATTGGAAGTGGAAAAGGTTCATAAAAGGGCAACAAAAATTATTAGGGGTATGGAAAAGTTTCTGTATGAGGAGAGCTTAATAAGCTTCTCAGACTTCTCAGCTTGAAAAAAGACAACTGAGGGGGGATATGATAGAGGTCTATAAAATCATGACTGGTATGAAGACAGTAAGTAAGGAAATATTATTTACTCCTTCTCATAACACAAGAACTAGGGGTCACCAAATAAAATTGATAGGCACGGATTTAAAACAAACAAAAGGAAGTATTTCTTCACACAATGCAGTCAACCTGTAGAACTCTTTGCCAGAGGATGTTGTCAAGGCCAGGAGGCTATAACAGCATCCAAAAAATAACTGGTTAAGTTCATGGAGGACAGGTCTGTCAATGGCTATTAGCCAGGATGGGCAGGGATGGTGTCCCTAGCCTCTGTTTGCCAGAAGCTGGGAGTGTGCAACAGGGGATGGATCACTTGACTATTACCTGCTTTGTTCATTCCCTCTGGGGCACCTGGCATTGGCCACTGTCGGAAGACAGGATACTGGGCTGTATGGATCTTTGGTCTGACCCAGTGTGACCATTCTTATGTTTTTACAACATATTGCATACACAGTGGTTATCATTATGAAGTCAAGGCTGACCAACAGTTACCATATATTGATTATGGCTTATGACAGCATTCCCTTGTAGCATGGCATCTTCTAGTTTGGCAACTGATGGCAAATGTTGACTTTCTAAAAGCAACCACTGTGCATAGTGTCTTTCACCTGAGGATCTTAGCACATAAGTGAAGACTCACAAAGCCCTATTGACAGGCTGATATGTTGTTACTCATTATGTAGATAGATTTGTGTAGTGGCATGTAAATGAAGAGACTTTCCAATACCATGCAGCCACTCAGTGGCAGAACCGTGAACAGAGCCCACGAAACTCCTGTTCCATTAGGCTAACTACACCTGAGATCTTCGACATTTGTGCCAGTGTCATGGAAACCAGCTGCTAGTCCTTTACCGGCAACCTGTGTATTATATATGTCTGTGTGTATCTTCAGGAGGGGAATTGTCTTCTGATGTCTCTCACAAGAAAAAGTGGAATGGATCACCAATCGTGGGTGGGGCCACTGTGTACTACTGAAATACAAGTTAATAATTGATAAATAATAAGACACGGACAGTGTGTTCCTCTATCTGTGCATGGAGCTAACACGCTGTCAGTGAACAGTTAATGCTAATACTAATAACAACTTCATCCTACAGTCTGTAAGTCTAAAGTCAATAGTGCCTTAGCCTGTGTTAGGACACTAAATTTGCCCCTTGATTCTTTTTCACCTCTTTCATCAGATTAGTTGTCTTGTCTGGTCCATCCTTAGGGTTACATAGCAGGGACAGCTAACTACTCTCTGACAGAACAAGCAAAATCATACTCCTGATTTGACCAGAGATGTGTAAGCATTTCCATCCATTGGTGTGCATATCCGCTATTCCCATATGCCTCTTGAAATGCCACTGGAATATGTTTCCAAGCTTGTCTTTTACTAGATAAATTTGAGCTCAGACTCACATTTCAAAACTTACTCCTGTTTGTTTGTTTGTTTGTTTTTGGAAGGTGGGGTGTTATTTGAAATGAAATCAAGGCAAGTTTTTCAGGGCTCAGCACCCACAAATGGCTAGATTTTCAAAGCTCAGCTCCTATTCTGGCCCCTGATTGGGTGTCAGTTTTTCCAAAGTTTTCACCATGCAGTGGCTCCCATTCTGACAGTTTGGGCCAGAATTTCAGAAGAGTTCAGCATTTATGACGCCAAGCAATTTTGAAAATCTGGCCACTTCTTTTGGTGCCTAACTGGGAGATCTTTTTAATCTCTTTAATGATCTTTTTAATGATTGTGCTGAGCTCTTGAGCTTCCAGATCTTACTCCTTTGCATTTTGACTTTTCTAGCAGTCAGGTATTGGAATTTTGTGTGTGTGTGTGTGTGTGTGAGAGAGAGAGAAATGGATTATAAAGTGTATAAATAAACGAACCCATCTAATTGATGCATTCCTGTGTGTAGCAATTTCTCTAGTGAGTTTAGTTAAGCACTTTCAAGCTTACAGCTGTATTCTTAAAATAAGTCTGTTGGATATTTTTAAGCTCTGATCTGATTCCTAGGAAAATTAACATAAAATATATATTTTTAAAATCATAAAAATGTGGGAAGGGCACACCAGCCCTGGAACCTTCACTGGGGCCTCAATCCAAAGCCAAACTTCTTTTTGACGTTCATAAAACTTCAGGGAAAGATTTTTTTTTTTAAACTCTTTATGCTATTCTGAACATCCTGCTTTTAGCGAGTTCTGGGCACAGAAGTGCCAGCACACTGCACAAATGTTGATTTTGCAGTATTTCCAGGTCAACAAATGCCATTGAGTAGTAGTAAAAAAAAGTTTGATGAGAAAGAAATCTTACAAAATTTCCAGAATAAAAAAGTTTTGGGTACATTTGGATGTGTCCTACAGAACTAAATCCTTTTCAGGGACTTCTGTCACTAACAGAACAAAACACAAATCTAATTTAAAACTATGCTGAGGTAAAGACCCCCTGTTTTTCAAAAGTTTTTAGGGTGGGTACAATGGCATGTCAATGAAACTGCTGCTTTGACACCAAATCATGTATTAATGAAGTGCAGCGGATAACTATATGCACACCCTGAAATAAATGACTTTTAGTGCCCTATGTAATCAGTATAATATTTTTTTTACTCATTGCTTAGCAATGCAGCACACACTTAGTTGTTTTTCTCAATCTTTTTTACTGTACCTGATAAAACATGTGAGGAAGAGTTGTTTTCACTACCTGTATTTAATCAGGTGCCCTAGCAATCCATGAGAGTTTGTGATCAAGAGTGTGAAACCACTTGGTTTAATACCAGAGACGTTATGAGCACCCAACAGTTCCTATTCTATTCAAGCTCTCATACCACATCCATCACCACGGTATGTTAGCATCTTCCAAACCCTCACTACGCTGTTCAGAAATGCACATATTTGATATTTAAACAGGTACTTAATTCCCAGGGTCTTCAAGTTCACCTGATTTACATGAGTTGTATATATTACATTGCCTAATATGTTTGATCAAATATATAGGAAACATGTGCCTTATTCCCCCATGTCGCTATATTATTTACTATTCATGGATATGCCTATCCCAAGCTCTACACATAATGCAGTGCATGGTAGAAAGCAACATGGTATATTCTCAATTTACTCTCTCAAACACTTGCTCAGGCTTGCTCTTCATTGTGGTACCTGTAGTCTTATATAACCTAACTTTTAGTTGTTGTCATTGACTAGGTTTTTCTAATCCTCTGCTCTGGCAAAACCCACCAGTGCCAGCAAAGGGGCAGCCCTAATCCTAAAAAGAATAGGTGCCATAATATACCATGTCAAATCCTATCTGTGTCTAATACCTCTAACTAATAACCATTCAATGTGACATTTAAACAAAGGCGTTCTCGTGGAGTGTACTGGGAAATAACCCTGGCCTGTGGTTATATTTGGGCAGAAACTAGAAGGTGTCCTGTACCAGAGAAATGAGATATCTATCATCTCTGAAGTTAGGTCCTCAATTCCTTGCTCTTTTTGTTTCGGCTTAGAATGGAAAAATCACCTGAGGATATTGTATTCCATGGACAAATATTCTTGGCCCAACAAACAGCCGTTGATGGCAGGAAGAAGTCAACAGTCAGCGCATTACGAAAACTGCCAAGATAAAAGCTAATTCAAACGTGTCTATTTATTCAACTAATTGGCCAGTCAGAATGAAACTTGATGGAAAACCAGACATGAGACAATCTGTACTATATTAGTGCACACAAATGCAACATATCTTATTACTAAGGCTAAGATTTTGTCATGCATATTTGTAGTAAAAGTCAGGGACAGGTCACAGGCAATAAAGAAAAAATCACGGAAGCCTGTAACTCCCTGACTTTTACTAAAAGTATCCATTATAAAATGGGAAGGACTGGGCAGCACACACACATACTTGTACACATGTTTGGGGACCATTAGCCCATTTATACAGATGTGTAGGTTGAGGCATATAGAACTGGATAACAATTTTCAAGTCTGGGGTTGGTTTTTTGGAACCCATCTCTAGGTACAATCAAACTCACCCATAGGAACAGCATTTTTAAAAGCATACCTGCTGACTCTGTATTTGTTTCTTAATTCAAAAGCTTTAGGAAACAATGAGGAAACAGGTTTTATGAGGGACGTAATACTAAACTTCTCCTTTACCTTGTATCTTTATAGCCTGCTTTAATATGCAGACTCATACTGCTGTCCTGGTGATAATTTGAAGTGAAGAGCTCTGAATCATATGTTTTATCCTATGGTCACAACACTACCCAGAGAAAGAGCTTTGCATTTTAAAAATCTACTTTTAGCTGGGATGCTGTTTACCCTGGCCTGAATATGTGATTTAACAAACCACAACAAAAGGAAATATAGAGGCCACAATGGAGGGAAACAATACCAGTGTAGACTAAAAAGGACTTAGTATAACTGAGAATCAGACCCATATGGCTACACAGGTGGGTGGGGAGGAGGGAGGGGTGTCTGTCTCCAGAGAGAGAATTTTCCTCATTTGCAAGTTAAGAAAGCTCTAAAGTCTTCTGGAGAATGACTAATAGGGTGATTTTGTTTTCCTTTTATTTATAAAGAGCTGAAAAAAAGTTACTACCATGACCTATAACAGGGGTGGCCCAAACTGTGGCTGACAAGCTACATGTGGCTCTTCTACCATTAAAGTGCAGCTCACGGAGGCCCCCCCCCCCGCCCCCCATGCCACCCCCTGAAGAGTGTGGAGTGGGACAGAGGGTGTTCAGGACCTCTCCCTTACAACAGGGTGGTGGGGTAGGGGCTTCTTCCCGGGGGAGGAGGGGCGTCTCGGGGTTTCAGCCCTATGGGGCATACCTGCCAGGACTTGGGGCTTTAGCAAAAGCAGGACCGAAGCCCAAAATCCTAGTAGGCATACCCATGGCTCTCAGACTTCTGAAGATTGTCACATGTGGCCCAGAGAATTGGTAAGTTTGACCACCTCTGACATATAATGAAACCTAACAGCCTTAGCTGTTCTGTTAGCACTTTAGCCCTAGCTGCTGTAACTCAGTGGTGCCAGACTCTCCAGGGGAGGACTGATCTCAATATTTTTACCTGTAACCATTCTCCACTTCTCTGTCCTCAGTCTCTGTTACCACTTTTAAGAACACCCACTCCTTTATTTATTTGGTTTCTTTTCTCTCTTTGAGATTTACTGATGAAAAGCACTCTATCATTGTTATTATCATTATTTTACTATGAATATGCTCAAGCTGAACTCCCTGGGACAGTGGTGCAACAAATACTTACCTGAGACCAACCAGCTGAGGGTCTCAAAGCCCTTTACAAAGGTGAAGTGCAATGGGTGATACAGAACTGACCAAGAAAGGGTTAATGAGAGCTGGTGGGCCCAATCAGCCCCACTTCGTTACACCTGTGTGAGTTATCAAGCCTTAGCCTGGAGGGGTGAGTTAACAGAGGAAAATCCTAGCTCACTCCTTAGCTGCTTGGAAGAGGGAGTGGGCTTTTTGAATTAGTTCTGCAAAGGAAGGTTTGACTGTGGCCCAGCCAGAGGCTTCTAAATATCAGAGACTTCTTAGGGAAAGGTGAGGGAATCTTTTGTTCCTTACAACTCATTTGGGGGGCCCTGTTTTGGGAGCTGCAGAGGAAGAGACTGTGAGACAGACCTTGCTATGGGCCATGGCAGGAAACAGCCCAGTTCACAGGGGCAAAGTAAAGAGGCTGAACAAACTGATCTTCTCGGCTTAGCACTGGGTCCCTGTGCTGGCACCTAGAATGGAGACTGGGCCTGAGTTCCCCTACTGCCCCACCTAGGAGGGTGCTGTGAAGACCCCTGAGTCAAAGGCTGGAGGGCCCCCAAAAGCCAGAATTGTGGGCTGAAGTTTTGGCACAATGCTGTTGGAGGATGGGTGTGTGCTGGACTCCCTTTACACTGAAAGGAGACTGACAGAAAGCGGAGTCACAGAAAGAAGCAGACTGCTCCAGGGCAGGGGCAACTGCTGGCAGGGCCTCCCAAAAGGGGAAACTTGCTGCTGGGCCATACTTTGCCACAAGGGGACGTCTGTGGTGAGTAGCCTCTTTTGCAGGGCAAACATTATTATTCTTATGTTACAAGATGGCAACCTGAAGCAGCGTGAAGTGACTTGCCCCTGTTTGCATCCGACGAAGTGGGTATTAGCCCACAAAAGCTTATGCTTCGATACTTTAGTTAATCTTTAAGGTGCTACAGGACTCTTTGTTACCTCTGCTATTCCAAACTAACATGGCTACCTCTCTGATTCTTGCCCCAGGTTGTACAGAGAGCAGGGGTCAGGAATAGAATTGTGTCTTTTGTTACCCTGTCACCTGACCACTGCTTTCACACTAGATTTTTTTTTTTTTTTTTGGAAGGGGTGTGTGTGGGATGCAGGGGGAAAACTGCCATTGAATTGCAATGGGGTTTGGATAACTGAAGCTCTTTTGAAAATCACAGCTGTAATGACCAGAGGAATTAAGTTTTATAAGTGACTTAAGAGCTGCTCTCATTTTTAGCAGTAACTTAAAAGCCAGTGGGACTCTGGCTCCTAAGTCACATGGGTATTTAAGAAAATTTTACTCTTAGAAGCCTGTCTTATTGAGACTGATGTTCTTTGGTGCCTAAATCACTTCTGAGCCCAAAAATTTGGGTCCTAAGTCTCTTAGAGCTCTTGAAAAACTTACCACAGACTACAACTGTCCCTAGAAAAAACATAAATCTTTGATATGGGATATTTTAAGTCTAGTAATAGTTATAAAAGTGGTGGTTGAAAGAGCTGAACTGAACTACTGATCCATTGTCTAGGTAAACTTCTTGGAAAAAATACTTACAATAAGATTGTAAAATTGCAAGGTCTCTGTGCACTGTACTTTCCTTTCGACAGCTCTTGCATCACTGACCAATACCATACAGCTATTGCTAGGAAAATGATTCTGCACTTACCTCATCCAAGCACTCACTCTGAGGAAGTGCTAGCGATGCAACAAAGCTGAGGAAAAAACTGAGAAATGTCCTTTAACTGCTGAAAATGAGAGGGTGTGCAGGAAAGAGTCTCTTAACTGCTCTCAAGGCTTTTGAGAACTATGCCTTCCTAACAGGATGACGAAGTTTAAAAAGCTTAGTAGACCATGGACGTTTCCTGTCTCTATTTTAATCAATAGCACCCCTCCCTTTTACCTCAGCGAGAGCCATTTGCGGCTCTGGTTCAAGAACAGCAGCTGTGTTAGTCTGTATCTGTAAAGAAAGCGAGGAATACTTGTAGCACCTTAGAGACTAGCCAGTTTATTTCAGTATAAGCTTTCGTGGACTATAGCCCACTTCATTGGATGCATCCAAAATAAACTGGTTACTCTCTAAGGTGCTACAAGTATTCCTCGCTATTTTGGGCTCTGTGAATGGAATTTGGAGAACTAGAACTTGTTATCCAGTTCCAGCCATGGCTTTTGAAGGCAAGAGAACATGTTCTGATAAGACTAGATGCAACTTTAATGGTCACCCCAAAGCTCCGAACTAAGTGACTTTTGAGGTTTGAAACTGTTCAGCTGCTGTTGTAGACCACCACTGTTTTCAACTTCCTGCCATGCTTCTGGGTTTTACATGGGAGAGGATGTAGCAAATTCTTCAGTGTTCAATTCCCCTAAAGATCTCTAACTCCAGTGGAGAGATGGATTTTTGTTGCGTGCAACTTTATGCACTTTGGCCCTGATCCAGCAGAACACTTTAAGTGCTTATCAAACACTTGAGTAGTCCCACTGACTCTGCTAAGGATCACCCAAGTCCACAAAGTTAAGCCTGTGCTTACAAGTGCACTATTGCCTAAGGGCTGAGGAGCCAAATTTTCACTCGGTTATCCAGTCTGAGCAGTTAGATGGGTACTGGAGAGAGTACAAGGGGAGGAAGGGGAGGGCACCCTTACCCAAACCCACAAAGTGACTCTGTAGTTGCTCAAGGTATACTATTTCAGCCCAATGGCTAATGCATCACTAATACAGAGCTTCTATGGGAAGGGGGGAAGATTAGGGAGGTTCAAAGCAATTGTGACTCTTCCAGACCTGCTGCAGGCAGGCAGGATGGCCCAGTAACCGCTGGTCTAGGATTTAGAAACCAGGTGTTCAATTCCCTGCTCTGGACTTCCTGTATGATCTTGGGCAAGTCACATGTGTCTTAGTTTCCCCTTCTGTAAAATGGGGATAGTAATAGTTCACGGCCTCTCAGGTGTTCCAAGGATTACTTTAAAAGATTGTGATGTGCTTTGATATCTACTGATGAAAAGCACCACCTAATAAATAAAGCCTATTTCTTCTTATCCAGACCCCTGAACCTTCCCAAATCTGAATAAGTGCCTGTGTTCACCACATGTTCTGCTGCCATGGTGCCAAAAGAGCAAGATTTTTTTTTCCCTTTTAATGTGGACTTAAAGGGATTGATCTGCACTCTTAAGCCAAAATTCACATTGATATGTAAGGTGGGTCCCTTAACGCTAACTTAGACTCACTAACAGACTCCTCTACTTCAGTCTCAGTCTAATTTGGTGTAAACACTGGCAAATGGGAGTTTGGTCTGAATTTGTGTATGATAAGGTTGGAGTTTATGAAAAGAGCATACTTCTTGTCAGTTGTATATTTTAGAGTTTGAAATCCATGCTTTGTACTGAGCTAAATGTCCTGAAGGTCTGACTCATAAAAATAGTCTATTTGCAATTATGGGTTCTGATTTTGAACAGCTGGACAGAGGTGGTGTCTGGATTTGGGTCATCACTGAGCTTGCAGATGACCCAAACATTGAGGCAGTGGCAAATAATGAAGAGGGCAGGTCACTGATTCAGAGTCAACTTGCCATGCAAGCAAACCGTCCATTTTGATATGGCTAAATGGAAACAAAGACGGTAGACCATACTTGCGGTCTGGGAGTCCCTAGCCTAGGAAGCAGTGGCTCTGAAAAAGATTTGGGGTTTGTAGTGAATAGACAGCTGAAAATGAGCTCCCGGTGGGATTCTGTGAATCTAGTTGTCTTGTACATTTGCTAATGGTGTACAAATTATTTCAGAAACAACAAGTAAGCCAAGTCTAATTATCTTCTGGGCCTTAGAAATGTTTTTTTCATGTTTCTGCATGCCTTAGTTTTGGAAGCAGTAGTAGTGAAGTACCAAAGAGAGGCTGACTTAGTGGTATTTCCTTTGAAAGTGTGGTCAGTGACATTTTCACAACTTCCTGATTAACTTTAAGATTTTGAAAACTGGTTTCAAAACAGACCTTCTGATCAGCATCTGGCCACTGCTAGATGTAAGCATGCTAGCGAGGCAATCTTTTTCACCTTCTCCATTAAGGGTCTGAGCCAGCTAACTGATTCTAGTTCATAGCATTACTTGTTTGATAACCCATAGTGGGAGGTCATCATGCAAGCAAACCTCCTCAATGTCTGTGGTCAAACTATCACTAGAAACTGCATTGCAAATACATTAGTCATCCCAAAATTACTTGGCTACTGAAATAGTCATAGAAGGACTAAGAAAAAGCTAATTCAATGAAAACAAAAAAGGAACATCCTTTCTATAGAACTCTGACATGACTGAGGATGCTTCATCCTGAATTGAATCCATGTTAGGAAAACTCCCTCTGAGTAAATGGAATTACCCCCAGCTGAGGCTCTGACACTACATGTGTAGTTAGTGCTGAGTGGGTACCCCTACATGGTGAAAAATCACCCCTGTGTGTCAGGTCTGCATATTTTGAGCTCTGTTTTTGAGTGGTACTTAAATGGTGAGTAGGCCTTATACCGAATCTCTGTGCAAAGTGAATTTACCTTAAATTGACAGTGATACTCTGGATCATTTCTAAGTGTTTTGATTCAAGCAGCTCCCAAGTAACCTGGTATAACAGAGTTTGTCCTCCCTGGAGATCTTATTAATTCATTTACCTGTTTTGTACCATCGTGTCTGTGACTAATGCTAGCTAGAAAGTTGGAGATCGCATACAACTCAGTGCTATGCAAGGCTTAAAACTTACATACCTGAGACTGGATCTGTAAAATAACTTCCTCTTGAAATCACACACCATTTGTTGTACAGCCTTTGACACTTAAAATTGTACTGAACTGCACAAGCTGTATTTACTTTTTTTTTTTTTTTTTTTAAAGTAGGTGCCATTTTACATTCTGGTTTGCTCTGGCACCTTGGCTCAGCTATGTGTTTAGGACCAAATCCAAAACCTACTGGAGTCAATGGATTCCCATTGACTCCAGTAGGTGTTGGATCAGGGCCCATTCTGCTTATACAGTACACACTGCGTCAAAGCCACTCCACTTCAAAGAAGCTGAGGAGAACTGGAAGTAAAAATATCTGCAATCAATATGTCTGTTTGCAGTTCTTGAACACGATGAAAAGCAGTAGACGTGCAGGCACGTAATTTGAAGTCTTATTTCTACGTGTTCGTGTTTAGCATGACTGTGGGTTAGTCAAACAGCTGTAAAACCATGTTTGAAAAGAGGCAGCTGAATGGACTCTTAAAGATTATTTATTACTCACGTTTGGCTCGGCAGCTCTGGGAAAAGGAGGGTAATAAACAAGAAGCTGTCTCTTTTGTTCACGTGGATACAGTTCTATTGCCATAGCTGTGAACTCTAAGTGTGGTTTTGTATGCAAGTGTAGCACATGCTTTGTGTTCCACCTCTCGTTCTGTTCTTCACGTCAGTTTGGCTTTAGCATAAACTCAAAACACTAAACTTGTCAAAACCAGCAGAACTGTGTGTTTAATAATAAAAAATAGCTTGATACCAAGTAGTTACAACAGCATATAGTTCTGCTAGGCTGGTCTAAACACAGTTTTTGTATCAGTAGAGCTGTTGGTTAGGTGAGTAACTCTTACCAATATTGTTATACCAGTCCAACAATTAGTGTGGCTGTGGTTATAATGGTATAAAAATGTCTTCTGGATTGTAAGATCTTTGGGGTGGTGACTCATTTATTTTTGTACAGTGCCTAGAACAATTGGGCCAACACTGGTTGGATACTACTGAATTTGATTTGTATTAAGTTAAATGTCTTTATCATTTTAATGGTCAGAAGGGACCATCAAGATCATCTAGTGTGACCTCCAGTCTATGGTCATAGTCTGTTTTAGAACAATTTGATATATTTAAACAGTAAGACACCAGGCCAGATGGCATTCATCCAAGAGTTCTGAAGGAACTCAAATATGAAATTGCAGAACTACTACTAGTCATAGATAACTTATCATTAAATTGACCCCAGTATCAGATGACCACAGGACAGCAAATGTGACTCCTACTTCATTTTTGCCCTGCATCTTATGTGGTCCCAAAGGTGCATGGTGAGAGAAAACCACTGCTAAAGAAAAGGGGTGTCCTTTTATATCACCCAAGACAGGGAAGAGCTAGGCCCTTTGTACACGTCTCTGGATTTTATTTATTATGAATTACAAATATTAGTGGGGGAACATGACACCAAAGGACATGGTGATGGGAATGGATCCTAAGCTGGCATAAATCTACACTGCTCCACTCACATCAAGCAACGGTTCTGTCCCCTATGATGTCAATGCAGCTTCACCAATTTACACCCCTGAGGATCTAACCCAATTGAGTGTTTTGCTGCCATCCAGTGATCACTACTGTGAGACGCATGCAAAGAATGCACCCACGTAGGGAAGGGAAGCCAGATCTCTTCAGACTAGCAATTAAGTGGGAGAGCAGATGTGCATACACAAGGGGTTTCACTGTATCTGAATTGGTGCCTAGGCAGGCTCCAATATATTAGTCAACTGATATTTCTTGGGATAGGGGACCTGATAGGTGGTTTCAAGAGGCTAGATATCTGCTGGGGTGTGATTGTTCAGAGAACTTGAACACCTGCAGCTCTGCTTAAGTTAATAAAATCAGTGTGCATTAGTGCCTCCAAAAATAAGGGTTCCAGGGACTTGGGCTGTTTTCCTGGTTCTGTCACTCTGTGGCCTCAGGTTCATCATTTCACCTCTGTGCCTCAATCTCTCCTCCTGTAAAAGGAAGGGGAAATACCTTCCTCACAGTGGCATTGTGAAGTGTATGTGAGCAAGATTTAAAGAATTAAGTGAAGTTTTCTTTGTTTTTTAAATGCTTCGAGATCCTCTAATGGAATGTGAGGCAGAATGCCAAATGTTATTAGTTACTAATTATTATTGTTCCATTACAAAAAAAAACCCTACCCTGTTACATCAGAACCCATGAGATTAGGCACCCAGTGTGTCACTCTACAGTGGACTACTTCACTTCTGTTTTGACATCTCTGCTCAAAACAGCCAGTGGCATAGGGAATCACCACAGGCAGGATTTGCATTGTACTTCTCCCAGCTAGAGTCTAAACACCGTCAGCTTTGCTAGCTCAGCAATGAAGGCTAGTTCGTGTGACCTTTCCAGCTCAGATGCACGGAGGAGGGATGCGGTGTTCTTCTCACAAGAACACTGGGTGTGCACCAATGCAACTCCTGCCATCAGCGTGTTGACTTTGGCTTGACACTGGTGAAAGAACACATTCAGGCCCAGAGAGATACAGAGCCATATTAAAGCTTATGCTTAACATTTCCATGCTCTCCTTCTAATCATTTTGACCCTGGGAATGTACTTCCTACAAAACCTTGTAAAGACAAAAGGCCAGATTTTTCTCATTTAACCCATTGTAATCTGGTTTACAGCCTTTTCATTGGGACTAGAGTTCGAGACTGGCCCTAAAACATCACTAGCATAATAGCTTCCAATTCTTACAGTGAGAAGTACAATGGTTTTGGACTAGCCTCCATATTTATGCTGATATTTATCTTCCAGCTTTAACAAGCAGAGCTGTAGCCTGATTTAGGATGTTAATATGTATTTGGATAGTATGGGTTTTAGACCAATGTTCGGGTATACTTACTCCTTAGGCTAGTATGTTTGTGCATATTGATGACGTACATTAAACTGGCTTTTCAGCTGCTCTGTTGACAGACAAGCCAGCCTGACCCAGACTCTTACAAGGGCACTGTTATTCAGAAATGCCCTGTTCCACATCCATAGGGAGACTTCTACTGGCATAAAATGTGCTCTGTTCTTTAGCGAAACTCTCTAGATAGCCTGACTCTATACTCCAGCCATGCTGGAAAATGAAATAAATGTTCTAAACCATTCCACTTGCCAAGCTTTGTAAGGTGGTTAGAGCAGGGCAAACCCCTTGAGGCTGATTTATAATCTAACAGGGATGTGTTACAGGACAGCTGTGGGCATTCACCATGCCCACAAGAAGGGAGTAAACAATGATAAACCTAAAGTAAATCTACTTTTAAAAAACAGACTAGGATTTTTCTCATCTGGACTTTCTAAGGCATCTGGCCCATGCTCTGGACCTCTTTCAGATAGTATTCATGGATGCATGATGTCAAAGTGAGCCTTTCCATGTATTGCCTTAGCAGCTGGGTCAGACCCTTGTACACCAGTAACTCTCTGCTAAAGTCCTGTTATTTAGACTTTCAAAAGTGGTCAGCAAATTAGATTTTTCTTTTTCTGTCCCCTTTCTTCCCCTCCCCGCCCCCCCCCCCCAAAAAAAAATTGGAAAACAGGAGAAACAATATTTTCCCCAAATTCCCCTAAACAAATTTGATATTTTGCTGTTGCTTTTTGTTTTTCAGTGGCTTTTGGTCGCTTTGATTTGATTTTATTTCCCCAAAAGCTTTATTTTTTTTATAACTTTTGGGAATTAAAATGTTGACCGGCTCTCCTCCTATCCAGCCTTCCATGCAAAGACTAGTGTGTGTCCTGTAAAGCCCCATGCACCTTTTTCAAAGGGTAAACAAACATTTAATACAGAGATGTCTGGTACCCTTATGTTGCTACAGATCAGACAGGGCCTGCAGCTATCTTTGTACATCATCAGGCATGCAGAGATCCTGATTCGACTCGCATGCACGAGTATAAATCGGGAATAACCCCACTATCCTGACTTGCGCCTATTGAATCTCTGGCCCGGTGAGGAGGACCATCCCCATGGAATTTGTCCACGCGAGCATGAAATCCATGAGTTATGAAAAGAGCATGAGTAAATAAGTCTCCTGTAACTAATAACCAATAGAGGGCACTTCATGTATGTATCTGTTTGTGCATAGGCATGGGAGAGTGAAGGGGGAAAGATGGAAGTTTGCAGATATAAAAGTGCATAAGCAAGTTAGCTGCCTAACTCCCATTGACTTTCAATGGGAGTTAGGTGCCTAAGGTGCTGTTGAAAATCCCACGGCAAGTCCCTCTTGAGGCATTGCTTGTGGAATGTTGATGCTTTCCAGTAAGTTCAGTGTTTGGCAAATGGGAAGAGTTTGAAGGTAGATCATGGAAAGGGCTCAGCTGAGTATCTCTGAAGAAGTCACAGGGACACTGATAAAAATCAGATGGCAAGTGCTATTAGCTAAATTCCCTGCTCTTTATCAAATCCTCTTCATTTACATGTATTTTTCCTTTGGGGGCTGAGAATGGGGAGGAGGGCATTATCCACACACTGGGCACAATTCTCTCGCTGTACCCCCTGTTGAGTAATAGCAGTCCCATGGGACTGATCCTGGAAGAAGGTACTGCTGAAAGGGTGAAATATACCCCTGTGCAGAGAGCCACTACAAGGATGTCACACGACTAAAGTCCCACTTATAGCCTATTTTCAGAGTTTAAAGGGTAAATTTTGATATATTTTTTTCTGACCCACTGGCCAATTTCACCCTAGGTTACTGCATATTAACAGTGGAGGAGTTCAAATTGTTTGGGTTTTTTTTTTTGTAACTAGACCTAATCCCTATCAAATACACACAGGGACCTATTTGAGCCTTATGAGGGCAAAACTCTTGCTTGCTTACAAGAGAGCTTTGCTTGAGTGAGTAGTAAGGAGTGAGAAGGGACATGGGATTTGGTTCATGATCAATAGTATGGACTTAGATGGCAGGGAGAGGCAGAATTAAAACCGTAGGACTTACTGAGTTAAGCAATTCTGCTGAGAATCATTAGAGCAGCAGGTTTCTGCAGCAGCACAATAAATTATAACTGCCATGGATCCCCTTTAACCACTTCTGTGGCATTTAGTAACTTCTTAGTGCAGGGAGGATTTTGCTGGCTAGCACTGAATGTAGGATGCTGCTGTAACATGCTTGTCTGGTAGACCTCTGCTGTGGCAGTGGCTGGGATTAGTTGTCTTGTGTAAATCTGAGGTGGCTGGGGGTTAGCAACGTCGGTCTCCACAGGAGGGAGCCAGATACATCCACAGGAGGGAGCCAGATACATCCACAGGAGGGAGCCAGATACATCCACAGGAGGGAGCCAGATACATCCACAGGAGGGAGCCAGATACATTGCTCTGAGACAGCTCTCACACATCAGATGGTTCCTTAAGAGGTGTGTGGAGCCAAAGGGAAGCTCCAGGGAGGGTGTGGGGTCTTTCCAGGGGAAGCTGAGCTCTACTTTCTATAGTAGAAAACAACAACATCCAACCCAATAAACATTGTGTAAGGCCGAAAGCCATACTCCAGGGCCTGGCCTCAGTAGCTGGGCCACAGGGATCCCCATAGAAAGGGAAGGAGTCTTTCCCTTGGAGTGAGAGAGGAGCTGCAGCTGGACCGTGACTCTCACCTGATGGCTACTGGAACCTTTGTACGCCCTATCCATGGCATGGGGAGCACTGAAAGATCTGTGGCTGTGTTACAAATGCCCTCTCCTCTTGTCCCCCTCAATATAGCCCCAGGGCATAGCTATGTGTGGAAGCCACCTCCTGGCTTGTCTTCACACCACACCAGGGCCCTTTCTTGTGCAGCAGGATGGCACTGATTCTGCTCCCCAGTGGCCACATGCAGTTAGAGATGGGAGCTGGATTCATGCCTGAATGCAAAAGATTTGAAAAGATGAAGGTTGTCTCAGCACAAGCATCTTCGTTCGTTGCGATTTTCTTCCTGGAAACATAGGAGGCAAACCCAACACAAAGCTGCCCTTCTAGAAAAATCAGTATGGAGCATCACCTGAGTGAAAGGTATCTCTTTGCACAGGGTCAGCATAGGCCTATCCACCCAAGTAAGAGTTAGTACCTCAGGATGGGACTTCAACGGGACTAGAGCATTGCCTGGGCTGACCTCTGCAGGGGTGTGTGTGTGTGTGTGTGTGTGTGTGTGTGTGTGACTTTCACCATGACTTGACGCGCACAATTACGAAGGGCACAGTTATTTAAGCATGTTGGTGTGCTGGATTTCTTAAGATACTTGACAGGTTTAAGATTAGCAACCGTGTTAGTCTGTATCCATACAGAAAACGAGGAATGCTTGTGGCACCTTAGAGTTTCTCATTTTCTTTGATACTTGAGTTCTCTTTGGAACCTAAATTTTTGGCCCAGTCCTCAGCTGCTATAAATTAACATAGCTCCATTGAAGTCACTGGCAATATGCTAGTTTGTACCTGGCAAGGATTTGATCCTTTATATATCTGTGGTACTCATCTGGCTCCATTACTACAGCATCTGAGTACCTCACAACCTTTAATGTATTTACCTCACAGCACCTCTTGTAATGCAAGGAAATGATGTTCTCCCCATTTTACTCTCACATGAATGATTTGCCCAAGGCCAAACAGGAAGTCAGTTGCAGAGCAAGGGATGCCCTAACTATTGAGATGTGTGCCCTCTGTTTGTGGTGGTCTCCACTTTTGCATTATTTTAGCCCTGATTCTGGTGCAGAAGAGTTTGGAGTGATGGTTTTTCCCCTCCCACCCCTCACAATGTTGACTAAAATCAGTGAGTTTCTTCCAGATCTTTCTCCGAACAAGACGTGAGCTTCGTCTCTCGCCTGCTTCAAAATGAGCCAAACATAAAGCAAAGGGAACTGAGTAAAAGTAAACAACATTTTTATTACGGTCATAAATTTCAAGATGCATGGGGTTTCTTCATCTCAGACTTTGAGACACTGGGGGTAACTTTTCCATATTAAAAGGAGCTTGGTATTTGTTAAATTCTTTGGTTTATTGTTGTTGGGCTGTTTTCTGACAGCTGAACAAAGGAAACATTTTTTTGTTTTGGGGAACATACTAGGATTGTGATAGGCAAATGGAAATGCTTCATTTTGGTACAATTACGTGTTTAAATGAAAAATGGGCCATAACCAGGAAGATGTAGATTTTAAAAAAAAATCTGAACTGTTAGTAGTAACATTAGCTCACGCTGCCTGCCAGTTCAGTGTGGCCCATTGTTATATAAGGAATTGTGTATTCCATGATCCGGGTCCATTACACACACAAGACAATGTGGTCTAGTGGTTAGAGTTGGGGGAACAATGTCAATATACTTAGTTTTTTATTCCTCAATTTACTCACTGTATGACCCATTACCTCACATTTGTATCCATTTCTTTAAGATGGGAATAATTATACTTTGGTGGAAAATGCATCATCACTACCTCTCATTAATGCTGCTGAAAGATGTTTTAACGTAGGTCCTCTACTGTTGATACATGGTTTCATCCTCTTTGCAGAATCTTGTATTTCACACGATTATTTGATCAATAGACATTAGAACAGCCAAAGTTTCCGAAAATCAAAACTAATAAAGTAGTTGCAGTCTTCTAGGAAGCGTGTTTGCTTGTTTCTGACCCTGTGTGTATGCCATGAGCATAACCTTTTCCAAAAAAGCCAATGTGCTGAGCT
Source organism: Sternotherus odoratus (assembly GCA_032164245.1). Lineage (NCBI taxonomy): Eukaryota > Metazoa > Chordata > Testudines > Kinosternidae > Sternotherus > Sternotherus odoratus. The sequence goes on from JAVMKO010000020.1 coordinate 9,772,463, forward strand.
CTGTTTGTGTGGAAATCTGGCCCAACAGATGATGAAACCTTTTGGCCTAACTCCTCCCTCCCTTAGCACCATTGAAATCAATTGAGTTACCTCAAGGAATAATCTGTCTGGTTCTAGTTCCAGAACCTCGTCTGGGTTTGAACAGGCAACCCTCCGTACAAGACTCTTCCATTTTGAATAAAATGGAACTAGGTCAGTCTACACCCAGCTGAGGCTCTGTCTAGTGCCTAGAGGTCAAGTCCCCATGGTGCTAAACATTGTACAAACAAGACAGCTCTACCCAGAAGTGCTTACAAACTAACCAGTCTACTGACCCTTACCATCTCCAACCCCAGGTGAAGGCCAGTTCAATATTTTTATTCCACTGTCTGAGGGCAAAAGCAGGTGTACAGGCTTGCATGTGGTTTGTTGTGGTCTCTTCTTTTTAGCTCAATGTAAACAGTTTCTTTTGGCTGCAAGCAGTTTCCTTTTTGTTGTGAACTTTTGTACTTCATGGTCTGTACTCCAAGGACCGAAGCGTACTGCCAGAAATTCAACAATTTACTTGTCGAACGGCCTTAGTCAACCTCTCGCATGGACCTGAGGCAACTCTCCGTGCAATTCTCATCACAAACCAAGAGCCACCAGGAAATGTTCAACAGTTCAGTGCAACCCCACCTTGTTAGGATTCACATTCTTACGTGCCAGGAAACTATTTGCAACCTTTGAGAGGGAGATGCGCTCCTATTTAAAGCTGACCGCAAAGTACAGTTACTATTTGGGGGGGGGAGAAGCAAATGCTTGCACTACTCCATAGGAAAACAAACTTTGTATCCCACAGGGGAACCAATAAAAACCTACCAAGAGAAGGAAGTGTTCCTATTCTGCAGAACTGCAAAGTTACAAGAAGCATATTCAGTTGTCACTTAGTTGAAGAAGCCTGGAAGACTCAGACAGTGACTGTCTCTGTCACAGACTAGACCGCAAAAACAACAAGGGCTCCTTGTGGGCACCTTAGACTAACCAATTAATTTGGGGCATAAGCTTTTGTGTGCTAGAGCCCAATCATTGTGTTTGATGATACAGACTTCCACGGCTACCACTCTGGAAGGCTATATGACTTTGGCCCTGGTCAATGTTCAGAGGAGAAATCTACAAGGAAAAAGCAAATAGCTGCAGGAAATGGCATGGCTACGCAGTGGAGTCCTGGATCCTTTAAAAGCCCCATGTGTCCTGCAGGGGCAGAGGAAGGGCCTGATTCTCACATATGCAAAGGATCTGTATGCCTCTCTGGCAGTGAAAAGAGGCCTTGAAAAGGATGGAACCATCCTTACGCCCCCACCCCAAAAATCTTACAAGTGCTGACAACCTCTGCAGCCAGTGTAGAACGGGCATAAGGGCTGGGTGCCACCCGCAACATAGTGGGAGAGACGAGCTAGAGTTCATTATGTCTGCAGCTATTCTTTGCTTCCCATAGGGGAAGCTGTCTGTAAAGGAAGGCAATTTCCTGCCCAAGCCAGAGAGAGGGGGAGCTCTGAATCCAGCTGGGTGTGTCTACTACCAGAGTCCAGAATCACCATGCAGGATGTGTGTAAATGTAAGGGTCCAAGAGTATAGGCCGACAACTTTAAAAAATGCTACCAAATCAGAATTTGTCATGTAGTGACATGGGTTTGGAGTGACCAGATGTCCCCCTTTTTATAGGGACAGTCCTGGTTTGGGGGTCTTTCTTATAGGCTCCTATTACCACCACCATCCCTGTTCCATTTCCTGATTTATTATTTTTCCACACTTGCTGTCTGGTCATGCTAACCACTAAAAAGGGAGCAAAAGTGGATGCTAAACACGACAGTTGTAAATGAGTACCCAAGGTGGGGAATCTGGCCCATTGACACTACGAAAGGCAAGAGAGGAGAATCGCACCCGAAATTTGTGACACTCAAATTTGTGTGAATCCACGACCAGCCCTGAACTTGGAGTCCACTCTGCCATTGATGCACCTGCACTTCCCATTCCTGCAAATGGGCGTTACACGAACTCTGCCACCTCTCTGAATGAACTGAAAACTCTTCTGCAGCATGCTGGGAAAAGTTGCTCATAAAAAGAAAAAAACACTCTTATCTGGATTTACAATCTACTAAGTGAATGTGAAAAAGAGCTATTCACATTAAATATTGGCACTGCTGATCACTCTGGGTCACTGGAACATTGCCCTTCATTAAGGGTTCATTATGCAAGTGGCAAAAACACCAGTCTTTGACATAAAGGCTACAGCAGCTAAAGATCAGTTACCTGTGTATGTCTAATTGTCAAAGTTGTGCTTTAATTTTCCACCAAGCTGTTTGTTTTTTTTAGTCGTGACATTTGCATTTCTCTTTAGCAAAATACCAACGCTAAGCTAAAAATAATCCTGTCCATCAGTTTTCGATTAGGACTAGGGAAGGCAAAGATTTACTGTAAATGTGTGTGCAATTGCTGCCAGGAAATTGGCATAGCCAGATATCTGAAGTATTAGAGTAATATTTTTTTTACATAATCTAAGGATCTTTCAGATTACCAACCGGTAGCTTCCATAATGTGTTTGTGAAACCATTTGCTTTCGCATGAGTAGTGAGGATCTATGAAAATAATTTTCTTGCCTCTCTAGTAGCAGATGTTTTGAAACATCTACGATCTCCGTAATAGGCAGTCTTAAAATAACAGCATCGCACTATTGCATCTCCCATACTGTGCCTATGACTCAAATAGTTTAGTCTTTTGAGGGCCGTAATACTTTGGGTTTTGTGAGAGGCTGGATGGGTGGTGATGGTGGCCTCTGATATACAGAAAATCAGACTAGACAATCCGGTGGTCCCTTATGGCCCTACACTCCGTGTCTAGTATGAAAAATACAAGCTACCTTAACTAACTCTTAGTAAAATTCTTGTGAAGACCGCTCCACTGAAGGACGCACCTTTTCTTCATAGTGAAGACCGCCTTATGCAGGTACATAAAGTTAAATACGTACCTGTATGTTTGCTGGATCAGGGCCTTGGATTGGAAGGGGAGGCACTGTGCCACTTGGGTGCAACATGAGCCCAGATCTTTGCCTCTTGGGGAAGAGAAAAGAAGGTAAATATTCTAGTACACGATCTAGCACGGAGGTGGGTAAACTACAGCTCAACCGTCCTGCTCAACCCTGGAGCTCCTGGCCAGAGAGGCTAGCCCCTGGCCGCTCCTCCACAGCCTCCACTCGCCCTGCCGCCAGCACTCTAGGCTGTGAGCTCCTGCTGGGCAGTGTGGCTTCAGTGTATTAAATTGTTCCTCCATAGGAATATTACTTGCAGAGCACCTAATTTCTCTCCCCCCTGCTCTTTCCCCCACCCCCAGGACCTTTACCCAATCCAACCCACTCTGTTACCTGTCCTCTGACTGCCCCGACCCCTATCCACACCCCCACCCACTGACAGGGCCCCATGCCTATCCAATTTAGTAACCAGATGTCCCAATTTTATAGGGACAGTCCCGATATTTGAGGGTTTTTCTTATCTATTTTCCTGTTACTCCTTGTCCTGATTATTATTATTATTTCTCACCCACACTTGCTGTCTAGTCACCCTAATCCCTGTTCTCCTAACTGATCCCTGGGATCCCCTGCCCCTTATCCAACCCCCCACACTTCCTTACCATGCCACTCAGAGCCAGGGCCGGCGACAGGAATTTGGGGGCCCCGTACGCAGATCGTGCAGGGCCCCCCCCCCCGGCCGGTCTCCCGCCGCTGCGGCCCCCCCCGCCGGCGACAAGGGGGTACAGCAGCGTACCAGGCCCACCCCGGATTTAAGGGGGCCCCCGCTTAAGTCCGGGGCCCGGTACAGCTGTACCCGTTGTACCTTCCTGTCGCCGGCCCTGCTCAGAGCGCCAGGACTGGCAGCCATACATAGTACACAATAAGTAGCCACATCACTACAGGGAGCAATTTAATACACTAGACCTGGCCTTCCATACGGTTTTGGAACCCTGATGTGGCCCTCACAGCTCCCAGTCCTATGCTTTAGCCACTGTACCCAACTCTCCCTCTACCTGCAATCCCAGTTGTATCCCTTTGATTAAAGGTGTGATTTTAAAATTGATTCCATTAAACAGATGCAAAAGCTGTTTTGACACGTTTGGACTGATATAAACCAGGTTTATATCCATTTGGATTAGCAGGTTTAAATCTCATTTTAAGCCAAAGTAAATGTAGTCACAAAGGATTTTTCACTGGTTTAACTAAATTACATCAAACCAGGTTTTAATCTAACTGATGCAACGTGTGTGTGTGGATAAAGCCTAGGATACAATAATTATACACATGGACTTCATTCATTGACCATGAAACTGCTGAATCCTATTGGGATAATTGATAACTGGTAGTGTAAAGGGGCCTTAAAGTGGGCATAAATTGGAATTGCACCAATTATAAGGCTCTTTGACATGAGCTCTGGCAGTATCAATGAGAATTCAGTGTGTAAAACGTGGTAATCCTCTGCTAAGAGAATCTGTTGGCAAGTCTTAAAGGGGAAAAAAAACCCTTCAAATTACAATGGCAGCACCTTTTTTAAAATTCCCTCACTTCTAGCAGATTTTTCCCCTCCTCCCCCAATTAAATACCACTGATTTTCCTACTGAAAATATCCTCTGCTTTTGAGGAAGGAGATTGTGCCAGTGTGTGTGTAATAACTTTCTCAAGGGTCCAGGGATTTTATGAAGACTCTTTAATCTATTTGCACTGGTTTGCCATAAACACCACTTTTAGAAAAGATTCAAACCAACAGAGCTGTTAGGTTTCTTTTGATCTAGTGCCTTTTTCTTACTAAAGTTGGCTTTTCCTCTAGGTCTCATAATCTAACATGAGACCCTTAATATAAAATATGACTGGAATCTGATGCAGTCCTAGTGACGTCTTGGAATATGTTATAAGATAAGATGAAACCTTCTGCTCTGTCAAACGGTGCTCTTAAGATTTCCCCATTTATTTTGGCTCGACGGAAAGGAAGCTGTAAATGTGATATATTTTCAACTTGTTCGGCTCTGGAACTTTTAAAAAATGTTTGTTTAAGGTTATATAAAATATAGTAATGCTACCGGCTGGTTTTTGCATACCCTTGAAAAGGTGCTTTTTCCGTGTGGGATAAGGAATGGTGCTGATATCATAAAAATAATTTATATTTGCAAAACCTTTGCCCTATCATAGAAGCAAATTTAATAATTTTAAGGGGGAAAAAAGTCAAAAACAAGCATCCGCCGGGGAAAAAGCGCAAACTCTTTCCATCCATTCATGATTCACATTTGTTTTTTCAATCATTGGCCCTCACCACGAAGCTTACATTTTAGCAAATTATTCTGTGACGTTTAATTGAAGCCTAAAGATAGCTCAGATGCTAAAAATAACCACAACCAGCAGCGACAATGCCACTTGCTTGTCATGAATGCTGAGTAGCTGAGTGACTCCTAACCTGATACCGTTGGTAGCAGCGGAGATTTGGGGGTGGTTGCAGTGGCAAATATTTCAAGTGCTGATTCCGGCACAATGGTTCAGAACACCTGCTTATGACCTAATATTGTAATGAGGGTGTATTGTAACTCTTTTCTGAACTCTCTGTGTGATTCTGGTGGACAGGTGAGACCTGTTTAATTTAATTAACAAAAGGGTAACGCTGTTTCAAAAAAAAAAAAAAGAAAGAAAAGCAAACATTCTGGGATGTATTAGCAGGAGTATTGTTAGCAAGACACAAGACATAATTCTTCCGCTGCACTCTGTGCTGATTAGACCTCAGCTGGAGTATTGGCTCAACATTTAAGGAAAGATGTGAACAAATTTGGAGAAAGTGCAGATAAGAGCAACAAATGATTTAAAGGTCTAAAAAACATGACCTGGGGTGAAGATTGGGTGGGAGGGAGGGAATGGGTTTAGCCTGGAGAAGAGCAAACTGAGAGGGGACATGATGCCAGTTCTCAAGTACATAAAAGGTTGTTATAAGGAGGAGGGAGAAAAATTGTTGTTAACCTCCTGAGGATAGGACAAGCTGCAATGGGCTTAAATTGCAGCAAGAGGAGTTTAGGTTGGACATCAGGAAAAACTTCCTAACTGTCAGGCACTGGAATAAATTGCCTAGGGAGGTTATGGAATCTCCAACATTGGGGATTTTTAAGAGTCGGTTGGACAAACACCTGATACGGATAGTCTAGATAATATTTAGTCCTGCCTTGAGTGCAGGGGACTGGACTAGATGATCTCTCGAGGTCCCTTCCAGTTCTGATTCTATGACTATTCAGCATGGTAGACCATGGTCTCAGCACATCCACTGCATAATCGTGATGTGAGTAAAGCTAACAGCAAGTTTTTACTTCCACTAACCCTGAAAAGGCAACAGAATTTAAGGGAGAGATGCTACCTGGTGTATCTGTTATCTAAGATTTGATCATAGACTCTCACCAGACAATGAGAGGTGGAAGGAGCATTGTTCTGTTTGGAGATTTCAGGTTGAACCTGCAGTTGGCTTATAAACTAAACAAACCAATCTGGAATCAATGAGCGAGAATAAATATGGATCCTAACAGTCTTTTTTTATTTTTTAAGTCACTGCTAATTCTAACCAGACTTTCAGCTGGCTTCTGCTGTGGGAGATCTTTTGTTTCAGACACAGCGTTACAATGGTCACAAACACATTCCACTGGTTTCAGTTGCTTCCAGAAATGGACTGGTTAAAGTACAGTCTTTTGAACTGGCCCTCAGGAGACCTGGGTTCAATTCTTCATTCTGCTGAAGCTTCCCTGTATGATCTAGGGCATTGGTTCTCAAAGTGGGGGTCAGGACCCCTCTGGGGGTCGCAAGCCCCTCCTGCCAGCAACCGGCCCCTAACAATGCCGCTGCCACGGGCTGCTGGCATCTGGCCCCTGCTGTGGCGGGCTCCCAGCAGGGCCCCTCTCCCCCCCCCCCCCCCATAAGGCCGGTCCCGGCTGCGGCTCCTGCCGTGGCGGGCTGCTGGTTGTCCCGTGAGCCCGATCCGGGCCCTGGCTCCTGCTGCGGTGGGCTGCCGGCACTGCCACATGCCCCACCCGGACCCTGCTGAGGTGGGCTTCTGGCGCCCCCGTGAGCCAAGCCCCTCCCGCGGTGGGCTACCGGTGTCTCCGTGGGGCTGCTGGAACCCCCGGCCTCAGGGGGGCTGCTGGAACCCCCCCATCCCAGCCCCTGCTGCTACAGGCACGCGCCGCCCCCCCCCCCCCGCCTGACCCCAAGGGGGGGGGTCACGCTTAGAGGCCCAGTGTGGGAAAGGGATCACCACTACAAAAAGTTTGAGAACCACTGATCTAGGCAAGTCACTTACAGCCAGTGTGTGAATTACTCGAGTCTCTGGAGTGAGGAGTTGATGAATTAGCCCTCGGTGTCTGTTTCTGATCTATAAAATAGCAGTCCATAATACTTTTTCCTGTGTTTTGTCTGCTTAGACTGCAAGCTAACTGGGTCAGATCTGTTTCTTACTATGCCCTATATATTCAGAAGTTTGGGAGCCCCAATTCTGTAGCACCTTTATGGTGCCTGCCATTTAGAGGGCACCCAAAATCACTAGTGACTTCTGTAAATGTAGGCCTATGTGTATCTTCAGAGGTGAAAGTGATGGAGCACCAATTTCAGTTGGGGTTTCTAGGGACTCCTTTAATATATTTTAAATTCCATTAATGCTAGTGGAATGGCGAATGACGTGGAAGCCAGTAGAATCTTTGATAACATGGTAGCAACCTGTCTTGCATTTTTTAAAACTCTGAAAGGAAGTAGTATCGCTATGTGGTGTCCTGGCATTTGTACCCACTCAGCTCCCACTTGAAGACAAGTCACCGAACTTGCTTACAGACCCTGACTGGGCTACTATTTCCAATCGATAGGCTTGGAAGCAGACCGCTGGGATGGAATTCAGTCTCCTGCTGAGCCCCATTGAAATCCATGACCTTTATTTATCATTACGGTGTGTCTGGTGATCATTGCAATGATGGTGGAATAAGTGCTCTTAGTATTATGTGCTGAGCTCCTACCCACTTAAAAAATAGGGCCCTTTCAGGTATCTTAACCCTAAAAACAACTAATCACCTAAGAAAATCTTGGCCAATGGGATTCCACAGATGTATGCTAATAGATCCAATTTCAAGTTTGAGGACCTGGAGCTGTGCAAATCAAAGGGCCTGGCCTATTTCTTTAGAAAGTGAAGCTCACAGTGGCTTTACTGGGTGCAGACATTCTGCTTGACTTAAGGGGATGTAAAAGTACTTAGCATCTAAATGACTCCCCATCTTCAAATGTGTTTAGCCTCCCGACTCCCCTGGGAGGCAGGGCAGCTGTGTTATCCCCGTTTACAGATGGAGAATTCTGGCACATTGGTGACTTTCGGCAAGCTGCTGACCCCAGGCAGACTGTAGTGGAGCAGGGACTTGAACTCAGGCCTCAAGTACTGCCTTAACTACTAGCCTATCTTGCCTCTCCCATGCTTTGTTTTTACAGTGGAGCTTTGACAGACATGACTGTTGCTTTAATCTCTGAAGCAACCCTGGTCACGCCCTTGGAAAAAATGTAGAGGTGAACCTCTGAATAAAGTAGTGGGGGAACTTCAGGCCACTAGGCACCACATGTATCATCCATGTGTGGAAATGCCACACCCTTCCCTCTCCTTCCCTCCCTCCCCCAGAAAATAGACGTCTACAGGGAATGAAAAAGGGATAACTGCAAATAAACAGTATTAGGGTTGCACATTTCTCTATTGCATGTGGAAACTATAGAAGGAGCAAAATTGCTTTCAGGAGGAGGATAAAATAAAAAATGTCCCTGTAGCATTAGCCTCAAAAGGATTTTTATTAGCTGAGGCGTGCCAATGAAAGTACATATTTTCCTATTTGACTTTATAGTTGTTAGAATCCAGGCCATTGTAGAAAGCTTTCATCAGCCTGGTGGTAAACCCGAGAGCAGACACTTGATTCTCCTCCTGTTACTAGCCGTTTTCCACCAGCTTGGCCCATTGAGTCCAGAGGAGTTCCTGCTCCTTTGTACCGGTGACAGTTGAGCTTCAGATTTAATGTGATGCAGTAAAGGGCAAAGCCCCTATTAAAATATGATATGAAAATGGCTTTTGTAACTCCTTACTCCCATTAGTCAAAGAGCCAAACTGTGACTGACTGAACATTAAAAGGCTTAAAAATAGCTATGGCAAGGCTCATAGTTTAACATCTCCAGCCACCTGGATTGAGGATCAGAAGTATTTCCTACTTTCTCAGTGCTGGTTTTGAGTTTATGAACCCTAACGTTTTCCTTGTAGATAGAATGTCCATTGGGCCAATTAAAGTCACCCAGTTTTACAAAGCGCCACTAATTTTATGGTCTTCTCTGAAAACAATTTTGTGTTTGAACTGGGTCCATGGGGCCATTAATAAGCTATGTGCATGCAACCCAAACAGCCCTGAAGATCGGAACCAGGCAGCAACGAATGGAAGGGAATCACAAGTGTAATGGAAAGGTATTGGGCTTTCTAGGTAAGGAGTCAACTTGTCCCCCTCTAGAATGTATATGCACACTGGAGGTGGGGAGAAGGCCCCTTCCAGACTCAGGACTTGTCTACATGAGGCTTTTAAATCCTCCCTGACCGCATTCCCAGGGGATCTGTGTTCTCTATGGAATACCCTTCTGACTGCGCCAACATCTGAGCAAGTCTCTGCATTGCTACCTACCACCCATTAGCAAGATTTCTGCCTTGCTCTCACGAGTTCTGCAAAGCACAACATGCAGTCATAATGGTTGGAAAGCATTTCTGGTTTGGGTTTTTTTCCCCTGTTTCCAACCTAGTTCATAAACAGCGCCATCTGCCTTTCAGAGGGCTAGATGCACATTCGACAACTATTCCGTAACTTGAGAGAAGGTGGTTGCTTGACATTCACCAATAGGTTGGTCCAATAAGAGATCCCCTCACCCACTTCAGTCTCTCTAATATCCTGATATCAACATGGCTAGTACACCCCGGGTCTGCAACCACTCAGGTGCTAGTTTAAAATGTTCCTTCTTTCTGTCCAAGCTTCCTATGTGTGGCTTCATGAGTCAGGGCGTCGGGGATAAGATAAATCTCCCTGAATAACCAGACCAACCTTCATACCATTAATGTCTACAGGGCTTCTGGAGGCAAACAATCACTTCTCTATTAATTTAAATACTGACTTCTAGACGATCCCATCATTGTAGACCTCACAGACAACCCTGCACTTATGTCTGAAAACCTGTCATAGTGGTTGACTGGTCTTCTCCGTGGTACCCTAAAGTACCACTGTCTATTTATAAACTCTGTGCCCTGGTGGTGGGGAAGGAGGCAAATTATAGGCATGTGGGTTCCATCAATTGCCAAAATGCAGTTCTTGTACCCTGCTCATACAAAGCCACCAAGTGAGCATTACCCCACTTCACAGCCCAGTTGGACAGCACCTGATCAGTGGAGTAGCAGATGTTCTTGGGACTGGCCCCCCACAGTTCATCTCCACACACCAAATTGGTTGGCTACAGAGTAGTAATGTTCTGGAGTGGCTAGCTTTCGGATCCCCATAGGAAAAGGGTCGTCATTGCTATAGGGCCCTGCATGGTGGTGTGCTGTATGTGAAGCTCTGGGATCAATTCTGTACAGATTTTAACAAGAGCTCTTCTCAGTGCTGGCCATCCCGGGTCTGCAGAACGATTCTCTCCAACCCATCCACGCTGGTTTCCTGGGCCCAGAAACCATGCTGAATGTTCTGTAGGTGATTGAGGAATTGGTCCTCTCATTCCAAAAGCTCAGTGGCATCCTTCTCTTTTCCCCGCCCGGTCCTGTTGCCGCCACTACTGCAGAGCACCCTGGGGCTGCCGTAGAATATTCTTCTGTTCCCCACCCCTCTGCGTGATGGGAGAGGTCCAAAGCAGAATTTGTCCCGCTCTGAGTGCTGTAATACTGCCCGAGCAGCCTGTGTGGATTTGTTTTATCATAGCAGTGTAGACCATTCTTGAGTCCACGGTGGCTGATGGTAGTTTGGAAATGGCATGAGCCTGCTCAGAAAGGAACTAATGGGGCCCAGACAGCAGAAATTGGATTTTAAAAAAATTGACTTCACCTGGGTTCCCACAGCTTACAGTGAAAACAATCCCAGGATGCATGGTGCTCAGCAGTGCAGCGAAGGACCATGAGATGCTGCAATCCTGGTGGTAAACTCATGCCAAGGTCCCAGGCCTCGCTGAGCATAGCTGGAAACCATTCTGGTTTACCTGTGTGTTTGTATTGTTAAAATTAGATATTGGCGTTTATAAGACTGGTTGGGTTTTATGGAATGTTTCTAGGATGCTGCATTATAAGGATTCTACTTATTAGATCTGTATCTCCACTTATAAGGTCATGTTTTCTCTGTAGTTGTACAAATATTTGCTAAGCCTATAAATCCCTCCCCCGCCCCCCAGTCAGGGGAGAAGCATTACTACGTGTGAAATGTTAGTTTACCACAAGAGAGATTCTCTCCTCCCCCACAAAAGAAGGTCTATAGACATCAGACAAGCCATTGTGGACAAAAGACTTTATTGATTGCTTCCCCCACACCCCTGCAGAGGGTACGTGCATAAGCTCTCGTCCCATCACAGCTTGAAGGCTGGGGGAAGTGAATAAAAATGCCTGTTAAGGACAAATTGTTACCCCGTATGCTGCTTGAATTCTAAGGGGAAAGATTTTTTTTTTAAGCATAAGAAAGGAGCCCTGATTAGTTAGCCCAAGTGGCAATATAAAGCTTGAATATTATATCTACTGTCATCTTTTGAAACCTAAGACTATAACTCGTTTGTGTACATTTATCTGCTCTAACCTTGTAAATAACTCATTTCTTTTTCCTAGTTAAGAGATCTTTAGATAGATCACTATAGGGTAAGCTGCAAGTGTTGTCTTGTCTCAAGTGCATGTGACCTGGTGTAAGTGACTGGTGCTTTGGGACAGGGAATAAGCCGAATGTTGTTGTGATTTTTGGTGTAAGGGACTATCGGTCACCGAGGCAGGCTTGCCTGGGTGCCAAGATAGGAGTACCTCGAGGGGACTGTCTATTAAGGCTGTACCAGAGGAGTTTACAGTTGTTTTGATTGGTGAAATCTAAGTTGAGAACACAGTCAATTTGGGGTTTCTGCCCTGATTCTGCCTTGAGGTTGGTATCCATGGTGCTGACACACACCCCACACACTTCAATGCAAATTGAAAACAGAGCTAAGTTCTCTGCTGTGATGCCAGGTTAGACAGCTGATTCGCTGTGACCACTGTTTTTCATGCTTGCCAATATAGCCTCATTGTTTCCCTCCTATGTTTGTATCCAACCCTTGTCCATGGTGTCATACTCCGTCCCTGCTCTGAAAAGTTTATCTATCTTTCTGTCAATATTTGTGCAGCCTCTAGGTGCTACTGTAACACAAATAATGATACAAAGTTTTTTGTCAATAGCACGAAGCTCTTAGTGATTTATGCCTGTGATGTACATACTCATATCTGCCTATGATGACTTTTTATTTTTGCATACTGCACCTTTATATTTCCCTTGTGCTAAGGGACAAGCATCCATTTTGTGTGCTCTGTTGCTGCAGCCTGTTTCAGGAAAAGGAGGCATGCACACACTGCTCTCTCTCTCTTTCATGGAGATTTTATATTCTTTCGTGTCACTGTTTTCTTCAATCTAAAGTAAGTCATCTAAGACTGCAAGTATATGGTTCTTTTCGCAATGGAACTCTTAAAACCCATGATTGCCCTCATCTGAGCCCTGCTATGACATCAAGATTGTCCTTGCTTTCCTACTCTAGGTTCCATCCTGAACAAGAGTTCTTGGAACCAGAATAGCCCATCTATAGAGCTCCCTTTCTCAAGCCATACATAGGAGGTGCTCTGAAGACTCTGGGCCTGATTTTAATTGGCCTGGGGTCATCTTGTATTATGCTGGCACTGTAAGGGGGCCTTAATGGTGAGCATAAATGTAGAAGGGCCTTAGAGTGGGATTAATTACAATGCCAGAATAAGTGCCCTCAGTGTGCATGGCAGGCCCACAGGGTAAGGTTTTCCAGTTGAGGTCAGTATGACCTGGGTCATTTTAAACCCCCCCCCCCATTTTTACTTATTGCCTAGGGATTAATTTTTATTTCCCAATTTTATTTTGTGGGATGCAAGAAGCCATTGGGTTGGGGTTATTTCAGTTTTTGTTTCAGCTGTGTATCCAACAGATGGTTTTACCGTGGGCATTTTATGAAAATCTGAAATAAATTTTGTCCATCCCTTTTCCCTGGGATTAAGTATTCCCAAAAGGCTTTTAAATCCAATGTGAGAGTTGCTCTTAAACAGCAGTAGAGAAACTGTAAATGCCATGTTCACACAGATACTATTGCAGGCTTCCACATACCGGTGCCTTGAGAACCACAGTCATAACACAGCTTAAATGTCTACATCTTTTTCTCCCCCAGTGGGATACAGCCTGAGTGCAATTTGCCAGCTGATGTCAAGGGGCCAAGACATCAGCAATAAAACCACTGCAACAGAATCCAAGCAGCCAGGCGTGATTTGTCACACACAAAATAAACAATACCCCCTAGAAAAGATGGAATTTACAAATGAAATTATTTCTGGCTAAATAAGAACTTTCCAACAAATGCTCTACTGGCAAATACATTTGAAATACCCAGTGGTTTGTACAGGGAAATGTTAACCAACATCTTGCATTTCTCTGCTGTTGTTTATAATCATCTCATAATATTTCATCCCCTTCCTGTGTCATTTCGTGAGATTTACTGCAGAGATGTTTAAGGTCGGGGGGCAGGATGAAAAGAGGCTCCTACGGTGCTTAGCACATGAAAAATGTTTGATAGTTCGGTTTTTTTAATGAATATAATTGAAGTTAAAGGGCTTAGTTCACCCCAACAGCCAAGCTCTCCTTAGTGCAGGGAAATGGGAGAGACATGAGGAATCCGGTTATGGCTCCCTGATTCTGCTCTTCTAGGCTCCAGTATGAGTTGGAGTAAGCTAGGGACTGCTCTGCTTAATGCCAGTGTGAAATCAATGGTGCAGAGCTCTGAGATGCGCCTGACATACTCCTTGCTTCTCCTCTATGTTGGAAAGGGTCCCTCTAGGTACAGATGTTTGCAGGAACCAGCTCCTTCAGCTTTTCATCATCAAGGAGTTGTTTTACATCAGAAGCACACTCTGCTGGGCCAGCTACAATCAGTCTGACCATTCAGCCAAGAGATTCTACTTCTAGCCACCATGCAGCCATATAGGAGGGAAGCAAAGATGCTACAGTCAGTGTAAATGTCATTTGATAGACTCAAAGAAATTAAAGGGAAGAGATCAAAGTGAGTTTGCTATTGTAAGGTTGCTGGACGGCCAGTCCTGGCAAGTCCTGTTTTCTGTGTTTGCACAGAAGAGTGTAAGGTTTACGAGGCTGGGCCACTAATGTGCCGCCTCAGTGACTCAGAAGGACTGAGCGCTCAGGCTCAGAATCTGGAGCCTGACTCATTGCTGCATTACTCCAGTTTCAAGATGGTGATTCCCACACAGCCTGGATTCCATTCCAGCATTCCGTGGATTCTGCACCTGGATTCCATTGTAGCTGTTTTATTGGTGACACATGAGCCCTTGATATCAGCTGGTGAATTGCACAGTAAGGCAGAATCCCAGTAGATTCCCAAGGAGCTATGCCAGCATGCAACTGGATTAATAGAGTGGTGAATCCGGGCTGCTGACTACATATTTATTTGCTGTCTCCTCGGCTGAGTTTAAAGACCCAGGGTGTCGATTAGTACCAATGGTGGTAGGGGGCTTTATATGGAAACTCCACCATAGCAACAAGTTGAGAGCCCTCAAACGCACAGATGCAGTAGAGTTGTTAAATGGTTGGTTTAATGCTTGCCAATTTGCTTTTGAGGTGATTTGCATTTGTATAGTTGTTTGTAGCCAAATTACCCTATGGTTAATAATCACCATGAGTGAGTAGCGGAGGTTTGCAAAGTGTTCATGACCAAATGAACTCCAAGACCCGAGGCTTTTGTGTTAATATTTATTTATTAATACATAATGTATGTATAAATACTACTAGATGTCTGAACAAAAATCAGAGACTGCTTGTGCTAGACCCTCATACAAACACCTAGTAAGAGACAGTCCTTGACCTGGAGCCTATGGTCCAAATAGGGATGATGGACACATGGTGGGAGGGGAACAGGCACAAAGAAATAATGTGACTTGCCCAGCCAGTCAGTCACTGAGCCAGGAATGGAACCTAGATCTGCTGAGTGCACTACTGAGCTCAAAAATGGGTCCTATCTGATGGATCAGTTCTCTCGGGTACATGAGGTTTTGGCTCGTTAGACCAATGGCTTATGTACGGAAGTCCTGCTGAGCCAGCTATCCTTGACAACTAGTTCATGCATGGGAGAACTAGCCAGCATGCTTTGAAATCTGCATTTAGGGAACACCTGGAAAACTCCCATTCTTTGAAGGCTTTGGGTTTGTCCCCTGAGACCATTGGATAATCGGTTCTATTGCATTATCCAGGTTATGGTTTCAGGTGCCCTAGGCAAACTGACATACAGTATATCTGCCACTACCAGACTAGTCACCCACGCAAACTGCTAATTAGGCATCCGTCTGCTCTGCTTCTGTGTTTCAACTGGTCCTGGTTATTATCAGAGGCATCCTGCCGTCTACTATAGTTTTAATGTCCTCCCGACGGGGCCTGTCCCAAAAATACCCCATCTATGCACCATGGCATGGAACTCTGCAAGGAATGATATCAATGCAATATCTAAATACTAAACTAAACCCGAAATTGGATCCTTTAACTGATGCAACAGCCACTAGTGCGAGGGGCTAGTGCAACAGCTAAGTATGATTTGAGCAGGAGAGGGAGGATGGATGGAGCTATGCCGATTTACACCAGTGGTGGATCTGACCCACTGTAGCTCAGTCAAAATGTTGTTTTTATTGAATTAAGAAACATTAAAGGTGTATTTCATCTGCCACTGATAAGGAGATGGATGCTCTAAGTAATAATCTCCTAAAGAGCTCATGTGGAATAACAGGATTAGCTGTCAAATTTGGGGCCATATGTAGTGTTTCACATCTAGGGTTTAATGGATTTTAATAGTTAAACATGGGGACTGATTGATTGTAGACAAATTGACTGGGCACTTGTGGACGAAGGGCGTAGAACCAAGAGATAAGGGAAAGTTATATCGCTGCCAGTTGATAGAACAAAATAAGATTCTTTGTGCAGATTCAGGTAACTCTCTCTCCCCAAATGTAACAACACCCTCCATCTATCATTCCTCCTCTACGGCTCCTTTCCTAAAGTCTCTCTAGTGTTCTTGAACATCAGTTGCATTCACTCACTCCTGGTCTACTCAGCTATTATCATCCCTATTCTATAGCAGTGCCTGGCGTCCACCCGGGTTGCAGACTTCTTGTGCAAGGTGCTGACCAAACTCCTTAGAGCTGGCTGAATTTTTTTTTTTCTTAGTGACATTTTTGACCACATCAAATTTTCACTGAACATTTTCAATTCCAGGAAAGATTTCAAAATGAAACCCACACAATTTTCATTTCAGATTGGAAAATTTTGAGAAGTGTTTAATCAGGAGAAACTTTCATATAGAAAGCAGGACCCTGATCCTGCAGCTTCTTGACTAGGGACAGATTACTGTATTCTCATGGAACCCCCTTGACTTCAATGGGCTTTGGCGCCAGCCCACCATAAGTCCCTTGGTCTTCCCATTGACTTC
Organism: Sternotherus odoratus; assembly: GCA_032164245.1. Classification (NCBI taxonomy): domain Eukaryota; kingdom Metazoa; phylum Chordata; order Testudines; family Kinosternidae; genus Sternotherus; species Sternotherus odoratus. The sequence goes on from JAVMKO010000020.1 coordinate 9,789,240, forward strand.
ACTGGGCTTTAGATCAAGACTTTAGTGAATTTCTAGTTCTAAATGTCATCAGTAGGTACAAAAGCTTTGATAAAAGGAGCCTCTGAAGGAACAAAGTTCTGAAACCGAAGTTCAGCTCCAGAATGCTACAAGCAAACCCATGAAGCCTTTCAAGCACACAGCTACTGTGGTTTGTGAGGCTGCTCTGCCCCAATTAGGGTGCTGGTGGAAAGGGAGCTTTTCTGGTCAGCAGGAATGTTCTTCATTCAAGACGGACCAGATCAACACACCTGATTTTTGCATGCGTTTGAAACTGGCATGCTCCCGGCACACAACATCCATGTATTCGGATACACGTCCCATCCCACCTACTCGTTTTCTGCTCCGAGCCCATCTATTTTTCTTCCCTGATTATTTTTTCCCCTTGGAGTGGAATCACAGGCAGCAAAATTCTACCCGAAAAAATCCAGACCTCCTAGGATTTCCAGACCAGCTCTGCTGGTTCTGATCACTCAAAGAAGCATGTAGACTTTTGGGTGCCTCGCTGGAACTCCATGTTCTCATAAATCATTTTTGGGTTGCCTAACTGATCCCTAGTTGCTCATCGCTATTATCACAGGCATTTCTCTCTCAAGAAAAAAAGCCTTTTTATATTTGTTCTGCTAGAGAGAGTTTACACAGCTTGTGGAGAATTATTTTGTAGGAAATTAAATCTCTGTAGCTCTTCAGTCTCATTTTGCTTTCAACTGGCAGCTATCTCCAACCCACCCTCCTCCCTGTTCAGAGCCCTAATCTTTCAGAAAGCAGGAAATATTATAAGTGAAGGTTTCATGCTAGAAACAAAGGAAAACACCCCTGTGAGGTAGAAAAGTGTCCTTATTCCTAGTGTACGGATAAGGAAACTGAGGCACAGCTAGTGACGTTGCTCAGTCACAGAGCCAGTCATTGGCCAGCCTTTCCCCTATTCGTGGGGTCATGTAATGTTCTGATTGGCTGCCATCCTCCCCTCCCTGTAGTGACGTGTGTGTGTGTGTGTGTGTGTGTGTGTGTGCGCGCCAGTGCAGTGTTCATAAATACAAAGCCCCATTTTTATCAATGGGTCATTAGTAGGTCTTTGCCTGGATGCAGGGATCTGCCCATTCATAACTCCTTATAGGGGAATGGAGAGGAAGAGCATAGTTTAAGTTTGGGGATGAAAGGTGCTATATTAATGCAAAATATCATTGCTGGTAGCTTAGAACCCATATATTGAAATGAGCATTAAGCCATAAGACAAGGTGATTCACGTTGCTGGGGAGGGGGGTGCTTTCTTAGTGGGTAAGTGGGAGCTTAACAGTAATACTGGGGGGGGGGGAAGTGTTATGAAAGAATCCTATTTTTTCCATGGTATCTGCTAAAAAGCACTTTCGTACCTTTTTAAACCAAAGGAGACATGGGAAATGTGCATCAACCCAGCCAAACAGTTGTATGAATCTTTCATTTTTAAATAGGTTTTCTATTTTAGAGTCTGTTATAAGAGAAGGAAAGGATTGCTGCTTCATCTACGCTAGAAAACTTTGTGAAAACTATTAAAGCTGGGTGCAGCTGTAGTGGGGTTAGAGATCATATAGGTGCTAGTATTGTGTTCATGAAAAGGCCTATGTAAATTAGACATGGGAAGAACAGGGTCTAGAATCAAATCTGGAGAGAGACTTAGAACCTAACCAGGAACTGGATATGGGGTCAGATTAGACGGTACCAAAATCTTGTTAGCTGTTCTTGGCCTCAAGTGTTGGAAATCTCTGATATCAGATATTCTCCCAAGGTTGAATGGCATCCAGACTGGAACAGGAAAGTAAACCCCTTCCGATTTTTGGATTCTGTCCACAGCCAAAATGGAAGGGGAGACATTAGCTGGAGCTTCCAAACTGAACCCCTTTCATAACGCAGAGGGGATTTGGATGTAAAGTTTCTGGCCAGTTCTAGTTGAAATATATTTGCAAAAGTTGGTTCTGCTCTGCATTCTACCTGAAAGAGAAAGTGTGAGTGAGAGAGAAACTCAAGGCTATCTTCTCCAATGCTGAGTCTGAGCCACAACCAGCTTCTAACGTAACTCACCACACATGTTCATGGCTGTCTTAAAATACAAAGCACTGTTCTGTTATGTTACATAGGAAATAAAACTGTGGCTCACACTGATCTATAACTAGTGTGCGGTACGGCTGTACTAAACCCATTGCATTTATTCAAGCTGCTGCATTTTCCCTGGGTGGAAATGCAACCAGCGTCCCAACTCTTCTGCTCATTACAGTAGCATAAATGCGCGTGTCTTGTCTCCATGAGCTACCAGGCTGCTGTTTCCATCCTGCAGCACTGTTGGCAAATGGCACTTTCTGCTTGGGATGTGTTGATTTAGGAACCTACCCTTCATGGGACCCATTAGGAAGTATTCCTCCTTTATAGTTTCCCTGGGCGGGAGTCACTCACAACTTGAGTCAGTTTGAGAAAGATAAAAGGGATCCCTCCATGCCAGCCCTTGTGATCTGAAAGCACCATTCACGTGTGCCTTCCGTCTTGTGGGGTGTGTGAAAGAGCTACCAGAGGAAACTGTTCGCAGTGCACAAGGTTTCACTTGCTCTACAGAACTCAGGAATGATGCCGTATTTTCTTGTGACAGTTTGAGTGCATCTTCTCTATTAACTAATGATTTACATACCCAGACATGGAGCACTCTTGTCATATGTTGTGCACTTTTGTGAGTGTGCACACACTTGTGAAAAAACCAGTTCACCATTGCCTTGCACCTTGGATACTCATCTATACCTATATAAAACTCTTCCAAATCAGAGTGACAGGACTTGGCACTGCTGTGTGGAGGTGAAAATGACAATACGCTCTGTAAAAGAGTGGAGAACCAGGCACCAAGCATTTCCTTATTATGTAGCTAGAACGTAATTTAACACCAGCTCAGTTTGGCAGTAAATCCATCGGCTGCCTCAGTACTGCGGTGACAGCAATTAAATTGTCATGCATGAGAGCTGTGGGCAAAGTAGTTTAGTTTCGGAGAAGAGTTACTGACATCAGTGGGAATTCGCTTGAATGTGGCGTTCAGGGCTGGGTCTGTTGCTTTTTTTAAGGGCTCTGCAGAAGTATGAATGTTTTTAAAAAATCTTGCAGACACTTAAGGCTTCATGCTTGTTACCGTGTTCTGCAGCATGGCCACACTGTCACTGTGATCCTAACATCTCAAAAGCTTTCATTATCTGAGCCATAGAAGACACCTAGCTCTCTAGGGCCTATGACACACAGTGGAGCGCTTCTAATTCCATCCACTAGAGGGTGATTTTAAACACACCATTAGCTAATTCATTACAGTATTCTTACTATTTTGTAAGACTGCTATGTTCCTGATCCAAATCCCATTGTACTCTGTAAGATTATTGTGCTCTGTCGCCTTCGACATCTGTTACAATTCTAATGCTGTGTCACGCTCCCATAAATAAAATCTAAAAGGCTTAGCAGCAGCTCCCAGAAGGAAGCGTATAGAGCAGGGGTCTCAAACATGCGGCCCGGGGGCCACATGTGGCCCACAAAGCCCTTCCCTGTGGCCCGCAAAGCTTCTTGACGCCCCAGCCCCATAGCAGTTTCGGGGATGGAGGGGCCAGAAGTGGAGGCTTCTCTGCTGCGTGACTGGGCCGCTGCCGATCCCCAGCTACCAGGCACTGCTTCTGCAGCGGCGGCCAGGAGCGGTAAGCCAGGCTCCCCGCCTCCCTCTATGGGAGACTTACCACTCCTGGCTGCTGCTGCAGAGGGCTCCTGCAACACACCCTAGCTGGGCCACTGCTGAGCCCTGGCTTCCAGGCGCTACCGCTGTGGCCTCAATGAACAAGCTGGGGCGGCGCTTCACAGGAGCCCTCTGCAGCGGTGGCCAGGAGCTCAGAGGAGGCAGCGGGGCAGGGTCAGACCTCATGGAAGGGGTGGAGTGGAGGCGGGGCTGGAGGTAGCAAGGGGGTGGGGTGTCAGTGATGCGGCCCTCGGGCCAGCGCACTAGTCCTCATGTGGCCCTCGTGGTCATTTGAGCTTGAGACCCCTGGTATAGAGCAAACCAGACCTATTCAAACACTCACCCAGGGCAAGGAGTTTCTTTTGATGGGAGAGCAGAATATCAAGAGTTCTTTTGTCTTGATCATCTCTGTTCCCTGTAGTAAAGCACAAGCATTAGGTGCCTGGACAAGCAAATTGTCAGGACGTTTCCCCAAGGTTGGCATGTAAGATGGATTTCTTGCCCACCCAGTGCTACTTTGCTTACCTTGTGCTGCAGATGATGTGACATCTGGTTAGTGAGCAATGCAAAGGGAGCATCCCATGCATGAAGACACAGTACAAATCATACTTGCATTCAGCCTTTCTGAAACATTTTCTGGGGTGACACCTAAGTCATGGCATGGTGTAACAGGCTCTTCTCCGCCCTTGTGGACCACCTAGGGTGACCAGCTGTCCCGATTTTTATAGGTACAGTTACAATTTTGGGGTCTTTTTCTTATATAGACTCCTACTGCCCCCCCCCCTCCCCCCCGTCCCGATTTTTCACACTTGCTGTCTGGTCACCTTAGGACCACCACTAACAGGCTGGATGCTTATAAACACCAAGATGTTATTCATTGGGTCCTCTCCACCAGTTCACTAGTACACACTAGTGCAGTAACGTGCAATTGGAAGTGAACACCCCCCTTATCCCATTCTCCATAAAGGGAGAGGGTTGGATCTCACCATCCTGTCTTCCACCCCCCTCCCCTTGCACTTTCTTCTTGGCCTTTAATTATTCCCAGCTGACGGGTTGATTGCTCTCATTAGCTTGTCAGACTCCTGCCTAATTAAGCCATTGAGCACCCATCTCCCTCGATTAACTTCATGCTGGTAGGTGATAGCTAGTAATATTTAGTGGCCAGGGTGCTGGGTCAGATCTAGGCTTTTGGCACTCTTTCACATGTATGTTTTCTTTTCTTTGATTGGATGAGCTAAACTTTATAAACAGAAGTAATGATGATCGTATTGAATCTTGCAGGGCAGGGTGAGAGGAAAGACCAGACAAGACTAAAGAGCAGATAAGCAGGCCAAGGACATGGTAAGATCGTTTCGGCTTGATTCACTAATCCATTCAACCAGTATTGTGCTAGTGTATATGGTTTGAATAATGTCAGTGCTAAATCTCTCTTTCTCCCCCCCCCCCCAGTCCCTTCTCTCTTCTATTGGTTGCCCAGTCATCTCACAGACTGATCATTGATGTTGTGATTGAGAGCTGGTCAGAAAACATGCCCCACCCCACCCCCACTTCGTGAATTTTTGAGATTTGAAACTTTTTCAAGTCCCAGATTAGAGTGAAAAGTTGAAATCTTGAAAATTTTGTGAACCCGAAAGCTTAAAACAAACTAAAACAACCCCAGCCAAACCCCGCCTTCAGATCAGGTCAATTGAAATATTTTGTTTCAATCATTTCAAAATGTTATATTTCCAATTTGACCTTTGTTTCATTTTTTCAGTATAAAATAACTTAATTTTCTTAGTCAAAATGATTGTTTTAAAAATGTAACTTTACTGCAGAAAATGTTAAAGGGACATTTCAATAGTTTTGAAAATCATTTCATTTTTCTTTTTCAAAAATGGGAAAGTTACTGTTCCTTTCCCAGGAAAAGTTTGGGTTTTGATGAGCCAGCGTTTTCAGATGAGAACAAGTGTCACTGAAAAATTCCCAGCTAGCTCTAGCAAGAATCCTAAGGTTGAGCTGTAACCTAAACAGATATAAAGTCTTCATATTGTTGGCCATCTGGAAGGGTTGCATGTCAATTTTTCCTTTTGGTTAGCTCCATGGATTTATCGTGCTATTGTCTTTCCAGGGTGCATGCATTTTTTACCATGTCAGTGGAAAGATGAGCACAATATTGTGAGTGGCAGGATTCCAGTTCTCTACAACTGAAGCCATGGGATGAGTGTGCTTTGTTTAAATGTCAGAGGATCGTAGATGTCAGTGATGGGAAAGGGCCTTTCAACTCATCAGTCTGTGTGATAAGATGGAAATGTTAGATGTCTAGGCCTGCTTCTGATCTCTCACCATTTTAACTCCAGTGGAATTACTGTGGGTTAACACAGATCTAAGCAAGACCCCAACCAAGCCTGATTGAAGGGGAATATAGCTTCAAGTATCTTTTCATTCAAAAACACATGTGGCTGTGTTTTATATTTCATGCTTAAAGTAACTCAAGCTAATTAGGGAATTAGCATGGAGAAATCACGATGGCCAGGTTAATTATTGTTTAAGGTATAGGATGTGAACCAAATAACCTGAACACAAAACATTTCCAGATATCTGGTATACTATCAAACAGTCCTATTCTGTTTCACCTACTCACATTATTTAGTCAATTACTCTGCACGTTGTAACATTAGAATCAGTGGAATGGTGCCTGAGTTAAGATACTACTTGGTATGAGCAAAAGTGTAAAAATACTGTCCCCTTTAAAATAAATAAAAAATAGAATGCCGGATCCTTGGCTTGTTACAATTGCCGTAGATCTATTGACATCAATAGGAAGTAGATTTGTACCAGCTGAGGATCTGGCTGCTATTATTTAATATTCTTTACGTCCCAAAACACACTTATTGTGGTTGTGCCTAGGGTCCAACCAAGGTGTAGGCCCCATCGTGAGAGCCACTTCAATAACCAAAGTAGTAGATTAAATTCTGAGGGTGTCCAAGACTTTTACAAACAGAGATGCACAATGCCCCTGTGGGGTACAGAAGTAGTAATATGCCTATTTTGGAGAGAGGAAAACTGAGGCACACCGAGTTTAAGGGACTGTTTAAGATGTTTCTGGCAGATCTACTACCTAGAACATAGGTTTCCTGATACCTAGAATGTGCATTAAACTCTAGAATATATTCTCTCTCTTCCTTCCCTCCCCCCCCCCCCATCCTTCTTTTTTATTGTTGTTAATCCACGGGTTAAATTTATTTAATTTTTCATTTTGTGTTCTTTTTAAAATGTGCTTTGGCAGGAGTTAGGATGTTTTGGTTAGTAATCCACTTATTTTGTGGTTAAGAAAAATATCTCAAATAGCGTCTTGGACACACTGCTGAGTGGATGACTGTCATTTTTGGCAGCTCATGTGGCATGAAGAGCATGTGAGAAAACGTCCTTTTGTGTTTTTTTGAGCTTTCTCACGTGTGTATAAAATATGCACTCGTGTGTGTATATAAATATGCATGTATATTTACAAGCATGTTCTCTCTCTAATGTATATGTAAAAAATATTTATACCCCACATACAAGCGCGCACACATCCCTGTCTGTATGCGAAATGTATGGTGGATATACTTGTACAGGGAGATACTTAATATAGTGTGTGTGTGTGTACACATTCCCTCCCCCCCCCAAACATACATACATACTATATATGCACTCACATATATAGCCATACATGCATATATTCATATGACCCCCTTTCTCTCTTTTGCTGCCACACACTTAACTAAAGTGCACAGATGTTTGCTCATATGAAAGCTATTACTCTTTGCATTTGCATATACTGTAGTTGCCATGTAGCTTAAATGTTCTTCAAATCCAGGCTTACTTTTTTTTCCCTTTCTCTTCTGTAAACTTATGAACCAATGTGAGTATTTTTTTCATAACCCTTAGATTAAGTCAATATGCCTCTTTCTCATGGGGGGTGGGGAGAAGAGGTGGGAAAGCCCAGCATCTGTCTTTCAATAAAATGCACATGATGGCCGTAAGATGTATGAGGATGTCAAATTTCATTGGAAATAACAAGTTTATTTGCGTACATGTGTTCCTGTTTGGTTATAGGAACAAAACTTGAATTGAAGGTTAACCCTTTATAGAACAATTATGTGATATGGTTATAGTAAGTACGATACTTACTTATTAGTTGTAGTATGGCAGCATCCTGAGGCCACAACCAAGACCAGAGTTTCATTTTGTTAGGCCCTGTACGTGTACACAGTATGAGACAGTTCATGCCCTGAAGGGCTTTGACTCTAAATAGACACAGCAAATAAACAGTGGGTGAAAGAGGAAACTATCCCCCTTTTTGTAAAGATGGGGAACTGAGGTATGGCAAGAGTAAGTGGATGGCCTAAGGTCACCCCTGGAGCATGTAGCAGAGCCAGGAAGGCAACCTGGATTTTCTGAATCCCAGTCCACTGCCTTAAACTCAAAACTAACCCTTCTTTGAGGGCATGGGGTGTATATTTTCTATGATGCGTCTCCCTTAGGCTTAGTCTTAGCTGAATTTTAAGTCACATCAGGATGTGGGCCTGGAAAACAACAAAATTTTGAGTGGGGCGAGAACGTGGAGATTATTCGTTTGAAAAACAAACCCAAATATTACTAATGACAGCTTCAAAGAGGCGTTTTGCCTAAATAAAGGCTGCAGGATTCTAACCATTCTTTCTAACTGCTGGTTATACGCCATGGTGCAAAGATTCAATCACCAGAAGCTTGTTCTACTAAAGTAATTCAGACACCAGGCATTCAACCCGCCCTAATACCTCAACAGTGAGTTGCCCATTAAGGTCCTCATTCTGCTAACACAAAGCAGGAGAAGCTAACAATTACAGTCCCTGTGAAGTTCCTTGAGTCTCACCAGCTTGGGCAGGCATCCTTCTGTGTGAGTTCATAAAAATCTTTATTACTGAGCCGTGAATATAACTGGATGGGTTTCAGGTACAATGATCCACTTAGCTCCATTCTTGGGCCTGCAATGATTATTACTGTAGTTTCCAGGTATTTAATATTGTTCAGTTAAAGACCATCACCCAGACGTTAATAAGAGCCTTTGACTAATTATTACTATGCTTTATTTGTACTGTGATAGCATCTATCTGTCCCAGACATGAACCAAGACTCCATTCTGTAAGGTGCTGTAGAACTCGGAACAAGAAGATAGTCCCTGCCCCAAGGAAGTTTGCTGTGTATAATAAATAACAATGTTTATTCGTTGTTTAGTAGGATGGGGTATGGGCCTCAAAGAGCAAAACCAATTAACATTAACAATACATAGCTCTTACGCAAGGCTTTTCACCAATAGATATCCAAATGCTTTAAGGTAGGACTTCTACACATAGTTTAAATGGGGAAACTGAGGTATGGAGCAGAGCTGTGATTGGCCCAAGTTATTATGGCAGGTCAGTGGCATATCTGGGAAGAGAACTAGCTTAATAGGTGCTTTCACAGGAAAAAACAGGAGGTGAAATTCACCCCTGTGCACCGATCTGGAACCAAGGTGATGTCCTAATAGTGCATAAGTGCTGTAAAGTCTTTGTTGATTTATGTGGTCATGGGCAAGTAGCTTAATCTGTGAGTGTCTCTGTTTTAGCTCACGTAGACCGGTGTTAGTAATACTTCCTTGAGGAGGGGATACAAGACTTTGACACTGAGGTCTTGTGAGTTACATGTAGAAAGTTTTAAGCTTTGTTTATTCTATTGACAGTTAGATTCTCTTCAGGCAAGCAATGAGGGCTTTCAGTGTCATTTTTGGAGCAAAAAGCATCTTTTGTTTCTTTAAATGGACTTTGGCAAAGCTGTACAACAGTTCATAAAAGTACAGGAAAGTAATAAGCTGCTGTGATATAGAACTTCCTGTGATTCATGACATTAACTACGCACTAATTTAGCTCACAGCGGTATTTACTCAAGCTATTCAAAATGAAGACACTGAAAGCGTCGGAAGGATGTTTATCAATTACACTGTCAACAGATGTACGGGGAAAAGGCTTAAAAGCCATTTCTAACCTGCTAAACTGTGACTTTTTTTTTTTAAAAGGCCCATTGATCAGTGTTTCTTAAGCTCCATGATTAAATAAAGGCTTTCTTGGTTGATGTAGCAGACTTGAGCAGAGCTCCAGGACTTTGCCATGTACCTTTAACATTAAAAAGGCTGTTTCCACACAAGATGGGATGATACAATGTGAGTCCATTACAGCAGAATTATCTGTATTATTTTATATATTATTGCAGCACCTAGAGGCCCCACCTGAGATCAGGGCGTGTTGTGCTAAGTGTTGTGAACACACACAGCGAGAAACAGTCCTTGGCCCCAATGAGCTCCTAGTCTGTCTTGCCTGTGTAGACTCAGGTGAGAGAAAGGCATCCTCATTTTACTGAAGGGACCGGCCCCCACAACACTGCCACCTTTTATGTAAATGCTTTTACTGTGAACTCGGGAGAAGGTAACCCCATAACTTGTGCAGAGAATGTAAAAAGTGAATAGCTGTGCTTAAAGGGGCAAAAAGGAAGTGTTTCCATTGACTCTTTATGGACCATTGTTGATAGTAAATCTCTTTTCTGGAGGGTGAGGAAATCACACAGGGAGTCTATTGCCGTGTTGAGCCAAAATCTCCTGAGTTCCAGTCAAGTGCCTTAACCATAATAATCTACCTTCCAGGGTGTTTTTTTGGCATGGTGGCTCCTAATAGCCATCTTAAAAACACCCCTCCATTCATTTCGTAAATATCCAGCAACTTGACAAGAATCCCACCCGCCCTAATACCTCAACAGTGAGTTGCCCATTAAGGTCCTCATTCTGCTAACACAAAGCAGGAGACGCTAACAATTACAGTCCCTGTGAAGTTCCTTGAGTCTCACCAGCTTGGGCAGGCATCCTTCTGTGTGAGTTCATAAAAATCTTTTATTACTGAGCCGTGAATATAACTGGATGGGTTTCAGGTACAATGATCCATTGTGGCCGTGTTAGTCTGGAATTGCAGAAGTGCCACAGGACCCTTTGTCACTTGAAAAGATGAGGCTCACCACAAAGTCAGGAAGAACAAGTACACTCACTGGGTTACGGGCGAGTTAACTAGTGACTCTCTATTAAATCTGTAAGCGATTTTCCCCCTCCTCCCCCCGCACAAAAGAGGACGTATTGGGCTGTTGACCTATTAGCAAGTGCAAGCTGACTCCACTGTGCGATCCATAATGGCGCCGGGAGGTGTCGACTGTAGCATGCGTGAGTGCAAAGGATGAAGGGATGAGTGTGACAGTATGGGGGACGTGATCCTGAATGAATGAAAATGCTGCTTTGTGGCTGCTGTGTTACTGTTGCCTTTTATGAAGCATGAAGCCCAGACCTCATTTATAATGATGAGGGCCAAGCTTCAGCCCCTACCTCTTTGAACATGCCCCCACCATGACCGGTTTTTATCCTGTACTCTTGAAAGTAAAGCAGCAGCCTTGAGAGTTACTGAGGCCTGGTCTACATGTAAAAATTAGATCGACCTGAATACGTCACTCCAGGCTGTGAAAAATTTTGCCCTCGGAGTGCTGTAGATAAACCAACCTAACCTCTACTTAGATGAGGGCTGTACTTGTGTATTCCCATCAGCTGTTGTGTAGATGTGCCCTCAGTTCTGGGGACTATACCTAGTGTTTAAGCTTTCTGGTGGCCACACTGATACCAGAACAACAGTCTTACAATCCAGGCTATGAACCATGTGAGGACTTGCAGAATCCAGGGTTTGGAAAATGTTCTGAGGGGTGATGAGAACTTCAGAGGTGGAATTGGATTAAAAATCCAGAAGTCTGCATGCTGAAAAGCCCATTGAAGTCAGTAAAAGTGTTTCCACTGATGTCTATGGACTTTGGTGCAGGCCCTAAACAAGCCACCAAAGTCTGCAAAACTGGAATAGAGCAGAATTTCACAGGCCAAATTCTCCACTGTCCTGCAGCTTGGTGAGTTACTTAAATCAGTGCAAAGTGGATACAAAACGCTGCCTTCTTGATTTGGTAGCATATTACACCCTCTTCACATGCACTTTGTGCAATCATTTATCCCAGTGCTGAGACAACAGAGAATCAAGACTCTGGTATGTTTTGTAATTCTGTAATCTCATTGCTTAGAGCTACCGCTGTTATTTTAAACTTGCTGGATTTTTAAACTCTGGTGTATTCATTCCTGGTATATTTTCTTTGAGGATCTCAAAGCATCTAAGGAGATAAGCCTAACAGCACTTCTGGGTTGGGGTAAGCCATATTAGTAGAGCTGGTTGAAAAATACCAATTATTTTTCCCTGGGAAACTTAAAAATATTATTTCATAATTTCCTGGGCAAATTTGTAAGGGTTTTCTTTTTAAAATCCAAAATGTGAAAGTCAGTTTTGGATTTAAAAAACAAAGAAAATTCTAAAAGTTTTACCAATTTCTCCCCCCCCCCCCTGCAATTTTTAGTATTTAAAAGGGTTTTTTCCAGGGCCAAAGATATTTACCAAAAATAAATTTGTTTTTGGTTTTCCATTCTGTTAATCAAAACCCATGGAAAATGTCAAAATAAAAAATTGTACCAAAAATTTTCTGTTTAGCACAGAAAAAACACTTCATATTTTAATGCAAAAATTTCCACCAGCTCTAATTATTAGCTGCTTTTACCAGATGGAGAAACTGAGGTACAGAGAATGTAAGTAAGTGGAAGAGCCAGGAGACTTGCCCAGAACGCCTGATATAGAGTCCCATGATCTAACCACCAGATTATACTTCCTCTCAAGTAAATGAATGACTTATGATGGGGACGGTGGTATTTTACAGTGGTTCATGAGCAAACTCAATTTTCAGGTTCAATAACACTGCACATCAGTAGTTGATGTGTTTGGTTCCCAGGTTAATTTAATGGAATATCTTCCATTATGCCAGAGTTTAATTCATTCCAAATGATTTCTGGTTTTCTCTCTTCTCCCTTTTGCTTTTGCGTTTTGATGTCTTACAAAGCAATTAAACTCTGCTTTCCTTAAGGCCGGTGATTATATGCCTAACTGCTGAGGAATCACAAGTATTTTTCTGAAAACCAATTACAGACATTTAGGATAAGGGTAACATGCATCCTTAAACTATCTTAAGATCCTTTAATTGAAAGTAGATGAAATGTAAAAATGTGAGGCCTTGTTGAGATAGGACTATGTAATTTTGATGGGTATTATGGTTTTATAAAAGATTAAATGTTTTCCTACAAAATATTTTTGGACCACTTTTTCTACTTTGTCCCACTAAGAACCAGGACAGTATTTAGTTAAAACAGGCTGTTGCAAGAACCATCTATTCGTAATAACCTATTTGTGAATTGGTTTGCATAGGGCTCAGATTGCTAGCTTTTCGTGTTTGCAAGCTATGTTCTTTGAATTCATTGTGTGCATGATGTATACTCCCTGGGCCAGATCATGGGCTCCTGGTCTTGTCATTTTGCATTGCTGAGGGAAGTGCAAAGAAACCAGAAAACATCTCAAGTGACAGCTGAGGCGTATCCATGAAGAAGGGGGAATCATCATGCAGTACAGAGCTTGGGTAATGTCAGGCACAGAGACTGCTGCGGTGGGGGCGGAGGGGGAGGGGTCAAGCTGTGAGCAGGGAGCACGTGCAAAGCTGCATCCAGCATAATTTAGAGCAGGGCCTAGGATGTTCTACGGTCAGCCCAGGGCAGGAGCTGCAGATAGGTGGCTTGACACCACCTTCTCATGTGCTCCCCATAGCTGCTTGAGGAATAAGCCTTTTGCTTATAAGTCCTCAACTGTGTTTAGGGCTTTTTATAAAGGCAACGGTGATCAATTGTTCTCCATGTCCACTGAAGGCAGGCAAGAAGTAAACTTCTTAATCTGCAGCAAAGAAGATTTAAACTAGAGATTAGGAAAAACTTTCTAACTCTGAGGGAAGTTAAGCACTGAAATATGCTTCCAAGGGAGGTTGTGGAATACCATCATTTGAGGTTCTTGAGAACAGGTTGGACAGACGGGGATGGTTTAGGTAGTTCTGCCTCCACATAGGAGAGCTAGGCCTACATTTCTATTGTTCTATGAAAAGAAAATGCAGAATGAATAAGGTAAATTTTGAAATTTTTGAGGCCAGGAATTACTTAATTGTATGTGTCTATTTTAAAAACTACCTATTCCATCTATAAATTCTACTCCGAAAATTCATCTGCAATAGTAGCTAGTTTATTTCTCATTATGTACGCTTATAATAACACAAGAATCATTATCTCCCAAGATCATTTCCCATTTAATGTATCTTTAGTGAGAGGCAATGACAGGCAGGCCATGTTTAAAGGATTTTAAAAAGAACAACCTGAGTTTTCATATTAAAACTTTAAGTCTGGGGATTTAGGGCTTGATCATGCAGCATGCTCTCCATTGCAGGGAGATCCCACGTGTCCTCACCTCCCACAGATTTAATATATGTGAGTTGGGGGTGCCCAGCATCCCACAGGATCAGAATGTTAATGTAGGGCTATATTTTTTGCACTGCACCTCCTGAGACCATTCACCCCAGAGGGAGGGGAGCGAAGGGGCCTGTGCTAAAACTCAATCTGCTAAACTCAAACTTTGAGTTTCCCTGTGTCATGGAGTGCCCGGGCGATGGTCTGGAACCGCTCCCTAGGAAGCCAGACAGGACTTCGGGTGAAGGGCCCCTTCTCCGTACACAGCCTGTTTCCAAGGCTAGGAGCTTCACGGGTACCCACTTCTACCTTCCTGGGTCTGACCTCAAAGCGTTCAGCATCTTCTGTCCCTCCATGTGCATCCCCCAGCAAGCCCGCCTGGGTGGGGTCCTGAGGGAGCCCATGGATTCTGCACCCCAAATCCATAGTCAAACGTGACTCTCAACCAGCCAGTAAAACAGGTTTATTCGATGACTTCTATCTGGTCTAACACAGACCATACAGCGAGCGTGAGCCCCTCAGCTGGATCCATCTTGGGGGGCCAGAGAGTTAGGACAGCTTGCCTCTAAGCTCTCTGCTTCTTCCCAGCCAGACCCAGACTGCCAACCCCTCCTCTGCTTTCTTTTCTCTTTTCCCGGGCTAGGCGAACATCACCTGACCTCTCTCCAACAGGTTCAGCTGACCTCTTTGTTATTCATCCTTTCTAGCCTTGAGAGGGGGGGAGAGGCCCGGCCCTCAATTGCCAAGGCAGGTCGGCCACTACCAACTACACACCCTTATCCCTCCACACAAGCACTCCAGAAATGCATAGGGGAAAATGAGGCACGCACACACAGTATTCCTACTTCGTCACACCCTGCGTCTGGGTTAGGAAAATTGGTGGAGTTGAGGTTGGGTTTAGCTCCTGTTTAGCTGAAAGCCCGACCCAAGCACAAAGTCACTTTTCCGAATGTAAACAAAACCAATGGGAGTCTGAATCCTCTGCAACCAGATGCAGCAAATGCTCTTCCCTTACGATCAGACATAGGAGTGCATGCTGTAGTTCCCTCTGCCTTCATTTGACTTGCTCGGCCCTCTTCCCTTTGCATGGCTCATCTTAGAAAAGCCAGGATAGAGCCCCATGCCTAAAATGATGGTGCATGGATGGCACTCAGAGCAGCGTGGTGTTGCACAATTTCACCACGTTCGAGGGCTGATGGATGCATACAGCTTAAATGGGAGTTAGGCTGCGTATAAAGGGAAGAATTGGAACACACACACTCCTTCATCTCCCAGCTAATAAATCATTGTATGGTTCAGAATCTCCCTCTTCAAGGCTTTTTCAACCGTATAATTTGATTTAATCCCATGCTCACTCTCTCAGATTTATAGTGCTCCTCCTGCTTCCAATGAATTGTGAAGCATCAAGGGGAGGGTCAGCCTCTGAGATAACTGGATGTGTTGCTCGACACAAAGACTTTGGGTCTGGATTGGGCTAGACTTTCTCGTTCTTCAAATTTTATGGCTGCATTAATTTTTTTCTTCTTCAAGAATAAAGCAACCAAAATGCCCGGGAGGTAAAACGAATATTTATGGCCGATTTTATAAATGAATCACGAGTACCTGGTGTCATGAAATTCACTTAATATATCAGAAATATTATCTTCCCTGTAAATAGAGGGGGTCTCATTCCAAATCACTTTCAGAGCACTACATCGATAGCACCATTGAAATGCAGCCCCCTCCCCCCCAGGGTATGTTTAGGCTGAAGTCTGAGGTGTGATTGCAGATCTGATAGACATAACTGCACTAGTTTTACTCAGGTTCGCATGGCTAAAAATGCCAGTGTAGCTGCAACACTGCAGGCTTTAGCAACACAAACAGGCACCTAGGGTTCTAGGGTAGCCTGTGTAGCCCATGCTACTACAACTACACTGTTACATTTAGCCATGCAAGCACATCTTGGATTTTAGTGAATAGTTTCTGCATCAGGGTGTCAACTCCGTGGGGCCTGACGCTCGGTGGAAGGAAAGAGTTATGGCCCAAAGCCATTGAGGCAAACCCCCAGCTCTTATAAAAAGTGTCCCATAGGGTCTTTAATGTTCACCGCAAGCAGACTGGTATGGATCCGAGTCTCATCCCATTTACATCAGTGTAACGTCACTGTTCCTCCTGGTGCGTAAGGGGGTGTGGCCAGGGACAGGAGCCTGGTATGGGAAGAAGGGGTATGGCTGTGGGAAAGGGTCATGGTAGAAGCACCACTGAATTCCAACTATTCCCTTAGCTCTATAGACATCTGGGGACAAGCTGAGGCAATGCTAAGGCTGTCCTCTGCACATCAGACTCCGGCAGTCTCCAGAGAGCCCTCAAAGTCCCAGTAGAGGGACTGGAGCAAAAGTGAAGGAAAGCCAGTTTAGCTGCCACTCTGCAGAGCTCAACTGCACTGAAGAATTGTTCCTAGGGGATCTAGTATTATGGTCCTTCAGGCCTTGACCTGTATAGCAAACACATCCCAAAGCTTAGGGCCTGGTTTAGTTTACATTTAACATGAGGTAAAATAGGAGTTGAGCTGGGTAAAAGTTTTGGGCAAAACTTTTCTTTTCCTGAGAGAAATATGCATTTTTAGCCACCGCAAAACTGAATTCTTCCCGGTTTTGCTGAATTTATTTATTTATTTTAAATCTGCAAAAGTCAAACCCTTCATTCTGCCATTTTGGGAACAAAACCTTTGGATTGTTCAGTTCGCAATAACTTTGTCTTGAAGTTGCCTTCACCTTTATTTTAAAATTTCAAATGCTTAAAGTCTGAATAAACCATTTCCTTGTAGGCTGAAAACAAATGTTTTTTTGACTTGAAATTATTTGTTGATTATTCACCACAAATTTTAGGAAAAATCCATGTTCAGTTTGACTTGAGATAGTCTGATGTGCTGGGCAATTCTGGAAAAAGAGAGAGACTCCATTATTTGCTTAGATCTGGTCAGTAGTCACTCCACTGAGACCAGTGGTGTGACAGTGGATTAGAACTGCTGAGAGTGAGAAGAGAATAAGGCCTTTGCCTTATGTCTCAGTAATGGAGCATCTATCTTCAATCTAAGAGGGTCGGCAGGGGCCCTAAGAACCTTTTCTCCTCCCCCAAGAGCCTTCAGCAACAGGGATTCAATGTTGGGCATCTGTTTCTATGAAAACCCAGAGCCAAACCATGCTGGGCAATTGGTGCACACAGCTCCCCTTAGCTTCAGGAGCCACTGCACATACTGACCTGGGGTTATTAAGTCACAGATAGATGGAGATGGGAGGCTGGTGTTGGACGTGACCGCACTCTGAGGTTCCCCATCATAACTGATGGTGTCTTTCCTCTGCCCTTTCAGTTTTGAGAGAGAGAGAGAGTGAGTCCCTCTCCCCGTATCCCATTAGTAATAATAACACTATAAAGGTTGCCCTTTCACAAAGCAGGCAACCTATGAATCACCAACCTGGCTGAATCAGAGACTTCCTTCCCCCCGCCGCAACTATCCCATACTACCCTTTCCCAGCCCTGCTCCCCACCCATGTCAGGACCCAAATGATGGCACCAAGTCTTTCTTTAAAACAGCTCCCAACATTTAGAAAGCAAGAAGGGGGCAAAGACCAATAAAACAGAATGAAAGAGCTATAAAAACAAGGCATTGCTGAATCCTCTTGAATCCACTCCCCCCGCCCCCCACTGCCTTGCCCCATTTGGGATTGAAATAACCAAAGCGAATCTGAGAGACTTTAATTGGAACAAGTTGCTGGCACAGTTCTTTGCTGGAGTTTCCTTCACCCTGTAAACAATTGGCCTTGACTGAAGCTCCCAGGCTCCCTGGAAAAAGCAAAGCGGTGGTGGGGGGAGGGGGGGGATCTGAGTCAACACATCTGATGCACTTTCCCAGCAGGCAGGGCTGGGAAGTCCGGTCGGGGTTGTATATTCAGATATGTCTTCCTCTTGATGCATTTTGACACCACACATCTGTGGGTTGTGCACAGTGGTGAAAGCATAGAGGGAGGGGAAGCATGAGAGAGGGTGTGAGAGGGATGGCAGTGCAGAGGAGGGGAGATAGAAGGAGCAGTGTTGAGTGGAGGGAGGTGGTTGGAGAGGAGAAGAGAGGAAGCAAAGTGAGAAGAGGATGGAGGACCATGGAGACAGTAAGAGCCAATGGAGCAAGATAATGGGGTGGGAGGGTGTCTGGAGGAGTTAAGAGGAAAAAAGAAAGAAGGCAGTGCCCTGACAAGGTGATTGGGCTGCATGGAACCATCCTATGTGAGCCTCTGGTTACTGGCCAGGAGAGCTGACCAAACAACTGGCTTGGGGCTTCTGTGGCCCGAGTGAGAAAAATTTTAAAAAGCAGGTTGCCTTGAATTAAAATGTTTTCAAAAATGGTGAACTATTCTTTCGTGTTAAGGTTTTTAAACCTATTTTTTTAAAGATCTATCCATGTGAACAATGCAATAAAATCTGGAGCAAAAAGGGGTTTCAAATCAAAGATCAATTTTTTTTTTCTTCAGGTTATTTTCTTTTCTTTTCTTTTCTTTTTTTTGACAGAAACAAATCAGTTACTTCAACTCCAATTCACAAATTGTTCCCCTCACGTCAAATATGCATTTGTCATCGAATAAAGCTTTCACACATTTTATGGGCGGTGCAAAACACCAGTGCATGTGGACACGGGCAACCCCATTCTGCTGACTGAGTGAGAGAAGGCTATTTACCGTAGTTGTGAGCTGAAGATGAGCAGGGAGAGGATGAACAAGGGGTAGATGTGGAGGGGGAACAGGAAGATGATTCAGCAAAGGCTAGATCGATCAATACATAGACCTGGCCCTATGAGCTTTCACGTGCCCCTGAATTATTCTAAACATCCTGTCTAGATGAATCCTGCTTTAAAAATATTTCCATCTGAAATTATTCCAGTTTACAATTTCTCTTCAATAACAAACAAATGCATTAATGGACCTCAACCTGCACGCCTGCATACACACACACACCACAGCCAAGTTGTCAATCATTTCAGCTAGATGCTTTTTTATGACTACCCTCCTTCTCTAAAGTCATGTTTATTATTAC
This sequence comes from Sternotherus odoratus, assembly GCA_032164245.1. Classification (NCBI taxonomy): domain Eukaryota; kingdom Metazoa; phylum Chordata; order Testudines; family Kinosternidae; genus Sternotherus; species Sternotherus odoratus. Next base: position 9,808,475 of record JAVMKO010000020.1, read on the forward strand.
AGCTAAATAGTGAATTTTCTAATAGCCTTTTTATGTGGCCTTTAAAATGTCTTCTCAAACAATCAAGTGAACCTTCTCATAAAATACTCCTTAGTGGAAGAGGGGCGAGATTCTGTATGAAGATTAGAATCGGGCTTGGATTCTTGCCGTTGTGTATGTTTCATAGCAAATGTTCACTAAGAGAGGGTGTCTAGTAAGATGTGGAAAAACTAAAAAGCCGGAGCCATGCTTTGCATTCTGGGCTCCTCGTTTTTCAAATATTTGACTTGTTAATTATTATTTGTATTGTGGTAGCATCCACTTGAGAAGCATTTTTATTTTCTTAAAAGCATGCGCCTTTAAAGTCTTTGAGACACTGAAAATGAGTCACTTTTTAAATCTACTTTCTGATAGTTCCCTAACGTAAATGTTCCCTAAATAATGCGATTCACAACTTGGCCCTGCAATTTGCAGTTGACACAATTATTCTTAGTTTTGCTCTCATTGCATTAAACTGAAAGGAGAATGATGGGGGAATTCTCTTCTTTTTTTCTTTTTACTTCTTTTCTTCTTTTGTTTTCCTTTTTCCTTTTCCTTTTTCCCTTCTCCCTTCTCAGTCCGCCAAAGAATTGTTTGTGTGAGTTCTCTTATTAAGAAAGACTGACAGAAGAATATTGTTCATTTGTTTTTCCCCATAATTTGGATTTGTCTTATTTTCACTGCAGGGGGAGAGGGAGGGAGGATAATTGGACTGCTAGTGAATCCGATCCAGAAGCCACTGTGTTTCAAGGGGAGTCTATCCATTGACTTCAAGGGCTTTGGATCATACCCCAAACATATAAAGTTATTCACAGAGGCATTTGCAGGATCTGGGTATCAGCTGATAAAATCAGCTGAGATTTTACCCTTAGGATCTGTTATTCAGGGAGGCGAGACAATAACACTAAAATAAAACCAGTCGTAAGGTTCAGAGATTTGGAACAAGCTGTGGTGAAAAACATTGAAATTTCTGGGGATTATCTAAACCGGCCTTTTGAGTCCCTGCCCATCCCTGATGCCACGCCCTTCCTCCACAAACTCCCTGGGATGTTATTGCCTGATACATGGTTGCAGCTTCAGAACACTTTCCCACTGCTATCCTTCCTCTGGGGTATCATGGATAACCGCTCATGTAAATGCTATCTCTTCTGGTATTTTTAGAACCCCAGAATTGGGGTATTTTGGAGCCTATTTATGTGCTAATGCCAACCTTTTCAGATATCCTTGGATTTTTGTATACTTAGATTTCTTGGTGCCTAACTTGAGACAGCAGTGGCCTGATTCTCCCCTGCCTTCCATAGTCACTTACACCTGTGCAACATAAGCATAAAACATTGCCTTATCAGAATAACAATCTGCGCCCATTTTGCACTCCACACACAGATATAAATACACAAGGTGTAAGACAGTGGAGAATGAATCCTCCGGGCTTTTGTGAACCTACTTTTACTGTAGCAGTTTGTCCCTTGCTACAACTTCTGTATTAGTGATCACAAAAGGTGAAATTCACTCTGTGCAGTGGGCTGGCACAAAGCCTACATGTCAATTAAGTCTCACTTATTCTGTGAATTTAAGTGGTTTATAGACCTACTATTGGCCCTCTTCCCAGGGCGAATGTCAGGCTGGAAGATTATGAGTGTACGGCAAATGGTGAGGGGCAAGAGACTGACCACGGTAAGCACAAATTGCACTCCTGGTGTAATTTACAAGAAATTGGCATTCATCATCACGGGCAGCTAGCTTCCTCAATGAGAGTTAAAAGTTCAATTACGCTCCCAGTCAAGATGTACAGAACTATGATGTCAGTTACTAACCACATCCTGCTTTGACTCTGGAGGGTTTTCCTTTTCAAGGTATGAGAGCCATGGATGCTAATCCCTTAATTTGTTGTTTGTCCATGTATTCCTTGAACACTGATTTTAGAAATTTAGCCATTGATTAATAATATCTAGCTCTTGTATCACACTTTTCATCAGTAGAGCTCCAAGTGCTTAATAATTGAGATCTGAACCATTCTCTCCAATTTACAGATGGGGACACTGAGGCACAGGGAGGTGAAGTGGTTTGCTCCAGGTCATCCAGCAGGCCGTTGGCAGTGCTGGGAATAGAATCTAGATTTCCCAAGTCCCAGTCTAGTGCTCCAGCCACTCTGCAGCCTAAAGAAAGGCTACAAGTGAGAAACAAAAATACTCTGACACTGGCATGTGCCACCTAATTTTCTATTCATCTACTATCTCATCTACTTAGGTACTTGTCATGAATTTATAATACACGTGTAACTTGCATTCTAGAGATCCCTAAATTACACACATTCTTTCAGTTAGAGGGGTGGTGATGGAAGGGTCAAGGAGCAAATTGTAAACATTTTTCGTATCATAGGGGTGCCCACAGGACTCAACTGAGATTTGTCAGACCCATTGTGCTAGAACCTGTACACACATACACAGCAGGAGGCTGTCCCGGACCCAAAGGGTATCAATCTAAATAGACAGGGCAAGGGGTGAGAGGAGAAACAAAGTCACAAAGAGTGGAAATGACTTGCTTGGGTTGGGATGGCTTTTGGGGAGTGTGATCAGGGCAGCTGCCTTGAGCACCAACATTCAGGGGTATCAAATCCCCATTTGTGAGGGAGGCAGTTATTTTATTTGAGGAAGGTTAGTAGCAGAGTCAGGATTAGAACACCGCTCTCGAGGACCTCAGCCCAGTGTCTACCTCTACTAGACTTCGGAAGAGACGAAGCCAGATCCCTGCTAGTGTAACTTGGAAGAGCTCCACTGACTTCAACTGGACACTGAGTTATACCAGCTGAGGCTCGGGCTGGTACAATTTTACCAGAGCTTGTAAAATGTGCTTGGATTCTTTCAGTCTCTCTCATTTATTGTTAAAAATGAATTGAAAATGCTAAAAGCACCCTGAGCAGTCAAGAGTGACCAGAGAATAGTGGTAGTTATGGTATTAGTGGTTACTATTCATTTTAAACTAATTGCAGCCCAAGGTAAAACCAAATGCAAGAGTGAGTTCCAACCAACAAAGCGGTCCATAATTGAGGTTATAACCACTCTTCTTCTCTAGTTGCAGTGCTGTTTGATATTCAGGACCTTGAAATAAAGATGATGGTGTTGGTTTTGGACTGGGTTCCAGCCGTTAATCTAGGGCGACCAAACAGCAAATGTGAAAAATCAGGACCGGGGGTGGCGGGTGGGTAATAGGAGCCTATATAAGAAATATACCCAAAATTTGGGACTGCCCCTATAAAATCAGGACATCTGGTCACCCTATGTTAATGGCAAAGAAGACTGGGGAGAAGTTCAGCGCTTCTGATTCGTCAGACTGTTTCTCAATCACTTTCTCTATGTGGCCAAGTCCATTGTTATGTGCAGTACCACACGCACAGAATCTGCTGCTGATCACAGCTTAACCTGCTGAAGCCAATGGCAAAATTCTCATTGAATTCGACGGGAGCAGCAGCAGTCCCTTAAAAAATGGAAATGATGCACAAGTGGCCTGTGGGTCAGATTGTTAGAGATGAGCCTAAACCAAACCCCTGAATCTGAGCACCCTAGAATTTAGGAGGGGATGGGAAGAGAGAGTCCGGGGTCCAAATCTGGATCTAGATTTGACAGTTGTACCCCACCTCTGTGAGGGGCTAGCCCAGAAAAGTAGAGGCAATAGGGCTAGTAGAAAATTATCAGTCGAAAGTTGTTTTTGTTTTGTGCGATGGCAAATTGGGATTTCTACTCAATGGAAAGTTTCATGGAAAGTGTCTGCTTTCCTCTTTAAAAAAAATAAATAAATCAGAAATCCCCCCACAACATTTTCAGCTTCAAGTGGAAAATTATGATTTTTCCATTTAAAAAAAAAATCAACAATTTTTTTAAAAACTGTGTTTTTAACAAAAAGTCATAATTGGCATGGGGGCGGGAAAACAATTTCCAACTAACTCAAATAGACATCAGATACATGCACAGGCTCCCACTAATGCCCCCCCACATTTTACTGTCTTGGGTCAGGGCACTCAGCCGTCTGTTGTTCTGCCTCTTGCCAATACCTCATGCTTCAAAGGAAGGTTAGTAAATTCAGTGATACAATTAATAACAGAAAGGTGGCTCAGTCTTCTGTACCAGATGTTGAAGAGAGTGAAGAGAGGCAGGTAGTAAAGCAGTGGGAAATATCTGTGGGCCTAAATGACTTTCACAAGAAGTCTGTAGCAGAACTGAAAATTGAGCCCGCCCTATCTCCTGAGTCCCAGCCCCATGCTTTACCCACAAAGATTGTCTTTTCTCCCTTCATACTATTTGAGCTCCTATTTGGATAACAAGTTCCTGTTACCCCGGCTGGCATAGAGAACTGCTATGCTAGTGCCTTGGTGTTACGCACATAGAGAAAAGGACAAGATGTTTTCTTCCTGACCTTTGAAAGCTGGAGAGGGAAACAGAAAATGCCTATAGCGTACCTAAGGGAGCTGCATACAGTATTGTTCAATAGGGAGGCCCCGCCAGCAAGTTCCAGGTGGTTAACATGAGGTTTGCTTTGGAAACTGGGAAATCTTTGATGATTTTTTTTTTAACTGGGTACCATCCTTTTTAACACCCTTGTACACAGCAGACGTCAATGTCTGCCATTAACAAAGACTTGTAAAAGAATAAGGCAGTTGCTAAGGAAACTTCTGTTGCACAGGAACTAAACAAACAGCAGCATGTTAAACAAGGAGCCGTGCAAACTAGGGGCCCAATTCTGCAAATCTTTATTTAGGCAAGTACCCCCTTGACTTCTTTGGGGGATCTCCACTACTCATATAAGTAAAGGTTTGCAGGTTCAGGGCCAAGTATAAGACAAAAGCTCCCTAAAGCAGTCTCAAAACTTTAAGAATTAACTGTTTGGAGAACGTCAAGGCAGCAGCAGCATGCTGTGGAAATAGCACACATCCATTTCCGGCCTCCAAATATAGTTAGTTGTCATTTGAAAGCAGCCCTGTAATCTTTGTTGTGATATTAATTTCACCCAGAGATGCTAACAGGAACCATTCTGTGTACAGAGCCCTCAATCTTCAGCTAATCTTTAGGAAGTGTAGAGCAGCTCTCAAAGATTAGCCACTTTTAAATGAAACAAGCTGTGCCACTAGAATGTGTCCAGGTGTCTGTGCACTTTAAATAGTTTGTCAGGTTTTTCCTGCTGGTGAGGTTGGAAAGGCTGTTTTGCTCCTTCGGTTTATTGACTGGCGGAGTTCAATTCATTATGAGCTCAATTTTTTTCAAACAGCTTTCTTCCATTTAGATACTAAACTAACTTTCAGTTTACAAAAGTGCTCCGCTGAGCTATTTGGAAATCTCCCCTTAAAATTTACCTCTGCCTACAAAAAAAAAAACAAACACTTGACAATGGTTAGGCAGCTGGTATTCTGTGACTGCTGCTTATCATCCTGATCGTAATTATCTCACTGCTACCTTGTGTTCTCCCACCCATCTGTTTGTTAGATCTTCCTGTTATCCCTAGTCCTTTACTTAGGGTTTTGTGTCTTCACTGAACAAGAAGTTAATAGCTCTCTCAATGTAAAATTGTAGTGGAGATCGGGAAAAAGGCAGTTTTTACCTTTGAGCTGGACACACATTTTTGTACAAAACTTTTTTAACAACAAAAATGAAGATTTACTGGCACCAAATTTTTTTGTTGAATTCATGTTAATTTTGCCAAATTGGTTCTGTTGAAAATATATCAAACTTCTGGATGGGGGGGGGGGGGTTCAAAATTGTGTGGGTTTTTTTTCCCTGACATTTTCAAAGCAAAAATCCCCATTTTTTGGAAACAAACAAGTCATAAATAGTCTTTAATTTTATTTATTTAAAGGCCAAAACATTTTAAAATGATCCAATTCAAAAGAAAACATTTCAGTTTTGTTGAAAAGAAACATTTTGTTCCGCCCAAAACAACTTTCTTGTCTTTTTGGTTCACCAATTATTTTTTTATTTCATTTTCAGTTGGTCACAAACTAATTTTTCCCCATTTTTTCCAAATTGCCAATGAACTGAAAAATCCATTATTTGCACAGTTCTGGTATCTACTCAAGTTCATCACTTTGCCTCTCAACTGGAGTTCAGCTCATCTAGTTACATCAAAGTAACAACTACTATGTCTTGTCTCCACTAAGTTGTACAGCAAGATACTTTCTCACTGTAAAACACACATTTTTTTGAAGTGAACAACAGCCTTTGTCTACGCAAAGTTGTCTATGCCCCTGTTTGTTTAAAGTTGTGAATTTTAAAGTGACTTACTTGAACTGGTATGAACTGCTATGTGAACACTATTATTTCAGGTTATTTTGGATTAGTTTAAATCAGTTAGGAGAATTTCTAGACTACACCAAAATAAGCCACTCAAACCAAAATAAGATTCACCATATGAGGGTTTGCACCACTTTAACTGAACTAGTTCAAATTTGTGTATAGACAAGACCCTAGATTATAAACTCTTTGGAGCAAGGACCATTTCGTTGTTATGGATTTGTGCAGTGCCTAGCACAATGGGGTTGAGATCTCTAGGCACTACCATAATACAAATAAGACATCATTATTCTAACCAATAGAAGCAGCTAGATACCTCAGTACCTGGTCCTTATTTACATGTCTAAATGGGAGATGAGCTGCTGTGAAAATCTAGCCCTATTTAAGTGTGATTGATTGTTTTACTGGTTGTCATTTGTAAGCGAAAGTCCATTGTAGTGGGGTGGCTAAAACTAAGAGCCCAGGACATTTGGATTTTATTCTTGGCTCTGCCATTAGCCTGCTCAGTGACTAAGGACAAGTCACTTCACCAAGCCATGTCTCAGTTTCCCCATCTATATAATGGGGCTAAATGCTACTGCCCTCCTTTGTAAAGCGTTTTGAGATTTATGAATGAAAAGCATTAGGTTGATATTAATTGTTAGGGCATCAAAAGTTTTTTTTTGCATGGTCTTAGTTAGTTGTTTGTTTAATTCTAGAGATATAAATAAAATAACAAAATAAGTGAATGCTAAGGGCCTCTCTCTGCATGGATCTACCTTATAGTTGAAGGGGATGATCAGCCAATTGTATTAGTGGTCTCCATGGGGATGGAGATAATTAGACAAGAAGATGAATAACAGACGCGAGGCTGAAGGGTTTGGGCCGGCCACAGTAGTCGCACAGGGAATATGCAGGAAAGCCGTACTGATTTTCCCATGGAGCCTCTTCTTCACTATTACCACCATCATCCCCTTTTAAATAGTTACTGTATTTTTTGTGTGATCAATACTGGCCCTGGGTTTGATCCTGGTTCCCCTCCCAGCCTTTGACTGTTTCGAATGTAAACTTTTCAGAGTAGGTACTGTCTCTTACCATGGGTATGTTCAGCACTTGGCACAATGGGCCCCTGTTCTTGGTTGGGACCTCCAAGTACTGCTGTAATATATACAAAATAACCCTGCTTCACTCTGAAGTCTCTGGGAGTTTGGCCATTGACTTTAGCATGGAGCTGGTTTGGAAATTTTCTATTGCAGTGATTTTCAGTGAGCTTTTCTGCAGAAAAGGAATGTTTCTATTGAATTTTTGTGTGTGTTTTTTCCATCAAAAAAATGAAAATTTAATCTTTATTGTCATTTCCCCTCCTCCTCCCTACCACCACTGTAAAAAGACAACATTCCCTGTCTAGCTCTAGTTCAATGGGAGTAAAATTGGGTCCTGTTTTGGGCAGGAGGGGAAGGACGAGGGGGAGAAACACTGTGGGAGCCATTCCTGTTTGCCCTCTGCAAGGTATGAATGCCAATAACAGTTCCGCAGTAAAAACAACCCAGCATCGAGTAAAGCGGAAAAACAGCTGCTAAGTGTGGAGAATCAGAAATCTGATTTGAATAAGAGTAACCAGATTGCAGGAACTTTAAATAGATTGGAGACTAACGTAATTAAAATAAAAAGGTTCAGAGCACATTAAAGGGCATTAATATGCAATAAGGAAACTCTTAACCCACCAATTCTCCACATACACAGTCATCAAGGAAAAAGGAGCAATGCCCATAAAACCGTTCTCTTAGGAAGGGCAATGGGTTCAGTGCCTGACAAGAGATCAGTAGCTGAAAGTAACAGCATTAAATGGAAAGTTCCGTTATTGCCGGATGTTTACTACAAAAAAGCCATGATCCCACAAGGTGCTGTGGCCCATGCAAGCAAAGCCTTGCCTCTGTTTAGTTCCATTGCCTTAAATAAGACTCTGCACAGGCACCAAGGTCTATCGATAGGACACAGAAATTGATATGTCTTTCTAGCGTCCTATCTTCAACAGTTGCTGAGAGGAAGGTGTATGGGGCTCTGCAGTGAAAGAACCTGCCCACGGGGGAAGTTTCTTCTTGACTATTATTAGGTAGCAGTTGGCTTGTATCCAGAAGCATGAGAGTTTGCATCTCTGGAAAGACTCTTACATTAAATCAAGTTAAAACCTAAATTTTATTGCGGGATCTGAGTTTGAGTTTGGCCATCCCCAATGAAAAGTGTTATTGGTGCCATTGCAGCTTCCATGCCAGCCCAGAAATTCTGCTGGTTTTTCAACCAGCTCGCTGACATTTTTTTGACCAACAAAACATTTTGTCAAAATCCTGAAAATTTGCAAAATTGGAAGTTTCTATGGCTATTTAGATGGTAAGCTGTCTGAATCAGGGACTGTTTATTATGTACAGTGCTTTGCACAATGGGGCTTTGATCTCAGTTTGGGGCCCTAGATGTTGTAATACAAATAATAAGAGTAATTTAGGGGATGCAACTGTGCTGAATTTAATGGAGTTACGTACAGAGATATCAGGCCTCAGTTTGGTGCATGGAGCACAATGGTTGCAAATATCACATTTGACATATTACATGAATATTTCTTTATAGCAATGAATGGATTTCATAAATTTGAGTATGTTTATGCATTCACTGTACTACAGAGCCTCACAGTTCATTGTGTTGCTTATTTTTTTCATGCTAGAATATTTATCCCACTAATAATAAGAGACACTGAATAGTGATAGTGTGACACAGCATGTTAGAACTTTCTTACTTCTAAGATTCTGATATCACATGTAACGGTGCACTTGTGGGGTAACTGCTTTGACAACCAGGGAGTTACTCTGGATTTATACCACTTTGTATGAGGTCAGAATTTGTCCCAAACAATCAAACTCTTTTCCTAGTTGTTTCTTGCTATTTTATTCAAAAAATCTATTCCAAATATAAAGGAACCCTAATATTGTTCAACAATGAGGATGCGAAGAAAGTTGAAAAACCAGAACACTCTAAAGAGAGCAGGGTTTTTTTTCTCCTGGAAAAATTGAAACCATTTCCCAAGCCATGGAGACCCTAGATAAGTGGATTAGTTGGGAGCACTTATCACCACACCACTTAAAGATACAACCACAGTGCATTTTTACATTTGAAAATAGGGGAGATAGATGTTCTGGGTTCAGAAATAATTATAAATTGGGATTATTGCCTGGTATAAAAAATCCTTGATGCTGAAGGTTTTATGACAAGTCTTATTCTGGATTTATTGAGCCATGAAATGCACTTATGGCTAAGTTCTGAATGTCCCTTTCACAGTCTAATGTCTAAGGATATAAAATTGACTGGTTTGAGAACTAAGATAACAAGAGACTATCCATGAGCTTTAAAAGGGGGATCTTGGATTTTCACAGCTCCTTTCATGGAGAAATACAGCAAATGTCGAAGAGGTTGTTAGGGAGAAGACACTATAAAGATTTAATAGGGAAAGTATTCACTTTTTATGGTAACCCAAGCCCGAAGAAGGAGACTACTTATTACAGGATTTCATGAAACTAAATGCCTCTTGATCCCTTTCTGCTTTATGTTCCACCAAACAGGAGGTTCATTTTTAAAGGGCCAGATCCTTCCGATGGAGTATATTGGCAGGTAGCTCCATGAAAGTCAACGGAGCTACGTCAAATTACATCAGCTGAGGAATTGCTCCTTCCAAAAGAGTGAAAATTAGGAAACGGATAGGCTGGAATAGAAAACAGGAGGAAAAACATCACCCGAACGGAGCATGGAAGGAATAACAATATGCAGTCTCAAGTACAAATTACAACATATAAATCACAAAGCATTAAGTTTCTGGGGTCTTTGTGCAGGATGAAGGATTATCAATGGCTCTTTGCCCATTTACACCTGCGGAGGGTCTGGCCCATCTTGTTAAAAAAAAAAATAAATAGGTGCTACCTTCATCAGGCTCTTGGTTTAACCCATTCTGTGACCTTTATGCGACAGAAAATTTAGGTATTCAAAAGAGCTGGATGTGAGGCAGAGTGGTGCACCTCTCAAGCCAGGAAGCTGAGTTGCAGCCAACTCATAGGAACTTTTTTATGTACTAGTGTTGCCAAAAGATTAGGAACGACAATCAGCAACAAGAATAAGAGCCAGGGTGGACTCCGTCTGCCTGCAATAATAAAGACTCAGCCACTCCAACAGGGCTGGAAATACTTCTTCAGGGTTCAGCAAGGTCAGGGGGTTCTCAAACCTTTTTTACAGGGTGGACAATGCTTTTAACGCTTTGATTCTCCTGTAAGGCTGCGGTCCCACGGACCCCACCTCTCCTTCTGCGGAGATTTGTGGCAAATACAGCAATTGCTTCCATGGGAAGAGCACAGAATGTACCTTTTGCTGCCTTAAATCAGTTTAACAGCTGAAAATGAGGAGGAGGAGCCTGCATGATAGGCCTGATTCAGCTACCACGGAAATCTTGCCATTGATTTCAAAAGGAGCTGCTGGGTTCAATGCAAGGACCACTGGTAGATGATCCACAAACCTGTGCTATTTGTATGGCCCCCATTACCTCTGTATCTGAGCATCTCATCATCTTTAACGTATTTATCCTCACAATAGCCCTGTGGAAGCAGGGCAGTGCTATTATCCCCATTGTACAGATAGGGGAACTGAGGCACAGAGAAAGTAAATCTAAATATTAGCTGCTTACAGGGCATATGTTCATCTTCACTGGCTTTGTCACTTTTATATTATTAAGGCCCAGGAGTGCTCCCACCGAAGGCAGTGACAAAACTCCTATTGCCTCCACGGGGAACAGGACTTCAATTAACTAGAGCGAGAAAAAGCTACTGTCCACTTCCTTTTAGGCAATTTGGGGGAGTCCTTGCTTGCCTTGGATGATGCACTCCAGTAATTTATAGCCCAAGTTTTCCTGACTGGAAAAAGCAGCCATAAAACCTCAAATCTGTGGACCAAAGGAAAGTGTGTTGAATTTCAGGGCCAAAATAGGCCTTTGGAAAGGTAGAGCCATGGTGGGAAGTGGATAGAGAGAGGCACCATTGCGCAGTGTCTTCCAGACAGTGGGAGAGAAAATGGACCAGGCACTGGGACATCATAGTGATGGCGCAGTTATGAAAGCCCAAGCATAAAGATAAGCACAGCATAGACAGACATGTGGCAATTGAAATCTTAGATAGAAGGATAGTATGCACTGTGATTCGAGAGAGATTAAAAAGAAAATAGACATGAAACACCAGCTTTCAGATTAAACTCCCTTCCTCCCTTCACTTCAGGAAAACGTCTTCAGATTTCTCTCCTATAAAATCCAGCTCTGTCTACTCCTCCTTGTGTGGATAATAGTTGAACTTTTGTATTATACTTAAGAGTACAAAAATCTTTGTCCTTGTCTAAACTTTGCACTAACGGCCTTGTTTATGAGCTGTCTGGAGAGGGTCTGTGAATCAATGGAGCATTGTTCAATAAATAATAAAAGCCAGACACATCCAGTTTTCATTTTTATATGAGGCTTTTTTCCATGAGGGATGATACATAAAATCTCCTGAAGTGGAGAAACGTGGACGTATTTCTCTATAAAATGTAATTTAATCTCATCAATTAATTATCACTATGACATTCTGTCACTTGAAGCAATTTGTAAAGTATGTGTAAAACACAAAGCTTCCCATTAGGTTAGGATCCTCTTGTGTCTTTAAAAATCTCTTATCTGATCCAAGGAAACATACTGGATTCATTTCCATCCCTATGATTTATAAGCGGCAGCTTGGTTAATGTTTAATAATCAAAGATTTAAACCCATTACCCTGTCATCAATTCTGATTCATGTATATGCTTTTTCATCCTACTCAAAGTTTACGAAAAAATAGGACTTGCCATGCTGCATCAGGCTAGAAGTGGATCTAATTCAGCATTCTGACTCCCACAATGTCCAATACTGGCTGTTTCAAACTGAAAAGCAGGAACCCAACAGTGGACATTTATGGAATAAAACACTCAGGGGAATCTTTTTACTTAAACTAACCTAAGGTCATGGACCGTCATTTTATTTTGTGTATGTCTAGCCCAATGGAGTCATTACTGGGGTTCCCAGTCTCTACCATAATATAAATATTAAATAAAAATAGTGGCTAGCTTATTCCATAAAGTGTTTATTTCCCTTCTATTTGTTTCCTATCTGTGGATCGGATTCTGATACCTTTATACACATTGCATAGCATCTTAATCCACACACAGTCCCATTAACATCAATGGGATAACTCAGGAAGTAAGATGCTACTCATTTATGTAACTATAGACTGAGTTGGTCAGACTTTTTCATCCAAAGTATTTTTTGATGAACAAAATGATTTTCTCCTCAACAAAATTGTTTTGTTTTGTTTTTTTAAAAAACCCACACAAAATAATCTTTGAATGAAAAACTGAAGGTTGAAATTTTTTGCAGCTTTTTGGAAACGTTTTTGTTGAAAACTTCCCTTCCCTTCATCCCCACCCCAGGCCTCTAACAATATCCCTAAAAAATGAACACCCCTTCCCCCCCCCCCCATTTTTTGGCAGGTTATCAGGTTTTGGAACTCTTTACCAGCTTATCACCTTGCATCTGATGCCCCATAATCCTATCAAATGGGAAAAGAATATCTGCCCCTACCCCAACCCCCACTCTCACACATAGGGCTTGTCTTCACTACCTGCCAGATCGGTGGGTAGCAATTGATCTGTTACCAATCGATTTCTCGCATCTGGTGAAGACACGAGAAATCGATCGCCCGCGGTGCCCCCGTCGATTCCAGAACTCCAACTGGCCGAGAGGCGCAAGCTGGAGTCGACGGGGGAGCGCGCCGCCAAGTGCCGCCGCCATGAGGACGGCAGGTAAGTCGGCTGGAGATACGCAGACTTCAGCTACGTGATTCACATAGCTGAAGTTGCTTATCTGCAGTTGACCCCCCCCCCTCCCCATAGTGAAGACCAGCCCCTTGAGTCTCTCCACAGCTCCTCACTTCTACCGTTGACTAGCATAGCCAGTGGCAGTTTTAAATCTTGCCTTAAATTAAAGCAGTGCAGCTCTCAATTCTGCCTGTAGACCAGCCCTCTGACCCTGATCCAAAGTCCATTGACGTCCATGAGCTTTGGAGAAGGCTTTCAGTCTGCTCTTTTTCTCTCTGACCTGTACACGCTCACAAGGGTGGGTGACTTCACCAAATCTCTGGCACAGCTGGCTGGCTGTCGAGTTCGGGGTCAGGCACCCGCATGCCAGATACACCGCATCCCATTGTACATCTGCCACCTCTGGTCCCCAGCCCATGCGGGTTGCTTTTCTGAGTCTGCATTGAAAGCAGGAGGGCTCGTTAACAGGGAGAAAAGACCCAGAGCAAAATAAAACCATGCCCTTTCTTTTTTGCAGTGTTCTCGCTTTTTGCTCCTCTTTGCTCATTTCTGGAGGGGAAGGGTGCTGCTTCCTTGGCCTTATTTCCCCAATGTGTATTCATCTCAGAGAGGAAGAGTGCTCATTTAAAGAGGGAAGATTGGGTAGTGTTTAGGGTACTAACCTACGTCTTGGGGGAACTGGGTTCAGTTCCTGGCTCTACCATTGCCTTGTCGAGGGATCTTGAGCAATCTTTGTGCATTGGTACGTCCCTACCTCACACGGTCATGGTGAGGGTGAATACACTAAAGACTGGAAAGTGCTGAGATGCTATGGAAATGTGGGGCTATATAAATACCTATTACAGATCAATTCCCCCTGGACCTCAGAGCTGATATTTTCCTTAAAATAAGATCACTCAAGGGATTTGCTCGTCTCCTAAGCCTGAGGTGGGAAACAGAATGAAGTATTTTGTTAGGTACTACTTTGAAAAATCCCTTGGGTGGTCATCCAGAGCCCATTGAAATCTCCCATTGAAAGACTCAGGTCATATTCCGTTCTATGGCTGGAAGAGAAGGAAGAATATTGATGAGGAATAGAGGACCAAATAACTTCTCTGTGATTCACAATGACTAGGCAGCTCCATTTGCCAGGGGCTGGTAACATGGCTGGATACACATGCCTGTTTTTAGTTTAGATCACAGTCATCAGAAGGGGTCGCCTATTTGCGGCTAGCTTAAGTTGGGACAACTTCAGTCAGCTCTCTAAAGATCAGTGGTGCTCGATCAACCATCACCACTAAAAACAATGGGCATTTCAAAAAGCTTGCAGTGTGGAGTCCATATCTCCAGACTAATTTTGCATCTGGAATAAAAAAAGGAATCTTAAATCAAAACATTTGGGAAACTGCAAAAAAAAGAGGGATTGTGACTAGACTTTATCTTCCTAACCCAAGCTGGATAAGCTTGCAGTATCAAGTCTCATTTGACACGTAGAAATTAAAAACAGCTTGTGCTCACAGATTCCCTGTGCAATCTCCCAGTGCCTGAAATGAGCAACCCAGGCCGAGCACTATGCTAGGGATAAGGACTGATATCCCATGAGGTGTACCGACCTTCACTGCTTTTTTCCCTGTCAGAAATTAGGGTGTTGATCACCCTGCAACCTTTGTCTCCAAATTCATTTTAAAAAACCAATGGAGCTGATGCTTCTCTCTCTTGTGATCTGACACAAAGCCCATTGAAGTCAGTTGAGGGTGCAATCCATCCCATTATCCAATTCATTAATGAACAAAACTGACCCCAAGACATACCCCTGGGGCACTCCACTTGATACCCGCTGCTAATTAGACATTGAGCCATTGATCGCTACCCGTTGAGCCTGATGATCTAGCCAGCTTATAGTCCATTCATCCAATTGATACTTTTTTAACTTGCTGGCAAGAATACTGTGGAAGACCCGTATCAAAAGCTTTGCTAAAGTCAAGATATATCACATCCACTGCTTTCCCCATATCCACAGAGCCAGTTATCTCATCATAGAAGGCAATCAGGTTGGTCAGGCATGTCTTGCCCTTGGTGAATCGAGGTTGACTGTTCCTGATCACCCCCTTCTCCAAGTGCTTCAAAAAAAGGAAAGTTATCTGAAGCTTCTCATGAACTAGGCACCTGTTGGTTCAGGGGAACCTGTGACCAAATTTGGGAGAGTCCCTGTAGGCCATATAGTGCCTATGACACACAGCACTTTTTATTCCAGCTGTGGAGCATGTACAAAGTAGTCAGTAGAGTACAATACTTCCCCACCTCATACAGGAATTGTGAGGATTAATTCCTTATTAAGCATTTTGAGATCCTCAGGTGGGAGGTACTAAGTAATGCTATGGTATCTGTTTTATGCTAAAAGAACACACCAATAGAGAGAGAGGAATCTGTGAACACCGGCAATTGTCTGTAGCCAAGTAATTAAAAAAAAATTCCCTAAAGAGAGTTTTCTCAGGTGTGAGAAAGGGAAAGATTGTTTCATACTAAAGACAACAAAGAAGAGACACCCCCTATACATGCCCCTGGCTGAGTCTGATTTGGCAGACAAGCAGCGAGATGGCATGACAGCCAGAAATACTTTTATTAAGAGACTCTTAAAGGTTCAGATTCTTTGGCTAGAAATCCATGTGATTCCTTCAGCTGAATTCATCCCATTGAAATCAGTGACTCAGACACAATCATGATGAGTCAGTCACATTGGGCTCAGTAATTAAGATCTTTTATACCCAAAACTTCCAAACCTGGGCTTTGGTTAAATACCTGAGTCATTTATACTATTTCTGTTCCCGCACTGGCTCGCTTGCACCCAGGGAGAGAGCTGAACATAGCCAAATAGTGTAGGGTTTATGGCACTGGGCTAAGATTTAAATAATTCACGTTCCACCATAGACTTCTTGTGTCACCTTAAGCTCATCACTCAGCCCTGCAGTTTGGCCTATGAGCAAGTGAATGTCCGGGCGCACCAAAGTGCTGCACTGTCACTCATGCACATGGATTCTGCAGGCGTGAGCTAAAAGGTACCTAGTTCACATGAACACCGTTCTCTTCACATAGCACCAACAGCATCCGCCACGGGGAGTTACAGCATAACACTTGGTGCACTCTGAAGTTCGTATTAGCCCATGAAAACTTATGCTTCAATACTTTTGTTAGTCTTTAAGGTGCCACAGGACTCTGTCACTTATTTGTATAGAAAGTTCCTAACACAGTGGGGTTGTGATCTCAGCTGAGGCCTCTAGGCAAAACTGTACCATTCATAATTATGCCAAATTCAGCTCTGTGCTGGAGCTTCTAACCCCCTGCAACATTTCAGAGTTTTTGCAGTTGAGGCTTTGGGACAGTGTGAAAGTAGCTGAGCTAATACCACATTGCAAAGGAAATCTAGCCAATTATCCAGCGCTTTTCAGGCTAAAGGGTCTATATTCCTAGCTCAGATCAGCCTCTTTTTTTCATCCGTGCAGCTTGCATCCATCTGTAGCTGCTAAACTCAAACAGACTAATCCAGTATCCAAGCCGTAACGTGATTCACCACCACCGTATATTAGCTGTCTTACAAGAATAAGAACAGCAGCAGCAGTCAGCTCTTGGATATGCGCCATGCTTTTATTACTTATTAACTTATTTTTATATAGCTTTTGGCATGGCAAGGAGTCCTACTTTAATTATAAACAGGAATGAAGAAGCCACAAGAGGAAATCATACAATATTGTAGCCGGATAACTGCTGTTGCACTGATTACACAAGGGTTCTTATCAAAGCTGACACAGAGCTAGGGCAGTGCAGATATTGTGTTGGAAGCTCCAGGCAGCACGGTTGATGCGTGGGAGAGAGCCTCGAAACAGAAGTAAATGCATTGTAATTCGGCTGAACTAAATTATCCATGGGGAACTTTTTTCCCCCTCTCTGCTTTTCCCCCTATTTCTTTAATGCAAAATGAAAGACAAGTCTTGGGGGGACTGAAAAATAAGATAAATGCACAACCTTTTTTCTTTCAACATGTCCGAGGGGGTGGGAGGTGGGGGAGAGGAAACCTCATTTTGACACAAGGACCAGCTATGGCTACAGATGGTTGTTTGTAAAACCATGAGAAAACTCTTGATTCTCATTTAAGACTTCTCCAAAGAAACTGACAGCTACTGTGTAGTCATGCTGCTAATGTCTTTGCAATGGCTAGGAAGAACTGGCAACTCCGCCTTGACTGTAGATTCCATTTGCTGAGCTATCCGCTGCAGCCATTCCACCTTGGACTGTGAACTTGTTAAGCTTAACCACGCCCACATTTGGGGCCAGTTTGTGAACCCCGTTTCTCCCTCCAGTTACTCATGTGAGTAAACTTGATGCAGCTGCACAAGCCCAGCTGCAGTGTAAACCTCCCCTTTGGAGTCAGCTTCTCAGTTCCCTCTTCCTTATTTTTCCATCCAAAGCCCAATTGAGTCAATAGAAAGAGGCCCTAAGTACATCATCGCTGTGCAGGCATCTCAAACACACTCCCATCCAACCCCTTGTATTGGTTTTTCAAAAAGTCACTGATGCTGTCTGTGCAATTTGGAGCCCAGCATTGTGGAGGGTGAGTGGACTTGAGGCTTTTCCTGCTCACAGTTTATAAAGGAATAGCGAGCCAGACACTTTTATTATGCCCAAAGGGGATTCAGACCAAGGATTCTGGATGAAGAATTATTACCTTAATTTTACAGATAGCAACTGAGAGACAGAGATTAAAGCCCTGATCCTGCAAACATTTATGCATATGCATAATTTTAAGCATGTGCATAGTCCCATAAAGTTAATTATATGCATACGGGTTCGCAGGATTGGGGCCTTAGCCTCTCTCTGTCTAACTTCACCATCTATAAAAAGGGGATGATAGTACCTCTTCATCAGGCTTGTCTATTTAGATGTTAAACTCATGTTGGTAGGGAAAGTCCATGTGTCTCCCCAGCACCTAGCACAATGGGGCCGTGATATCAGTTGGGGCTTCTATGCACAATTGTAATACAAATAATGTATAATAATAACAAATGGAAATAAAATAATGATGCAGGACCAGATTTCTAAAAGGTATTTAGGTGACTAAAAATGCAGATAGTTGCCTAGCAAGATTTCAAAAGCACTCAGGTGTTTAACTCCCATTGAAATCCCACTAAGTGCCTAAGCACCTCTTAAAACTCTGGCCCTAAGTGATTTGCCTTTGGTTACAGAGTGAGTCTGTGGCAGGATACAAATTGAGCCCTCATCTTCTGAGTCCTGGTCTATTACCTTCACTTCAAGACGATCCTTCCTCTCTTTAATCAAGGAACAGGGACTCATGATGTCCCAACCTTCCCCACTCTGAGACTGCAAATTTTACCATGTATGTCCCTGTGCTGATGAAAAGCAAGCTCCTTTGATTGAGTACTAGAGTGTCCTGCATAACAGCCAGTTAAATGGAAAGTGTATGTTCTTACAATATTCATGTAATTAACAACCTGCTACGAAAGCAACATAGTTTTCCTAAGCTACAGTCAACCCCTGTTTGTAATTCAAGGCTGGGAACATCCAAAGCAAACTTCTAATTGATTAGAAATCAATATTTACATAGAAGGACTCCAGTAGAATAGGAGGAAGGTCTATGGAAAATCAGAAGGCTTATGCTTGCTTGGAACAAACTGTTATTTTCAGGGTAAAATGAATAAAAGATGATGAGGCTAATTTCAAAATCCCTTCACGGTATCACTCTGCCTAAGAAATTTTCCATTGTCTTTGGGCAATAGCGTAAGTAATCACATTGCGTCTGTTGTTTTTAGTTTATAAATAACCGTTCCATGCAAGATTGAGAAACTACCACTTTTTTTATTACTTAGGCACGCTCGCGAGAGGAAGTGGTAAATGCATACCAGATCAAGATGGCACAGAAACATTCTGGACAGTTAGTAATTATGCGGTGCACATGGGCTTCAAATGCTTGGGCTAGCAGAGTCAAAGTCTGCTGCATTCCACAGGTATGACCCCATTGAAGCTAATGTGGGCTGGGCTGGTCCAATTGAGAGCAGAGTTTTCGGCATTTGTAGTGGGGAGAACTCATAGGTAGGGGGAAGATCACTGGTGCGTTACAATTAGTAACTATAGTAGTAACCCTCCCTGTGATGATTAATTATTGTTGTAATGCATTTATTTGTATTGTGGGGCTGCTCATCAGTCACCAACCAGGACCTGATAGTACCATGCTTCAGAATTGGTGAGAATTAAGGAGCAAAGCAAGTGGGAGTGGGACATGATGAACAGGAGTGAGCACTGCCATGCCAGTGTGATTAGACCCTCAAATGGCCTCTGCTTCCTTCCTTCCTTGTATCACTCACATTCTACTAATCTTGGCCTTTTTGCAGAGGGAAGAAGAAATGGAGAGGGTGATTTTTGTGGGATTTTTGCATGCTGCCTTTCCTCTAAAAATCTCAAAGCACTTTACCAGTATTAACTATGTTTCACAGTAGGTCTGATTCTGAGATGTGTGGCGTGGCCTCATCACCCTTTAGCTCTGACGTGGTGGCTGCTCAGTGCCTCCTTCACTTCCTTGGATGATGATGCCATGTGGAATCATAGAATATCAGGGTTAGAAGAGACCTCAGGAGGTATCTAGTCCAACCCCCTGCTCAAAGCAGGACCACCACCAACTCAATCATCCCAGCAGGGCTTCATCAAGCCAGGTCTTAAAAATCACTAAGGAACCACCACCTCCCTAGGGAACCCATTCCAGTGTTTCACCACTCTCCTCATGAAATAATATTTCCTCATATCCATCCTAGACCTCCCCCACTGCAACTTGAGACCATTACTCCTTGTTCTGTCATCTGCCACCACTGAGAACAGCCGAGCTCCATCCTCTTTGGAACCCCCCGTCAGGTAGTTGAAGGCTGCTGTCAAATCCCCGCTCACTCTTCTCTCCTAACCCCAGTTCCCTCAGCCTCTCCTTGTCAGTCATGTGCCCCAGGCTCCGTATCATTTTCATTGGATTCTGTTTTCATGAATTCTGTTCCATGCTATGGCACCGACTCACTATCTGACACTGGGCAAGCCACTGCTTCTCCCTGTGTCTCAGCCACCTCATCTGTTCAATGGGCGTTGATGATGGGCCAAATCCTGAGTTGATGTAAATCAGCCTAGCTCCAAGGAAGCCGCTGATTATTCTAACTGACATAACTTCGGAGGTTTAGGGCAGGTCTGCATTGAAACAGCTGCAGTGAAGATTCTACTACGCCAACAGGAGAGCTTCTCCCATCAGCGTAATAAATCCACCTCCACAAGAGGCAGTAGTTATGTCAACAGGAGACACCCTCCCATCTTCATCACACTATCTACATAGGGGGTTAGGTCGGTATAACCGCATGGCTCACGGGTGTGGATTTTTCATGCCCTTGAGTGACACTGTTACCTCCATGTAAGTTTATAGTGTAGACCTGCCCTCAATAAGATACATTTGTAAAGCTCTTTAATGTACACCGATGAAAGGGCAAGGAGGAGTTATTATTTTAAATGGTTGGTATATGGGAGGGAGCATGAGGTTCTGGAGGAAAATGTGCCCATCCCATTAGACAAGATCAGCATTGACTACTCTTCCAAACAGCTTGTAGATTATTATTATTTTAATTGCCAAATGTTTCCTTGTACTTTTGGAAACTTTGGGTAAGAATAACATTCCCGGGAACTAGCTGCTGCCATGAGGACTGGATTCAATAGAAACTCCACCCAGCTTCCTTGTTTCAGGGACCTGCCTGAATGCCACCAAAATGGGCTCTTTTCAGTGCAGAGCAGTTTAGGGAATGCTTCCACCGTTCAGCAATTGGATAATGTATTTCTGGCCAAGGAAAGTTACTTTTTTTTTTTTTATCTGCATCGTAGAGCTGGTTGAAATGTGTTTCTTCCCCCTCCCCTCAGAAAATCTTGATGACAAAGGGTTTGGGTGGGAAACCCATTTTTGTCTAAATAGTCAGTGGAAATTTTTGATATTTTTCACCCCAAACCTGCAAATTATGAGTTGAAAATCACACACACCCCAAAAATCAATTTTTGGATGCTTGGTTTCCCAATTAAAAAATTGAATTTTTTTAAATCGATAATCCAATTTTCCATCAGGGGGAAAAAAAAAGTTTAGATGTGAACTTTTCAACCAGCCCTATTGCATTGAGAGAGAGAGAAAAGCAGATAGAGGCAGACTAAGAACAGAGAACATGGAATGGTCACTATCAGCTGCTTCAGAGGAAAGGTGCAAGAAACCCTGTAGTGGGAAGCTATGGGATATCTGGTCCATAGAAAGAACTTCCAACCCCTGATCATTAAAGGTTTTCTTAAGCCCTGAACCAAGAGGGCTTACATAGAATCATAGAATATTAGGGTTGGAAGGGAGCTCAGGAGGTCATCTAGTCCAACTCCCTGCTCAAAGCAGGACCAATCCCAACTAAATCATCCCAGCCAGGGCTTTATCAAGCCTGACCCTAAAAACCTCTAAGGAAGGTGATTCTACCACCTCCCTAGGTAACCCATTCCAATGCTTGACCACCCTCCTAGTGAAAAAGTTTTTCCTAATATCCAATCTAAACCTTCCCAACTGCAACTTGAGACCATTACTCCTTGTTCAGTCATCTGCTACCACTGAGAACAGTCTAGACTAGATCCATCTTCTTTAGAACCCCCTTTCAGGTAGTTGAAAGCAGCTATCAAATCTCCCCTCAGTCTTCTCTTCTGTAGACTAAACCATCCCAATTCGCTCAGCCTCTCTTCATAAGTCATGTGCTCCAGGCCCCTAATCATTTTTGTTGCCCTTCTTTTGACTCTTTCCAATTTTTCCACATCCTTCTTGTAGTGTGGGCCCCAAAATTGGACACAATACTCCAGATGAGGCCTCACCAATATTGAATAGAGGGGAACAATCACGTCCCTCGATCTGCTGGTAATGCCCCTACTTATACAGCCCAAAATACCATTAGCCTTCTTGGCAACAAGGGCACACTTTTGACTCGTATCCAGCTTCTCATCCACTGTAATCCCTGGGTCCTTTTCTGCAGAACTGCTGCCTAGCCATTCGGTCCCTAGTCTGTAGCAGTGCATTGGGATTCTTCCGTCCTAAGTGCAGGACTCTGCACTTCTCCTTGTTGAACCTCATCAAATTTCTTTTGGCCCATATCCCTTCCTAAACCCTTGATTAACTTTTTAGAATGTATTATTCTAGCTATAGATATTCTTATATTTATTAATGTCTAATCCCTTTCTGAATCCTGTTAAGGTCTTTGCCACAAGATATCCCAGAGGCCGTGAGTTCCACATGCTAATCATGCATTGTGTGATTTTAAAAAAACCAACTGTTCTGTCTTAAAATGCAACAACTGGGACCCAATCCTGCAACGTCTCTGCACAAATAACTTAGTGACTTTATTATGATGGGGTTGTTCCCAAGCATGGATACTGAGCGGGATCAGAGTCGGATCCTGTTGTGCTGTCTTGGCTGTAATCTAAACTATTTGTGTTATCAGAGCTGTCTCCCTCTTGGCCTGGCTGTTTCTTCCTACCTGATCTAGCATGGAAAACAAGAGATCCAAATTCTGAGCTTAGGTATATTGGCATAAATTCAGGGTAGTGCTACTTGCTAGAATGTTCCCCTTAAATGATAAGCGGAGCTGCTTCTTTATTACCTCCCAAATATCTAGAATGCTGTAATTTACATGTGCTATGCAGATAATTGGAACGAATCAGGCTATTGCAGCCTGCCCAGAGTTTAAAGCCAGGCCCTAGGGCGTTTTATCATCAGCCAGACCTGAGTCATCAGCGTGTCTTCCGAATTAAAGAGAAAGTGTTTCATCCTGAGTCACTTAAGCCAGACCAAAGAAAACAAAAAACAACCCACAAAACCCTTATTAAATGATATAAAGCCTGCCAGACACAAGTTTAAAGGGAAGACAATGGGAGAAGAGACAGGAACAATGATATCTGTTGTGTATGTTTCTGGATGGTCTTATTCTGTATTTCAGGCTTCCTCTTCTCCTGCCATAGCCCGGGCTTTGCGTCTCATCTAGGCCCTGATTTTCAAAAGAGGCCCGAGACAATTTCAAGGGCCCAGCACTGACAATTGGAGTCAGGTTTTCAGAAGCACTCAGGCCCGGTTTTCCAAAGTCCGCGCTCATGGTGACACTAGGCCACAGTTTTGCAGAGCAGCTCAGCCCCTAATGTGCTGAGGTCTTTGGACAGTTTGACCAAGAGTCCACTGCAGAATCAAAAGTACCCCACTTTGAGTAAGTAATCTATGGGCTGGCTGTGCTTCCTGAAAGAGAGAGCCAAGTCTGGTGGTGGGAGAGGGCAGATGTGGCTTTCTACCACCTTTCCACCTTCTGGATTCCTGATGGTTGAAGGATCCAGAAGGGTTCCTGGTATAAGTTGGAGCAGTGACAGCTCTCCTCTTGATCTTACTCTAGTCATTTCCTATTCCAGGGCTTGCAGACTGCTTACCTTGGCTCCTGTATGGCCCACATACACTGCCATCGCATTGGGTCTGGGATGGTCGCCAGAGCTGGCATCTCTGTTCAGTCATTTTTCCGGGGCCCAGATCACTGCAGGAAATAAGTGCTTTGAATTCATTGTTTGCAAAGTTCTGAAAGCTCCATATGTGTAGAGATGCTTGAATTGAAATTTGCAATCCACTCCCCGGCACTGTCTCCTGGTGGGATGCTGTGAAATTTACAAATGGTGGCAGTGCCTAATGAGCAGAAGCAAGATGCTGTAAGAAGCTCTAGGCAGTAAGGATTTTATATTAACGTGGGAGAATAGGGGAATTTGGAGGCTGATGGAGGGAAATTGCTTAAACTCTAATGATTGTTCAGCTGTCTGGTACAGAATGGAATAATTAGGGTTCCTTTTCACTATAATTAGAAAATGGCAAACACAGATTAATCAATTACAAATGCCTCTTTATACTGCAGTGCACTGCAATTAACGTTATTTAAATGTGTTCACAAAGGTGGTGTCCTGTGTTTGTAAAGCAATTTTTGTGGTGTTTCTCTTCTCCTCCCCCACCTTCCTGCTCTCAATGTATATCTGTCTCTGTTGCTCTTGGTGTAGGTGGGGGGGCGTTCTTCACAGCCTGTTTTGTCCCTTATTCCAGAATACGTTAAATCTGTGCAGAAGATGAGTTTTCAGAACATTAGGAATATAAACTGTGTGACAGCAGCAAAACTGCCCTTTCTGAAGAATGATTTGGCTGGGGTGGGGGAAGAAATAAACCCTGCCAAAGTAGTAGAATCCGCATGTTCATTGGGGTCGTGTATTACAATAGCAGAGTAAAATTCAGGAAATACAATAACCCGATTCATTGCTCGTTTCTTACGCCACTGCCAAAAGCGTGATTAAGTCACAAAGAGTTTGATTAGGGACACTTGGTAACAAAAAACCCATTTCCCTTGACATGGTCTATTTTCAGAGTACATCTAGTGCTTTTGCTCTGCGCTATAGGCCTTTTCCTTATTCGGCATTTAACAGTCTGGCCTGACAAACAAAAGTAGTGCAGGATTGAATGGGGGGAAAAAAGCCTTCAAGTGTACAAATAATTAAGCAGTAAAAATCGAGGCAGCACAGAGTGGTCTAGAAGTTAGAGGACGAGGCGGGTAGCCAGGAGTCGTGTTCCCAGCTCTGTCACTGGCTTGCGGAAGAAAATCACTTGTCCACTTTGCAGGTGACTGAAGAGAGGTTATGATAATGAGTGGATTGTGTGTATGTGCATCACTGCCACCTATCGGATGTAATCAGTTGTATATCATATGCCTCATACAGCTACTAGAGAATCTCTCCTTTAGCTCAAGTGGTATGGTCTGAGCTTTTTAAGTAGGGTCCAAGTTCTGTTGCTGTTGTTAAATTCCAGGCAGCCATAGTTTTCAGCATAGTGATAAGTGTCAAGCCTTAGTTGGCAAGAGAGTCATTGCAATGCTTCAGGGAGGTATGATGGGATGCAGTTACGTTTGTAAATGTGCTTTGAGATCCTCAGATGGGAGGTGCCAAACATGTGCGGGGGGGAGGGGGGGATCTAAATTGCTAAATATGATTGAACTGTGCACTCTTCTGGGCTCACCTGCCCAGAATTTTGAGTGCAGGATATTAAATTATCAACCATCAACAAGCATAAGTCTGAACCTGCACTCCTCAGTCGGGCAGAGCTCTATTGAGTTCAGTGCAAGTTTGCCAGAAAAAAGGAGATCGGGATGAGGTCAAGGCTAGGGACATAGGACAGGCTCTCGGGGATTTATTGCAACACGTGTAAATGATGGCACTGAATTTCTTGGTGTGACTCTTGATTGACACTAATGCAAATCACTTTTATTAAACCAGAGCAACTCTGCGGATAGACAAGCCCTCATTTAGGGGCTTAGATGGGGGCTGAGCACTTTTGAAAATCCGGCCACATATCTGTTTTGTTTTTCCATTTCAAATGGGTTTTCAAAAGAGCCTAAATGGCTTCTAAGCTCAAGCCCTGTAGACTTTACCTTAGAAAGGAAGTCCCAGTGGTCGGGGCAGTCAGTCTTCCTCTGTTTTCTCTGCAGCACAGAGCAGACACTACATGTGATCTTAGAGGTTGTCATTTTCTCACAGATCATCAACTCTTCTTTTTTTATTTTTTAAGTGTCATTTAAAGAAGCTCAGGATCAAGCTCCCCCAAGATCAAACATGAAATGGGGAGATTCCTTCTCCCCCCCACTAGTTGCAATAAAAAGTCTGCTGCTGATTTTCTTTCAGGTATGGCACCACAAGTGGGATTCATTTCTCCACCTAGTGGGTCCTAGCTGTGCCTGCAGCAGCAGCTTAAACAGGCAAATTGCATCTTGCTGTGTTCGTTTTTGGATTTCAGGAGGCAGAAGGGGGTGACACAGGCAGATGTGCTCCATTGGAGATTAAGCATGAGTGAGCTGCCCCAAATATTTGTATGTGAAGGATGGTTTCATAGTTCAGGAGTGACCTAGTGAAGGATTTCGATGTTACGTCCCACATGAGATCTATAGCAGCCTTAGCCAAAAGTTTTTGCAGAAGCTCTATCAAGGAGACGTTTGGCATAATAGGAAGAGGCTGTAATTTACCCTGAAACAGGATCCCCCGGATCTGGGCTGCCCTGGCTAGGAAAGGTCGACCGATTCAGCACCTCCCTGCAGTAGCCTTTCTTAATTCCGAAATCAGAAGGAAGGATGGCCCCATGTAACGGCACTGTTCTGGGACATGGGAAATCTGGGGTCTGTTCCCAACTTTGCAACAAACTCTGCATGACCTTGGTCAAGTCATGTAGAGCTAGGTTCTTAAGCACTCACACCCACAGTTGATCTCTCTGTTCACTATCCATAATGGGGGGGTGAATGGCACTTTCCTACCTCCTGGGAAGGCTTTGGGGATAAAATCAATAATACTTGCGAGGTGCACAGTTCCTGTATGTAAACAGATACCTCTTCCCAGCAGAATCTCTCAGGGCTCCCCAACATCCAGTTTTCTAGCAAAGCAGCTCTGTTAAGATACACAGTTTGGCCTGCTTCTCCCATCCCATCCCCTACATATATTAAAATCCCACTTGGAGAGCATGCGGCTGAGCTGCGTCTCAGAAAGTCGTCTTCAGTGCTGGCCTAACCCTAGCTAGGGCCCTGTTGAGAATTTCCTAGGGTTTATCTGCATCAGTTGGCCCAATGAAGCAGGATCCAATGAAATGGAAGCCAGTTCTCTGAGCACTATATCTCAGCCCGTGTGTCTGTCTTTAGGCAACATGATTCTGCAATGTTTTAAAATTAATATGAAAGGGATTCTGTTTAGAGTTTTTTGTTATTATTTTTAAAACCTCTACAACTAATTAGGATAAGTGAAATCCCTCTTAATAAGCTACATATACAATGTTCAGTGATTTACATACCAAGTATGCATTCTTTTCAGTTTGGGGGCATGCAGACTGCTTGTGCTTGCAGAGAGAGATTCACCATGCTGTGGTTTTGTTCAGTGGAGAATGGGAAGACAAAGAAGTCAAAAAGGCACGTGGTTTGATGTAAACCAAGAATCGCCCCCTACATTTGATGGAGTTCAACACCATAGAAAACCAATGCAATGTTCCAATTTAGCAAAGCTCTTAAATGCACCCATCCCTATTCAGCAAAGCATTTACACATATGCTTAACTTTAGGTATATGCATGGGTCCTATTGAAGTCAATGTTAAAGATGTGTTTAAGAGTTCTGCTGACTCAGGGACTTGGAGAGAGAAATCCAGCTTGTTCCTTATGTGAGCTAATCCCATAGAATGCTAAATAAGATAAATAGCCAGTTAGGATTCCCACTATCAAGTCTCTGGTTTCAGTCAGGGATATTGCTGACCACCTCCTGGGGGAAATGCCGTTTGAAATGAGACAGCAGTATGTGGCTCACCACAGCTCTGCTGACACAGAGTGACTTATCCACTGACTTAAGAGGCAGACAGCCAGGCTGCCTATCTATTTGTTTAATTCCATTATGGTGTGTCTCGCTGATGGGACACCACAAGCCCGGAGCATAGAAAGAAACCCGTTTGGTGGTGGGTTAGAGCTCTCGCAGGCAATCTCGGCTGACTAGGAGATGAAATGTGGGTTTTGTCTCTCTCCCACTCAGCCCACCACAGCATCTGGCTGCAGGGATGCAAGTGGGAACCGCTGTATCATAATGGGTCCCTGAAGATGGTTTTAGAACTGATAAGGTGGAGGCATCTGGATCTTTCCAGGAAATATATCTTAAAAATTTCAGCCGACTAACCAGCATTGTGGGTTGGGGTGGAGGTGGGCGGGGGGAGAAGGGGACTAGAAGGGGATGGCTGGGTTCTATTCTTGGGTGTGGGAGGTCTAGTGATGAAAGCATGAGTGCCTGGAGTAAGGATTTGTGGGCGCTCTTCCTGGCTCTGGAAGGGGAGTGTGATCTGTTGGTTAGAGCAGGGGGACTAGGAGTCAGGATGCCTGCGTTCTCTTCCTAATTCTGTAGGTCAGTTTACCTATCTATAAAATGGGGATAACAGTGCCGACTTCAGAGAGATGACGTAATTAGGCCAGTGACACATTTGGAGTTGGTGGCTCCCAAAGCAACCAGCACATGCACCCCTACGGCAGCAGCTCCTAGGCAGGGGTGAGCCATGGGGCCTCCATGCTCTGCTGCCCACAGGCGCCACTCCTGCAGTTCCCATTGGCCAATAGGAGCTGCGGAGTTGGCACTTGGGGCAGGGGCAGCGCGCAGAGACACCCCCCCTCCCCCAAGGGGCTGCAGGGACTTGCCAGCCACTTCCGGGAGGAAAGCGGCACAGAGGGAGGGAGGCAGAGCGGGCAGAGAGCCGCCTTAGCCCTGCTGCTGGCACGTCTCTGCACCTCCCTCCACCAGGGGTGCACACAGGCGAGCCAGCAGCCAGCCACTTCTGGGAGTGGCATGGGGCCACTGGCCACAGCATGCAGGCAGCCTGCCTGAGCCCTGCTGTGCTGCCGGCCGGGACTCAGGGCAGGTTGTCAGATATTTGTTCTACATTTGGAGGGGGGGGGTGTCATTGGGGGCCCGGTGCCACCGCACGGTTTGTTTTCATGACAGATCCGTTCCTGAATTAGGCTACATTGTCTGCAAAGTGTATTGATGCTTTCAGATAAAAGGACCAGGGGAGAGGCAAAATACCCCCTTTTCTTCCTCTTTTGGTGTTGACTCCGAGTCAGATTCTAAACTGTGTACTTAAAATTAACTTGGTCCATCAGATAAATTTACTTTTCTTGTCTCAAACCAAAAGACAAATGGCATCACTGGATAGATTACCATGAAACTCTGCAAACCTGGAAAAACAAGCTTCAATGGCATTGTCAATAGCTACACACATTTATTGTACTTTTTTATTATTATAATTTTATTATACATTGTTTTATTTTACATTGTATTAACGTTTTGTTTTTTATTTGTGTGCCATTGTAAGTAGCTACGTGCCTTTATTATCTGAAATCCTCCTTTGTGTTCAGTGACTAGCTAGATAGACTTTCCTATCAATTACTTAGGGAGAAATTAACTTTAGGAGGTAGACAACACTAGAAACAATAGAATTCTATTCCATACAACATCCAAGTAATGCTTTAAATATATTCATTCATATAAAAGTTCATTTGCCAAGTCTTCTGTTGACTAGGCTTGTTCATTCAAGTACCTTCTTTACAAGTATTTTTGTCAGGATCTGTTGAAACTTTCCTTAAGTCTTTTATGTATAATCAGGGGTCAGATGCTGCAGACTTGACTCACATCAATAAGGGTCTATTTGAGAGTAGTCCTTACTTTCACATAAGTAAAAGTTGCAGGATCAGGTACAAGGTCAGTCTGCTGCAGGCATGTCGTATATAGAATTGTAGTATCTCTTAAAGAGGAGATATTTATTTTTTTTTAAAATTATCAACAACAAACACAAACAGGCTTCAACACAACTTGAGTTCCAGTTTTGTCTCCTTTGTTTACCAGGGACCGCGCGCTGTTTGGGACTCCATGCAGTGCACCTAGACATAATGACTGAATAATATATTGCAAGGAAACATATAATTACAAGGCATGTATTGTACCCTATGAGTATCAGCTTTTTCCCTCAAGCAGCCCCCTTTTATATGCCTCCTTCCACCTGGTCTAGATCTAGCTGGAACACTCTTCCCATTTCCCAATAGGGGAAGGGCAGGATGGTTGTGACTCCCTGACACCTGATGGGCTACCCTGCTAGGCTCCTAGTGAAATTCCATTCTCTTAATGGAGGTGTACTTGTGTAACAAAGCAGAATTTTTGGCCAGGGGAGAAAAAGAAACTCTTATAATGTGGCTTGGTACTAAAGCTGTAAAGTAACAGAACAAATTGCAGCAAGACAATTTAAATCTAAAGGCCATTTGTGGGCTCTTTTTAGGGTACAGTCCTACTGGTAGTGGTGCAAAGATGCACAGCTCAAGGGGAGCTCCAGAGCTGTATTATAGCTCAAGATAGGAAGCTCTCTCCTGTTGCAGGACACACCATGTATCCTCCCACTAGGGCACCTAGACTGACTGTTGGATCCACACGGGGTAGGGCCATGGCACCACTTTTGCCCTTCTGGAAAGGCTTAGGTTGCTGAGAGTACATCTCACACTAGCATAGTGGCTTATACCCCCCTCTAGTGGTTGGTCTACATAAGAAAACAACCTACTACAGCTACCACCTCTTTCATTCAAGTGATAAATCCAATGCTTTCAGTGCTGCAAGTCCAGGGTTCTATCACTGGTGATATTTCCCTTGGTGGTGGTAGTTATACAGGTGCAATCCTTATATAGTCCTTGCACTCAAAAAAGTACAACTACTGCAGTTGTGCCCAGCTCTTACACAAGGATGCAAGAGAGGAGTGGTCCTTGTGCACTCTCTCCTCACAAGGCTGGGCAAACTGTTCAAAGTATTTGCCACAGTTGCAGTCTATTTAATGGTTAGATACAAAGCTCCATCCTTTATTCTCTTGCCATTTTCAATTAGCAGTTGGCCCCTAGGCTAGCAGCCTGCAGATTCACTCACCACAGTTATACAGCTGATGGCTCATAAAGGCTGTGTGTTAATCTGATCCATAAATAGCTCTGGTCTATATCACAGTCACAGCGGTGATTTCACTTCCAAATTGGAACTTTCTTCTTTTAGCCTCTGGAAGTCAATCAGGTCCTTGGAGCCGCTGTCTTCCAATCAGACAGCTCTTATGGCAAAGGTCTATTGTACGCCCTAACACAATGTGCCCTTCAATGTGAATTCAAAGCCTATTGAAGCTAATGGGAGGCTTTCCACTATGGTCAATGGCTTTTGGATCAGGTCCATCGTGAGCTCTATTGTGTTTATCTCTTCCCTTCATTAATGACATTATTTGTTAATATATTTAGATATTCAGTTGGATTTTGTCTCTGTCTCAAGGTTATGTAGTGCTGCCCATCTGTACAGGATCTGACCAACTTGGCATCCTTTGCATCTTTGTGTTAAGGCCCAAACCTGTAAATCTGATTCACAGAAGCAGTGCCAGAATTAATCATTGCAGTTAATGGTTGAGTTTGCACATTTGATTGGGCAAGTTGGCTAATGAAAATTTGGTGAGGTTTGTGATCGTCCTTAGTTCCTGGGTGAGTTCATTCCACCATCTCGAATCAGCTCCCAAGAAAATTCTGTCCTCCGCTGATCTCCGTTTTATTCTTGTGGTAGAGAATCGTCATTTTGCCAGAGGAATGATGTTGTTGACTACGGTCTTCAACTCAGAGCTTTGCTTGCTCTTTTAGCTCTCCTAAGCCCATGCCATGGAACACCTTGAGGATAAGGACCAAAAGCTTGAACTTGATGTTATGCAAAGCCTGTGTCGAGTAGAGGAGCAGGATTGTACTTGCGGTAGCCGGAGTTGCTCAAGGGACCTGCTGCAGTTGGAGTTCCTAAATCCTGCGGGCTTTATGCCTAGGTACATTGCATTGCTGTAGTCCATCTGAGTGGTGATGAAGGCATGAATCCCTGAGGCCAAGTCACTGTCTGCTAAAATGGAATGCAAGGAATACTTGTAGCACCTTAGAGACTACCTAGTTTATTTCAGCATAAACTTTCGTGGGCTATAGCCCACTTCATCAGATGCATAGTGAGCTATAGCCCACGAAAGCTTATGCTGAAATAAACTAGGTAGTCTCTAAAGTGTGTTACAAGTATTCCTCGCTTTCTTTACGGATACAGACCAACACGGCTGCTATTCTTGAACCTGTTCAGATGGGATGGAGTCCCCTAGTCCAGTGTTTCTCAAAGACTGGTCCGTGGATTGGTGCTGGGCCCTGAGATCTCCCCGGCTCCGTTTTCATCTCCCATTTAAGCAGCGGCCAAGTTTTCAAAACACGATCTGTATGCAACATGCCAAACTCTTTTACAAATCTAACCATTATTGATTTGCAGCTAGGTTCTAATGCCCTTACTCATAGTGAGAAGCAGCTCCACGGAGTGGTCCCTGAAGTGACCCCTCATGGAACAAGGTACTATTCAGGGTAAATAAGGATATCACAACTTGGTTCTTTAGTGGGGAAGTGACTTGACTTCTTGAGGAAAAGCTTAACCAGCAAAAAGTGCCTAACCAGCAAAAGACTTTAAGATAGAGGTGAGCTCTGAAGCCACTGGAACTAGTAACCTTGTTTGAGACAAACTCCCCTGCACCATAAAGATGCTGCCTTCTCCTAGAAAGGTGTCTCAGTCTAAATTGTCTTGTCTTCAATTAGGCTGGAGAGATTAAGGGAAGATTTCTCATCTGAAAAGTAAGTAGCTTCCTGGTATAATGTTGGTAAAAGCTTTTCAAAGATTTGCTAATCTCTTTGGGATTAGCTATTCAGTTGCTAGCAGAGCCTCTTATTACAAGGATCACTGTGGAGCAATTGTCTTGTTGGTAGCAGCCCCATTGATAAATTTGCTGACTGGAGAAAGTTAGAGAAATCTGAGATTGCAAAGGTATTGTCAGCAAATTGAAAGCACGTAGTGAGTGGAAGTTTTTATTTTATTTTATTTGTCAAACAAATTGGCCAGCAGGATTTGGACTCTTAGAAGCTAGAGATAGGGAAAAAATCTAAAAATGGACTAAATCCATTTCCATAAAAATGGACTAAATCTAAAAAAATTTAGTCCATTCCCTCTAGTTTTATTCCATTTGTTCATTTAAACCTTCAAATGGATGCTGAATCTTGTCTCGCCAGATCTTTTACTGTATTATCTAGTTTTAAATTGGCAGGCAATGGGAGGGTTACTGGAGTGAATAGGGCAAACAAGATTTGCCCCTTCATCAGAGGAGTAAACATGGAAGTAATAAACATCAAAGTTACTAATGTAAATGTTATGGCCAGATTATCAGAAGTGATTGTGTTTTCTATCTGTCTCAAGTACTTATATGGCCTCATTCCCCATATATCTGAGCACCTCACTGTCTTTAGTGTATTTATCCTCATAACATCCCTGTGAGGTAGGTACTTCCCTATGTCACAGAGGTGTGGTGAGGATAAATAAAATAAAAATAAGGATTGAGGTCTTCAGGTAGTACGGTAATGCGAGTCACATAAGTACCATAGACAGAAATTCCTGGTGTAGATGGGACAAGCTGCTATTAACACTGGTGCAGTTTACCCCTGTTTGAAATTGAGATAAATTCCATTGGAGCAAATCACAGCTTCCCTTGAGTACACCAACACTGTACTGGAGCAGGAGTGAGAATTGGGCAAATTCTCAGTTCCACCGAGATCTTAGAAAGTTTGTTACGGTCAAATGCTAGATCAGCAACAATTGTAAAAGACTAATTCATTTGCGGCCACACCATTTTTAGGTCCCATCTGATGTAACGGCAATCTGGAGGCAGATCTTAATTTAGGACTGGAAAGGGAGCTGTTCCTTTCAAAAGAGAACAGCTTGGATGGTGGTGTGTTGTCTGCTGTGCAAATTGATTTCTGCATTCGGCAATGTCTCTATTCTCCCAGGGTTAGCTCAGAAAGAGCCACCAAAGAGTAAATTAGACTTCCAGCTAATCTGGATCATTAATTTTGCCTTTCATGGCGCGCGCACTCTCTCTCTCTCTCTCTCTCTCTCTCTCTCTCTCTCTCTCTCTCACTAATATTCACCTGCAGGCCATGCCAGTGTGTTCGGTGCCCATGCAGGAATCATGGATATATGAAAAACAGGGCCTGTAAAACCTGTTTGACACCTATGTATGTTTGTTTTATTTTAAAATTTAAGGTACCAGCCCGAGAGAGTAAAGGACTCTACTTACAAACCACAAGCATGGACACGGGTGTTGGGATTTTTCCCATGTTGCCCCAGATCCCCTCTAGGAAGTCCGTCCCAGGGTTGTACATAGGTGTAGCAGCTTCCTGGGCAAATGCAGCTTTGGTGCCTTTCATATAGTCAATTTAGAGTCTACTCCTATTTATTTCCCTATCCCTTCATCTGATCTCCCTCTCGCCTCCCTGGACTTCTATCTCCCTTTCCTCCTGCTTCTCCTTCCTCCTAACTTTCTTCCACTCCCTATTGGTAGGGTAGAGAATTTATCCCTTGTTCAGACAGCATTTCTTATTTTAAAATATCTACTCTCACCTGCCCATCACCTCAATGGGCCTCCTCTGGCTGGTGACAAACATTCTTGTCTCTTATCTGGACCATGCCCTCTCTTGATCCTATACCTGTATAATCAATGGGCTAGATTCATCATTGTTATACAGTCCCTAGGCTGCAGCAAAGGGACCTTAGGACTGGCAGAATTTCCCACTTCTGGGAATACCCCTGGTACTGGAACCAACCTGAGCTGTCTCCAGAGCAGCCTCAAGAAGCATCTTGGGCCGAGCAGGGCTGGGCTGGAGGAGAAAGGGGGTGGATCAGGGTTGTGAGAAGCATGGTCAGATCACTCCTCCATCCTTGTGCTCTGCTCCCCTTCGGTGGCCTGAAGAAGCTATTATAATAGAGGCACAATTTAGGGCAGCCCCTAGGCTGCATCAAGAGCCAAACTGGCTCTGATAGCCGCTGGCCACCTCCTCTCGGTCTCTGCTTTGGCACAGGGATGAATCTGCTTCCCCCTATTTGTGTTCAGTTTTGATTTTCTAAGCTTAGAAGCCACACAAAATTATTCAAAGTGCCCCATGGTCCTTTTTCTTGACAGTTTGCATAAGCAGGTGCTGACATACACCATGCAAATCAGACCAATAGAAGACAACAGACAGATACACAACTGCCCACTAGGCTAATGCAGGGGGAAAGATGCTGTCTTGCCTTTTTGACAAAACCAGTCCTTTCTCGTTCACAACTCCTTGCTGTCCCATTTGTTGAGCAGTGGTCACAAGTGAAAATCCAAGGTGACAGATGGGAATGCCATCTGTATTCAAGGATGCAGGCTGGGTTAGAACATGGAACAAAAAGCTCTAGGGCCTGATTCAGATCTTTCTTTGTGGTGGTGTAAATCTGGACCAGCGCTCTTGCATTCAACACAATTGCCACACACTTCTATGGTTTGGTATATTTATTTCTCTTTATTTAATAAATAGTATTCTGGATTGATGAGTGATGACATAGGGAACAGCATAAATCAAGAATATAGTTTTGCCGTATCGTTCTTTGTATTACAGTAGAGGCTGCAACTGAAACCGGGACTTCATTGTGTTAGGTGCTGTACAGACATATAAATGAGACAGTCTGTGCACCAAAGGGCCTAAAATCTAAGATTCCCTGGAGCTGTGGAAGAAGCTGTCTGACAAACCACTCTTTGTCCTCTGTTCAAACCGCACCTAGCATGATGATTCATGACTTGTGACTCCCAAATACTGCAATGCAAAAAAATACTGTAATTCTTTTTCTTTCTTTCTTTCTTTTTCTCTCCATTTTTACAGATGGGGGTGGGACTAAGGCACAGGGCAATTAAGGCCTAGTTTATGCTAGAAAAGTGTTACTGGTGTAGCTATACCAGCAAATAGTAGTTTTGTAGTGCAGACTAAAGATGTAGTGCAGACTAATTATACTGGCAAAAATGTGCTTTTGCCAGTATAGCTTATACCAGTTCAGCTAGCAAAATCAATTTATGCTAACAAAGCACCTTTTTGTCTGTTTAACTGCATCTACACAAGAGTTTTTGTCAACAGAGCAAAATCACTCCTCTAACAAAAATTGATCTGTTGGCTGCTGCGTCTAGTGTAGACCTCCCCTAAGTGGCTTGTTCAGGGTCGCGCTGCGAGTCTGTGGCCAAATTGGAAATTGAGTTACAGGGAAGTACTTCAGCCCAACACTAGCATGCTTCCACACTAGGTATTATTATACAGTAATATCAGAACTTCCCAGCATCAGTAAGTCTTCCAAGTGTTGATTTCTGAAGGAAGCGTGGCATCTCCCTTACATATGAGTTTTGTTCTTAACTAAGTATGTATTGCAATCATTTCAAAATCAATGCCTTTTTTTCCTATTATTGACCCATCCATTTAAAAAGAAAAATCTTCCTCTCCTCTTCTCCCCTCCCCCAGTAATTCGCTTTGTTCTTTTAAAATAAACTCCAAAACTTTGTATTTAACATTTAAACTGACATCATTCCACTGAAGCCATATTCTTTGTTACCGATCCTCTCATAAATAATGAATTGTGTGTTCTATTTTTCATGCGAGTTTCCTACAGGATTTCTAAAATGCCATGTGATGATGGCTTTCCATCAAATTACCCTGGCCGCTATTAAAAATTAAAACTTCCCAGACAAACTAACTTACAGGTTATAGTGAACACTGTGGTGGATTAGGTGCCTTTTCTTTTTAACATGAGTGTTTACGGAGCCAACAGGTCATTGTTTATTCACCTACCTTTAAAATAAAAAATGCCCTGAATTATTAATGCACCTCCCCACCCTCACCTCCACCCCAAAAAACCAACCCCAGATCAGGAACATTATTTACCATGGGCTACATTCTCTGGGACTGATTCTCTGCTCCATTAAAAAAACTTTTTTATGGGCATTGGGTCACCTCTCTGAATGATCAGCTATTAAAATTAACCAAAGGTGATCACAGAATTGTACAATGTTTTGACTAGGGCTGGTTGAAATTTTGCCTTTTGGGGGGAACTGGTTTGGGTTTGTTGTCTTTTTGGACTAAAAGAGCCAGGGGTCCTTTCAGGGCACCTGCTCATCAAAAGGGGAGACAGTGATGCATCAAGGGAGGTGTAGTCCAGCCAGAGAGCGAGCCCCCCCCCCCCAGCAGAAAATGGGGACGTAAAGCATGCAAACTATAGCTCCCATAAGGCATTATGGTGCCACTTTGAAGCAAAATATTTAGTTTTTCCATTTTTCATTGATTTTTCTGGGCCGGGAGGGGAGAATGGAACCAATTTCCGCACTAGCTACAATTTTGAAAAAGAACAGGGTCGGATTTTTCACACAACCTTATTCATCCCAGTTTTTGACTAGGCGTAGAAAAAAAATAGATTTTTGTTTCAACGGGGAGAAAAGTGGTGCTTTTTTTCATGACAAATTTTCCCATTTTTCTTCCCCTTTGTATTGCTCTTCCCCGATGCGTGAGATTCCATTCAGCATCAAGGTTCTGACCCCCAGCTCATTGAAGTCAGTGGGTCCCATTCTGCCTCTCTAAGCTTCACCTTCAAGTGCCACTCCACTAGCATTCAGGGGGTGTTAAACAGCCACAGTGGCCGGGGGGAGAGTTCCTCAGTGCAGGTGTTGCAGAGGGATACCACCCCACTCTTATCCACCAGCATAGGTGTGCGTAGGACTGGGGGGCAGAAAGTTCTGAAGGCCCATAGCACACAGCTATAGAGTAGTCCATAGTCTGGCTGAGTACAGCTTCTGTAAATTAAAGCAACTTCCAGGACTACTTCAGTTTATGCCAAGGGCCTCATTAGCTCTCAGCCAGCCCCAGACGTAGGTGGATTAAGGTTACCTTTGCCCGTCCTTCCTCTGGGTTGCACCTTCTGTGCTGGGCCTGCTGTGAGGAGCTATACAGAATCTGCCCCAATGGGAGGAGCGTTCCCATTGAGTTTAATGGGTTTTGGTTGCGTCTCTTGTCGCCTAACCCAGTGGCTCTCAACCTTTTCAGATTACTCTCCCCCTTTTAGGAGTCTGGTTTGTCTGGCGTACCCCCAAGTTTCCCCTCACTTAAAAACTACTTGCTTACAAAATCAGACATAAAAATACAAAAGTGTCCCAGCCACACTATTACTGACAAATTGCTGACTGTCTCATTTTTACTTTGTAATTATACAATCCATTGGAATGTAAATATTGTACTTGCATTTCAGTGTATAGGATATAGAGCAGTATAAACAAGTCATTGTCTGTATGAAATTTTAGTTTGTAGTGACTTCGCTAGTGCTGTTTATTTAGCCTGTTGTAAAACTAGGCAAACATCTAGATTTGTTGATGTGCCACCTGGAAAACTCTGTTTCCCCCCAGGGGTACATGTACCCCTGGTTGAGAACCACTGGCCTAACCTACCTACCTTTAACAAGACAGTGCATTATTTAAGGCTTGGAAGTTGATTATGTTCATTATCCTACCAGCATGTACATTTAATGTGCCGGGTTTAGGGGGTTGTAACCTTTCACAGCAAAAATAAAAAACGAGACTTGCAAGATGCATTCCAGTAACTACCAGCTAGAATGGTTTCAAGCGACTTTTCGCGCATGGAGCACAGCGACTGTCCCACTAGTTCCTATTCAGAGCTGCCGTGAAACTAAACTGGGTCTGAGTTCTGCTTGTCTTACTCATGTAAGGTGCTGAGCAGCAAACGCCCTTGTCTCCCAATAAACTGGGAGTTGAAGGTAGACCAGCTCTTTGCAGGGTCGTCTCTGCAGTGAATAAATCAGATTTTTGATTCATGGGCCCCTCTGTCCATAGATCTTGCAGAGAAATGTTTGGCAGCTTGGGGAAATAGCTGGGTTTATTTTAACCTTTAAGAATGACACTAATTTCACAGCTGTTAATGCTATGCAACTCCTACAATTTCCAATGCAAATTGCACATCCAGGGCTAAGGCATTCAGAGGAGTTGGGGCTGGAGGGAAGAGAAGAATCTCCATATTAATGTGCTAATATCTTTGCTTGAAGTGTTTAATTTTATGCTTTAGTCAGATTTCCCCGTCTGATTAAGGCAGTCATCTAAATAATTTTTGTTTTAAAAGATTGGCCAGTAGCCTCAGCCGCTGCGACTTAGAAAAGCAGAATGTTTGTTACAAGTCAAGTGAGATTTTGCTAGCCTGGAACAAGACAAACTGTTGCGGTGGGGGCATGGGTAGCATGGCCATTGATCAAGGCCCTGATCCAAAGCTTTTTGCAGTCAATGGGAATCTCTGATCAAAGTCAATAGGAGGATTGATTTCAATGGACTTTGGTTCAGGCCCGTTAGTGAATATCTAGAGCTGGTTGGAAAAATAAGGGGGAGGGGGAAAGGTCTGAACATTTTTTAAAACTTCCCGTATTTCAAAACTTCTTAATTTTTCTAACCAACTCTCCCTGTCTCATTCTTGGGATCATATTCTACCCCCTGTTCACAAGGGTGTAAATCCAAAGTAACTCTATTGTAGTCAGTTGCTCTTGATTTGCAGCTGTGTCACTATGGGCAAAATCTGGCCCTTGTTCTTCATCCACTTCTTAGATGATATTATTCCCTGTCACATGGGATGGGATTGCTCATAGAATCAGGGGCACCCCCCAAAAACTTTTCCCATGGTGCGCATGGGGCCACCAGGGCTTCTGGCCCAAAGTTTCTTCTTCAACAAAACTCCAGCCTTGAGCAAGGAAACAAAACTGAGTCACCCACCAAGAGTGGAGCAGTTCCCAAGCACAGGGGGAGGTGGAGGGATCCCAGACATCACTGGCAATCCCTGAGGACCCATCGCTGCTGCAGCCAGCTGCCTTGCCCACTGAGTTCACACCCCACTCAGCCTGCTCCTGCCAGCCTGGCCACGAAGGTGCAGCATCACTCCCTATCCCTGAGCATACCGGGAGCAGCTGTAACCACTGTCCCTTAGCTCTGCCCCTGACAGTACCCAGTGTGCCGATGCCACTGCAAGACTTGCTAATCAGATAGAGAGCTTTTTCTCCTCTGTGGAACAGATTCTTCTGCCCTTATTCCTGTTGAGTAATAGCTGACTCCTTGAATGGCCCCACTGAAATTAACAGTTCTACTCACGGAAAAAGATGCCGCTTAATGTGCGTAAGGATATCAATACTTGGTCCTATGTTCCCCCTTCCAATCCAGTCCAAGCTAGCAGTGTGTGAGGGCTTTGGTGCTGACAGCAGTCTGGTCCTGATATAGCAGAGCACTTAAGCACATGAGTATTCCCATTGACTGGCGCTAGCAAGATTGAGTCGTGAAAGACGTAAACGTCGGACGGCTTTTAGGCAGCCTCCAGTATGTGAAATACATTTGGTTTTAATCAAAATCCAGTTAAAAGATGTCACTGGGATTTACAGCACAGGATTAAAAGTAATACAGGGTTATTTTGAATTGTCGCTCCTAACAGTGTGTTGTATTTATCACAAGCAAATCAAGCTCAACACAAATAGTCTAAAGTAGACACATGATTATTTATTTTTTTAAATTTCCAAACAGTGTAAAATCAGTGAATTGCATGGAAAAGGAACATAAGGCGATCTCTCTTTCGGATGGTATAACTTGTTTCTCTTTGTGTGTAATTAGTATATGCTCCCCATATAACAGTGCTACCCTGTGTTAGACATAAAACAACTGTCTGAACCAAATATCTAATGATGGCGACATAGCTGCTCCATATATAAAATTGCATTAGGTTTTGTGCTTAAAGCAGAGATTGGATTGATGGTTTT
This sequence comes from Sternotherus odoratus, assembly GCA_032164245.1. Lineage (NCBI taxonomy): Eukaryota > Metazoa > Chordata > Testudines > Kinosternidae > Sternotherus > Sternotherus odoratus. The sequence continues at coordinate 9,848,990 of JAVMKO010000020.1, forward strand.
CTTTATAGAAAACAATCAAAGGAAAATAATCAATATTTTGGCTTTTGTTACCAGGTTTAGGGGCCAATATTCAGACTCTAGAAGCTGTCAAGAGTCTGAAAATCTCACTGGAAGTGGACATGATTTCTAGCCACTTTCATACTCTGCAGGCCAAACATTGATGCCTGTTACACAGAATTAAACGGGCCTGGTTATCTTCTCTCTTACTCCAACGTTACACCAGTATGTCACTGCATTGACTTCAGAGTAGCTACTTCTGATTTACACCATTGAGAGTGGCAAATCTGGTTTAGCACTGGGCCCTCAAAGGACATAAAAATAACAGGCAGGCTCCACTGCTGGCATAAATTGGTGTCATTCCATTGAAGACCATTGAGCTATGCTGATTTACATCAGCTGAGGATAGGACCCAATATCTGCTTTTTAGCTGTGTATCAAGGCTTTTGGCAGTGCAAACTCAGGGCCTGATCCTGCAAAGTCCTCAGCCCCTCGTATAAGGTTCTGAACATCCTTAGGTCTCAGTGGAGCGGAGAGGGCTTTGCACCTGGCAGGAATTGGACCTTAATCTCCTGCTTCTATGTAAGTCTATCCCTTACAGGCAAAGCCATTCATTGTGCCTGGTTTACAACCATCTCCTTTGCAGTTCCAGCTTGTTGAATGAGCTGTGTGGCTCTTTCAAGCTGTGTCAAACGGCAGAGTTTAAGGAAAGGGTGCAGGGGGGAGGGAGGCGAAAGTGTCACAGCTCCTGAAGGTCTTTTGAAGAAGTTTTGTTTGTTTGAAAGATGCCGACGTGCAAGGATTATGTGAGGAACAAATCAGCGGAGCGTTGCTAACTCTTGAGGCGATGCAGTTGCTCACGTCCGTCCGCCGTGGAGCTGATGGAGGGAGCTTGTGTTCTTGGGGAGGTGGCCGGGGGTAGGTGGACAAGGATCTTATTACGCAATGGAAGAGAAAAGAGAGCAGTTTCCACTCATCCAACATGAAGGCAGCTAAGGAAAAAGGGAGTTGATTGTTCATTTATCCCCTTGGATTTCCTTCCTTTGCTTTTTTCCTCCGGGTTTCTACTGGACAATCAACACAATCTTGGGGAACAAATGACTATGTAATAGCAAATGTTAGTTGGTTTAGAAGGTTGGAGAGGGTACGAAGGGCTGATGCATGCAAGTTTAATCGTGATTTTTTTTATGTGCATTATGTCTCAGCTGGAAAAAATAATTCAAATGTTTTAAATAGGATATAAGCCCTCATGCTTCAGGGCATAAGCTAACTTCTAATTGAGAAGGTCAGGAAGAAATTTTCCCTAGGGGCAGATTGTGCCATATTTGCCAACTGCAGGGTTTCTTGCACCTTTCTTTTTAAGTGTCCATTACGGGACTAGATGGACCCTTGGTCTGATCTTGTCGGTAGGGGTGAGGGGCAAAAGATGAGGGAAATATGAAGAAACTTCCCCTATGGGAAGGTTATTCCACAAAGACCACTTCCTGGTTGTTGCACTTGTCCTAAATCATCCACAATCAGCCATAGGAGCTGGAACTAGGGGTACTTCTGCACCTCCTGGCTTAAAGTGGTTTCCATGATATATAAAGGGTTCACAGTTTGGTTCAGTAGTTGTCAGTACCCCCTCTAAAAAAAACCCTGCAACCAGCCTTTATCAGAGACAGGACACTGCACTAGATGGATCACTCATCTAGTCTAGCAATGTCCTAATGTCGGCATTTTTTCCCTGATTCAAAATATAAACCATGTCTATGTTCCAGTGCCATGAATAGTATGATGATTTCAGGAGAAAGGACAGGAAGGTGTCTTCATCATTTGTTGATATAATATGCATCGTGGCCATTTGCTATCTGATAGGTCTTGGCAAACTAGGGAGCATTCCTAAATACCTCCCAAGGAAGAGAGCACAGTGTCATCATTCATGCACATGACTTCCCAAGGCTAGTCTCAAATTTGACACTGACTCATTGTGTGGCCTCAAGGAACTCACTTTAAAAAAAAACTCTCCTTGCCTCAGTTTCCCCATCTTTAAAACAGTGATAACTTCTCTTTTGAAGATTAATTAAATGTTTCTAAAATGCTCTGAACTCTTAATGCATGCATGTGAGTTGATCCAATGCACCATGATAGCCAGAGAGATCAAATTGTAACCACGTCTATTCCTCTTACAATATCCAGCCACCTCCTTTCAATCACCTTTTGTAAATATTTGTTGTAGTAGCTGGCTATTATTGTGCTTCCTTTAGAAACATCTGACTAGTGTTGCTCTTAATATCTACCAGCATAGCTGCAGGTAGAGCATTTTCCAGAACCCACTCAGGTCAGTGGATCAGACCTCTAGTAATTATAACAGAAATAATAATTGATTTTTAAAAAGTTAACAGAATGTTGCCAATCTGCCTCGCTTACCATTTCCCCACAGTCATTCATAGAAAGCGCTCTAAATATTTGGGGAGGAGGGGATGGAGGTTGGCTTTGGTTTTGCAAACTTCTTGCAGTAAATTGAAGCATTCAAAACTTGGCTGAACCTTTAGTTGTGGGGGAAGACACAAATTCAGATTTGGGATTTGAAATTCAACGTTTAGGAAAATTCGCCCATCAAATAGGAGCTAGAGAGAGTGGTGATTCAGCTCCTTTTGAAGTAAATGCCAATGATCAGAATCAAGCCCCAAGGATCATGTTCACTTGCAAACAGGACTGGTTTTTTTCTAGGTGAAGAAACCCACAGTGTGTTTTCAGTGTTTTTTTTTTTAATGAAATTGGCGCAGTTTCACAAAACTGAGATGAAACACAAAACCCCTCTGTTTCAACGTTTCTGAATGTTTGCTGAACATCTGGTACGGCTGTAATTCTAACCCCCCAAGGCAGGAGTACAACCCAGGGCCTATAGGGTGACCAGATGTCCCGATTTTATAGGGACAGTCCTGATTTTTGGGTCTTTCTTATATAGGCTCCTCTATACCCCTCACCCCCGTCCTGATTTTTCACACTTGTTTTCTGGTCACCCTAGGGCCTGATCCTATTCCAGTTGAAGTGGAGAGCAAGTATACCAATGAGAACAGGATTTTGCTCCAAAGCCCCTATCGTTGAGCTGCCTCTGTGGGTACATTGACACTACAAATTACGGTGTAATTCTAGCATGGTTAGACATACCCATGCTAGCTTTAGTCCGGCTAATGGAGGTAACAATAGCAGTGAAGACAGAGTAGCACAAGCTTAGCTCCCCAAGTGGGAACTCTTACATATTCAGGTTGCTAGGCTGAGTTGGAGCCTGCTATTGTTACCTGTGCTAGCTAAATTAAAGCTTCTGTGGCTATGTCTACCCATGCAATGATTCCATCTTAATTGATGATGTAGGTGTGTCCTGTACCTCTCTATGGACAGGTTCCGTTAAACTCAGTGGGCTGCAGCAATATGCCTGTGAAGAGAGACTTGCAGAGCCATAATGGCCCTATCTTCTTCACTGCCGTGTCATTCCCTATTCGTGGTATGAGAGGAAGGTTGAAAGCATGGCACTGAACTAGGATTCTAGACATCTGGGGCCTGTTTTCTGGTCTGCCATAGACTCCATGTATTACCATGGACTAGTCATCTCAGTCCCTTTCTACACACAGACTTAGTGGTTTAATGAAAGAGGTTTTTTTAAAAACTGATGTACTTAAATGGGTACAAAACCAACTGTTATTTCTGTTTCACGAAGGGCTTGCTTCTATTTTGTTTCTTACTGAATTAAATTTAAACCAAAGTCAGTCACTGTTCAGCAAAATGAGAGTGTCTATGCAGGCTTTTGGGCTGTTTTCACTAAATTAGCTTGTAAACCAATTTTCATGTAATGGGTGCAAATCTTTTCATGCTGGCAAACTCCTCATCTCTCTGTTCCTGCAGTTCTTCACCTTGTAAAATGGAGATGACAATACAGTACTTTCCTTCCCCAAAGCAGCATTGTAAGGATAAATCTGTTAATCTTGGGGAGGTGTAGATCCACAGGACAGCCACGTTCCCGTCCCTCTAATGAATGATAGTTGGTATCCATTTCTAATTTTCCCCAAAATGCAGAAATTAATTTTATTTTATTTTTTGGGCTCATAAATCTTTCTTCTCCACCCTAAGGTTCAAGATCTAGGGCCAGCATTGTTTACTTTTAGGCCCCCTTAAAACCCTTTACACTGTCAGAGTGCTGTAAAGGGGCCCTGGAGTAAATAAGAACCAGGCCTCCAGTGTCTTAAACATCATTTGCTTTTTAAAAACAAAGCTTAAAAAAAATGTTTTTCCTCCTCAGTTCACCAATTTGTCAGGTTTAAAACCAGCCGCAACAAAAAACTAAACCATCAACAGTTGTTTCTCGGGCTTGTTCCTGTTCTATCATCCAAAAAAAGTTTACGATGAAGTTTCAGGCATGAATACCCAGTTTATTGAAACAAAAAGTCAGCAAATGTTTGTTTATGGGAACAGGGGCAGGGAGGGGGGAAGAGAGGACGTGCTGTTGTAAGCATAGGTCAAAGCACATGCAGTGGTTGTGCACGGCTGTGTATCAATTTGCGTGTTGGAGGGTTTAGAGACTGTGTGTATGGTCTGTATAATTTTGGGGTGGGTGTGTGATCTATGTATATTTGCATATGATTGTGCGTGAACTCTTTGTGTACTGCATATTGGGGGGGGAGTGTATACATGCACTGTGTATATAATCCATGTATGCATACATGGGGGCCATTGTGTGCATGGCTGACTGGCAGTATTGACTGTATGCAACCTATATGACAAATATTCATTCTGTATAATAAATACGTGAAAATGCCTCTGCTTTTAATTAGCTGGTTGATTTATTTCTAGATGATAGACTATAGTATCAGTATTTTCTTGCAGTAGCTACTAAATTACTTTTTAAAAAGCAGATGATCTTGGGAAAGATTTAGGGTTGTCATGCAATTTCCTTGAGCAAAATTAATCACAGGAAGTTTTTTTCCCCCCTGGCTTCTGTGAAGATTAACTTTTTCTTTTTCTTTTTTTTATTGTTTGGCAGGTCCTTTTAATTGGCTGGAAAATATTCTTCCTGTGAAGTTCCAGTGCTCTGGTGCTTGAATGAGCACAGCATCCCATTGGCTGCCTATACCACCTCCTGATTGGCTCCAGATCCTGGAGGGGGGATAGATAAGACCGGCTATAAAAGCCCTGAGCTTTGCTCTTGGTCCCCCAGTGAGCAGGAGCTAGGGGTACAAGCGGAGCAAGGCTGCAGCAGTACTAAGTCCTTGACAGACTCCTTTCTCCGTGAGTGTATCCAGATCCGCATCTTTGCTGAAGCCGAAGAAAGAGGAGACACTCTCAAAAACTTAGCGGAAACTTGTCAGAGAATGCTCCAAAAGTCAGTTATTCTCCTGCTGCTGGTGATCCGTGCTTCTGCATCCTATGAAGCCGAACAGAATGACTCTGTGAGCCCCAGGAAACCCAGGGTTGCAGCACAGAATTCAGGTAACACCCCTCACAGGGGGCTTTAGCTCTGAGAGCCCTGATGGTTTTAAACTGTTGCAAATGTCTCTGCTGCTAATCTTTGCTAGAGACTGTCCCTCCATGGCTGTTAGCAATAAATTATGTAAGCAAAAATCATAGGAAACTGATTCTGTGTAATATTGATGCATAGTTAAAGGGAAAATGTCATTTCAGGAGATGGTTTATAAACCAGCATGTAATCTGCAATATATTATATATACTGTAGATACTAAATTAGATACATTTTTTCATGCTGGTCGAATGCTTTTTCCCCTGTCATAAATACACTTTAATGTTAAATTCCTTGCTTATTAGCAAGTTAAAGCTCCTTCTGCTAAATATCTCTGTGTGTTCAAAGGTGGGAGGAACAGGATTTTTTTCTAATACCACTTCAGAGAATGTAGTAAGCTAATCATGTGTCCACTGTTAACATGTAGTCTTAATTGCCTACAGATATTGGTCAGAATGGTAACATGAAAATATGAGAAGCACACTTACCTAACTAGCCTGTATAATAGATGAGAGGAATAACTAGCAAGTCATCATTGAATGGCTTTACTTTGAGCACTGTAGGTGTCCAGATGAGCTGAGCACATTTTATGTTGTCTCAAGCAATGGAAAAATAAAAATCTGTCTTAAAATATAAGGTCAAGACAGTGGGGAGGGATCCTCTAATTTGGAGCTCATTAAGAACTGTTTTATTTTAGATCTGCAGGGCTTTGCAGTACTATATGAGGGTGTTTGCTCAATTTCCTTTTGTATTTGGTTGCTATAGAAACATAAGATCTCTCTCGCTCTAGTCCACTGTGCCTAAAACAATAAAAGCCTAATGCATATTAAACCTGCTGAAAGCAAGGTTATAATTGGAACCTATCAAAACATATAATTATGAAAACAACTTGAGATGGCCAGCGGTGAATTAGGAATAGGATAATATTCCATTTTTCTCTCCAGGTGTGTAAGTGCTATTGGAGCACGAAGGCTGTATTTCTTTTTCCCTGGAAAGAGAGCAGTTGTAACAGACCCCTCTTTAGATTAGGAGCTAGTTTCTGGTACAGGTTCTCCTCTGCTACTCGGCATGTATCCTCCCATCTCAGACATCTAATATCTTGATTTGAGATTCCAGGTTTACTTTCTTCCCTGAAGAATGCCAGTAACAAGATCTGACAGAAAGTAATAACTATGCCCTGCACAGGGATATAATTGGACATTCAGCTTACTAGAAAAGGTTAAAACCTGTTAACTTTAGGGCAGGAATCTGGTAATACAGTTGGCTCATTGTTTCAATATAACCTGTCATTTTTTAATACAGAGAAATGCGATGTTCTGCCATAGATGGTGCTTATGTCTGAATTATTTTAATTACATGTTGATTTTCATTAGTTTAACTCTCTGGATCAAATGTTTATTCTATCTTCATAAAAACCTTTATCAGAGCTCTGCTCTGCTTATGAAGAGCTGGGTTCCATATTAATATGTAGTCCCTGGTTACTTGCTATCTATACTGCAGCTGAACTTATCCTACAGCTGAACTAATATATGGACTAAAACTTTCCCCTTTCTAGCATGATAAAGTACTCTCAACATTAAAGATTTTCTCCCTTCAAAATAGCCACAAGAATGAAAATGAAGTTATCACGTTGGTTTATTATTATTATTTTTTGACTAGTGCACAACCTTTAAATTAAAAAAAAAGGTTTAAACTCAAAAAGTGGGATAAGTTATGCCTCCAGTCAATATTAAGTGAAACAGACCAGTAGGAAACATTTTTAATTTGTACAAGTCTAGGACATGCAACTGTCTGTCAGAAGATCTGTGTTCTGTTCCAAGTTTTGCTGGCGGCTTATTGCATGACTTTGTCAGTTAATAACTTGCCCGATATGTACCTCTTGTTTTTACTCCTTTCTCCCTCACCACCATAAAAAAAAAAAAAATCCTGTGACACAGGGCTGTCACTTGACTATGTCTACAAGTCTTCTACAACTTAATCATTGGTAATGTGCTTTGTGCCCTTAGATATGAGGAGAGATTAAAGAGGCTAGGACTTTTCAGCTTGGAAAAGAGGATACTGAGATATATATGATAGAGATATATAAAATTATGAGTGGTGTGGACAAAGTGAATAAGGAAAAGTTATGTACTTGTTCCCATAATATAAGAACTAGGGGCCACCGAATGAAATTAATGGGCAGGAACAAATAAAAGGAAGTTCTTCTTCACACAGCACACAGTCAATCTGTGGAACTCCTTGCCTGAGGAGGCTGTGAAGGCTAGGACTATAACAGGGTTTAAAAGAGAATTGGATAAGTTCATGGAGGTTAAGTCCATTAATGGCTATTAAACAGAGGCTGGGGTACCATTCCCTGCCCATCCTGGCTGTCAGAGGGGGGTGATGGATGGCAGGAGAGAGATCACTTGATCATTACCCGTTAGGTTCACTCATTCTTGGGGCACCTGGCATTGGCCACTGTCAGTAGACAGGATGCTGGGCTGGATGGACATTTGGTCTGACCCAGTACAGCCATTCTTAAGTTCTTGGGGGAGACGGACGTGGGAAGCATTGTGTAATGTTCTATGCGTGTCTTCCAGCTGAAGTGGTGCGCTGTTTAAACAGTGCCCTCCAGGTGGGTTGCGGTGCATTCGCCTGCCTGGAGAACTCGACGTGTGACACAGATGGAATGTACGACATCTGCAAGTCCTTCCTCTATAGCGCTGCTAAATTTGACACTCAGGTACAGTACAAAGCTAGCGTCTTTTTCCTTTACAGCTTCCTCTTTATTCAGGCCAGGTTTACACCCTGATTCAGCAAAGCGCTTGCTTAATCCCCGTGGCACTTAAATGCTTGGAATGAGCTTTTAATTTCTTAGGCCCTGATGCTGCAGTGGGTTCAGTACAGGCCACCCGTAGTTCCAAATGGGCCTTGCTACTACTTAGATGCTCTTGTGGGAACCACGACTTTGGTTTTTTGGCCACAAATCTATTCTTCAGGGAGATTTTCTACCGTACATTTTCCACATAGTGTGTGCTGTGTGTGAGGACTTGGCAGAGGCAGTCTAGTGGGGCAGGGAGCTAAATTTCCTCTTCAGGCGGAAATATAAACGTTCTTCTAACAAAGTAACTCTTCTGACTGTGCAACCTGGCACGGACGTGTGATTTGAATTGGAAGTCTTCAGCCCTGGGAATGCAAAACCAGAGCAGCCTGACTCTTTGGAGCTGCAGATTTTTTTCTTTTCACGTGGAATAGCTAGAGAAAGGACGTAAGTAAAGGACCGTAGTCTTGGCTTCGCTCGGGACATGTACCCCTCATCTATAAAGTGGGCATAATAATCACTTCTTCCAATAGTAGAGGGTGACACTGTTTGAAAGATCTCAAGGTGCCTATACACCATATCAGGCTGTGAGCCTCAAAGCCCTGCTTCAAGGTTTCAAAATTGTATATGCAATATTGCTATCTCACAACTGTGACATTAGCTTTTTAGGCCTTTTTGATGCTGCTGTTTAGACAAGGAAGCTCTTTGGAACAGGGAGTAAGTATTGTGTTTGTACATTGCCCAGTACAATTGGGGCCTTAATCCTGATGGGGACCATGGGCATTAATCAATTATTTACAATAATTAGGAATACAAGCCAGTGGAACAAAATGCCTTGACTGTAAACGGGTTTCTTTAGTGCTGAGTAAGCTTTTGACACACAACACTTAAGTAGCAGCAATTAGCAAAAGCAGGATATTTGTTAACATTTTATGAATGACTTATGCAGTCGCACATTAAGATGATGCTGCTTCTAAATTTGCAGGGAAAAGCCTTTGTGAAAGAGAGCCTGAAATGCATTGCAAATGGAGTTACGTCCAAGGTTTTCCTTGCCATTCGGAGGTGCTCCACTTTCCAAAGAATGATCTCAGAGGTGCAGGAGGAATGTTACAGCAAACTGGACATGTGCAGCATTGCAAAGCGTAATCCTGAAGCAATCACTGAAGTTGTCCAGTTTCCAAATCACTTCTCAAACAGGTATGTGGATAAATGAAGCACATTTAAAGGGATGTTATCAATCTGAGTCTATTTTTTAATTTTTACATGTTCCAGATACAGCTCATTTTAAATAGTACTTCCTGGCTTTTTAAAATTGCATGGGATCACTTGATGATAACCTGTCTGTTCATTCCCTTTGGGGCACCTGTCAGAGGACAGGATACTGGGCTTGGTGAACCATTGGTCTGACCCAGGATGGCCATTCTTCTTCTTAAAATCTTGTTTTAAAATATTCTGAATCAGATTTTTTTCTGAGCCCCTGCTCATGTTTATAAAGTTCTGTACATCAGGGGGAAAACAGTCAAACTAGCTAGACAACGAGCTTTGAAAGGCACAAAGTAAACTTAAAGCTGAAAATTCTGTGGTTAACTTTATTATACTTAGCAGCTGTGTTACCTAGAGTGATGGATGGTAGAGGCAACATTTCCAGACCTTTAGTTGAGTGTCCCTTTAATTCATATGTTAAACATCTCTTAGTGAATATTGCAGCTTAATTTCCTCCCAAGGCAACTCTACCTCTTTTCACTGAAACAGTAAACAGTCTCATTCTGAGAATGCTTAAAAGGGGGCACCAGCTAAATGACTCTTCCATGACTTTATGTTGTCATGACCCCATTAGGTTGTGGGATTCTGAGCATTCCCTACTCCCAGCCTCCCAATAAAATCGGTTACTGTCATCTCTAGGAACAGGCAGAGTAAAGCTAGCGTGGGTATGACTTCCCATGGTGTAGTCATACTTCTGACTGCAATGTAGATATACTCTTCAGTTTTTGGAGTGTTATAATTATTTTGGCTTAGATGGGGAGAGTTTTACCAGTATAGTACAATCCCTAGTGTGGATACAGTAAGGGTGCCTTTCCTATATAGGAGTAAGCTGTAAACACAGGTATGACTGCATCTACCCAAAGGTGAGGGTGTTGTACCACATAACTAGACTGCTACTGGTGTATGTAGACAAACCCTTAATTTTATAATGTCTTGGGCATAAATGTTTAATTTACACCCATGAAGAGGTCAGGTGACTTGACTCTCTCTACATTTTTGGACCTTGTATGGTCACTTACATTGTGTGTGTGTGTGTGTGTGTGTGTGTGTGTAAACACACTAGCACTCTGAAATGGAAGAACAGGTGTAAGTCCCGTCACCAGGTGCAAAGCAGTGGCGAATCAAGCCCTAGAATAGGGTCGTTGTTCCTTAAGAGACACTTCTTGGGGTAAAGGAAACACACACAGCCTTGGACTAGCGGTGAAGCAAAAGGATATTGTAACGTGTTGAGTAACAAAAGAAGCAGGATTTCCCAGCTAATAGTTTACACTAAGTTCTCCTAAAGCATCCTGCTTTCCCAGCCCAAGTCCCAACATAGACACAAAATAAGAATGTGCCAGTTGGCACGGAATTCCAACAGGAAGTCGTTAAAGGGTCATGCAGCTTCCTGTGATTTTAATCTCAAGTCAGTAGCTGTGAAGGAGGAAGGCCTTTCTGCCTCTGGACATGCTGTAGCTACTGAAATTAGATTATTAAATAAATGAATATTAATCTTTAAAAAAAATCAGATTGTATTTCTATCCAGTAACTTTGAGTCCTGGAGAGATAGCTAAGGCATGGAAAAGGGTGTAGGCAATATTTTAAGGGACCTGATAGGGAAGGGGATAGAATCTGAAAGTTCAGTTGATGATCATCATCATCTAGTAGAAAGTCTTCTGCAAGATACTAAGTGAGCAAAACTTGACCCCAGGAAGAAGACCTGTTTCACTAGGCAGTTCCCAATCACTAGCTTCTGAGGTGCATGGATACATCTGCAGCAGCATAGAATAAAATGAACAACATTCTGTCACACTTTATCTGAAGGTTATGTGTATAAATTCTTTATGAAGGGTTAAATGATCAACAGAGGTGTTAATAAATGGCCACTGAATTGTCTGAATCCAAAAAGTCTCTACATTAGCTAACATTAGGGCTTTTCTATCACCTCTCCTGATGCACAGTTCTAGTTGCAGGTGTTACGGTACAGCTAATGGATATTTTTGGTTCTCTGAAAATTCACCCCACAAAAAACCCTAACCAAAAACTTTGGTTCAACCTGAAAATGAAATTTTCCCAAATCTTTTCAGAGACTCTTAATTAAAAAGTAAATAAATAAATAAATGAATAAATAAAAAATTAAAGGAAACTTTGAAATAAAATGTTTAAAGTTTTTCAAAATTGTTGTTTGGATCAAAAACACTTTGGTGACCTCCATGTGAATTTTTTAAATGTTTTGAAGTTGCTAAATATGCATTTCTCTCCAGGAGGAAAAAAAATTCAGTGTAAAAATTTCACCCAGCTCTCCCGTTAAATATAGTACTTTGCTTTTGACCTCTAAGCCTTTGTAAATTAAACTTCATAGAAAGTGTCACGCAGAACTCCCTAATGGGATCTTCTGAGTGAATGTTAGTACCTTACTCCAAACTCCCAGGTCTTTCATTTCATTCTACAGTTGTAGCAAAAATATCCATGTGCCCTGACCTATAGCAGTTGAGGAAGAATCCTGAGGTAACATCTGTGAGAAGAGCAATGTGTCTTTTTCCTCTTCTCTACCTTGTGGCCTTCTATCCTGCCCACATCCACCTGAGATGTGGTAATATACTCCCCCATTATCTTCCTGGACAGTAGACCCAGGACTTCTGATACTTCTACATCTCCCTCCAACTTGTTCTCAAAGAGAGCAATATGATTGCCCTGAACCCTTAAGTCCCCTTGTTCAGGTTTGTGCTGTCTGCTTAAGTGATAGAGAGAGCTGTGTTGATTCTTCCTGAGTCCCATGGAGGAGAATTCTTTTGAGCACTGTTCTTTCTCTGCTTGACTCAAACAGAGATGGGGAAACAGATCAGCACAAATTCCTGGCTCGCTCTCATAAACAGAAGAGAAAGGACAGCATACTCTCAGGCCTTGTGCTAAAATAAAGAGGGTAGAAAATGCAGTCACAGGTCCTGTGGAAGGCAAAAGGGCCTGATTAACCAACTTTCTCATCTTCAGCATGTTACTGCAGGTTGTACATCCTAAAAATTCAGCCCATTAGGAATGCAGGCGTTTGCCAGGCTATTAGCCCTATATTGACCTAGTTTTCTTCTTTAACCCTTTCTAAGGACTACATAGTGGGGGGGAAGGGTTGGTGTCAAATCTCCATAGACGAGTCCTAAGAAGCATATAGAGATTAGATTCCTTTATAGGAGTGTACATACCACATCAGCCCAATGGTCCATCTAGTCCTGTGCAACAGTGCTCAGTACCAGATTTTTCAGAGGAAGCTGCAAAAAAGAAAGCCCCAAGGAAAACGGAAAGGGAATAACTTCTGCACAGAGGAATTTATACTCGGGCGGGCATAAGGGTCTAAATCGGGGTAGGAAACCTATGGCACGTGTGCAAAAAGCAGCACACGAGCTGATTTTCAGTGGCACTTTAAATTTAATTTTAAATGAAGCTGCTTAAACATTTTAAAAACCTTATTTACTTTACATACAACAGTAGTTTAGTTCTATATTATAGACTTATAGAAAGAGATCTTCTAAAAATGTTGAAATGTATTATTGGCACCCGAAACCTTAAGTTAGAGTGAATAAATGAAGACTCAGTACACAAGTTCTGAAAGGTTGCTGACCCCGGTCTACATTTTCCAAAACTTATTTCTGTCCATTATCATATGGTCCAGCATGTGCTCCAATCTATTTTGATATTACCCTTATTTGTGGGGATCAAATAAGGCAGTTTACAATTTTCATAGTTTTTTACTAGTGAATACATCCTGATAAACACGTGACCTTCTTGATACCTTTGCTCCTAGTCCAACACCCACTTGCTAAAAAAAAATATTGGAGAGTATTGTACTAACTTGAGCAATAATTAGAACCCAAATTTGTGTATTTACCATTCAGAAACTTAACTAGTCCTAGCTGTGCTCCTGTTAACTAAAACTAGAATTTTGTCCCAGAAACATATGTCCTGTAACTCCAGGAATCAAAGATGGAGATGTATATATGGTAAGTCAAGTCTCTGGGAAAGGCGCAAACTATGTAAGTTGATGCTAATATTATAACTTGCGCATTTGCTGTGAAACTGTTACACAGCTGGCCCTAGGACCGCACCCCCTTGCAGTAGTAGCTTGCAGTTCCAGCATAGTCCTCAATACACCACAGAAAACAACCCTGACAATTCCAGTTCTCTCTCCGCACCACAACTTTTCTGGAGCAGCCTCTTTCAAACTGATTTGCTCTACCTTGTGCTACTACCTCACTAGTGGGAGCGCAAGAATATACTGGACCGTAACTGTCTTGTTCATTTCTCCAGGTATTACAACAAGCTCGTGAGAAGTTTATTGGAATGTGATGAAGAGACTGTCAGCACCATCAAAGACAGTTTGATGGAGAAGATAGGACCCAATATGGCCAGCCTTTTCCATCTGCTGCAAACAGATCACTGCTCTCAAGTGCACCCCAGGGCAGACTTCAACAGGAGACGTATCATTGAGCCTCAGAAGCTAAAAATCTATTTCAGGAACCTCCGAGGTGAGGGGTCTGTTCCATCCCATGTGAAACGTACCTCTTCAGAAAGTGCATAATTCTTTAGGGGAGAGAGAATGGGTGTATAGAGGATCTAAGCACTACCCCTGTAGAAGCCTCTTTTTCTAGAAGAGTTAATACACCCATCCAAATGTACTGTAGGCTGATTTTAATAACAATTAGAAACTGGTTTTAGATTTAGTTCATATTTTCTATCCCTCTCAAACCAATTTGCATGGAACTAGGCTTCTGTGTTCAATGTCCCAGCTTTCTGCCTTTGAAATTTCTCCATCTCTCTTCTCTTCCCCACCAAAAAAGGAAAATCATAAACCTAGGCTTTTACAACAGTCAGTTCTTCAGCAGACACCAAATTATCAATGAACTGTAGCTCAAACACTCTTGCGGTTTGAAACCAATTTGAATAGTTTAACCTTATTAATAGTATGAGGCTGGTAGGTGGTGATAGCTTTTAATGGATCTATCCTAAAGATATCAATGGAATTTGTGTTATGAATCTGTGCTGGCCATGGACGAATATGAATGTCATGTTTGAATTCTTGGTCTCAGTGACATACAGTCTTAATCCTCTGTCATAAAACTCCCTTATCCAGTTAATCTACCACAGTCAGGTCTAGCCCTCACGAAACATGGAGGACTGTTTTAGTATTGCCCTGCATCTCAGTGCAAAAACTGCTAGCAAATCAGACTAGTTGCACTGTGAAAATGATAGCACAAGGTGCAAGACCATGTGGTGAAAGCAGATTTTAAATTGGTCAGTCTTTGCATTGATTTAAAACCCCCAGCATCTTTATGTACTGTATCTAACTGTTAAAAGCTTTAAAAAGATCCTTAACAAAACTGTCTTAAAACTAAAGGTCTCACTCTAACTGTGGTATACATAGTTTTAAAATCTGTCATGTACTGTACATAAATTCCAGAAGAGTCTGCTTAAAAGAAGCAGAATATAATAATTTTATTGCCTATAAATTTAGTTTTGTACCTTAGCTTTATTTTTTCCCCTGGAAACAGTCTCTCTATCATGTTCAAAAGTACACATTCCTCACGGTGGCCTTTTTATAATGAAAGAGAGAGAGAAATTGTTTCATCCTGTATTAGAATTGGACCAGGCAAAAGAACTGGTGGGTAGCAGCTATTCATACTCACCGATAGACTGGATTCCGACTGCCCAAGCTACCTTCAGGGGTTACCATGGTCCTTGCATCCCAAGCAGAAGTACTGCTAAAAAAGCTAATCTGGGAATTGTCAAATGGCTGACAGAACAACTTTTAAATATCACGGCTGCAGCCTTCAGAAGGGTCACTCCTGAGGCAAGACATGGAAAATAGAGCCATGTTTGGTATGCCTAAAGGGAGCCGGGCAGTCCAAAAAATGAAACTCCTCAAATCCAAAACACACACATCACTGTGCCTGTTGCGAGCCACTGGCAACGCAAGCCTGCATTTCCTACTATGCTCTTCTGTAAAAGAGGATCGGAACTGAGGCTTACAAGTTGATATTGGGTTTTTGCACTCATAGCTGAAGGCCTCCACAAGACCAGCTTTTCTGAACAGTAGTCTGGCTTGGGTTCTGTACGCCAAAAACAGCAAGCTTGTGTTGTGGCATGTGAGCAACAGGGCTGATTCCACACACACATTCCAAAACTACCCAGTTAGAAATGACTTCTGGTGTGCAGCTGACTCTGGTTCGGCTCGTTAAGAAGCTAATCAAGTTCTGTAAAAGGCTAACGGGAGGGACATCTCTTTTTTGCAAAATACAAAGCAATAGAACTTCTTACCACAAAGCCTTTAAACAATGACTTGCTGCTAATAGATTAAAACCAGATGCAGTGGCAGCATTTCCAGCATCACTGTCTTCATTCAATAGAGGCCAAAAGTGCTGTCGTAAAATTGTAAGCAGCAAAAAATGTTGCTGACCGTGATTTTTCTTTTTTAATACTCTGAATTATGCAGTCCCATTCAAGCTAGGTGCAACACTGTAGTTCATTCTTAATGCTATCAGGTATACTGGAGTCCAACTTAAGGAGGATGCAGTCCTGCAAGGTGCTGCATGCTTCCCAGTGGGAATAACGGGTGCTTAAGGGCTTGATTTTACCAGGTGCTCAGCACTTTGTGAGAGGTACTTTTTGAGATGCACCATGAGGAAAGGGACATTAGACCAGGGAGTCTACTGGAGCTGGAGTATCAAGACACTATGGTTACAGAGGGGCGTGTCTACACTGGGGGGATTTGCTCCAATGAAAGCTACCAGTATAGCTGCCCTGGAGCTGCGGTCCCTTTACATATGTAGTGCAAAGCAGCTATTTCAACCAGTAAAAATCACTGTGTGAAGCAGGTAGAACACTCTCCCTCAGAACATTTTGTTGTTGTTGTTGGCAAAGGGCTTGACAGCTTTGTCCAACTATTTGTATAAACACTGCTTAGGTTTTCATGGTTTTTTCCCCAGGGCTGTTTAAATGCCCAACATTTTGAATGTTAAGTGGTTTTTCAATCAGCTCCCTCAAAGTATAACACATTTCCAATCAGTTCTTTTATCAGTTTTTCACCTGGGGATGATGGGGGGAGGGAGGAGGGTGTCCTTTCCAGAGCATCCCTATTACTGTGGTTTCAAGCAGGGATAAATCTTGTCTAGTGGCTTTACCTATCTACACTGATAGCTAACCGCCTCCCCCAAAGCAACTACTCAGTGTAGAGAGAACCTATTTCACAAAAATATTTGAGCTGCTTAGTTTATGCCTAATGTCTCACTTTTCCCCCCCCCTTGGCCTATAGTAATACTAGCCCTGCAATACAGTCTCAATTTTTATAGGGAAAAATGATTCTCAGTGTAGAGTCTGACTGTTTCACACCCATTTAATCGCTAATGCTTTATTTTTTGTCTTGTGCTCACTGCAAAGTGATTTTCTTGGGGGGGGGGAGGTTAAGGGGCTTATTTAGAAGCGTTTGCATGATTCTCGTGATTTGTTTGCACTTTAGACATGTTTGTGCCATTATAAATTTGCATTATGTATTTATAATTTAATGATAGTTAGGGGGGTTTGGTTTTTTGGCCGATTACTGGAATAAACAGTGCGCATATCTGGTATATGTCATTATTTATTGTTAAATTACATTTTTAAAGCTCCATGTGTTCATATAAAGGTTATTTGAAACATATCATGGTAATGAGAGATGCAAGTTATTTTCTTTGCTTATTTTTATAATTAAAGATGCATAACTTAATATGAGGCCTATGGTGGATTCCTTCTGAGACAAAATAAAATGTTAAATTTAGTCTTGCTCTAGTGTCTGATTTTCACTAAACCTCAATGCTGATCACTGTTTGGAAAGACAAAGCTTTCTAAGATATTGCCCACTTGTGCCTGCTTTAACAATAACTCAAAGTGGGGTAGCAAAAAAGCCAACCAGGTTCACTTCCGATGCCCTTTCAAAGAGGTCTGGAGCATTCTAGGTACATAGGCTCCCACTACTAAGGAGTTTAGTGTCTCGTGTCTGCTACAGCTGTGCATGGCAAGTGCCCCATTTTGCTAAGATCTAGGCCCCATGACCAATTTCAAGACCTATTTATTTTGATCTTTTTTTAGTACTGCCAGGGCTACAGCGGCACCATCGTGCCCATGTAGCACAGACATGTACATACCACAGCAACAGAAAGGCTTTTTCCGTCGTCATGGTAAATCCACCCCTTCGAGCGGCAGTAGCTAGATCAACAGAAGAATTCTTCTGTCCATCAACCTAAGGGTGTCTATAGTGGAGCTTAAATTGGCTTACTACCTCTCTCAAGAGTGTTTTATTTTTCACACCCCTGAGCCACACCGCTAGGTCTACCTAAGTTGTAGGTGTAGACCAGGCTTTAGTTCCTGCTAGAACTTGGGCTGAAAGTAACATCTCGGCCCTTATAGAGGGTCCTCCTCATCCTAGTAGCTAGGAAATCCATTAGTGACTGAGGTTGATCTTCACAACACCTCTGGCAGGACGAGCAGTGCTCTCATCCCCATTTTTACAGATCAAGAACTGAGGGACATGGTGCAGCTGTATTGGTATATGAGCCAAACTAGATTAAAGCTAGCTGTGGTATTGATACAGGTGCTGCAATCACAGTGTAGACATACCTTCGGGACTTGTGCAAGTCACTCGATGGATGAGCTAGAAATTTTCCCCAGGTCTCCAACATGGCAGTCCAGTGCCATAGCCAAGGTATTCAATACATTTTAAAGGTGGAAGGATGCTATAGTGGCCAAGTGTTTCATGTCACCTCTCGCGAATAATCCACAGACGATAAACTACTGTACTGTACTGCCCATTACAGTAACTTACCTCACAAGTTACAAGAAGCCTGTTCGCTGGATGCTGAAAGTCACAGGTTCAAATGCCGCTGTTCACAGGAGACACTTGAAGCTTTAATAAAGAGAGATTGTGACAGAGCAAAACCATTAGTAAAATGAAGGTAAAAGCACTTTTTAGAGATGATATTTACAATAGCTCTGCAGGGAGAAGAATTTGTTATTTTAATTTACAGGCTTCCGTCCTCTCATAAAAGATCACAAAAATAAGGAGAGTCTTTATTGGAAAAGAGGAAGGGATTAAAGGAGACTTTGTTCACATTCAACATTACAAAAGACAGGATTATTGGAAAGAGATCTGTCCCTTTTTTACTGTCCCATAATATTAGAACAAGAGGTGGCTCAATCAAAGAAAATATATTTTGAGTTGATTGAGAAAGGGGGAAATGATTTCATGAGCAAGTTTTAAGTTGTTTCCATTTTTTTCCAGGGTCCAAAACAGACCTGTTTTCAATTTTTAACTGACCAAAAACCACATTTTTAAATAAAAGCAGCTCTAAACTAAATGAACCATTTCGTTCGACGTTCAATTACTTTTTTTTCAGCGTGCCCAGAAAAAAAATTATTCTCACAGCTCTAGTTATGACTATTAATAACTTTTGTTGCCTGTTGCAATGCAAACTAAATCAATGACGCTAAGGAAATCAGTGCGTTATTGCTCTGCTTTCTACTGATGACTGATTCATAGGCTGTTTCCACTGCCAGTGATCTTACCTCAGCTCTGCCTGCTGTCACACCACTGTCAGGGAAATGAGGCATTCCTTTGAAGGCATTTATGCAAGCTGTCCAAATGCCAAGTCAGTGACCCAGGTCCTTGGAGGAGCCCTGTTGTATCATACAGAAATAAAACTCTAAACAAACAAACATGCAGTTTGAAAAGCAGTAAATATTGGGGGAAGGTGTTTTCATTTAAAAAAAAAAGTTATATACACACACATATATATATAGTATATATACACATGCTCTAAAGTCTGTTTGGGGGTTTTCCTTTTGTTAAGCAGGTTCCATTCTCTTTGCTCTCAGGGCTGCAAGTATCTAAGCACTGCTTCCGCTAGGCAGGAGGTTAGTACTTCAGTAAATTATTCTTCAGCTTTCCTTTTCAAGAAGCAATGCATTTTTACTACCAGGAGTAACAGCACAGTGTCATTGATATGGATTGGGCTAATATCTGTTACTGTTTGTTAGAGAAGCATGCAGTTGTTTGTTTACTAGGGTGACCAGATAGCAAGTGTGAAAAATCGGGATGGGGTGGGGAGTAATACGTGCCTATATAAAAAAAAGCCCCTCAAATTGGGACCTCTGGTCACCCTACTAGTCACACTATCTGAATGGAGAGTCACCTCTGAAGCTAATGTGATGTTTGTATACATCATTCCTGGGATAAAAAGGTAAAATCCATCATGGAGATAATTGATTCACAATGCTACTAACATTACTTGTGTTATTTGAATACTGAATATGTTAGCTTAAAGAGACCATGTATATATTCATCTAACATGCTGTAGATCTTCACATAGGAATAACGCCATCTAAACTTTACATCACATTTTTCATCCGTGAGGATCCCAAAGTGACAAAGATGCTTACACGAGAGCAGGAGAACAATCTGTACCTTTCCCTGTGTCCTCACTAGGGATTTGTATGTCACAACTAGAGCTGGGGAAAACCGGGCCCTGGAAAATTTCCAATCATGAGAAACATTTGGTGGGAATGTACCAATTTCCTCAAAATTTTTGATTAAAAACTATCAGAGCACTCTGTTTCAACTTTACCATTTCAATTGTTACATACTTTATAAGAGTCAAAATGAAACATTTCAACCTTATTGAAGTGACTCTTGGTTTCTCTGTTTCCCAAATGAATTATGAATTGTTTTGGAAATTTCTTTTAGCTGGAAATTGAAATATCAGAATTTCTCATGGAATGGAAACTCCGTTTCAACCAACCCTAGTTATATGCTTTAAAAAAACCTACCTCTAACTGCAGTAGTGATATCAGTACAAAACTATGCACAGATGATCAGGTTTTAGAAGAGTAAATCACCTCTAAATGATGAATGTGGGTTGCAGTCAAATCGCCATCATCATCATCATAAAATGGAACAAACAAAACAAAGGATAATTTGATTTGGCTCGGGACCAAAGGATGTGATTGACTGACTGATATTGTCTTTATTTTTTTTTTAAGCTTTGTTATATAACCAGGGGGAAATCATCTCAATTTTTCCTGGCCCTCACCCTTCCAGCTTTCTTTATAGTTATGAGGAGAGGAGGGGCAGAGAGAAACCTTTGGCACGTAAAATGACTGGGTGTGAAATTTGGGAACTCACTTCACTTCCTAACTCGGACTTTTCTGCCTTTCTTAAGAGGCTGCCTTCTTTATTAATGTATATTGCCTCTGTCACCATTTTTCAGCAGTGATGCAGAATAAAAAAAAATTCAAAAAAACTCAAGTAGGATGATGAAATATAATGCAAGGTTCAAACTGTAATCTAATCTCTAATGCCCCTTCCCATGACACATGCAACTTGCTTAAATGAAAAGGCAGAAAAGAAGGTGGTACATGTCTGGCACCCAAAATACTAGTCACTTATTCAAATGTTGGTTCTATATGCAAGTAAGAGGTTTCAGAGTAGCAGCCGTGTTAGCCTGTATCCATAAAAAGAACAGGAGTACTTGTGGCACCTTAGAGACTAATCACTTTATTTAAGCATAAGCTTTCGTAGGCTACAGCCCACTTCATCGGATGCATAGAATGGAACACACAGTAGGAAGATCTATATCTACACACAGAGAACATGGAAAAGGTGGACATTGCCATACCAATTCTAAGAAGCTATTTAATTAAGATGATGAGCTATGTTATTATTATTATTATTGTTAGTCTCTAAGGTGCCACAAATACTCCTGTTCTTTTTATGCAAGAGTCACAAATGCAGTTATGTCAGCGAGGATAATATGACCAGGGCTAGAAATCCACGTATTTCAGGGCATTAGAAAATCACCTGTTAGGATTTTGAAGTAATACCCCAATTTCACAATTATGGGAGGGCAGGATTTACCTTCTACTGGAACGTCTGGTGACAACACAGGGAAGCCTGGTCTGTCCCAGTCTATGTTCCTAAAAATGCCAACGGTGAAGTCAAAATAACAAACGCAAACCGGATTCAAATCACCATGCACTAAAATGGGTGGCACCCTAGTGTAGATACTACATGAACTGTAGAGACGTGCAGTGTACCTTAGTCCCAAACAGAACAACATTGGGAAGGGCCCTATAGAAAGACAAGGTAGGACTGCCAGTAGTCAGTTAAGCTCCAGGCCACCCTAAAGCTGTTTCTCCTGAAAGTACTGGATGAGCAAGGACTTCAGATTGGGCTCAATGTTTCTAGCAAGATGCAGAATGTGATGGCAATGGTTAACATTCACTCAGGCCATTGCAAATGGAGTCAAACATGGTCCCTTTACCAAAGTGCAAATTTTACAAAAATAAGCAATGCCTCCCTTATCACCAGAAGCCCATATAATTTAGCAGTGGAGCAGTTTCACCCTTTCATCATCAGGGCTTGCAACAGAGGGTCTGGAATTTTGAAAGGATGCTAAGGAATTGGGCATCACAGCCAGAAGCTATGAAGAACCTCATGCAGTCTTAGTCCTTGGTTATAATACCCAGTTACCTCGCTCAGAGGCTCAAAGTAACTGATGCTTGCCCCGCTGTTTAAGAGGCTGAGATGAAAAGCACAGCATTTTTATTCCTACCCATAGCTGGAAAAGCTAATAAACCTATACAAATACACAGGAGGATACAATTGTTCGTATGTACACATGGGATTTTTCTCTGATTTCTTTCTTTGAGGATGAAATGCCAAAGGTAGATTCAAAAGTAAGGAGGGGACAGAGGAATTTGGTGCAGGAGAGAACATCTACAACAAAAGTTGTAACAGCAAGAAAGACTTGAGGTCAGAGGGGAGCAGTTCTGGGGTACCTGGCTGACTCAATACAATCAGACCTACTTTTCATTCCAATCTTAGCCCCTGAGCACATGCCCAGGAGTGGGATGGGGAGTTCCTCTGGGGTTATAGAACAAAGCTGTGGAGCTACTTTGTGGCTGATGCTCCAGTCTCAGGGGAATGCCCTCTGAAGAAGGGGACTGGTCAGCATAGCAGATACACCTGCTCTACCCGCCAAATTCCCTCTCTGTGGCACCACGCAAGGAGACCCCATAGAACTGGGCTGCATGAGTTCCCCAAAACTGGACTCATTCTGAGGCAAGATGACTCTCTACAGCCAAGGAGAGTTGGGATTTTCCCCATTCAAAGCTATACCGCTGTGTGTCCCCCAAAGCTGTGTACATATGTTAGCAAATTATACAGCCAACCCCGCCCCTACTAGTGATGTAGGTAACTGTTACACTCATCATATAGCTAGGGAAACTGAAGCATGGGGAGATTAAGCGACTTGCCCAAAAGCCTATGGCAGGACCAGGAAGAGAACCCAGTTCTCCCCATGCACAATCCTGTATTTTAACTGCTAGATGACACTCCCTCTTCTTCTGCCTTTATAATGAAGTAGAACGAAAACCAGAAATCGTTTCAATGCCATGCAGTGTACAATCTGACTTCTACTTTGCATGTCTCTACTAAGACTGTAAATGCTACAGAGCAGGAACTACTTACTGTTTATGTGTACAGCACCTTGCACCAAAGGGTCCTGATGTAGATCCCAGATCTAGGCACTCCTGTAATAAGAAGAAAAAAAAACCTGATTATATTGAACCTCTGTTGATAAGGCAAATTGTCCTGTGAAAAGTATATCCATGGTATTTTCTCTCTGCCATTTCCTGGGGTGAAAATTCCAGTTGTGTCCTTTGAGTTTTGCTCAGGGCTATTTTTTGTCTCAGGAGTTGGAGCATTTGCTATGAAAACAAATCATTATTCTTTTCTCGATACATTGTTTTGATTGGAGTAATCAACCAACCTCCATAAAATCATCCAAGATTTGCTGCCAATCACACTGAAATCCTAGCACAATTGTACTCTCAGCTGGGGAATTTATACAGTACGAACAAGCAGAAAAGGGGATTTATTCCAGTTATTTAAGGGGCTTTTTTACTGCACTGATAATTAATCCTGATAGAAAAATATTTTAAATCTCCTCGAAAAAACTAAGTGCTGGTATGGTTAACTGTTTCATACCAGTTTTTCAGGATTACTTCTGTTCTTGAGCTACAAATATGAACTGCCTTCGGTATGCTATTATTACTAATCTTTTGCATCATTTAATGCCTAGAGACTCCAATACAGGCTCAGGATCCCATTGTATGCCATACAAACCAAGCATTACACAATCCCTGCACCAAAAAGGCTACATACTTAATAGACAAGAAAACATACAAGCAAGAGGAAGAACATCTAGCTGGGTGGTTATTGTTGTGTTGGGGTGTCCACCCTCACTTCCCAAAACTACTGAATTAGCAAACAGTTTAAATTGCCGCTGGGTGAATTTTACCCTTATTGCATTTTGTTCAACTATCAGGCAAGGCAGAGGAACATCGTGTTTTATATCCAGACCATGACGGATATATTCCTGCCAGGGGTAAATCTTTCCTTCCTCTGGGTAAAGCCATCAGCCCAGGAACAGACAAGGCAAACAGTTAATTAATAACAGACTGCCAGAGCAGAACGGGTTGACAATCAGAAAGTCCCCCAAGTAACGCAGAAAACACAATGACTACATAGGTGGAGCAATGAACACAAAGACGTAAGAGCTGCTTCCTCCCCGTCACTACCTCAGGACTGGAGAAGTAAACTCTGCGCAAGATGTGTTGATGAGTCAGTCACAGCCCACACTTTTGGACATGGCATGGTTAAGGCTTGATTGATGTTATTCAATAAGACAGATGTCTTATCGCTGTATCACAGGAAGGGACGTCAGGCAGATCCACCCATGAGACCTCAGGGGAAGACACTTGCTCCTGAGCTGTATTCTCAGGTCAAGGAGCAAACTTCCCTTAACAACGGGGAGTGGCACATTCTGTAAATGGAATGAGATTAACAGAAGGACAATATTGGTTTTCCCTCTTTGCTTTTGCAAGGACTTTTGCACGGCTCCCAGCATTGTGAAGCTTTATCCTCACTGAGGACCAATTATGAGAGACGCTGAGTTTTCTTAGGGGAGACCGAACCTGAATTTTAGCCCTCCTGTTACAAGATTTAGTATGGAATGGATTAGAGGAGAGATCCAAACCTTTAACTCAAAACCTACATGAGATGGGACCTCTGGATCCTAAGCGTTCCTGACCTTTGGGCAAGTACAGATTCTAGGCGAAGATTTTTCCCAAGTGACTTGTGATATTGATTGCCTCCATTCTAAAGTGCCCAACCTGAAATAATTAAAGGGGTCAGACTTTCAGAGGGCGGATGCTCAGTGCTTTCTCTTTTTTGGAAACCCAAAAATATGAGGCGCACAAAATCACTAGTCAGGTGGGAAAATCTTAGCCCACAATCCTATGTCTACAGTCATCAACACAAGTCACATCTAGTATCGCAGCCCCTCTTGCTTCCGTTGTAACTATCACTGTTTGATGCAATTGCCTTCGACTGACTCAATACACTTCGAGGCCACAATTAAAATCAATAAAGCCTTGCACAGCTTGGAACCTGGCTGATCTTTGAGATTTCAACCACTGTGTCTTGTTACCTGTCACCTGAGCTAAAACAAAAACAAGCACAGGAAGCAGAGAACTCAGAATCCTCAGTAAAGGTCTCTATGCTCTGGAATTCAATCTTTTGTCAAGCTGAGTCAAGGCTATGGAGCAAGGAGCATATATTTATTCAGTATTTCTGCTGATTAGCTTCAATGACTGAGTGGGTGTCCAGACGGGATAGCAAAGAATTGCCTGGTTTGTAAGCAGCTGTTAGCAATAGATTTGTTATTCTTTGTAAACACCCTCCCTCAATGATCATGATAGGAACGTATCAATAACCCTGATGGCTTTCCAAATTACATGTGTACATTTACATGGTGGCCCTATGTGATGCTTTGTCCTGGGTACCTCTCATGCATACTGCAGTTCTTATGGAGACAGTAGATATTGTTCTCATGCAGTGATGTATTATTTCTCATGCAGTGATACATTTCTCATGCTGAGCAAATACTGTTATGAGCTGTTCTCATAGCCCTGAACTGCCTTTCATCATGTACACATTTCTCACTGCAACAAGAGAGCTCCAAGATAACAGAAGTATCTCATTGCCTTCCTCCCCATCTGAAATCCCAGGAGATAGTCCAGCCCACAAGAAGTCAGAATCACTTCTGGTAGGAATGCACTGAATTTGCACCGACAATGGATTTGGTCCAAGGAATTTATGAGAGGCAAACTTTGCATCGCCCCCTTCCACCGCTGCTCTGGCTGTGGCATTCCAGGCATTTTGTGCAGCCGGAATCTGATCTTAGTGTTGAGGAAGGCCCATTTGAAACAGAAACCGTCACCATACGGCCAAATCCTCTGCTGGTGCAAATCAGTATTGCTCCAGTGGTTTTCATGGAGCTACCTTAATTTACACTGGCTGAGAATCTGCCATTCACCAACATCTTCCAGTTCATTTCCACTTTGTTTAGTCTAGTTAGTGAGAGGATGCCTGTAATTTTTGGTTCTGCAGTCCTGTCTTCTTCCCCTCCCAGCATCCAGCCCTCCAACAACAGATGCTCTGAGCATATTCGACTTATGTGAACTTCAAAATAATATATGAAAATGTAGCTGTGCCCTTGTGTCCAATAAATGCCCCAACAGGGAGAGACACTGGAGAAATTAAACCATGAGCTTGTAGAAAACCCATGCCTTCCTTGCACCTTTTGGTTTAATTGGTTACAGTCTATAAAATAAATTGGGGCTATAAAATGTTTCATGTGCTCTTGAAAGTACAGTGTAGACTAAGAAGGCTGAGAGTCGGGACTCCATTCTCTGCCAGTGACTCAATGTGTGGCCTTAAACAAACTACTCAGCACCTCTGGGCCTCAGTTTACCTCTCTGTAAAACACGGGTATTATTTCCGTCAGCACAGTTAATCCACCAGCCTGAGAGCTTTTGAAAATCTGGCCACGAGGTTCACAACACAAGCTGCTGGGCACTACTGAAATAGCAGAGCCTTATTGAGGGGCCTGTATGGGAGCCGAGCACTTTTCGAAAACTTGGCCCCCAGCTGTGGATTCTGAAGACTTGGGGGACTGGCCCCAAACTTCCACAACTCTGACGAGTGACTTGCCCAAGGTCACCCAGGGAGTTGGTGTCAGAGCTGGGAATTGACTCCAGATCTCCCAGGCCACAAAGACACCCTTCTCATTCTTGCCCACACAAACTTTGAGGGGAGAATGGACTACAAAAAGCTTGATTTCTCCAAATCCATCTGAAGAGCAAGTTGGAGCTATTATTTTCTTTCCCTTCCCCCTTCCCTTCCTCCTTCTGGGAGGCACCATTGTGTTTTCAGCTGTTTGGGCCCAGATCTGAAGCCCACATCATGACTGACATCACCCATTTGCGCTACATCCCCATTTGTGCTGGCAGCTCTCTAAAGATAGATCAGAGGGGAGATTAGCATCCCAAGCAGTATTAATAGGAGGCAGCTGCTCTTTAGAGAGACTTTTAAATAATGTAAAGAAACTTAGTCATATTTTTAAAAGACTTCCAAATTAACCAGGCTACCCGCTCTCCTGTACAGGCACTTCTGTTCTCTCTTGGCTGCGAAGGCCACATGTGGGTTACTTCTCACTGCTTGCTCAAACAAGTGATGCATCAGCCCTGATTGGCTGGATAACATCAGTTCCACTGCTGATGTCAGACTTTGGCCCAAAGGACCCGGAGTCTTATGATTGAAATGGCAGCTTTGTACTCAGGGAAATTGGCAGTGTGCACTTTAACTACTTCATTGCCAAAGGATGGCATGCCCGGATCTTCCCAAATATAGAAGCAGACTCTATTTACATTGGAAGCTATTTGAGGCAGGGACCTCTGCCGTTCTAATGTCTATAAAGTGCAACCAGCACATTCTTAGAAAGAATGCATCAGATTTCTGAAGACAGCACCCTATAAAGTAGGGCATGTTCTTTGTCAGAGTGATTAGACCAAATTCCTCCCGGGCCAAGAGAAGCATTAGTGAGGGGACCAATTGCTACTTCCAAAAGAGAACTGAGCAGGCCACACTGATGGCTTATTTGATTACTAGAAATGGCAGGCAGCCACGAAAGCCTTGTGATGAAGAATTTGCGGATTACTGAGATAGTCCTCAGAAGGATCCAAAACTCTTAGTGGGCCCAAGAGAAACAAAGTCCCGACACACTCAGTTGTACTCAGTCAAGGACTTCTCATGTCAGAGTATCACAGACAAAACCCCTTGTGTAAAACCCTCTGGCAGAAGCACAGAAATCCAACAGATGAAGTCAATACTGCACAAGCGGACCAGACCAAACCAAAACCCCAGCTTTGCGGGAGGATCGTCTTGTAGTTAAAGTCCTGGGCTGAGGCTCAGGAGACCTGTGTTCAATTACCAGCTCTGTAAGCGACTTGTGTGACCTTGGGCAAGTCACTTAACATTCCCTTGCCTCAGTTTCCTAACTGTAAAATGGAGATACTGCTACCACCTTTCTCCCACCCTTTATCTCATCTGTGATCAGGACTTTGGAGCGGAGCCCAGAGCTGGAGTGCAGAGCAGTGGAGCTGCAGGTTTTTGCCTCCAAAGCCCTGTCTGTGATTGTAAGATCTTCAGGGCAGAGACTCTCTTATGGCATGTCTATACAGCACCTGGTACATGGGAGGCACTGTTCTCCTTTGAGGCGAATACACAGATAATAATAGGGAGCACTCCCTGAACTTTGGGAAAGTTTGGAACCAGATTCAGTTCACATTTTGCAACTTGGGACCATCTCTGCTTTGTATTTCTGTTGGGTTTTCAATAGTTATTTTAACACCACACAGAGCAGGCCAAAACGACACGAGATCTGGGTCTTTGCTTTTATGGTGGAAACACCAGACCTTCAACTACGTTGGTTGAATAGAAGACTCCCTAGTGTAATAAACACACAGAGTGCAAATATAAATCTTGTGAAATTCAGATTTACTCACATCTGTATACCCTATTTGCATAGTGCTAATCGGGATGTCTGGAGACCATATGGGTACCTACAGGGATGTGGAAAAGCTGCTAGGTTCATGGAACTAAACCACAGAAAATGACAAAGCAATTTGTCCATTTTCCCAGCACTCTCCTGCCCCTCAACCGTTTACTCCAGGTGATGAACACATCACTCCACTCTCTGTATAATCCAGTCCATCTCCCAGCAGTCGTACAACACCATGCTTCCTGAATAACCTTCTCTGAACATTAACCGAATAACACAGTGAAACCTTATCTGCTCTGTGCTATACTGAAAACAAAACGCTGTCATACAATGCAAGACGTGCGCCAACTCAAACTCACTGCTATGATTTCAATGAGAATGATTTCAATAGGGTTGACCTCAAAGGTACAAGTGTGGTTAAAGCACAGGACTACACGTCAGGATTCCTAACTCTAGCCTTATCTCTGCCACTGACTTGCTGTGTAACCTTGGCCATATCACTTAAGTTCTCTGTGCCTAATTTGACCCATTTGTAACATAGGGCTAGTAACATACCTAGTAGGTCAGCTGTGAGGCTTAAATAATGAAGGACTGAGATCCCTAGATCGAAAGCACTCTACAGAAGTGGATATTATTGTGAGCTGTCAATGTGGCCTTGATAGTTTCATTATATTAGTTTTCTAACCCTTGATGCATATATTATTTTTAATTTATATTTCAGGGAGTCTGTTCCCTTTGGCGGAAGATTAGATGCAAGTGATAAAATGTACTAACTGCCTTTGGCACTGATTGTCATAACATTAATCATACTGAATGCTTAGCGATTCTTAATTCCAAAAAGAATTCCACAATCACTTACACCAAAATGTGTCTCCAAGTTGACTTCTAATCACTTTTCCATGCAATACACACCCTCCCCTCAAGGTACTGGGTAGAGACTTTGGAAATTGCTCATAGCCAGTGTGTGTATTTTGGGGGCAGGAGACAAAGAACTCCTCTGTGGAAAGTAATAGTTCCTAATGCATGATGCATTTCCCCCTGTCCCATTAATTCTATGAGGCTGCATTTTGTTTCGATATTATCATACCCAGAAGTTCAATGCACGGAGTCCACAGGCGACCTCAGACAGAAATAAAGCAATTTCCCTAACTTTATTTATTTTAGAACTCAGATATTTTAATTTAATTTCCTTCCCTGTCCCCAAAAGTCCTTTTTTTCAGTTTAAAGAAAGGTCTCAGATTATAAAACAAAACAACAAATACACACATACGGTAAAACTCAGCCATCCCTAAGCAGAAAACAAAACCAATGAATTTGACAGACCCAATTCACCCACTTTACCAATTCTGTCAAACTGAACAATAAATAGCGTTTGTCTAATGCTTAATATTTTCAAACCACTGTACAGACATTAAGACACACATGAGATAGAAAAGTGTTAATATATCCCCAATTTACAGATAAGGAAAATTGAGGCAGAGAGGTTCATAGGTTTTAAAACCAGAAAGAACCATTATGTTCATCTGGCTTCCTGCAGAAAACAGTCCAGATAATTTCCCCCAGTGATGTCTGCATCAAACCCAATGATTTGTAGGTCTTACCATTTAGAAAGAGATATCCAATCTGGGATTTAAAGACTCCACGATGGAGAATGCCACACACCAAGTTAAATGACTTGCCCGGGAGAGGTGAGTGGCAGGGCTGGAATTAGGACTAGGGCTTTCCTGTTTGCCGCAACCAGCCCACTGGCCCACGCACTGACTTAGAGAGGGACAAGCTTGCTTGGTAAAAATATGGAGCATTGCCCCTCCTACTCTACCTTTCCACCTACTCCATGCTGTGGGTGGCACTGGACAAGAGGGGAAGGATCACTTGATAATTGCC
The DNA here is from genome assembly GCA_032164245.1 of Sternotherus odoratus. NCBI lineage: Eukaryota > Metazoa > Chordata > Testudines > Kinosternidae > Sternotherus > Sternotherus odoratus. The sequence continues at coordinate 9,879,390 of JAVMKO010000020.1, forward strand.
CTGGTTCAATTTTGTTTAGAAGCAGCTGGCACTGGCCATTGTCAGAGGCAGGATATTGGGCTAGATGGACCGTTGGTCTGTTCTTACTGCCCACTTGAACCCCAAATTGCCCTCTGAATGTCTCACTTACAATGCACTGAATGCACTTACAATGCTGCATGACATTCCATCCCCTTCTTACCTGGCCTTTTATGGGAGGAGGCCTGGCAGCCTAATACCCACCTTCCAAGCTCCATGATTTCCTCTGATGGGATAACCAAGTGGCACCGTCCCTCTCCAGCCACTGAGGACTTTAAGTGGATAACTGGTCATCCCACACCTTTCCAATCCACTTATCCACTATCTCCTTCTTGCCCCACCCTGGAACAATCAGGCCAGGTAACGTTTCTGCTTAGTCCTGCTGCTCTGCTCCTTTAACGGGAACAGATGGCCCTTTGTCACTGGAAAGTCCTTGAAACATTCAAGACTCCTCCCACACCCGCCTCTGTTCTCACAAGAACCATTGATCATTATTACGTAAGATGTGTATTACAGCAGCAGCGAAAGGCCCCAGCCTACATCCCAGACCCCATTGGGCTAGGTGATGGACAAACAGTGAGAGACAGTCCCTATCTCAAAGATTTTACAATCTAGAGGTCTCCCAGGAATGGAGGTAGAGGGTGAAAATACCTTCACTGCATTCCCATGAGAACACCAGTTCTGATGGAAACCGTAGTACAAGGAAGTAGTTTGATTCCTAGTATTGGAGGGGTTATATTAAGGAATGCATCAGTGCCCGGAAACTACAGCGACAGGTGATTTAGAAGTGTTGACAGATTAAATTCGATTCAGATTAGACCGGATGGCTAGAAAAATGAATAACTGGATGGGATTAAATGAGTGACCAGAGATTATGTTACATGTGGATGGAAGGATTAGATTAGATTAAGACTGGATCGTTAGGTAAATGAGGGATTACCATTAGAATGAAATGGACACACTGGATGATTAGATAGATGCACAGATTAGGTTTCTGAGATGAGATGGGTTTAGAGGAGACTAGATTAGAATTAGATGGCTATTTTAGATTAGTATTTATCTACAGAGTGCCTCTGATTTGTACTTCCTGCTTCACATTTATTGTTCAAAGGCTTCCTGCTTCCCATACCACTCTTCTCCTACTTGATCCTCCAACAGCAACGACAAATCTGTGGCATCATATTAAATTTCCAGAGCAACTTCCTGCAATGTCACAAATACAAGATTACAGACTTGGAATCAAAGGGAAGGAGAAGGGTGGGAGGCATGAGAGAAAACTCTGAAGGAGACACAAATATCGGATAAAATAGCCTTGGGGAAAACAGGAAATGACTAGCCAAGCAAACTGCTCTGTGTGTCCAATATTCCCAACCTGTTTTGTTTTTTTCCCCAAGTTTGCTCCAGTGTGAAAGTCCCAATTAAATACAAACAAAGCTCAAAACAATAGTCAGCACTTGTCTTTTAAAGCTGAAATCTCATGCTTCAGACCACTCACTGCTGCTCATCCCTCGTGTGCCACCTGCTGACCAAATGAGGGTTTCCTCCCGCACTTTAATGAAGCGCCTCATCACGTATCATTTGGGGACCTCCAGAATATGAAACTATGAATGATAAAGCTTTGCCACCATAGCCAGAATGAATGAGGAGTACTTGTGGCACCTTAGAGACTAACCAATTTATTTGGGCATAAGCTTCCGTGGGCTATAACCCATAAGCCCAGGAAAGCTTATGCCTAAATAAATTGGTTCGTTCTAGCCCACAAAAGCTTATGCCCAAATAAATTGGTTAGTCTCTAAAGTGCCACAAGTACTCCTCATTCTTTTGGTGGATACAGACTAACATGACTACTCCTCTGAAACCCATAGCCAGAATGACATGCACCTCTTTTCCCCTTCTGCCTCCCAAGAAAGTACCCCAAACAGCTTGTTCATCTAACACCCAAAAGCCACTAAAGTCAGAAACCCCATGAAATCTGTTAGGGACTTCACTACTGTCAATCTGTTGTAAATGGTGAGTGCTCAGATACTATGGTGATAGGGAACAATAAAACGCCCTGAGAGAACGGGAGAGAAAGGAGAGTGTGTGCACTCTATACAATCAAATAGTAATGGGCCAAACCCTAGGATCCTTTCGGTTTTACTTTGTTCTTAGCAGGCCCACAGGAGTATGCATGAGAAAGAATTGGGATAAATTCTTTGGGAAATGCATAAATAGGGAGATCACAACTTTGGCTTCTTGTTATTTATGATTTTGCATATGATTGGGCCTCAGAAACATCTTTCAGTTATTCCTGTGACAGTTCAGAGTCACTCCCTTATAAATCCAGAGCTGGAATTCAGCTTGAGTAAAGGGCTCAAGAGGGAGCCTTCAGGCTATAACTGTGATGCACCGATTGCAGCTACAGTAAGTCAATTATTGCAATCAGCCTCTGGACTTTGAGAGGCGGGGAGAGGGGGTAGAAACAGGAGGGAGGAGCACGGTGGCTGAGTCCCCAGGAGTTCCAGGAGTAAGGACGCCCTCTGGTGCTTCCATTGGGCTGGTGGGACGCTGCACAACTTCCAACGCAGAAAGGTGGATGGCCGAGAACTGAGGCAAAAAGCCCTTGAGCGTGGCACCAATGCGGCTATTGCTAGCACAGAGTTTTCTTTACTAATTTAAAAAGAAAGGTTTTAAACTGCAGTTTTGTGGGGAGGGTTGAGCACTGATATTTATCTTCCTACTGTATGTTCCACTCTGTGCATCTGATGAAGTGGGTTCTAGCCCACAAAAGCTTATGCCCAAATAAATTGGTTAGTCTCTAGGGTGCCACAAGGACTCCTCATTCTTTTTACAGACTTCCTGCACACCTCTCAGCCAGGGGACCTGAGAACAGAGCCAATGTGGTCCAATGGCTAGGGTACTAGTTGGTGACTCTGGAGACCAAGGTTCCGAGGACTCGTTTCATTTCTGAAATTTTGAAAGGGAAGGCTGCGTACAATTTCACCCAAATAGCTTGAATTTTTGCACATTTTTGTGGCCTCCTAGTTTATTTAACTTCCAGTGTCTGGTAAAGAGAAAAGTAGTTAAAGAAACAACAGGTGCACAACTGCCATTTTTCAAAGTTAACTAATAAGTAGCAAAAATCTCATCAGGGTTTTTGAGGAACAAAGTGCTGGCAATTTTTCAAAACGATTAAGTCATTGTTTTAGTTAAAGCGGTTTTTATAACCCTTAAAGCTACTTTTGATCGCTGTGGAAAAAGGAGAAAATCATTTTATAGCTAATGAAAAGCATTTAAAGATACAGTTGTGCCAATTTTCATCCCATATGAATTAACCCTTAATGGAGAATGCTGGCCTTTCTATGTGATTGTTTTAGAGGTTTTTTTTAAACCAAGCTATACAATTCTGAAATGGAAATTTTATCCATGTATAGAATTCTACAACATATTTGTTTAACATAAAACTTATAAAAAGGAGACTATTCTCTGTTGTATTTTATTGGATTTTAGTCATTTATCTACATATATAAAAGTCAAATGGTGTATGTGTGTATGTATGTATGTATGTTCCCTTAATACTCCCACACCGTTTCAGCTAGATACTTGAAATTTGGTACAGTTATAGGCTTTAGGGTCCTAATCAGGGTAAGAATCGAAAATTTTTAAAATCTCACCTCTTACACCCCCTAGGGGTGAAATCCTTTAAAGCTCATTAACATCAACTAACATCAACTGGGCAGCAGGTTAACACATGCTGTTGTCTGTGACATAGTTATGATGTAATAATACAGATAACCAGACAGCTTAGTGTTGTGTTAAAGCTCAGTAACATCAACTACACAGCTCACATAACATCATCTGGGCAGCAGGTTAACACATGCAATAAAAACAAAATTTGTATTAATAAAAAACATTGTAGTCTTTTTACATCCTAGTTTCCAATTACAAATAGTCCGAGCAACGCCAGGTATTTCTGCTAGTATTATTATAAAAATGTCTCAGCATTACAGTCGAACTTACTGTTCAGATCAGTTCCTGTCTGCATTCTGTAACACTTGCCCATACCGGTATTGCCCTGGCCTCTTCTTTTGTCATTCAGGTTTGCACACATTCTATAACAATGTGCGTTTCCTCCCCTTTTGGGGGCGAAGCCAGACTTTGAGGCACCTGCTCCCCTACTTGGTGTAAACATTGCTTGTGCCAATCAGAAGCGAACACAAACAAGTTTTGGGCCGCGTCCCCTATGACACTTTTGTGATGTCATAGTTGGTACTTATGTTTCTGCCTGCCATGTGCAGACAGAGAGAGGAAAACGAATCCCGTGTATCTGTGTATCCCGTGTACCCCACGTAACCGAGCCTGATCACCTCGAAGCCTCTCTCTCAGCTCACGTGTTTCAAATAGAGCTTCTACGTTTACCGGTCGTGTTATGCGTTGGTTTGTATTTGTAAGTATCAATTATTACTAAATGCTGCATCTTTGTTTGTAAATATTGTTAGTAGATATTTTAGTCATTGCGTGTTTTAAGTTTCATTAAGTCTATTAGTTAATCAAAAAACTGCTCCCTTACCCCTTGTAATTATCCCAAATAAAACTTTAAATTGATTAATTGTGTGTGTGTGTGTGTGTGTGTGTGTGTGTGTGTGTGTGTGTGTGTGTGTGTGTGTGTGTATCTGCAGCTCACGTCCTGACCCACACTCCCCTTGCATCTCTTACCTATATAGTCTGTTGCCACGTGCAGCCTGGTAAATAACAGGCCTGCAATTTTTTTTCGCCCCTGCGAGTCCGTGGCAATCCACACTTACAAGTGCCAATCAAGACTTGAGCCACATTATGCTAGGCACTGTACATGCCCACAGTAAGAGAGAGTCCTTGCCTCACTTACAATCTCAATATGCAAGAAAGACTAAAAAGGTGAGATAAATAAAGTATTATTCACATTTTGTAGGTGGGGTAACAAGGCACAGAGATTTGGTGACTTACCCAAGGTCATGCAGAAAGTCTGTGGCAGAGCCAAGACCCTCAGATTTCCTGGGTCCAAATCCAGTGCCTTAAACAGAAGACTATCCTATTGAACCCTATTCAGCTTCTAAAGAACTCTATTTATTGCATCACTATTAAATTCCACAGACTTTCTCAGAGGAAAAATGAAAGTGTTACTAACAGTGGGACAGATTCAGCTCTCTGATTTTACTGAGCCTTCACCAAGATGAAGATATGCAGAGTATCTGATACAGAGCTACACAGCAACTGATACAGAGAGATGGGAAAACATATTTACATGCGAGTCTTGCGCTGCTCATGTTCCCTTACTTTTAGGGGACAAACCAAACTGCTCAAAACAAGAAGTGAAATCAACATGCTGGTTACAGGTAAGACTGTTTCACTCAGGATCACATAAAATGAAAGAGAAAAGTAGCTAACCTTGATGAAGAATGTCATGAATATAATATCTCTCCTGTAAAGATGAATCTTTTCCCCAGGAATACTGGAATCCAACATCTACCAGTTATGAAAATGTCCACATAAGTCAATGCATTCAAGGCTCAATAAATCAGACCTTTTTAGTGAGAAAATGCCCATTGTATAACTCTCTTCGGTTATTATAAATCTCTCGGGTGCAGAAGCAGTAAATACCATGACAGACAAGTAGTAGAAATATAATCTAATGAATTCAAGCTTCCACCAACTCCCTGGGATAAGGTGACACGGTGAATTATTAATGTAAAAGGCCTGATTCAAAGCCCATTGAAAGATTCCCATTGACTTCAATGAGTTTTGGATCAGAACCTGGACTCCCATATTTTCAGAGACCAGAGTTCAAGTGGGACCCTGGGTCGATGAATGTGAATGAGTTGGAGTGTCTTGTCCTAATTCCTCTGGTAAAGGTTTGACATTGTACAGTTCAGTATAATCAGTCACCCCAAGAAGAGGACTATTCCCGGTAGGGCTGACAATGCATTGACAAGAGAGCGGTACAGCTGATCACAACAAGCTTGCAGTGTTTGTCTCGATTTCAGGAGACTAGTCAACGGCTAGCTGGCCTGCACACGTTGCTGGGAGTTACGAGGGCATATCAACACCTACTCCTGACTAACCACATGCTATTCACCACATTCGTGAATAAAAAATATTCAGCACTTTTTAACTTCAAAATACACAAGTGTTAACTAATCGATCCTCACAGATCCTGCCAGGAGGCAGGAAGTGTGGTTAGCGATGGGTACGCTAAGGCAGAGGTGAACTGACACACCCAAAACTACACGTTTAGAACACACTGGCTCCTGGATCCCAATCCTCTGCTCAAATTAATTACAAAAAAAATCACACTTCTGGATAATGGGTTTGATCCTGAATGATACTGAGCATTACTGAAAATCTGGACTCTGGTATACAAGAATTTGGGCCATAATATGGCAGAGGGTTCCCATTTAGTCAAGTCCACACAGGGGCTTACAGTAAGGAGAGAAAAGAGGAAACAGAGGTCCCAGAAGATGTTCTATCACCTCTACCCCTCTGGCTGGGAATGTCTGCCAAGATGGGGTCATTATTCTCTCATTCAGGAAAGGCTCCCTGCTCGTTAAATGTATCAGCCCTTCTGAACTTAAATCGAACCTCTGAAGATTATTGTATGCGGCTCAGAGGGTCAGTAAGTTTGGCCACCCCTGGACTTTACAGACAAGTACTGAAACTCCTCCCCTAGGGACCTTACAGTATAGGTGAGACAAGGTGGAGGGAGGATATATCTTTTATTGGACCAGCCTCTGGTGGTGAGAGAGACAACAGTAAAAAAGGGAGACGTTTCAATGACATTTCTCAAGCATCCACTGAGCGGTGACTTCGCAGCTTTCATTTCAAATAGGTTTCTTTTCTTTTCGAAGCTTTGCTTTAAATTTGAAACAGAAACAAGCTGCGTGTTAGAAGTGTTCAAAGAGAGGGCTGGGCAGTGTAAGAATCAGGTGTCCATGCCAGACTGCCATGGCTCTCCTCCCGTAGCATTTCATGGAAGTCGTGAAACAAGCAAGGTGCTCAGATCAAAAGGGACTGGGTGGAGAATGAGTGATTTCATCCCAGTGATTTCATAGGCCAAATGCTTTCATAAGTGGGTGAAACTCCACTGGAGGCAATTGAGCTGTGACAATTTACATCAGCAAAGTATTTGGTCTTACACTGGAAACAGTCTGAATGAAACACAAAGTCTGTACAGCGCCTAGAACCATTTAACCCTAGACGACAGCCCGATAACGCTGCCCAATGTCAGCAAGTGTTAATGCTGTTGAGACTAGGATAGTGCTGGGAAAATATTGCTGGATCTTAAAAGGTTAATAGAAGCTCGGACACTATAGGGAACAAGATTAACTGGGAACAAGAGATGACAGTGTTGGGCTGTGTGTGTCATGGCTGCTTGGTCTAAGCATTGCACCTTTAAGCACTGGACATCTGGGTTTTGTCATGTAAAGATGTTCTTCCGCACTGACAAAAAATGATGCACTGTGACCTAAGATTTAAACCGGTTAGATAGGCCCTGCAGCCACTCTTTGTCAGCGATCTGCCATCCCTCTTCTGTAATCCCAGAGTTTGAGACAAAAAGCTTTACAAGTGCTGCCTTTCTGCTTCGGAGATCTCGCTAATCTGAGCACAGCATGCTGTTGTTGGTATGTCCGATTAGTCTTTTATCAGTGCACTGAGAATTATCTGCATGCGCTTTTCTGAGCTGACCCACAATATGTCTCTATTCAGCAAATTCAGTAGTGAAATAGAATTGTCCTTTTAATCAGAGCTGGTTGAAAAAAGTTTGTTTGAAAACTTTCAAGTCCTTTTCAATCCACAAGTTTGGAAAGGGAAGGATTTTTCATTGAGTCCCAATTTTTCCTAAAAATGTGTATTAAAAAAAATGGGGGGTTAAATTTTTCACTTTTCCTTTTTTCTTCTTCTCTTCCACCCACTTTATTTTTCTTTTGCCTGTTTTGTCATAGAAAAGGGAGGAGGGAAGTAGGAGAGGGAGAGAAAAAATGCTCATTTTCATTTTCCGGTTACATCCAAAAAACCAGAAATGTTTCGAAAAATTCGCAAGAATGTCCAATTGTGAACAAAAGGATTTTTTCAATGTGAACATTTTTCATTTGAAAAATTTCAACCAGCTCTTCTTAAAAAGATCTACATTTATTGATTGATTTAGAGCAGAACCTTGTAAAGTACTGAGCACCCATGACTCCCAAATTATGGAATACCGTTCACATGAATCTTGATGCTTTATAGTCTTTAAATACTGACTTGCTGACTACGTACAAATATGACTTCCTTTACTCACACAGCAGTAAGTAACAGAGCCATTGAAGCACTTCAGAGATTAGTGCTTAGTATGACGGGGCACCCAGGAACCTCAATGAAGCATTGGGGCTCCACTCTGCTAGGTGCTATACCAGGGGTGGACAAACTACAGCTTGTGAGCCACCTGTGGCTCTTTTACACTTAAAGTGCAGCTCACGGAGTCCCCCCCCCCCCAATTCTCCACCACTAGACTGGGGCTTCTACCCTGCAGCAGGGTGGTGGGACTAGGGCCTTCAGCCCCACAGGAGGGGCCCGTGGCTTCAGCAGGAGTTGGGCTCTCGACTCTCGAACTTCTGAAGATTATTGTACAAGGCTCTGAGAGTCAGTAAGTTTGGCCACCCCTGGATGTACAAACAAGTAATGAAGCCTCCCCCCCCCCCACCCCCCCGCGCTGCCATGCGTCTTTACAGAATAAGTGGGAGGGAATATCTTGTATTGGACCAGCCTCTGGCGGTAAAAGAGACAAGCAGCCAAGCTTCACAGAGCTGTTCTACAGGTCAGGTGTCAGAATGACCAACACTGTTTCCTTGCACTCCCTCCAAGGTGTAGTCCAAGGTCCAATTTTAGCACCCAAAAGAGTGTGGCATCTTACTACAACTAGCAAGTGACACTTCGGGTGACAGTCATCCCAGGAGTGGCTTCAAGCAGAGTTGACGAGTGCGCAGTTAGTAAATCCTCTCTGCCTGTTACATTTATCTTCTTCATTTATTTCCCTGCTGACAAACCATTTCCTGACATTAGTTTGAGGCGTGATAACCTCCTCCCATGTCTTGAAAGATATGTACAGCTCCGGAGCTCCAATACTGTCACTACCATACTGTTTGGTATCAACCCAAAATAAAACAGATCTTGTGGTTGCTTTGGTTCAGCTTTATTTCCCCTATAACAATTACTGAGCTTCTCTTTTCAAAGTTCCACATTTCCTGGTCAGTGTCATAGGTCTGCCTGAGGGCCTGTGCTTTTGGAGTGAGCAGGACAACTCCCTGATTGCCCCTTGCTTCATTCCAGGTAAAGAAAAAGGCAGATTCTTTATTAATGGTGGATCTGCTATATGCAGCATTAGGGCCCAATCCTGAAACACTTGCTTAGGTTTCAAAAGCCAGTAGGGTTGAAGGCATACAGAACTCATCACAGGACTGAGAACATGGTCCACATTTGAAAACTACACCGGATGGGCCAGATTTACAGTGAATCTATGTGCTCATCTGACCTCCATTCCTGTAGTATCTGAAGACCTCATCATCTATCCTCACAACACTCCTGCATTATCCCCATTGCACAGATGGGGAACTGAGGCACCAGACTGACCTGGCCCAAGGTCACACGGAAAAGGAAGGACCTGAAGCCCAGTCCTAGGCTGATGCTCTTGCAATGGGACCTTCTTTCCTCTCTGATCTGAACTCCCATTTAGGCAATGAAAAAAGGGCAAAGGATTCAAAAGAGCTCAGCACTAAGTGTGCACCCAAGAGGTCGTGCCTGGCCACTTATCCTGGTGCCTAAGCGGGAGTTAACTCCCCTGAACATCTGGCGTGGATTGTGCATGCTGGTGGCCTTTGAAAATCTGGCACCGTGTGCACAACCATCACCCACTCGCTTTACATTTTATTTCCCTTTATGCTCTGATCTGTGAACCTTTCAAAACTAAACCTGGAGGAATCCCTTTGGGAAGAACACAGCTGACTTAGTTGGCTCGGTCACATCATGCATTCCCAGGCAGGGAGAGTCATATTTCCAAACCGGCTCTGATGGAGTTATAGTTATAGCTGTCAGAAATCAGATACTTTTATAGAGAGGTGGGCACAATATTGTCAGAAAGACACACTGATTTAAATGGACTCTAGGGTTCAGTAGAGGCTTTTTCCTGACTTCATCTAATCTAGTTAAGAATGAAGGTAATATCCCTGGATAATTATAACAGAATTAACTCACTGGTCAGAAAGAGGTGAATGATTTATCATCATTTCTAATATAAACTGAGGCCACGATCCTGCAGTGGTTCTCCAGCTTTTCCTTCCCTAGATCACTAAATCATCTGTGGTTTCTTGCCATGAGATTGAATTGTCTGTGGTTGCAAATTATAGTGGGACCAGGGTCCAGGCATAACACAAAAGCACAGGAGGGTACATGAGCAGCATAGAGGGTGATAAGGAGGGTGTCCCCAGCCTCTGTTTGTCAGACGGGGGTCATGGACGGCAGGCAGAGGAATCACTTGATCATTACATGTTAGGTTCACTCATTCTGGGGCACCTGGCATTGGCCACTGTCGGTAGACAGGATGTGGGGCTGGATGGACGGACCTTTAGTCTGTAGCCAGTACGACCATTCTTATGAGAAGTGGCGGAGATTGGAAGGGGAATCGGCGCTGTAGGACCGCTGGTGGAGATTCCAGGGCAATATGTCCCACTAAGCTCTTGGTCTGTATGATACCCTTTGGCAATGAGATCTAGGAGTACTTGTCAAGAATCAGAGAGGTAGCCGTGTTAGTCTGGAATAGCAGAGGTAACAAAGAGTCCTGTGGCACCTTAAAGACTAACTAAAGTATTGAAGCATAAGCTTTCGTGGGCTAATACCCACTTTGTCGGATGCAGGCAGTGGAAGTGTCCAGGAGCAGGTACAAGGAGTACTTGTGGCACCTTAGAGACCAACACATTTATTTGGGCATAAGCTTTCATAGGCTAGAACCCACTTCATCAGATGCAGCTAAATGTGCATGGTGCTGAAAAAGTATTTCCTTTCAGCAGAGTTAATTTTGCCGCCTTTCAATGTCATTTGCTTGTATTTTGAAACAAGGTGAGTAGAACTTCCCAATTGTGTACAGGGCCAAGTACAGGGCCAACATTAACATACAACAGAGAGACAAGCCGGGTGAGGCAATAGTCGTGGTCATGTGTCTCTATCTCACCCCTAAATGGGCATTAAGCATAAGCAGACTAAGCAATTGCTTAGGGCCCTGAGGGACTCAAGCACTGCTTGCTTTTTATTATGTGTTGTGGGGGGAAAACATTCCTGTTTAGGGCCCCCAAAGAGCTAGCACCACCTGCCACTCTGTTTCTGCCACTCACCCGGCTGTAAAACCCAAAAGGGATTGGTGGGACACGTCCGGCATTCAGATGCCACAGCGATGGGCTTATAGAAATAAAATAGGGACCAATTTTCAAAAGTGGCCACTGGATCTAGTTGCCGCAAGGCACCCAACTTGATCCAGGTTGTCTGAAAGCAGCTCCGATGTAGGGCAAGGACTTCCAGAGGAGCCAACCCCATTGAAATCCTTCTGGCTTCATGCACCAAATAAGGAGCCAATTTTCAGAAATCTCCGCACACACAGAGCAGCTCCCACATTGATACTTAGGGTCAGACTTTCATAAGAGCTCAGTGCCCAGCGGGAATGCAATGCAATGAGCTCTTGGAAAGGCTGGCTGTTGATTTAGATGCCTGGATTGAGCCCCGCTGTGAGTTCTGAGCCTTTTTGAAAATTCTGGTTAAAGGATTTTTCAGTGGGTGACAAACATCCCCAGCTCCAGTGGAAATTGGAAGCTCGCAGGACCTCTTTGGAATAAGTTGGGCATTCAAAAGTCTGAGCTGTAGGAAGTTTATTGACATTTTTTAGAGTAGCAGCCGTGTTAGTCTGTATCCGCAAAAAGAACGAGGAGTCCTTGTGGCACCTTAGAGACTAACAAATTTATTTGAGCACAGTCTTTCATGGGCTACAGCTCACTTCATCATCTATGCATCTGATGAAGCCTAAGAAAGCTTATGCTCAAATAAATTTGTTAGTAAGCAAGGTGCCACAAGGACTCCTCATTCTTTTTATTAATACTATTTCTATTGTGGGTGAAGGAAGAGGCTTCAAATAGAATGGGCCCCTTTTTGCTGAGTTCACAGAGACTATGGTGACAAGGGAGCAGTATAGGCACCTATAGAGACTAGAATAGAACAGATCTGCCCCAGGCGAACTGTTACTCCAGGCACAGATCACTCAAGGGAGTGAGTCAGGGATAGGGTGCTAGATGGAAACTGAGGAGTAAGATTTGCTCTACCAAGTGGGGGGATCTGATTGGATAAATGGGGGGTCTCCCAGATCCCCTCATCCACTCTTTCCCCTTCTCCATTTTAATTCCAAAATCTGCAAAATCCTGCGTGCTGTGGCACTCCATGTATCCCTCCACCCCCCCACCTTTGCGCCTGAAAAACCATTTAGTCAAATCAGCGTCTCCCCATTAATCTCCAGAGCGTCAGCGCGGGGCGGATAAAGCCACTTCCCCCCCAATTCCTTCCTGCTTGTCTCAATCTCAGCCAAGCATTTTACCTTGGCGCCGGCTGCCTCCTGCCATCAACAAGCCAAGGTGTAATGTTACTGTCTGTTTGCTGTGGGCGTTTGGGGCTCGGAGTCGCACAAACAGGCCATTAGACGTGACAATGAATCGACCGCGGGGAGGGGGCGCCTCCCGCCCACGGTCCCACTGCATTAGCCGGGGTAGGGGCTACACCGGCGCTGAATGGGGACTCGCGGGGCATTGGAACGCTCTAAACCCAGCCTCGAGTGGGGAAGGGAGGGGGAATAATCTACCTTGTAATAGGGAGGATTCCGGAATAGCACAAGTAGCATAGAAACCGTCCCAGGGATTTAAATTAGGTACACACACGCCTCTAATATCAGATACCTAGCGATGTGAGAAAAAGAGAAGAGAAGAGAAGAGAAGAGAAAAGAAAAGGTTCCCGCAATGCTGAACGGGGTGACACTTTCTTAGCACTCCGCTGTTTTGGATGACGTCTCAATTTTCTTTCTATTATTTCCTCTCTTCAAATGTTACCTCCCCTCCCTTCAATAACCCTTTAGGATCGGTATCCCCCACGGTGCTGTTGCCAATCCTCTTTCGACCCGGCGCATTGAACTGCGGGGTGATTTTTTTTGCGTAGTCGCCAAATCACATCGCTGCTGAAAATACTTCCCCCCCTCCACACTGATTCACAACGCCAACTCCAGGAGCCAATTCGGCAAGGAAAAGCCAACGTTTTGGGCACGTCATTTTCAGATCATAGATTAACCAGGACACGGCACGCGGGTGGTATCATAATGAGGATTATTAGCCACAGAGTCAGGTGTAACTATGTGGCACGAAATAGATCAGATCTTTTGAGACCAGAAGTAGGTGGGTTGTTTTTTAAACCACTGGAAACTTCCCCTCACTTTTACTGGGTCCAATCCACGATTTTAAATATAGTTTGGCTTTGTCTACACTCCCTTGCCTGGAAAGTTGAAACGTTAACAATGATCAAGGAAGATGGCTATTCCAGGGAGTATTTCAAAATGAATACAAAGGTTTCCGAAACCTCACTAACCCGCCCACGCCTTTCTAGCTCAGCCGTTAAGAAAAACATAGGGGATCACCCATTCACATTGGTATAAGCTTTATCTTTTCTACAGGTGCATTTCGCCCGAATTATTTCACGTTTGCATTCGTGCCAAGGGGAAAGTGTTTTGCCAACATTCCTGTCCACGCCTCCTCTGATCACCAATCCCGTGATATTATTCTCATACTATTGTCAATAGTATTTCTCCATCCCAGCTCAGCAAGTCGGTCTAACCCTAGAGAACCCGTATTTTAAAAAGAGATTTTGAATTAGAGCTGTTGATTTTGCAACTATTCGATTTATTCTTTTCTATCGTTCCAGATCAAAATAAAATGGGCGGGATTTAAAGGAAATATCCGGCTAGCAAACGGTTAAACCGCCCGTTTGTTGACACCGAAACGTAGAAATCTCATTTCTATTTCCGAGCCAGCATTTAATAGATGGGTGTCCAGTTATTTCCACCCTCGGATAAAATGTACGACCTAGGAAGGATTCAGAAGGGAGTTAACTTTTAGTTGTCAGTTGCCGGTTCAGAATAAGTTCCAATTCCGATCACATTCGCGTGTCACACGAATCCCCAAACCTGGTGACATAAAAACCCTGTGGATTTTTACGTTAGGACAAAAACACACGGTAAAATAAATTAGCAACCCTTTGCAAATGCTGACGAAACCAGAGCGCTGCTGACGACTATGGCTAACTACCGAGTGATTTCAAACGGAGCGGAAACAAATATTATCAAAACCTTCTCTAAAGCGTCCTTAGTCCTCTGATTAAACATCATAAAGGCCCGATCCTGCATTCCTCCTTCACCGAAAACTGCCTTCGATAAGAAACGTGCAGACACAGATAATACAGGATCGGGCCCCAATAAATATTTAAGAAGAATTTTACAGCTGGTTTCTGAAGAGCTAATTTAAAAGGAGTCACATGGGTCCTGGTATGGCTGTATTTTCCGGTATTAACTGGACAATGTTTTAAATTTGCCTCACCTCTGAAAGGTGCATTTATTATGCAGAATAAAGAGGTTTGGGGATTGAAATCAAACTGTGTGTCTAAAGTCTTGTCTTTTTCCTCTGGGTGAAGATGGGTGTGGAGCAGCTTCAACACGTCAAAATACAGATATTTCAAAAGTGCAAAATATTATGTTATGCTGGGTCACAAATTAAAGAACATAATGTACGTGGAATCACAGTGGTGTCAGAGTCGGGACCTGTGTGCGCAGGTGAATCAAACAAGGTCTTTTTCCAGCCTTTTAACATTTTAATCAATTAGCAGAGCATGGGATTTTTAATCTCTTGCAGAAAGTATATTGCACAGTTTAAGTGCGGAAGAGTCCCGTTTCTACACTCTGTGTATGTATCCTACAGTATTCAGTCAAGGAACAAGTGAGAGAAATTTCTTCTCCTGCCCACATCCACCACTACTTCCCCCAGTTTGCAGTGGTTAAGTAATAAGACTTCAATGGACTTTTGGGTCAGGCCCTAACTACCTAGGAGGTGAGATTGTTCTGTATGTGTTCACTTCCTACCTGGAAACACATGCCTGAATTTCTAGCAAGTCGCGGCAGGAGAGATGTGATGAACATCCTGCAAAATAATTCACATTGATTTGGAGCTGCTTTGAATGGTTTTGGGTTTTCAATCACGAGGAATTGAAGATGCTCACAGGATGTAGAGGTCCCTGTTTAGCAATGTACTTAAGCAGGTGAGTAGTCCCATGCAAGCCAATGGGACATGCTTCAACACTTTGGTGTATAGACTAGAGGCCATAGTTCTGTGAATAGAATATAGCCAGATGGAAAATGGGTAGAGATATCAAGCATAGTTTATGGCCTTGCTTTACAATGTACATGTAAATACACATTCTGTAGTGCACTGGTTCTCAACCAGGGGTACACGTACTCCTGGAGGTACTCAAAAATCTTCCAGGGGGTACATCAACTCATCTAGATGTTTGCCTAGTTTTACAATCCACTACATAAAAAGCACTAGCGAAGTCAGTACAAACTAAAATATCACACAATGATTTCTTTATACTGCTCTATACACTATACAAATGTATGTAAATTATTATAATACACAGATAAAATATGTATGCACATATATCATGACAATAGGCAGAGAAACTAGAGAATTGACAGGTTGGGCACTAATATAATATGTTGTTTTGATCTTAGGTATCATCTTCTGCAAAAGAACTAACCCAGAAAGATTATTATTGCTATTGGATTTCATGTCCCCCTATATACATGTATGACATCTATGATGGAGAAATCACATGTACTAGCAGGGTCAGTAAAACTTTGGATTCCCCTAATTAGAGAGGAGAATCTGGTAGACAAGAGGCTTGGGTTTTATTCTCACTTTGTTGACTTCATTAGGCTTTGGATCAGACTCTTAATCTTAGTCCTACTCTCTTAATTTACTGAAGTGAATGTAATGTTTAACTCACAGTGTTGGTAGAAGTATCTTTGTGAAGCACTTTGAGATCTTCAGATCAAAAGGCATTGTATCAGTTTCAAATAATGTTATCCTATTTTTTCACAGACCCTTTAGTCACCTATGTACCCGAAAAAATAATGTCATAATGTAATGCTGATCCATGACAGGTATGTCCCATAACTATGTGGTCATAAATATATTTGAATATATACACTACTAGAAAATACATTTGCTGCCACAAAGAAATTCATGTATTAAAAAACAGTATCAAGCACCTATCTGTGGATTCAAGAGCTCTTTCTCTCCTTTTTTCCATTGTATTTATTTTCTCTCCTGTTTTCTCTCCTCCTCATTTATTTTCTCTCCTCCTCATTTCCTTGCCTGTATTTGGGTGGTTTATTTATTTAGCCTTCTCTAATAGTCCAATTTGGCTATTTTTGTGGTGTGGAGAGATATCAGCCCAACCAGGGCCAAAACTAGCTCTGTTCTGTCAGTGCTATCAGCAGACACCCGCCTCCTGAAGCTAGCCTGGAATTTTAATTGAAATGGATGTTCAGCTCCAGTGTAGCAATGGCAAAGTACAACAAAGATAAGCAGTCTGCTATCAAACCTTAAGATGAGAGTTTATCTGAATATTACCTCACAGCTCAGCAGTTAACTTAATTTGATCTATAACTTTGTGTTGTAAAAAGCCAACGGAATCTGAGCAAGGCAGCTGACATTGCAAATATCAACCGGGTACCTTAATCTTCCTAACTACATTTAAAAATGGGTTGAAATAATTTGCATAATTTCACCTGGGCAGGCAAGATTTCCAGCTATGAAAAGAACGTGCCATTTTATTCTTTTCTGACAGAGATTTGTGAAAAACCAGGAGGGAAATTGGTCTGGGGAGGAGGAGTCAGAGATAAGGTTTTAATAGCTTCCTGAGTGATGCTAGAACTTGAATCTCTGGACCTATGATGCAGTCCCTGGGAGTTTTGCCTGAGTGGATTGAGCAGCACAGAGCCCCACTTGCTTGCCTTACTCACTGGAGTAGTGTCGTGGACTTCAGTGGTACTGCTGGTGGGAGAAAGAAGGGCAGGTCTGGGCTCTGGAAGCCAGATTTTCAAATGCTCAGAGAAGTGGCCACATTGTCCATAGAGGTCGGCTCTCATTTAAACACTGAAACAGGAGCCAGTTTTAGAAAAACGTCTCAACACCCATTGCAATACCTTTGGCCAGATTTTCAAAGCAGCTCAGCACCCAAGGTGCTTTTGAATCTCTGTTCCTGTGCCTCACTGTGTATGAAGGACCAATCTTGCAGCCCTTGCCCAACTGAGTAATGTGTCCTCATGTAATTGAAGTGAATGAGATGACTGGTGTGAAAGAGGTAACAAAGAGTCCTGTGGCACCTTAAAGACTAACTAAAGTATTGAAGCATAAGCTTTTGTGGGCTAATACCCACTGCTTGCATCCGACGAAGTGGGTATTAGCCCACGAAAGCTTATGCTTCAATACTTTACCGTAGTTAGTCTTTAAGGTGCCACAGGACTCTTTGTTACCTCTGCTATTCCAGACTAACACGGCTACCTCTCTGGTGTGAAAGGTTATTCATATCAGAGTTACAGGATCTGACTATCAGACAAAATGTGTGTGTGTACCTGTCTCAATACAGACATCTTTAGCACCTACATAGCGATTTTTCTTCATAGAATTTTGCAAAGTTAATCTTTGCAACCCCCTAGAAGGCAGGTAATAAGAAACAATAGGTCTGATTCCTTCCTCGCCCCACTTTTTCACTAGATGAGTCCTTTGGCTTCATTAGAGTTAATCCTAATTTACACTACCATAATGCAGTGCAGAATCAGGCCCAATAACGTTAAGAGTGTTCCTGCCAGCCTGGCTGGAAGAGAGAGAACTTGCATGTACTGTACTTTTCATGGACAGTGCCCAAATACCATGGTGATTTTCAACCTTATAATAAATCTAAAGAAACAGATAGTCTATTTCTATTAATTATTCCTGTAAGGATAAGGAATGTTGTACAGTTTGTTTTTTAAGGCAATAAGAGAAACCGCTAGTAAGAGGCTCTCCATTCTAACAGTGTAGCAGAAAATGTCAGATGCAGGCAATACCAATAAGAGCCTATATAGCTGATATTTAAAGAATATGTACATAAATTGACCAGAACACTGGGGGGAGGGAAATGTGGTGGGCAAGAGAATATCAGCAAATTAACTCTCATTAGAAGAATGTTTGAAGAAATGTGTCACTTGGAATTTTGCAACAGAGTAACACCACTGTCCAAGATCCCAATGGTCATTTATAAAAAAAAAAAGGGCAAGAATCAGTATGCCCATTTTACGGATGGGGACACTGAGAAACACAGGCAGTTGGGAGTAGAAATCTGACTCTCTGCTCAGTCTACTATGCTATAGTTGTGCACCCAACACATCTATGGTCTATCTAGAGAACATCCCAGGGCTCCTGATGGTAATTAAACTAGTTTTCACAGAGTACAGGAATTAGGATCCTGTATTCTCAGGAGGGAATTCGAGCCTTGTTGGAAGATTTCCCACCCCCCACCCCTCTCCAGCCATACCTCTTCCCATCCCAGGCCAGAGGCACAGCACTTTTTAAGAGCTAGGGTGGTCTCCACACCACAGGTCCTGCACCTTATCAGCCCTTATCTTCCAAATCCACTCACTAATGTGATCTTAATGGAGGCTAAAATCAATTAGATTTATTTTATTGCAGCTTAAGCAAATCTTTTCTATTTCTTCCCCTGTTTTGGAAACACAAAGTGGGGAGGGGATACTTTGACTCCTTGGCTCTTTAGACCAAAACTTGTCAATGCTCAAGAGCTGTTTGATAAGCAAAACAAACACCCAAGGAAGCTGAAACATACAAGCGAATCAGGAAAGCCAACAAAACCCCAGGGAGGAGGGGACGGAAGTTAGAACCCTTCCTCCCTAATTATGCTGCTAAATGATTGAAGGGAACGCTGTCCAGAAATGGGTTAGGTTATTGCCTTTGAAAACTCAGAATTGGGCCAGATTTTGCATCTCAAAAGGAAGGACCCCAAACTCACATTAAAGTTAATGACAGTTTAGCCTGAGCAAGGAATACAAGGTTGGGCCACTAGCTAGCAAACCTCCTCTATTATAATAATTAAAAATAGAAAATCACTGAGTTTTTTTAATATCTACCCACATATGTCATCTATCTGTGTAATACAGTCTGTATTATATGATCTAGCTATATAAGTTAGTAGCCTATAGATTAGTCTTTTGGTCACCTATATGTTAGGTGTGTTTTCTGAACAAGGACTAACTTAAAAAGTAATTTAAGGAACCTGTACTATTCCGAGTGTAAATGTAATAGTTAATCTATCATTCATCATGGAGGACTTTTAAAGGAAAAATTAAAATGTCAATCATCACATTTTTTTCCCTCGGCTCAACAAGTGTCTAACCCCAAGCCCCTGTTTAAGAACCAAAGACTCAGATAAAACTGAGTCAAATATAGAAATGAAGCTCGTTTTTACACCGTGATTTTTATTGAGAGTTTATGGACTTTTCTCAGAAGTAATGAAGTTTCGGGTCGTTTATTCCCCAGAAACTCCATTCTTGCATCTCTCTAAAACAGTGGATCCACACTAATATCCACCCTAAAAACTATCAGTAGCAGAAATGTCTGAAACTGAAATTCAAAGAACCAAGCAAATAATGCCATGAAACTTTGGTGTGTTTTGCTCTGCTCCCTGTCCCAGCAGATCATTATTATGGTGTTTTCTTTTTAAAAATACTTAAATAATTTCTTTTTCAAGTTGATTGTTTTAATTGTTGTGGCTACTACTGAAAACGGAAAATTTGGGTAGCAGAAGCTATTTATTAAATATCAGATTACAAGTGGGTACACCAGCGGGCCACATTAGTGTAATCAGTTCTGTTTGGAAATGTATCCATCTCTGGCTATGGGCAACTCACATTGCTTCCACAGTCTTGCACACACAAGCATATCAGACATTTGCTTTAAAAATATAACTAACTTCCCTGATCCAACATTTGTCCCTCTGAAATACCAGTGTGCATATTTTCTCCAAATGTATTTGCCACTTGCTTCCATAGACCCTTACATACTTTTAAAATGTATTATATGAATACATGCACCCGGGCGTGTACGCACTGATATCAATGCACGTAAATATCCACCCATGCAGCCTTGCATATCATTGTAGAGCTCCACTGAGACTCTAGACCGCTATGTAAATACCCGGTATCATTGATGTTTTGTAATATTGTCATTAGTACCGCACCAATTAGGACGCATAATGCAATTGCTCCTTCTCAGCTGTTTTAGGCAGAAGCACACGACCCTAAAATAATAATGCTCCACTAACTGCGATATAAAAAGTTAGATTACATTGTATAGTTTTCATCTGTACACTGGGCTGTGGGGTTTTAATGTGTCTTCTTTGCGTCTATTAGAAATCTAGAATCTGGGCAACTACTGCTCTAAAGAGGGGATATTACCTGCACTGCTGGTTTTTTAAATCTCCCAAGAATAAAACAACTGTTGTCCCCACTCCGGCTATCAACTATTCACCCCAAGGAAGAGTCCGAAAACGAAAGGCTGACCTCGTTCCTGCTTAGCTCAGGGTGTCCCGTTCCCCCTCCCCTCCACATATCGATCTCTGGGCGATGCCCTACTGTGTAGTGTCAGTCCAGAGGTAAATAAGAGGCAGGGGGTAGTCACGTGGGTCCCGGGGAACCAATGGGCCTCCAGAAGGAAGCCTTCCCATTCACAATCCCAAAGTAACCCTAAACCCGGGGGAGCACGTCAGATGCAACGCAGCGAGCCAAAGAACCGCGGCAGGGTCCCGCCAGACACAACCCTCCGCTCCGGGGAGCCCCGATTTTGCTCCTCGGGGGAGTCCTCCCCCCCCTCTTCATCTCAGGGGGGTCCAGAACTGGCCACCCTGGAGGGGCTTCAACATTCCTTCCGCTCCACTTCCCCGCGGAGTCTGGGCAGGATGCTGCCCTGTCCTAGCGCTTCCACCCCCTTCTCGGTCAAAGACATCTTAAAGCTGGAGCAGCAGAGCGCTCGGGGCGGGGAGCCCCAGGGATTCCTCCCCCGGGATCTTCCAGAGCCGCCGGCCCTGCAGCCGCCCCCGGCTTGTCTGCACAAGAAGCCGAGGGCTGCCTGCAATTCTGGGGAGCTTCCCTTCCCGGGGGAAATCGATCAAGGCGGACATGGCAGGAGGCGTGAGGAGGAGTATGAGCTCATGAGGAGCTCCTGTGAAGAAGAAGAAGAGGAGATGGACCTAAGTAAGTGAACAATGGGGGTGCGGGGAGGACACCACCAGCTAGTAATCTTGGGGACCATTCCAAAACCGATGGAAGTCCCTGGGAATCTTTCCATTGCCTTCAGTGGCTTTGGATCCATGATGAAGTTCATGGAGGATAGGTCCATCCATGGCTATTAGCCAAGGTGGTCAGGGAGGCATCCGCATGCTTCAGGTGTCCCCAAACCCATAATTCACCTGTTCTGTTCATTCCCTCTGAAGCCTCCGGCACTGGCCACTATCAGAAGGCAGGACGGACGATAGGTCTGACTCAATATGGCCCTTATGTTCTTAAACCCATAAAGAGGTGCATAGATTTGGGGTTGAATTTCCTAGCAATTACCTCTCCAAGATATTCCCGCAATGAAAGGAAGCCACCTGTAGGATTTTAGCACCGGTTAATACTCAGTATCTGGGGCAGGGGGATTGCATAGGTTCATTATCACCAAGCCATATATTAGTGTGCATCGCAAGAAATCAGCATTAAAAATCGTTAAGGAAACGTTGAGAGAAAAACCCTGGAGCGTGTTTAGACCCGTTGCAATGAAATATTGTGTTTACCTTAAAATGCCATGTGATTTCATTTGGGATTTTCTAGAATGGCAGGATAAAATTTTTGACTAGCCAGAGGGGTTGCAATTTGGAATTAGTAATATACATATTTGATACTTTGAGACATATAACGTGATGCAGGCATTGATAGATATTAATAGAACCGTATGCAAATGTAATTGTTCAACCACTTCTGTGTAACGATTATCAACAAAATGTTTCTGGAGTCTAGTCTCTTCAGATTCACCCATATTGTTTTACAAGTTCTTATAATAAACAAAGAGCTACAAGTAAAATAATGCAAGAAATAGAGCCTCTGGTATGTATACAATAAAAGTATTTTCACAATCGGTGTTAAGTGTAAAGTAATATACTTCACACTTAACATAGGAAAGATTTGGATACATATAAATAGAAATCAGGTACTTCGCAGCCGCAGGGAATACAGGTACAAAATTACTGCAGTGAAAGATGTACAAATATTGTTGCTTCTGTGAAAAAACAAACACTGATTTTCAAATTAGATCCCTAATGTTGACTGCAGGAACAAAGCTGGTATTTAAAATTTTAAAACACAGGTGGGTTTTTCTTTATTGACTTTTTTAAAAGTTTCAAAAATAAAAACAGCCACAAACTAACAAGTCCATAAAATTAAGGCATCAGCACAGGATATTTCGTAAAATTGCAAATGTAACCACTGACGTGTAAAAATGGGGGTGGGATGGGGAGGAATGGCCTGTATTTTGATTTGAGAAAATTACTTCTTACGGAAACAAAAATAATATAACTTTGCATTTAACAGTTCAAGCTTCCAACTCCTAGTTAACTCTGCTAAGCGTCTAAGGAAAATATTGTTATTCTCTGAAAATAATTTAAAATATGTAGTTTTATATTATTTCACTATATACACAGACGAAAAAGTTCTGTATGTGTGCATATATTCAAACACTTTATAATATATTGTGTACATACATAAGCTACAATTTTAATATATAAAATTAAAGCGTTTGTACATAATATATACAAAGCGTTTGAATAGGTGTGCACACACTATATTCTTTAAAAACAGAAAAATTCCAACATTCTCAGTTACATGAAAAGACTGGATCCTCATTTAACGTGTGAAAGATTGTTATTAAAACAATAATTCAAAATATTACAGCCCATTACTTAGTTATTTTTAAAAAAAATAATTAAATCTAAAGTAAATTTCGTTCACGCAGCATTGCATTAGCAGTATAACTCACCCTACAATAGCTAGAATAGTTGTAACCTGCTGAATATTGATTTGATATGGTCGAAATTTTAGTCTACACCGATTTTTGTTACTTTGAATCATTCTCAGCTGTTTGTTAACAAACAAGTGTGTTACGCGGGTTTAGGAAACCACAATCGAAGCCCCAGTATTTCCAATACAAATTGACCCGATTTTTGTTTTGCATAAAACAGTTCAAAAGATTCCTACTTTATAGCGCAAATAAACAGGGACGCTGGTCGTTTTCCTAACGCCTAAACGGCATCATTACATAAGCAAGAAAATCAATAAGGCTCATGTTGCGCTTTTTAAAAAATCACCGACAACGATTGGAGGAAGAAACCGGAAGAGCGCAACAATTTAGTTCCAACAACCTGGGAACCCAAGTTTGCACGAGCAAAGAAAAAAGAATACACATGGGTCATATATTGCACCCCTATTCCTTGAGAAATTGCGGGTGTCCTACCGGTACGCTGCTTCACACGCACATCTCGCGACAGAAACCACCACCAAAACATTGCACTAAACCCGCTGGTTGGAAACATTGAGCAAATTGGCTCATTCTGCCACATTGGCGCAGAACGTTCAAGCCAAGAGGTCTGCTCCCTTGGGTAAGGATTACTCCTGTGAGTAGGAGTTTGCAAGATCGGACGTCTAGATTTGGAAAAGACTAGGAAGGGAGGCGGAGTGGGTGTAGGGAACTGCGGGAGATCTGCGAATAAATCGAACTGGAAGGTAACAGGTGCCGCAGGCTGAGTAGGATGTTAGCGAAGGGGATCTCTCTATCCATGTATTAAAACAAAGCTTTGATGTGCATCGTCTCGTGGGGTTGATAGGAATACTGCGTCCTATTTCTTGCATCAGTTTTTTAAAAACAGCCTTATAGTGTCTCCCCGAGAAGACAGACATTCCGGTAATAAAAGACAGCAAGGTAGATACTGAGTTACGGTTATTTGCTATGAATCGTTCACACTGGATATTTTCAGTGAATCAGCTCCGGTTTTACTTTCCTCGCCCATCAATCCCAGTGAAACAGGCGGGAGAATGTATGCGATTCAATGGGAGAGAGATTTGGTGCGATGAAATATACCTAAATGATACCCTAGTAATGACGGACAGCTCACCAGCCTTAACAGATCTGACGCAAAGTCTGTTAAGACATTGGAAAAGCCACCCAGTGATTTCATGAGTTGTGGATCGGGCCTGTTGATTAGAATCACTTTAGGGCGGACAGAGAGAAATGAGCAGCGCTGGTAGATGAAAGACTTTCACTCATTTTTTTTAATTAAAAAAATAGAAACTTCATTTTTTGCCAGAAGCATGGAGTGATTCCCCACCCCCCACAGATGTTCAGGTTAAATTCAGCCCGTTTGTCGAATGGCTTTAATAACCCTGAATCTAATGTCCCAGAGGCCGGTGACTAGTTCCTTGATCCGGGGCTAGAAAACTCCTTTCAGGGGGGTAGCTGAAAATGTCTCCCTTTGCTTTGGGTTTCGCAGGAAAAGCTCTGTCCGTGGACCCTTTCGAGAGCCGGGAGAAGAGGGAGGACCCGTGTGACCGTCCCAAGCAAAGGCAGAGGCGGAAACCCAGAGTTTTGTTTTCCCAGGCTCAAGTTTTCGAGCTGGAGAGGCGGTTTAAACAGCAGAAGTACCTCTCGGCTCCGGAGCGGGAGCATCTGGCCAGCCTGCTGAAACTCACCTCCACGCAAGTGAAGATCTGGTTTCAGAACCGGAGATACAAGTGCAAGAGGCAAAGGCAGGACAAATCGCTGGAGTTCCCCGCCCACCCCCTTCCTCCCAGGCGGGTCGCGGTCCCGGTACTGGTCAGAGATGGCAAGCCGTGCCTGGGGGGCTCGCAGGGCTACACTGCCCCGTATAATGTCCCCCTCGGCCCCTACTCCTACAACACCTACTACAGCGGTTACAGCAACAGCGCGTACAGCGGGAGTTACGCGGGGGGCCCCGCTAGTACCGCGCCCGCCGGGCACGTCATGAACATGAGTTTTAGCGTCTCCAGCGCTGCCCCGAGCCCGCAGGGTCACTTGCAAGCCACGCTGCAAGCAGGGATCCGGGCTTGGTAAAGGTCTCCCTTGAAACGGACCGGCTGGAGGATGCTGACTGTCTCCAGGGCGGGAGGGGAGACCAGAAGCCCCGGTCCAGCCTAGTGGAGACTGTTTTTTAAAAGACTTTGGGGGAGGAAAAAGGGGGCGCTCCGGCCCTTTCAGGCTTTGATCCCCGAGGACTAAGCTACGGATCACTTTATTTATTTAACTACAGCCCTTCCCAGAATGCAAGAACCGTAGTGACCAGCCGGGTCAAACCAATCCACCTAGGGTCCTTCCCAAAGACAAATTTAAAAGTACCGGATGTGCACATTTCTGTACGTTTATTTTCGACTGGCCGTTTTCTTTAATTCCTAAAAAAAAATACCCGTTTACCCTCTGTGACAAAGTTCGGACAGACCTATCTTCATTCCTCCCCAGCGCCCATTTTGCAGTTGTGTATTTCTTTCACTTAAAAAATGAACACCACCACAATTTTTTCAATTACATTGTTCACACCTTTAAAAAAAAACCGGCCTTGTTCCTTGCCCCACCCCAAAAATGTGCAGTTACCAGGAAATCTGATTCAGCACAGCAATTGGAAATAAATGCTCAAGTTATCAAAGAGGGAGAGAAAGGTTATAGTGCTTTGCTCAGGCCAGCAGACTGAGCCAGGAACTCCTGGGTTCTGATGTCTGACACTGCCTCCTTTCTCTTCAGCCCTGGGCAAATCCTTTAACCTCTCTGCTTCCCTTCCCCATACCTAAATTAGGTTTATTTTATTTCACAGAAAAGCCCTGAGGGTTAATTAATTAGTTGTTGGGTCAGATCTTCAGCTGGTGGCCAACCCCTTAATTATATTGATTTCAGTAGAGCCCATGGCGATTTATACAGCTAAGGATCTGGCTCAATATATATAAAGTACATTACAGGTTACAAAAAATACATAAGTATTAAATCTGGAAACAGTGTTTAGCTCTTCCAGACTGAGGAAGAGAGCTTTCCAAGAATCACTTCTGTGCTGGCATTTTCAGGGGCATTACATATGTTGTGATGTACACTGATCATCTTGATTGTTATTGTAGAAATGTTTTTTGATGACTAAAGGAGGACATGGTTTTATTGAAATGTATTATATTATTAAAGACACACTGTGTAAAAGGATTAGTATTTCTCCACCACCAGAATGGCAAGAGGTGGAACTATCATCCAGAAGAAGATGCTGCTCTCATAAAGGAAAAAAATATTTCAGACAGGAAGCTGTCACACTTCTAATTTTTTTGGCAGAGTGTGGGGCGTTCACAGGGGACATAATTTTAGCCATTCATTTGTCTATCACAAGCATCATGTGTCAGTCTACACACAGGCACCATTAACATCAACAGGAGTTCCACAGTAGACAGAGAGAGAGCGTGATGGCCAATACAGTCCATGTCCAATATGAATTTGAGGCCAATTCTGCTCACTGTATTCAGGTGAGTAGCCCCACTGAGATCTGACCCATAGCCAATATTCATCCAACAGCTAGTCTGTTCAAAGATGCCTTATAGCTTTCACATGCAGACTCCAAGAGATCATCTTTCTAATTGGAAAATTAATTATCTGAAGCATGTTTGTGTTGAAAAGATGTAGTAGATTATTCCACAATGTATTATCTCAGACATTGCACTGAGCTATTACAGCTATTACCTCCATATAGACAGTAGCTACCAAAAATAGCATCTATCCTAAATGTGTCAGGTAACACCATGTAACTCCTCTGCCAGGCCCTCTGGCACAGCATATTTGCCGTCACTGAGCAGTTAGGCTCCAAAGAAAGCATTGCATGTTGTGGCCTGACATAGCCTAGGGCACAAGGCCGCACTTGAAAAGCAGGTGTGGGACATACCTTTCCCCCCACGTCATCGATATGCCATGGAAGAAACCCAGACCCTCTGACTCAGCCACCATAGCTTGGGTGAGCTGGGTTATTCTTGCTGGGTTCCCTTACCCGGGATGGTGAGAAACAGGTGTATGGAGAACTCTATATCCTGGGCTAAATTCTGGTTTCACTTACAGTAGCATCATTCCACAGGCTCAAGTAAAACGTGCACACGAGAGGAGAATTGGGCCCATTTTATTTGCCCAAGAAATCTGAGATTTCAAAACATGATACCACATTATTTTTATGTCCTTCTCAATCCCTTCATCCTGAGAGCAGCTTCTGAACAGCACCATGGAGATGATGTAAGCCTGCTTTGAAACGAATCGGGCTATTTTCCTTAGAATATCATTAAATTGTAAATATCTTGTATGTATAGTGCCTACTACAACAGAGATCCCAACCACAACGGGGACCCTTGGTGTTGCTGCAATACAGACAATTGACAGTCATGTTATACAGCAGCAGGGCCATCTGTCCAGATAGATTTTATCATGGACTCTAAAATCATCCTAAGGACTGGATCAGGCACTAAGGATGGAGTCCTCTCCTGCCTTTGTGAATCCTGAGTAAGTGGGCAGGAGTTCTCTGTGGGTGGGTGGAAACAGCATCCCATGACCAACAGAAAAAGACAAAATATCTTATTTTTATGCAGTCCCAGATGAGCAGTTTGTGAACTGTTTATTGACTGGAAAATCCCCTCCCCACCCTTTATTTTTTCAAAAGACAGACAGAAAGCTACATCATAGTTCATTACCTAGGGCCAGTTTTTCAACTGCTCACCACGCCAGTGAGGGACTGATTTTCAAAAGGGTCAGCACCCGAAGGGCTGAGTGGAACTGGTTGGGATTTTTTTTGGCAAACTGTTTTCCCATCCAAACATGTTGATTCACTGTAACTGTTCACAGGGGAAAAGGGTCAATTTTGATGAGTTCCTCAATTCAAAAACATTTTTTGGGAAAAAAACTTTTGAAATTGTCAACAAATCCCATTCTGACATTTTCATAACAAAAAATTCCAGTTTTCCAGATCAAAATGATGTTTTATTTTGATCTTTGAGCTAATTACAGTAAAAGAAAAAACAACCCACATTTAAAACTGTCAAATGTGAAACGAAATGTTTAGAAAGGATGGAAACAAAATGCTTCCATTGACCAAAATTTTTTTAATTTGTCAGTTTACAAAAACAACTCAAAATTTGAGCTGTGTCCCCCAAGTTGGAACAGGATTTTTTTTTCCCAAAAAATCTCAAATATTTTCCCGGGATGGGAAAAGAGTTTCCCACCTAGCTCTAGTGCAGATGTGTTTTGAAAATCTGGCCATAAAGGGGTGGGTTTTCAGAGGACCTTTGTACCCACAGGTCCTTATGAAGTTATTTGGAGTTGCTGATCCTATGAAAAATTAGGCCGCAAATGTCTACCTAAGGGGATGATCTGCCCCCAGAACTCTCACTCAGTTAAGAACAACCCCCTTACAACTCCCTTGCCACATCCCTAGAAGACACAACAAGTCCCCTCAATATCACCCCCTGTTGGTTCATCTCCCTCAGTGAAAACTCTCTCTCCACTTAGAGCTACCACCTCCCTTTCAGCCCTCTTCTTGACAGTTTATCTTGAAGTATTTGCTGGAGAGAGATTTTCGGGAGGCAATTAAGCTTTTATCTCCACTTCTGCTCAACTCCATCACTCTTTAGCCTTCATTCACTTCCCAAATGGGACATAATTGACATCTAAACAAAATAATCCCCCCCAAGAGATAGCGCCGTCACTTTCCTGCCTGTCCCAGGGCTTGAAGTGCCATGTAGGCCAGGTAGGTAAATCAATAAACTGCAGACATGCTGGCTCTTCCCCCATTCAATCCAACCTCATTTTGGGAACTTTCTAAGATCAGATCTGCCTTGGGTCTCCTCTCCAGCCTGAGCACAATCAGGAAAAGCGACACAGTCCTGGCTTTTAGGAACTCTAGGCAAAACATGTGCAATACAACCAGCAGCACTGCCAGCTCTTACAGTTTTAATCACGTCTTGCAATACTTGGTGTTTTTCTGAATGTCTCAGCTCCTGGAGTCAGATAACTGCACAGGCAGCTCAGCTTTCAGTTAAAAATACAAATTGCCAGCCCTCGTGGCTGCAGAGAAAAGTCTGAAAACATGAACCCCAAAAGCTCAAAAACCAAAAGGCAAGTAAAACAAAATCCAGAATGTATTCTTTTTAAAATCATGATTTTTGAGGCCTGACATGATTTTTGAGTGCTCAGGGTTGGTGATACTGAATTAATCATATATTATATAGATATCTTTTCCGGATATACATTGGACAATATGCAAGAGTATTTTACATTACACACAAGGAATCATGCACTCTCTAATCCAAACTGGCTCTACATTTCTGGTACCCCTATCACCATTCTACCCAAGCATCAAGTGAATCTCTGACAGTATTACTGCTGGCTGATGCTTGTTTGTGTTTGCTATTTTGGACGCTTCTTAAAATTGAAAATATGCTGGGGAATTTTTGCCCCAGTATCATTCAAGTGTGATTGGTTCTTTGGGCTTTGACTGTTGTACCTCTTAAGACACTAAACTAAAATGGTTTATGTACTTTTTTAATGTGCCACGAAGTTAGCACTGGTGATAGGTGATGGATTAGTAGCTCTGAAGAACGAACGACGCTCTCTGTTGATCTACAAAACAAAACTGAGACCCACTAAACTCATTTCACAGAGCCCACCAAACAGCCATGACACATTAAAAACTGTAATATTATCCACTGGAATCAGCGGGTGTTGTCCTCCATCATGAGGTGCGGTGTTGACCTTTGTCACCCAGGTTCATGTGACTGGGACCAACATAGCGAGAGCTAAGACACAAGTGTCAATTGTAGGTTCTCGCATCCATTCTCTAGAGGTCACTCTCTCTCCAAAATACTTAGATTGCAGAAGTCCTCTCTCAAGACACTGAGTCATAGAATATCAGGTTTGGAAGGGACTTCAGGACCAACCCCCTGCTCAAAGCAGGACCAATCCCCAGCTAAGTCATCCCAGCCAGGGCTTTGTCAAGCCTGACCTTAAAAACCTCTAAGGAAGGAGATTCCACCACCTCCCTAGGGAACCCATTCCAGTGCACTGAGAATTGAGGCTCCTAGCAAAACCATACTTTCTTGGATCTGTGCAACAGAAACTGCAGTAAGGAGGAGTAACAGGATGGTCTCGCCCTCTGAGGCCCAGGAAGTCAGAGACAGGCCAGCTCTGTTTGATTAGGAGACCTTCTGGGGACAGGGTCAGGTGTTCCCTACAAACGGTTGAGAAAGTAGAGTTGGAAAGAGCTGCAGGAAGAAGGTTAGCTCCTGTTTGGCAAGCCTTGGAGCAGGGGGAAGAGCTGCAAGGGGAAAGGCCTCTGAGGAAAGACTTCTGGCAGCCTGCTTTGTTTGTGGGAATTTGTGCAAAGCATAAAATTGTGCCCCAAAGGAAGGGGTTTAAAATATTTTGGGTCTGTTGTCAGTCCTTCCCGAGCTGGGGAGACAGGCCAGCTGCCCTAGGCTCTGCTAGCTGTTAAACATACAGGGTGGGATTCACCGAGGTATTTAGGCATCTCCCTCCTATTGATTTCAAAGGTATTGATTTTAATGGGAATTAACTCCCTAAATACCTTTATGAATTCCATCTATAATTCCTTGCCCCACCTTGAAGACTGCTAAATGGGTTTTTAGCTGGGAAAGAAGGAAGTCAAACTAATCAAGTGACAAAATACCCCGAGAATAAATAGCATACAGGGATATTCACAAAAGACCATCAGGAAGATGAATTGGGCAAAACCTTACAGGAAATAATGGAACTCAAGACACGATAAAAGTTTCACACTAGCAGTGGGCTAGTGGCATGGAGTAAGGGCTACCTGGATGAGTCAAGGTTGCAGGATTGGGCCCACAATGTTTGTTCTGTGATGCATCTATCCCAGATGGCTAGAGTTGCTTTAGTTGAGTAATACACATTTACAAGCATGGACAGCTTCAAGGAGGTGGGGCCACTCCATTAACTCTACTGAAATCCCAATGCAACATCGTCTGGGTGTATGGGTGTGTGAGATGTCACTTGGAGGGGAGAGAGACTGTGGCATTTTGAAGGCTTTTGGTAATGCCGAGGGAGGGCAGATGTCTGCTGCCAACTGCCAATCACAGACAATGCCAGGTTGAGCTCATGTTAGAGCCTGTAGCAAACCATGCAAACCTTACTCACAGGATCAGTGTAAAACAGAATCACTCAACTGTATAAGACTTTGCAGGATCACACTCTAGGACTTAATCCAGCAGCCACTGCACAATCCAAATCCCTTATGATGGGCAGACACACACAGAAGCCAGGAGAGTTTTCTGAGCTTGAAGCCTGCAGGGTCAGCCTCTTTACAATATTAGTGTCTGCTGGCAAAAATCCATTCAAAAGCCCCCTTTACCTCCCATTAGAATTATATAAAATATAATTATATAAAATTATATTAGGCTTATATAAAATATACACAGACCACGGCCAAACGCTGCACCATTCTGTACAATCGTTTGGTTTGCAATCTGGAAGGGCATTACATTTCCCTTCCCTTTAAATATATCCTGTTTTGCACTCCCCCTCAAAAACCTGGTCTAAACCACAAACTAAGACTTCTGAAAAGCCAGCTAGGCATTGAACACACACAATAGCCAAGATTTCAACCAATGCTAGAATGGGTTTAGTACAGTACACTACGTGTCCACACAGGGGCACTCCTACAGCCAAACTCCTGCAATCTTGCCGTTTCTGTTGCTTGTCTGTAGTTTGTGCTGAACTATCTGCCGTTCATCAACAACGTTTTCTGTTACACTTGGAACCACAGTGAGCTGGTCAAAGTTGGTTCTGAGGTGAAACCTAACTAAGCAATACATCGTAATCAGGCCTATGCTTGGATAGAGTTGAATAATTATAGCCCTGAAACTACAAGGAGTGAGTTGAGGGGAAGCATAATCCGGTGATTAGGAAACTGGACTGGGAATCCGGAGACCTGGTTACCATGGAAGTCAGTGGATTTACATCAGGGATGAACCATGCCTTGTGTTTTTGATGTTGATTAAACTTGGCTTCCATTCACTCAAAGACATAAGTGATCAGCTACACTGTCACACAGCTTAGTCTTAAAAACACTCTGGGTCCAATTCTTAAAAGCTTCCAAGTGATTTAGGAGCCTAATTCCCATTGACTTTCATGTAGGTGCTTTAGAAAATTTTACAAACAAAATCAGGCTTACTGTGTATTTGCACGGTGGTTGTTTTTTTACTCCATGTAACTCCACTGACTCCAGCACTCCTGATTTACGTCGGCAAAGGACTGGTCTAGACACAAAAGCTGCTTCAATATACATTTAAAGGGATGTAATTACACGGAATGTGCGCTCACCGTTGCAAGCCATGGGGCTGAGATCGGAATCAGGCCTGAGAATTCCAGGGAAATGCTTTGCCAGCCCTGGGGTTATATTTATAGGGTGCCTTAATTTCCTCTCACAACAATTGTATCTCCTTGTGTGACTCCACTGACTTCCATGCAGCTACACCTGACCTACACACTTATGAGTAAGAGGCAAATCAGACCCATGATAACCAGTAACCCACCACCGTTGCTTCACCCACCCAATACTAAACTAATTTGCAATATTGAGGGAAAAAATCTCAAGGTGCCCAGGGGCCAAGCCAAAAGCCTTGCACTCCCCACTCTCACTGGCAGAGTGTGAGAAGGTCACCTCCCCCGGCTCTAAGCAAACATTCCCAATGTGTGTTACAGGTGAGGACTTCTGGCTAAGCTGTCGAACAGATTGGGTAGGAAGTCACTTGCAGGCCACCCAGTTTGAACACATTCTAAACTTTCGGACAGCAAGCAATGGATCCTAATCTACTCTCCAGAAGCAAGGGACAGGGGTTAGAGAGCCTGGCACAGGGGTATTGTTGGAATAATACTGTTCGGCTCCAATTGCTTCATAAATCTTTCCAAATTGCTTTTCTTGGGCAATAAGAGGATAATGAGACTGAGTTATTATTGGAGCTACTGAAGCTCTCCAAGGACGTAATTCCTGTTACAAAACAGACTGCAGGAAGAAAAAAACCAGCGTAAACAGTTTAAAGAGGTTGAACAGAACAGAAAAAAGTTAAAAGGAGGATCATTATCTGTCTATAAGGGCATTATGCTGCCTCCTATCAGCGTAGTATTGGAGCGCTTTCATGTAAAAGTCAATAGCAACACTGAAGTCCCATGAGGATTTCGGGCACCTCTCCATTTTTAGAGTACAGTATATGCTCTCCGTGGGGTAAGGGATTTGAGGGTGGATAAGGGCATAGGTCTAGAAGAAGTCAGTGTTGTGAAGGTCATGCTTATGGGGGGAAAGGGAACAGTGATATTAGGGACCACCTGCAAATATATCAGACTCAACATTCAGTGCCAATTCCTCAGTTTATGTGAATCAGCTTAATTCTACAGAAGTCAATGGAACCCTACTGATTACGCCAACTGACCGCGGCAGATTTAGAGTTAGTGGGGCCCTGTGCGGGCAGCTTCATTTCTGCTCCCCCCGTCAGGATCCAGCCAAGAAAAAGAACATTTTATCTTATTCCCCCCCACACACACTTTTCATCCCTCCCCCCCCCCTTCATCCTCCTCCGATAATTATATGTACAGTAGACTCTCGATTATCCAGAATTGGATTAACCAGGATGTCAAAAAAAAAAATATGCGCAACTCACAGGGCCGGCTCTGGCTTTGCTGCTGCCCCAAGCACACACACACAAAACCCCTACCAGGGCACAGGGCAGCCAGTGAACCAAGACCCCCTCCCCCCAGTGCAGGATGGCTGGTGAATCAACCCCCACTCCCTCTATTTCCTATGGATGGTGATTATCCAGGATTTTATTAACCAGAATTATTTCCCCCCCCGATCATCCTGGATAATCGAGAGTCTACTGTATTGGGAAGCAAATGAAAATAAAGTGAGGTACTTTGATTGGGGCAGGGAATGTGGGGGATATGCTCCGGGACAATGTCACCCAGAGGATTCAGGAGGCCTGGGGCAAAAGCAATTTTGGGTGGGGGGCTGCCGTAACAAAAGTTGCAATACTATAGTAATGTGTATTCTCATGGGGGGCCCTGCGGGGCCCGGGGCAAATTGGCCCACTCTGCTCTGGGAGGAAGTTTCGGTGCGGGCGATGTGGGAGGAGTGCAGGTTCTGGGCTAGGGTAGGTGGTTAGGATGCAGAAGGGGGACAGCGCTTAACTTGGGTGGTACGGCTCCCAAAGCGCCTGGCACAGCTCTTAGGTTGGAGGTGGGGAACACCAGGGGATCTCTGCTCACCGCTGCCCCCACACCTCCCACTGGCCACAGTTCCCAGGCAAGAAGAATGCATCTGAAGAAGCGCAGTTCTTATCCAGGAAAGCTGATGCCCAGATAAATCTGTTCGTCTTTAAGGTACCACCGGACCCCTCCTTGTTTTTGTGGCTACAGACTAACAGGGCTACCCTGCGGATAGCTGCTGGCTTGGAAGGGGGAGGCTCTCCAACACCAAGGTGATGGGCAGCCATACAACAGCCTTGGGATTTCCAGAGAGACTTTGCAAGTCCCCAGGGACCCGGGAGCAGCGGTTTCGTGGGCCCTGAGGACACAGCAAGGAAGCAGCTCAGTGCTCAGGAGCGGTGGGAGCCCAGGAGGCGATCCAAGGGCGTTCACCGCCGCCCCGGGCTCCAATCAGACCCGGGAGGCTTGGCCGGCCGGCTGGCGTATAAAGGCAAAGCAGGGAGCGCCGCGGAGCGAGAGAGCCCGCGGGGCTGGTCGCTGGTGGACCGGCGGGGAGGGAGATGAGCGCCCGGGCGCCCCTTCCAGGGAGGCCGGAGGGACAGGGCAGCCCCGAGGGCGCGGGCCACCCCCGGGCTCCGCCGCAGCCCCCCGCTGGGAGGAGCCCCCGCCCGGGCTGGCTGCAGCCCTTGCCCCGCTCCTCCAAGCCGCTCACGTCCTTCCTCATCCAGGACATCCTGCGGGACGGGGCGGCGGGGCGAGGGCGGAAGAGCCCCCGGGGGGGCTGCGGCGCCCCTAGCCCGGAGCCGGCGCGGCGGACCCCCCGGCTGCCAGCGGCGGACCCCCGGCCCGAAGGGGCCCCCCCGCCGCCACCGGAGCAGGCAGGGGAGCCGGGCGCAGGTAAGCAGCCGCTCAGCCGCCGTCCCCACGCGTGCCGGGCTCTGCAAGGCTTCCCCGGCGCCCCACCCGCGGGGCTGTAAATCGCAGGTCCTCCCCCCCCCCCCCACGCCCCGCCCGCGGGAGTGTAAATCTCCGGTGTGCCCCCCCCCCCCCCCACTCAGCAGTGACCCTACCCCCTGAACCAGGAGCCTTTGAGCGCTGTTATAACCCCAGCGAGCTGTTCTTAGGGTGCTGGGGGGGGGGCTCCAAATCAGGCCTAAGGGGGGTGTCTGCAAGGGAAAAGCAATAGAAGCAGCCACCGTCTGCACAGATCCCCCCCCCCCACACACACACACACACAGCTCAGCTCCTTATTTAGGCACCTCGACAAGTGTGGTTGCTGGACCCTTGCAAATTCACCCCTCTGCATTTTTTTGAAAGAGATATGTCTGCACCTGAGAGTCCAGGGGAGCACCCAGAAAGACAGACACCCCCTCCCTCTAATCGAACAGCCTGAAACAAGAGCCCCCCCCCCCCCAGGTTTAAAGAGCTTCTGGAAGCGCCCTTTATTGTTATTCTGGCCTGGTAAATTTGCTCCGTTCACCATCAGGGTTTACTTTAATTGACCCGGAGGTCTTCAAACCCCATTTGTTGAGTAGAAGCTCTTTGGGACAGGGACTGACTTCTGGTTCTGTGTCTGTCCAGCACCTAGTACAAGGGGGGCCTAGACTAGGAGTAGGGCTCCCTATAATAATCCAATATTGTGTCGATTCACTTTAACGAGCATCTTTTTGTTCATGCACCTGCTGATGCATCCTTTTGAGGGGACACGTTTCTGCGTATTTCCAGGTCGGGGCAGCAAAACATGAAAGGTTGCAAATCACAGTCAGCGTGAAGATAATGCTTTAAAGATTGGGTGGCGCTTCCTTTAAAGGATGGCGACACTGAAATATCAACATGTTTCTTTCTCTAGCATGCACCAGCGGGACTGAGGGAGGGGGTCAGCGAGAAGCAGCTACACATTTTTAAAATGGTTGGTGTTGGGGAAGCAGTGAAACCCCTGCACTCTCCAGGTAATGCTAAAGTCTCCCTCCGTTGTGTTTTGGATATACAAGAAGGGGGAATCAAAACGTGTGAGCTCTTTGGGGGAAAAGGACTGATCTATTTTAGGTCTGTACAGCATCTGGCACAATCCAGCCCCACTCCTGATTGGGATATTCAGGAACTACTTAGAATCTTAATATAAGACACTTTAATTAAATCACTTTCTTGTTAAAAGGGATCTTTCCAGGTGAAAATGGGCTGAAGTTCAAAGAAATTTTCACAAAACCAAGGATTGAGAAACCTTTCAATGAACTTTAAAAAAAAAAAAAAAAAAAGCCGGGGGAGGGGGGAGGGAAAGAGGAGAAAAGATTCCTTTGGAAATTTACTTTAAATATATTATATATATCCCTTACATTGAGCCGGATCCTCAGCTGCTGTAAATCTGCACCATTCCACTGACTTCAGCAGAGCTAAACCGATTTGTACCAGATGAGGAATGGCCTATTGTTTCCCTCCCAAACATTTTGGCATGGGAAACTGGCCTATTTCCATTGTATATGCCGACTGATTTTTTTTAAAGTAACAAACTGCATAAAATAGTGACCAGTTCATTGGGTTTTAAGGTTCTTTCAGTTTTAGTAACTGTGGGTGTCATTTAGCACCACAAAGGAGGACATTGCTGTTCTTATTTTTAACCTGACGCTGTCTCC
The DNA here is from genome assembly GCA_032164245.1 of Sternotherus odoratus. Lineage (NCBI taxonomy): Eukaryota > Metazoa > Chordata > Testudines > Kinosternidae > Sternotherus > Sternotherus odoratus. The sequence continues at coordinate 9,916,537 of JAVMKO010000020.1, forward strand.
AAGAAATCTTTCAGACTGTGGGTTTTAGTTACAGAGGGCTTGATCCTGAAAAGTGCAGAGCACTCCCAGCTCCAACTGTCTTCGCTCACAGCTGTGGGTGTCCAGCACCTGTCTGGATCAGGGCTAAAGTGACAGAATGATTCTACTGGAAATGAGATTAAGGCGAGGTGTCTGGTTGCTACCTCTGAGCTGTGATGGCCATTAACAATGCCCTAATTCCTTCGCTCTGCTGTCACATTAAAATCAGCATGTACTGGTGCACCTTTCAGGTGGCAGGTATCCTCTTTATCCCTCTAGACTTGCTCAGCAATGCCATCGCAAAAAGAGCAGCATCAAGGAGAGACTTCTGATCTCATTACCCTGGATAGATCAAAATTTCAGCCTTCTAGCTGTAAAACTCCCACCGGAATGGTAACTTGTGTAGGGATCCTGTTCCCATTGATGTGAACGGGGATGGGGTAGGACGGAGTCAAGAGCCCAAATTTTCAAACTTGAGTGCCTTAAGTTAGGTGCTAATTAAGGGACTGATCCTGTTGTCAATTAAACCAGTGGAAAGTAGCAATACCTCTATGGAAGTGAGTGGAATGTGTGTGTGTGTGTGAGGGGAGAACTGAGTCCCTAATTTTATACTGATGCACCTGAATAAGGGCTTTTGAAAAAAATGCTATTTATATTGTACCCAAATTTCAACAACAGTAGCAAGTGCTCAGCAACCTCTGAAAATCAGACCCACTTTTATGGGTGCCCTGGGCATCCATCTTTGAAAACGTTGACTGATGACTACAAATTACTAGGACTGCCATCCCCAAGCATTCAAAACTCAGGAGATGCACCTTTAAAAAAAAAAAAGTTATTAAAACCACACACACCCCTCCCTACATCATGAGGATGGTGGGGTCTTGTTTTAGTTTGGTTTTTAATTTGCAATATAATTGCCATCTGAGCCTTTTCTACTGACTTCACATTTCCAAACATGTCTGCAACAGGAGGGTAGAAATTGATCTTCAAGTGAAAGCTGAGATTCTCACATAATCACAGGATTCCAGGATCTAAGGCTTTAAGAACACCACCAACTATTGTAAGACTCAATAAAATCCCAGGAGTTGGCAACACTGTTTTATGTGTATTACAATAATGCCTAGGAGCCCTAGTCAGGACCCCATAATGACGACACCCATTGTGGGTACAGAAGAAAAAGGCATTTTAACAACAGAGGGACATATTTTTAAGAGTATTTAGGTGCCTCACTCCCACTTAAATCAATCGGAGTGAGGTGCCTAAATACCTTCACAAATTTGACAGAGTGAACATGATCAAAATCCAGGGGTAGGGAGAGAATTATATATAAAAGCTTTTTGAGTTTTTAAGCTTGCATGAACATGTAAAAACATCTCCAGGATGACAATGGAATTGTGTGCTCTCCGCAAGGAAAATGCCTGAGAACAAGTGGTTCTGATTCCTTTCTGGTGTCTAACTCCCCTCCTCTTTTCTTTCCCCAGAGGCATCTACGGAGACCAACCTGTTGGATTGTGAAAACCCTCTGAAATCCTCACCGAACAACCAAAGGACCCCGAAGCAGCAAAAGCGTTCCCGGGCAGCCTTCTCCCACACTCAGGTCATCGAGTTAGAAAGGAAGTTCAGTCATCAGAAGTATCTGTCTGCCCCAGAGCGAGCCCACCTGGCCAAGAACCTGAAGCTCACCGAAACCCAAGTGAAAATCTGGTTCCAGAACAGAAGGTACAAAACCAAAAGGAAGCAACTAGCCTCAGAACTCAGTGGACTCGATCAGAACTCTGGTTTCCCAGTCCTTAAAGAGGAGGATGTCTCCAGGGCCTCTCTGATTTCTGTGTATAACAGCTACCAGTACTATCCATACCTGTACTACTTGAATGGCTGGAGTCCCTCTTTGTGGTAACTACAGCTAAAGACTCCATTTTTCTAAAGAGAAAAGCTCTTTTTTATTTTTACTGATTTGCTTTTTCTAATGGGGGGGGGGGGAAAAGAGAAGAGGAGCACTTCTGACCAGATTTTCAATGAGGCCGAGCACTCTGCAGGTTCTTCCCTTCCAGGGGACTTGCGAGGTTCTCAGCACTGCTACAAGTCTCAGATAACATTTTCCAAAGTCCCTAGCAGTAAATGCCCTGCTCGTGTATAGCGCTGTCCATTGGTAGATCTTACAGTGCTTTAGAAAGGGTTACAATCTCCACTCTGCAGATGGGGAAACTGAGGTACGGAGCAATGAAGTGACTTGTCCAAGGCCACCCAGGGGCAGAGCCAGGAATAGAACCCAGCCCCCTGTGTTACAGTCCAGTGCTTTAGCCACCCGACTATAGTGTCTGCCCTTTTCTCTCTCATTGAAAGTCAATGGGGCTTTGGCTCCCATGTGCCTAAAGTTCCACTTTGAAAAGAGATTAAGTACTTTGCAAAACTTTAGCCCTACCCATGAGCAGCATGTAAAAACGAAGTGATGATGATGGTTTTGCACAGCAATTGTCTTGTGGTGGTCATCTCGGCCACTAGCTCCGTGACACCGTACAGTACATTTAATATTTAAATATCTGGTCTTCTCAAACAGAACATAGGTGAGGCACTGAAGGGAAAAAAAATGCATCTGCATTCCGCTCCCCACTCCCTTGAATAGAAGCTAAGAGCCATATGGTCCTAGGGTGAAGACAGATTATTAGAACTAGGTCATCCAACAGGACAAACCTCATTTAAATGTGCGCACCACTGCTCTTTACTGGCTAGAATTAGACCTGCATAACTGTGTGTCATAGCACCTATACTTCTAATTAAAGTAGAGTCTCCTTTAGCTCAAGTGGTAAAGATCTTTGGTTTGAAGTAGCAAGTTTGCAGTTCTCTCTCAGCTGTGTCATGAAGCGATGTGTAGCCATGATGAGCTGCATAGTAAACACGAAACATTAGACGACAACAGAGGTTGCCCTATGCAATATATATTGTGGGCAGGATGCTCAGCTGGTATAAATCAGTTCTCTGATTCTGAAGGAACCATGCCAATTTACACCTGCTCAAGTTCTATAGCCTACACACCAGTGCATACCACCAACTTAGCAGCACATACCAAACCAGAAGATAGCAAGGAAGTCAGTATCACAATGACAGATCGGTTTTGCATATCACCACATTGAGGCTGTTTGAACATTAACACATAGAATTGTTGTATTAAATAGCCTAAGCTTTCAGCCTTCCTAACAGTTTAAAGAGAAGCAATTCTCTTTGTAAAACGTAGATGAGACAAAGCAGCCCAGTGCTTTAGAAGAGGCTCACTGGCTCTGCATTACTGTCAAGTTTTCTTACGATCACAGAGTAACAACAACATTATTTAAATCACACTCACAATCTGAGCAGACTTACTGCTTCCCTTTGATACACACCGTACTAGTTTGATGCTGCATGGACAGAGGATCTTCTGATCCCATCTTTTTTAGGGGGAAAGTGAGAAAGCTCTTGTCTTGCAGTATACAAAGGGAACATGGGATAATAAAGCCTTTATGCACAGTGGTTAAGTGAACAGCAATATTTTGACCTCTATCAATCTCTTCAAAGTAGCAATGATGGCTTTAAGGAGCAAAGGAAATCCCTTCCTGTACATAAAGCTTGAAGTAACCTCTATTGTGGAGGAAAGAAATGTTTTAAAATAGAAATGAAATAAAAATTGGGGTGGGGAATTAGGTTAGCTCATTTATAATTTCGATGGATCAAATTCTCAGTTAGTACAAACCAAATTAGAACTATGGCAATTTATGCCCTCTGAGCATATGTAGCTTTTTAAAAATCTATCCAGTTCTTTATAATGGTGCCCATTTTTGTGGTATCTGAGCAACTCCTAAAAGAGAACCAAAACCCCCCCAAACCACAAAAAGCCAAAAGCCTAATTTTCCTCCAACCTCCTCGAGGCAGTTGGGGCTGCATAGTGTAGTAGTGATTGCTAACCGAATGGGAATTGTAATAATTTATTTTCAGGGACAAGGGGTGAGGGGATGGACGGACATGAAGTAATATATTTTATTAGGCCAGGTTTTACTGGGGAAAGAAGCTTTCAAGATTACACAGAGCTCTTCTTCAAGTCTGGGGAATTTTTAGAAATCTTATTTTTCATGAAAATATCCTTGAAAATTGATCTTTTGCCTCCCGCCTCCCAATAGATCCAGCTTCTGCAAACCACACACTCCCAAGTATCCTTACTCATGCCAGGAGACCTGCAGAAGGGCCAGGAGACTCCTCTTGTGAGCCGGGATTACTTACGGGAGGAAGAGATTACAGGATCAGACCCTTAAGGTGAACAACTCATCAATGCCATGTATTTATGGTCACTACCACTGGGTAAATTATTTGAAATACATGAAAGGATAACTGCCTGTTTTCTAACTAGTCGGAATGCAACTTCTAGTATCTCTAGATAACATTTTTCTTTCAGCTTGTTCTTTATTTAGAACCTATTCATTCTGCCCTTTCGCTCAGTCAGCATTAAGAGTAGAAGGTCATCTCTGGGCTGTTACAATATGTTTCAAATTCAAGCCCACTGCTTATCCACTTTCCAAAAGAAGTGATCATACAGTACTTTAGAACAAAAGATTCCTTGGGGTCCTTTCTTGGGGCCTGACTCACTTGAGGAGCCCCACCAACATCAATGGGATAGGATTACTCAAAGGAGTAATAGCTTCAGGAGCAAGCACCAAATGCAGAAATCCACAGGCACATTTGGGCCCAATTGGGCATGCGTTGCACTATTATTTACACCAGTGCAAAACACTTACCATGCTGATGGGGTAGCTTTACATGCCTATTTTGCACTGGTGTGAAGTTCCTTATTCTCTGTTGCCCTGCACTTTGTGTGGTCATTTAAATCAGTGCAAAATGGGTATAAAACGTTGCCTAATCAGAATGATGCAGTCTGATTCTTATCACACTTATACTGGTCTAACTCCACGGATCTCCATGAACTTACTTCTGATTCACACCCATGTACATGTAGTAATGTCACCTACCTGGTCTGGTGTCAAGCTCTCTTGCTGCCTCAGTTTCCCTTCTCCATCCTCCTCAGGAAGGAGACTCTGCCACACTCAAGTCTCTCCCCTGCACGTAAAATATAGGCAAAATATTAAAAACAAAAGCAGGTCCTTTGCCCATCCTGAGCTACAACTCACACAGGCTTTCCCCTTGCCTCTGTGATGAAAGGAGGCTTCACTCTTCCCTCCAGTCTCCCTGCTGCAGGCCCACAGCAGCTCTCCTCAGCAGAGTTTTCTCAGCCTTTTCATAGGGATCACCTTCCCCCTTCCCAGCTAAGTCTCATAACTGAACAGGGCTGGCCAGCCCCAGACACCCTAGCCCTTAAAGGGGCTAAAGTATAAGGATATGCACCAGAGAATGGCTCACCCATTTGACACAGGTGTAAATGAGAGGGCAGTGAAGAATTGGGCCCAATCTGCAGGGCAACAATGGATTTGATCCATTGTTCTTCAGTAGTCATGGTAACTGAACACCCACTTGGATATTTCATCAGTGTCCCAGATGGTCTGCTCTCAGTTTGCAACCTATAACAAAACCTCTCTTGCGACAGAGTCCTGTGGCACCTTAAAGACTAACAAAACTTTGTTACTAACTTAGGTAAACTTGAAACATCTGAGCAGGCTCATTGAGTTCATGTAACTTTGTTAGTCTTTAAGGTGCCACAGGACTCTGTCGCTTTTGCAGATCCAGACTAACAAGGCTCCCCCTCGGATTCAAAACTCTTGGCTACTCTTTCTCCGAACTGCCCAACCTTTGTATTATTATGAAGTCAGCCCCATGCAAAACGTTGCTATTTTTTGTATCTATATTTTGATACTATTTTTCCAATGTGTGTAATTATACTTTGCAATAAAAAGTTAAAAGGTCTGAATTAGAAACGGGCTTCTGTGGGGTTTGTTTTCTAAATCTGCTTTGTGCGCATTTCAAGTTCATGCATTTGGGGCCAGAATCTGGCTAAACCAAGGCAAATGCACTGGGGCCAGGGCAGATGTGCAAACGCAGGATCCTTTACTCCCTTCCCCAGTGCACTATTACAGGGAGTAGCAATGGGGCTCACTCACATGCCATGAATGCAAGGGAGGAAGGCGAGCAGCCAGGATGACTCAACACTCAAACAGGAGTGGATCTGGTGGGTTAAGGGTCATGGCTTGGGGCCAGTCTCTGATGCACAACAATAGTGCTTACAGGCTGTACAGAGAGGGCCTGATGGGACTCTATCCTCAGAGCCCAATGGGATTTGGATCTGGCTCCAAGGGACTTGTGCTGCAGCCTTAAGGTGCCACAGATGCACAGCTCCACCTAAGCACCCCTCACTCTGCCTTTCATAGGTATAATACCTTCACTAGCATGGTGCGTCCGTCTCCTATTTCCAGAAACGTGACTCTGGCTTTCAAAGCCATAATTTAGTCCTTATTCCTCCAATACCTTACTCCAGAGTAGTACTTTCAAGTCCCTCTGAAGTCAACGGGGCTGCTACCATGACTGTAAATTACTCGCATGTGTCACTATTGCAGGATCAGACCTAGTGTGGGTGGCACATACTCTATGTCCAGGAGCAGCAATTTGGCAGTATCAGCTCACCTGTCACTGAAGCGTAGGCTAATGCTTAATGGTACCAACATCTCTTACCACCCTATTGCTGAAAGGACTCTGCGTCCATTCCAGCCAGGAATTGCACATCCTGACATGCTGAACCGCCTCAATTCTCATTTACTTTAATGGGGCCTCCGGAGCCACCACACCTGGCAGGAATAAGAACAATCCCCCCCACCAATCGATGTATTTACTACTCCAGACTTACACTAAACCTAGTGAGAGTCACCGGATTAGCAGCAAATGGGCGGCTCTAGCAACCAGCAGTTGGTACAGTACAGTGCTTATTCTAGCTAAAATTTATTATGGTTTCACATTTCTCCATAATCCCATAATTTGAGCATATGCAGAGGCCTCTAAATGTTTGAGTTGGATTAACCCTGTAAACTACTCCCAAATCACTCTTCCTGCTTTCCCAGGTTTTATGTGAATTTTCCCAGGTTTGGGGCCTTTGGATTAAATTCATCCATGTAGAGGGCCAGATCCACAGACTACTCACCACTGATGTCCCACATAAACCTTACTTTGAAGGCTTAAGTGAGGTTTTGTGCCGGCTCTCTATGCGGGGGGGGGGGAGGGGGGGGAGGAGTTTCACCTTGGAAGCTCAGAAATAAGTTCTGTGCTTTTCAGTTTTAAATCAGGTATTTTGCATGCTCCAATTTGCAGTACTTTCATCAGAAAAGGGAAAAAAAAAAAAAAAAAAAAAAGAACCTCAATCAAACTCCACAACTAGGCTTAAGGCTTGCCACTGATACTTCAACGCAAAACACAAGGACACAGAGGGGAAAAAAGCTGTAATTTTTCATTTCCACATAATCCAATGTTAAAGCAGTAATGACAATGCAAACTCTTTCGGTGATAAATTTCCTCTCAATTAGTACACGAAAGAAAATCCCATCCACACTTTGGAGACATGGAGTTTTAATCGGCCCTTACAATGCAGGACTCCTGTTTGTTGCACTACTAGAAACAGAAGGCATCATTTAACATCTGTCAATTAGAGTCAGGCTACACTGCCAACATATCTATCAGGATTAAATAGCGTCTAATGCTGACATAATATTTACACTTGTTTCTGCCAAACCATTTAACACAGCAAAAAGAGGGCTGCCATTGGACAACATAACTGTTGACTAACATTTGCATTCAACAAGCCACACACTTGGCAAGCACCCCCAAGAAGGGAGCCAAGAAAAAAATTCTCTCAGACCTAAATCAGCATTTGCAAATCAGATCGATGGGAACTAGTTAACTCAGTTAGGCGAACAGTCAGGGGCGGGGGCATGAAAAGCACAGAGACATCAGAAGTCCCATAATAGATCAGATCAGTCCTTCATCAAATGCAATATCCTAGCTCTGAAAGCGACCACTACCACCTGAGGAAAGTGGAAGACACCCTGTAGTGGGGAATGATGGGATTACCTACCCTATGGAAAGTTTGCTCTGACTCTCCAAAAGTTAGAGGCTGGTTTAAGCTCTGAAGCACAAAAGATTTCAATCTTTTCCAAAACCTTTTGCCATTGACAATGATGGAGCCAGGATTTCACCCAATGACTACACTGCAGGATCAAGCAGAAAAACCGGATGGGATGAACAGAGAAGGGTAGCCAAGAGGTTGTGTGTCCAAACACTCTTGGTCTGATTTTGAGAGACGTCGAGCACCCACAACTCCAGCTGAAGTCAGTGGGAGCTGCAGATGTTCAGCAGCATTCCCAGGCAGGCCCGAAGAGATCAAGTATAGGGTGAGATCGAACCCTGGGCAGAGGGCAAGCCCAAGGCTTATACACTATCTACATAAGATCTCAAAATAGGGCTTAAATGGAACATAACTGCTCTATAGAAGCAGTCTCAACCCTTTACACAGTCAACATAAGAACGGACGTACTGGGTCAGACCAAAGGTCCATCCAGCCAGTATCCGGTCTACCAACCGTGGCCAATGTCAGGTGCACCAGAATGAGTGAAGCTAACAGGTAATGATCAGGTGATCTCTATCCTGCCATCCATCACCCCCCTGACAAACAAACAGAGGGTAGGGACATCATTCCTTACCCATCCTGGCTAATATCCATTAATGAACTTAACCTCATGAATTTATCCAGTTCTCTTTTAAACCCTGTTATATTCCTAGCCTTCACAACCTCACCAGGCAAGGAGTTCCACAGGTTGACTGTGTGAAAGATTAGAATCACATTCAGGCAGGTTTTATGCACAGCATCCCCCAGATAATCTATACCTGCTGCAGAAGTGATCCGTCCCCATCCCAGTTCCTCCATCAATCGAAATTCACACACAGGACACACTGACTTGGAACATCCAAGTCAGGGGACAGAATTCATACATGTATGAGTTTTGCACATATCCTAGTCAGATTATTCATGGTTAGGGTGACCAGTAGCAGATGTGAAAAAAATCAGGACGGGGGCCAGGGAGTGGTGGTAATAGGCACCTATATAAGAAAGTCCTGAATATCAGGACTGTCCTATAAAATCAGGACATCTGGTCACCTGGTGCTGGAAGGGATACTCTTCAAAGAGGGGCTAGTCTTATGCTGTTGCTAGTCAGGACACAGATTACCAAAAATTCTGCAATTCCATGGGCCTGATTTTGAAACACGGCCTCCAATTTTGCAGGCACATTTTTGCATTCATATTTTTTTTTGTATCGGTGTGATACTCAACATCCTGTCTGACTCTGGGGATTGAACCGGGGCTAAAAGCCTATGATGGTACAGATTGAGCTAAAGAGCCCAGGTTCTGTAGTTGGCAAGCACAACAATTCACATCCTCTGTGGACAGGCACTCTCCACAACAGGTTATACCTGTAGTCCATTTTAGGGACAGATGCTGAAAGTTAAAGTGGTTAAATGCTTTTACTGTAAAGAGCAGGAGCAACTAAGCAGTTTAAGTGTCCCAGCCATAATTCTGACCTACAGTCTCCACCACGTACAACTAAGAAAAGAAGAAAGATCCTTTGCATAAATGGCAAACCACCGATTTCCAGTTGTGCTTGCATGATCTTCCAATGGGAAAATATAGTACATAACATCACAGAAGCTTCAGATTCCTTTTCTCTCTTTTACTCAAGAAATCAAGGTGGAAATTGGCTGCTTGCCTTTTAATTGGAACATCCCAGCGTGAAGGCAGACAAACAGAATAAATCAATAAAAGATGGCTACAGAGACATTTCCAAAAACATCTGGCTGCAATAAATTTCTCTCTTCACTCTTAGAAAAGATGTCTTATCTTTAAGCTAAGTATTGTTTACAGGAAACAAAAAGGAAATGCACATTGATTGTCAACAGAATACTTATCTCCAGCCCAAGACGACAATCAGAGTAGAAACTTTAAAATGCCTTACTGGGACCTCCTGCTACTGGCGGTGGTGCGGTCTTCAGAGCTGGGCAGCTGGAGAGTGGCAGCTGGTGGCTGGGATCCCAGCTCTGAAAGCAGAGCCGCTGTCAGCAGTGGTGCAGAAGGAAGGATGGCCTGATATGGTATTGCCACCCTTACTTCTGTGCGGCTGCTGGCGGGGTGCTGCCTTCAGAGCCGGGTGCCCGGACAACAGCCACCCAGCTTTGAAGGCAGTGGAGAACTAAGGGTGGTCATACCACAACACCCCCCAAAATAACTTTGCAACCTCCCTGTAACTCCCTTTTGGGTCAGGACCCCCAATTTGAAAAACACTGGTCTCCCCCATGAAATCTGTATAGTATAGGGTAAAAGCACATAAGAGACCAGATTTCACGGTCCGTGGTGAGTTTCTCATTGCCGTGAATTTGATAGGCCCCTATATGTAAAGGCTAGGAATTATCATCATCATCACCCTTTAGTCCAGTACCCCGATGAATAGCATGAGAAAGCCTTTTAGCTCTCAGAGATGCATGCAGGTATATCCAAATTAGAAAGTCATACCGCACCCACACACAGTATCCAGGCAATAAAGCAAGATCAGCAAAACCAAAAAGTTACAAGTCCCAAACAATGCAATCTGCACAGCACAGCAGTGGAACAGAACCAAGAGCTACAATATACAAAATTACCCCGGACAAAAAAGTGCTCCTATTCTAAGTAACTTATTTTGATTACAGCTGGTGTTCTCGACACAATCAATATGGCCAGCAGCCCCTTGAAATTCAGCCTCTTACAATGCCACAGTGTTCTCCAGTTTGAAAAGGAGAAATAACGTAGTAACAAACACAAATGAGAACTGTGTTGGGAGATGGAGATGGAGGTTATTGTGCCCACAGCTGTTATTGCCTTGTTCCTTTCTAACTCGGGGAGTTCTGCAGTGCTGTGGATCAGATTTACAAGAGTTCAACACCATTTAGGCACCTAAATAAAGGCCAGATTCCCCAAGTCGGCCGCACCCATAATAGGAGTCAGGTTTTCAGACAAGCTTCACATCCAACAAGCTGATTTTTAGAAATCTGTCCTCATTTGTGGGTGCCATATACTTGAAAAAAAAAATCTGACTTTATGAAGATTTAAGCCCACAAAATACAGTCTTCTCAGGAAGTTAAATTCTCATGACAGGGTTTGGTAGTCAATTTAGGTCATTCCCAGAGTCTGATGTTTCAATAGGTGGATCTAACTCTCAGAGGTGATTAATCAAATCAGTTTTGAGGCTGCTCTAGCTTGTTACATCAGGAGACAAGCAGGCCCCTTCACAGCTCCAGAATATGGGAAAAACACAAGTATCTAAAAAGGGAAGTGGGGCGGGAGAGGGGGGACTGGGAATCAGACCCAAAGAATGATTCAAGGTCACAAAGATGGGAGCAGAACCCAGGAGTCCCTGACTCTCAGCTTCTAGCTATAACCACTAGCCTACAGACATAATGGCTGATCACACTTCAGAAGGAGCCACTCCTAATTCGAGTGAGTGGTGCACTTCATTGCAGGAAACAACGCCAGACTTTCCCCTTGAACGATTTTGTTTTTCAGCTGGGCTTGAAACAAACAGAATGTGGGATTATCAGGCCCTTCATGCCAGGAAGATAATATTAATCCTTTTTAGAGACTCTGAGTGCTGAAGCTACCAGGATCTGTGCCAATATGTATCTTATTTGTTTTCTTCTAGGTGTTGCTATGTACAAGGAGTGAGGGATGTGGAATCCTCATTTCAAAGATGAACTTTCATGTTGAAATAGAGAGTTTCTGGCATGTACTAGTCACTTGTCTCTCAATTCAAGTGTCCATGCCATAAGAGCCATAAGGTACATGCAATGGACTGAAGCTTATGTGATTTTGCCCTCCAGAGTAGCTGAAATATATCACCTGGTGCTAAAGGTCTCACACATTCTTTAAGCTTTGCAGACCTCTTCTTCTCCACCAGGAGATTTTAAAAATGTAATTACCCCCATTTTACAGAAGGTCCATGGACAGGAAATTGAATTCACATCACCCTCAGATAGAGAGAGAATAGATGACAAAAGCAAATGTATTTGGACGTACTGAGTAATCACTGAACCCAATGGGATCGAATGTTAAATGAATGTTGAAACTGCCTTATGGCTGTATTTGTCACAAATGATCACGAACTATAGTGGAGAATGTTCCTGCTCTCATCTCACAAGGGTCAAAAATATCCTCAACCTACCGTGACTCAAGAGCATCTCCATGCTTTGTCCCTCTTGAGCACCGAGAAGAAAATGGTCAGGTCTTTGAATTATGATGACATTGTTCACGACTTTGCTACAGTTAAAGCTGGGGGAGGGGGGGCAAAATTGTTTCTTTGAAGAACTGAGTGTATTGAGAGTCGAATAAATTTGTTAATTTTACATACATAAATATGTATGTAGAGAAATGTTCAAGACTTGATAACTTCTTTGGCAATACATAATTCATACTTCAGCCCTTCCCTCCCACTAGCCTTAGGGTTCCTCATAACCTTAATCCTGCCCTGAATGTGCACCTCTCAGGGTGTCTTTCACCCACAAAAGTTGGTCAAATAAAAGATATCATACCTCACCCACCTTGTCTCTCTAAAGGAACCATCCAACAGGTTTGCATGGAAAGGATCCGCAGGAAGAAACAAGGGGTAAACTAGCCATTTGCTACTCAGCAATATACATTTAAAAGCAACATGACTTACTGGATAGGGTATTGGACTGGAAATCAGTACTCCTGAGTCTGCCACTGAACCGCTGTGAGACCCTGGGAAAAGCATCTCCCCCTTCCCTGTGTCTCTTTCCCTCCGATCTGTAAAATGGGGGCAATGGGTCCTGACCTGCCTTTGGTCAAGTGCTTTGAAATCAAAGAATTTCTCTCTTTTTTTTATTTAAAGTCCATTTCACAAATGGAGACAGGGTTCAAAAATTTAGAAAATTCCACTTTAAATCTCTCTCTTTCAATGAAAGCCACCATATACAGTAGTTTAGAGACACTTAATACCTAGCGGGGCCAGACCCTGATTTTGGATCTTTTATTTAAAACATTGCATATCCCCAAAATTCTTTAAGGCTGGGAGCCACAGAAAGTTTAGGATTTCCTTGAACCCTCTTCTCGGACATTCTGCCTCCCTGACATGCTGAATCTGACCATTGGCAGTAACCTCTGCCAGACTTCAAGAGCTCTGTGGAGTTTAAAAATTTGTCTCTTAGTCCAATAAAAGATTATTTCACCCACCCTCCCTCCCTCTCTCAGATCTAGGGACCGACCTTACACCACCACCACTGCACCCATCGGTTATCTCTGGTTTTATACGTAGATTATAATCTCTTTGGGGATGGGAACCGGCTTTTTGCTCTCTGTACAGCACCTAGCAGCATGGAGTCCTAGAGTAGGACTACAGTAATACAAACTAATAAACAGATCGGATTATCATGCCATCTATAGGCCAGTGTCTTGCCTCTGAAAGTAGCCAAAGCCTTATGCTTTAGGGGAAAAAAAGGCAAATAAATCTGTTTTGTACACTGCTTCCTTAAGGGAGCAATTCCTTCCTGACCCCCTACAAGTGATCAATTTTTGCCCAGAATTGGAGATCAGAAAAAAGGGATACCCTCCCCAGAACATTTTGCTTTACCTAGTATTGCAACAGACATTCTTTCCCTTCACAAACACATGAGACCTCTGTCATTATTTGGTGAGCTAACAGGATTCTACCCCTCCCTGGCCTTTTGCTGGGTATTAACAGTACATCAAACCTCCTTGCCTTCTATTTGCTCTAGTGAAAGGAGGAATTATCGTCACATTTATCTAATACAACTTCTTTCATTGGGTGACTGTTCATCCCATTTGCAAGGCAGACCCAGGGGCACAGATCAGCATAAACTTCTTTACACAGATACTCGGAAAAGGAGATTTTTAGAAGTATATAACAGAGTGAAAAAAAGCATTCCATCTGCCACACAAATAGCTGCTTGGGTTCTATCTCCTTATGGTTTTCAGTTTCTAAGAGGAAGGATAGGAACTCTGTGCATTTCTCTGCTTGATCAGTTTCCTCCAGGCTGCTAGAAGAAGGCCACAGCTGCCAGCAAAACTATGAAAAAGTGTCATTGATATCTTCCCCTCTGTTCTGACACATCGCTGGTCAGTCTACTCAATGTTTCAGATGCACAGTGGAGTTACTCCAGGTTTATACCTGTTTAACTGAAAGCAGCATCTGGTCCTTCGTGCCATTTAGTTGTTCTACAGCCTGACCCGGTGTCTTGTAAACAACAGAAATCTGCATAACCAAATACATTTTCATTCTCCCTGATGACAGTATAAGAGAGCAGGTTGCAGGTGTGGCTGGAAAACTTTTCATACTCTGTATGCAGTATCTTGTCATCCAAGATAAACACATGGCTTAATGAAATTTCAAGGGCCAGGGGGAGGGAAGGGGAGATATTTGCCTTTAGTTCAATTCCCTTTAGTGCTGGAATAATATTTGATGAGAAACAAAGAATGGAACAAACTAGAAGATGATAATCACATGCGGTGAACAAATACTGCTCAGATCCTGGATTAATCAAAATGACAAAGTAATAAAAATCCAATTGATAGAACTTGGCAGCCTGGGACAGGTACAAGTCTATTAACTGGTACAACACGTGACGTAGATAGCTGATTAGTCATGGGTGGATGACAATTTTTTCCACAACAAAAGTACATGGATCTTTTAATTCCCTTGCCTCCTGGCTCTATTCAGTTCCATGTTGCATTCTCTTATTAGCAAGGACAGAATAATGATAATGACCAACTCTCTCTTGCCCTGCATCGTATGCAATCTTTTCATAGTACAAACTCAATGTAAAATGCTACCAAATCAGGCTGATTGTATTTTATATGTACTCTGTACTAGTGCACTAGGAAACAGACCATCCATGTCAATAGCCTCAGTGGTTCATTGTACTCTAATCTGTATTGTCTCATTTTAGGTATAGATTGTAAAGTTCTTTGTGGGTAGAGAGCATCTTTTTGTACAGCACCTAACACACTGGGTGTAACTAGGGCTGGTCAGGAATTTTCAGACAAAGCATTTTTTTTTGGAAACTACTAGTTTATCAGAACGTTTTGTGGAAAATGGATGGTTTCAACAATTCTCCCGGTTCAAACAATTTCTGAAAAAATCCCTGACATTTTCAAATTGGAAAGTTGAGTTTCGTGGTTCTAAACAACATTTTGTTTAGAAAAACTTTAATTTATATTTCAAAAAAGTTAAAAAACCAACATTTAAAAAAAGTTAAAATCTAAATGAAGTGTTTCAAAATGATCAAAATGAAAGGTTTTGATAGCCCTGAGCCCCTGAACCTGTGTCTGATAAGAAGTCCCAACCCTACGAATGTCAAAAAAACTGCAACTAAATGTACAGAAAAGCTAAAATGTGTGTGTGTGAGAGAGAGAACGAGAACGAACACTTTCTAAATATGTGCAAAGAGACATGGTAAAGGAAAGGGATAGCTGTAAATCGAAATGTTAACTAATCACTAGGATGACCAAAATCGGGACAGTCCTCGATTTTTGGGTCGTCTTCTTATATAGGTTTCTATTACCACCCACCCCCTGTCCCAATTTTTCACACTTGCTGTCTGGTCCCCCTATAATCCCACGATATGTTTTCCCACCTGCATAATTAGAGACACACCTAAACAAGCCCCTTTTAATTCTCCCAATCCATCCTTGCTTAGGGAAGGAAGATAGCATGATCTGGTACAAGGCCCAGGATCCCAAACCCAGTGCCTGTTGTATAGCACCTTCCCTATAAATGGAAAAGTACCAGTGCAAAATGTGGGGGGGGGGGGGGAAGAAGAGTTAGACACAGACCCGCCAAGGTGGTCTGACCACCTCATCATCCAGTTTTGCCATCTGTGAGACAGTTATTTCACACTTCACTTGTGCAATCAGACTGCCAAGAGCTCAAAGCCCACAAGTTCAATACAATCATTTGTTTTACTCTTTAAATTCCTTCCTCACATCTATCTTAGGTACTGATAAGACATCCACTTCTGTTGTATCTGTCCGAGTGCCTTACAGTCTAATGTATTTACTCTCACAACCTCCCTATGTGGGAGGGCAATTATATTATCCCTAGTTTTCAGATGGGGGAACTGGGGCACAGAAAGACTAAGCCCTAGATCCTCAGAGGTATTTAGGCTCCTAACTCCCAATAAAAATCCATGGAAGTTAGGCACCTAAGTACCCTTGAAGATCTGGCCATAAGTGACTTGCCCAAGGTCACACTGGAAATCTGTGGCAGAGCAGGGAATTGAATCTTGGCTAGTGCCCTAACCACTAGACCATCCTTCATGCATTTCCTCCTCTGCCTTTTTTAACTGGGCCATGTGAATTCTGTGCTGGTGGACATGCCAGATTGACAGCCTTGGTGACTGGCACCAGTGCAGCTCGGTCTTTAGGACATCTGAGACCCAGATAAAAATAAAAATCTAAGCAAAACAAACACAGCATCACCACAATTCTAAGCACCATTCATAGTTATTCATTGAATGGAACAGCTGCTCCGTATGAAAAGTTGCAGTTCCTCTAGTACCCGAGGTGGTTCCAGTGGAGTTTCCTGCAACTGAAGTAGGACTTCACTCAACAGTCTCAGCGTAGCACTGATGGGCAGAAGAGTGATGACCACACATAGAACTAAGGCAAGATACAGTGCTCCACCCTGAATGCTGAGCCACCAGCTAGACAACCTTGGTTTAATCAACAGAACAAGTTCAGTATGGACAGTAGCACATACTGCTCTGCCAACATATCCCCACCCTGTCTTGCTGGGGCCACTTCTCTGAAGGAAAGAAGAGCTCACTCCACTTCCCCCAATACAATCCAGTCTCTACTCAGACTGCCAGCAAGGAGGCCAAATACTGCTAATTTCAGTGGTGGTGTGGACTTCGTCCCAATGGGAAACATACCAACCAGGAAGCTTACTGTACATGCATGGCACCGTGGAAGGGAGTTTATTTTCTGGTAACAGCCCAAGACTTCTTTACAATGAGAGAACACTAAACAGAGAAGGTATTAACCCAACGCCCTGCCGATTTTTTTTTTTTTTTTACTCAACGAGATCCTTGTCACTGAAGGAGCTGCTACGGTCTACTGGGTAAATCAGATGCATTTTAAAATACTTTAGAAATATATTTACACAATAATCTGTAACGGTTCCAAAGGAGCCATTAGTGTCATTAGGTAAATAAATGTTTTTGGAACATACAGTCTTTGCAAGGAAGGGGGAAAAAAAAAAAAAAGAATTTGCTCATAAAGACCATGGTGTGCATTTTGACAAGATCGTAGCACTTGTCAGATAAAGAACTTGATACAGCACCTCCAGGAGAGTTTATTATTTTCTTCACATGTTCTCTCCTGCTTCCGTTCCCCCCCCCCCATTCCACACTCCCTAAAGAATGACTGGTAAAATGAGCTTGCAGCCCTGTGCAGAGGAACAATACCAGACGTGTGTGTGAAGAATGCAATCTTTGGTCATGAACAGGGATTGAACTGGGGACTGCCAGGGAACCTCTACAACTTGAGCTAACAGATGTGGGAGCTGTAACATTTCTAGCCTCCGTGGACCAAGTCTAGACAGGGACTTGGAATAGAGGGTTAAACAGACCAAGAAGCCCTGCGGTAGGCATTTGTGGGATAACCTGCCTCTAAGGAAAGTTTCTTCCTCAATGAGGTTGGCTTAAATCCTGAAGCATGAGGATTTCTATTTTTTTAGATGTTTACTATTATAATTCTGGATATTCTTATGATCTATATAGCGGTTTAATCCAGTTTTTCAGGATCCAGTATAGCAATGCTACCATCTGGAGGAATTTACAATCCGTACATAAATGTCTGATTAACAATGCAGGTTGGTGACAGAAAAAGGTCACATTTTTAGGGATGGTCTAAGTCGGTCTTTAGTGAGACTACAAATTTGTGACTCCCAGTCACAGACAGAGCACCTGCTAGACACACTTTAGATACATTTTATGAGCAACAATTACATTCTCAGTGTATCAGTGCTATTCACAAAGGCCCTTTAAAACTGAGCTAGAAAAAGCCCTCGAGAAAATACAAAGCAATGTTGTGCAAATTCTTGCACAGCAGAACAGATCAGATGACCTAAGCAATATTTTCTATGACTCAGGGTTTGTCTACACAAGCATTTTGTTGGCAGCAAGCTGGTGTGAGAATCTATGCTGCATAAACCTGCTAACTGTCCACATGGATCCTACTGATTCACTCTCTTTGAGCCTGCTCCCACTTCCAAACAGGTGAGATCAAAGCACACTAATGAACTGTTCGTGCACATCAGCAAGGTCCACACAGTTAGTGCGCAGCAGGCTAATGTGAGGTTGATTCACACCCCAGCTTGCCACAAACTAAGTGTTAGTGTGGACAAGCCCAGAGTGTTTGTTTTCTGGCTAAAACAGAATGCTAATACTGGGGAGTTTTTTTCCCACTAGCTGACTAGCAAGTATCCCATGGCAAAAATTGACTAACATTCCAGGGATAAAATGCCCCCCCATGTAGGAGGTCAGCATAGGCCCTGGGCCCCACTCAAGTCTTACAAATAGGGTGTAAGTAGAGCATTGGCATTGTGTTGAGCTGGCAGAAAACAGATAAATTCAACCTGAATGCCACACTACAGCAATGAAATTCTCTTCTCCATATCCACCACTATTGGATGAAATTGCATGAATTGTGCCGGAAAAGAAACACCACCATTTCCCCCTCATTTTTTTAAAAATAAAACCACACTTTCTAATGTTAAGAGCAACAGCAGCAATTTCTCAGGATGTTAAAACTCACAGTGTGTTAACTTAGCTCCCCTGAGACAGAAGGCTTTGACCTGCAGGACTAGCCACTCAGCAATCTCCAAGAGCACAACAGCAACATTTTTAAAAGCAGGGGACTTCTGTGTGTTACTCTAAAGCCACTAGCCACAATCAGACCAGCTCTTTGGTTTGCTCTGTGCCACCAACACTCATTATCAGATGAACAAAGACATGCCACCATCACAAGAAGGAGAGAAAGGGAAGAACAGAACAGAAATAATAATAAAAAAAACTCACTCAGATGCAAAATGGCCATTTTAGGGCTACAGCCACGTCTTTCTCTTCAAAGTAAAGGAATAACTCCCAGAAAAACATGCTGGGAAACACCTCTGCTAAAGGGTGCCTTGTAGTGAGCTTGAATCGCCTCTCTTACCAATTTTACACTGAGGTAACTCTGCTCATTAGCCTGGAGTTAGGCTTGGGTTCCACAGGTGTGAGGGAGATGAGGCCCAGAGTCAATTAACATACTGCAAGCCCTGTGGAGACCTTTGAGAAAGGAGAGGGATAGGAGAGTCTGGGTAGATCCAGGCTAAAAAGCATAATACTTTTTACTGAGCTAGGAATCAAACCTCCCCACAAGTACTAAAATTTACCCCTATTTGAACACCTAAGATTCATTTAAACTCACAAAATAAGTCATAACTGGCACACAGGCCCTGCCCTGAGGTGAATTTTACCCAGGCATAGTTCCTTTGGGCCTGATTAGGTTATCAGCTACAGCTGTGCCTGTCAAGAAGCATTCCGCTGTAGTTAGGCTGGTGCAATTACTGTCCATTGTAACTGAGTTTTGCAGGGTTGCTTTAGCATGCATGTATTTAGGCTCTAGACCAGGGGTGGGTAATAATTTTCCACCGGGGGGGACTTCATGAATTTTGGTAAGTCATCCTGGGCTGCACATTTCTACTATATAAATGGAGGAGTTGTGGGGTCTGGGAGGGAGTTTGGGTGCAGGAGGGAGCTCTGAACTGGTGCAGAGCATTGGGGTGCAGGAGAGGGTGCGGTGTCAGAGGGAGTTTGGTGCAGGAGGGGGTTCCAGGCAGGGGATTAGGGCACAGGAGAGGCTGCAGGGTCTGGGAGGGAGCTTAGGTGTAGGAGGGGGTTCTGATCTGGGACAGGGGGGTGGGGTGCAGGAGGGGGTTCTGACCTGCAGCAAGGGGTTGGGGTGCAAGATGCAGGCTCTGGCAGGGAGGTGCTTACCATAGGTAGCTCCCGGCTGGACACAAATGTTAGATGGGCTGGGTCCATCCCCAGGCTGTATTTTGCCCACCCCTGTTCTAGAGCAGATGGAGATGCACCTGTTGAAAACAGAAATGAATAGAACATCTCTTGCTCTCTCTCATATATATATATTTAGGCTGATATCTCCTTTTTAACATTGTATCTAACCAGGACTCCAAGCACCACTGTTGTTAATTCCAAAACCAAATAAAATTATACAGCCAACAGAACACAAAACTCTCCTCTACTATATAGACAGATAAATGGATATTAATTAGGAGGGAGTGTATGTATATATCTTAATGTAATATATGTAAATGTATTTATAAATATATATCTATTAGAGAAAAGGCATGGCTCTTTCTTCCTAGGGAATTTCAGAGGGTTGTTGCAAACCATGGAGGTGCTAGAGTTGCAAGACTCTCTTCTTATGGAAAGTGTTAAGTAACTTAAATAGGGGTCGTGTCCTGCTCCCCCCCATGTGAGATAAATAGATAGATCATAGATAGATGGACGAAAATATTATTTTGTATTAAAATATGCAGGGGTGTTTTATACCCCAAAAATGGAGCCCCCTTCAATGACCGCCAGGATAAGGAAATTCAGACTCTCCACCCACAGATCTGCGGATAAACAATCCACGTTGCCTTCCCATGTGTGTCTCGCCTTTCAGAACTGCACACACATTTGCTACAAGGGGGCGGAAGGGGGCAAAGATTAAATATTTATTCTATGATGAAAACTGATCGAGAAAGTTGTTCAGAACATTTTACTGAACATAAATAATAACTTTATCGTTCAATCTCCTTTTGGTAAACACATCAGTCAAACAAACTGGTCTCTTCTAGATCTCAGAATGCCCGGGCGCTGGTGAATCTTCTTGGCTTTACACTAAAGGTGAAACTCACCCCTTGTAAACAGGGGCGAGCAAACAAGTTGTGCACCACTTAAAATATCAGAGCCAGCCGGACGCACTTAACTCAACGGAACAAGCATGAGCCCTATGCATCGTATAATCCCTATTTGGAAGGCTTAAGAAGTACATAGTCCCTGAGCTGATCCTCCTCACAGGCTGAGTAGACTGTAAGCACATTGGGGTAAAGGCCATCAGCTTTGGCAGGTCTGTTGTCATTCCCCAGATTGCTGGGGGCAAGATTTCCTCAAGGATCCTCAGCCTTGGGACGCTTTCCACTTTTTTTATACATATTAACAGTCACCTTTCAGAGTAGAAAGGTACTCGAATGTCCCTGGACAAAAAAAATTATAAATTTTATTCTTAATTAAAATTATGGTATTTGAAAACAATTATGGAATTATTTTCCAAATCAGATTTCAACTTGTACTTTGAGCTCTGTCACAGACTGTCAGAGGAGTCACAGTTGATTTCAGCCCTGTCCTTGATTTGGGCTCGTACCTTCCCTTCTCTATTTTTCTCCAAATGGGGTGACATTTACCTACCTGAGGGTTGCGGCTAACTACAGCAATGAACCTGATACTCAGCGGGCGTCAATCAGCATAGATCTACTGAAGTCAAAGGAAATGTGCCCAAGTCTGTTAAGTGCTTTGAAACCCTGAGATAAACAGCACTACAGAAGGGCAGAGGATTGTTAGAGGGGCAATTTTTCTCAGGAAGCAAATATTTGTTTTAATCCTCCATCTAGGATGCTTGCTGGACAGGCAGTGTTGTCTAGCGGACAGAGTACTTATCTGGGCCTCAGGACACGTAGGTTCTTGTCCCAGCTCTGCCACTGGTAACCTTGGGCAAGTCACTGCCCCTCTCTGTGCCTTAATTTCCCTCTCTGTAAAATGAGGACAATGATACTAAGCTCCCCTGAAAAGTGCTTTGAGAGCTACTGACTGAGGGATCTAGATATTATTGTATATTTCCCAGGAATAATTCTCCTTTACATAGCTCTGATATTTATTCCCACCTTAAGGACCCTTTCCATTACCAGAGCAGCACAAAGGGGCTTTAGTGTAATGAGATTCTGGCCCACAGATTTTAAGACCAGAAGAGATCATTAAAGATCATCTACTCTGACTTCCTGCAAAACACAGGCCACAGAATTTCCCCCCTGACTCCTGTGGTGGAGACGTCTCGCAATGTTACCAATCCTATTATGTGCAAACAGAGTTAGCACTGAGAAATGAGTGGGATAGAGACCAAGGATAGTAGATTGTGGGTGGATGATAATTTCAACGTGCTTGTGTGCTGATTTCAAGTTATAAATCTAACCCCAGATGATTTTATTCAGTCACAGTCGGCAAACAAGTTTGATCCTGCAATAATTGACACTTAATTCTTCTCCTGATAGCCATCAAACCCTTAATGTTTGCTAACACACCATATCCAGTGGCATCGAGTTCCTAACACATTTAACATTAGGTAACAACAGGAAAAAAATTCTTGCCAGTTGAACTCGCTTGCCAATAATAATCACGAAACCAAACACAACCGGGGTGCAAATACAACTGAAGCAAATTAGTTTAAAAATCTGGCCAAACACCCCTGGCAAATGTTTTTCAGCACTCGCGCAGCTCTCATTCCAGTACACATCCTTGTGAAGTATGGCCAAAGGGAGAGAAATAAGAAAAGGGAAAGGAAGGGCAAAAACCAGAGAAATCATCGCTCTCAGCATGGCATTGATTGGGCTGAGGAATAGCACCCCACAGGAAACGATGGAAGCCTTTTTATAGGAGCCACTGACAAGAACACAAGACAAGACAGTGGTGTAGGGCAGGGGTTCCCAACCTTTCTCTTTCTGAGGCCCCCCTTAATGTGCTAGAAAAGCTCCAGGGCCCAGCTGGGAGGTGTGGCTCCAGGGCAGGTGGGGCCTTGGGCCTAGGCGTAGTTTAATTTCTATTGAGGGGAAAAGGGCAAGAGCTATCAGGGCTCTGGACAGCTCTGCACAGCAGGGACCAGGGAGACAGCGCCACTTCCATCTCCTGACTCACCTCATCAGGCCACCCACCTGTCTGGAGCCGTGTGCCGGTGGCTATTCCCCCAGGGCTCTGCTGAGCCCAGAGATGCCTGGGAAGCTCTGACTGGCTGTGTGAGCAATCAAAGGGGACTGGGGGGGGGGGGGGAGCTCAGGGTTTCAGCCCCACACTGCTCCTGGCATCAGCCCTGCGGGGGAGAGGGGCAGGGCTCGGGATTTCAGTCCCATGCCATTCCTCACTTCTGCCCCGTGGGGTGGGGGTGGCACTGGGACTCGGGGCACCGGGTTTCAGCAGCAGGGTTCCTTCCGTGACCCCCTTGAAAAGGCTTGTGGCCCCCAACGAGCCACAGATCCCCAGTTGAGAACCACTGGTGGAGGGCACAAGTCTGCAGGGACCCCTAGGGAAATGGGGCTCAGAGAGCTTTTCCATCCCTAATTTCTATGGATACATCTACACTGCAGCTGAGGAGTGTGATTGGCAGCCTGCATAGACACACTCCTGCAAGCTCCGCTCGAGCGTGCACACTCAAAATAGTAGCGTGTCTGCCAAGGCACTGGTGCCAGCGTAGGCTGAACCCCTGCCCTTTTGAAGCACACTAACTCAAACTCTACTAGCATGAGCCTGTCTTTCCTTGGGGGAGGGAGGAAGGGAATTCCACCTCACAACCCCAGGGTAGATGTATTCTATGGGTCTACATTTGCCAGGGTTCTGACCATTCGTTTCCCCATGCACGAGCTGGTGAGATGGCTGAGGCTTGCTGGTGCTTGATCAGTCTTCCTTAGTGGTTTATACTGGAGTTCATTGCCACACAATCTGAGTACCTTCAATATAAATCAATAGCAAAATGCATAGAAGACTTCATGACAGGCCCAAAGAGAGCAGTAATTTTCACCCAGACCACCTTGTTTATTGTCAACGATGTATGAAGTCAGACATTGAATAGGTTTTGGGGGTTTTTTTAGCATTACAAACTTGACATATTTGGTGGGTAAGAGAGAATTTGTGTCTTTCAAAGAATGCTGCATGTGACAATAAAAAATTAATCTTTCAGGCTTGGGTATATCTCCTCATTGCAGCACAGTGCACCGTGAAATTCACACCTTGTATCACTGGAATGTGCATACCCCCAGGATTAGCATCCCTTTCAAACCTGTCATATTCTAGACCAAACTGAAAGGAAACAAATTACCCTTGAGCTCCTTGTCAGACTTATAGGAGATGGCTTGCAGGTGAATCTCTCCAAGAAGCTAAGCTGTAGATCTCTACAGGCTGGAGTTTGTGCTTATACTAAAGAATGCACAGTCCCTGCTGGGAAGGAGGATTGATATGTTTAAAATTGAGCACAAGGTAAGTCTAGTTAACTTGTTTTTCTTACTACATTGGGAGCAAAGAATATGCAACCCTGCCAAGCTGGGCTTTGCTAGAGAAGATGGACAGGCAAACAAGTGCCACTGACAATGCAGGAAGAATTTGGGTCATCAGAACCAGAGAGACAATTTGGATGGGCCATGAGGGTTACTTTTGCAAAACGTGCCATGGGGTCCTTTCTTGCTCTTAGTGCCAAGAGCTTGGTTTTAGGCCTCATTTGAAGACAGCTCCTCCTGCAGACCAGAATGGCACCATACTTGGTCATCATTTTAATACTGAACCAGAGGACACAGCGTTTCCTTACTGATCTACCACCACCCCCTTTGCTGTATGCCTTGGAGGTCTCCCATCCAAGTACTGACCCACTCCATTAAAATGGAATGAGGCCAACTGAAAAACCACTGAAATGGAGCACTTGCTTATAAAGTGCCCAATTTGCACAACTCATTGGTCACCATCAGAGATAGGAGGCTGGACCATGGTTCAATCCAGAACGGCCATTCCTATGTTCTGCTACCCACCCAGTTAGTTCACATGATCTGATGAAATACAATCAGTCAGAACGCTAAACCCTAGTCATATATTCTTAGAGTTACGGGTTATCCTTGATCTTTATATACACAAGTATATATCAATATAAGTTCTTCCCATGAAGCAGCCATCCTGCATGCATTTCCAATGGATTCTGAAATAGCATCAGGGCCAAAGACAAAGCTGCATTTGTATGCAAAGGGATTTGTATCCCAATTTTTTATTCGTAATTTCTATTTCATAACAGTAGTGTCACCCTACAATCAGTGCATTTCTAAGGATTAGTGAAGTCCTTGGGTAGCTGTCATTCTGCCTTCCAGCAATCCTAGAAGCAAGGTATAAGCCAAAAATAATTGTCTGAGGTACATTGGTTGGGATACGCTCATGTGATAAGGCTCAGCCAGGATACACTGCACACCTCACTTGAAAAGTCTCTAGGAACAAGACTGATTTCAAAGCTTATTTGTGGAGGAGGGCAAAGAAAGCTTTGGCATAAGGAGGAAGGATGTTTGTGGAGACGGCCAAGGACTTAATATCAGGGATCAATTCCTAGCTCTGTTCCAGACTCACTGCCAGCCAGAAATCTGAAGGTTTTCCTGCCCATGCAAAATTTGCTCAGATATAATTCCAGTTTAGACAAAAAACTGCAGGACCAAAAGAGATTTTCATCTCAGACCTCTGAGGAAGTTGAAGGGCACCCACAGAACCATGTAGCAAACGGGTTCTAAACACTTTCAAGCTACCCAGAGCTAAAGATTGTTTCTTTCACCAACAGAAGTTGGTCCAATAAGAGCTTTAACTCACCCACTATGTGTGGGACTGAACTGCTTTCTTCAGACACATAAGCAACTTGAAACCAAGAATGACAACAAGATGCCACCTTGTGGCAAGCAAGAAAAGCTTAAATACTCCTGTCTCTTAACTAGAGGAACAGCAAGTTACATTGTAGATTAACAACCTTAATATTAGGGGTGGGATCCTGGTATAATAATTGGTGGTTTTTTCCCTAAAAAAGATGCACCTCTTGAACAGATGTAAATAAAAGAAAATCCCAGCTTTAATTTCAAAAGGAAGTTTCCAGCCCTCAGAATGGCAAAGAAAAGCTTGCCCAGAAACTATAAGGCAAAACCCTCACAATGGGTGTTGGGTTTTTTTATTATTATTTTTTAAGAGGCCCCCTTGCTTTTGGGACTCTACACTCCTCATTCTTGGGCAGCAGCAACTGGCACTACCAATTTTTATTTCCAGAGTAAAGATCAAACAGAAATAATTTCCACTGGCATTGTAGAATTTGAAATTTACTATATTACCAGGACAACAGGATTTGTGCGTTCTGAATGTACAAATTAGGGACAGAACCCTGTTCGCAGTAATTTCAAATTGGCTAAAATCAACTTGGTTTAGGAGTTTAACTCCAAGTGCTACTGTGTTACTTCGAGAAGGGGCAGTAGAGGAAATCCTATGAAGAAAGGAATGGAGCAATTCTCCTGGCAAAAAATAATCTGTGCACCTGATTCATTGCTGTCCTGCACCTTGTGTAGTTATTTCTCCCAGGTCAAGCGGTGTGTACAGTGTTGCCTAATCAAACTAGCAGTTTTGTCAGTTTAATTTTGGAGAAAGGGGGATGAAATGTCATTTTGAAAGAAATCAAAACTTTATTTCTAAAATTCTGTTTCAATCAACAATGTTTTGGAGTTTTTTCATTCCTAATCAGAACAAAATCAGATTTCACCATGTCCGAATCTTCCATAAAATAGAACAGGTGTCCTCTATGAAGTTCTGTCTAAAACAGGCTTCCTTTTAGCTAGCAAAGGATTTTAAAATCCACTTTGGGAAGAAAAAATAATGTTTTGCTTCAGGAACAAGCAAGCCAAAAAACCCAGAGCTTTTGGACGTGTGAATCACCCAAGCTAACTCATTCTTAGCAGGAATGCTTCGACAAATGCTTCCTGAACTAGGAATTGTAGCCACAAATTGGTAGCCTTGGATTTGCAGTAGAGGTCTACAATTGATGCTAACTCAACTTTTAAACACCATGACAAAGTATTTTTACCTTAAGGTTTAATGGGGAAGGGATAAGAGCCACATGAAAGCGAAACCTTTCCCTCACAGCCCTGCCTCCTGCCCCTGAGACCTTCCAACCCTCTTCTCAAGGCATGTGCTAGAAGACAGCATCCCTCCAAGGCACAAAACCCTCATGCTACTTGCCCATCACTCAGCTTCCTGCTCTGCTGACAGATGCCAGGATGAGGTTTCATTATTTTACTATGATCCACAGCTGCTCACTACCTTGCTTCCCAACCTTATGGGGGCACATGGAGATCAGTGATCCAAGCAAGTAGTACATGTTGGGACTGGCTCAAGCGTTCTGTTCTGGTCCTTGCCTTTCAGTAGCCACTCCCCTCCATCCACCCATCTTCCCAAAGAGCCCCTGGGACCCAGTAAATACTGAAGGTGACTATAAAATGGTCCATAAATGTCTTCTCTCATAAGAACAGAAAGATTGCTACTAGGGTGACCAGAGAGCAAATGTGAAAAATCGGGACAGGAGATTGGGGGGGGGGGGGGAGGAAGAATAGGAGCCTATATAAGAAAAAGACCCAAAAATGGGGATTGTCCCTATAAAATCAGGACATCTGGTCACCCTAATTGCTACTGATGGGGACAATTTTTACCCACCAGCTTGTGTGTGCCAAGTCATCTTATGTCCATTACTTCTCTGCTCCAGCCCATGTGGGTGTGACGTCGTTTTAGACTGCAGGCCTTGCTTAGTGTATTTTTCTGACTTCCGTTACCTTTGTACCGGATGCTCTTACAATGCTGGATATATATATGGGTCACTGTAACTATTTTACAGATGTGGATAGAGGTACAGAGAAGCGGAATGACTTGCCCAAGGGTCACAAAGGAAGTCTGTGGCAGAGAAGGGAATTGATCCTGGTCCTCCCCAATGATAGGCCAACACCTCTAGCCAGTGGAGCATCTTTCCACGCTCCCAGGGAAAGAATTGCCATTTATAATGTTTGCCTAGCACAACAGGATGTTGAGGCTTCCAGATGCTACCACCTTATAAAAGGTTAAAGTAAAACAAAACAAGCATGAGTCTGACAAGGACAAAAGATCAAACACTTTATTTCCTTGAGCTCCAGTGTTATAACTGTAGCAGCATTTCAGAAGCCAAAGTTTCTGCATTATTAAATATGTGTGTTCTCTTCAAAACATGTACAAGGTTCAATTATTATTATTTTTAAAAAGCAAGAACTGCAATTTTAAAACATCAACTTAAAAAATTAATCTTAACACTCATCCTCTCCCTTAACAAATATGTGCGTTTGTTGCAGACACGAAGCAGCAATACATCTGTTTCACATACAAAGTTTGTTTTAAAATGTCAACAGAAGGTTATTGGCAGAATAGAAAAATATTGAATGTATTTTTGAAAGTTACAGCCTACATGAGATGCAGCCCAACATGGCTTTGGTGGGGATCTTTTAAATTGGATATCCAGCAGGTAAATATTGGAGCTGATAAAACGAGTTCAATTTTAATGAAGTCCTGCAAGAGGAGAAACTGGAAAAGGTTCCAAGAGGTCTCTACATTCCAAGTTAAAGTTATTGGTCCATGTTTGATTCCATAATACAGAATATTGTCTAAGGCTAAGGGGCTAGATTTTCAAATGCTCACCACACACATTTTCCAAATAACTTAAGTCCTAAGTAAATGGCCAGATTTTTGTAAGCCCTCAGCAAGTGGAAGATCCCACCAGAACAGTCCGATTTTCAGCAGAGATCAGCACCTGCTGTGCAAGCTCTTAAAAAACAGTAAATAAATTAAACTTGCTGCTTCTATTGGTACCAAAACAGAAACTCAACTCTTCTGAAAGAGTTTGGCACCAACTTTAGACACTGAGCTCTTTGAAAATCTGGCTCTTCGTATCTGATCTTGCACCCCGAGGACAGTAGAAGCTTTCCATTTGCCTCCAAGGACATAGGATCAGGCTTGATCTGCAGGTTAGCCAGGGTGAAGTCTTCTCAACTTTACCCCTTTTGAAGCCAAGAGAAAGGAAATATTTGCTAAAATTTATGCAGGCTGCTACAGAGGTCAACTTCTACACTAAACAAAGTTCATGCTGGAAACAGGCTGTTCTAGCTGGTGTTATTCCAAAGCAAGAAACTTTGTTCAATTAGCACCAAATTGGAGTCACAAGGGATTATTTTTTTTTAAAAGTTATGCTCCAAGAAGGGTCTAAACAAGGCAGTTGAGAAAGCGGGAGCGCCACATGATTTTTCCAAGGGAATTTTGCCCAGCAATATTAGAGGGCTTTCTTTCTAGATACCAGCTCTACAACCTCCCCCAGGACTGTGAAGATCAAGATGGGCTCTGGCTTGCTTCATCAGCACAAAAGGTTGCGACACATGAGCGAGGAGAGAATCCCAGCTCACTTGCACATCACTGTATCCTCTCTCTGCAGTAACAGTGGCGAAAGTTTTACCAAATAATTGACTAGGTGCAAATCCGCCCTGCTAATCTGTTGAACAAGGTAGTGACACTTGGAATTTTTAAAGGGGCCCGAACAAGTGAAGTACACACCTCCATTTGAATCCGGACACTCAAGCACCATCAACATTCACCTCATTACTGGGATTCATTTTTTGCAGCTGGAAGATATGGAGAGGCAGGTCCTTGGACGATAAAGTTTACTTGTTATTATACCATAATTGAAATACTGCAATCTAAATGTTTACTAAGTTTCTAAATACCACTCACTCATCAGTTACTTTCAAGTGCTAAGAACTGGGGAATACATCTTGCCCATTAAATGGTCACCTATCAAAAATTAATGCAGACAAAAAAAGTCTCCTCATTGAAGTTTGATCTAACCAAGCTTTAAAGCCTTCATGGAAGTCTGAAGCCTAAATTTCAGAAAGTTTACCTACTCTGTATTTTGGCTGGTTTGTATCCAACCTATACCAGATTTGTATTCAACATATTTTTAACAAGATGCTTCCATACACTCAGCATGCCCCAGCTCTGCTCATCTTTCATTAAAAGTGAGGATGAGATTTTTTTCAAAGCAGTCTAAACAGGCTTCCAAATCCTTCGAAAACCTCAGGCTAAAAACCCTGCCAAGCTTGCATCTGCTTTCACACCAAGCTCTTGGTACAAAGATGAGCATGAATGCTTTCTAGTGTCAGTACCATGCTTACAATAGGCTGAAGTTACAAATTCTGCACTTCGAAAAGCTAAATCAAACTTAAGCTTGTCACACACACAAAAAAGGAAAAGCTAATTGAATGTAAGGGGTAGCAATAGATATGAAAATGTTTCACTATTCCTGATCATTTGTAAAGAAAAATTTACACAAGTTGCATGTACATTCACTAGAGAAGTATTTCTTGTAGTGATTTAACTTCCCTGTATAAATATTGGTCAAAGTAATTAGCCAAACTTAGTGTAATGCAAGAGTAAGATCACATGAAAGCCACCATACAGTGAAAGACCTGACTGCTAGTTTGTCTCATTCAGGCCTTAATGAAATTCCCCAATTTTATGGTGACTTTTCATTATTAGATAGATACCGGCTAAGCTGTACTTTAAATGAAAAACTCCATGTTAAAAAGTTAAATGTAAATGTTAGATATGGTAAAGCTTTTTCACGTCATTCAGGTGAGCAGAAAAATCTAAGTCGTGGGTACAAGGTGCATGATCAAGACTTAATTTGGGGTCAGAGGAATGCCAACTTCAAATCTAGTCAACTCAAAAAAGTAGCTTTAGGTCCTATATGTTCTCCCAGGCCCTTATCCAGCTTTTAGATC
Source organism: Sternotherus odoratus (assembly GCA_032164245.1). Lineage (NCBI taxonomy): Eukaryota > Metazoa > Chordata > Testudines > Kinosternidae > Sternotherus > Sternotherus odoratus. The sequence continues at coordinate 9,947,286 of JAVMKO010000020.1, forward strand.
ATAGTTTTTCTGTAAAAAGGATTCTTCCACACTGCTATGTGAAAAACCCATACAAAAAAAATATATATACAAAAAATAAAGGAGAAACAGCAAAAAGGATCTTATGCAAAGTTGTCAAATGCAAAAACCCCCAAACAAATAGAGAAATACTGTCTGCTGCAGTATCAGTTTTAGGAATGTTTAAATGTTGGTTTCACTACTAGGTGGACATTTTTCAGGTAGAATCAACCTTTTCACATGGACGTCCCTTCAAAAGGGGGGATTACTATGCAGTCATTTCCAAAACCAGAAAAATCCTACTAGGTTTTTCATTGATTGTAATGTTAGCCCCAACTAAGTAGCCCACTGGCTATTAGTTAATAAATTCAGCATCTATAGTTCAGGAATAAGTTTGCTGGTCTAAAGAGCAAAAGCTAAAAACTTGTCATCTTCTTCAATATTACTGAACCTAAATTAGGTATTTTGGACCAAATATTAGACATTTAAAATACAAACGCTATATTTGCGACAGTGGTTGGTTTAATGTGGGGAGAGCAGTCAATGGTTCTCCCAGCCTCAAGCGCAGGAGCTGTACTTGATAAACATTGGATTCAACATCACATTGTAAGAAGATGAGATACTGAGGCGAAGCAGAACCATCCACAAACCTAGCTTCCAGAAAAAGCCCATTTAAAAAAAAAAAAAAAAAAAAAAAAAAGAACTGAAGGTCAGATGTGCTTTTTTGAATGCATGGAGTTCTTTCCTACAGAAGCACAAAATAAAGCCTAGGATTTCATAGCAGCAAACAAAGTCCCCGAAGCACTAAAATCCACTCAACTTTAGGTTTTAGGACACTTCATTTATACATGCCAATCAAACAGACAGCTGCTGTTTGTTGCCTTTGCTTTACAAAAATATTTTGATTCTGCTGTTCTCCTGTTTAAGGTTTCACTTTCCAAGAGCTTTTTTTTTTACACTGTGATTGACAGTTTTCTTGTGGTCAGTATGCAACTCTTACAATTCAAGATGAGTTGTCTTACAGAACTGTAAACCAATACTCTGCTCCTGCACACTTGTATTCACAAGAGTAACGTTCTACATGTAAGCAAACACGAGTCCTGCACAGTTACTCATGTGTAAGCAGGAGCGAGGCATTCGTGGAAAATATGATGAATAAATAAGAGTAACAAAATCTATTATCTATTAAAACGCCACAAAAATGTACCTTTAAAATAAGTCTGCCAAAAATACTCATCTTTCAAGTACAATCATAAGTCAGCTACTGGTGTAACAATTAAACTAAGGTTTTTCAAGAGCAACCAGTGATTTTCACTGCCCAACTTGAGACCCCCCTTAAATAGACCATTTTCAGAGAGCATGTGCTCTGCACTAATAATCAGGCCCCTTTACAGTGTCAAGTGGATGCCATAAAACTGGAGGCAGCTTACATACGTACACATGAAAATCCTAGCCACTGTTTTGGGTTAAATGCTACGATTAAAGCCATTCTGGCTATAAAAAAAATGCGTCGGTTCTTCGTGTCATGATGGAAGACTTTAGGGGGGGTTTTTTTAAGCCCCGCTGTAATAGTATTAAAACAAAATTCCTACATAGAAAAATAAAGGATAAACATTATCCATCTATTTTATGTCATATATAAAAGTTTGTTCAGTGACAGGATATTTAATTTATTTGCCGTAAAATCTCAATACTATTTTTTCCCCCCTGTGCAGTCTAAGTTTTCTGAAGTGGTAACACTACATCTTAGAGCTTATCCAGAGGAAATATCAGTTAGTAATTTCACTTCTCCAAAGCTATAAATATATTATTAAAAAAGTCTTCAGACCATTTGATTCTAGCAAAGAGTGTCAAATTTCTCCAATGACCACTTAATTCCTGCCCCCACCAACGCCAGAAAAGTGAACGTCAATGGTGAATCCACAAGAAATCTTGCACGTTTCCACAACACTAGTGAATCCCTCCGAGTTTACGCGAACGTCATCTGAACCTTAGGATCGCTCTAGTCAAGTCTTTCAATAAGGAGCTTTTTTCTCCAGCTTGTGCTTCGTGAGGATGTACTTAAAGAATTCATACACCGACCACGCGATGGCAGTTGAAGGCATCTGGTAAATGACACGAGCCTGCACCCCTCGGAAATACCCAGGGATACCGCCCAGCTGATACACTGTCCTGAAAGCATTGGCCATTCCTGAGAGGTGTCCACTGATGTTCACTGAACTCAAGGCCATGTTTTCCTGAGTGTTGAGCAACGTCTTGCAGACGTCGAGGGGCGTGGTAGCAGCGGCAGCCACGGCTCCCGCGATGGCACCGGAGAGGATGTGCGAGCGGGGGTTGTATTCCCGGCACGGGTTGATTGACTCCTGCATGAACTCATAGGTGATGAAGTGAATGGCTTGGAAGGGGACATTCATGGTGAGCTGCGTGGTGTAACTCCGGTAGAAGGCACCCAGTCCTTCGGTCCTATGCACTGTTCGTATGCACTCCAAGACGGTTTTGTAAGGGGAGTTGTACATCTGCATCCGCTGCTTCACCACTGATTCAGTAGCAGCCGCGGGAGGTCACCAGATGGGATGGATAGGCAGCCAATGGGATAAAAGATAAACAAGTTAGAGACAAGTTCTTTTGTAATTAACATCCCAACCTTGAGCTATGCTCCCAATTTATGTGCATTGCAAACTTTCCCTGCACCACTGGGGAGCACCCTAATTGGATAATGCTGCAGAAACAAAAAGATACAAGAGATGCTGCTGAGTGATATCCTAGTTGCCTTTAAACAAACAAAAATATTATAGCTACACACTTCACCCTTTCATAGCACTTTCCCATACCAGAGAGAACCCTCAATTCCACAGTAAGGGCTGGTCTTCACTCGCGCGGCGCGGGATCGATCTTCTGGAGATCGATTTATCACGTCTTGTTAAGACGCAATAAATCGATCGCCCCGGGCTCCCCCATTGACTCCGGAACTACAGCTTGCCGGGAGGCGCAAGCTGGAGTCAACGGGGGAGCACGTCGCCGACTGCCGCCGCCGTGGGGACGGCAGCTAAGTCGGCAGCAGATACGCAAACTTCAGCTACATGATTCACGTAGCTGAAGTTACGTATCTGCCGTCGATCCCCCACCCAAGTGAGGACAAGCCCTAAGACAAAGCTAATTTTAAGAGAAAACAGGGACAAATTAAGAGGCTGATTCGGCTTCTTTAGCAGTCAGTTGCAAAATTCACCATAGCAACACCCCTGTTAACACAGGGTTGTGCTTCCATTGCTGTAAGTGACTTGGTCCAAGGCCGCACAGAGACTCAATGGCAGAGCTAGGAGTGCAACTCACAAGCGCTTGGCTTGTAGTCCCATGCTCTAATTAGCCACTATGATATTGCCTCTTCAAAGAATGTTTTTAACAACAAAGCAGATTGAAAACTAGAAATTCCCAAGCATTTCTATTTTGGGGGAAGAAATTTTTTTTAACTGAGTTTTTGCAAAAAAATATTCCCCAGACCGTTACAATAAATATAGTGAAATCGGATAGTATAAACATATTTTCCTTAAAGTGCACATTAAGAATCCTCCCATGATTTTCCACAAAGCACTTCGAAATGTAACACGTGAAGGCCACAGCAGATCAAGAACATACACTTCCACAGCAGTCCGCTGATAAACATGCAGTAGGGAATGTTAAGCCACGGAAAGTGAATATAAGGAGTGCTGGGACACTTTAGGTAGACAAAGTCTGTCTGCTTGCATATCGAGTGCATTTTGCATGCAACACTGAAAGTTATAGGCTCCGGCCACTAGTTACTCTACAAATGATCTATTGTGCAGGTGAGACACTGAAGACTCTGGAGTGATATGGCCCCACGGACTCCAACAAAGCTAGAACTTCATCCCAGAAGTCTTTCCATCAGTTTAAAAAGGATGCACACAGAGGACCACCACAGAAATCCACAGGCATTCTACCCAGGTATATATAGTGCGCTCAGCACCACAGCATGAGTGCTTTAAGTATCAAGTATCATGCTAAGAGAATGAATAATTACCAATAACTTTCTTATAAATTTCCCCAAGAGGATACTCTGCCTTCTGAATGGTACCAACCCAGCTAACCCAATGAATGCTGCTCATGGGCAGAATTTCCATTTAAGCCTGGGTGACATTTGCAGCACACATTGGTTTTTATTTTTCTGATTTCTGGCTACCCAGTTTTTTTAAATCAGAGGCAATAGATTTAGGGAGACTTTTAAAGAAAAAATCCAAGAACCAAAAGGGCATTCAGAATGTTTTGCTCTTCAATAGTTGGTTAGAGAAGCAGATACAAATATCAACAGTCAAATGGAGAATCTATTTTATTCCTCAGTAGATCTCAGGAGAAAACGGGCTCAGAATCCATGCAATTGAGAAGTTCCATCAATTTAAACTGAAGTGACCAGTGTTTCTTTGCACAAGCTTACCATGACCCTTAGCCCAGTCAGTGAAAAAAAAAAAAAAAAAAAAAAAAAAAAAAAAAAAAAAAAAAAGAGTAGTTCTTACACACTACTCAACTGGGGAGTTTCCAAGCAACCTACGTTCTTCCCCCAATTCAACTCCACTTCCACACACAGTAAAGGACATTACCTTCAGCCGGATTCATTACTGCATCATGGAGCAATGTGGCCATGCTCCCGGCTATCCCTGCAAAATAGAAGAGTTCCCTTCACAATACAATTCAGGACCGCTTCTGCAGGTTAACCTAGACCAGTGTTAAGTCACAATTCTAGACAGGCAGTGCATGAAGTTATGCAACAGCCTCAGCTCCCACAGTCTATTCTCAAAGGAACAGTGCTGAGCTCTTCATGGAAGTGTGATAAAATCCATCCGTAGAATGGGCTGGAAGGAACGTCCGCTACCACTTAATTCGCCAGTCACTGGAGTTGGGTCAATATGAAAAGTCATAGTCCATCCAATTTCCCTATGACAGAATGGATGCAAGTTTTGCCTATGTTAGCAAACTGCACCAGTTTAACTAGATCAGTGTAAAAATATCCAAGCTACACTGACATAAGCAAGGTTAACATTGGTTTAAATGAGTTTTTAACTGGGAGATTGAATTAACTTACCTAGATTGATTTTTAAAGTTAACTTAGTTCAATGTACTCTCCAGTCTAATTAAGGTCTTACATATTCCTTAATTAGCATTAGTAGCTGAGCTTCACTTCAAGCCTAGCTAGATTTCTAGACAATTTCTCCATTGCCTGAATGGCTTTTCTAGTTAGCTCTCCTTGTCCTCGATATTTAACTTAAATTTCCACTGTTGCTACTGAAAGCTTGTATAGTTTTGGCAAATAAATGTAGGAAATAAGAGCACATGATTTTAAAGGAGTAATTAAGCAAAAAACATTAAGTTCAGGGCTATACTTAAGTGGTACTGGCATAGCATTGTCTGTTAAGGGTATGGGGGGAAAAAACCAACACTCCTAATAAGCATAAGTATGCCAACAGACCCCTCTAGTGTGGACACAGCTATGCTGGTACAGTGTATGATGGTCATGGGAATCTGCATAAGCTATTCTGGTATAAGCATTTTTATACTACTAAGTGTCCAAACTAGATGGTTTTGTTAATAGAGCTACACTGGCAAAACACCTCTGTGTACAGAAGGCCTTTTATCAAGCAATTTAATGCAGATCAGCTAAGCTGCATGATAGTTAAACAGAAATGACAGACAGATGTGACTGGCAATCAGAGTCACTGCTTTGAGTACTGAATGGAAACCCAAGAACCCTTCATCAGCACAGTAAGAACAAAGCCCCGATTTTTTTAAACTACAAATGCATTCAGCACGCTGCTATGGTGTTGGATTTTTTAAGTGTTAGAAGCATATATCATCACTGAACCTTGGTCCGGGTGGAAATGTAACATTTGACATTGTGTTCAGCTTCAAGACCATCTCAAAATGAATTACATGCTATGACAATAGGTTTGGGACTAATGCACTCAGCCAAGGGAGGCATTATGGGACTAAGATGAACGAATTCCACTCAAGCTTTCACAGGTTAAGGCCAGAAGGGACTATCATAGTCCCCTAGTTTGACCTGCATAACAGGCCGTAGGGTTTCAACAAGTGATTCCTGCATCCAGTCTAACTTCTGATTGAGACAGAGCATTCTTCCCATGGTTTGCAGGGTGCCAGAAATTATTTTTGGTAGAAGGAAGACGGCATTCTGGTGGCCAGCAGTACCTCTCACCAGACACAGTCTGACCAAGTGAGCTGCTGTGCATTAAAAAGGGAAACATGTTCTGAACACTGCAACTGGACTGTGTGCACATGTATTAAAAAAACCCACACAAATATATTTATGCCAGCATCCTCTTTTAAGAAGCCGCCCCCCAGAGAAGTTCTAATAAGCCATTTCTGTTCCTCTTACCCAGTAGGAGAAAGATGAAACCCACTCAAAGCAGAAGCCTACAACAGGAAAGCTTGTTTCAAAGCCATTCTTCTCTCTATGGGAACATCTGGGAGAGGCAACTCCTAGCTCAGGTCTACACAGACATGTCAGTGGCTGCTTAAGCTAGCGCACTAAAAACGGTGTATGGCAGGGACAGCACAGGTGGCGACTTGAGCTACCCAAGCAAGTAGGCACCAGAGCCTTGGATGGGGTCGTATTTAGGTGGCTATCCTGAGCTGCCGTCCATGCCACCGCTACCACACTGATATTTTTGGCCCACTAGCTCAATCAGGTAGAGATTTAAACATGCGAGCTCTGAGCCGGGAATTGCACCTTCCAGCCACTGGGCAGACATGCTCAAGAACTGCAACACAGAGCGTTCTGTTTGGTTAGCCCTAACACAGCATTGTCCCGCAGTGCCAGCTAATGTTCTCTAGAGGCTAGATTTTCTGAGCAGCTCAGGGACTATATAAAGCACCAAAGGCAGGGGCCAGCTTTTCAAGAAGAGCTTGGCACGCTGGATGCAGAGCATTTTTGGAAGCCTGTCTGTAAGTGTCCTAATGGAACCTGCTGGCTGCTGAACACTTGGAAACTTGGAAGTAGGTTTTGCATCTCATATTTCTCCACCGCCCCCAAATATATGTACGCTTCAAGTGTCTGTGCGAGACCTGGCTGAGTGCAACAAATCAAAGGCAGCGTCAAGTTCTTCCCAAAGCACCAGAGTAGGCACAAGGATGCCAGCCCACTGTCAAAGCAGGAAGCAGGCAAGAGACAGGTAATTAATTGCACACAGTTGCAAAATACCATTGGCCACATGGCTATTTCCTCCATGTTGAATAATGTCACTTAGAGTCCTTTTCATTTTTTCATAGCAGGCAAAATACATTGCATGGGCAGGGCCAGCCCCCAGCATGGTGACGTTAATTCCTCGTAAAGGCCTCCAGAAGCCTTCAGTGCGAATTATCTTCTTCAGGCCTTCATACACGCTCCTGTATTGGGCTTTGGGATCTGGCTGCAAACTCTGCATTCGGGTCTGTAAGAAGAGGAAGAGGACTTTAATTAGCTGTCTTCAAAAGAACAAGGTGTGCCAATCCTTCTAAAGCACTGTAAGGCTCTTGTGAGCCAACATGAGCTTCTCTGCTTAGAGACGTGAATAATTCTGTTCTGCGGAGCTCGGACATCTCCAGATTGTGCCATATTAATCCTTAGCCGTCTGTACTGAGAAAATCTAAAACATTCAGCAAATGCCAAAGATGCACTCAGAGATGCCAAAGCTGTGAAGGCCAGTTTAGAAACTCAGAAGGCACACGCTCCAATTTGCGTCACACAATCCATCACTGACATTTAAAAATTCCAGAAAACACCATGTTGCCTTCGCTTATACTAACCTCCAGACAAGGACTTCTCTGTTAAGCCCTTAGCAGCGGCATTTCATTAAAGAACTGTAGTCCCCAAGGGTAACACACACACACAGCTTCCCTATCTCCACCTTTACTTCCCTGTGTGGTAGGGAACTCCAGCAGGCAGCAGATTTCTTCTGATGAAGGGCGCTCAAGAAACTGTTTGTGCAATGCATACCAATGCTGCAGACATTCCAGCATTATGCCAGCAGGGGCTGCTACAGCCTAATCCCTTGGGGCTCATTCACAAAAGAAAAACATACCTCCATTGGCACAGTGTCCAGGAACCAGTCTCTTCCAAAGCTGTAGGACAATGGAACGGATTAACGCTATTAGGCCAGCTAGACTACAGTGCATTACGTCCAGGACTCCAAAGTGACAGCCAAGTGTTTAAAATATGCTCAGCATGATCAGGTCGGGAGGTTATCATTCAGTGGTCATGTGTTCAAAGCATGAACATACAAGTGGGGTGAGTTCGGAGAAGCAAGTTTGCCAACTTCCTCCCTAAGGGAGTGCGGGTTGAGCAAGGCATAAAGGATTGAGCCTTTAATTTGTTCCTGTTATAACCCATATGCCATTTCCCCATTCCACCACTCAGCCTGTTTTTAGTGATTGTTTGGTCATTTCCCGGCAGATGCTGTTTACGCCGGCAATTCAAACTGATCTTGAGAGTCACGTGTAGCAGAAATGACTGAAAAGTAAGTTCTCCAACAGGATGGAGGAAAATAGCGAGTACTTGCAGAGAGTTTGTGAAACTCTTTAAGCAATCTAGTAGAGAGTGTGTGTTAACACATCGTATTGCCTGCTTACCAGAACCTGCAAAAAACTTCCAGATTTTCCTCCCCTCTTTTGCAGGGTGAGGACACTCATACAGAAATGCTCTCAGAATTATTTCATCATCATCTGTCACCTACAACACCGCAGAGCGCTTTGTAATTAGTGACAAGCCTTAACATTGCATCCCTCGAAAGCAAGTCACATTTTGGTCAGCCCCCCAAAAAATATATTTCTATAGCCCCTACTGCTGCAGAATCCAAATGTCTCACAATCGTTGAAGTGTTTGGCCTCACCCACAGGAGACAGGGAAGCATTATCCCCATTTTACTGATAGGGAACCAGAGCAGGAAAAAACTAGATGGCCGCAGTGCCGGGAATCCAATTCAGATCTCTCAAGTGCCTTAACCACAAGACCATACTTCCTCCCGGGCCATGTGTCGTCATATACCCTGCAGCCGTCACACTGGGAACAGACTGACTAATAAAAAAAAATCAGAGATTAGGCAGTAAACCTTTAATGATACCATAAAGCATGCCTCTATTATAAAAGCAAACACTTTGCACCATGTTCAGTCGAATCCAAAGGTAAAGAACAAGGGCTTAAGCATCTAGTTACAAAGCATGTCAGAACTTCCCCTGCTTACTGCAAGAGCATCTAGAATTCAGCTAGCCCTTTGCTGGTTATAAAACAATAGTTACTTTGACCCTCTAAGTCTCGCTGGGCACATGAGGGTGCTAATTCTATCAAGTGGAAAACCTGAATTCCTGAATGAATGCCAAAAAGAGAGGAAGTCTGGCTAAAGTCCAAAAAAAAAAAAAAAAACCACCCAAATCCAACACCCGCATTGGTGGTAATTTAAGACTCAGATGCAGGATCATGAACCAAAGCACAGTAAGCGTTACACAAGTTTCCCCTCCCGAGACTGTTTCTGGAGTTTAATCAAGTTCCTTTAATAACCCCAAACCAAATTGCATTCACTGCTCTAACTGAAAAGTGCAATGATTTTTTTTGGGGGGGACGGGGGGGAAATGTAAAGGGGGGGGAGAAACAAAAAAACACAAAAACACAAAAACACAAAAACACAAAAACACAAAAACACAAAAACACAAAAACACAAAAACACAAAAACACAAAAACACAAAAACACAAAAACACAAAAACACAAAAACACAAAAACACAAAAACACAAAAACACAAAAACACAAAAACACAAAAACACAGGGACGACCTAAAGATAGGACAGGGAAAGTAAAGCAAATTAACCAGTGTCCTACCAGGTGGGGAAAATATAAATAAATCATGATTTCCGTCAACGAGGCTACACGCCACCACTGACTGGACACTAGGAATAGCCACCCTCCAGTCTATTTTGGAATCATGTTAGTTGATTTTAAAAACATCTGTCCTGACAAGTCACATAAAGAGCCATCTATGTAAGGGACACTAGGTGGCAGTTGCTCCAATTGTAAACACAGGACTGGGCTCAAGACTCCTGGGTTATTCTCCCAAAATCATGGTTCCTCCGTTTCCCTTCCCTGTGCCTCAGTTTTCAAATACCCATCTTCAATATGTTTAGCTGCCTTTCTAAAGTGCTTTGAGAGCTATTTAAATACAAGTGACTATGTTCCAAGAGAAAATTCACAGAATCTAATCTTGTACTTATAGAAATTCTTTACAAATAATCAAAATTACATTTTTAAAGATTTTTTTCTGAGGGTTACGCAACTCAAACACTGCTCCATTGGATTAGCAGATTACTACCACCACTATCCATGTAATAGAATGACCGTTTCACTTTCTGTTCCTGTTTCTTCAGCATCCAAGTGCAAAAGGCAAGTCAGAAGCCAAGTTGATGAGACTTTTTTTAAAAAAAATTAATTTTAACGACTACAGAATTAACAGGCACAATAATTTATTCAATAACCCCAGTGGCTTTACCCCCTCCTGTCCCATCTCAAAGTTTTAATTGCTATGATTATCAATGCATACAAATGCCATTTGAGGCCTCAGATCATACAAACACACATGCTTAGCTTGACTCAGGCTAGGTCTACGCTTAAACTTCAGCAGTAATGTCTGTTAGGGGTGTGATTTTGGTGACACTTTTATAGCAGTGAAGCCCTAGTGCAGCCAGTTATACCTTGGGGGGTGGGGAGCACTTTTCCCAACTTATTTTGTTCAGGGAACGGAGGTCAGCAAAAGTTCTTTGGCCGGTATAACTAATACACTGCGTCTACACATAGGTTTTGCCAGAACAGCAACACCGTCAAACATTTTCTACTGCAGATTTGGCCTCACGTGCAGTCCTGATGGTTGCCTACTTGGGAAAACCGACCAGAACACCCAATGCAGAATAAACTATTCCAGAACAATTTCCCAAATGTAGACACTACTCCAGAACCAAAAAGTGATTTTATTCTGGAACAACTATTCTGCTTTGTGAGTGAGTGAGTCAGTTATCACAGAATAAAAATTAATTTACGGGAGCTATTTTGGAACATCTACTCTGCAATATCTTATTCCACAATAGCTTTTCAAGTCAATTGCCCCATTTAGACACGCTGTTGGTGGAACTAATCATATATTTGAAGTGAAGCATGCACACAAACATGGCTGGATCAGGGCCTTACGCCACAGCTATTACCGACGTCCAGGCTCAATTGTTTTGATATTCACTGGGCCAGATTTGTTTCATAATTTTAAAACACTCAGCCAGTACATCCAGAGTACATAAGCCTTGGCTGAAAAGCAGGAAAGCCTGATTAGTTAAACCCACATGCCAAACAAAAGCTTGAAAAGGCAGCTCGGTTTTCAAAGGCAACCAATCATCGGCACTAATGAAAACATGTGACTGCACGCAAAGCACTAAAGGAATTTTGAAATACTTCTGTGCCACACCCTCTTTAGTCACACAGGTTCACAAGCATGTAGCTCCCGTCCGCCCTTTTTGCGCAGGCTAGAACACATTCTTTGTCCAATCCAGAAGGGTCTGATTGTAAAAGGAATTAATGTTTACTGATGAAAGAGACAATGTTACCAGTGATGCTCTGTGCTCTCTAACCTGTCCAAAACAAGTGTCAAACAAGTGCAAAAAAAGTGTCAATCGTTCAAAATAAGAGCATGACCCTGTGAGATACCAAGCACCTTACCTTCTTCTGATTGGTTTATGCTAAGAGCAGCCAGGAATAAGCTGTATATGAAGGATAGAGCACTGGACTAGGACTCTGGACACCTGGGGTCTATTCTCAGCTCTGCCACTGACCTACTGGGTGACCATGGGCAAGTCACCTGCCTCTGTGCCTCAGTTTTCCCATTTGCAATATGGGGAGAATGATACTGATCTCTTTTGTAAGGTGTTTTGAGATCTTATGTAGAGCTATGCAGGCGCTAGGTATTGTTATTAATGAAGTCTTAATTGCAAGTGAACCTAGACCATTATTTTCTCTTTAAGTGTCACATCTACTTTGAAATCTACGTACAGGCATATACACGAACAGTCTTCTTTTATTGGAAGGAGTTAAGTTTAAGCTCCCCGCCCCACAGAAAGTGCCTTCACTGTTTTGGAGCAAAGAAAAATGGCATGTTAATTCATTCTCAGTTTATTTATTATTTGATTTACAGGAGCAGCTGAAATCCCCAATCAAGTTCAGGAAACCACTGTGTTAGGTGCTGTACATACAGTAAGCTTCTCTGTGCAGGAGTTTCCTTATCTGAATAGACAAGACAAGGAATGGGAGAAAAGCAGTAGCATCCCCATTTTACAGATGGGTAAACTGAGGTGCGAGATAAAGAGCATGTCTACATAGCAAAAAGACTCATGGCACGTCCAAGAGCTTAAGTCAACTGATTCAGGTTCACACTGCAGGGTTTCTTCTGTGACTGCATGCAAGTGACAGGGTACGTCTACACAGCAAACACAGCTGTGAGTCTCAGAGCCTGGGTCAAGAGACTTTGGCTCATACTGCAGGGCAAACAAAGGTGTGTAGATGCTCCTGCTCAGGCTGGAACCTAGGTTCTGAAACCTGGCTCCAGCCCAAGCCAAAGAAGTCTGCTCTGCTACCTTTAGCTCTGCAGTTGCAAGCCCAAGTCAGTTGGTCCAAGCTCTGAGATCCACTGCTGCATCCACTGAGATCCAACCTTGTGCCCTTGTAACTATAACCCTTGTTCCCTCTCTCCTCCTGTCCCCTTCTCCCCTCCAAGAACCAGAGGTCTACAATCAAGACTTAGACCTGAAATTCTTCAGAGAGCAGGAGCCATATTGGATTTCACACTTGCAGCACTGGGGAAGTAATTATTCTTTTGACACCATCTCTGCAGAGCTGTGTGGAAAGTTAGCTGTACATTCATCTGCACTGAGTCTTCCTGTAAGCACTAAGGCACCTGAACATACCTCGACATTTAGAAAGCTGCAATAGTGGCTATATAGTTGCTTACTAATTTATATCTCAGTTCTGAGGTTAGGACGCTGAGGGAGGGGAAAAAAAAAAAAGACTAATAGATGTATGCTTCCCCATCCAAGATGCATCAATTTTCCTTTTTGTATTTTTGCACTGTTCATGAATTCTTAACATATTAATTCCTTACATTACAGTGATCTGATCCATCCTAAGTGTGCAGTAGCTAAACTAGTCAGACCTCAATATACAAGAATTATGCAGCAGTTATCTTATGCATTCAGAACCTCTCAAATCAGATGTGTGGAAACCACCATGCGCTGTAATTTGCATCTAAGGGCCACGTCTACACCAGGAACTAGGCATCAGTTTGCTATACCAGCAAACCTGCACTGTTACCAGTATAACTCATTTCTCACACACCCTCCACACACACACACTCCTAAGTCAAACAAGCTATACCAATAGAAGTGTGGCTTTGTCAGTGTAACTGCATCTAATAATAGGGGCTTTTCCAAGTACAGTTATGCTGGCCAGGGATCATAGCTCTTCATACTCCAGCCAACAAAGCTATGCCAGCAGAAATCTGCGGCATAGACAGCTTCAGACACTGCAACTCAGGACTGAGCTTGGCTGGCCCACCTTTTCAGATGCCGGTGCGAAATCAGCAAAAGATTCTTCAAAGACCTCACATCCTTATTACTTAAATGATCAGTAAAGTTTTACCCTGGCCACTTAAAATAACCCTCACTGCCTATAGAACAATTAAGGTTATCCAGTTAAGCTGGTTTCAGTTTACCTAAAGGAGGCAATGCTGAAAACAAGCCATTGAACTCCTTGCAGAAAGCCAGGGCATGAACAACATACATGACTAGCTAGATTATCCAATGCCCTTCATCTACCAGCCCAGTCCATGGATACAGTCAACCTGTTATGAAGACACACTATACATCAGTTTTCTGCGTGTATTTAATGCCTGATCCAAAGTCAAAGGGAGTCTGATAAATCGCTTACGCAACACTATACAATGGTACCCATAATTATTTGTTTGGTCTGAGCAGGTAAATGAAAGAAGATAAATTCAAATGTTTAACTTAATTTCACCACCACCCCCAAGAAATTCTAGACATTACTAATCATTTAAGATCTTTCCCCATTTAAGAGAGTTTTGAAGCTCTCCTTTGAGCCAGACATGACCTCGTTAGTGCTGTTAGTCAGCACGTAGCTATTACAAGAGAGCTGGCTTCTAGACTTCCTACTGGATTCTGGATTTGTCCTGCCCTAAGCATTGCATTAGTTCAGTTCCTGCTTCATGACCCAGGCCTTCAAACAAAGGAGGAAGCTTTCATCTGCAATGTATATTTTATGTAACCCTTTCTGATATGTATGAAAAGATGCAAGGCAGAGCCATAGCGACTATTCTATTAAAGAAAGAAAAAAACTGATTCAATGCTGTGTACACCAGTTTAACTCCCAATTTTTACTCTAAGCATAGTACAGTATTGAAGTTCTACTTACTAGCCCCTTCACAAGATTCTTACTCCCTAGCTCAGAGCTTTCATTACTGCCCTTTTAACTGAATTGGGAAGGGTAGCAGACAGGAAGATCAGGATGCTAGAAGGTTTGAGAAACTCCATGATACACCAATTTCTTCATTGCGGTCCTCAATTGATGTACAGTACACCATTGCCATGTGCTGATCAACAAAGCAGAGCAGTTTAAGCAGGTGCATTTCACCCAGCATGGTGATACATTACAGTAGTGGCTTTTGGGCAGCGGATTCCAAAGTGTGGTCTGCAGAGCACTTTGCACAAGGTCCACAGAAAGCAGATGGATCACAAGTTGGCCCCTCTTTTCCAGCTGAGAAACTGCACTAAAAGGGTTAAAGATGCATTATCCTCCTAATGCATGTTGTACACCTGCCACTGGAATACTGTTCAGGCACCAGTGGGAAGAGGCGAGGTTCACGCTGCAAAAAGCTTGACAAGCTCTAAAGTCATTGTGAGATCTATGGGAAATCAGATTTCCTTTAGCAGATGGAGGACAGAAGTGCTGGGCAGGACTAGGAAGCGGTGCTGGAGGGAGGCTGTGGGGAGGTTACTCTGTGCTATCTTGGCACTGGGTTATTTGACTTGAGCTGGGGTAAGCGATGCCTCTGTTTAATTGTTAGTCTATTTTTAAAAAAGAATTTCAAGGACACCAAGCGCATTGACGGACACTTATTGTAAAGCAATAAAAAGGACAAACAAGTATTGAATTTTCTACCTAAAGAGAACACTAACACAGAAGAATCAGAGCTTAATTTACTTCAGTAAATTGCATGTCAGATTAAGGACCTTTTAAGAGTTAACAACAGGACCTCCCACCCCCAAAATATCAAGACATTTAGTTAGTTAGTTTATAAGGTGTTTTCCTGGAAGTTGCACAAAGTTAATCCCTGTATTTCACCACTAGCATTGCGCAAGTATAAACAGAAATTCACCAGTCTTCTTGTAAGTAATGTTCAGTATTTTTTTTTTAGAAGATGGAAATTTAGCATCATAACCAACACATTTTATTACAAGTGATCTGCTGGAGTGTCTGCATCGCTAAGATTATTGCTGTGATACTGACTATTTCTATTACCAGAAAGTCACTAGAAGTCAAGACATGGAATACATACTCAGCGAGACTGTAGCTGTAAGGGTCAAATGCTCTTAATGTAACCTATGAATTCCAGCCACAGAACTTCCTTGGTATAAAATGCTTATATGTACTTTAAGATTAGCAGCCGTGTTAGTCTGTATCCATAACTTTTTGCTTTTAACAGGCAACAATATTAATATACTAGTCTTGGTCACTGCAGGGAACAAGATCACCACCCAACATAATCAATACTAAAGGAAGAGGTTCTCAGAGGAAGATGAAATTTTTGGCTTACCCTGTATAATCAAAGTACGCAAGAGAAGGATTATCATCCTCACTTTATAGACTGGGAAACAGACACCAACTAAGTGACTTGTCCCAGTGCACATTGGGAGTTTATGGCAGAGTCCGGAATTAAACTCAGATCTCCAAAGTCCCAATACATTGCCTTAACCACACAATCGCCCTTCTGTAGCACAACGGTTGCTGTGCTGACTTCAGTAGAACACCTGGCTACCTGAAACCACCTTTATGAGAGGAAGCTTTGAATTAAGCTATTACAAAGGACACCTTAAGCAATGAAAATTACAATCAGAGATTTAACAAGAGTTCATAGCAGATGGGAAGTTCCAGGATATAAATGGCAGGGAAGTCTTTGGCATATTGACTTCTATCATTTCTTCATACATTGTTGAAATGGGTTCCTCCTTTCACTTTCCCAGGTACTTGGCTTTACCTGGCACAGGAGCAGCAATGAGACACCAATAAATTCTCCAAAAACGCCCTGCAGTTTCCTGGTGGCATCATAAACCTTCAGGGGAGAAACTGCAGACGGCATTTTAAACATCCAAATTCTGCTGTTCAAGCAAACATGGTGGCTCAACGCAATACTTAGTTCTTACGTAGAGCTTTTCATGAGTGGCTCTCAAAGCACTTTAAGGGAGGTAAGGAGCACTATCCCCATTTTGGATGGGGGAAACTGAGGCACAAAAGGGCAAGCCGCCCATGGTCACTCAGCAGAGACAGGAATAGAACCTGTGTCTCCTGAGTACCAGTCAAGTGTTCAAGCCACTGGGCAACACTGCCTAAGAGCAGCCTACATGGACCAAATTTTGCCATTACACTTGTGTAATCTCAACAAGATAAATGAAGGCAGAATTTAGCCATGTAAGTGGTATGGTCTACCCATTTTCTACTTATGAGCTACTACAGCTTCCAACAGTGCTGCACAAGGGTAGGGATCAGAGTTTGTTGCATTATGCTCCACAAGTGGCTGCACTTCAGGGGTGGGCAAGTGACCCCTACATGTACACGGTTTGCAATGTAACAGATTAGCAATGTCTGATGATGAAAAAGGAACACGCCAATAGAATGAGGAGTATGTGATTCAGAGATATAAATCAAGTCACTTAAAATAGAAATTTTTTTTGCTAGAGAAAAAGGTTTTGGGGGGCAATTCATTGTGGCCAGCTTTCATTTCTAAAATCCTGAGGAGTTAAAGCAAAGATAATACTGCCTTCCACTGTAAGTAGAGCACAAAACCAGGAATGTGAAAGTCTAAACTCCAGTCCCAGCTGTGACAGTGTGTGACTTTGAGCCATTTGCTCATGTTCGGTGAGTCAGTTTCAGTATCTACAGAATGGGGGTAACATTTACCTACCTTAAAGTGCTTTCAGATCTTCTGACGGAGTGTGCCATCTAAGGGCTGGTCCCCACTATGGCTTAACGTCGACTTTAGCGATGTTAAGTCGATATAAACATGTACCTGTCCTCACATGCATGCCATTTGAGTCTATTTAAAGGGACCTAAAAATCTACTTCTGTACTCCTCCCTAACGAGAGGAGTAGTGCTGAAATCGACCTCTCTGGGTCGATTGTGAACTAGTGAGGATGCATGTGACAACTAGCCTCCGACCTTCCACAATGCCCGTTTGCTCCCCAGGGGACCAGCCACCAGTCGGAGCAGGTTCGCGGACCCCCCCCACCCGCCCGAGCATCCCGGGATGCTCCGAAAGGTGGTGCCTGCTGGGGACTCCCGGCACGGTGGGATCTCTACCCACAGTGCAATGCTGGCTATGTCGACGCTTGCAAAAGTTGTAAGGACAGACACGGTCGACTTGCTGTGTTTTGTGGGGACGCACTAAGTCGACTTTATGCAGTCTGCTTTAGAAAACCGACTTAAGGGAAATCGACCTACTGCTGTAGTGAAGATACACCCTAAGTGTGAAGTCTTACAATCAAGTCATCACCCCACCCACCAGAGAAAACTTCACCCTCTTAGTAATCAGACTGTGAAGCAATTTAGGACCTTCATTCCACTGGACTAGGACATCGATCTCAGTGTATTTAACCTTGCTACAGAGAAGCTCTGCTGAAAAGAAAGCAGATGTTACTTTCATTTATTCCCTCTCCCTACCAATTTCCCAGAAGAGGAAATGCCCTCTTGAATAACACTGGAAAGTCCTGAGTGATGTGCAAACCTAACCATGACTTGGCAAAATACTAAGCTCATTATACCTGCCTATTGGCATGAATAGGGATATGGCTTGGGGTTAACACTATTTACATCATTAACCTAAGCCATATGAGAAAAGTGCTGGCCTGCAATTAACACCGTTCTGCATAAGTTTAGAACACTGGTTCTCAAAGTGGGGGTTGGGACCCCTCTGGGGGTCGCGAGCCAGTTCTGTGAGGGTCACGAGTCCCTCCTGCCAGCAGCCAGCCCCGAACAATGCTGCTGCCATGGGCTGCTGGCATCCGGCCCCTGCTGCTGCAGGCAGCCCGTGCCCCGGCCCTGGCTCCTGCTGCGGCTGACTGCTGGCACTGCCACGTGCCCGACCCAGCCCCTGCCGAGGTGGGCTTCTGGTGCCCCCGTGAGCCCAGCCCCTGCCGTGGTGGGCTACCAGTGCCTCCGTGGGGCTGCTGGAACCATCCCCTCACTGGCCTCGGGGGGGGGGGGGGGCTGCTGGAACCCCCCATCACAGCCCGTGCCGCAGTGGGCTGCAGGCACGCCCCCCCCCCGCCTGACCGGGGGGGGGGGGGTGAAAGGAGTGTCGCGCTTAGAGGCCCGGTGTGGGAAAGGGGTCACCACTACAAAAAGTTTGAGAACCACTGGTTTAGAAAAAGCATGCTTCAGCATTTTTAATCCAGTACAATTCAGTGACCGAAAAAGGTTGCACGAAAGAACCAAAAGGAACTGGCTCATCATGAGATACTGCTATTAGAATGGAAGTCAGGAATAAGAGGGGAACAAATAGGCATAGGAATATTCCCTGTACATTTTTCTGTCAACGTGGGAGTGTCTTGCGCATTAACAGTGTAGGATGCTGGAATTTCCTCCCTTTCCCTCCAACCTCATCTTTCTACTGTGGTTTCAACCAGCCCTGCAAGAACAGGGGGTGTGGGGTGTACTAGAGTATCAGTTCCTCCAGAATTTACTTGGAATCCCTCTCCTGTTTGCCAAGATGGGAAAGGGCCAGAAACCCCAACACCCAAATAGAGAACTCACAATTTAAAGGACCTAATAGGTTTTCCCCATCTCCAACTTATGATTAGGACACCATGTGTCTAGATAGCTACAGTGAATAAGGCAGGGATCATTTGTTTGACTAGAAAAGAAAGCTTAGTGGAATATTTTGAAACAATCCACCTCTAACAGCAACATGCCCTACTATTATAGGTATGTTTACCAAACTACATACTTAGAGCATAAAGCATACTCGATAGGTTGCGAAGACTAGCAACTTTGTACAGTATATTCTTATCCCTGACCAATAAGTGCTACTTTCTGTGCATGGACCTCAAAGATTTACAATATTCACAACTTCACCTCATGCCATATGTGAAGTAGATATTATCCCCATGTGACTAATGGGGAAAACACACTGCAAAAACAAAACGAGAGAGAGAGAGACACGGCAGCAAGTCTCAGAGCCCAGCTCAGCCGAGTCAGACTCATGCTACCCGCTGCCGTGGGCTGTTTTAAAATTTGTTTGCCATGTGCACTTACCTTAAGACACTTACACCAGGCCACAGAAGACACCTGCAGCACAGCCAGAAATAGAGCACAGGAATTCCTAATGCCCAGTTAACCACAAGGCCATTCTCTCGCTCAGGATGGACATTTAGTCCCAGGCCTGTTGTAAGCAAGCTGGGCCTCCCAATTAAGTTTTTTACTTTTGCACTGGACTTGGCTGATGTCATAGGCAGAGGTGTGTTAGACTCAGAGGTGTCCATTTGCAATCCCACTAATTTCACTTAGAGTTTCAGGTCACTGCAGAGTTCTGTCAGGTTTCAGACAAACACCATATGAAGCTAATCAATTTCACATTTTTTTCCACCCAAAAGCAATACACTTTGCAAACCTTCAGTGAACTGGGATTGGAAATGAAATCTGGGGCCAGGACAATTCTGCCAGCTTTCATTACCCATGTTTTGTTCCTATTCTTAAGCCTGCCTGCTCACTAAATCCACTGTATCAAAATGTTGAGGCACCTCTTAAAAGGTCTTTGTCATTTACAAATCACACTGTTTACCATCTTTATACCCCCCCCCCCCTTTTTTTGGCCGATTTTAAGCTAGTCTAGTTGAGAATTTTTGGCCGATTTTAAGCTACAGTCTAGTTGAGAATATATATATATAACAGAAATTAAGAACAAGTTTTGGAAGTCAAAATAATTACTCCGAGATCCATACAACCTCAGAAACCTTTAAAATCTTCCATTCCTTATACAAGTGTTCATAATAACCTCTGTGTTTTAACACACATGCTAACTTCCACTGCAGCAGACCAAAGCACAAACAAGTCTATGTTCAAAACAATACTGCTGAATTATTAGCAGCTTGTCAGAAGTCAGCCACCAGCCTTGGTGGGCATGTACAAGCCTAGTATACATGTACAAGTCAGAACTAAATGCATGCAACAGCTGCATTAGCGAATAGTTTTATCTTCCTCCAGAGGGGACAAGACAGCACTTGGCCACTGAGATCAGTTAACCAAATTCTGCCCTCATGCTGGGCAAAGAGGGTTACTGCTAAGACTCCACCAGCTGCAGGTAGTGCAGCCAGCATTTAAACACGGATTCTGCTCCGGCTCCTTTCTGTTGACTCACCACTTTTGAGCCTCACCTGGATCACTCTAACCTGGGCTCATACGTCAAACATCCTGGAGACACAGACACCTCTGAACTCCTAAATGGACGGTATCAGTCGGCACTACCACCTTCTTTAGAAGATTTCTCTTGCAAGCAAAGCATGTTAAAATGCCCTCGAAAAGGAATCCAACAGGTTCCACAGACAGGTTCATTGCTGGTTGCACAACCTGAGTTATTAACTTGATACTTAAAGGCAAACCAACTCTTCCCTGATGCACGTGAAGCAGGAACAATGACACAATATGGACTTTTACCGCTCCAAGGAGCCAAGCTGCACTCACCTGCTCCTCAGACACTGCTCTGTGATAGCCTCCCCATTATATGGGCCCCTTCAAAGCCAAGTAAGAGAAGAGTCAAATTCAGTCCCAGTATGAGCAGCCCTTTGCACCTTAGTTCAGGTTGCAGGTCACACTATAGGAGCCACAACCCTCCCTTCCTTGCAGGCTCTTTTCTGAAGCTCTCACACGTGTTTGGAGTGGCACACGCAAAAGTGATTAGTCCAAGAGACATAGCCCTGCCCATGCAGGGTTTACTACTGGAGTTTACTACTAGATGCTACACAGTCACGCCCCATGCTCACTTCGTATTCTATGGCACAGAACCGCGAGGGGCCATGATGCTCCATGTGCCCCAATTTTGCAACAGGACAAAAAGGAAGCAGGGTGGGGAGGGGGCTGAGAAACTTCTACCTTTACCCCACAATAATACATAGGAAGAAATAACAGACACCCACCTATTTATAACACAGAAGGGGCGGGGGGGGAGAACACAACTCGCTTATGCAGTGACACCTAAGAAGAGGAAGCATGATACAGAGGGCGGGGGAGGGGGGAGAAAGAAGAGCAGCCCCGCGCATTTTAAACTGGAAAGAGGAAAGCACGCTCACTCCCCCATACATACAACCACCGGCAGGGAAATGGCAACCCCCCCGCCTCGCCGCACAATCCCCCCCAAAGCTTGCACTAATACACGGGGAAGGAAGCACGTTTGCACACACACACACTTTGCAATACGCCAGAGGGAAGTGCCACACAATCCCCCCCAAAGCTTGCACTAATACACGGGGAAGGAAGCACGTTTGCGCACACACACACACACACACACACACACACACACTTTGCAATACGCCAGAGGGAAGTGCCACCCAATGGGGGGGGGAAGAAGCAAGTGCCTCACACTCCCCCCCCCTCCCAAAATCCCCCCCCGGGAAGAGCAGCCAGTGCCCCCCGCCCTGCAGCGCCGCGCACCTTGACCGAGTCCACCGGGTACATGACCGTGTGCTCCAGGATGCCGGCCACCGCCCCGGCCGTCATGTGGGTGGAGAGGGAGGCGCCGGTGGGCAGGCTCTCGTACTCCTCGCCCGGGCTCTCGGCCTCCACCCCGGGCAGCGCCGCCGCGGGCCGCCCGCAGCTCAGCTCCATCCGCGCGACTAAGTGAGGCGCGAGCGGGGCGGGGGGGCGGGGTTCATGCTCTCTTTACGGGAAGCCCCGCCCCCTTGGGGTGAGCCACGCCCCCCCAGCGCTCCTTCCGCCAATGGCAGCCCGGCGTGGAGGCTGGGTGGGGCGCTGATTGGAAGGGGCCGCTCCCTTCCCATTCTGATGTCAGCTCCCGGCTGCAATGGCACGAGGCGGCCGGCGGGGCTCAGGGGCGCTGCTGGACATCCAAGGGAAGGGGGCGGGGCGTGTGGGGCAGAGGCTCCTCCCCTTCAGCTGCAGCAGGGAGTGGGAGGGGACCGTGGGGGAGCAACAGGCAGGGATGGGCTAGAGACAGGAGCGTTGCATGCAAAGAGCTGAAGAACAGGAATGGGCTACAGGCAGGAGACCGGTCTGCTGCAATGCAAGACCAGGCTCTTGGCTGCAAGAGACCTACCTGTTTAGAGACTTCAGGGCATGAGCAAGGGCCTGAAATAGAAGCACCTGCCCTATTAGGGCAGGCTGCGAACTTTTCCATGGAAACGTTTTTTGGGTGGTGTTTTTTTAAGATGGAAAATTGGGGTTTCCCCTTCAAGGGATTGTTTTTTCCCCCCATGTGTTTTTTCCCCCCTGGGAAATTTTGATTAAATATGTTGGGTTTCAATATTATGCCGAAAAGTCTGGGAGGGGTACAGGAACTATTTGCCAGTCAATTCTAGTCTTCAGTGCATCAGTAGGGGCCTAAAAAGAGGAGTCATGAATATATTTTGTGTTGTGGTGATAGATGGTGCAGGTTGTGTTGAATAGTTTGTTATTAAGCTGGCCCCAAGCAGGTGTGTTACTAGTTTTGAGGAAACCTTTCTGGATTATTTCTAGGTGCTTCAAAAGGGAAACTGAGGAAGGGCTGCTATAGAGCCAACCTTAGCCATAAGGGGATCTTTGGGAGGTAGTGACCTGTTACCCTAACACAAGTTGTAAGACACTAGGTGATCAAGCCCAGGACATCTAAAAAGGGTGGGTATGGAGAGGAATATTCTCTCTCCGTCTTAATTTATATAAAACTCCACTGACTGAATAAGCACCTCAAGACTGGGGAGAAAAGTGGAGATACACTTAACACAAAACAAACATGTTTAGGAAGGGGAGCTTTCTGGAAGGACAACGGCTCAGCTATCCAAACACCAGAGGCCAGATTCTCTGTCTTGCTCCATCTCCTTTGCACTGCTGAAACAGTACAGAGGAGATAGAATCTAATCCTATTTCTACTGCTGGAGAGTCCTCTGACATGGGGTAGGCCACAATAGGCAGAGAGCTTTGTCACAGGGTGGGGCCATGGTCAGAGCATGCTTCACTTTGGCTATAATCACCTAGTAGGTAATCCCTAGGGAACCACTGCCAGTTGGCACATGTTAAAGCAGCTTCCAGGTTGCTCTAACCTGGTTCTAAGGCAGAGAGTCTGACTGGCTTTCTGACAGATCCCCTTTATGCCTCCTCTATTCTTCTACACTGAATAGACTAGCTAGATTCTATTAAACCATATGTTCAGATCTCAATAGCTTCAACTCATATCTTCCAGCCAACAGGGTTATTATGTGTCAAATCTTTCAGATAAAATCTTGAGCAAAGGTGCTCTGTGGATATTATGAATCCCCGACATTTTCATGTCACTGAGAAATGGATACACATTTAAAAAAATCTGTAAACAAAACGAAAATAACTTGACAATTGTTTTATCTTTCTATCCGTTTTTGCTGTATCACAATCCAACATGGAACATAAGATTGCAATAGATTATTCTTCTCCTATGAGGCTAAACAAAATATGTGCTATTTACAAACAATTTGACTTTGTTTCTAAAGCTCAAATAACATTTAAGAGCCTGATCCTACATCACATAAGTAGTCCCAAATGAAGTCAACAGAACCTCTTATTTTCACAAAGTTAAACACAGGCATAAACTCCTTTTCTTAAGGCAAAATTAATCAATGAACAAAACCTGTTGAATTAAAACTCCTCTAAGGAGAACACTTTCCTTTATTGCTCCCATAAATTTATCTCAATCTCTACTCTACAAATGGCAGAGTCAATCATAACTAATCTCTTTCCAATTTAATTGGCCTGACATGACAAGGTGGAGAAAATTACAGTGTGTCATTTACCTTAATGAGCCCATTCTCTCTCAGTCTTACACCTTTCTCCTGGAAGAGTAGCGGCATGAACTGTTTCAAAATATATTGTGTTTTCTGTGCAAAAGTTGGTCATAATTTAAGCTCAGGCAGTAGATGCAGCAGGAGTCTATTCTGCTATTGATCAGCCCTGCTATCTCTTTTGCTGCACAAACACAACGGGGCCTGCTTTGGCAGGAATGTGTATTGGTGCCGGTATACAAGATAGTATCCATCCAAACGATACAAAGGATGATGCTAAATGGACGGAAGACTTTGTCTAGCAACCTTAGAGTGGATTTTAGTGGTCTCAACATTAGGTCTGAAATACCTATGCTCTCCTGAACCATATGCTCATATTCCAGTACAGTTGCCACAGCCTGAAGTTATCTGTCTGAAGTTATGGGGTCAGATTCTCAGTTGATATAAAGCAGCCTAGCTCCATTGACTTCAATTAAGATATTTATTTGTAGCGTGTAGTGTCTAGGAGTCCCAGTCGGGGACCAGGACCCCACAGTGCTAGGTGCTGTACAAACACAGAAATAGAAGTGTTATTTACCCCTTCTCATAACACAAGAACTAGGGGTCTCCAAATGAAATTAACAGGCAGCTAATTTAAAACCAAAGTATTTCTTCACACAACACACAGTCAACCTGTGGAACACCTTGCCAAAGGATGTTGTGAAGGCCAAGACTATAACAGGATTAAAAAAAGAACTAAATAAGTTCATGTAGGATAGGTCCCTCAATGGCTATGTTTATGGGCTTCTTCTTCCAGGTAGCTTCCCTTCCCCTGGTTTAATAAGTTATTTAATTGCTCACAGAGCCAAAACTTTGAGGTGGTGAAGTCACACAGAGCATGATTCAGCATTGCCCTGCATCAAATGCAGTCATTTATACCTGTGCAAAGTGGGTGAGAAACATTACCAAATCGGAATAGTAGTGACTTGCACGAGCATTGCACTGGTGCAAATGACTAAACAACATGCAAGACAATGATCAATCAGGCCGTGGGCCTCCAGTATCACTTATATTAAGGCTACTTTACACCACCGTGGCCGTATAATAAGGCCTTGAGAGGGGTGTAAATGTGACACACTGCCATGCTGATGTAATGTCGCCTTAGTGTAGAGAATCAGGGCAATAATATTGGCACTTATAAATTCTGTTCCACCTACTTAAAATTAAATAGTCCTCTCCTGTCTTGAATGAAACCTCTGACCAAAAGGGGTGTAATGCATCCCCCAGCATCTCAAGACATCTGCTCAGCCCTTCTCAGCTGATTAGGGAGACTAGGTTAGGCTTATCACAAGCCATATTCTATGAACAGAAGGTGTGTGAGATGCCAGGGACAGTTAAGGGCAGTGCATACAATGCGATAACGTGGGAGCGTCTGGCTTAGAGCAGGGCAGGAGGACACCCTTCCGAGAACCGAAAACAGTCTTGTTTATCTACAAGATCCAGCAGGATTTTTTTCTTCGTAAGCTACGTACTCTCCAGCCATTCAGGAACACACTATCTTGGAAGCTTCCCCCCCAACTTTTCACCACCAAACTCTCCTCCTAGTTGCATTGTTACAACCTCATTGAAGCAGACAATGCCGCGTAACTGAGAAGAGAATTTGGACCATTATGTTTAATTGGTGTGAGACTAATTGTAAGGCAATCCAGCCTTCAGAAGCATTACAACATCTAATGGCACGTTACAGGGCACATCCTTTGTGTGTATAAGTTTTATAGAAGATAATTATATTGCATGGCAATGAGAGAAGGATACCCACAGAAGCACTGGCTATGGTATTGAGGCATTCGCTTCAAAAGGCGGATTCGAACGAATGCATTGCATGCAGTTTAGGTACAGTCCCAGAGTCTCCAGGAATTAAAGATTCATCTTTAATTAAAAATTACATCATGTGATGAAACCTCCAGGAATACGTCCAACCAAAACTGGCAACCCTACACTTAGGCTATAACACCTTTGAAATCTTAGGTATATAATTCAACGAAAAGGAGCTTTGTGTCTGATTCTGATCCCCAAGCCCCCTTCTTGCCAGCCTTGTCCCAGGTTCGGACCATGAAGGAGCAAGAGTTTTCACTCAAAGGCTCCTGTTAGTATATTTTGTTCCCTAACACAGATGGAGTCTGATCTTGTGAAGTGCTGAGATCCGGCAGCCACCCCGAGTTACACCAGAGATACATTCGGACTTTTTTTAACCAGGTCTGGGTGAAAGATAACTGGTGAAGTTTCCAAACAGTCACATGAGCTTTTTCTTCAGTTTCCCCATATAAAGGTTCATACCCTCTTTGTTCGAACTGCAGGTCTGGATCAAACCCCGAATGCGAAGCTCATCAGAAGCCATTAAGCATCACCTGGTTTAAATTGCACAGAGATTGCACGTTCAGGTTGGTTTCTGCACCTAAATCCTCCCTATGCTCCCTGTGCTAGGCTTTCAGTTTGTAATGGAACACGAAGCTGGCTGTGATTCACCCAGTTGAAAGTTGAGCAGGGAACATTCTACCTGCCTCTGCTAATGACTAGTTATTAACTGCCCTATAGGCCTCCTCTTCCAATGAGGTCAATTAGGCCCACATCCTCAAATTCACTTAGATGCCTACCTCACATGGTATTTAGGTGCCTAGCTCCAAAGAGATTTAGACACCTAAATACCTTTGAGGATCTGGGCCTAAGAGACTTCAATGGGAGCTGGATAGCTTTCCAAGAAGTGCTTCTCTCTTCATTTAAATTTAAAAAAACCATGGGAGGCAGCTGAACATTTCCAGGGTCATATAGAATAGAGTTCATAAGGTACAACCCTATAGCCTCTGCATTCTCTGGTACTTCATCTATCAGGAGACAAGGAAAGATACCAGCCAGTTATTTACTGTCTTGGTGCAAAGAATCTCCCACTCCCAAGTAATACAAACTCATACGACTTGGTACTAGCAAGTGCAACTCCACTGAGATCAATGAACTTGCATTTGCTAACAGCCAAGTCTGAGGTACACTGTAGACTCTCTCTTTCTCCCCCACACCTCTAGGTTCTTGTTAAATCCCGTTCCTTCCTCTTCATTACACCTCTTCTGTCCGTGTCATGACTACTACCGTATGGCTTCCTCATCTCTGACTCCCCTGCATCTCCCCTTCCCAAAATGCTCTATCTGTGTTCATGGCCCTTCCCACCTCAGCTCTCACCTTTGAAACCTTTCTCTGGCTTCCTTTTTTTTCAGCACTAAATTTAATACCCTCATCTTCACCATCAAGGTCCTGCACAACCAGTGTTTTGCTCCATTGCTGGTCTGTTCTCTGTTGGACCAGAGTAAGTGGCCTCTCTTAATAGGAATTGGGCACAGGAACTGGATTGCTTAATCCGACATTGTCCCAATATGAATTGAAGGGGACACAAAGGGCAGTGATACACCCAGCTCTTTCTGAAAGTCTTCCGGGCATTACCTTTGATTCTAAACAAAGTCTTCCTCATGTAGCATGTGAAACAGTCGCCAAGGTAAATAACAAACAGGCAATTACAGAAGAAGAAAGACTCTAGGCCAGATCTTGCGACCCTTACTTATGCAATCACTCATTGCTCAAGATACCAATTTCCCTAGATTTTCATGAGTCTGCTCCCAGGAGCAAGGCATACTCCTTTGGTTAAATCTTGCAGGAGCAAGCCTTAGGCCAGGGCCATCTGAGACAAATTTAACTATGATGGCTGATTAACTGGAGAGGAAAATCAGCAGGGGAGAAAAGTTTAGTTGTACAGTCTGTGCCCTATTTCAGTTTCATAATGTTGGCAAATGCCATACAAACAAACAAAGGCATCTTCTGTTTCTTCGGCACGGCTTAATCCACTAACTCAAATAGCAGTGTAAAACACCTTTGTGTTTGTAACCCTCCTCTAAAGTGCTTCCTGCATTCCACAACTTAGATTCATAACAAAAAAAAAAAAAAAACAGCAATGCAAAACATTAGTTCTCTAAAAGACATAATTGCTGCAGGGAAAAATAGAGTTTTATCAATCATGTGATTCCCAGGTCATGATCCAGATTCTGAACTCAGTTACACCACCATAAATCTGGAGTAAATTTGTTGGCTTGATTAACCACTGCATTGCTCCAGATTTATATCACAATAATAGGTTTATAGCCTATGCACGTATAAAAAGTTGATCATCTAGAGTAATAGATCACACAGAGTAATAGATTTACACCAGAGTTCCATGCCTTTGAAATCAGTGGCGTTACACCGGCATAAACCTGAAGTAACTCAGAGGAAATCCAGCCTTCCTGACTGCTGTACAGATACTCCACATTTATACCAATGTAACTAAAATCAGAATATGGCCACACCACGAGTAGAAACCAAAGAGAGAATCTACACAATGCAGCTCCATTGAAGTTATGCAGCTAGATTCTATACCCATTTATACTCAGTAGCCCCAATGACTTCACATATGTAACCAAGGCTAAAAATTGACTAATGGACATTATTCCTGAGGTCCCACTGCAAATTATCTGAATTAATTTGTCATTATTTAGCATGGTAGATTAATATAACACAGAGAGGTTATATAGAACTGGGTAATTATACCCACTTTTGTATTTCTCCCTTAACCAAATCTCTTCATCACCTTGTCTTTCTGGTTTGAAGCCCTCAGGAAACATTGGGGAAGATGCAGCTGTCTGAAGTGGTGCCAATGACTCCAAGGCATATTGCCAGGACAGGGAATGCATGTAGAAGAAGTGACTCGTCTGAATGAATTTGCTTTTTTTTTGGTTTCTTTCTGCTGTGGTCCTCAATTTAGTTCTGTTTACAACTGTCGGAAGACTTAAATCCATAGAAATAAATGGGCTGCAATGGAGGAAGGAAAAGAACGATCAGTTTTAGGCACTGTATTAGTATTCAGAAAATCTGGGTTCAAATCTGGGACTTGCTGTGTGCCCTTGGGTGAGTCACTTCATCTCTGTGTGCCTCAGTTCCTCATCTGTAAAAATGGGGGTAATAAAACAAACCTTTTTCACAAGAGGTACAATCATTAGTGAGTAGGAGGTGCTTAAATTATCATTACAGTAATCAGGACCATGCAAGTATCTTAATTCATAGAACACCTACCACCCAACAGGTTTGGAACAGTCATAATTGTTCCTTCTGGCTTTACAATCTATATTAAGCAAAGAATGCCAGGCTGCAGGGGTAAGTTAGTCTGTGGAGGTGCCCATCTGGTTTTGGAACCAAAGCTCAAGGGAGATTAAGAAAAATATATAAAAATGCAGGAAGAGAGGATAAAACCAATGCTCTGCTTCCACCGCTGTGCACTGTCCTCCCTGTGCTGCCTCCTCCTTCACAAGTTTCCCTCTGACTCCAGTCTGACTCAAGTGACTGGAAAATGGTGACTTTAGATTGATCAGAAAGAGCACCCACACACGCAGCTCTGTGTTTCCAATCCTCCGCTTGCATCTATCTCCCTGCTGCTGTTCAGGCAGCAACCAGATATTTGGGCGGCTGCTGGTAGGATAGTGGATTAGCCACAGATATGTTACAAAGAGATAGGAGCCCACCCATACTGAATACACCTTGTCTCTCTCATCAGCCTCCTCAAGGAACAATATTAACAAGGCGTTTTTGTAGATGCAGCTTCTGCTTTGAAATAGAAAGTGGAGGGCCGTTCTGTTCAAACAGGGGACAGGGATCCAGAAGCATGGCACAGATTAAGTGAAAGCCTAAAACCTGACTCTCCTCACCTTTACCACCACAAACAGCATTTCACAGCTTGAAAACAGAAATAGGATTTTTCTCAACACTTCTCAAAAAATTACCCTCTCCAGGAATGATAATCTGGACAAATTATTTTTTCTCTTCAAGCTAAATCATACCATAGGCCGTAAATATCACCTACATCACCTCTCTACTTCTCCATTTTCCTCTTTTCTAACCTCTTTCTGGGACTGCTACTCTGGTGCTCTGCATCTTGTGCAGTATTTTACCCCAGTGCAAAAGGAGCGCCACATACTCGTCTATCAGAATGGCCCAGTTTGCATTGACATAAAGGACTTTCACAAAGTGTGGGCAATGGAGAATTAGGCCTTTATATTCAACCTCAACTCAGCCTCTGCTCCTCTCCATTTTAGTTCCTGTTTTTCTACTGTTGCTCTTCCTTAACTTTCAGGTGTCTGCTTTAGTAACCCACCCCACAGAAGTAATGAGCAGAGTCAATAATGTGACAAATAATCACCTGGCCGCTTGCATCAATGTCTGTTTATCTTTCTCTTATTTACGTGGCATATTATTCCTGTTTGCTAAGATGAGAGGCTGGGAACAATGCCTTACAACTTTCTCTTATGCAGTGTACTTTGTAGCCATGTTGGTCCCAGGATATTAGAGACGAGATGGAGATGGGTGAGGTCTTAAATAGGGGTCAGAAAGGAAAAATATGTGATGGTGGTTCTCCCAAGCTTCGCCCCTAACCCAAACCCCTCCCAGTCATGCTGCTAAAATGAGATGCTACTCAGCAGATGGTGCAGATCTTCACAATAGGATCGCTGCTCTCCTTTTTTGGATGCTATGATCAGGAATTTCAAATTTGCATTTAACTTGTCGCCATTAGGATTCAGACTTAAAGTGCCTTGGAATAAATGTGACATATATATATAATGGATTTGTACTGTAAATTTTGGTTCATGCACTAGACTGGGACTTAGGAGATCTGAGAGCACTGCCACAGACTCCCTGTGTGACCTCAGGCAAGTCACTTCATCTTGTGATCCAGTTCCCGGTCTATGAAATGGTGATAATAATACTCCTCTTCTCCCACCTTTCAACTGTTTTGTCTATTTAGATTGCAAGCTGTTCAGGGCAGGGACCATATCTCAGTATGTGTTTGTGCAGCACCTAACACAACGGGGCCCTAATCTCTGTTTGATCCCCCTACCCCCAGTGCTACTGAAATATAAATAATAATTGAAAATATGCCAACAAAAAAAGACTACATGCTCCTTAACGGCAGAGACTGTATCTTAAACTGTGCCTGGAAAGCACTCAGCCTCTTTAGAAAACCACCATACAATTAATTTGTCTGTGCTTCTTACCTGCTAGGGCTTCAAGCTGTCTGCAGACTCAGGAAGATGTGGCTGTACCAGTTACACTCAGGTCAGGTTTTAAAAGTTTGCTCCACAACTGTAAGGGCAGGAGACACTATCTTATTAAATGGAAGTTTAGAACCAAGAGCAGCTACTACAGCCACTCACGAAGCTGCAACAAAACAGGCCCAATTCGAACCCTGGTCAAGATTTGCTGACAAAGTAAAAGCTTCACTTTGGTTTTCCAACAAACGGGACGAAAGGAGGGTTTTTATATTTGACTGGTTTGATGGTGACTCTGTTTTCCCCCCCTCGCAGCCTTAGCTGTTGTTAACACACACTCTCTGTATGGAAAGTGAGTGTCAAAGGAATGCGCTCTGGTAAGCTTTTCCCCAGAGAGTTAATGGTTCCAGTAACTGCCTTCCTACCAGGTTCAGTTAGGAGTCAGCAGCAAAGCAGACCTGAGTGGAGCGCTGCTCCGTATGTGGCCTCTGGGATGATGGGTGACTCTCAAATTGCTTCCTTCATGTGGTATCTGCCAGTCACGCATACTTCAGCCCCCCAATCCCATCCCCACTGCCAGCCATACGTTGTAGCCACCAGTCCCACCCCCACTGCAGCCAGCCACCAGATTCATATAAATCTATGCACCTCTGCCTCATGTCTGTTCAGTCTGCAAAAGGCAAATAACCTTTCTCCCCTTTGCCATATACGCTACAGAGATGGGCCTAAACCAGGAATCCAAGCCAGCACTTCCTCGTCCTTCCAGATACAGTAAACTCTCGATTATCCAGAATTGGGTTAACCATGATGTGGATTAACCAGGATGTCAAAAAAAATGCACGTAACTCACAGGGCCAGCTCTGGCTTTGTTGCTGCTCCAAGTGCACACAAAATAACCTCCCATCAGAGCGCAGGGCAGCCAGTGAACCAATACCCCTTCTCCCTGGTGCAAGGTGGCTGATGAACCAACACCCCCCTCCCCGTATTTCCTATGGATGGTGATTATCCAGGATTTTATTAACCAGGATTAATTTTTTCCCTATCATCCTGGATAATCGAGAGTCTCTACTGTATGTTCTATAGAATAGGGATGGAAACAGTGTGTTTCTACAGCAGTTACTCTGGAAAACCTATAGAATTTAAATAGCGGATGAGAGGCTTTGAATAGGTTGTTTTAACCATTCTATAGAACTTTACAGCAGGAATGTTCTGTAGGACGGCTGAGAAAACCTACAGAAAGGAGCTCATTCTCCATTCAATTCCACAGGGTTTTTCTACAGAGAGAGAAACTTTCCCAAAGTGCAGACTGTTCCTGAACTTCACCTTTCAGACCCATCCTATAACAGGCTGGAATCCTAGAAACACCTATTTTCAGCCAATTTGCATGTGGAACTAGGTCCCAATTTTGTAGACTGTGCTCCTGCTCTGAGATATACAGAATCTTTGTCTCTGTGCAGTTTGTCAGAGGCAACTGCATTTCCTGTGTGGAAAAAAAAGAGAAGAAGAAGGGGAGAACAACAAACAATAGGGACCAGAGCTCACCTTAGTAAAAGAGCTGTGGCAGAAGAGATCACTTAATGCTGATATACACTAATATATGCTGGCATAGCTAACTACACTGGTGGAAACCTCTTGGGTAGCCATGATTCCCACCAGTGCAGCAGTATTTGCAACAAAGTTCACATCACATTACGGTGATACAAACTGATGCAGCTACACTAGTGGCTAAAATTCCTGTACGGACACGACCTAAGTATAATATTGTAGGAGAGGAAATAGTTATAGCGGCCCAGTTAGCCACTGTATCTATAGCCATCTCTATCTAGCACAGCTGTTTGACATCCTTATCAGATGACCCAATGAAGCCACAGCCCTTATGCTTTCAAGAGGATCACATGCTGATCATGCCTTTTAAGACTGTGAGATGCAGCCCATCTAAAAGTTTGCTCACATTGTTGAGCCAATGAGCCATCACAGCAGAAAGCAACCGCTGCTGCGCTCAAGATTTTGTGTCTCTCATGTCCTGGAAAAGCAAGGACAAGTGTCCTAGCTCCAGTCTCCCGTGAAGTTCTTTCAGTGTGCTGCCAGTATTTCTGATCCTAAAGTACCCACTTGCTTACTCAGCTGCTAAGTTCTCTGCTCACCATATTCACCTTGGATGAATTCCACCCCTGTTAGCACGTGATTCTTTATCTGTGCCAACAGGAGGCTTTGAGGGCTGGTTCCAGGCCCACCCTTCTGCTGAAGATAAGAAAACAACTGGCCTCCTTCATAACAGTCCTAAAAGAGAGAAAAGAAATGAAGAGGCTACGGAAATGAATTCATCTATCAGTCCTTGAGGTGACTATTAACAATGGGATTGTTTCCACTGACTTCATTGGGCTTTGAATCCATCCTAGTTGTAAGGCTTGAGGTGCACCGGCAGAGACAGTACCGGGGGGCGGGGGGGGTTGGTACTGATACTGCCTGTACTGCACCCATGCTGGGCATAAACAGATGAAGCAAGGATACCCAGCTGTCATTGCAGCACCTTTCATCAGCACTAAACCAAAAGAGTCTGCAGTCTGGTTTTCCCTGGGCAGTAATTCTTTCTGCCCTAGAAATTCCCACCGCTGTGGGTTAATTGCAGACTGCGGTGCTGCAATTCCATGCAAAGGTCCAATAGCTTTAGGAGAAAATAGCTTCCACTGAAAAAGAAACGTCCATAAACCCCTCAGTGCCAATTAACCAGGGGTTACAAGAATATCCCGATCCTGGTATGTCCAGTTTGGTTCACCAAAGAATATCACATGAGGTCTTAAATGAGATGAGGGTCACACTTATATCATGGTGCAATGTATGTACAGTTACTATATAAGGAGTTATGTATGCATACTGCACATACATTCCTAAGGTCTGTATCAAGGCAGATTTGATAATCATGTTTTCTGCCAGGCAAAAGGTATTTATGCATCTCTCTCTCCATCGGCGTGTAAATTAAGGTGAGTGCCGCACCCATGAAGATACACTCACTCAAGTATGACTTGGGGCTGGTCTCCACTGTGAATCACGTAGCTGCAGTTTGCGTATCTGCAGCCGACTTACCGTCCGTCCTCATGGCGGCAGCAGTCGGCGGCGCGCTCCCCCGTCGACTCCAGCTTGCACCTCCCGGCAAGCTGGAGTTCCGGAGTCGACGGGGGCGCCGCGAGCGATCAATGGCTACCCGCCGGTTCGGCGGGTAGTGAAGACATGTACTTAGTTGGGGATTAGTTCTGCTTTGAGCAGGGGGTTGGACTAGCTGACCTCCTGCGGTCCCTTCCAAACCTGATATTCTATGATTCTAAGTAGGGCTTTGCAGTGTGGTTACTCGGGCCCCATTTTGGCTAACCTGAGCGCTCAGACCCAGAGCTGATTCCCCAAGTTAACTCTGCAGTGAAGACGTACCTCTTCAGAGAAAGTGGTTCTACCAGCTGCCACTGGTTGCAGCCTTGGGAACAGCACACTTGGCATTTCTGAAGGATATTACATTAGAAAGGAATTACTAAACATAAGTTACTTAACCAAGGAACAGGCTTCCTTAGCCACTGGCATAAAATGAAAGGAGTTTCTGTGGCTGCCAATTGGTGAATGTCTGTGTAAGACGGAGAGATAGGTAGAGGCTTTGTCTGCGCTGCTGAGAAAAGGTGTGTTTTTACCAAGGGGTAGCTAGCATGCATTAGCTAGTGGAGATAAGGCACTTTAGTTTTACTGCAAGGTAAACTAGGCGAGGTCACCCCAGGCAGGAGGTACGATGCTGGCCTCGCCTAGTTTCCCTCATGGTAAATCTAACATGACTTCTCACCAGTGTGTTGTTACTGTGGGATAGCTAATGTGTGTTAGTTAACATCCGAGTAAAAACACCCCTTTTCTTAGCAGAGATGACACAGCCAAAGTGTGTATGAGAGAGATACAGATAGCGTGTGAGCTAGTATAAGAGAGAGAGACTGAGTGTGTGTATATGTGGGAGAGTAACAGCGAAAGTTAAAAAGAGAGGAAGCATGTAAGAAAACCTGCAGCCTTCAGTACTTTACCTCACTTCACTGAATCCCTCCATTATCTTTGCAATTCTATCTTGACTTAGAACCATTCCACTTTAAAAATGTGCTCACCTCAGAGCCACATCCGGTTTTCATGAGGAGCCCAGACACACCATCCCATTCCTGCACTCTTTCATACCAGGCTTGATCCTTTTAAACTGAGCTTCTCCAATGTTTAATGTGGCCAAGATTTTCCAAAGTGACGAGTGGTTTTTGGCGCCCAACTCAAGACACCTGATTTTCCAAAGCATGTGGATGCTCAGCACTGTCTGAAACTGGGCACCTCAAAATGTGGGTATCCAAAATGTCTAGTCACTTTTGAAAATCTTGCACTGTGGTGATAAGGGCTATATTAGCAGGTGATGATAGATTAGACAGGAAACACCTGATGACTCTAAGAAAATGCCAATAGTACTGATCTATCACAATTCCACTTCACTTCACATTGACACATGACAGGTCACTTACATCAGCTGTTCACGGCAATAGCTCCAAAATCTGATTTCCTGTGGCCTGTTTCAGCTCCAGGCAATAGAATGAGCTCAGCAATGGACACAGTAATGACCTGCAATAGAAGAAGAAATGAAGGGAATTACGTATACACTGCAGTAAAACAAGGCTACGCCGTGTGAGAAAGGATATAAAGCTTTCAGAAGAAGCTTTTGTTAGGGCTGGCTGGCAAGACAACCTAGCTCTGTGGCAAGCGTCAAGGCTACTCCTGCGAATAGTAGTTGCTTTAATAAAGATTGGTATTATTACTAAATGGAGGCCTTGTGTCCCCACTAACTTTTTCCATCGTTCGCTCATGTTTAAACTGGGTATAAAACACTAGCACTGGAATAATCGATCACACAAGGTGCAGAGCAATAGAAAGGCAAATCGAGTGAGTGTAAAATGTTACCATTATGATGTGCAAGTGAAGAATATGTCCCTCTCGCTTTTACAACAGAAAATGACCAAATGACTTTGGTGATGGAATATCCAATACAGAGCCAGATACTGGTGTGAATTGACATCATCTCTATTGACTTCCGTGGAGTTATGCTGATTTACACCAGGTGACTATCTGGACCTAGGTTTTATTTCTGGCTTTGCCACTGACCTTGAACATGTCATTGCCAACTCTGTGACTCAGTTTTCCCATCTGTACAACAGAGATAATGAACACATATCCACCTTTGTAACGTACGTTGAGATCAATGGATGAAAAGTTGCTATAGGAAGGATAAGTAGCTATAGCGTTGCAGTGTTCCAAGAAAAACTTAATCCTCAGTGAAGTTACAATATCGCGCACTATATAACTTGTTCCCTTTCTGGGCAAAATTTGTTTTGCAGGCATTTCCACTTTGAACCATTGGAGTTTTATATAACATTCTGTAAAAGGTGATGTCAGGACAGGTCTAAAATAATCCTGTATGCACATTAGTTCACATGCCCACAATTCACTTCACCCCAGGCCATTGTGATATAAGCATGTTGTTCATTCATGAAGATAAATTCCTTCCTGACCCACAGAGACAAGATGGGTGAGGTAATATATTTTTATTGGACCAACTTCTATTGGTAAGAGAAACAAGCTTTCAAGCTTGCAGGGAACTCTTCTTTAGGTCTGGGAAACTAATTCAGAGTGTCACTGCTAAATACAAGGTTGAACAGATTGTTTAGCATAAGGAGTTAAATCATATTTCAAGGGATCATTCAAGGTACACAGCCTCAGTACAGTATATTTCTTGTGAGCTGTACACAGAGTGGAAGTTTGTTATGAGGCTCAGTTTGGGCAGTGTTGTTATGAGGCTCAGTGCAGAGCTAACTACTACAGCAAAATGATTTCTGTGGACTAGTACATGCAGGTCCATGACCTTCCCAAATCAGATAATGAGCATAGAAACACAGTGTCCATATTACAATGACTGAGCAAGTTTTATTAGGCATTTTAATGCCCAGGCAAGTCAGTTAAATCATAATTGGTTTGAACTGGCAGTCTTACAAGCTCTAGAATTCTCTGCCTGCCACTGAGTGCCATTCAATATTCTTGCCTGTCTTTAAAAACTTTAAAAGGAATCAAAGGAATAGTTTCCAGTCTGATCCTAGCTCCTAACAGCCCCCACTGATCATTCTAATTTAGGAACAAAGGTACGAGGGAGCTGGTTTTTAGAGCATAAGATTTGTTCCATGGAAATGAGTAATTATTACAGATAAAGAGAAGCAAGACTATACATCTGATCTCAGCACACCCCCGAGAGCCATTCCCATCCTCACAAGCTGAAGAGAGTCAAATATAGGTGACTTGCTGACAAACTCTGTGCATCTGATTCTGCGCTCACTCTACACCTTGGGAAAACTCCACTGAGCTTATGCCCCAATTTAGCAAAGCACTGAAGTGGGTGCTGATCTGTAGGCCCCTGATTAAGTCCATCCCTACGCAGCAAAACACCTGACTAAGCACATGGTTAAAGCTGAGTAAGTGCTTTGCGGGAGCTACCTGGTATAAAACCAGTGTAAGGGAGAGGAGAATCAATCCCTGTATTCGCCCTCTGAGCGAAGTTCTCAGCAAGGTTCAATATGAATCATGATAAAGTATCATAATTAATAACAAGTGTCTATAAAAAGAGCAGGAAAAATTCCTGGATGCTTATTGCTACCTAACTAAACACGTATAATTTAAACAAAAGCAAAGGCCGCATGGTGTCATCGATGAACACCAGAGCTGTAGCCTGATCCAAAAGCCCTTTGAAGTTGTTGGAAAGACTCCCTTTGATCTAAATGGGTTTTGGATTGAGACTCTAGTCCAGGAATTAAAACATACACACATCTTTCTCCCAAACCTACAATACATTAAAAGACATAAATCCTGAAATAACAGTGATTTGAAAAGGAAACAATCAAAATCATGAAATGAAGTTGTACTTTGTGCGGAGAGAGAGTCAGTATGGCCGGAAAGGCTAAGGAATGAATGAGTCAGTATATGATAAAATCAATGCAGAAAGTTTGGTATTAGATGGGACCCAGTTAATCAAGAGCTTTGGGGTTGGTCTGTGTTTTAGGTTATTTTAGTTCACACGTTGTCTTATTTTTCATAAAGAGTTGACAAGAAATGAGCTTCCTTATCATAAACCAAATGGAACCAAAATATAATTAAATTGTTTAGAGAGTAAAAGTATGGGGGGTGGGACAAATCTGTAACTGAAAGAAACTGATTGTCAAATAAATAGATGAAAAGTCTTAATGTATGCCTCTAAAGGTTACTGGTCTCATTTTAAATAGCACAGCAGATGAGGACCACTGAGAGATCGTTATAATTAATAAGTATCTGTACTATGTTAACAATTAGCAAATACAGAATCTTTCAAATCATGGATGGCTCCGTAAAATGAAAATGGATTTTCACCAAATTTTCCTCCCACAAAATATACATTTTCAGGTTGAGAAAAGGCACGCTAATTTTTAGGATTAATTATTATATACTAATTAGTATTGTTATCATTATTCCTAATAATAGTATTGCATTACTGATTTTAAAACAGATACAAACTTAAACATTAAATAGCAACTAAATAGACAAGAAAATCCTCCCACCACCCCGATTCCTCCTTAACACTCTCATCTTCCTCTCAATATCACATCTGTGATCATGAGAAATTCAACGCGGATCTATGTAGGTATCTCAAGGAAAAACCAATGGTTCTTCTCATAGCTCTGGACAGGATACATTTCACAGCAGTGATTAATGCAGCCACTTTAAAGCTTCACTGCCACTTAGTGGTTACCCAAAGCTTTGCTTTCTTTCTCTGCACTGTGCTGGGATCGGCTCTGTTTGCATACAGAGTTTGTACAGGGATGACGGTGATCTCAATTCTTGTCAGGGGCAAAGCTGCGTCACTCTTTCCAATAAATATTTAATGTAAGAAGTGCCCCTACATCCATATTAAGGCAATGGACAGGTTCTGCCATTGATCTTCTGTGTAACTTTGAACAAGTCACTTCACTCCTCTCTGTCCTCTCTCAACCTTTGTCTGTCTTGCCTATTTAGATTGCAAATTATTTGGAGCAGGCACTGTCTTTTACTATGTGTCTGTGCAGCAGCTAGCACAATGACTCCCCGAGCTTCGTTACGACCTCTAGGCACTGCAAATAATAATCTACGTGGTCTCATTTTACAGAGAAGCTGGGAAGCTTCAGCTCTCATTGAAGTGACCCAGGGCCAAATTCTGTTTCCATTTACGCTGATGCAAATTCACAATGACATCAGGAAGTTATGTCCAATTTACATGAAAGAAAGAGCAGGGTTTGGCCTTTACTGTGTAATACGAGATGGGCCAAACCTGAAATATTTTGTTCACAATGCCCTGAACTGTGGTGTGGAGAAAAAAAACGAATCCTAGACCCAAACTACGTCAGGTTTTACTTTTGTGACACTCAAAGCTGATGGCTGACGTTTTGCAAAACTAATTGTTTATTATTGAGGTGGAAGAAAACCAAGACTCTTCGCCTGAACTCCTCCCCTACTCTGGCAGTCATGATCAATTGGAATTTAGACCCCTTTTGGTTTAGAGCCTGGGGTTTGCAAAATTAAAATATGATTTCTGAGGTTTTGCACAACCAAAACCCAGACTCCTGGGCCCATCCCCGAATTTAGTCTGTTTGTTTCTAACTGCACAGTAACAAACAGAGAAGGGTTGAGGACAGAATTAGACTACTTCCTTTCTACCATTGTTCCAGCAAATATCATCAGAAAGTTGCTAGTGTCTGTTTTGTAGCTCCCGTGTTAGCAGGTTAATTCATCACATGGCATAACACTAGGGGCTGGAATGAAACACAAGTTCTTGGCAGACAGACAAGGCCCCTGGGAGGGCTGGGAATAAGACCACCTATACTACCAGAGACCACTAACAGCAACACTTTAACTAGATAAACATTGCTGCTAAATCATGTTTCTTTCCTACCAGCATGGATCAGAGGAGAGAAAACCTTATGAGGCTGTTACGGTAGTCAGCCCCAGACCTTGTTTTCCTATCTGCACAACAAAGATTAGGAATAGAATTCACCTTTCTTAGTGTAAATCAAGATTTGGTTAGGGAGGTTGAGCTGTCTCACGGGATGGGGCTAGGGAACTTGTCACTGACACGAGGGTCAGAAGAGGACAGGAAGATAGCCCCTTCCCCAAGTTTATCTGCCATGGCTGGGAATTAGACCAAGCCAGAAGACAATGGAGGACATGTGTGCACTCATGGAGCGAAGGCTGCTGGCATAACATCCTGGCAAAGTTTGTGTCACTCTCCCTTCTAGTGGCTGTTCTACTAGGGGATAATAGTTTACTACTACTACCACCCCCAAATGGTTCTCCTTACCTCAGATGGTAGTGTTCAGTGCTGTAGTGCGGAAGCTCCTCAGTGAAAACCCTGCTGCTGAACCATAGGGAGGGTTACTATGTGGCCCATGTGCAAACCCAGCCCTCACTGTGGTTTGACTCTTTTACATAAGCAAGGCTGGTGGTAGAGGAGAAAATGACAAAGTAGCCAACAAAGAGGGACGGGACAAGGCAGGCTAAGAAAAAGAAACACGGAGTGATGCTGAGGTTGTGACACAGCCATATATATATGGTGGTTTCTACCTTAATGTGTCCTAAACTCAGGGCCTCATGTAATCACCATTGCTGAATTCACACAAGCTCTTAAGAATACTGTGGGTGCTGAATCTGCATTGAAAAGACATTTTCCAGGTGGCTGATTGGGAGGAATTTCAGAAATAAATTGTAACAAAGCCGTTCCTACGTGCTGACTCCTTTCTATGAGGTATCACCTTGCAAAACCATCGATCAACTCACCGTTGCTTGGCACCCAGTGCTGAATACATACTTGCACTACATGAATG
Source organism: Sternotherus odoratus (assembly GCA_032164245.1). Taxonomy (NCBI): domain Eukaryota; kingdom Metazoa; phylum Chordata; order Testudines; family Kinosternidae; genus Sternotherus; species Sternotherus odoratus. Next base: position 9,988,633 of record JAVMKO010000020.1, read on the forward strand.
GGGAACGATGCCTTATGTGTCAAGGCTGTAGAGTCCAGCGGCAGCACAGCAGCAGCTGGTTTTGTCCCGCTTCAAGCAGCAGATCTGAGATGGGCTTCAACCTTTGGAAAGAATCAGAGAGGTAGCCGTGTTAGTCTAAGTTCTTTGCAACCGCATGGCTTCATACAGGTTATCCTTTCTCTCATACAGAGCCGTGGGTATCTCCAAGATGCTGCTGCTTCATAGCAAATGGCTTAGCAGTACCAACCATGATTTAAAGGTGGCTAATTAGAAAATAGAGAAAGTGTTCAACCTCTAGATCATCGGTTCAATTCCAGACTATGTCAATAGTATCCTAAAATTGTTAGCATCTGATGGTTGTTCAGTGGTCTGTCTGAATTGGTGGGTCTCATTTTATGTATGAGTATATTTCCATAGTCCTTCTGGTGGGCAGAGATACCAAGGATACGAATCCATAAAGACGGTCCTATCTTTTTACCAAGAGAAGACATGTAATGTGAGCACTGCCTCCCCTGTTTTGAATTAGATACATTATGATCTTCACCCCTGCTATAAACTGTATCTAAGTGGCAACTTTATTATTGTTATTTATTGATATTACAATAGCACCTAGAGATCTCAGACCAGAGCAAGGCACACAATCCCTGCCCTGAACAGCATAAATCTAAACAGACAAGATGGACAAAGGGCTGGAGCGGAAACAGAGGCAGAAATGGTGAAATCACTTCCCCACGGTTACACAATGAATTTTATGGTCAGACTGAAAATAAAACTAGGTTTTCCTAGTCCAGTGTCCTATCCACTAGATAACACAGTCTCTCCAGTTTTATATATCAATTTCTCGTACCCATCTTCACCAGCCAGCACTGCCCTCTCAGTCTACAGGTCACCCTTTTGGGGAAGACTGTGCACATTGGTAAGGCAGCATGAATTTGTGAACAGCAAAAAACTGGGAAAGAAACCATAAGATGCGTACCACAAGGATACTGTGCCTTTAAGAAATAATTAATGGCCTCCAATGCCGAGCAAGGGGAAGTGAGTAATTTTCATAATTGACCAAGTGTGGAGGAGATTTGCCAAAGTGTCTCCGAGAGGGTAAAAGTGCCGGGATGTCATGTTTAGCGACACCACAGAAAAAACAGAGGGAGGTCACTGTGTCAATCTCTTGCCCAGCAAAGATGGAAAAGCAGCTGAGTACACAACCCCATCCCAGGCAGTCATGCAAATAGGTAAGAATGGAAACAGTGTTTAACTGAAAACATGATCTACACACATGTAAAGGAAACTTTCACTGCCCTGAAACTATCAACACTGGCATGTTTCATGTTGATTGTAAATTTAAAACATATTTAGCAGGTTAATAGTGCCTTTCTATAGTGCCTTCCACCTGAGGATCTCAAAGAATGTTAATTAAACTCACAAATTCCTTCAGATGTAAGCAAGGGATATTTAGGGATCTACCACTGGAATGTAGCCACCTCTGGAATAGAACAGGATGGCTGATTAATACAGCACAGTAAATGTTGCATAATAGATTAGTGCAAGAAGTGAAGAAACTCTTATCGACCTGAAATTGTATATTGAATGTAGGTTGGCATTTGGCTCAGATTAAATTGCAAACGCTTTAGAGCAGGCTGTCTGAAGAATGATTTGGGTCTCTAGGCATTCCTGCAATATAAGAAATAAAATACTACTAATAATAATTAGTAGCAGGGTTAATATTCAAACACATTCAGAAAGTGCACTGGGACCTTGAATGACCACAACCTGGCTGGATTTTGTTTGCATTTAAATGGGTTTCTACCAGGGCCCAAGGGGATGAAATTAGGCTGATGCTCCAGCCCATTATAGAACCATCTGGATAGGTTTAGTGTAGATGCCAGTGCACTGTCTATCCTAGAGCTTCTACTGCTGATACCACTATTGGAGCTGCATCAGTGGAAGATATAAAAAAAAAAATCTACTGTAGAGCCATCTTTTGTGAAAGATTCAAAACTACATGTCCTCTAATGGGGGCTGAAAAAGCTCCTACTGCAGTTCTCTGATCTTCAATGAGTCCTTCAGCAGAAACAGGGAAAATGAGACTTGATATTCCTGATATATACATTAAAAATAGGAACCAACTAAACCCATAAACCAACTTGTTTCAATATATTTAAATAAAGATCCAGCTAAAATGGTTTCCAGTCCTGAGTGGCCAATTTTGTAGACAGGAACAAATAATGGCCCCAATCTCATCAACATTTATTAATTTAATTAGCAGAAAACTGAAATATTTTTGCATCATATATAACCACTGAGTGGAATTACTCACATACTTAAAGCTAAGCATGGGGGGTGCCTGTCAGATTGGGGCCCATATGAGAGCAGTGGTTAAAATTATTTTGTAAACTAGACTGAACTATTGCTGGCATGTACAATCTCTACCAGGATTTATATTTTATATTGTAAATGTTAACATTACCCAAAGCCAGGTTTCACAGAAAAATTGACCTCAAGTCACTTCTTATCAAAATAAGACAAACAGCAGATTTTAAATGTTATGCAAAAATCTTTTATCTCTTTTAATTAGCAGGCTCCACAACCTAAATTACTGGCTGAAAGAGCCCTTGGCATTACCAGTAAATAGATGTGAGGAGAAACAGACACACTTTATCAGATACATTCCAATCAGGGGTGTGAACTTTTATCCTATCAACTCAGACATATGTGAACAGTCCAGTCCAATCTCCTGTACTCAAGGCAGGAGTATGTAATAAGTAGAACATTCCTGACAATAAGATTAAGGAGACAATGCAGTGGCAATCCTTGTCTTTCAATGTTCTGTTTCTTGGCTCCATTTTAATGATCTGTTAGACTGTGGAATACAATAGAGCTGCATCCACTGATATTTACCTGAGTGTTTGTTGCATATGAAATTGTTTAATGTTTTTACCCAAGGATGGATTTGGAGATAAAGACCAATATCAAGTGTTCATAAAAACTAAGCAGTAAAACTTCTTAAAATGCATTTATGAGGACTATGATTTTGTTAAGATTGCATGTGGATTTGTGACTGAAAAGTATTCCAGTCTATCAGTCAACATGCAGAAATAAAACAATCTATAGCCAAAGCATTCAAAAGTGTGAGCTGAATCCTGCAAATACATCCCCACAAAAAACAACTCCCAGGTGGAAGTGTTTGTAGGATCAGGTCCAAAGTGTGCAGGATGAAATCCTGGCCCCACTAATGTCAATAGCAAAACTCTCATTGACTTCAAAGGGGGCAGGATTTTACCTGCAGTGTACTTCAAAGTGTGCAGTGCCTTCATTGTGAAGACTCCAGGATCAGGCCCAATGTTTTTACAAGTGCAGTGCCACCATCCTGCAACATTTGAGGGTTCAGTACTTTAAAAAGCTAAATAAATATACATTGGGGGGGTCAATGAGCAGCCCCCTGTTGGTCCAGCATGAACCCCTACATGAGGGGCAGTTAAATATCCACTTAATTATTTGCCTGGATCGCTTACACAGAAGCGGCCCTGCCATAACTAAGCCCCCACTATACCTGACCCTAGCCATGGCCAGTCCTCTGCTAGCCAGGCTCCCATCATCCCTGGCACTAGCCAGATTCCCATCATGCTTTACCTTAGCCAGACTCCTAGCTCACACCTATTTCCCATGATGCTTTGCCTTATCCAGGCTGCCAGCTCACACCTAGTTCCCATGATGCTTTACCTTAGCCAGGCTGCCAGCTCACACCTAGTTCCCATGATGCTTTGCCTTAGCCAGGCTGCCAGCTCACACCTGGTTCCCATGATGCTTTGCCTTAGCCAGGCTGCCAGCTCACACCTGGTTCCCATGATGCTTTGCCTTAGCCAGGCTGCCAGCTCCCACCTAGTTCCCATGATGCTTTGCCTTAGCCAGACTCCCATCATGCCTTGTTTCCCTATCCTAGCCCCCTTCTCAGCCACAGCCCAGCCTCTGGCCACGCCCCCAGCCCTACGCAGACCAATCCTTAGCCCAGCCCCTTCCCCTTGCTCCTCCCCCTTAGCCTCTCGTGGCTTCCTGAGTGATTGTCGGCGTGCTTGCGTCACGTCCGGCGTGCGGGACCCGGAAGTGGGAATGGTTGCGGCGTCGCTATGCGCCGCGGAGGCGCCGGGGTCGAGACCAGCAGGTACGAGCAGGGTCTGGGCTGCGGGGATGGGCGTTGGGGGTTAGGTGGGTCCCTGGGGAGGAGGTTGGAGGGGGGGAGGAGAGAGTCCCCTCGGTTTCCTCCCCCACCTAAGCATCGGTGGGGAAGGGTTGTGGTCCAGTGGCTAGAGCAAGGGCCTGGGGGCCGGACGCCTGGGTTCCTTCCGTCCCCTGGCTTGGGAAAGCAGTGGGACGAAGGGGGGCTGGGACTCCTGGGTTCTATGCTCGGTTCTAGGATGGGGGGCGGGATTGGGAGGCCGGACTCCTGGGTTCTGTACTTTGGAGGAGAGGGAGCTGGGACTCCTGGGTCCTTTCCCCAGTTCTAGGATGGGGGCCCGGGGATTATAGCAGGAGGGACTGGAAGTCTGTCCTCCGGGGTTCTCCTCCTGAGTCTAGGAGGGGGGGGGGAGGTCTAGGGAACTAGAATGGGGCCGGAGCACTGGGAGCGAAGACTGCTGGGGTCTGCCCTGATTCTGCTCTGCAGCTCAGTATGTGACCAACTTGGGGCCAGTCACTTGCCCTCTCTGTGATGCAATGAGTGAAGGTTATAATTGTTGCTTGTGAAAATGTTGATGTTGGAAAGGCCTATATAAGAGCTTGCCATTATTATCCTATCTTTTGGGCTGGTCTACACTACCAGTGAAGTCAGTGTGACTTACCTCACTCAGAGATGTGGCAAGGACACTCTTGCAAAGGTGGAGTCCTTATGCTGACGGGAGAGCACTTTCCTGCCAGCATAGCACATCTTCACCAGATGTGCTACAGAGGTGCAGCTGCATTGGGGTAGCCACGCCAATGTAGTGCAGTAGTGTAGGCTTGCCCTAAGCAGTAGTAATGTTTCTGAGCGACTGTCCTTGCCTTGGTAATCAAACCATACTCTGCACTGTGACTCTATAGGTTTGCATCATGTTACTTTCCTTAATACAGAATTTAAATTCCGTCATTTGGGTCAGTAGCGTTTATCTGCTTCCCATTGCTAAAGGCCACACAGACCTTGAAATATTGATATTTCCAGGCTTCCACAGTATTGAAGGACACAGTTTTACTGAATGCAGCATTAACAGAGGATTGGCTGTTGTTCTGACCTAACTCTTTGTTGTACAGCATCTCTGTTGTACAGCATGTCTGCTAGAATAATTAAGGCTGGCTGATGTATCATTTTGTAAAAGAGACTTTGAAAACACACATTCAAGGCAGTGATGCACTTGCTATGTGGATTTCTGAACTGATGGAGAAAATGCAGCTGAGGAACTAGGTCTCACAAAGTCTTTCAAAAATAGTTCTTCCTTTATTCCACTGAGTTTCTGAACCAGAGTGTTTTTTTAACCTGTAATCTGGATTTACTTATTCATTGATTGAGATGGTGGTTCGAGTAAAACTGGGCACGTGACCATAAATAAGAATCATACATCCAACATTATTTTGAAATAGTAACTTTTCACTTATTTAATAAAAGAGCATTGTCAATAAGGAAACCTAGACAAATTTTAAAAAATATAAAGCGAAAGAAATCAAAAATAGTTCTGGGTATTACATATGCCTGATAGTTTCCCTGGCAATTTGTGGTTTCAAAATTATGTTTACATGGTTTTAATGTTTCTCTCCATTGTTATTGTTTGAAGCCCGCACAGACATGACATTGACTATATGAAAGGTGGTGTCAAATGGGAAAGTAAACTGAAAAAGGTGTATTTTTCTTTCCCTCGGTTGTGTTATTTTTAACAATAGGAGATACAAACATTTCTGATATGTGATTTTTAACTGGTAGGTTGCCTCTGTTGAAAAGTGTTAACGGTGGTGTGGATCAAATTCCAATTTAATTATTCAGATTTTGTCCTTAAATTCTCCCTGCAGTTGCAACTTGATTCACTGCTCTTCAGCACCACCTGTCTTGAGCTTTCTATATGCTGTTGCTGTGCATTGTTACAGCTGCTGTGTTCCATCTCATTGGTGGTTGCATTTCAGGGGTAAGTGATCCATGCATATAATTCATATAGTATATATTTAGGGCTTCAGTCTCGCAGTGTGATTTGTGTGGGTGTACCGGTGCGTCCGTATGGGATCCCATCAAATGTCTGTGCAGATCCTGTTGCAGTATTGAGACCTGTATTTGTAAAGTGCTTTGGGATTAATTGGAAAGAGATCCTTTATTTAAGAATATTAATGAAATGTAGTCCTGGATTTATTGCTTTTTGTGTTTGAAATGTTGAAAAAATCCCCAAGAAAAATACAGTTGGGATTATTTATATTTGGGGGATGGCATTCCTGTTGGTGATTTACAAGAGTGAAAGATAAACTCCTCAAAATGAGCTTCTCTACCAGATAGGCTGCAAGGAGTATATAAAACTAATCCCAATAGACGTTTGACTTCATTTGGGCTCCTGAATTATAGCATTGGAGTCTTGGTGAGAATATCACTTTTTAACATAACTAAAATCCTGTGTTCTACAGGAATAGAAGAACAATGGCTTTGAGGAGGATCCATGTGCCTTATAAATCTGGGATTTCTGGATGATACTAGAACACAAGCTGATTTGCCTGCCCGTCTGCCCTGATCAGAGTATCCCAACATGGGAAGGTGAGCTTCTAAAACTGATCCTCGATATCAAACAGCTAGAGTTGCAGTATGATGAATACGGGACTGCAACCCTAGAAATCATGAACTCCAATCCCTGCTCAGAGGTTTGAGTGCCTCTGACTCTGGGCATCCACTCAACCTCTTTCCCCCCCATCCCCACATATTTCTGTAATGGGGATGATACCACCCACCTCAGGGGGATGTTGAAGATTAATTGGTTAGTTATTTGGAAACTGTTCTGAAAATGAAAAGTCTTGGATCACATTTCTGATGAATGTGACTATGCAAAGCTAAGAATAAATGCAGAATTGAGGTGTTAGAATTAAAAAACACTTACACTGCAACACCATCCTTCGGAGCACAACAGATTGAGTGCCACGAAACAATGGTACTAAAGGAAAGTAATTACAGTGGAATTTAATATAGCTCAGTTAAAATCCAAAGTAAGCTATATCATATTGCCTTTATATAAATTTGTGGTACGCCCGCATCTTGACTACTGTGTGCAGATGTGGTCGCCTCATCTTACAAAAGCTATCTTGGAATTGGAAAAGGTTCAGAAAAGGGCAGCAAACATGATTAGGGGTCAACGGCTGCCATGTGAGGAGAGATTAATAAGTCTGGGACTTTTCAGCTTGGAAAAAAGACAATGAAGGAAAGATATGTTAGAGGTCTATAAAATCACGATTGGTGTGGAGAAAATAAATAAGTATTCTTTACTCCATCTCGTAACATAAGAACTAAGGGTCACCAAATGAAACCAATAGGAAGCAGGTTTAAAATGAAGTATTTTTTCACACAATGTACAGTCAACCGGTGGAACTCCTTGCCAGTGGATGTTGTGAAGGCCAAGACTATAACGGGGTTCAGAAAAGAACTAGATACATTCATAAAGGGTAAGTCCATCAATGGCTATTAGCCAGGATGGGCACAGGTGGTGTCCCTACCTTCTAGTTGCCAGAAGCTGGGAATGGGCAATGGCGTGGATCATGTGACGTTTTGCTGTTCAGTTCATTCCCTCTGGGGCACCTGACACTGGTCACTGTTGAAAGACAGGACACTGGGCTAGATGGACCTTTGGTCTTAATCAGTATGGTCGTTCTTATCAGAAAGGGTTTTAACAGTTTTATACTCAAAACTCATTCTGATATGTATATACTAATGAGCCTTATGAAAGAAGCTTTTGTTGCTCAGCTTTAAAACTTGTGCATGGCTTCTGAAGCAGAAATTAAGAACTATAAAGTTTTGTGTAGTGGATTAGAATGCTGCATGTGTTAAACACTTGCCCAAGAATCGTTGTGAAAATCTGAGAGGAGAAACATTTTTTCCATTTCCTTATTTGTGTTACTAATATAATATTAAATTACTTTTTGTCACTTACTACTGTCTTATGTCTTTGGGTTTTTCATTTTTGCTCTGCTTGTACAGGGAAGTAAGGCTGTTGGTTTAATACCCTGTTTCATTACCTATTTTTCATGTACTATCATAGTGCTGAAGTATTTGGGTTTCCAGCTCATTTGTATTTTACGAAGGAAAAACCTCTGTTAACACTGGATGTCATTGAAACATAAGCAAAACCTGAGTTGGAGGCCTATGCAACATTAAGATTTTGGTAGTTAAAGATGGGGGGGAGGGGGAAGAGATCTGTTTGATGACTGAAATTGTAGGATGCGTGTTCCAACAGAAAGGTGTTTGTTGGCACAAACTTTGTTAAACTTGTGATAATTCTTCAAGTTTTGAGCATTCCGGGTGTGATCTTGATCCCACTCAATTTTTAGTGTAAGTTTATTAAGAACATGAGCAGGTCCTTTGTCCATACCTTTAAAGTTGGAAGTTCATTTAAGTATTTGTTCAAATTCTTAGCCAGTTTTGGGAAGGCTTAGCTCTCTGCTGTTCGGATGCATTTCAAGCAGTCTGTCTCCTTTATGAATTTCAGGATCAGCATCTCCTGTTTGTTTCCTGCTTCCTGGCACTTCAGCATCTCCCCAGTGGGGTGTCCTCGTATACTGAACACCACTTTGCGACAAATTATTGTCATTGGACTACTTGCTGCTGCTGGCTCCTTGCTTTATTATTCCCTTGTCATCCGGAATAAATATGGGCGTTCATACAGGGATAAAAAGTTTCACAGGTGAGAAGGCAAAAGTGGTTGGTGGTTTTTTTAGTTTGGTATATCAAATCACATTTTTAATACAAATATATAAATAAAACCTTGTTCCCAATAGACTTTAGCCACTTTTTCTTCTAGATACCTTGCTCGAGTGACTGACACTGAAGCTACAGATACCAGCAATCCCAATCTGAACTATGGCATCGTGGTAGACTGTGGCAGCAGCGGGTCTAGGATCTTCGTGTATTGTTGGCCAAGACACAATGGCAACCCGCATGATCTGTTGGACATCAAACAAATGAGGGACAAAAACAGAAAACCAGTGGTTATGAAAATTAAACCAGGTATGAAAAACCCTAATGTTCAGTCTTTTTTTTTTTTTTTAAACAGTTGACTAGCTAACCCAAAGCAATTTTCAAGATTCATAGTAAAATCCCAAGGTTTCATTTTTCAGAGGAGAGCTGACTTCCTTTTTTATTTTGAACTCCAGTAGATACAACTAGTCTCTAGGCATATTTGAATAAGTAGGTGTATTTAAAAAACAGCCTTTTATAAGGGCCTCAGAGTAATAAATAGAACAACGTTGCAATTTTATGAAAATTATCTTAATTTAAAAACCATCTGAAAATGAAGCTTTTTGAAGTGTTGCCATAATGTACCGTAGCTTGCTCCCATCTCCAGTCATAAAAATAATTATGCTAGGTTTGCAGAGAAAATAGGGTTTTTTAACTTCAAAATCAAAAACTGTTTCTCGCTGTCTAAAAAGTCAGTTGGAATACAACCAACCAACCTATGTACATCTTTTAAAATATCTTAGATGCAAGTGTAAATCAAGGAGTAATAAATACTTCATATTTAAGCATATCAATAAAGCAATTCTTGCTCAGATTATTTAAAATTGCTACATATCAAATTATATCTTAATGGCTGAATTGCAGTGGCTTCCCAAAGGACTGTGAAATGGACAACTACATTATTGTAGCTCTCCATCGATTTCATCTGTGTTTGGTTTAAAAAAGTGCTTTATTGAGCTTTACAGTTTGTTATAGTGCTGCCAATGTGGAGGTAGGAGGTACCTATAAACATCACAGAAGGAAATACTTCTGGTGACAGTGTAACTAGTACTGTGATGATCACAGTGAGGCTTGAAACGAAGTCTGTACTGAACACTTGAGTTCTATTAATATTTACCTAAACACCACAATGAACTGAAACATCTAGAAATGGGAAAAGGGTGAGGTAAACTGCATTTCACAACTTTAGTCACTACCTTATATTGCTCCAGCCAAAAAAAATTACCATCAATTCTTATAAGGGTTTTATGTATATAGCATAAATTCTTCTGTATTTTGTACTTGGTTTGTGCCTCACATTGACTGTTAGCTGGAAAGTTATTAGTAGGGCAAGCCTTTATTTTAGTTTTTAAGGAATTGCCTTATACACATTAACTGATTGTGAGCCCTTTTCTTACGAAACTGGTTAGCGGTTGCAATAGTTGATTTTATGTAAAAAATAATTACTTTTAATCTTCAAAGCCTGTGATTTTTTTTTTTTTTAAGCAAGTTTGATGCTTTATGTGAAAGCAACTTTTACCTTACACTTGGCACTTCCTCATTCATCTGTCTGTTTCTCTAGGCATTTCAGAGTTTGCTAGCTCTCCTGAAAGAGTCAGTGATTATATTTCTCCACTTCTGAACTTTGCTGCAGAACATGTGCCCCGTGCAAAACACAAAGAAACTCCTCTCTATATCCTCTGTACTGCAGGGATGAGAATCCTGCCTGAGAGGTGAATAGGTACCTTAATTCTGTTAATACTTCGTTTAAAGGTCATAGTGTGCTGAGTAGTTTTTAACCAATGTTCAAAATGTTTGTAATTTTGCAGCCAGCAGAAGGCAATACTAGAAGATCTGCTCACTGATATTCCTGTGCATTTTGATTTTCTGTTTTCGGACTCTCATGCAGAAGTTATTTCAGGGAAACAGGAAGGTAAGTTAATGCTGTAGAAGAACAGTTTTAAAATATTTTTATTTCTTTCCAGTCCCATTTTGTTAAATTCTTTATTTGTGACTGCTTTTTTTGTCCAAATGTTTTGTAAGTTAAGAGATCTTGTGTCTCAACAGCAACAGAGATTGTTTTGCATGCTGGTCAAAAGCAAAAAAAGTCCCAATAATTTATGAAAAATGTCATCTAAATTCAGGCATAAGCGTCTGTTTTTTCTCTTATTTCTGACCTCAGCAAGAGTCTGATGTAATTTAAAAATTTGCCTTAAAGAATGACTGAACTACTGAATGATTAAACTATTGAACTAGGATTTTATGAGAATTGTTTGAAAATTTTAGGTCATAAAAACTGTTAAATTTTGAAGGAATACTTATAAAAATGTTTCTTCATCTAACACAGTTGACACAATGTGCTAAGAGATGAAATGAACATAAAGCTTATTGAGGGAGACTAAACTGTAATAGGTTTTTTAAAAGGTACCAGGTGGCTTAAGTTTTACAAATTTCCCCCCCCTCCCCCCCCTTCCTTTTTTTTTTTTATGCTTCTAGGAGTATATGCGTGGATTGGCATCAATTTTGTTTTGGGACGATTTGAACATATTGATGATGGCAAGTATATTAATTACATTTTAGAAGGAACTTCCTGTAGACACATGGGGGGGCATGAAGTGCCAGATAATTATTTTTTAATGAGTATTGTCAAATAGGCTGAATGTGTGTACTGAAGCACACCAGTTGCACACTACGCAAAGAGAAATATCTAAATTTCACATGACTAGTCTAGTGAGTCATGTTCAATATTAAAATTTGTCATTAACAATACAGCAGTTCAATGGAAGGTGCTCTTTCTCTTTGAGTTTGATATTGCTTAAGATCCCATCCCAAATGTATTTCTCAGTAGTGCCAGCTACCCATTTTGTGTTCCAGAGGATGATGCAGTAGTGGAGGTGCATATCCCTACCAGTGAGAACAAGGAAGCCATCATTCGTAAGAGGACAGTGGGTATTCTCGACATGGGCGGTGTGTCAACTCAGATAGCATATGAAGTCCCTAAAACTGTAAGCTTTGCCTCTTCACAGCAGGTTATTATCTGTACAAATTTCCTTGGTTTTTTTTTTTCTTGTTTTTAACCCATATCCATTGGTTTTTGTTTCATTACATCACATCCCAAAACCAAGCAAGAGAAGACGTCACCACGAGTCCCTCATCAGCTAAGCAATTCATTTGTGTTTTGTTCATTTGGAAAAAAAAAAATGTTGATAAAGCATGGTGGAACATTCATTTGTACAAGTATTTAATTTTTTTAATTGGCTTTTTCTAAGCAGACTTAAAGTTTTCATGCAAAAAGTTGTGTAGTTCCCGCGTGAGAAGGGAGCTGTATTTATTTGTCATGTAATTTCCCTTGATAAGCTAGAACATGGGATATTGGTCAAAGTAACAGGTCACCGTATTAAACAAAATGTGCTATGTGCACTACACAGTGTATGTGCTGTGGAAAAGACGAGGACTAACTTGTTTCTAAATTTCAAATGGAACCATATGACTTATTTTAATCTCAAAAGTATGTATTGATTTTTAGGGGAAATCCTGAAGTCTTGAATAAGGCAAACTCCCATTGATTTCCTGGGAAATTTGCCAGAGGAGCGACTGTATAAGAACCACAGGCTTTGACCCACAATACACTGTTAAAACTAAACAATTTTTATTTAAGCAGTCTGTGAACTTGCATTTTTACTTGTCTGAACAATTGTACTAGCAAGCACTGCCTCTTCAGATAGAGGGAAGAATTCTCCTCTTAACTCAAAAGATCTACTGTAATATTCTTCTCCCTCTCCCTACACACATCTATGGGATATTCCCATATGTAGGAAGAGGATACTGGAGTGGAAATCTGATAGACTTATTTAAAAACTTGGAATTCAATACTATTGTTAATGGGGGATCATCTTAATTTTTGGAATGCATACCATCTGGGCTCCTTATTTTATTACAAGTCTTTGACCAAGCATTTAAAGTATAAATGTTTCAAAAATGGAACAGGGGGAGGAAACTATTTGTGCTATTAAAAAAAATAAAAATTGTCCCCTGAACTAAAGATGAATTTAATAGTACAAGGAGTTGCAAAGAATTGTGTACCAGCATATAGTTTTATACTATCTGAACTTGTGGTCAGATGTTAGATCTAAAGAGTTTTTGTGATACCCTGGTCCTCCCTCTGCCCTCTTGACTGTGTCCCAAGCAAATGCTTGTGATAATTGTGAGCCTGCTGCCATAGATACAGGAACCACAACACACTGTTACGCAGATTCCCTTGGCACCTTCTACATGAAGGGCTTGTCTTGACTACCGGGGTAAGTCAACTTAAGTTATGCTACTCCAGCTACATAAATAATGAAGCTGGAGTTGGTGTAGCTTAGGTTGACTTATCACCGTGTCTTCACTGTGCTGAGTCGACAGGAAACGCTGTCTGATCAACTTCCTGTACTCTTTTTGGAGAGCTGGAGTCGACCAGAGACTGCTCCACCATTGATTTAGCGGGTCTTCACTAGACTTGCTACATTGATTCCTGCAGTGTCCATCTCCCTGTAGTGGAGAACATCCCAAAGTGTCTTCGGAACTGGTGTTTTCTTTGAAGTGCTTCAAAAATTTCGACAAGCAATATTGGGACATGTCTGAGGAGATCTGAGTGAGAGTGGCTGAATGTAGAGTCTGTGAGAACCTGATCTGAAATGACACTTCAGTGCCTATAGCACTCTGGTGTTCACAGGCTTGTAGTGACTAGCTTTGATTTGTATTGTAAAAATCTCTCTAATATCCTGTCACTTGGGTGCCTGCAGGAGGAAGTAGCCAAAAACTTACTTGCAGAGTTCAATTTGGGCTGTGATGCTCATCAGACCGAGCACGTGTACAGAGTGTACGTAGCGACGTTCCTTGGTTTTGGTGGGAATGCAGCACGGCAGAGATATGAGGACAGTATATTTACCAACACAATGTTTAGAAACAGGTAATTTGCTGTGTGACTGATTGCATATTATAAATGCTTAAACTGTCCTGAAAACCCAAGAAAATGTAGACACCTCCCTCCCCCCTCACTGCAGATGCATATAAAATTATTGTCCCTCTTTAAATACTATTACTGCTCATTCCCTAACTTGAATACTCTGAAACCTTGATGAACTGAAATAGGTTGGTGTCCCCACAAATAGATGGATGATCAGAGAATGGCTAACTCAGCAGGACTCAAGTGCTTTAACGCTGCTACATGGCTTTACTGTCAGTGCTGCATAACTATCCAGCTCAAGGGTAGAAAGGGTGGACTTTCTACTAAGAGAACCTGCTAAGCCTGCTTCATGATCCAAAGACCTGCCATTCTAGCAAATTATTTTTGAAGCTCTATTCTAGGAAACAGTCAATTTTTATACAAGTGCTGTAAATTACCATTGAGATAACTGGTGGAGGAATTATTCCTTCAGCCACAGGAGGGCCTGGGAACATTTGAATTAGCCCATCTGAGGTGCTCATACTTCACTGAGCCAAACAGTGTGTTCTATCTTTATAGTTAATGCCACGTGCCAAATGTCTGACTGGATAACTAGAATAATTTTCTTTTGGGGGGCTGGGGGAAAATTCTCTGACTCGCCCTCCAAACAGAAATCTCCTCCAGATCCCTATTGCATCAATCTGGAGCAGTAATACTCCGACTGAAGCTTACGGGCCCCAAGTAGCTCTTGAACGTGTCTCCTGTGGCTCTTTGCAGCACATATTAAAACTCTCTGATTTAATTATTAACCAATCAGGATGCTTTTACTGTGTTGTTAACCAATTAAATAATCAAGTTGCGCTGTGTTATTAACTTGGCTTACTTTAGTTTGTGTGCACAGTGTCCACACGGGGGAGTTACAGCACAGCACCTTGCTGCTGAAACTTTATCCAAAATGCGGGGCACTGTAAACTGGAACTTCGAAGCCATTTTAGTGGCACCTATACATTTTTATACCAACTTCCAGTTACTGTTCTTATTAAATGATTCTTTAATTATGATGATTAAATACTTTTGCATCTGTTAGCCAAGCTGTAACTGGAGTAGGGATGCAGCTGTTATTTCTGGTAGCATCAGTATTTTGAGTAAAGCCTTCTCTGCACCATGCCATTTTTTAGATGTGTAAAATCTTAACATAATTCAAAAAAATCTGCAGTTGCTTGGATTTTTGTTCACTCTGTCTCCAGGCCAAATGGCTTGTAACTCTGGTAGACTTAATGTAGTGTGCCTGACTTAATGTACTTTCTATAATGCTCTCTGAATATAAAAGTAGGTGCCAAAACTTGCTTAAGTTAGAATGACTTGGTCTTCAGTCTATCTGTTTTGATGATATAACTTTGTCCAAAATAGGATTTTGAGCATACTGTACCTGTGGTTGTTTCAAAAGTGCTTAATTTTGTGACAGATTTCTGGGTAAACAGACTGGTATGACTTCTGAGTCTCCCTACCTGGACCCTTGCCTGCCTCTAGAGGTTGAGGATGAAATCCAACAGAATGGACAGACACTGTACATGCGAGGGACTGGAGATTTTAATCTGTGTCGTGAAATTATTCAGCCTCTCATGAATAAAACCAACGAAACGCAGACATCTTTAAACGGCGTCTATCAGCCTGCAGTGCACTTCCAGAACAGCGAGTTTTATGGCTTCTCTGAATTCTTCTACTGTACCGAAGATGTATTGCGTATGGGGGGAGACTACAATGCTGCTAAATTTATTAAAGCTGCAAAGGTAAAGCATTCTTGAGGTATAATCTTCCTAGTAATCCACTTCCGAAACTGGGGCAATGAAGCTTTTCCTTTGGAATTCAAACTTCTTTTACATGTATAACTGACAGTAGCTCATTGTGTGGCCTCATCTGGGTTTTCTCATGAGAACGGTTCACTACTGTATAATAGCAGAGGGATTCTAGGGTGAGAGAGATTCATCCCAGAATTTGAGAACTGAACTCCAGAGGAACTGTAGAAAACTCAGGCCGAACTCTTACACCTTAAAAATTTAACTACACTCTCTTTAGTTTTTTTTAATCTGTCACACAGCATATGTGCTTAAAATCATATAAAAAGGGACCAGAGCGCAAACCAGCTGTGACCCACTAACTTTTTGCCAGCCTTTGCTTGACTTTTATTTTTAAATTACATTTCATTATTTATAAAACTGCTTATCCATTGGCATAGCATGTTGTGCTTAATTTAATATGTAAACAGAGCCTTTGTTTGTTTGTTTGTTTTGTTAAGGATTATTGTGCCACTAAGTGGTCTGTCCTGCAGGAACGTTTTGACCGTGGTCTTTATGCATCACATGCTGATCTTCATAGATTGAAGTGAGTATTCATGTTTGTACAGCAGAAATCATTCATGCAGAGTTGCCAGAAGAGAAGCATTATGCCCAAATGACTTATTTTAAAACATTGTTATATGTGGCATAGGTGTCACTTTGTCAGTCCCAGGATGTTAGAGAGGCAAGGTGGGTCTCTCTCATTCTAAAAAGGCATTGGAAATCTGAATGAGTTTTATAGATTCCCAGGCCAGAAGGGACCCACTATGAACAGGTTGAGTGAAGCTGAAGAATTGCATCTGCTATAAGCAAGTTTGATCATAAACCAGCGTTGCTCTTGAGCGATACAGTCATGCAACTCTGTTGGAGTATAGGGAACAGTCTTGTAATTCATTTTTATTGTGGTTTATAAAAATGTTAATGGAATCTGAGTATCTTGGTATGTCACTGATTGGCAGGACAGGCGTGATCTTGCTGTGTAGTTTTGTGATTGGAGCAGCTAACTAGGAATCGAGGCTTCCATGCTGCTTTCCAGTCTCATTGGTGCCATTCCTTCATAAAAGGGGAAAAAACCAAACCCCCATCCTGTGAGGCCCGAAACACCTAACCCACATCAATTTGGATCAGAGGAGAAGGGTGGGCTTAAGTAATAGGAGATTTGTTAACCCTCTGTCATTTATATGCATGTTAGGTCTTCTCTGTGGCTGTCTTAATGTGCAAGACCACCAAGCCTGGGGCTGTCTATATTCTTGTCTTTACAATGGATTATAAACCCCCTTAGAACAGAGATCTGAATCTTGTATATCTAAGTGCTACGTGACCCAATGGTACTATGTATAAGTAGTACAAAATATGAAAAATCAAATGACATAACCAGCCTTTATTCTGCTTGTTCTATAGGTATCAGTGTTTTAAGTCTGCCTGGATGTATGAAGTGTTCCACAGCGGTTTCTCTTTTCCCATCAACTACAGCAATTTAAAAACTGCTCTGCAGGTTTATGATAAGGAAGTGCAATGGACATTGGGAGCCATCCTTTACCGAACACGATTTTTACCTTTAAGGTACTGCTTGTTTTTGCAAATGGTTAGGTGCAAGGCTTGGATAGTGGGGTGGTTTGATATGAAAGCTAGTGGCAAACAGGAGGAGAGGAAGCATTGCTTCAAGTTTAGCATACAAAACACTTGTACATAGGGCCTGGGTGCTTATTTTAAACCAAAGCATGTCTATTAAAAATCTCTGTGGATAAAAACAAATGCCAGCAAGTCAGCCAGGTACCTCCTGTCTTCAGATAGTGCAACTACAGTAATGTTTGCTGAGACGTGTTTAGTGTACGCGCTTTCAGTTTTTGTGGTAAGATGATCAAAAGGCAATTTTTTTACCTCCTTGAAGGATTGAAGTCCTTTTTCCTCTTTTGTACGTGTTTCCCCCTTTGTTACTCAGAGACATCCAGCAAGAGAACTTCAGAGGAAATCACTCCCATTGGAGGGGCTTCTCCTTTGTTTACAATCACTACTTGTTCTTCGTCTGTTTTCTGATTGTGCTGCTGTCCATTGTGCTGTATCTGCTGAGGCTGAGACGGATCCACCGGAGAATGCTGCGCAATGGCTCGTCCGCTTCCCTCTGGATCGAGGAAGGTCTCCCACCACAGAAGATTCCAGGAGCCTTATGAAACACTAGGATCAAGAGCCTCCTTATTAGACTTTTTAAAGTACAAGCCATT
The DNA here is from genome assembly GCA_032164245.1 of Sternotherus odoratus. NCBI lineage: Eukaryota > Metazoa > Chordata > Testudines > Kinosternidae > Sternotherus > Sternotherus odoratus. The sequence goes on from JAVMKO010000020.1 coordinate 10,006,531, forward strand.
TTTTTTACCTCAGGGTTTCTCCTTTTTTTCTCTGTCCTGCTCCTCCTGCCCCCCAAAAATATCATATGAGGAAACCTCTCCCAGCAGTATTGAACTCAGCAAGAACTTTGGAAAAAACTTGGATTATGGGAAATCAAGGTCCGACAACACCAAGTGGACTAGAGAATATCTGGCAAAAATGGTTTTTAAAATTAATTTAAAAAAGTAAATGCACTTTCATGTTAAAGGGGAAAAGAAGTCAAGACTTGATGCCAGTTAATGAATAAATGGAGGCAGCTTATGGTAACAGAATGATTGATTGATTTATCTTCCTTCAGTAAAATTGTGAAATAGCACTAGCTAGGATGAATGGATATAGCTATGCCTATTTTTCTTCAAGTCCACGGTTTATATCACTCAGCTTCTAAACTCGCAGCCTCCTAAGTCAAGAAAAAGGAAGTGTGGGTTTTTTGTTTTTTGTTTTTTTTAGAAGCAGTAACAAAGGGACCTGTTAAAATGTGAAAAGCTGACATCTGACGTGATGAAGTATTGCAACGGAAGAGAAACCTCTCTTGTGGCTACTGCCGTGTGCAAAACCCAACTAAAATCATTGCTTCATTTAGTCGGCGGTTTCGCTTTGATGTCTCAGAAGCATAGTTTTACAGTGGCAACAGTGATTTTCTTTTTAATCCTTCATTTGACAGTGTTTCATGATGGTCCAGAGGTCTCCCTGAAATTCTCATAAGCTTGAAAGGACTGGAAAATGCACAGACTTCAGTTAGTCCTAGTGGAGCAGACACATGTGCACATTGTCTTTATTTTTGTTCTTTCCTGGTATAACTTCTTACCTGTTAATTTATATTTTATTTAAAACAATATTAGTTTTACTTGAAAGCAACTTGTTCATGATTAAAAATGGCATTTATATGAACCTCTGGTTGATGAAAACTTTATTATCCTATATAAAACAGTGCCTGCTCTCGCGTCTAACATGCCCATTATAAATCACTTACCATGGTGAGTATAAATGTGTTATGAAACTTAGTGCAGGTCTCAGTATTGGAATCCTTTTCCCCCTCTTCTTCTGAAGAGAGCTGACGTCCATTTTTTTAAAAACTAAGCAAACAGATCTGTGGGTGGGTCATATGTTTTCACTTCCTGTTTTGAACTGTTGTAGCGTGATCGTATATGCTGTTTGAGAGGGTTAAGCTCCATCCCAGAAGTTGCTGCACTTTATTGGGGAATCTCTTTATCCGCCAATCAGTGAGCAGGAAAAAATAGTGGGGATGGATCAGTCTTGTGCCTATATGATGAACATTTTTCAATCTTGTAAACACGGCTTGCTGTATGATATAAATTTCCAAGTATATCAAATATATTTCCTCAGAGGCCTGTTGTGAGGCATAATTAATGTCGGTAGAGCTCTTAAAGCTCCCCATATCTTATAGCTACAGAGATGCAAAGTATTTTACAGTGCATGTCTGACTAGGACATCACTATGTAGCTAACAGCTACAATGTGTGCTGCATTTAAAACATTGGGTACTCCCAGAAATGCAACAGCTTGGCAGTCGTAGTAAACATAATTTTTCAATCAGTTTTTAGAACATAGATCAGATCTACAGCAAATGCTGACTCTAAAGTGCAAGAGCTATACCTGCCTCTGGACACTTCCACTGCTTGCATCCGACGAAGTGGGTATTAGCCCACGAAAGCTTATGCTTCAAAACTTTATAGTTAGTCTTTAAGGTGCCACAGGACTTTGTTACCTCTGGAATAACTGTGTGTCGAGTTCCAAAAGAACAACACCAGGTGGGCAGTTGTTACAGAATAACTATTCCAGTCAATTTCCCTATGTAAACAATTCCTACGGATTGAGTCCCAAAGTGAGTTCTCCAGTTGTGGCCCCTAGAAACCAAGAGTCTCTTTGCAGCACTGTCGGATGTCCATATGGAGCTGCAGGACTGGCCTAAACAGCCAAAACCCATGCAAAGACCTCAACTGGATCTGTGCTCGTGCGTCTCCCTACCTGTGTCCAGTCTCCTGCAGTTCTGATTGTGCAAAGATGAAGAAATGGATGCAGAGGAAAGAGCCAAGTGACTGAAAGGGAATGGTCAGTGAGGATCAGTTTTAGCATTTACTATGCAAGCTCCCTAAAATGCATCCATTCCCCTTTTAATATTTGTAAATGTGAGTGAAATTGGCGAGACCCTTCCTTTTGTATCTTTTTTTCCTATAATTTAGCCGCATTCAGTTTAGCACAAGCCGGACCCGCAAGTCCCTCTTTCTAATCACTCCATATGAACTCATTGCATGTTCTCTGTACACCATGGACAGCAGATGGGTGGCTTTCTTCCATTGTTATAAATGACCTCCCCCAAAAGATTTTGGGACATAGGCTCAGATTGCCAAAACTGCTTATCACCCCCCCCCCAATGGGGGTCAGAACTGCAAAACAGCTCAGCTAAGCCCCAAAGTACGTGACCAGGTTTGCAAAAGAGCTTGGGCTTCTTGAGCCAGTTTGAAAATCTGGTTGGAAATCTCAATGGGAGCAGCTGAATCCTGAACACTCTTGCAACTCTGGCTCTTACTAAGTGCCTAAATGGGGAGCTGGCAAATCAAGCCATGAGCAGCCGTGTGATCCTGATATAATACTTTTATCAGTGTAAACAGGATCATCATCCTTTACTACGGTAGTTCTCTTTTCGACTCTTAGTAGTTGTTGTGACCCAGCGCAAGAACAAAGGACAAAAGCAACGTGTTTTTGCAGATTGTGTATTTGTGTAGATTTAAAAGGTCGGGCAATCAAAGGAAAACCATGCTAATCTCTCCCTTTTCCCCAACCCCCTGAAAAATCCCTATTGCTACCTAGAGACTAGCCCCGAGCAACAATTCCTGAGTGAAATACAACACCTTTAAGAGATTTAGCTATGTCAGTTTTCACTTTAGTCCTAACCCTGTGATCAGACCGGGTGGGGACAAAGGCAGTGTTGATCTGTTTGTGTGTTTTATATACGGTAACAAGGTTTGCTTTCTTTTTCCTACCTCCCCCAGTCACCGGTTCCTTTCCCCAGGCCCATTAAGGTTGGTAAGGCTTGTGAGAAGAACACAAAGAGGAGGCTAGGGCATTGCTCTTTGACCTTTGCCGGTGACCTGGCTGGGCAGGTGAGTGACACCTAAGCCTTTAGCTTCATGGCCACTTAAATGTATCACTCATCTCTTCTTTTTGCTGCTGTGTTGGAGAAACATGTGCAAAGCAAACAAAAGATGCAGAAAGGTGCAGCTGTTTTCTTAAATGTGTCTCCTTAATGGATGAAGTGGTTGGAAGACAAAAGTGAATCCCATTTGAAACATACCTGTGGAGCGGGGAAACATTCAGCTTTTAAAACACCACCATTCATATTACCTAGCTTGAAGGGTTGGGGCCTTCAGAACCTGGAAACAAAAGAGCCTTCCAAATTATGCAGGTTTCTCCAGCACTTAGTGAAGGGGAGGGACAATAGCTTTAACCAGCTTGAAGATAAACTTGATCTGGGGCACACTGTTCCTTCTTGCTTCATTGTCCCTACCATTGTTGCTAGTAAATAATGCATGAAGCTCAGTAAAGGCTAGAGTGTACCCAGCAGTGACTTGCTATATTCCTCCCACCAGGGAACAGTCTTGGGTGCACAGCGGTATTCTGCCCCTGTTCTTTGAGAGCTTTGTTTTTTCTGATCCCCTCCCTCAGTTTGGAGCACAACAGATGCTTTCCCACATAGTTGTCCGTCAGTGCCAAACCTTGGCCCCTGGTGGAATCTGTAAGTTGCTGAGCACAGGAATATTGGTTTACATTTTCAAAAGTGACTCATGATTTGGGGTGTCCAGGGTAAGATGCCTTGAAGGCCCTGATTTTCAGGGCACTTCTCTACAAATCAGGCCCTGTGAGGGTGTCCCAAATTAGCTCCCAAACCCACCATTTTCTTTCCCGTCCAAATAAGTCAACCAATAAGTGAAACCAAAAGTTCCATGGTTAATGCTGTTCTTGGAGTGGCGGGAGAAATTGACAATTATTGATACATTAAAAGTGAATCATCTTCAACCTAATTTTGATACTGTGTTACTGCAGGTGTGGTGAAACCAGGGCAGTTCAGTGTCATTCTATCTCCATGTTCTTTGGCTGTTGCAAAAAGAAATGGAGCATTGAGCCATCGGCTGCGGTAGTGTTAACAACAGTTTCTGTTACCTGAAAGAGTAAGGAACAATTACATCCCTCCCGCTGTGACCACCTGGGACCAGATTTTCAGAAGAGCCCTGCCCTCGAGGTTCTGAGCCCTTTTGAAAATGTGTCCGTTTATTTAAGTGCTTAAATGTAAGCTAAAATCTTCTAACTATCTGGACCCGAGTGTGGGTGTTGAGCATTTTGGAAAGTCTAGTGAACAGAGTGACACCTGTTTGATTTAGTTGAGGATTGGTCCTGCTTTGAGCAGGGGGTTGGACTAGATGACCTCCTGAGGTCCCTTCCAACCCTGATATTCTATGACAGCCTTGAGAGGAAGGATGGTCCAGTTGTTAGGGCAATACCCTAGGACTTCGGAGACACAGGTTCATTTCACTCACCCACCTCGGGTTCCTTTTTGTAACCTTGGGCAAGTCAATTAGCCTCTTTGTGCCTCAATCCTACACCTGTAAAATGTGGATAGTAGCACTGCCCTGTCAGTATAAATATATCACAGCTTGTGAGGTCCTCAGATACAGAGGGTGACAGAGGTCAGATAAGTACATTCATAGAACTCTAAAACAATTTGCATCCTATAAAGTGGTTTGACTGCCTTTTTTTTGTTTATCCCCTGAACCCCAAATGCACACATGGTCTTTGCAAAACAAGAAGTTTGAGATCCCCTGAAGGTTTGTCCATGTTGAGAAAATGCTTTATCCAGATTTGGATACATCCATGCTTGCTGCTGCTATTCCAATGTAGTGAATTGGTCAGCACCTAGTTAGCCAAGATAAATGCTGAGTGAAAAAGACAAACTGGTGAGGGGGAGGAAATGAAGGAGTTGATGAGTGTTGAGGGATCAAATGGATGTCAGTCTTGGGTATCTCTGGACGTTCTCTGCTCTTGTTCTTCACTTACTTAACCTTGGGGTTTTATCTCTTGTATTTGTTTGTATTGCTGTAGCATCTAGCTGTGGGCCATGACCCCATAGTACTAGGTGCCATACAAACACAGACTATTCCCTCCTAACTACCACAAATCTTAATATCACAGGCAGTCCAGATGGTGTGATCTGTGCTTGTCACAGTGAATCTGCACCAAATTCCTCAGCACGTGGGTTTCCATAACTCTCTTTTTGGGGTGAGGGGAGAATTTGTGTGTTCCAAGGTGATGGCATTACCCATGCAGCCTGAAATAGAGCCTGTTGTTATCTCTGAGCCAAATTCAGCAGAGACATAAGCAATGCTGTAAGTTACACATTGGATGTAAGTAGCAAGGCAGTGTAACTGAGACCAGTTTGAACTCCTGTAGATGTCACACTAATTCAACAACTTACACACTGGGGGAGCAAAGGAAGGTTGTGGCAGAACAAGAAACTGACCTGAAGTGTAAGAAAAAGCTGCCACCATCTCTTGAGTTCATGCTGCATCATCCCCAGTGCTCCTGCATTCAAATTTAACCTTGAATTTAGGGTGACCAGATGTCCCATTTTTAAAGAGACAGTCCCGGTTTTTGGGACTTTTTCTTATATAGGTGCCTATTACCCCCACCCCACCCCGTCTCTTTTTTCAGAGTTTCTATCGGGTCATCCTAACCTAGATATGACTGAATACAACTGTACCAAAGAGCCTTATTCTCCTCCTTCATCAGTTCTCATGCTGGTGTAATCGCATTGCCTACAGTGGAATGACCTCTGCTTCTTGCTGGGGTAGGACAATCAAACCCAAAAGCAGCTTTAGTCTTACTCAGTGTTTAAGTCCCTGCTGGTTTTGGCCAGGGGGTGTAAGACATTTTATTTTTGGTGTGTGTTGTTGAAACGTAAAGCTCCACATACAAAAGGATTAACAAAGTCCTGTGGCACCTTAAAGACTAACTATAAAGTTTTGTTATATAGTTAGTCTTTAAGGTGCCACAGGACTTTGTTAACTCTGCTATTCCAGACTAACACGGCTACCACCCTGATTCTATACAAAAGGATATTACTGATCGAAGGAGAACTGATTCCACCTAGTGGTATTTTGTCTCTTTGCACCACTCTAAGGCCCCCATGGAAGGGGTGTGAAATTCCCAAGGAAAAGTAGAATTGTAGTGTCTTCAATTTAAAAAAAATACAGAACACTTCCAGGGCCTGTTTTGCTAACAAATGACTTTCCAGTCTTCTATTGTATAATCTTAATTGCTGAAGTGATCATTCAGTAGGGATCAAAGCTTACTTTCCAGAAGCCAGTTTCTGATTGTTTTTTGTTTTGTTTTTTTAATAGTGCCTAGAGGGCCCAGTCCAGGAGATCTTGGAATCCAGGAGCCTGATTCTGTGAGTGCAGATGGTCTTTAATGCCTTATAGCATTGCTCCCTAAATACATGGCACATTTGCCATATGTAAGGAGTATTAACAGTGTCATACCTATTGTGCTCCTATCAGTTGACAAATAAATACCAGTGTTGCCAGTCCTGGTGAGCGTTGCGGGATTAGGTGCTCTTCCTAAAGTCCCAGCTCCTGGAATCACTTAATCATGTGAGAGTCTCAGCTTTCCTTTTAAAAACAGAAAACTTCTAGCCTTCGTGGTTCCAGAGAAAATCTTGAAAACATGACCCTAAAGACTCAAAAACCAGACAGGAAACAAACAAACCTCTGAAATCTATTTGGTTTATAAAATAAGATTTTAAAATATATCTCATTATTTTTTGGAACTTAACTTCTGATTTTTTTAAAAAAACATTAAAGGTTGGCAATACTATATGGAATTATTGGTTTTCATTTCCTCTACGGCCACATTACACTCTTCATATTGTATTTTTAAAAAACATATCTGCTGAAGATGTAGCCCGCATGTAAGCCCCTCTCTGGCATCAGTGAGGGCAAGAGAATTTCTCTTCCACTAGGGTTTCCTTGTCTCGGGAAGGCACTGGAATAAAAAGTCGCCTTGAATGCCTATATTGAGCTAATTTCCTTGATTAAAGGCTGTGCTACTCCAGAGGAGTTCCTGTTTTCATCAGTGTACAGTGTTTTTTCATAATCCTCATGGGAGTTTTCTTTCTCTGAACATACCAATGGAATCTGGAGGAGGGGGATTGGGCTCAGAGACATACCAAGGGACTCAAGGAGCAATAAGAGATTAGGAGCCTTGCAACTATTGCCTTCAAATTGGTTTCAGAATAACTGTTTTATTGTGTTTTTGTTTTATTATTAGCACTTGTATGCTCTCTGCATAATATTTGTTGCCATATTTCCCATGACATGTGGTTTTAGTTTATAGCTGATTGCCTTCTGCAATTGATTCATTTCATTGTCTGGAAGAATATTACCATTGGAAGACCCAATGGCACTTGGAGTTGTGTGCGACTCTGACTTTTTTTTTTTAAATTAAAGTTCAAGGTTTGGCAGAACTTTTGTGGTCTTCAAAAATCTTTATTTCCCTGAAATCTAGCTGTTGTTTTCCAGTGAAAATTTAATTTTCAAACAAATCTCTCTCTAACCACTAGAGGCCTGTACTATGCAAGCAATAAAGGATGGTGTTTGGAAGTAATTCTTCCAGGCTCTTAGGATCATGAGAAGAATACAGTTTTAAAAAACAAAATTATTAATAAGGGCAGCACCAAGGGGACTCAACTGAGATAGGAGCAGCTGTTGCGTAAGGTGCTGTACAAAACAAAGTAAGAGAGTCCCTGCTCTGAAGAGCTCATGATCTAAATAGATAAGACAGGCAGACAGTGCAAAAGGAAATATTATCCCCATTTTATAGATCGAAAACTGAGTCTCCAAGAGCTTAAGTGACTTGACCCAGGTCACACAGGTCTGTGAGAGAGATGGGAATTGAATCTAAGCTTCCCGAGTACACTACCATAGCCATAGGATCATCCTTCCTCTCCAGTACAGCACCAGCCTAGGACATGTATTTTGCCAAAGCCAATTTGAAGAAGAACTTCAAAAAGTTTGAGTGTTTCCTTCCCTAAATCTAGAAATCCTCACTTCTTTTGGAGCAGGTTCAAGATTTTGCAAAATGAATTCTTCCATTCCTAAAAGAAATACTTCCAGTTAAACTAGTTGATCCTGGGGAGTTTAGGCCATATTAGATGGGACCTAAGTTTTCCACTAAGCCTCATATTACATTTAATGACCTTAATCTGTCAAATTATTATTTACAGATGAATGATGGTGGTTGAGAAATGACAATTCTGCGTCCGAAACCATTTCAAGTTCTCGATGTTGCAAGGTGAGATGGACTCTCTTTCGCCTGCAGTCCCCCCTTTTCAGAGGGGTCAGGGTACAGGTCTGCAATCAGGGAATCCGTGGGATTTTTTTGAATGCACCACATATGCAGGACTGGGCCTTGGTTGCAGCCAAAGGGCCAAATCCTGCCTCCTGTCCTTGGTCCTAAGTGAGCTCAGTAGGAGATGAGGATGCTCTACGCCTTGGATGGCTGAGCCTGAATTTCCAGCAAACTCCTCCCGCATACAAAACCTCGCTGTTCTTCCATTTTGAGGGAGCAGACTTTGGTTTTCATAACTCATCTCTACCCCTTATTTATCTTCTGAAAGATTGTTCAGGCACAAGCAACCAGATGTCAATGGTTTGCAGGAAAGATGTTGCATTAAGCCTTTTCATTAGGAGATTCCTTGGGAAGACCGGCTTTCAACAGCTGTCTGAGTCAGACCTCCAAAGATAGCACGGGTCTATGAATTTCTCTTAGGGACTAAGTATATAAAAAAAGGTCCTAGCCTTTTGGTTTCTGATGCTTCAGTCCTTCTTGACCCAGAGAAACAGGTAGTTCAGACTCCAGCTTGAAAATATCAGTGTTTAACTGATCTCTTATTTCCTTTAACATCTGTGGCAGGCAAGAAGCATGAACCTGCTTTGTCCTAAACCGACTTTTCCATTATTCAAGTGGAGCACTGTCGGTGACTGAGCAGGAGCAGCTGTCCCAGGTAAGATTAGTAATCTGGGGTCCGAACTGGTTCTTTCTGAGATGATGTCCCCAATACGGAAATAGATCAGTCGCCAGGATTAGGCACGGCCCAGAACTCTGCCTTTCCATGTGGTGTGTATTCAGGTTTTGTTCTTGCTGTAGCGTTAATAAAGTGTGTTGCTTGTTTCAATGTCAGAGATGATTTGGGTGGGTGGGTAGGAGACAACATTGTCTGGTGGATAGGACACTAGACTGAGAGTCAGGAAATGTGGGTTCTACTCCTGGCTCAGCTACTGAGCTGCCGGGTGACCTTGGGAAAGTCACTTTGCCTCTTTGTGCCTCAGTTTCCCTCCTAGTCTTTGTCTTGCCTGTCTGAAGAACAGAATCTATATAGATTCTCTCTAGAGTGGGAAGTTTCTCAGCTGCCTCTTCTAAGAGCTGCTGTAATACAAATAAGAAGTCTTTGGCCACTGCGGTCCTAAAATTAATTGTGGCAAGTTTTTTTTATCTATTACATAAAACCAACCCTATCTAGTTAGACTGGGGTTTGGCTTTACTCTTTCTTTTGCTCAGCTGGAGAATGAGAATTGCGCTTTAATTAAAATCTCTGCACAGGAGCTACAACTTTAATCCTCTGGGATTTTTCTTCACTAGATGGAAGAGTTGTATCTGAACTTTCCAGCATTTTCAGCATTATGTGTAGTGAAAAAACACAGTCCTACTAGAAAACCATTCCCCTTCTTGTGTAGAAAAGACCCATACTACTTTGTTTGCAGCGTTTTTAATTCCAGAGTGCCTCACTGTCTGTCTGCAGATAGCACTGGTGAAATGCAGCCTCTTCTGGCATTGAGGGTAACGTTACACCATATTGGGTGGAAGGGACAATTTTTGGTCAGGGAGATCAGCTCAAAGCCACTACCACCGTCTTCTGTTAAAGTCCTGTTGAATTTTATTGGCACTGGGATGAAATAAACTGCCATGTCTTAAATAGGATGTGCTTAGTGCATAGACCTTTTAGTGGCTCGCTTCAAGGAGATGAATTACTCCTTTAAAACAATAACGACCAATAAAAAAGTAAGAGGAGTCTATTAAAAAAAAATCCTAATATAAATTTTATTAGAGATTGAGATCATGTCTCTAGCTGTCTTGAACCATGCTATGAATTATAAAAGCAGAGATATAGTTCTCAAATTTAAATTTAATAGGGATTCTCTGTAAGGGCCAACTCTCATGAATGTGCCACAGTCTCTTTGATGCTCCTACAGAGCAGTTAGCTCCTTCTGTTGTTAAGGTATCATCCAAGCAATCTGTGCACAAAGAAACCTTCACATGTCATCTTATCTGCTTTGTGAATATGAAGGGCTGAGGTGACCTAGGTGAGATTTGAACCTGTGGCTCCAGGCAGTCTAGATGATGAAAACACAGGGTTTAGACTACTAAATTATCCCTCTTGGTGTTGAGAATGAATTGAAGATTAGAGAAGAATGAGCAAGGACCTGGCTATCAGAGATAAGAGAACCAATGGTGTGTACCTAATTTCTGCAAGCAGAGACCATGACTGCAGATGCAAATCTGGTACTTGCTGGTCCACATGATAAGTTTTGTGTAACAGGGTGTGCATGCAGTTGTGTGTTTTGTGTTTGTAGTTGCTTTTTCCCATCTTTAAAAACTGGGCTTCCCAGTCAAATAGTGTAGGGCTGAGAATCTTGTCAAATAGCGTAGGGCCAAGAACCATTCCATGCAATAGTAGAGCTTTCAAGTGTGTATGCTCTACTATTGCATGGATTGGTTCTTGGCCCTACACTACTTGACATTTTTACCAATGACCTGGAAGAAAACAAAACACTGTTACTGCCAAGGTTTGCAGATGACCCATAGATTGGAGGAGTGGTAAATAATGAAGAGGACGGATCACTGATGCAGAGTGATTTTTGGATTGCTTGGTAAACTGGGTGCAAGCAAACAAGATGTGTCTGAATATCTCCAAGTGTCAAGTCATGCATCTAGGAACAAAGAATGCAGGCCACACTTACAAGATGGGGGACTCGATCCTCAGAAGCAGGGACTCTGAAAAAGGCTTGAGGGTCAAGGTGGACAGTCAGCTGAACACACTGTCCCAATGTGACACTGTTGCCAAAAGGCTAAAGCAATCCTTAGATACATAAACGGAATATCGAGTAGAAACAGGGAGGTTATTTTATGTATGTATTTGGCACTTGTGCAGTCGCTCCTGGTATAATGTGTCCATTTCTGGTGTCCACAATTCAAGGATGATGTTGCTAAACTGGAGAGGGGTCAGAAAAGAGCTATAAGAATGATTAAAGGATTAGAAAACCTGCCCTGCAATGGTAGATTCAAGTAGCCTAATCAATTTAGTTTGTCATCCCTTAATCTTCTCTTTGTTAATCACAGTGTACAAGTACCTACATGGGGAACAAAAGTTGATTAATAAGCTCTTTGGTTTAGCAGACAAAGGTATAACAAGATCCAACAGTTGGAAGTTGAAGCTAAACAAATTCAGGAAATAGGGCACACATTTTTAACAGTGAGGGTAATTAACAATTGAAACAATTTACCAGAGATTGTGACGGATCAACCTTCCGTGGTGGTAGATTAAAATAAAAGACCGCTACATCTGCTTTTGAGCAACCCTCAAGTTTCACTCTTGTTTTGTTTGACCGTCTCTTACCTAAGCATGTCTATTAGGCAACCGTTGCCCTAGATGGGAGATAATTTTAATACGTGTGCTCCAGGACATAGGCCAACCACTAAGTGATGGGGCTAAGGCAGAAACTTCCCCTATAGACAGGTTCAAGAATAGCAACCGTGTTAGTCTGTATCCGTAAAGAAAGTGAGCAATACTTGTAGCACCTTAGAGACTAACCGGTTTATTTCAATATAAGCTTTCGTGGGCTATAGCCCACTTCATCGGATGATATATATATATTCTGTAAACATCCATTAGGCAGCAACTTACCCCTTCTCTGAAGCAGCAGGTAGGGATCACTTTGGGGGAAAGGATATAGGTTTGGATGGACCCTAGAGCTGGCAAAGCCAGTGTTCCAATGTGTTTTGCTGGACTTTGGTTTAGTCACTATAAACAACCTTCTCTGTGTGACGACTATTATGATGAAAACCAATTCTGAACAGCATTTCTTTCCTGCAATTGGTTGCATTTTGTGAGAGCGACTGTCATGTTTGTGAGTTGTCTCTATCTTGGGCCTTAACCAGGCAAGAACTTTCATAAGCAGGATGCTTACCTGGCATTTGCCTCATACATCCTCACCTGACCTCTGTGTACTTGGGCATGCTGCAAACATTCCTGCTGTGGTCAGTCCTATTTCTGTGCGCCTAAGCTAGCGGACGCTCACACATTCCATTCTCTGTCCAATTTACTTTCCGTTTCCTGACAGGATGAAGTAGATCTGTCATTGGGAGCTTGTGTTGAGACACATTTTTTGCTTTGCGGGTCCCATCTTAGTGAGCTTTAACCGGCGAGGTGGCACTCTAGTCACTGGGTGACTCTGAAATGCCAGTTTATATCCTCAATATTTTTCAGTTCTTGACCACCGGTTCCCAGTGCTGAAGGGGGGAAAAAAATGATTAAGGTGGAAATTGGCAGTACCGGGGGTCCATGGGAGCAGAGCTGTTCAGCTGTCTTGCTGACATGCCATTGATTCATGCTGCTTTTCTTTCCTCAAACTCTTCTTAACTCTCTCCTATCAGGCCAGAGGTTTAATTCTAACTCAGTTACTTTGTTGCTCTGGGTTTAACTTGTTGCATGCTCCCATTCTGCAGTGCACCAAGAAGGGAGACACTTTTCTTTTAAAGTGTTATGGGTTTGTGTGTGTGTGTGTGTTTTTGTTTTTTTTTTAATAAAGCTCAAATTACATATGAAAGATGTTCCCTTTTGCAGCACATAACCCCATATGATGTGCGGGGCAGTCAGTTCAGTGCTGACTATTCGAAAAGCACTCCCTGCATGGACCTCAGGTTTCATCCATCCAAATGCTAACCAGGCCCACCCCTACTTAGCTGAAATCTAATGTGATTACAGCATAAAGCGTCCATAACAACATTTGCTGCTTGTTTGCAGGTGAAGGGGTATCGTTTTGGTATAATGGTAATTGCATTTAGAATGAATGGTGGACAGAGGAGCAACTAGTTGGGAAGAGAAATAAGAGAATGGGAGAGGAGTAGATGAGATCAGAGTACTGACCAAGGTGAAGACACATAGCCGATGCACTGAGAAGAACAAAGTTTGCTTGTAGACGTCTCCATCCACCAGTGGCTGGTGCAGTTTATTATGAATCTGGTTGTATTCATCCTAATTTTGTAGTGGTTTGGTACAGTCTGTCTGTCACTGACTGCTGGCTCGTGCTGATCATTCCTTAGGGTTCAGTTCTTTCTCACCACAGCTGAGCCAATTTTGCACTTAGCTCACAGAGTTCCTTAAATATCAACATTTAAGTGTGAGCAAGAAGACAGGACTTCCTGGCCCAAGCTATAACCAAGTTACCACCATCTGAGGGCTGCTCTGGTATCTAGGGTGTGAAATGAATTGGTGCCGACAGTCCCAGTCGGGTCCATGTCATAAAACTACCAACTAGGTAACTGGTGCTGTTGTTTGTTGCATTGTGTATCTCCTGGAAGCCAGAATTATAGACCAAGGCTCCATTGTGCCTGACCTGTACCAACAAAAATGATTGGGGGCTGGAGCACATGACTTACAAGGCGAGACTGAGGGAACTGGGATTGTTTAATTTGCCTCCCTTGTTGCTTTCTTAACAGAGAGGCCAAGGATTAAATGGGTTGCAGAGATGGAACCCAGCTCTTACCCCTACTGGTGTGTGTTTCAAGCACACTGCCCCATCGGTATGGGGAAAACTTCCTTACTGTCATCTATGCTGTATCTCGTTTGTGGATAAGGACTCTGCTTGTAGTGATGGGCATTATATCAAGATCTAAGCTGACACAGTTTTGTTTTTAAGGAGGCAGCAGTTAATATTAAAATCACTCCAACAGAATGTCCCTGGCAGACTAAAGCTTTGTGGTGGAAATGAGCAGTATGTTGTCTCTGCTTATGAGTGCACTTAAGAAGGTTCAGATGCTTGCTCTAGGTTGAGAGATATAATCAGAGACTGATGAAGCTTTGCGGGTTGACTTGAGCCCAAAACAGCTGGAATGGATAGTTTCATAATAATTCTCCTGAATATGGATCAGGAACAGACAATTGATTGACCGGATCACAAGGCCACTGGTGGTATTCCCTGTGAAAGGAATAATGACCATATCTGGTGTTTTGGAAATGAAAGGGCTCTGCTAATTGACAAGAAGCAGGGAAATAGCAGAAATCTGATGCAAGAGTCTGTTCTCACACATTTATAGGCCGACTGCTGGAAATGTAATCAGAGGTTTGGGTTAAGCATTTTAACTTTTCCAAAATGAATATAGAACCAGGGGGGACCAAATCCTGGAGACACTGCTGTAAGGAACAATCTTGGGCTGGCAGGGGTGCTTCAGTCTGTGAGTACGTGCTTCAGGTTTGACTATCCCTGCTATGAAAAAGGGTGAAAAACCACACAGAGGAGGTGCTAGATAGGAATGAGCATAACACCAAATGGGTTAAAATGAGATGAGACCTACACAAAAAAACAGCCTTGGAGGAGGAATGCTGCAGGACTAAAGCCCTGGAAAGGGAGGTAATTATAAAGGATGCTTTGCAGTAAGACCATGTCTTACTATGTGTTTGTACAGCATCCAGCACAATGGGACCCTGAACCCCATTGGGGTCTCCGGGCACTACAGCATTATTATAGACCTTTAATAATACACAGGAAACTGATCCTGTATGGTCTGTTCTTTAGGGGCCTCCTGGAAAGCAGCTCGCATTCCCTGCTCACCTCCTTGGCTGCAAATCATTTCAGTGCAGCGCTCAAGGAATGCCACAGCTCTCGGATTACAGCAAAAGCCTATGATATCATCCATCAGCATAGCTCCTGTGTCTGAGCTTGGAGGGGGTGGGTCCTGGGAGGGGTTTGCTTGGATAACTCCAGTGAAATTTGCCAGGAAGAAGCAGCACCAGGATTTCTGCAGCACATTTCTCTGGCTGCAGAGTATTTTTCTAAACCCAAGAGGACCCCTCAAACTGCACTCTCAGCTTAGAAGAGGCACTTCAGTGCAAAGAGGGCAGAAGGAACTGAGGCCACCCCCCACCAAAGCATCTCCAGGTAAGTGCAGTCCTGCATTGCAATCCAAAGAGTGGCATTATTATTACAGAAGCAATGCCAGATTGATTTGTGTGGGCAACTCTTTCTTGTTTGACAGCCAGCTTAAACTAACCACTTAGCCTGTGTTGGGGCTGAAATCAACCTCGCTCCTCTCTACTCTTTGAATATCTTTTATTTCTCTAACTTCAGTTGGTCATTTAGTATCTACATCTCGAAAGGAGGGTGAGGGTCAGGAGAGAACCAGTAAACCAGATCATCTTGTATTCCTTTGGAAACTTGTTTTTTTTAAAAAAGTGCTGCAGATTTTCTCTGACACTTGGCAAAGATGTTTGTGATCAGGTAAAACTTTCTCCCCTGTTCACTTATGGGAATGATTTGGGACTGAACTAATGAAGTGGAAAAGCCGTGTTACTAACTGCCTGCAAGTTGAGACAGCATAGATTCTATAACACTGTTAGCCTGATCCTGGTTGAGTCTAGGAAGCTACAGTCCATGCAATAAACTCTGTGTAAATGTCACCAATTTAAGACGTCAGAAGCCGTTTAAATTCTCTTGCCTGAATGATGATTCTCAAAAGTAAACATTTAAAAGCAAATATTCCCCATCCAGGGATGGCATGAAATATACAGAGATCTATTTCCAGAAGAGGAAATTTCTTTCTGTTGTTGAGCTAAGATTCAGTTGAATCTGAGCCGACGCTCTTTTCCTTGAAGTGTGGTCCTTACACGGAACAGTTCTTTCTTTAGAGTGACCATTTTATCCCGAGCTCGCACAGCCGTCCCAGTTAGGATTCAGGATGACTTTCAACTTGTGAGTATCACGAGAGAGAACTGTGGATTGTTATCTAGAGGTGACACCAGATGTGCAGTTGAATACAAGCTATCAAAGTCTGAGACTTGAAACTGGTGACAACCTCTTTCTGGAATGAATGCTGCTTTTATGTGGACCCTGTGCTGAGGGTGTTAAAAAAGCAAACTACTCTTCTCTTTTCAAACTAGGGGCTGCTATTTAGCTGAAAACAACAGGTGTCACTGTCTGCAGCGCCAGAAGAGAACCTGAAATGAAATAGTTTTAGAGGTGAGCTTAAAGCAATACTTGCTTCGGTTATCTGGGAATATAGGGAGAAAACCAATTAGCATCCCAGGTAGGAATCAGTTCATAAAGACAACATTGCGCTGTATTCAAGCAGCTGCTCGAAAGGGACTGAAAATAATTTGCTTTAGGGTTTTCACTCATCGGTTTAATTACACCCACATTATACCACTCACATAGTATCTTCTTAGGTGGAGGTTACGGTGCTGTTACAAATCAGACAATGCAAATATTGGCATGAGCCATTGTAACAATAGAAAAATCTAAGCAGAAACCACATTTTTCTGTATATTGTGCTTATTGGTTGTTGCATAATGAATCTCGTCTGGGCTCGCTCAGTGTTACGTGAGCTTAGAACACACACAGTAGAAACATTTTAAACATTAGAGGTAACATTTGAGACTGTCAGGTGGAGATAAGTGGTAACAGGATGACTCTTTAAGATCACATACGAGACCGAGAGATCGAACATTGAGCCTTTCCATCTATGGCTCTTCTTGACTACCAGCAAATAAAAGTACATTTAAATGAGGTGTATAGCCCTGTGCTGTGGTCTTGGTCAAATCTGACAAGCAAAGCAGAGGCTGTCTACGTTAGTACTACCAAGGAAATCCAACTGCTGCAGAAAGTTGTCTTGATGATTAGTACGTGGCATTCCATCCCTGAGACAATCATACCCCCCCCCCCCGCCTATGTTAAATGATCAGTGCTTGCTGCTGTAGGTGCTATTTTTTGCATGATGAAATAAAACTGATCTCTAGGGCACATGTGGTCTGGAAACTATTTGGAAGTTGTTAACTTCCAGGTTTCCTGCCTGAATTTCATTCCATACCTAAATTCTTCCAGTTTCAGGTTTAATCCATTATTAATTCTTACCTTAAACTTTTTTGTATGGTGTTGTAAAACAGCATGACGTTAAACAGCTGTCATGTTCCACCCTAGAAATGGCTACTCTTCAGTATCAGGTGGTATGATTGCACAGTTCATCACTCAGCTTGTTTGGAAAGCACTTCAGGATGAAAAGTGCGACTGTCTAGAAGTATGAAATGGTCTAGGAAGGGTGTGTGTGCCTAGATACAGTATATTCCATGAGTGTGTGTAAATATACATGATGGGTGAAACTGATGCCTGGTATAAGCCCCTTGAAGTCAATAGAGTTCCACCAATGAATGTGCAGCCGAGGCCAGAACACTTTTTGCAATTATCTGCTGATCCTTTGTTCTTTGCCAAGCTAGATCCTGAGACAAGCCAGATGGTGCTTGTGCCGTAGAACAACCCGATGTCTGTCTGTCTTACCTCATCCCTGCGAAACCCTGAAGAAGTACAAGTGTTTCTCTATGCCCAAGACTCATCTGTTCTTCACAGTGGATGGATGGTGTTAGAATTAAACCCTCTTTGCTTTTGAAGATGTTACCAGTTGGGCCTATTCAGTTTGCAGCAGTTTGATGAGATCCTGGGTTTGCTAAAGCAGCTATCCGCTTGCCAGCGGTCAATTGTTCTGTTTTTAATGATAGTTCAGGCAGAACTGAAGCAAATGGAAAAACCTTGATGCTACTTGCTAACATCTGTTGGCTTTTTTTTATATATATGTATGGTTACATTCATTTAGGTGATGACTAGCTGAATATATTGTTATACTGTTGACTGAAAGGTTTTCAGACTAAACTGGGCTTGCGGCATCTAACAAACCAGGGCCTGATCTTGTAGCGAGCGCTACACTTTTATTGTCCTAGGTCTGGTCTTGCATCTTTTGAATCTTGTGGGAGCTTTTACATTGATTTCAGTGGAACCTGGCTTGGACAGCATATGAGAGCACATCTGAGATGATGTTGATTGAGGTGCCCCCAGCCATAGTGGCGTGATGGGAATGCATAACTTTGATCTTAACCATTCGTCTTTTTTTAATTGAGCTGTAACTATTGCTCAAAACTGAATCCAATCCAAGACGATCAAGTTACAGGTAAATTACAAGCATGTGACCGTGTGAGTGTGAAATAGTTGCATGCTTCAAGCAGGAGTTGCCGATGGAAAAGTTCCAAACTACAGCATTTTGCTCTTCACCTGCAGTATGTGAAGAGCTAGGAAACTCTCTCCCATTTAAAGAGCTTGCTTTATCTGAAGCTATAGGTATCCGAGCGCTGGGAGCTAATCGCCTTTGGAGGTGGATTACCAGGAGCACTGGGAGAGCTCTCTCCCAGCACTCGCGCGTGGCCACACTCACACTTCAAAGCGTTCCTGTGGGAGCGTTCCTGCGGTAGCGCTTTGAAATTTCATGTGTAGCCAAGCCCTCACTCTCATCAGCAAGCTATACCTCTAAGCGACTGACTCTTCTTGAAAAGCTGGTGACGCATCATGGTATGTGCTCAGTGTTACCTTGGGTAGGGCACGGATTGTGGATCATTAAACTTCCATTGACTGTACACATTTTCACTGGCCCACTGCACAGTGGTTTTTATAAGGCAGGAGGGGGGGAGGGATACTGAGATCTCAGAAGGGAGAATTAAAGAGTTCTGTTCAAGTCACCAATCTTTTTATTGGGGCCTCACTGCTGTGGAGAAGCTGCTTGAAGGTACAATTGCACGATGTTGCACATTCTGGAACCCTTGGGCTGTCTTATTTTTCTTCTCCTTTTAGCACACTGAACTGACAAATCAGGTTCTCCAGACCAGCAAGATGCTACTTTTCTACTTGTGGCTTTCTCATGTCCACATGTGGTCTCTGATAGCTGAAAGAGAGACTTTTCATCCAGATGTCTCAGAGCACTTTACAAAAGGAGAGTCAGTATCATCATCCCCATTTACTTAAGGGGAAATTGAGGTGGAAGTGACTTGTCTGAGATCACTTAGCAGGGCGGCGGTAGAACCGGGAATAGGACCCAAGTTTCCTGGCTTCTAGTCCAGTAGATCACACAGCCTTCTTCAGCAGCTTGGAAGGCTACTTTATGCTGGTTTCCCTGTGCTTGCATCTCTTTGTCACCTTTTGGGGTAGCACAGACCCAGCACACACTGACCGATCTTCCATTCTAGAGATCTGTATTGATGACTCCCCTTCCTTATGTTTTGGCTCCTGTAAGGGAATGATACTGCTTTGGGGAGATGGGGAGCTTTTTCCCACTGCTGTCTGGCATTGCTTCATTTGGAAACTATTCAGCCTCTAACCTCCACGTGTACTCCCCGACTGCTCCACGTGCTGGTTGCATGAATGACGATGTGGAATATCTGAGGGCTGAGGCAGGAAATGAACTGCTATTCAGTTCAGCACCATGTCTGGCTCAAGTTTCTTAACCAGAAAATAACTCCTCCTACCTTAAGTGAATAGTTTCTGAACCTTCACTCACTGTAAGCGTGTGGAAGTAGTTTAACCACTAGACTTCTTCTATCTAGTTGTCTTATGGCTGGAGTTCAGCTATAACATTACCGAGAGGCCAGAGAATGTCAGACAAATCTACATTAAAAATGATTCCTATGCAGTAATTCTGTATAGATGAAGCCAGATGTGCAGTAATGGAAATGTGCCGTATGTCATCATAATGGGAATCGGGAAAACTCAAACTGCAGTGTAAATCTCTCCGGTCTTGACCACATTATTTAATTTTGTTTCCCCTCTATCTTTCCATCATTTAAAAGATGGATTTGCCTTTTTTTTTTAATTGTACATTTGATCGGATGGCCACAGAATTAAAATGGCGAAACTCTCATTCACTCAGACTGTTGAATAGGTTAGTTTCCTTTGGCCGTTGTAAGTGCAGTTCCATAAACCATTATTTTCAGATTAGAGCTGGCTGGAGAATAGACATTCTTTGTCACATACCATGTTGAGGTTTTGGCATTTGTCTCCATTGCCCTGCAAAACAAATCCAAGACCTTTGATTTTGCTAAAACACCAGGAGGGGGCAACTTGGACGTATCCTTCCATTGGTCAGGTCCCTTCTTTAGAGAGAAAAATAAGTCCCTGTTGTTATCATGTTTCACCTCTGACTTTTCTTTCATTTCAGCCAGCCCACGCAGCATCCTACCTGCAGTGAACAGCAGCTGCTAAAGAGAGGCGCTGGCGCTGAAAATGGGAAGATGCCTGAGTTTCAACCGCAACCACTGTTTCATCGTGCTGTTCTTCTTCAGCTCTCTGAGCCATTTGGGCCTTGCGCAGTATGAGCACTGGCCCTATTATCCCGGCTATCCTGAGCAACCCCCTCCAGAATACCACCCCCCGCAGCAGCCGGCCAACGTCCCCAAGATCCAGCTGCGGCTGACGGGGCAGAAACGGAAGCATAACGAGGGGCGGTTGGAAGTGTTCTACAGTGGGGAGTGGGGCACGGTGTGTGACGACGATTTCTCCATCCACGCCGCTCACGTGGCGTGCCGAGAGCTGGGCTATGTGGAGGCTGTTTCTTGGGTGTCAAGCTCCAAGTACGGAAAGGGAGAAGGTAAAGTCGCCCAGTGTCTGGGCCCACCTTGTGTTTACGTTCACTCTGCTCTTCTTGGCCTCCTATGTCCAGTGCACATCATAGTCTAGTCTCCGGGGAGGTAGGAAGGGGGTGTCTTCATTTCTTTGATCTAATTTCGGTTGTCCGGTTTAATGTGCGGAAGCTGGGTGGCATTGGTGGCCTGTGATATTCGGGAGATCAGATATGATCTGGTGGTCTGAGAATGTACAACCTTCTTCAAGTCACTTAATCTGTGTCTCTTGTTTCCCCATCTGTGGAATGGGGATAATAGTCCTTCCTTCTTCCCACCCTGTGTCTTGACACTTCAGATTGTAAGGGACTGTCTGTTACTGGTAGGAAGTGGGTGGCAGACTGAAATTTTGCCATGGGCAGCAGTTTGTCTTGAATGCCTTCTGGACAGTCTGCATTTCTAATTATGCAATTAAACACACTTTATAGTGATCATTCAGGAAACTAACATACTAGCTAAGGCGGGGGAAGAGTTCTCATCAGGCCGACCCTTACATGAAACTGTCTGTGTTTATTTTTTCTCTTCCTTGATATCATGTGCAGATGGCTTGGATGTAAAGTGAACTGTTACAGATGAGACATCAACCCGATCACACTTCAAATTGGGGCTTCCAAATATGCATATAATTAAGATGCAAGAAGGCAAATATTGGTTTGTTATATGCAGGAATTGATTATTAAAAGCATGTTTGGGGTTTAATAGCTCCATAAACCTCAGTAACTGCATGTTTAATTGTCTTATCTACCATAAATAAATGTTTGCCTACTGAATATGTTATAATTGATAGCATGAAGCATAGAGCCAGGTTCGTGCTAGATGTAACTCCATTCACTCCATGCAGTTACACTGGGGATGAATTTGGTCCATAGTTGTTTTTTTTAACACCATTCTTTAACACTCACCCCTATAAAATTAGCCATAAAAAGCAAACAGGGCTTAAAATTGACTTGAGAGAAATTTGAGACCTCAACTGTCATCCCACATTGTGGATCTTGGCTCCCACGGTCCTGCAGGAGATTTCCAAGGGAGAGGCCGTGACATTTTAAACAGAACATGACCCTCTGATTCACTTAGAGTGCCTGCTCTCTCTCTGCGTTCTGCAGGGAGCCCATGCTGTGGAGTTGATTCACCGGGGCAATTCCTGCATTGCTGTGGGATGGGGGTGGGTCTCAGCATGGCTTGGTCTGGAAGAGAGGAGGATCCAGGATACAGTGAATCAACCAGCCAAATGGAATAAAGCAGCTGTATGCGGCACTAGGGGCTCGGGGTATGTCTACTTGGCAATGTGAGCCTGGGGTTGTTACAACTCGAATTATCAGATCCTGGGTTTGTTAAGCTTTGGCATGAGTGTTTACATCATTTGTAACCCCGGCTAGGAATTCTTAGAGCCTGCTTCTGAAAATCGGGCCGTTAAAGACTCCAGGGATAGGCACTCTACAGAGCCCAGAGTTGGGATGGTAGAATGCCATGGGATGCTGTAAGTGCTTTCACCCTCATCAGCTGTTGCAGGGAGAGCGTGACCATCGTATTGAGAGGTCGCTTGTGATTTTAGGTGTCCAACTTGTCCCCTTAAGGGAGGGGCCGGATTTTTCAGAACATCAGGGCTCAGCACAGTCTGAGAATCAGGCCTTGTTAAGGTGTTTCAAGTTGGCACCTGGAATTCCAGGCCTCCCAAGTCATTAGGCAGCCGTTGAACATTTGGGCCACAATACACATTTTAAAAAATGACGCGATTCAACCAGACCTCGGAGTTCTCTCCAAAAGGAAGTTTAATCAGGATTTGACATGTTAGAGAGGATGCAAGAGGACCTGGATATAGACAACTGATTAATGACATGTGCAGTTGGGGGCCATGCTCTAATCAACTGATCCGATGGGACCTACTGACACCAGACACTCTGAAGTGGCCATCATCAGAGGAAGCTTGGGGATTGGTCCTGCTTTGAGCAGGCTGTTGGACCAGGTGACCTCCTGAGGTTTCTTCCAAATCTGATATTCTATAATTATGTTATTCTAAGCTAGCTTTTACCACAAGGAAGTTTGATTAAAGTCACATTGGCCTGCCTTTCCTTTATGTGCTGATGCAAATGGCAGAGGAGGGTGGTACGCAAGAAATAGGACTATCTGCAGGGGCCACAGTGCATCCACTCATTACATTGGGACTCGGGCACAATGTATCTCTGAGCACAGCATCAGTGTGGTTTCATGTCTCTCTGAAATGACTGTGTTACATGTTTTAAATTAAAGTGGTGAAGATTTTGAAAATTTGGCTAGATTTCCGGCTTCCCAACCTGAGACACATTAAAAGGGTTTTCAGAGGGTGGGTGCTTAGCTCTGTCACGCTGGGAATTCTTGGCTTGTGTATCTTAATGCAGACGTGGTTGCTATTGGACATTGAAGAACAGATCCTCAAATGGGTGTGTAGCTCCATTAACTTAAATGGAGCAATGCTGATTTACTCCAGCTCAGAATCTAACCCTAAATGTGCACCTTATTCAACTTAACCACTGTGTTTCTGACTAATAAATACCTGCAGTGGGTCCTGCGCAGGCCTGGACAGGCTGAATTGACTTAGCTGTTTTCTCAGTTTATTTAAGTAAAGATTTTAGACCTTCCTATGCAGGGTTTACAGTGGAGAACACACACTTAGCAGAACTGGTATGTCAGGCTCATTTTAGATCAGTTATTAGTGAATCTAGATTTACCTTCTCTGTGGTTTGCCCACTGGTGTCTCAAGTCTTTCAATTCTTTCCGCCTCAGGCAAAATCTGGATGGACAATGTTCATTGTACTGGAAGAGAGGCCACACTGGCAGCATGTACCACAAATGGCTGGGGCGTCACAGACTGCAAACACACTGAAGACGTGGGCGTTGTCTGCAGTGAGAAGAGGATCCCTGGCTTCAAGTTTGACAAGCCGTTTCTCAACCAAATAGAGGTAAATGCGCTTATAACTTGAGGGAACTGATCCAGTGCCCAATGGAAGTCTTCCCACAGTGTTTGGATCAGGTGCTATATCTGCCAACATGATGAAATTGTTGGTAGAGATGGGCTCAAACTTTCCTACCGCACGAGATGTTCAGAGCTGGCATTTTGATTGAAGCCCATGTCACTCGCTGGGTTTGAGGAAATGATCCTATCTGGTATTTAATAGCACTAAATGAAGCTTTTGAGAGTTGACCTATGGATGGTTCTTTTCTTATCTACTTAGTCTTAATGTACATGTTACGATATAAGATGTTATAACTTACAGCTCCTCCTCTGTGAAATGGAGAATAATAGTTTCTACCACCCTTTGTCTTGTCTATTGAGACCAAAGGGCCTAGAGGCAGAGACTGTCAGCATCTAGCACAGGGATAGGCAACCTATGGCATGCGTGCCAAAGGCGGCACGCAAGCTGATTTTCAGTGGCACTCACACTGTCCCGGTCCTGGCCACTGGTCCGGGGGGCTCTGAATTTTAATTTCATTTTAAATTAAGCTTCTTAAACATTTAAAAACCCTTATTTACTTTATATACAACAATAGTTTAGTTTTATATTCTAGACTTATAGAAAGAGACCTTCTAAAAATGGTAGAATGTATTACTGGCATGCGAAACCTTAAATTAGAGTAAATAAATGAAGACTCGGCACACCACTTCTGAAAGGTTGCTGACCCCTGATCTAGCATAATGTGGCACTGATCTCATTTGATCTGCTTCTGTAATATAAATAATAGAGAACAATAACATATAGTACCTTTTCAACATGAAGAATCACAAGGCTGTCTACAAACTATACACTGTTTACAAGAATCGCCTCTATCGGTACTAAAATACAGCGGATTCCAGGGTGGAACATATTTAATGGCAAACAACAACTCTGCAGGAGTTCTACTTCCTGTCTTGAGAATAGTATGCAATCCAGCTATAACAGCAAGCAAATATTCCAGGGTGTTTTCTTCGATTAATTTTTTTGTCAGCAGTAAAATAGAGACATATTAATATTTTTAAATAAGTATTTTTAGAATTTCTTAGTAGTATTTGAGAAGGTACAAACCCAGTTATTTTTCCTTTGTGGACCACCTTTTACAAGAGTAAAAAATTATTGTACTTTAATATTAGTGCAAATCAAATCCGAAAGATGCGTGTGTGATACAGGCCTTGTAATTAGATGAATTCCTTATTCGTTAAAAGCTATGAATTATTGGGTGCCATTTTCTATCGTTGTGATTTGGCTTCTCTTTGGGGTTTTATGGGCAACTTTGGGTACCACAGAGTTGTCCACGAACATGAGCAGATTCCGAGAGTTGAAGGATTGACTTATAAGGCAATATTTAAAGCACTGTTTGTGCCGCTTGGCTAAAGGATGATGAAAGGGGGACTGTGATAACTTTGCGGTGTGTCTGAAGGAGTTGAGGATTAGCGTTAGGAGTGCTGGGAGGAAATTTAACAAGTGTAGTCAGGACATCCGGAAAAAGCTGTTAACTGGGAGGTTAAGCTATTAGGCCATGGAATAGTTTCCCCTGGGAAATGGTGAAAGCTGTTGCTTGAGTCATTTTAAAACTAGATTTGACAGACTCCTTGAGGATAAACTGCCAGGAAGAATCCTGTAGTGGAAAGAGGATGATGAGTTTGATGAGCAAATAATTCTGTCCATCTTGTATTTCTGAGTGCCTTCAGGTTGTAACCGACTCTTGGCTGTAGAATAACAAGGAATAACCTTTTCATGTTTGGTTCCTACAGATTGCTCCCTTGGAGAATGGTAAATATAATGCAGATGGTGGAGAAATGTAGCACTCCCTGTTAAGGATGTGTAGGCAATGGCCTAGTGGGTGCACCACACCCACTAGCTCTGTAGTAATCTCAGATCCTGTGTGGTGTCAAAGGGGTTATCTCTGCCATTAGAAGGAAAAGGGTATTGTTTGCGTTATGGAATCAGTCACCTGAGAAGCTGGTCACGGAGCTGCAAATGTAGCAGCTGTTGTGGCATGGGAATGAGTCTGTGAAGGAGGGGGAATGCTTTCCAGGGTGGTGGAAGACTCTTGTGTGCATTATTCAACTGTTGTCTGCTCCAAGTCACTGTCTGAGTGAATTTAAGGACCATGACTCTTATTGCCAGGCTCATGGGTTCAGGCTCCTCGCTGGGTGGCACTATGTAGCTGCCCCTGTTTGAACAGACTGGGGGGTTTGAATCCATGACCTTCCCTGCCAAAGCAGGGGCCTCTCCTGCTTGAACTTAAGGACTTAGCCTCCTAAAATGGTTACTGTGGCAGACTCATAAACCTCTTGTGTGGCCAAGCCACTGGAGGAGGATTTAGGCCCACACTCTCCTAGTATGAGTGGCGTAAGCATTGGTATTCACGCCTGAGTGGAAAGAGAACCCCAGGCCAGAATCCCTAGCCACTTCCGCTTTGCAGCCGATTGATAGAGGGGAAATACATCGGTGGCATTGTGAAAAAGGAGAGAGATGGGGGGTGGCGGGGAGGACCGAGAATTCTGGTTCAGCCACTAACTAGTTGTGGCCTTGGGTAAAGCCATTTAGTATCTATGTATCTCAGTTTCCCCACCCGACGCTATTAACCTACCTCACGTGGCTGCTGTGTAGCTTCAGCTGGGTAACCTGTAAAGAGCGCTGAGATGGTCTTGTGAAAGGCATCGCAGCTGCGCAAGGAACAACTTCCCATAAACGAATAAGAAGGGAAATGAGGCCTTTCGTATCCTAACAGGGATCTCTCAGTGACCAGCTAAATGGCACCATTGTTTATAGGGGAGTATAACGAAATCCTAGAATATCAGAGATGGCTTTGACAGATGTTTGCTTTCCCGGAGCCACCCGGGAATTATCAGTACAAGAGGCTGGAGGAAAACATGCATCAGTCTAGACAGAGGTCATCTCGCTCGAGGATGCTTCCGATATTAATCATAAAATCTAGAGCTCTAGTGCTTAGCTAATGGAAAAGCAGAGAGTTGGACTAATGAGTTAAACACGTTGGGTTAACTTGGGGGCGGTTTGTTCCGACTTGCTGCTGCTTTTGAGGTTTTGATTCATTTTATACTTTCCAAGCAGAGTTTAAGCTGTTTAAATGACATAAATGTGAGTCACTAGCAAGATCCCTTAGGAGCCGGAAAAAGTGTGAAATAAGTGAAATTCTCCACAGCCCAGCTGATCTCTGAGGCTCTCAGACCATCCATGCTAAAGGACAGTAGCAGCCTCCTAGGAATAGCAGGGGAGCGTTGGTGATTTAAGCGCATTGTGTTTGCAAAGAAAGTGGAACTCCTCTTTTAGGGGCCTGACCTTACCAGTCTGAGTGCCCTCAATCTGTCTAGGTTCTTATAAGACCCCATTCTCATGTCGGTAACATGCTTATTCTTCTTCGAGTGATTGCTCACATGCATTCCACTATAGGTCAGGCACGCGCTGCGGGCCTGGTTGCCGGGCAGATTTTTCCCCTAGCTGCAGACTGGGCGAGCAGGGAGCCCCCTGGAGTGGCGCCACTGAGGCACTCTATAAGTACCCCTGCGACACAGTCTGGCCCCCAGTTCCTTCTTCACCGCTCGCGCTGGTAGTCGGAACAGGAGTACTGCTCTTGAGCGTCCTCCTTATCTCCTAGCTGTTATTCCTATTGTTCTCATTAATAGTTGTTGTTAAGTAGTTGTTAAGTAGTTGTTAAGTAGTTATAGTGTAAATAGTTAGGTGCAGGGGATTTCCCTGCCACCGGAGCCATGTCATCCAAGGCTCCGGGATTCAAGCCATGTGCGGAGTGTGGGAAGCCCATGCCTGCGGGGGACCCACACTCAAAGTGCCTTAAGTGCCTCGGGGAAGCGCACTTGGCAGACTCCTGCAAGATTTGCAGGGCCTTCAAACCCAGGACCCGCAAGGACAGAGAATCCCGCCTGCGGCAGATCCTGTTAGAGGCGGCCCTCACTCCGGACTCGAGTGCGGCACCGGGCCCCGCACCCAAGCCGGCGAAAGCAAAGCCTCGGCACCGGTCGCGCTCCCCCAGCGCCAAGCGCAGAAAGGACTCGGAACCGCGCCCAGCATCGGCACCGGACCGCGTGCAGCCTCCGGCACCGCTCACGCGCCCACGGTCGCCGCCGGGGAGCCGACCAGAGGCACAGCCGCCCGCACCCGCACCGACGACTCCGGCGCCGCAGGAGGCCCCGTCGAGTCCGGTGCCAGTGGTCTCGCCACTCAGGGTGCCGATTCCGCAGCAGCTTCCCTCCACGCCGGAGGCGTTCGCTGCTGCGAGGAGGTTGCTCTCCGAGGACACCCCTCAGCAACCTGTCCGGTCTAGGGGCAAGCCGCCCATGACCGTGACTGAGATCGCGGCTCGAAGCCCGGCTGGGCACGGACGCCGATCGATCTCGCGGCGCCGATCTAACTCCCGGTACCGGTCAGCTTCCCGGCACCGGTCGCAGTCTCGGCGCCGCAATGAGTTGAGACCATGCTCCGGGTCTCCTCATGGCCGATTGCGCAGATCGCGCTCCGGCCGCCGGTCTGAGTCCTGGCGCCGGTCGGAGTCCCGGCACTCCCGCACGGACAGACGCCGGTCGTACTCCCGGCACCGGTCGCACTCCCGGCACCGGTCCGTCAGCTGCCACAGGGGCCGCTCTGGACGCCGTTCGCCGAGCCGCTCATCTTCCCGGCACCGCTCGTCGTCGCGGCACCGGTCACGATCGACACGGCACCGATCTCCTCGGCACCGTTCGTCGTCGCGGCACCGCAGACATCGGCGCTCCACATCCAGACGGCACCGCCGCTCGCCCCGGCACCGGACCTCATCGCGGCACCGGCGATCAGCCCGGCACCGGTCGTCATCGCGGCACCGTGGATCCCGCAGAAGTGGATCCAGCAGTAGCCGTTCGTCAGAGGGCAGTCGCTTCTCCCGGCACCGGTCGAGAAGCCCTCGGCGCCGCAGGCGTAGAGAGTCGGCTGGCACACAAACCCAGCATGACTCTCCGCCCAAGGCCCTCCAGTCGGCCACCATAGCGGCCCCATGGCACTCCTCTGCCTCAGTGTCCCCTCCAGCTATGGGACCAGCCCCAGCCACCCTAAACCCGACCTGGCCAGAATGGGTGGCATGGGAACACGACCAACCGGGGGAAACCCAGTCTGAGCCGGGGTTCCCAGTATGTGCCAGGGCTGCTCGGCAGGACCTACCAGGGCCATCCTTGGCCAGCCAGCCGTCGGCAATACACAGCCCCCGAGAGCCAGGGCCTTACGCCTCCCCAGTGGGGGTTGAGGTGGTGGCGGGCACCTCTTCCAACAGCCCGCCCGCCCTGGAACTCTCTAATTACCAGCACCTCCTCCAGGCAGTTGCGAAAAATATGAACCTGCCCCTTGAGGAGATCCAGATGGTGGATGACCCGGTCACCACCATGCTGACAAAGGGCACCCCGGCACGTGTGGCTGTGCCATTCATTAATACAATAAAAGCACACACCACGTCGGTCTGGAAGACCCCCGCCTCCATCCCCCCCACCGCCCGGGGGGTAGAGAAGCGCTACTTTGTCCCGGCCACGGGCTATGAGTACTTGTATGTTCACCCTACACCCTCCTCCCTGGTGGTGGAGTCGGTGAACAACAAAGAGCGCAATGGACAGGAGGCCCAGGTACCTAAGGCCAAAGAAGCCAAGAGGCTGGACCATTTTGGCAGGAAGGTCTACTCCTCCGGGGGCCTCCAACTTAGGGTGGCGAATCATCAGGCCCTAATGAGTAGGCACCACTTTGATACAGTGGAGGCCCTTAACAAGTTCGAGACCGCTCTCCCCCAGGAGAGCAGACAGGAGTTTAGGGCCCTTCTGACTCAGAGCAGGGATATCTCAAGACACACCCTGCAAGCGGCCCTGGACTCAGCGGACTCAGCGGCCAGGACCATGGCCTCGGGCATAGCCCTTCGCCGGGCAGCATGGCTCTCCTCATCCAGCCTTGCCCCGGCGATGCAATACAAAATCCAGGACCTCCCGTTTGAGGGGCAGGCCCTCTTTTCAGAGGACACAGACACGCGGCTCCAGGCCCTCAATGACAGAGGGGTGACCCTCAAGGGTCTCGGCATGCACACCGCGGGGCCGCAAAGGCGCCCCTTCATCCCGCCGCGCCGCAAGTTCTTCCCACCCGCCCGCCAGCCACAGGACTCCTCCAGCAGGAGAAACCGCCCCTTCCGCAAGCGTCAGGGGCCTAGGCAGGGCGGGAAACAGCGGGGACCTAAGCCTTCCCAAGGGCCCAGGTCCAACTTTTGATGGTGCGCCCGGGGGCAGCTTAATAACCACAGTCCTGGATCCTCCCTTCGGAGACCGTTTGTCTCACTTCCACCGTGCATGGTCGGACATAACATCGGACCAGTGGGTCCTCCGCACGGTGGAGGTGGGATACTCCCTCCAACTCTCCTCCACTCCTCCAACCCACCCACCTCCCTCGTCCCTCTTCAGGGACCCATCTCACGAGCAACTGCTTGTACAGGAGGTCAGGTCGCTCCTCGCACTGGGAGCCATCGAACCTGTACCACAGGAGTTCAGAGGGAAGGGGTTCTACTCCCGCTACTTCCTAATCCCCAAGGCGAAAGGGGGCCTCCGGCCCATCCTGGACCTGCGCGAACTCAACACCTACATGATCAAGTTCAAGTTCCGCATGGTCACCTTGGGCACTATTATTCCCTCTCTGGATCCGGGAGATTGGTTCGCTGCCCTCGACATGAAGGATGCCTACTTCCACGTGAGCATCAAACCTTCTCACAGGCGCTACCTCCGCTTTCTAATAGCGGAAGAACATTATCAATTCGCAGTCCTGCCCTTCGGCCTGTCCACAGCGCCCAGGGTATTCACGAAGTGCATGGCAGTAGTGGCGGCGTTCCTGCGGCGCCGCGGGGTACAGGTATACCCGTACCTAGACGACTGGCTGATCCGGGGAACCTCCAGGGACCAAGTGTCAGAGCACGTGCGTCTGGTCATCAACACCTTCGACCGCCTGGGAATCCTCCTCAACGAGGAGAAGTCCACCCTGGAGCCCACCCAGAGCATAGAGTTCATTGGGGCCCTACTAGACTCCAGGGTGGCAAGGGCATCCCTGCCTCAGCCCCGGTTTCTCGCCATCCAGTCGGCCATCAGACAGCTTCGCAGCTGTCCAATGTCCACGGCCAGAGTCTTCCTCAGCCTGTTGGGCCACATGGCGTCGTGCACCTACGTGATACAGCACGCCAGACTGCGACTACGCCCACTGCAATCGTGGCTCGCAGTGGCCTACCGGCCAAGAAGGGACAGTTTGGACACCCTCCTTTCTATCCCCAAAGCCACCCTATCCGCTCTGACTTGGTGGGAAGACCAGAGCAATGCGTGCCGAGGGGTCCCCTTCCTCCCCCCCAGCCCGTCCATGTCCCTAGTGACGGACGCCTCGTCGATGGGTTGGGGAGCTCACCTAGGGGCTCTCAGGACACAAGGCCGCTGGTCGGAGTCAGACCTCTGCCTCCATATCAATGTCCGGGAGCTGAGGGCCGTCAGACTTGCGTGCCAAGCGTTCCGGGACACGCTACAGGGTCACTGTGTGGCAGTGTTGACGGACAACAACACTGCCCAATACTACATAAACAAGCAGGGCGGGGCCCGGTCCAGTCCCCTGTGTCAAGAGGCGATTCTCCTATGGGAGTTTTGTATAGCCCACGACGTTCACCCGGTGGCCTCTTTTCTCCCCGGGATTCAGAACACGCTGGCGGACCACCTCAGCAGGTCATTCATGTCCCACGAGTGGTCCCTCCGGCCGGATGTCATCCGACCGATCTTCCTGAGGTGGGGATTTCCCCACATCGACCTCTTCGCCTCCAGGCAGAACAGGAAGTGCCTCCAGTTCTGCTCCTTTCGAGGCGGCTCCCGGGGATCCCTGACAGATGCCTTCCTCCTACCCTGGACGGGGCACCTGCTCTACGCGTTCCCTCCGATCCCGCTTCTCCACAAGGTGATCCTGAAGATCAGACGGGACAGGGCACGAGTCATCCTCATAGCCCCGGCCTGGCCCAGGCAATGCTGGTATGCGTCCCTCCTCCGGCTGTCCAGGGCCCCTCCCATCAGCCTCCCGCTGTGGCCCGACCTGATCTCGCAGGATCACGGTCGTCTCCTGCATCCGGACTTGCAGTCCCTCCACCTCACAGCTTGGCTACTCCATGGCTGAGAGGTCCTGAACTCTTATGCTCGACTGAGGTACAGAATGTCCTTCTGGGAAGTAGAAAACCATCCACCAGAAGTACCTATACAGCCAAGTGGACCCGCTTTTCTGCATGGTGCAGACAACAGGATATAGTCCCAAGTGAGGCGGCTATCCCGCGCATACTGGACTACCTCTTAGGCCTTAGAAACCAGGGCCTTTCTACTTCTACCATACGCGTCCACCTCGCTGCCATATCGGCTTTTCATCCGGGCCAGGAGAACCACTCAGTCTTCTCAGATCCTGTGGTATACCGTTTCCTCAGGGGCCTGGATAAACTGTACCCGAACGTCAAGTGTCCCATTCCACCCTGGGACCTCAACCTGGTGCTCTCACGCCTTATGATGCCCCCGTTCGAGCCCCTCGCCACGTGTTCCTTAATGCACCTCTCCTGGAAGGTGGCATTCCTAGTAGCTATCACCTCGGCTCGCAGAGTGTCAGAGATCCGTGCACTGACCTCCGAGCCGCCCTACACCATTTTCCACAATGACAAGGTGCAGCTACGTCCCCACCCGGCCTTCCTGCCTAAGGTGGTTTCTCCCTTCCATGTGAATCAAGACATTTGTCTCCCAGTCTTTTATCCTAGACCACATACCTCTGGAAGGGAACAACAATTACACACGTTGGACGTTAGGAGGGCTCTTGCTTTTTATTTAGACAGAACAAAGCAATTCAGGAAATCAACGCAACTCTTCGTAGCAATTGCGGAAAGAATGAAGGGCCAGCCAGTCTCCGCCCAAAGGCTCTCCTCCTGGATCACCTCGTGCATTCACACCTGTTATGAACTCGCGGGCAAGCCGCTTGAGAGAGTAACAGCACATTCCACGAGAGCGCAGGCGTCCTCTGCGGCCTTCCGGGAAGGAGTCCCTATCATGGACATTTGCAGGGCGGCTACCTGGTCCTCCGTCCACACCTTCGCCGCCCACTACGCCATAGTCCAGCAAACCAGGGACGATGCGGCGTTTGGGTCAGCGGTCTTA
Source organism: Sternotherus odoratus (assembly GCA_032164245.1). Classification (NCBI taxonomy): domain Eukaryota; kingdom Metazoa; phylum Chordata; order Testudines; family Kinosternidae; genus Sternotherus; species Sternotherus odoratus. The sequence goes on from JAVMKO010000020.1 coordinate 10,039,536, forward strand.
CGAGCAGCAATGGGTCCACCCGACCCCACCTCCTAGGTATTGCTTGTAGTCACCTATAGTGGAATGCATGTGAGCAATCACTCGAAGAAGAAAACAGGGTTACTTACCTGTAACTGTTGTTCTTCGAGATGTGTTGCTCACATCCATTCCAGACCCGCCCTCCTTCCCCACTGTCGGGTTAGCCGGCAAAGAAGGAACTGGGGGCCAGACTGTGTCGCAGGGGTACTTATAGAGTGCCTCAGTGGCGCCACTCCAGGGGGCTCCCTGCTCGCCCAGTCTGCAGCTAGGGGAAAAATCTGCCCGGCAACCAGGCCCGCAGCGCGTGCCTGACCTATAGTGGAATGGATGTGAGCAACACATCTCGAAGAACAACAGTTACAGGTAAGTAACCCTGTTTTACCATTACCAGTTGAGGGAGAGTAAATCCCTTGGCCAAAGTTCACACAGGAAATCGGTGGAGTGAATGAATTGACCCCGCATCTCCTTAATCTCTGGCCAATGCGATTACCACGAAATCATTCTTCCTCTTGTGCCAATGGAAATTTGCCGGGTCTACTTTAGTGAAGACTGCAGAGTCTGCTCCTTAGTCCAGGTTTATCGCCATGACGTATACAGCCCTTTCTTTCTATTAGAGGCTTGAACACGACGGGATAATTTGGATGACCCTTGGAACTAGCTGCATTTATTTATGGCCTAATAATCTATACCTCTTATCTCAAGGCACTTCACAAAGGAGGTAGATTGGGCTAAATGAGGGAGGTGAAGTGTCCTAAACAGATCAGCTGCAGAGCCTACAATAGAATCCAGATCTCCTGAGTTGTCTGTTGTTTTACCCCCTAGGCTGCACAGCCTCCCTGTGAAAGTGGCCTGGCTTTCACCTGGACCTCCAAGTGGAGCTCAGCACCTCTGAAAATCAGGCCTCTCTCATTTAGGTGCCTAAATATGGATTTAGAGTCCTAAGTGTAGTCACCTGGGCTTGAAAAATTTGGCCTCTAATTATAGCATGTAAGCGGTCAGAAACGGAGCTAAAAGCCTGAGTTTTGGCGGTTGCATGCAACTCTCTCATGAAATCTTTCAAAGGCAGGGCAGAAGAAAGAGTGAGTTCTCTAAATCCCTCTCCTTCCCCTACCAGTTGGTGTAGCTCAGTTGAAGTCAGTGGAGCTATGCTGCTTTCCACCAGCTGAGAATTTGGCCCAGTATTGGTATGTTCCTACCGCCTGCGCATCACTTTGCCTGAACTGTTGGGGCTTCCTAACTAGGATAAAAACATACTATGGTTCCTACTGTGCACAGCCCAACTCATTTTATCACATCCCTCTGAGAGGTCAGGGCATGCTAGAAGGTCCTCTCTTCTGCTGTTTTATTACAGCAAGACCACAGACCAAGGCTAAGGGTGATCGGCTATGAATTAAAAAAATTCCATTCCAAAAGTATTTTTCAGTAACAGCTAGCTGCTAAATATCTAACCCACCCCCCACCCCATCCCCGGAGCTAATCTTCGCTTTATCTTGTTAGCAGCTGGTATGACATAGTTTCAAGCCAAAGGTGTTGAGATCAGAGGGTCATAAGATCCAAAACAGGGAGGTCAAGATGCCTGTGTGAATGAACGTTGAAAGTCTTTGCTTTTCCATCGCACGTCTGAGAATCTTGTGCATCTTGCTCAGATTCACCAAAGAAAACTGTTTTGTACACTCCTACTTTTTTACTTCAAGTCCACCTCCCACTCATCTGCTTTTTCCCATTGGAAGGTTTCTGGGGTTTATGGTAACCTGAATTTCTTTATTAAGTAGGAGCATCACGGCCTGGTCTAAGTGAGAAAGTTCCACTAGTTTAACTTAAACCACCTTTTAAACCAATGCAAACCTCTCATGTGGACACCCTTAGTTTAGTTTAATTTAGATCAATTTAAGACTACCGCTTCAGTGTAGACACTCGCTACAGTGACGGGAGGGGTTCTCGCGATAATCCACCTCTTTGAGGGGCGATACCTAGTTTGACAATTCTTCTGTCAACCTAGCGCTATCTATACCGGGAGTTTAGATCAGTATGGCTAGAGCTCTCCAGGGGTGTGGATTTCACACCCCTGACAGACATAGCTATGATGAAGTAAGTTTCCAGTGTACACCAGCCCTGAGTGGAGCTCCTTTTGAAGCTGGACATTTTTACTGGGGATTGGGAGAAACGTGTTACTATATATGGCTAAGAACTCTAATAATCTCAACCAAGGGGGTATCGTATACCCACCCTGTCACAGACCCATTGCTGCTGACGCGTCCCCGGTAGTTTGCATTCATGGCTTGGTGAATCCAGGCCCCTCGCTGTAAGCCAAGTGGTTAACTCTTGACCCCCATTGGTACAGCAATTGCCTGAGTTGTCCTGTTACTTCCAGTAGGGTTTGTGATCTGGTCCTGTGGGGAAGACTCATGGTCATGCAAGAGGTGGGTTAAGAGAGAGAGAGCCTGAAATGTCCCAGCCAAGAGTTAGTGACAGAAGGTCTGCAACGAAATGGTGAGATGCCAGGCTAGAAAGAACAGTTATCTCAGGGTAAATTTTTAACCATTTAAAAAACAAAACAAAAACCCTCTTCATTCCTACCAGATATTTTCTTTGGTCCTGGCATGTTTTACCCTTGAGATTTGTTCAAAGGATCATTTCTTGGGGGGGGGGTGGGGTGATCCTTAAAAGACACATACCAGAGCCGCCCCATTACTGTGTTGCTGGCTTGTGAGAATTAGCCCGCTGCCCCTTCTCCTTGGCTGTGCAAACACTCAGCTTTCCGGACAGTTGGGAAAGGAGTGTTTGCTCAGCTCTACTGGGAAGTTTAAATTACAGTGAGTGAAGATTAGAGGGAAGTTTTTTCTCTCCTGGGGGAAAAAAAAGTGCATAGTCTAAATACCCAGACAGCGTCTCATTGATGTTATGAGAGCAGGGACCCGTGGCTTGGGCTTGTTTGCCCATACCTCATTGCCTCTGTGAACCTTAAAAGGAAAAGGCAGGTCAATCTTTCACTGCTGAGAGTAGTCACCTCTCTGCACTTAATCACTCTTACCTGTGTGTAGTAGTCAGCAGCATGCCCCTATGGGGTTAAAAAGCAACAGTCTTGGAGTGGAAGCATGGCAGATGTGTGGCTAATCAAATTCTAGTAGGGTTTCTGCGTGTGAATGGAAAGGGAGCGCAGAAGGCGTGGTGTGACGTGCTCGTCAATGCCGAGTGTAGTGAGTGAAAAGACAGGCAAATTGAATTTGTAAATCTATTTACTGCAATCTTTACATGTGTACTTACATGGATGTGGCTATCCGGGCATACGCATTCTATAATACACCAGGCCAAATTCATCTCTAGTGTGACTCCATTGTCTTCAGGAAGGTGGGTTTAACCCATTGCCTTTTATTCAGATTTTATAAATGATTTTGGATTCCATTTTTTTAATTCTGGATAAAGCTTGAAGCTGTGTTCTCTCTGATGCACATTAGTGGCTTGATTTATAGCTTGGGTCTAACCATGATTGTGGAGAATATAACCGAGGCTATTTATAGTGGCATGGCTTCTAGACAGACAATGAGATTGATCAGATGCTTGTTAGGCCCTGCTAGCAATAAGCAGGGTGAGTGCGAGAGCAGGGGGCGTAAAGCTGGTTGTTCTTGAGAGGTCAGTGTATGTCTATGAAAACACCTGTGCATTGATCATTGGATTTCCTTGGGAGCATATGAGAAAGGAACAAGAAGTGTTGTAAATACATATGCTGAGTAGCAATAATAGTTACTCTGGAAAATGTAAGGCATGGCAATTTTAGCTCCTTTCACCCAAGGATCTCCAAGCACTTTATAACCATTTAATTCAGCTTTTTAATGCCCCTCTGTCCTAGATGCCCATTTTGCAGATGGTATAAAGAAGCAAGAAAGGCTAAGGCCCAAATTTTCCAGTGAATTGCTCAAAAACCACAGTAGTGGAGAAGCAGCATTTGGACTAGAACCCAACAGTCCTGACTCCCCGCCCCTAGACACACTGCCTTGCCCATTCCTCTGCTAATTTATAATGCAAAGTGATACTGACCCAGCATAGAACAAGAATGATCTAAGCCAGACAATCTCTGCATCACAGGATTGATTTTTTCAGTTACACGAAGGCCCCTTGACACGGTTCTGACAATGTAAAGGTGCCTTCAAAGCGGGTGGAAATGTAGTCGATAACTGCTTTAAGGCCCCTTTCCATGCCAGAGTGGGGTAAAATGAGCCTTAGTGAAAATGAAAAACATTTGGGACTCGATTCTCAAAGGCTTCACCAGAGATTGGAAGCTGTTGAATTCATTCTGATGTTTGTGTTCTCCACAAAAGCATGAGTGAAGGATCTGCTTTTTGCCATAACTTTTCACGGCCTGCTTTTCAAAGAGCTTGTCTCGCCACCTTGTGTTGTCTAAAAATAGTTTAAATATACTTAGCAATTTTATGGTCTACAGTAACAGGATCCTACTATAATTTTTTAAAAGTAGACACATGGTAGGGTCTTTTTAAAGTATCTCAAAAACATCCTTTTAAAAATATTTGTTAACTCTGCCCCTTCACTTAATATAGGATTCACTACTAAATATATTTAATGGCTGCAGCATTTAGATATCTGTAAATAAAACTGCCACCTGGGTCTAAATTCCAGCACTTGCTAGACTGTGGGTGGAACTGTCTGTAGGCATGGTCGAACATTCCACATAATGCCATTTCTTGGGCTGAGGGGGTGTTTACTGAGCATCAGAATGTCAGATCAAAGCCCGGAGAATATATCCGCTTGTGGCCTATGGCCCTATCTAGATGTTAACAGTCACCAGTTCAAAGGACCTGGTTACAACATGGTCAAAAGTTGTGTTGCTAGGAGCTGACCATATACCGATTAGCTGCACTGTCCAGGGTTTTTTTCCCCCATTGAGGAGGAACACAGTTAAGTCCTGTCTACATTACAACTTTTAACTATGGGGAGGGGAAATATGAGCATTTGTTCTGGCAGCCAAAACCCAGACAAACATCAGTTAAAGTGAAGGTAACAAGAGTCCTGTGGCACCTTAGAGACTAACTAAAGTATTGGAGCATAAGCTTTCGTGGGCTAATACCCACTTCGTCGGATGCAAGCTTAGGGTTGCATCCGACGAAGTGGGTATTAGCCCACGAAAGCTTATGCTCCAATACTTTAGTTAGTCTCTAAGGTGCCACGGGACTCTTGTTACCTCTGCTATTCCAGACTAACTCTGCTACCTCTCTGATTCTTGACATCAATTAAAGTGCAGCCATGTTAAGCCAGTGGGTTTGTTTAATGCTATAAATTTGTAGCGCTTGCTCAAGTCAGTGGTTCCTTCTGCTTGGGTTGTGGCTGTCACTTTGATGGCCTAGGAGGGCAGTGGCTCTAATGGCAGGTGTGGTGGTCCTGTGCTGTCTCCTAATAGATGTTTTGAGTTAGGCAGCAGATAGACCTGAGAAGGTGATGTCCTCTGGTTAGGAAAGGGACCGAGGTATAGTCTGCTGCCAGTCAGCCTGAGCTTGCAAGTCTATCCACCAGACCTTGCTAGATTTTTTTCATGGGGTACGGTCAATCTTTCTATTTTATATTCCCTCCCCCCTAAGCAACTTGTAACCATTAATGAACTTGTCCTCAAAGCACTTCTGTGAGGGAGAGAAGTAGCCTTCTTTTGGACTGAAGCGACAATTTGCCACAATGAAGAATCTCCATGCTACCGCATGTGCTATTCTCTATCTCATGTCTGCCAGCTGATCCTCTCCCATAGCATTTCCTCTGTCACCTCCATGCTGGCAACTTAAGGCGCAAAGGGTGAGGCCACTTGTGAAGCCCTTCATTGTGCAGCAAAAGCTTCTGTAATTTGTATTGCATTAGTTCCTAACAGTTCCCATCATACACAACAATCCCATCATGTTAGGTGCTGGGGTCCCTGCCTCCAAGAGTTTATAATCTTAGTTAAAGTCTGCTGGCATTGTTCTCTCAAGACTCTGCTGATCTTAAGGGAGCTTCCGTGTCCTATCTCATCTATATTAGCGTGCTTACTTCTCATCTGGGATGCTGGGTTATTCATAATTACTTTCAAGTCAGTGCTACTCAGCAGAAGCATGTATGGCCGGCTCCTGATGTTCAAACCAAGACAGATCTCCTGTACATTAGTGCATGGGGAATGAGTGGAGAAATAGCTTTTGTTTTAAAGGTCACTTTAACTGTATGGAATTAGTTGGATAAACCCTTCATTGTGATGGGGGAGTCGATAAACTCTTAACTTTGCTTTAATAAAGGAGACGAAAACTCTCTGGGGCGAGCGTAGGAATATATGGAGACTTTTTTTTAAATGAAAAGTGTAAATAGATGTCCAGTCTGATTTGCAACCCTCTTGACTTTGTGCTTTGGAAGCAAAAATATCTTGAAGTGTTTTTTAGTACTTGACGGTAACTAAAATAAAATGATGTTTATGTGTGGGGACAGTGGGACAAGCCAAGCATTTGGAAAAGAAGCATAAATAGAGAAGATGGATGAGGAAGAAGATGATGGATCAGCACTATGTGATTTGTATTTTTTGCCAACAAGGCTGGAGGATTGGAAAATTCAGCCTTTAATTTACTTTCTAAGGTTTTATAAGGAGACAGCATAGCCTAGTGGAGAGAGCACTGGGCTGAGACTCAAAGTGGGTTCTGTTCATGGCACGACCACTGGCCTGCTGGATGATCTTGGGCGAGTCACTTTGCTGCCTCGTGCCTCAGTTTCCCCATCTGTAAAATGAGGCTAATGATAGCTATCTCCTTTTTGTAAAATATTGTGAGATCTACTGATGTACAACATAAGATCCAAGCTAGGTAGTATTATAAGAAGGGGGAATTGTGTACCTGCTTCTCTTCATGATCCAAAATATAATTAGTGCACATCTAGAATGGAGATGAATTTAAATTCCTGTCTCTTTATGAGGCTGTATCTTTCCATGTGTGCTGGTTTCACGGCCAGGATTCACACTTGCATCTCACGGATGGTGATCTCGCCAGGAACGTTTGCATTTTGACTGATGTAAAAGGCCTCATCAGGCCCAGAAATGTATTCCAGTGCTGAGCTCAGCTCATTGTTGGCCTTGGCTACTCCTGAAATGGTCATGAAGATGAAGGATCCCATGGCGTAGCCAGTGCTTTGATAATGAGCAGAGCTTTCATTCTCTTTGATTTCCTCATGTAGCTTCCTCCATTTTTTAAATGGCCCTGGAAGGAGCTGGCACTGTAAATTGATCAAATCTACTGCCTGATTTCTGTATACAAAAGAAGGATGAGGGGTTTTCCCACTGCTAGTCGTATCTGTTTAAACTGTGTGTGAACTAATTTATTTGTGGACTGTTTGCTTTCATTTGCTACTTGTTACTCATAGTGGTGCATTTGCAGTATATTATCCAGCCTGATCTCTCCATGTGCTGCATAGTGTTCTAGACATGGTGTGGTCCCTGGTAAACAAGGAGACTAAGCTGGAAGTCAAACTGTGTGGAAGTCTGTTTGTCTGTAGTATGTTACATGGAATCATACTACTAGTATGATTGTCACCAAGATCACATGGAATTGTTCCTGCTACCTGATTGGATGACTAAAGCTTTCTAGAACAGGAGAACTATGAGTACAGAATAACCAAAATTCCTGTTAATGTAGAGACCCTGGAATGTGTTAATGCAAGTATCCATACAAAGAATAGCTGCTTCCCAAACTTTCATGTGAATATATGCAGAGGAAAATGTACAGAGGCAAAATCCCACAACATGATGAATGGTCAAGGCAGAAATCCCCCTCTTGGCATACCTTGACCCTTCGTCTTAGGATAAGTCCCCAGTTCAGAACCAGTGACTCATAGTTAAGTGTTTTAAAGCATTCAGCTTGCTTATCTGTCAATGAACAGAAACCACAAGCTGCTCGGACTAGATCATCCTACCAGTTCCCTGGGCTGGCTCCCTCATGATGTAGTTGCGTGGGTGTGTATTTAATGTGGCAATTGAGCTTCTCTTCTGAAAAGCCCATCTGTTGTGGTTTGCTGAAGTCGCCGAAGATATCGTCTCTGCTGGGATCAGTCTTTTTTTTTTTTTTTTAATGTTGACCAAAAGCCGTTCCGTCTGACGATCAGAGGAAAACCTGAGGAATGTCAAACTGGGATGGAAAAAACTAGTTGAGCTGGAGTAGATAATGAAGGAAAACAGTCACTGCTCTTCTAAACGGAATGTTGTGAGCCTGCTAGCTAGGAGAGGAAAATGCATTAGCAGCTGTTTACAGAGTGATGCCGCGGGACCTGGGCCTAAGGATTTTAATTGCAAAAAGGATATGAACTATCATTTCTTCTGCTTCCTCTGTAAAAAAACAAGGGCTGTTCTGTGCTGGGCATACAAGAGGGCATGAGGAGCCTTCTCTGTCCTCCCATCTTATGTCACTGCATGGTTTAGACTCATCTCTCCGTCCCTGGGCTCCTGTTACCTTGCCGGATTGCAGACTCTTGCCTTGATCGCTCCAGCATGTGCACCATCTTAGCAGGGCTGAGCCAACGTGCTGGGGAGTAAATGCTGCACCATTAGGCCAGTACTGCTGCTATGTGCCTTGGAGCCCTGGAGCAGCACCGCTCTGTGGGAGTTTTCAAGAAGCCTAAGGGATTGAGGTGCCCAAGTCTTTAGGAATTAGGCATTTCACTCTTGGAAAATCCCTGTCTAAAGACATAATCTAGCCCCTTTGTGGCTATAGCAATGCTAAATGGAAAGAGGATAAACAAGCAGATTTTCTGCCACTCCCTGATATTTTTTTAACTATGAATAGTGGATCCTGAGGGATGGGGACCAGATTCCCAGGAATAAGAAAGCAGATCCATTCCAAGCCGTGCATTAATCTGCATCCACATGGGTGTTTTAAAAAACAGGACTGTCACAAGGAGAAAGTTGGGAGAGAGGCAATTAGTGGATATAGAAGGATATGTTTGTTCTGCCTAATGCAAAACAGATGGCAAATGGTGATGGGAAAAGTTTGAAGGTTGCATGAGCCTTTTGCAATTGGATCTAAAGCTGTGAGAAAGCATCTGATTCAGACAGGGGAACCAAACCAGCTGAGATTCACGTGAACTTATTTGAAGCTGGGATTTTTTCTTAAACTCCCAATAAAACTTTTATTTTTATGTCTTCTACACAATCTGAGGCTGAGATGTGTGGTTTCGTAACAACCCCTGGCTGTTGGTTACATGGTAGGTGGTGTATCCAAGGCTGTAGAGGAGGAGTGAGGAAACCCGATACAGACTTGAGAAAACAAAGAGATGGTTCAAATTGTTACAGTTCTCGGAATTGTAGTTTGATTTATATATTTTTGTTCTAGTAGCTCCTGGAGGTCTCAGACAAGATTAGGTCCTCATGGTGCTGGCAATATGCAAACACACGAGAAGACAGTCCTACTGTGAAGAGTTTGCAATTCAGTAGCCGAGACAGGCAGAAGGTGGAATGAAGGAGGTATCGTTAACCCATTTCATGGACTGCAGACTGGATAATGACATGCCAGGGCTCTGTGCTTGTAAAACTAAACTAGCTCTTTATTAAGAGAACTATTTACAGAGACGCTGCAGCTAGCATTCTAGCCACGTGTACGCAGACTGAATTTCCAGTGCTTCCTTCAGAGTCTCCCTTCCTGCAACCTGTGCTCCAGATTTCCACATCCCCTTCTGCAAAATGGGGAACTTGTGCACAGAGAGAGGAAGTGATTTTTCCCAAGATCTCCCAGGGCGTTTGTGGCAGAGTTGGGAATTGAACCCAGATATCTTAAATCCCAACTCAGTGCCTAGCTTTCGTCCTGTTTACATTAGTCTAGTTTAGACTGGTATTTTACTTCATTCAAACCCATGCAGAAAGTGAGTGGTTTTTGGTGGAGCCATTGCTTAAAAACCGTAGCCAAAGATCTGCAGTGCTTTCCCTTGTACCTGATCCACTTCCTCCTCCTGTCTTGATTCAGTGGGCTCGTCACACCTTTCTTGGGTAAAACCGCTTAAGTCAGGGAAGAGAAAATTGGTTGCCCTGACCTGAGGGTTACTTGTTGCTTGTGTGTTGGCTCACTCGCTCTCTGTCTGTCTGTCTGCCAAAACTACATTTGGATAATACAAGAAGTGCAGTTGTGGAAAGGTGCCAGACAAGGAAGGAACAGACTCATTTATCTCAGTGAGTGGGGTTAACAATGCAAGAAACAGGATCCTTTCAGAGAGAAAGTGACTCTAGAGATATTAATACAACTGCTTGAAAGCTGGCTACGCATAAAATACATGGGTGGGATGTTTAATAAGCAGAGACAGGCTGAGGTTTTGGATCCAGGTTGGGAGTAGGCTAGTGCTTGAATTCCAAGCTAAAGGGGAATTGAGGTTTGGGATAGATCAGACAGCATCTCACTCTCAGTAGCTGTTGGTGCGAAGGGGTGGAAGTCATGCAAGACTAGCTGAATAGCTCCAAAGGGGAGGGTTTGTTATGCAGGCGGCCTGGTAATTCAATGTTCATCAATTCTCTTGTTTTTATCTGTTGTCCCCTTCCCACCCCCCGCATGAGGAAGATGGCTATTTGTGAGAACCCTTTTACAGCAAGGGAAGTGTTATCTAATCATTACATGTGGGACTGGGTGAGTCAAGAGTTCTGGGTTTTACTCCTGCTGTGCTGAGCCCCACAGCTCCAGATGAAGCACACGAGTTTCCAGCATGTCTGAGAATAAGGCCTCAGTTTCCTTGTCTGTAATACCTGATAGATAAAGTGCTTTAGAACCTGCAGCTTGGGAAGTCTGGTAGGGTAAGGAAATGGCCTTTGGGTGGTGCACTGGATTGGGATTCAGACGACCTGGGTTCAGCTCTCTGTGTGATCTGGGGCAAGTCACTTCATCTCTTTGTACCTCAGTTTCCCACTGGTAAAGTGCAGATGATAATGCTGCTTTTCTCCCATACTTTTTATCTGGTCTGTTTAGATAATAAGCTCTTTCAGACGAGGACCGTCTCTTACACTGTATGTGCAGTGCCTAGCACAATGAGGCTCCATCTTTCCTCTTGGTGCTAATGTAATACGCATAATAGTAAGAGTGCATGATTGAATTTCAGTGGGATTCAGGTGCCTCGTTTTCTTGGGTTCCTTTGACAATCCCAGCCAGCACCTAGTACAACAGGGCCCCAATCTCTGTTGGGGTTGTTATATGCTACTATAATAGAAAAATATTGTATTATCCACATAAATGCACTCTGTGTCTAGTGATCTTTCTCTACATGTGTACATAAAATATGACAATAGTACTGTAGCTTAAACAAGAAATCTCCTCTGGTTATTCAATGTTGTTTTCCATGGTTCCTTCTGATTTTATGAGAAATCTGTTTTCCGCATTAGCCCAGCTGTTCTAGACGTTAGTGTTGGAAGGATAAAGCATCTGTCTGTCTGTCTACTCACTTTTTCACTGACTAGGCACCAATTCAAGTGCAACCTACAGAACTCTGCAGTGGAGAGAAACCATTGAAACCCATACAGAGTTGCAGGCACGAAGGGGGTTTGTGGGTGGATCTTTTGTTTGGGTAACTTGAGAAAGTCTCCAATGGGAAATTGCTGGCTTCCCTCTTTGCCTGCTGCTCTGATGTTGGAAACCCCCGATAAGCCCCAGTCAGGCACAGGGTGTTTGCAGCCTTTCCGTGTTAGGATACTATCGGCCCTTTTTTTTGGTTTTTCTAACACACACATTTGTCCCTTGAAAAATGACAGTGCACAGAGCGAATGGTTTAGCTCTAAGGGGGTAACTGGCTCATAGCTGCTGGCTAGAGAAAGGGTTGTCTTGTGAAGTCATTGGCCTGGGCCTCAAGGTCTGCGTTCAGTTCCTTCGCTTTGCCAGTCTCTTGGGCAAGCTGTTTGGTCGCTGCCTCCGTTTCCCTTCTATAAGACAAGGTTAATAACATTCCCTTGCTCCCACCTTGTGTCTGACTTCTCTGTTTAGATGTTAAATTCTTCAGGGTTTCCTACTACTAGGTTTGTTTTCACTGCCTAGCACAATAATAATAATTAAACCCTACCTCTTACCCAGCACTTTTCATCACATCTGAAAATGCTTCACGAAGGAGGTCTGTATCAATAGCCCCTTCGCAGATGGGGAAACCTCAGCCTCTGTTATGGCTGCACCATAAAAATAATGAATAGTTATAATGGAGAGGCAGGGTTTAAGTGGGTGCAAAATGGAAACAAGGATCCCAGGTATTTAGTTGTTGGCCATAGTAAGGACTGGCCATAAGTTCAACATCTGGGATTTGCACCAGGCATCATTCACATGAGCCTCACGATTGATATTGTGAGTCTTCCTCCCGGAATGAAGGGCATTCTAGAAGACGGCACATCTGGGGGACCATCCTTTTGTTGTAAGGGCTCATCTCCTCCACTCGATTGGGTACAGACTTCTGAGCTGTGGAAGGTTGCTGAGTTTTGAAAATTCAAGTAAAATGGAAGTGGCTCTAAACTGGAATATGTGGGTGGAGTTTTAACCCCGAAGTTTGATTCAGAATCCGGGCTTTCTGGATCCTTCCTATCCAGGGCAGATGTGCAGATTCCATTTCTAGGCAACTCCGAATCCAAACGTGACCTTTCCTGCCTTTTAGCAACTTGTATTTTTAATTGATCGCAGTGGATCAAAGCAGCACATGTTCCTTTAAAGTGCTGGGCTTTGTTCATTTTTAAGTGTTTAAACTTGGGGAGGGGAAGAATTCCACAGCTGTGATGTAACCATTGGGAACCATGTACTTTTTATACTGTTGACAAGAAAAAGGACTTCTCCTGGAAGCTTCATATAAACTTGCATTAGCTTTTTAATTGCTTGCCATAGCAGATATTTTTTCAAGCTCGGGGCTTGAATTTCTGAGTTCTGCTGTGTTCCTGCCCTCACGTAGGCTCAGAATGTGAAATCCATGTGGCCGTCGTGACTCATCTCCTGTCCCAAGAGCATTTCAGCTAAAGGAGAAATCCAGTTTGAGCAAACAGCGAGTACATGCAAACAATTGGAGAGCCCCACTTTTAAAACTTCTGCTCTTGGTGGATGAAAGGAGGGAGGGAAGGATAGCCCAGGGGCTTGCATGCTAGCTGGGGATTTGAAACATCTGGGTTCAATTCCCTGTCTGACTCAGGACCTCCAGTGTGTGACCCTGGGCAAGTCACTGTGGGTATGTCTACACTGCAATTGAAGGTGTGATTGTAACATATACTAGCATTAATCTAGTTAGCATGGGTAACAGTAGTAGTGTAGACATGGTGGTATGGGCTAGCAACCAGAGTGCTAGCCCATCGGGGACTCTGAGTACTGTGGTACCTGCGGTTCATAGGGAGGAAAGTGATGCACAAATACACTGCTGTGATATCAATTTCAAGCCCAGCTCATTTTTATGCTTCTGAGGCCACAGATCCTCAGCTGGTATAAATCAACCTGGCCCAGGCATGTGAGTTAAGGCTCAAAGCAAGTCACACCTAAAATGCAAAGACATTACAGCATGCTAAATGCTGCAACCCGGTCTGGAAAGACTCAGCCATAGCTGGTAAGCGGAGAGTGGGCCGGGGACCCATTGCCGGTGGATCTTCAATTGTGCACACGTTTGTAAAGTTTCTCCTGGACATTTTAAACAAGCTGAAAAACCGAAAATAAAAATATTATTTAAACAACAAAAATATCTCCTGTGAAGGATCTTTTTAGAAACTCCGGAAATGTCTATTTGTAAAGGTCTGTCCAGCCATACTACTTTTTGCATTTATATATAATATGCTTTTTGTCTGGGCATATTAAGGTCCTGTACCTAGGTAGGTAAAGTATCATCACTTTTGTAAGCTGGAGAAACGGACGCTGAAAGATGAAGTGACTGGCCCAAGGTTGCCCAGAAGGTCAGTGCGGGAACTTCTGGATGCCCTGTGCTGACTTTGCATGAGCTACTTTGTCTTCCCTGTGTCCATTTATTCAGCTGTAAAACAAGTCAGGTGGAGAACCCAGGTGCTGACTTCCAGTTCCCTGATCTAACTGTTCAAACCTGTTGCCTTGCTACAATGCATCCCTAAAATACCCTTTTTATCCTTAGCACATGAACATCCAGGTGGAGGACATAAGGATCCGAGCCATTCTTGCTACCTACCGCAGGCGTGTGCCTGTTACAGAGGGTTACGTGGAGGTGAAAGACGGAGGGAGCTGGAAGCAGATCTGTGACAAACATTGGACCACGAAGAATTCCCGAGTCGTCTGTGGCATGTTTGGATTTCCAGGAGAGAGGAAATACAACGTCAAGGTCTACAAGTAAGAGGGGAACTTTTTATAAGCCTTGGTCGTGTTTCCCAAACACTCGGGCCTTGTTCAAAAATGCAGATTTCAAAGAGACCTAGAAGTGGGCAAACCTCGGCCGGCTGCTTCATTCCTGTGGGTCAGATTTTACTTCTGGGTAAATATTTTAAATGTCTGGCACTTCCTTTTGTAACCAGGGGTGCATGAGGCCAGTTTGAGCCCAACCTTTAAGTGAAGATAAAGTGTAGTATCTGTTTAAAGTCAGACAAAAATATGGGCTTGGTTCACTAAGTCTTTCTATTTCCAGTTATTAGCTAGTCCTGTTGTTCTTTTTTCCTTTCTTTCTCCCTCCCTCCCTCTCTTGTGGGTTAAGGTAGGGCCTGCACTCTGTGTGGGTAACATAGGTATACGACCACGGTCCCAGTCCTGCACTTAGAGCTTCATGGAGACCCATCAACCTCAAAGAGAGCCCGAACAGGCATAGAGGTTTGTCTGCATAGATCCAGTTGTAGGATCAGGGCTGATTTATCCCACGACAGCAGTTTTAACCGATTGGAAGTCCAATGAGACGGGTCCTTGTTTTGTCTCATAACACAAGATTCCTCATTCACACGACTGCATAGAATTCAGGGTTTCACACCTCGGGTAAAATGTTTACCCAGGGTTTACCAATCTCCTCTGGCATTTGCCTCTCACCTGGGCTCACCCTCTGTAGTTCCTGGGTGTCTGGTTGCCAACTCACTGAATTTAAGGGCTATGAGTCAGTTGCTGCACAGGGGCTGTCTCTGCCATGGAGAAATTTTCCAATAATTCTCCCACTGTTCATCTCCTCTGGAGGTAGCAGTCTTGGGAGCTCTTCAGGAGCTGGGCTGCCAACTGTCTTCACTATATTAAGCACCACGTCAATTAGCCCTGCAGTGAACAGGGTTCGATGACACTCTGCTTGAAATGTCGGCTGCCTGTCCACGCTAGGCCTCCCAACACGGCTGCTCCCCATGGATCTGAAATGATGTTCGCAATGGTGACACATTGGTCCAGTGTCCCTACTGTAAACAGGGCTTTACTGCTACTCCATAGTGCACCGTCTTGCAGTGTCCATGGAGTGCATAAAATGAGAGAAGAGAACGGGGGTTATTTGGTCAGGAGAAGAAAAGAATGAGGGGGATTTGATAGCCTTCAACTACTTGAATGGGGGTTCCAAAGAGGATGGAGCTCAGCTGGTCTCAGTGGTGGCAGATGACAGAACAAGGAGCAATGGTCTCAAGTTGCAATAGGGGAGGTCTAGGTTGGATATTAGGAAACACTATTTCACTAGGAGGATGGTGAAGCACTGGAATGGGCTACTTAGGGAGGTGGTGAAATCTCAATCCTTATTGGTTTTTAAGGCCCGGCTTGACAAAGCTCGGGCTGGGATGATTTAGTTGAGGTTGGTCCTGCTTTGAGCAGGGGATTGAACTAGATGACCTCCTGAGGTCTCTTCCAACCCGTATCTTCTATGATCCCTGGGGAAAAGCCAGCAGTGTCCTCTTGGCTGCGTGCAGAACAAAACCAACAGGAATTCTGCTTGTCCCCTGCACGCTAGCATGCTGCTGATTTGTTTTTGTCTCCAGCTAGTAACATAAACACATTTTGCTCTTTACAGTTTACAATAAGGCAGCTGCAAAATAGCTTATGCTAAGAAATCATCCGGTTTCTCCCCCCAAGTCTGTGATCTATGGAGTTGGACCAAAGACTAAGCTGGTGGGGGAGAATTTTATTCGTAGGAAGCAACAGTGGTCGTTTTTCCGCTTGTTCCTTTAGCTCCCAGGCGAGCTGTTTCTCGAGGTTCCCGTTGGAGCTGTCTGGCTGTGTTTCATGGTTCTCATTAGTAAGATGAAGATGGTTGGTTGAAAAAGTTCTGGGGTTGGAATACCATAAAAAGGGAAAACAGCACAAATAAAATGCCCGAACTAGACTTTGGCTTTGGCCCCGGGCTCCAGCCAGTCTAACACCAGTCCTGGAGACCCCATTAAAACATCTCCACAGTTTGAGAACTGCTGGACTAGATGACCTCTTGAGGTCCCTTTCAGCCGTACATTTCTATGATTCTTTGCGCATCCTGTCCACCAAGATGCCTTTGGTCTATCTGAGGTGGGGGTCGTGTTTCTAGGCACATTGTGTCTTTCCGTATGTTCTCTATTAAGGATTGGGTTATGGAACTTTAAGCCTTGTAAGCTGAATCGTGTGTGTAGGATGTGTTCAGGTGCACAGTTATGGATGAGATAAAAGTATGCTCTGTGTGTATAGATTTATATTTAATGAGTACTCATGTGTATGGATTAGGATATTCAGATCAGGGATTTTTGCATATTTCTAGTGCATATAAAAATAAGATACAGCATTATTAACCCAATTTTACAGACAGGAGAAAAATAAGGCACTGAGATTGAGTCTGATTTTCAGAGGTGCTGGGTATCTGCAGCTCCCCAGGGTCACAGTTTGAGTTGTGGATACCTTGAATACCAGCCTCTAAGTGACCTTTTCTAAAGTCACACTGTAACTCAGTAGCTGAGAACCTGGTACTTATTCCCCTGCAGTCTCCCGCTGGTATCTATGTGCCAGGCTCATCTACAGGTAAAAAAGAGACCTGATATCTGAGCTGGTGACACCCAAATAAAGATACTTGGAAAATGTGTTGAATATTTTCCACAGTGTTGGAACAGCCTGGGGTGTGATTGTGCCAAAGGGAGGAGAAGTTTGAATTGTGTTAGGAAAGTACAAAGTACAGATCTGTCAGACTGGCAATTTTATTGGATTGTCACACTAAAAGAATTCTTTTCCTTGCTGTGGCATTGCATGTGTGCCCAAAGTTACTGCATTTAATTAACACTCCCTATTAGGGCAAAGCTGTACTGAATAGTGGCCTGCCAGGGCTAAGTAAAACTCCATGTCCTGCCCCATGGGTCTGTGTAAAATCAGGGCTGGTGTCTTTAGCGGTAGTCTCTCTTTCGTTCACTCTAAAGTCCTGCTTTGGAATCCAGATCATTGGTCATACCCTGCAAATCCAGGGCTCATCCTCCATTCTGTAGCTTGTTCTGCCAACCTTCTAGTCCTATTGCGTAGTGGTTTGAGGAAGGAAAGATTTCATCCCTCCCTGGTCACGTGGAATGAGCCTCTTTCCCACATAAGTATCCACCCTGTAACGTTTTTCTCATGTCTCAGGCTTCGCACGGCATAATTGGTAAATAGCCTTTTTCTGCAAGTGGAACTTTTCACGCTGTTATCAGAGAGCTGAGTAACCCAGTTCCTAAACCAGCTTCATAATGCTGCAAGTTAGGGGCTGCGAACACCCTCTTCCATACCTACAGTCATCCCCTTTCCTGCTAAGTGCAGCTTGGTGAGCTGAGCTAGCAGATATTCAGCTTTGCTTCTGCACCATGGTGGGAGGTGAAATAATTTGCAGCTGGATCCTGCTTGAAAGAAAACAACTTAGCTCATGAGCCTCTTGCTGCCAAAGTTTTATTCCTCAATATAACTTAAGAAACAAAACAAACCTCAGTGAATTTTCCATGCTCCTGTTGCTCCTTCAAAGCTATTTAATTAAGAACTTTCATAAATTCATCTTCCAAACCCCAGTTCTGGTGGTGGAAGGGAAGCTGTAGTCATTCCATTTTACAGAGTGAGGGAAGATAGATTTATGGTCAGATATCTTAAGCCTCTGCAACTCTCACTGGAGTGAGCGAGAACTCAGTCCAAGAGGGTCAAGAGAGCATAAGAGCAGGGAATAGAATTCAGGAGTTCCTGCCTTTCTGACCTGTATTCACATCAAACAATTCCTTTCTCATCTGTGGCTGAGAGCTGCCCTCAACCTTAAAACCATAAGATCGTACATCTGGGTTTGAATTTATGGGACAATGCATGCTTGAGCCCCTGTCTGGGGAATAAATCTCTGCAGGTTTTTACTGGGAAAGCAAGATCCCCAGAAGGCAATAGATCTGGCAGCTCCTCTGCCCTGCTGCGCAAGGCTGGAGAAAGGATACTTGCTAACTTGTGCAGAAGCCTGTCCCAGGGGGAGAGTTAGTCAGGGGTGGAGATGCTGTCTTTCAACAGAGCCAGAAACAGTGTCCCAGGCCCACTGAAGCAGAGGAGAGTATTTGGTTGATTTTTCCAGTTAATCCATCTAAGGACAGGATTAGCACCCCCTAAATTCCCGATGATGTTCCATGCTTGCCTATAGCGGGTGGCCAAAATCATTGATTCAATTCATTATACCAGGGAGGAATTTTCCTCAGTGACTTTGGCTGGCTGTAGCCACTGGTTTACACTCTTCTGTAATGAAAGCCGTTAATGTAGCCCCTGACCCCTCTCATACCATTCCTACCAAAGATTCTTAGCTGAATCTTGAAACTTCCCTCAGACTGATGATGGGGCTCTTGTGTTGTTTCCATTAAAGCTGATAGAGGGACAGTTCAATGGATGGTGAAGATCAGTTTTTAATGACCCATTAAAACACACTCAGTTGATTCTGTCTCTCAGATCTGTGGCCAATCTTAACTTGATTAAATGAATTATTTTAAAATGTAGTTAAACCAGTGCAACTTCTAAGTGTAGATAAAGCCTGTATCACCTTGTTCTCAGCTTCACTGTCTGGCTTCAGGAAGCAGATGAGATAAGGAAAATGTAGGAAAATTTCTGTCCTCATCCATTTGCTGGAAATTTAGCAGTAGTCTTCAATTAATCCAGGGTTCTTTTAAAGTTCCAGCTGCAGTGTTTCTCAACAATTTCTTGTGGCAGGGAGTTCCACAGGCTGGCTGTGCAGAGAATGATTTCCCTAGCTATCTGATTTCCTTTTTCTTTCAGGATGTTCGCCAGCAAGAGGACGCAAAATTACTGGGCTTACTCCATGGACTGCACTGGCAACGAAGCTCATATCTCCAGCTGCAAACTGGGCGGCCATCTCAGTGTGGATGCCGAGAAGAATATCACCTGTGAAAATGGGATGCCTGCCGTGGTGAGCTGCATCCCTGGGCGTGCCTTTGCTCCCAGCAGCAACAATGGCTTCCGAAAAGCCTTCAGGCAGGAGGTAAGGAGATAGAGCTCCAGCCACCACACTGGAAAGAGCTTCGATTTTACGGGTGTGTGTTAATCTGCATAAATACCCTCCACTATCGGACACGTGGAGATTTCAAAAATCAAACTAATTTTGTCCAGCTCCAATAACACACGTTATTCTGAATGAATGTAGTGTAGTTTACCATTAGAAACATTTTGCAGGATCAGGGCTGCCCTGTGTTAGGACAAAAATGTTTGTGACTAACAGTAAATTACGCTGGATTCATGCAGAATAATGTGTGGTGGTGTTAGACCTGGATGAAATTAGTTCGAGTTCTGAAATCTCCAGGAAAAATTTCATCCATTTCAAATTTCAGCCAAAAATTAAAACAACCAAAAGTGGGGGGAAGAGTTTTGACAACTTTGTCCTTGGTTTTTCGACTTTCTGTACCCCCCACTCCCCCCCATTACCCTAGTATGGAAGCACCTCACAATCTTTAATGTATTCAACATTACCAACACCCAACTTTGGTTTTCATTTAAACTTCAGTGAAAAGAGTCATCAGAGCTTCTGACAGGGTGCCATCACCGCAGTATCTGTGCACCTCAAACATAACAGTTCTTTTCAGAACTCCTCTGTGAGTAAGGAAGTATTATTATTAATTCTCATTTTGCAGATGGGGGAAACTGGGGTTCAGAGCTGAAGTGGCTTACCCAAGGTCACACAGGGAGTCTGTGGCAGAGCCAAGAATAATACCCAGATCTCCTGACTCCCAGTCTAGTGCCTTAACCCACAAGACCATTCTTCTCTTTCCTTGGCATTTAACTGTATATGGTAATTCTTCAGTAATATAAGTTCTATGTATTATGGCTATGGTGTGATGTCTGCATGCTGACATGCAGTTACAGTTTCAAAGCCAACGGTATGTGCTCTCTTGGGCAGCTTTTACTGGCTTTTATTTCCCCCCCAGGTCAGGATGGATCTGGTATGGACCAGATAGTCTGTTTTCATGACATTACAGGGACTTGAATCAAATGTATTCTTGAGGATCTATGATATTTTTTCCTTCTGTAAGTGTGAGGCAGGTGCACTACTGTGGGTTTCTGTATTATCATATCCTTTAAGATACAGCTCTTCAACTGGGGAATCTCAAAGCAGTTTGGAGACCTAATCAATCAAGCCTCATAACATCCCTGTGAAGGTAGAGTTTTCTGAACATGAGATTCTTGTGTTCATCATAGCCTGTTTTTAAATAGGCGGCATTTATTAAAGAAACAACTACATCTACAGACAAACAAGCTTCTACTTAGCTTGAACTCCAGCTTTGTCTCACCTGATTTCCATCTGTCTGGAACAGCAGAGACCTGTAGTGACTGAATAACATACAGCAAGTAAACCTACAACGATCTCAAAAGGCACCGTCAGCCTTCTTGTGTGTGATTTAAAAGAAAAAATGATTCTTTTCTGTCGAGATCATAGGGCAAAACTCCCATCGGCCTCAGTGTGGGCAGGATCAGGGCTCATAAGGGCTGAAGGATAGACCCAGCACAGTTTTAAAGTATAATCAGCTGGGATCAGTGTTCTGGGACAGCATGTTACCATGTAACTTGTGAAAAGTTTCATTTATTCTGCTATTAATAGTTGCTTCATCTGTAGCTTTTTGGAAGGGACAATTTCCTCAGCCTTATGGGAAAGCATGGACACACTGTACTTGGATGATGCAATGGTATTTGGTTTGTTTAACATATTTTTTTACAGATCTTATGAAAGCTGATGTTCACGCTGGGATTTGGGGCCCCATGTTCTTATCCAAATAGGATCACTGGACTAAATCCTCCGCTGTTGCAAATTGCTGAAGCCCCATTGATTTCCATGAAGCAGCACCAGTTTGTCTCTTAGTACTGAGTATATTTGAGGAATGTGTTTTTCATTTCACTCTGACTGTCCTTGTCTGTCTGCAGCACGCAGGCCAAATCCTGCCTTGGCTGGCACAGGATGGGCTGCTCCCGGTGCACCCACTGCCACAGGAATCCTGGCTGCCAGGCCAGGAATCCACAGGCAGGCCCATTCACTGTCTGCCTGACATTCTTTGCCGTCCTCCTGGGGAAGGCAGCCAACCCTCCCGCACTGTCCTGGAGCCCCCAGGACAAAGCTGAATCTTCCGTTAAAGATGATGTCATGTGATGAAACTTCCAGGAATACGTCCAAACCAAAATTGGCAACCCTACTTCTGGGCTACTGCAACGTGTTCGTGCACACGCCGCTGTGGGTAACCAGCATGCTAGCCAGCTGGGGGAATAGACACCGGCCCCAAGCCTCCAACTCCGCCCTCTTGGGGACGTGGTGTGAGGGTTGGTTTGTGAGCCGTCAGGCCTGTTCCTCTGTGCTAGGACAGCATCCTGTCTCCCAACTGTTTGTGCCTAGGGTGGTTCGTGCCTACACCATCTTTGCTCCCATGCCCCAGAACAGCAGAGAATAAGGTTCTAGCACATCATCTGCCCTGTTGTATTCCCCATCCCTATGCGTGAACTAGGACTGTGGAAGAGGAGAACCACTTGTGTGCATTGTGAACTCTAGCCATGTTTTGGAACCAGCCCTTTCCTGAGGCATGAAAATAGACATTTAAGAGGACTCCTCCCTCCCCCCCCACCTTCTACCATCTCTCTCTTGGAGTAAGTGTAACCACACAGGATCTCCTTAAGTCTGGGAGTCCTGGAGCGCTGTAGACTGCACATCTGGAATGGCACCTTTTTTAAAGGAACTGTAATGGGACTCCAGAGAGAGGTCCTGTTGTTAGGGACTCATTAGGCTAGTGCTCCGTATTTTCAGAAGTGACCATTGATAGCGTGTACCTCAACTTTTGTGTATACTGTATGAAAATCGGGTCCCGTTAACGTTCTCGTGTTGGTCACTTCTGGAAATCTGGGCCCATGCAGTCAAGGTTGTTAGCAAGTTGGTAAGCAGTATGGCTACAAGGCCAAAAGTTTGAATGATAAATAATTACTCATGCCGGTTTCGTTCATAAAGAGTGACGTTGCACCTGGGTTTTTGTATTGCAGCAGCCATTGGTCAGGCTGAAAGGTGGGGCCAAGATTGGAGAAGGCAGAGTGGAAGTGCTGAAGAATGGGGAATGGGGAACTGTTTGCGACGATCAATGGAACCTGATTTCAGCCAGTGTGGTCTGCCGAGAACTGGGTTTCGGGAGCGCCCAGGAAGCTATAACAGGCGCAAGGCTTGGGCAAGGTAATGATGAGAACATAATGGAGCGTCAGCTCTGACCGCCTTCCGAGAACTCCAAGGGATGTGGAGCTAGATATGAACGTGAAAGAGAAATTCAGCTAAGCCTTTTTAACTTCAGTAATGTCATGGGCCAGGTTCTGAGACCCGTAATTCCCATTGAAATCATTAGTATCGGGTCATTGGAAGTCACTGAGCTTCAGGAAGAGCTGGTCAGAAACTGGGATTTTCATTCTTCAGGAAATAATTCCTTCTGAATCAGAACAAAAAGCTGAAATTTCCCATAGAGTGTTGGGGTTCTTAGGGATTGGCTTGTTTTGAAATGGGATTCGCTTGATTTTTGGCTTATTGTGGAAGTCGGGTGCTTATTTACCATGTGACAGCTGGCAACGGTGGTTGTAACTTTAGGGGTTATTTGTACAGTCTGGAACCAGGCCTGGGTTTGGATTTCCTGCCTGTGGGGATGATTGAGATCCCAGGATTTATTTACCTCAAAATCCAGAGAACCATCTCCCAAGCCTGCCTTTATATTCCCTTGTCCCTTCTCTCATGATTGCTAGCATCAGATCTAAAGAAATCTACCGCCAAACAAAAGTCACACTGTAACACCAAACCGATAATTGAAACTCCTCCAGACTTTTGGTTTGGTGAAGGAATGGGAAAATTAATTACACGTATGAGAAATAGCCAAGATGTGAAAAGCTTAAAAGTGCCCTTACTGAACAAATTGCCAAGGAGCCGGGTGGTATTTGACAGTGGGTATAAGGAAGTGTTATCGTCATGCATAAAATGTTACTGCAACATGGTAGGGGAGAATGTCTTGCTCTGTCATTCTACACACCCAGAACCTGGAAACTTTTAGTTCTAGGGAGAAAGAAATTTAGGACCCAATCCATCTGGCAATCCTGGGCAAGATCTAAACTATCCAGGGTCCCTGGTATGTGTGACAGAGGGCAGAATTATGTCAGTGTCACCCTCTCCAGATGTAGAGCAGAAGGATTTTAATGAGAGAGAAACCAGAACATGCAGAGACACATATAATTTTAGGAGCTCAGAATAGAAATGCCTTTTGGATTCTCTAGCCTATATGGTGGTCTAGTGCTTCACACAGTCTAGCTGATATAACATTAAGTGCATTCCCTTCCCTGGACTTCATACTTACTATACCTTTGGGGGAAGGGGTTCGGAAGTGCAGCAAATGTTGTCCTGATAGCCATTCCATAGTCTCATTCCAATAAAAATATTACAAGGAGGGGGAGGAAGGCTTGCAATTTCCGTTATAATTAGGACTTTACTGGAGAGCTCTGTTTTCTGTGTGTTCCACTCAGTACATGTGTTTAATTCTAGAGTCTCATTCAGGCATTGCAACATGCACTGAAAAAGGATTTTTCTGTTGGACAAAATGCAAACTCCTTCTCGGCCGCATCTTCCAATTTACAGTGTCGGTCAAAGGCTTCTTGAGCTGTTTGACAGAGGGCAGAACACTTGTGTCAATTTCACCTTCTGCAGATGTGGATTACAAGGATTTTAATGTGATGAAGTTAAAAACCCAGCACAAACACATTCTCCTTTGTCTCCATCATTGCTTTCCTTTTTTAAAAAATATAATCCTACGCCTTCTTGAAACAGCAAAATACCGAGTTGTGAGTATCGGGGAAGAGAACTATCTAGCTATCAAGTCAGGTGATTGAATTGGTCCTTTCCATCTTTCGTCCCTGTGATTGCTCTGAGGAGAAGAGGAGCAGCAAATAGAAAAATGTGTCTGGATTCTGCTCTTGAACCCCTCTTTACTGGTCTCTGTTGTGACTCAGCAGAAGTCTGGACAGGTGGCAAGGCAGGTAGAGGTTCCTGCCCCTACTTTCTGGCTAGCCGTGGTAAGTGGAAGGATGGTGATAGGAGCTTTCTGAGAAAGATACCTCACTGCTGTTGGTAATTTAGTTACCCACCTCTGCATTCCTTAGTCAACCCTTTCCTTTGAGGGTCAGGTTAAAAGGAACATCAATGGATGTTCTTTATTCTTTAGGCTTATTCTTTAATGAGGCCCAAACAAGGATGGTTTTGTGGCTAAGGCATTGGCCTGTGACTCAGGAGATCGGTAGTTCCCAGCTTCCTGCCACATATTCCCTGGGTGACCTTGGGCAAGTCCTTTAATTGCTCTGTTTCTCAGTTCTCCAGCTGTAAGATGCGGATGATACTGTTGCCTGAGTCTGGTCCTTATAGATTACACATTCTTCAGGGCAGGGGCTTTTTCTTACGGGTTATATGTGGGAGCTTAATGGGGCCCTGATTTGCATTGGGCCCTCTGGGTGTGGGGTGACCAGACAAGCAAATGTGAAAAATTGGGACTGGGTGGGCGGTAATAGGAGCCTATATAAGAAAAAGACCCAAAAATCTGGACTGTCCCTTAAAATCGGGGCATCTGGTCACCTTATCCAGGTGCTACTGTGATAAAAGCAACAACAGGGAATAAGAAATCAACACTGGCAGTCGATAGGGTGACACATGCATTGCCTTTCTCCTCCTGCTTTGCCCACTTGCCATTATGTGCTCACGGGACATCTTCAGTTTTTCCAAGGTCATGGTTACAAATGGACCAGCCTGGCACCTATTGCTGTGTGCTGTACATATATTTTTAAAAAGCGATGACTTCTGGAGTGCTTGCCATTTCCGACGTCTGCTCCTCTTAACATCCACCTCAAAGGAGAAAGGCCGACTGAGGAGGTCGGGGAAGATAACTTGTGTTTAGGAACAGTGGGTGGACTCCTTCCTCTTTTTTGGAAACTTCTCTTGTGGGTAATGCCTTCCCCCACCCAGCGCCCTCCAGCTAAAGCTGGTGCTAGCCAGCAAAGAGCGGCTGGAACACCTCCAGGTTAGATGTGCTTAGCTGTCTGTGGGCTACACTGAAATGATTCATTTGTAGAACATGCCACCTGCCAGTTTGGTTTCTGCTGAGTTGAGAGAGAGGATGACTCCATAGCAAAGTTCAGAAGTGTTTGTCTTTTCGCTCTGTAATAATGAAAGATCTGTCAAGAGACCAAGATGAGACCTAGTATGAGGGATTCTGCTACTGCGGGGGTTGTTATACCTGTTGGCGGTCACTATTAGCCAGAGGATACTGAACTGTGTGGATCTCAGGTCTGATCCAGCATGGCAAGTCCTAGTAGATGGAAAAGACCTACTGGATTATCTGATGCCATCCACCAAGAGCAGGAGAAAGCCTCTATCCATGACCAGCTATTGAACCCAGATTCTGGATATGAGAGTAACCAGTAGGGAGAATTGTGTTTGTGCTTTTCCATTGTCTCTTGCTGAAGAATGAAGATGTGCCATTTCTTGGTGCAAGATGCAGCTCTGTGCAATCATTTGTCATGCTAGGAACCACGTTCCAAGTGTCATTGGATCACCTAGTGATTACCTGTATGTATTTTAGTATTTTCTGCAGGTCAAGTAGAAGAAAAATTAGAACATACGCCTATCCCCAGGCCTAGACAGTACGGTGACTCCTACTATAGAATGCCTAGAGAGAGAGTTCCAATGATAATTGAAAATCACACTCTTACAAGCCTCCTTAATGTCGGTGCTCTTGGGATCTTGGACAGCACACCTGCATTTCAGATTACTTGTTTGGCTGGGTTTTTATAAGGCTCTGCATACTTTGTTTTCTTGCCCTGGCACATGTGTATATATATGTCCCCATTTAAAATGTCAGGGCTTGATCAACTGCAGGTTCTTGTTATGATAAAACCAGCCAAAAAACTGGGTCATATTTTTAAAATTTCTCCAGCTGAAGTTTGTGAATTACAGAGCAATGGAAACTTGGCTTTTCCTTTATTTCTGGCACATTAGAAAATCGTAGACTACTGGAAATAATTTCTTACCAGTAAAAACAAGCAGCAAGAAGACCTTAGCAGAAATCAACTGAAGTCCTTTCAGGCTGGTGTGTGGAATGTTGGATTCCATTGTTGATCATTTGCAATCATATAAACTTTTACTGATTTCAGCTTCCCTCCCCTTGGGAGGCTGGCAGGGAAATGACCACTCTCTCTTTCTCTTAAAGGAATGGGTCCCATTCACCTAAATGAAATAGACTGCACAGGGTTTGAAAAATCCATCACAGACTGCAAGTTCAACACCGAGTCACTCAGTTGTAACCATGAAGAAGATGCTGCTGTAAGGTGCAACGTTCCAGCCATGGGTTTCCAGAATCAGGTGAGAAGTCAAATGATGTGGATGTAACAAGAATACAACGTGTTTAGTAATTCATTCTCTCTCATTCTCTCTCCCCCCCCCTCCTCCTCCTCTTCTCGCCCCCCCCCCCCCCATATGGCTGTCTTCACTATAGTAGCCAAGCCAATATAGCTATTATGATCTCAAGGTGTTTGTGAGAATAGTCACCCCAAGGAAGTGGTAGAAGCATCATCAGTTGAGACCTAAAACTAGGCCAGACAAAAAACTCTGAAATGCACAGTTGGGCATAACCCTGTGTTGACAGTGAGAAGGACATGGGGTAATGCTTTCAAAAGTGCCTAAGTCCCATTTTCAATGGTGACTTAGGACCAGATGTTAAAGGTATTTAGGCACCTAACAATGCATCTAGGTGCCTAGTGGGATTTTTCAAAAGCACCTTGATACCTAACTCCTATTGATTGCAGTTGGCACTAAGCACCTAGGTGCCCAGTGAGATTTTTCAAACGCACTTATCTGCATCTTCAGGTGCTTAAATACATTTGAAAATTTGGCTGTTAGGCACCTACATCTCAGTGAAAGTCAATGGGTGCCTAAATCACTTTTGACAAAGGGACTTGGGAGCTGACGACATTAAATACTTCTGAAAATTTTATCCCAGATGATTTAATAGGTCTGTCTGCCTCTCGTATATCACAGAATCCTAGAAATGTTGGGCTGGAAGGGACCTGGAGAGGTCATCAAGTCCAGTCCCTTGCGCTGCGGCAGGACCAAGTGAACCTAGAGCATCCCTGACAGCTGTTTGTCCTGTTCTTAGAAACCTCCAGTGAGGGGATTCCACAACCTCGCTTGGAAGCGTATCCCAGAATGTAACCACCCTTACACATTTTTTCCTAACATCTGAGGATATTATGTTAGTTGGGAAATTCCTGGCCGACGCTCTCAGGGAGCTGACAAGACTATTTCTCTCTTTCCTTGATACTCTGCAGCTGCGTCTGAGCGGTGGCCGTAACCCCTATGAGGGCCGAGTTGAAATCCTCATGGAGCGCAATGGCACTCTGAAATGGGGAACTGTCTGCAGCCAGAATTGGAGCACTGTGGAAGCCATGGTGGTGTGTCGCCAGCTAGGCCTTGGCTTCGCCAGCCACGCCTTCCAGGTACGTCAACCTCTCTGTGGTATGCGCTCTGGGCAGAGGAGCGAGGGGACCTTGTGCCCCTATACAAAGCCTTTGAGGGAGCCGCCAAAGCTACACAATGCTCCTATGTTAATGTAGCCAGAGACCCTCCAAAGAAGCATCTTCCCCACCAGGCCCAGCCTCCCCTTACCTGGCAGCAGTTCCATTGGACCGGGAGGCCTTGCCGCACTCCCTTAGGATCCAGTTCCTCCTTCAGGGGCTTGCCCATGCAGCTGCTTCTTCCCCCCCGTGTCTTCAGGAATCCACTTGATAGGCCAACTACCTTCTCCCATCCCGTTTCTCCAGCCTGCTGGCCTGCCCCTTTAAGGGGAAAGAGGCTGTTCCTGTCCTTTTGGTAGGCTGTTCCACCAGCACACCGTTGGGGTGAATGGCCTGGCAGAGATGCCGCTAACTCGTGGCCTATGGGCTCTTCTGGTTCTCGTCATGCCCTGAACTAGCGGCCTGTAGACTGAGCCACGATGCCTCCAGGCAATGATTTCCCACCACTGTAGGCCGTCAAGCTGATGGGGTTCCTCCCTCCCCCATGTCCTAGCCCGGGTCTGGAGGGCCTAATTCTTCAGGGCTGGGGGTGGGGGGTATTGCTGTTGTTTCTCTCAGGCAGGCCTTTGAATTCACAGCTAGTTTAGCAATCCACATTCACAAGCCGCTGCTTTGGTTCTTTTAGTTTATTTTCTTGTGCAACTGCCAAGCTAGCGTACAAGAGCCCAGGGCAGCTGCATCCATCTAACCCCGTCCTTCCCAGTCGCCTGGCTCTATTGACGTGGCACCGAAGGGCCAACTTGAAACAAGATATTTTCCTTTAGCAGGGGCGGCTGGTATTTAGAATAGAAAAGACCCTTATGTGGGACCAGGGTGCATTATACACATGAGCATAAAACAACACTGTGGGGAACAGGGGTGAGCTGTGTGTGCATAGGGCATTGCTAACAGGGTTAATGAGACCGTGTGTTGCAACAGCAGCAATGGTACAGTCCGTTCCTTCTCTACCTGAAACACATTCCCAGCTTTGACACTTTCACACAGATCAGCATAAGGTGATCTTGTCCTTGCAGCTGCCACCAGTGTCGGGTTCTTAGCCAGGAGGAGCAAGTCTGGGGACTACTAGACAGGGCAGTGCGCAGTGAGGAACAAGCCTGCATTGGTCCACCAGGGAAACTGTCTGGATGGGACCCAGTATGGGTTTTGCATTGCTTGCTTCTGATTTATATATTTAAAATCAATTTGGGGTTCATGTGGCTACACTTAATCCCCGCATTGTCGAGTTCTCAGCAGACAGTGCTTCACCATTTCTGGGTACAGTGTGTGACCCTTTCAGAATATGCCACTCAACCATTTTCTACCCTAAAATAATGTCGGAGGCATTTAACGAGTTTGTTTCGGATAGGAAAACTTTTGCTTCTAAACGTTCCTCTCGTTTATTATCTTCTGGGTTTTCCAAATCTGGACCTCGCCAGGCTCTGAATCCCATTTTCCAGCTGACAGCATCTCTGCCTCGCACCAGGCCAGTCTGGCTGTAAATTCTCTGTCTCTGGTGTTAGTCATTCTGGTCTCATGTGGGAGCATCCTGCTGTCCTTCCCTGGTGCACAGATGTTGCAAGGCAGACATGATTTATTTGCCAGGCACCCATCCTAATGTGGCAGTGTATCTGCCCATCCCAACAGACCGAGAGGATGAATTCATACCCTGGATGGGTCGGGCTGGGTGGAGAGGTGGATGTAGAGTTGGACTACAGCAAAGTGGAAATTAAACATATCCAGAAACAAGGAGAGAGGTGTTTTAACCATGTTTAACTGTGACCTGTGCTCAGCACAAACGACTGTGTGTCAGGATTCCTGGGTTCTACTCCCAGCTCTGGGAGGGAAATGTCGTCTCCTGCCTTAGCGCAGGGGACTGGGAGTCAGATCCTGATTTCTATTCTCTGCAACTGTTGCGTGGCCTTTGGCAAATCATTTAACCTCAGTTAAATTGTGCCTCCATTTCCCTATCTAGACAGTGCAGATAATACCTGCCTGGCAGTTGTGAAGATTAACTAGTTAAAAGTCTCTACAGTGCTTAAGTAGATGCATTATCCGAAGACAGACACCCGATTGTCTCAGATACCTCAGTGGCTCCAGTACATCCACAAAAGGCAGGATGCGTTTGAGATATTTCTCAAATATCTATTAGCAACAATTCCAGCTCATTGTATCTAGACTGCTACAACTTCACTCTATTTAAATTGCATGGACTGAAACCCAAGGACGTTAGTTAAGGATGGTGTGGTACAACACCCATGTCGTGAGGACTGACCGCATACTTACGTGTACAAATGTCTACACTTGCTACAGAGTTCAGTTGACTTAAGACAGTACAAACTCCCAGCAGCAAGTCAAGCAATGAAATCGTGTACCCTCGTCTGGGCAACTTGCTGATAACCGGTTAATGAAGATCCCAGTCTCTGACTAGGTTGAAAATCCCTCGCAGGCCTCCTAATATAGGAATCAACGTGATAATACATTTACAGATAAAGCCGTGGCACCAGAATGTCTGTGAATATTGTTAGATCTATTTTGCTACTATTTCCTCTGAGTGATTTGCTTTGAGGAGAGCACTACCTCTCCAGGCATAGGGAAAGGGTTCATTCCAAATACAGATGGAATGTGTGTGCATTTTTAAAAAAACCTGATGCTGTCTCCCGTGCTACAGTCTGTCTCGTACACACTTGCCCTTCACTCCAGCGGTAGGTACAGGATTTGGATCTAACTTGTGTCTCAAAATACACCGGTGGGGTCTGTCCTTCCGGCAGTGACCTGTTCTGGGACATTCTCCCTAAAAGGAGCAGCCACGCACATGCCACTGGAATCAGATGACCCATTTCTCTCTCTCTCTTTCTCTCTCTCTCTCCACCCCTAGGAAACTTGGTACTGGCATGGAGAAGTCAGCGTCAATGACGTGGTTATGAGCGGCGTGAAGTGTTCTGGGACGGAGATGTCCCTGACGCACTGCCGGCACGATGGCACCCGTGTGTCATGCCCCAGAGGTGGCGGCCGCTTTGCCGCCGGAGTTTCCTGCTCAGAGAGTGAGTTACTTGGTCAAGACACCTAGAAAAGTGATACTGATCCTGGAGATTTCCCTTTGGATGCTGGATGCTTCTCTTGGGATGCTGGAAGGAACGCGGGAGGCTCATACCAATCATTGGGCCGTCTTTCTATTTTAACACACTGGCAAATGTTCAGATTAACTGATTGGCTGAATAATACAGATAATAATTCAAGGTCCAAAAAGCAGTGGTAGGAACGTAGCTTTTTATTTGGTGTTCAGTTCATTGATTTTCTTTCTTCCTCTCGTGCTCCTTTTTCAATCTCTACTTTCATTCCTCCCTCCTGCTCCTCCGTAACCACTTTCTCCATCATCTTTTCGGCTTTCCACCTTCTAACCAGCCTCGTGTTTCCCATGGGCCCTGCCTCTCCTGCCACTGCTTCTTGCACAGACCTTCTCACTGGCTGTAACATCTCTGCACTTTCTCAAGCCCACGCCAGCTTCCCAGGGTACTGCGGTTTATATTGAAAACCTGGGTTTCAAAAAGCGCAGATTGTGGCTTTGTCCTGCCCCCACTGGGCCAGCTATGCCAAAGGCTGCAACTGGGGTACGATTTGAGGGGCAAGCTGTCGCTTCGGTGTGCACAGGTCTAAAGACCTTTTCCTTTCAGCTGCCGCGGATCTGGTGCTCAATGCCGCAGTGGTGGAGCAAACCTCCTACCTGGAGGACCGCCCGATGTTCTTGCTGCAGTGCGCGCTGGAGGAGAACTGTCTGGCCACCTCAGCCGTCAACACCTCCATTTCCACGGGCTACAGGAGGCTCCTGCGCTTCTCCTCCCAGATCCACAACAACGGGCAGGCTGACTTCCGCCCCAAGAACGGCCGCCACGCCTGGATTTGGCATGACTGTCACAGGTGAGTGCTTAAGGTTCCTCTGAATTTGTTGCTAAACAGAATGCAAGCACCAAAGACACAGTCCACTCTGCTGCCCCCTATTGGCCATGAAAGAGATTAGGTGGGTCCATTGCCTCATGGACATGGGCCCATCCACATCTCAGTCACCAGCCCAAATAGCACTACCTGGTTTCTTCTAGATGTTTGAGCCATTATTGTTGTGCTGCACACCACAGCCCCTCGGGCTTCATGGGGATAGCTGGGCTAGAACTCAGATCCTTCTGCTTCAAAAGCACAGGCCCGGAGCACTGGCGTAAAGGAGAATCTCCTTGAGAGTATGTGGCCTATGACACACACTTGAGCAGTTATCATTCCAACCAATAACAAATGCATACACACCGTTTATTACCGTATAAAATCACGGATGAAGCCAGATAGCACGATTGATTGGAATCGCGTTGTGTCTTACTTCACTGAGAAATCATAGAATTCACTGAAGGATACCAGAAGTAGCCTACGCTAAGATGTTTCTGGGTAAAATCCCTTCCCTCCCCAAGGAGGATGCAAAGGGGTTTGTAATACAGAAACATCGATAGTTCCATAACCCTCAGACAAGAGCTCTCCACCTGATTGCTCTAAGCTAAGGGGCAGGTGCCAAGAATCGTAGGAACGGAAGAGACCTCCTGTATCTGCT
Source organism: Sternotherus odoratus (assembly GCA_032164245.1). Lineage (NCBI taxonomy): Eukaryota > Metazoa > Chordata > Testudines > Kinosternidae > Sternotherus > Sternotherus odoratus. Next base: position 10,072,068 of record JAVMKO010000020.1, read on the forward strand.
TCCCATTCGACTCCCCCAGTCAGCCAGCCTGCTTTTAATGAACCAAGGTCCATCTTCTGGGCAGACTTTCAGTAGAGTCAGGACTTCACCATGCTCCAGCTAGGTTGGAAGGGGGGGGGTAGGGCCAGTTTCACAACTGCACAAACCAGACTGACAATAAACAGGAGATCCTGCCTGGCAGATGGAAAGGGAAACCCACCTGAGATTTACCAGTCGAGGGGGAGAAACCTGCCACAGCATTCAGCACCCTCCTGGGGGACAGGTTTCCGCTGTCTGCCAAACCATAAGTGAGTATTTATAGAGAGGGATGAGTAGAGAGGCTTAGGCAACACAGTACCCTCCAAAGGAACTGTTCTATCCAGCTGACCCACTCCATCAGCTTCCAGATCCTTTGTGGTCCTATATACTGCTTGCCTGCTCCGTTCCTCTCTGAGCCTTCAATAGTTGGCCCTTTCTCCCGGTGGCTATATAGTGAAAGAGTCCCTCTTATTACATAGAGACTAATACTATGGCCTAGTGGAATCCAAGCAAGGAGCCTGGCTGTTCAAAAGGATCAAGGGCCTCTGTCTTTTGGAAGACGTCTTAAATGAAGTGAGGGGAGACTCGGGAAGAGGCCGCGGGCCATCTGTGTGCTTGAAACTGGATTCTGTTTATCTGGAGGAATATGAACTGTATTCCTCTTGCATCTTTCTAGTCTGCAAACGCTGTAATATAAACACCGGCTGGAATGATGCAGACATATTTTAGGAACTGAGTCAGACCCCACGTTCTACATTTTTTTTTCACCGAAGGCAGCCAAAATAGACTACTTCAAAATCAGCAGTTTGGCCACCACAGAATGCTCCTCTTTTTACAGCCGTCTCAGCCCGGTACTGTAAGCCTCTGTTCAGCAGGCTTTTGACATAGGAGCAGGACAAAAATGGGGGAAGCCACTTAATGTCCAGGTGAAGGGAAACTTAAGAACATCTGGCAGTGATTTGAGTGACCAGTTTTGGAATGGGGGAGGGGGAATGAAGAAAAATCCTCTTTTTCCTATAGGAAAAAAATGCCTTTTGTTGCTTCAATAAGCACATTTTAGTTAAATGAGCACACACACAGCTTGGTGTTGCAAACATCTGACAGACCGTATTAGGTAGCACCGTTTAGTGAGAAGCCCTGGTTTATTTTAAGAGCCAGTTCTGCTTTCCATTCAAGTGGAACCACTTTTTGAGAACTCGGCAGCAGTGTGTTTTGAATTAGGTTCTGTGCTGTTGGCCCAAGCCTGCAATCGGATCTGTGCGGCTAGACTCTTGGGCCCATCCTGACTACTCCAGAAATCAGTGGGGGTTGGCCCTGATCTGTTTTCAGGGATCAGATGGCAGGATCTGGGACCTGTTTTGTTCAAGTGCTTAGCACCATGGTATCGGAGAGCCTTTGGTGGTAACTGTGCTAGCGGCCACCATGTTCCAGCCACATCCCTCTACCAGTGATTCCAAGGAGAGCGGGACAAATTCTGTTCTCAGCTACATCAGGGGCCGAGCAAAGCCAGTGCTTAACTTTAAGCATGTACTTAAGTCCATCCGTATTTAGCAAAGCACTTAGACACAATTCCCACTGACTTCAGTTGAACTTAAACACATGGTTAAAGTTAAGCAACTTTGAATCAGTGGCTTGATGCACAATATTGTGCTCGCTCGCTCTCCGCTCCACCCACCCACTCTCTCCCCTTCCCCCTCTCCCACCATTCTGAGTACAGTGACCTTGTGTAGAGCTGGAACCTGTGTGACAGCAGTGTAGCGTCAAGCTGACTTTTAGTGCCTGGTTCAAATTCTGAAGTGGACTGTGTATATGACCCCAGCTGTCCTGTTGTTTGAGGCAGAGTGGAATGAGCTCAAAAGTAAATGTACCCCAGTCTGCTGTTCATTTCCAGCCAGTAAATTAATGTTCTGTACCCTCTGAACTAAGGTAGTTCAGCTTCCCATCTCTCTGAGATGCGTATGTGGCCCCCATCACTCTGGGTCTCCCCCTTTTTAATGCATTTATATTCATAACACCCCTGTGAGGTACAGCAGCATTCATCCCTGTTTTACAGGGGAACTCAGGCACACAGACTAAGCGACTTGTCCAAGGTCCTACAAGATGTATGTGGCAGAGCAGGAAATTAAACCCAAGTCTCCCAAGTCCCAGGCTAATGCCCTAACCACTGGACCATCCTTCCTCTCTGGGGGTTATGCTATGCTTTTAAAATGGCAGTAAGTTAACAGCTCTCTTAACTAAAGACTCTATTTTTTTGTGTCTCACAGCCATTATCACAGCATGGAGGTTTTCACACACTATGATCTGCTGAACCTCAATGGTACCAAGGTGGCTGAAGGACACAAAGCCAGTTTCTGTTTGGAAGACACTGAATGTGAAACAGGTACCCTGGCTATATCCCCACAGGGTGGGAAGTTTGTGCAGGGAATGTATTGTCATCCTCGTAGGAGATCTCAGGATCCAAAGACCCAGCCATGTTCCTTAGCAGGGAGGATGGCGAACTTGGTTGTCCAAGAGCTGTGATTTTTCTTGGGGCTAAGGAGGCCAATGCTTCCTAGTCTTTAAACCATGAAAAGAATGGAAATCGATTGGTGTTTGCAAAAAGATTCCTAGTGCTGTTACATGAAGAATGACCAGCTTCAAAAGTGCTCAGCTCATTGGGTGCAGGACTGTTGGGAGAATCTGGCCTTACTTGTTTCAGTGGAGTTAGAAATGTATTTCCAAGCCACAGATCTGGGTGACTAGGTAGGGAAAATGTGTGCTCTATAGACTTGTTCCCAGGCACTACTACCTGTACCCACCCCTGTAGACTTCGGGGTCCAGGGAATGTTAGAGCTTCAACATTTTGGATGAGACCTCAAGTCTCTTGAGGGAGTTAAAAGAACCACCGGCACTTTCTATCTGAGACGTGCGAACCTGCTGTCCTGGATAAATTCCAGCTCATGTATTTACATGCTGTTTTCCTAAAACTCCCCCTCTAATTTCAAAAGGACACAATTCTTTATTTCCTGTCATGTAGCATTGTGGCCTGCTGTCACAAACACTGCTGTATTCCACCCCAGAAGTGGCCGCATGGGCTTCCTATCCATTGAGTTCATATGTTGCTTTTGGAGGGACGCACTATCCTAAGATAAAATATTCACCTCAGAAGCACTGTGGAGACACTCTTCTGTTCACAGAGGAACTGCCTGTCTCATAGTAACGTTAGGAGAATACCCACCAAACCATCTGTGATTGTTCTGACATGCACTCTCTGTTCTTTCCTCTGTAGATGTGCAGAAACAGTACGAATGTGCTAATTTTGGGGAACAAGGAATCACAGTGGGATGCTGGGATGTCTATCGTCATGATATTGACTGCCAATGGGTCGACATTACTGATATCCCACCAGGAGATTACCTCTTCCAGGTACATGGGGACTGGGATGTGGGCAGTGGAGGTGGTAACTTGTCTACTGTTATTTAACAACAAATTGGTTACATGCCTCTCAATCTTAGGTGATTTTTAAAATAAGCTCAAGCTGCCATGGCCAGTCACAATAGACAGATGAGAAAAGAGGTCTAGGGTGGATATTAGGAAAAACTATTTCCCTAGAAGAGTGGTGAAGCACTGGAATGGGTTCCCTAGGGAGGTGGTGGAATCTCCATCCTTAGAGGCTGATAAAGCCTTGGCTGGGGCTCCTGAGGTCCCTTCCAACCCTAATATTCTACGATTCTATGATCTGTGCCATATTTTGAATACCATACAGTTGTTCCAGCCTTCCTTCAGAAATGCTCTTAAGTCCTTTTTGTACAAAGAGTTAGGTGATTAAGTGTTTTACAAACCCCCATATAAATAGCATTGTTGGGGGGGGGGGCAGGAGGGTTTTAAATCAATTAAAAGAATTCTGATCATTCTCGCACACTCCTATGAACTCTAGCACTGGTGGTGTCCCGTACTGAGTTCGCCTGTAAAACAGGGATGAATGCTGCTGTACCTCACAGGGGCGTTATGAATATAAATGCATTAAAGAGGGGGAGACCCAGAGTGATGGGGGCCACATACGCATCTCAGAGAGATGGGAAGCTGAACTACCTTAGTTCAGAGGGTACAGAACATTAACAGGTGTCCCTGTTACTTCAGTCACTTTCACTTTAATGCTACTTTCCATTGCCTACATGGACTCAAATTCAAACAAACCGTGGAAAGGGTGAAAAATCTCAAACCGTTCACATAAGGGAGAGCAGACAGAAGGCTTAGTCACATACCAGGACCCCCGTGCTAGGCGCTGTACAGGGTGGATATGATTTAAATCACTAGTCAGGAAGACTTGATTTAATCATGGCTTTCTACAGACAAGTGCATTCTTGGTGGTTGTACCTTACTACATATTCTTCACAACTCAGAGCTAGATGTAGGTTTCATTTTTAGACGGTACACACTATACATTTTTAAACACTGATTTATTTTGAAAACTTAAGATGAGTTTTACAGCTATATCAGAAAATGAATGAATGATTGTTTAGTTATTTCATTTACCAAAGGTAATTGGAGCAGATAGTTCATCTCCAATTCAACAGGTTAATCGTTAGTAGTTGGAGGATTTTCTTGCCATGCTGTAATAGGAGGAGAACACCAGACAGACATTTAACTTGTTTTATTTAACTAAAACAACAACGTTGTGTATTCTGGATTTCTTTCTTTCATCACTAAAAATATAATAGTTTAACAAAACAAGCATATGTCCCTTGCTTCTCACATTTATCTCCAGACTTCTCCTTGTCCAGATCTCTTCCACCCCCAACAATCTTCTATTCATTCAACTTTTGAGAGAGGTAAGGGATTGACTCTGGGTACACAAGTTTACAGAGGGACGGTAGAATTGAGATCTGTTATTTCTCACCTCTGTATACTTATTTAAAAACATTTTTGTTAACAAGCATGTTACCTCTGCAGAGAGAGATCCACAGTCTGAGAATTGCAAAACTAAGCATCTCTGGTATCTTCTAGACTGAACACTGACTGAGTCCCATTGGGTAGATAGAAAGAATAAGCTAAATGATCTATACAGAAGCCTGTGGAACCCCATAAGATTGGATCCCTGATCCATGAACTATTGGAACTCATTTACAAAACTTTCCTTAAACATTACATGAATATATTGTCTCATACTATAGAATTAGAATTTAGAATCCCTATTCCATGGTGATATCATTGAGCCATAATGTAGCTTTAGATGGATTTTTTGGATAAAATTACCTAATTTTTTTTAAATGTTTTTTTTATCCACCCTGGTGCTGTACAAACACAAAGGAAGACCATCTTTTTTGCCATTCACATTTCACTGAGCATCTTTCAATGGGTCTATATTTCTTTATCCTTCCCCAGATCGTCATTAACCCAAACTATGAAGTGGCAGAATCGGATTATTCGAACAACGTGATGAAGTGCAAGAGCCGGTATGACGGACAGCGCATCTGGATGTACAACTGCCATATAGGTAAGCGGAGCTCATCAAAAATAGCTATTGCTATGGCTTGCAATGAGAGCTACAGGTTAGAGCCAACTGCGGGGAGTCAAATTCTGGGTTCTGCTTCTGCCCCTAACGTGGTGTGTCATAGGGGGCTGGATACTTACCCAGCGGTTCCTGTTTCCACACGGGTACAAAAGATGATCTTGGTCCATCTCAGCAAAAAACTGTGGGACAATGTTCTTAATGTTGGGTGAGGTGTACAGCCAAGTTTAAGTTTACTCTTCCCCTCGCTCCTTCACTAGTATATTAAGAGAAGTCGAGCTCTATGCTTGGCAAATTTTAATAGAATTAAACAGCCTAAAGAGAGGCAACTGCCCTTGATCCAAGGTCAGAACTCCCAGGAAAACTGATGTTGTGGTAGCTTAGAAACAGAGGTGTAATTTACTCAATTGATCTGATTTATTGTGCATCTCCCTTTCATGTCAGAAGCATAATTTACAGTCTCCCATGATACCTTGCTGACCATGCCTGGTTCTCTCTGCCTCTCTCAGGTGACTCCTTAAGCCAAGAAACAGAACAGAAGTTGGATCACTTCAGCGGACTCGCAAATAACCGGGTGTCCATGCGGTAGAGCAGCCGGCCTCCCCCCCACTATTTAAGGAAGCAGGGATGCCTGTTTGACTTCCCTAACCACTGCACAGAAAAAGAAACCAACTCACCAATCATGGACTTTAAATTAGCTTTGTAAGTTATTCTCCGCGATACCCTCCATGTCCATACGAGGTGCTCAGCACACTAGGAAACAGAATTCGCTTTGTATCTTCTCCCTCTAATATTAAGATGATTTGGGACCAGACTTTAATTCCACTAGGCCCTGCAACGAGGGCTTCACATCCATCCAGTCTAACCTGTTCACTGGAGATGCCTTCCCACCTTGTTCATCTGCACAGGTCCAGGCTGCAGTGAGCAGATCACAGAGGTGGTGGTGGTTTCTTTTGGGTGAGGACAACCTCCATGTGTCCATACCCCTGACAGGGTTTGAACATACTTCCCTCTCAGCTGCCTTGCTCCTGTCTCTGCATCTTTATGCTTTGAGTTGAGCCTGAACACACACCGCTGATGTGAAAATGGACATTGCTTTTCTAAAGGTACTTAAATCCAACTTGTTCTCAGTCCTGCCACGAAAATACCCAATTTAGCACATGGCTAAGAAAAACTGGAGCAGACTTCCTCAGAACAGGAAGGTGCAAAGTGTAATTTAATACTGTGACATAACTTGCTCATTGCAAACGCTCCACTTACAGTAGGATCTCTAAAAGAAACATCTAAAACAGAGCTAGTCTGCACTGTGCTCTCTACAGCCCTCCACAAAGCTACACGTCAATTATGCAATCTAGACCTGTAAAAGTTCCATTATTTAGTATCATCCTTGTGTTGGAAGACTAAACAGTATTTCTGTTGCACACTAAGCTGTTCACCCAAATGATTTTATGTACATCTGTTTCCTTCCAACACCTTTCAGCTAGATATTACATCTGTGCCTTAAAGGATGAATAGAGTTAATCATTGTATCATTAATATACTTTTACCAGGATAACTTATTGGCCTTTATGATCAGGGATCTGGATCTTGCATTATGTCAGACCACCTGTGTAAGTGATTTTTTAAAAAAGATTTTACACTTTGGTAAATGCATAATGGTGCTAAGTGTGCTCCTCTGTTTGTTTGAGGACACACGTTGCTACATGTCTTCAGTCACACCTACTTGAATAAAAATCTACTTTGCCCAGAAGAGTTTTATATGCCATTTTTGTTTGTTCATTGAGTGACGTGGAAGTTTAGTTTTCACCCCTCTGCCCTGGGGCTAGGTAAGGGACTGGGAGTCAGGATACCTGGATTCTACTCCCACTCGCTTGCTTTGTGAGTCCGCAAACTGGGTAAAGGGACTTCAACAAACCTGAGCTCTAGTCAATTTGTAAATTACAGCAAGCGCTGGTATTACATCAGCTGCTCTCTCCCCCTTTTTTGAGGCCTTAATCCCATGCTGTCGTTCTAAGAAAAGCTCCTCTCTCTTTGTGTTTGCTGAAAGACAAACTGTGAAACTGAATAGCTGCAAAAGAGGAAAATCACTTAGTTATACGAATGTCATTAGGTGTGGAATAAGATAAAACAGTTCAATCCAGAGTGTGACTGAAGTTGGATGTCCTTTACCCTCATTTTTGTTCTCTCTAACCTACCTCACAGGGATGTTGTGAGGTGTAAGGAATGCCTGCTCATGCCTAGCAGAGGCTCTTAAAGTATGTAGCTAATAAGTAAAGTTATTCCTCTCTGCCTAGAGAGAGGCAGCTGGCAAAAGCTTTGCACCTACTGTAATCTGGAAAGCTCCATTTTGTTCTCAGGAGGTGAGACTTTACTAAAGGCCTGAGCCTGAAGAATGCTCAATAGCCTGAAGTCCTGAAGCATTCTCCCAGGATCAGGTGAGGTCAAGTTCTGACCCCCCTCCCCCCGCATCAGTGGGTAAGAACACTCCTTGAAATACTGCACCATCCCAAACCTGAGCATGCTTGCTAAGTACCGTGTATCAAAAAAACTGATGCTGCCACATGCATTTGCTGCTCATCAGTTTTGGGGTATAACTTTATTTTAAACAAATGTCAGCTTTACAACTTCAGTAAACATTAAACAGCTATTGACTCCTGCAAATGTGTTGCTCTGTGTTTCTTGCTTACACTCAAGGCCAAAGGTCTTCCCTCCCACAATCTCCAATCTAGGGCAGCTCGTACTAGAGGCTTTATACGTTTGAAAAGGATGTAGTGCACAGATCAAGGAGCCCACAGCAGAGGTTAGACCAGCTCCAGCACACACTACTTCTGTGGGGCTTTGCTGTTGAGCCTATCACAGCCCACCAGTGGCGATTACCAATCACACCAAATTGGCTATGAGCTGCTTTGGCAGGGTGTTGATAAATACCTGCTGGGGAACAGGAGAAAATACTCTCCCTAGTAAAGAGTTAGTTTACTAGGGTACCCCAGTGAGGCATAATTTGAAAAACTAGATGGCCCATTTCCCAGAATGCAACAGGGGAGTTCAATATTAACAGTAAACTTGTTCCCTTTCCCCCTTTAAAGAAAAAAAAACCCACAACTCCACAGTGTGACCTAATGGCAACTCACTGTTCTGCATGCAGTTTGCTAGCCCACCCGTGCTCCTTCAAAGCTTGTCTTCGGCTCACGGTCAGTTTTTACTCTTCCAGCTCCAAGTTCTCTGGCTGCAGCACATCCCCACCTGGGATGCTCTGCTTTTTGTGCTGCAAACCCAGAGCCCTGGTCACCAGCCTTCTAGCCACGGCAGTGTCAGTCTGGGGCCTCTCTTTAGCCAGTTGAAGGAGCTCTAAACAAAACAGATGAGAAATCAAACAAAATGGAGGAGAGGGGGAAGTCCCCCTAACTAAATCCTCTTACTTTAGGAACACAGTGGTGTAGCTAAACTACATAACTGGGAGTCAGGAGCCCGGGGCTCTATTCTCAGGTCTTCCATAGACTCACTATGCAATTCCAGGCAAGTCATTTCACCTGTCTCAACTACCCTACCTCACAGCAGGGGACACTTTGAGGCTATTTCATTGTCAGTAGTGTGCATAAATTAATAGACAAACAGCAAAGTCATATATTCAAATGGCTTAAAACCTGGTCCCTTCCTGCAGTAGTAGAGACCCTTCTGTGATTAAATTCAGAAACTGTTTCAAAACCACTCCTGGCAAAATTTAGCCATTCAGCTACCAAGAAAATGGATTTCAGTTTTGACACTCACTCTGAAAGCCTAGCGCTAATCCCTCGGAACGTGGCAGGATAGGAAAGCAGACCTTCAACTCCCAAACATTTTTAAACGATTGTGTATGTTTTTGGAAGAGCCCATTTTGCCAGAGGTTACTGGCAATCGCCACTGTTAACCACCAGCTGGCTTGTTAAAGCTTCTAACTGGATTAATTATTTTTTTAAAAAGCCAACATTTTACCAAGTCCAAACCTGCAGGTTGAATAAGTCTTCATTTAATAGACAGTGGATTTGATACCCGGAGAGGCAGCTGTTTGCAAACTTGAAATTATCCAGTGAGCAATATGGCTTGGCCTGGGTTATTACAAGATTGTTCAAACAAAAAAAAATCCAATGGCGGCAGAAAACAATAAGAGGGACAGAGGTTCAGTGTATGCCCCCACAGCTTGGAAAATAAATCCCCAGTATTCTTGACAAAGGTCTAAAGGGGACACTGTCGGCAAATTTAGGTTTGGGTAAAAACCTATGATTTTTTTTAATTAAATAAAATTTTGTTCAGGTTCAAACATTCCTCTGCAGCCCAAATATCACACCCCTAGCCTAGTGCACAGGAATCAGGATGTGAAACAGCCCAGTCTCTTGACCATACGAGCTGAACAAAGTGGGAAAAGCAAATTGGATTCTTTGAAAGTTTCAGTTTCAGTAATCTAGCAATGCTAGTAACTCAGGAAGTGCTTTAAAAGTGTCCCTTTAAATCAGTAATACTGAAATTTATTTTGACTGCAATATAGTGTACAAGAAACCGTATAATTATATGTACAGTAAAATCTTTATATTGCTACAAGATTCATGGCATTTTTCATTTTTACTGCGGCAAGCATTGATTACAGTATGATTTTAAAGCAATAAAATGAATTGAATGTTACTAACTATGAATGGCTAAGCTTAAACAATATGTTTATCTAAATCTGCTATTGAATAAAAAAATTATGCCAATCACAAAGTACTAACTGCTATTGGTTTCATTTTCTGTGATTTTTTTAAAAATTGTTTGAACTAATTGGAATAGGGGGAACTGTACTCTGAGTCTCTATCATCAAATACACACCCCAGATCCCCAACATCAATGGTGGAAACAGATCTCATTCTTGAATGCTATTTATTTATGCTTTATACAATTGAAGCAAGTGCCATAGAAAATTTGTTCCAGATTTAGCAGACTCTGTGCTTCAGTGCTGAAGCCCCACTGAAAGCAATGGAATTTAATCATGTGCTTTAAAGCAACCAATGGATCCAGCCTGTCTGTACTGTCAGAGCGCAACCCTCTCCCTCATTGTGAATCTAATTCTACCCCCAAAACTTTTGGCACCTCTCACTGAAGTCAGTGGGAAGTGTGAGTGTGCGAGAGAGCAGCACTGGCTCCTGTGTTACTGTACACAATGCCTCCTGTTGCGACTTACTGCTTTTCAAAAGGATAGTTGCTAATAATGCATTCAGCAGCAGACATGTGGAAGAATGTAGAAGTTACAATATTGTAACAGGCTACAGACAAGATTTGTAAGCTCGGGTGTCCATGGGGTTGGGATATCCCTGCAGCTCTCTGAAATCAGAGCTGTATGTGAAAAGCAACTTTGAAAATCAAGTCAGTTATTTTTTTGGCCTATGCTAAAAATATAAAGCTGTAGGATCTTCCCCTGCAGGCTTTGTGCCCCTCTTACAAACACACACGACTACTGTGTGATCATGCCAATCCTCAAGGCAGCAGATGGCTTTGAGGGGTGCCACAAGAGTCAGAAAAGTGACTTGAAAGAAGACTGAGTTGGTGTGTTAATACTCTTATGAGCTCCCCTTCAGTCACTTTTCTAACCTACCCATCCAGCTGGATTCTTCTGGCCTCACACATCCAAACTCCAAATCTTCCAGAGCAGAATTAAAGGTGACAACTGATGATGCATGAGGCACAAAAGAATTCCACTCACCTTCCTGCACCACAACAGTGCTGATAAAGCCACAAGGAGTAAACGCCTGTTTTTAAAGTAGTGAAGGTCTTTAGTGTGGGTTTCTTTTTAAATCCAGTATCATTAGTAAGTTAGTCACAGTAATCACCCGCAGCAGCAGAAGATATGCAAAACAAGGAGCAAACACAAATGAAAGGTTTCTTACTTGGTCGCTGAAGTGCCTTGGTTTTTGACTGTCTTGTCCCATGGATCAAGGATCGGATCTTGAGAGAAGGATAACTCTGTCCTAAGGCCTGAGATGCTTCAAAAATAAAGATTGCTACAGTCAACAAGGTGAATTTTTGTAACTATAACAAAGTTCAGTATACAGGCTGAGATCCTCAGCTGGTTTAAAGCAATAAAACACGACTGAGGTCAATGGAACGACACCATTTTATCTTAGCTGACGAGCTGGCTCAAGATTTTTAGAGGAACACCAAAATTGAGTCAACTCACTCAGCTGTTGAATCCTATAGTCTTTGGGCCTGCAAGACTCCCACTGAAATTCATCACTGTTTTGTTCAGGCTGGGTCAAGGATAGGATAGGATCAGACCCCAAATACAGAATGAGGACTGTGTGAATATACGCAGTCAGCCATGAACTGCTCTAAGGAACATTGAGTGGAAGCCATAAGGTCAGGTATTTGACTTCGATGTCACAAGCTATTAATGATGTCCACAGAAGGTTGCACGTCCCTTAGAATTTTGTTCGTTTTCAAGAATAAACTCAGTGGGCAGAATGGATTCATTTCTAAAATGCAAAATGATTCACACAAGACTCCTTGGACAGGAGTCCCAGTAAGTAGCCTGTTTATTATCCAAGCCAATTAAAAACCTGCTAAGCAGTTTCCACACAACATGTACTTAATAGGAGAGAACATCAACAAGGCAGAATTAATTCTAGGTGCTTGTGTCAGAAGCTGAACCTGTGGTTCAAAGTTTGGAGGAGGTGGCAGGGCAGGGAACTGGCATCTGCTTAGATTCAGTACTGGAATGACTTGGCATGCACAGTCATTCAGGGATCAGGACACCTACCAGATGTGGGAGAAAGACTTCTACATCCATAGGGGTGTGCGGGCAAGGAGAAGTTACAGAACTCTCCCCACCCAGCTAGGGAAATGGATTTTTTTCAACTGACGACAAGATTGTGGGATTTGGGATGAAGCTGAATTTATTCTACAATACGCTTTCCTTACTCATACTGCTCTATGGACCTGGCTCTGTCCCCTTCACCTCACCAGAAGGAATGGGGTGGTGTCTTTTTAGTAACAGAAATCCAATGACACTCACTGGAATTCAGCTTACAGGGCAAGTGGAATGTTAAGGTTCTGCAACTATTTACCATGCAACAGTGGCGAAATCCCACCCTAGCATCATAGCAAAGAACTGAGTCCCATTACCTGCTGCCAGACTGGAGAAGATACCCAGGGCATGAGTGTCGTCAACCCACTGAATTTTGAAACCACTTGTGCTACAAAGAAAAAGGAGAACACCACCCTAAAATATCTGATGAATAGTCTCCGTTAGTAATATCAGTACTATGGGGGGCTTTTCATCCATTGAGCCCTGGTGCTTTACAAAGCAGTAGCCCCTTTTTATAGGTGGGGGAAGATAGAAGTAGAGGGGCAAAGTGGAATTGATTCAAGGCCACACAATGACTTAATAGAAGAGCCAGGAACAGAATCCATGTATTCTGAGCCCCACCCAGTGCTCCTCCCAGCCCCCAGGGATTACACGTTTCTTTCACAGAAACACTTTGTTTAAATTCAATCCCAGATTTAGGATTTGTAATGGAAAGGGCTAAACATTAGTTATCATTCACACAATCATTCAGACAAACTAATTCTTCCAATTTCAACAGGAATGCGGGTGCAGGAAGTGCAAGCGTCAGGAAGGGGTACCATAAAGGTGGTACAAAACCTAACGGGGGAGAGTGTTTTTAGTTACATGAAAGCCAACCAAATCAAACATTCAAAGATTCCCCAGCGGCCCTGGAAATTCAAATGCCATTGCTTTATGCTAGAGGCATGAGAACTGGACAATGATCAGTTTAGTTTTACTGGTTGCATTCAGCCCAATTCCGCTATCAAAGCGAAGTGCATAAAGTAAATACAGAGGACAGACTGTAAAAAGTAGCTTGTGTCATACAGAGTGTTACTATTAGGCTAAAAGGGGCTCAGAGAAACTTAACGCCACATCATTATGTACATTAAGCAGGTGGTGGGGAAGAGCATGAATGTGTATCCATCTGCAGATGCTCTATCAAATATTTTTGCAGCATGGACACAGTGTATTAAAGGAACACTAGTCACAGCTAAGGGGATGGATTTTGTTCTGACACTATAATCAAAGAACTCCTGAAGGAGCTGCTTTTTTTTACAGAGAAATCGTCCACTGGGGTAAGAAACAGAAGATAATACTAATTAACCCCCTAACTCTTACATAGCACCTTCCATCAGTAGATCTCAAAAAGCTTTACAAAGGAGGGCAGGTACATTATTCCCATTTTACAGATGGGGAAACTGAGACCCAAAGCAGTAAAGTGACTTGCCCCAGGTCAAGTGGGACGTGCCCTGTTCTGAGCTAGGTACTTACTGGAATTTTGAAAATGCTTCCATCAGATGCTCCGTTTTCAGGGATGGCAAGAAATCGTAGATCTCTATAACATGTCCAAAATCTCCCTCATTGATCTGTGCGTCCCCATAGCTGGAATAATCAAACTGGATCTTCTCGATACTAATGTCCTTAACAGTCAAATAAGTTGCAATCTGGGAGGAGAAGAGTGTTAGATGTCAAGGTGCATTTCTAACATTGCAGGAGAAGCCAATGAGCAAGGACATTTAGGGGTCTTCAAAAATGCAATATTCTCTCAAGCACAAAGTACGCCTGCATATTTTACATATATGGGGGATAGGGCGTGAGCCTGGAATGAGACCTGGTTCAACTCCTTGCTCTGCCACAGCCTTCCAGTATGACCTTGGGCTAGTCACTTAGTCTCTCGGGTGCCTCAGTTCCCCACCTGGACAATGGGGATAATAGCACTGCCCTGCCTCATAGGATAAATGCAGTAAAGATCATGATACTACAGGAATAAGAGCCATGCAAGATGTCTAGGACTGATCCCACCAGAAAATGGCATAACTAGTTTAGCCACCAGCTTTCCCCTACACCAAGGGTGGGTAAACTTTCTGGCCTGAGGGCCACACCAGGTTGCAAAATTGTATGGAGAAGCAGGGAGGGAAGGCTGTGCCACCCCAAACAGCCTGGCCCCACCTCCTTTCCGGCTCCCTCCCACTTCCCTGACTGCCCCTCTCAGAACTCCCGACCCATCCAACCCCCCAACACCCCCCCCCCCCATGACAAAGGCGTCCTCTCCCTTTTAGACGAGAACAGGGCCTATCAATCAAAATCACGGGCACATCTCTCATTCACAGCCCATCCGCTGGTCATTACGGTGACACATCCAGTCTCTAAGGTAACAATTCACATCAAAACCTTTACCTCTTGCAACAGTTCAGCACCACAGTCATCCTCCATGCTGCTCTCCTCCTGCTCGTTCGCTGCGGGGTCTTCCGGGCCTCTATCCGCCACAGACAATTCCAACCCACACCGCATTCTGCTCGCCAGGACTGTGCAGTCCTCATCCTGATCTTCTGGTAGTGGTACCTTTTGGGCACGATCCAGTCCAGAGGTATCCATGCAGTGCTTCTCCTGCTCAGCCAGCATAGATGGTTTTTTACCATACTCCATTCCAAGGGCACCCATACATCTTTGATTCTGGTTTTTTGGGAGACTTAGGTTTTGGCTACACTCCCAGACGATGGCGTCTGTACAGCCCTCAGCCTGGTTTTCAAATGCTGAAAAATTCTTGCTTTGTCCCAACACGGAGGCATCCACAGACTCCTTATTCTGGTCTTCTAGTAGGGATAGGTTTTTGCTACACTCTGATCGAGAGGCGTTCGTAGAGCCTTTATCCTGGTTTTCCTGGACTGGTAAGTTTTCGCTACACTCCAATACACTGGCATCCATGGTGTCAGTACCTTGATCTTCTACTTGGTGCAGGTTTTTGCTACACTCCAGTACAGTGGTATCTGTACCGCTGTTATCCTGGTCTTCATGTTGGGAAAGGGTTTTGCTACACTCCATTATAGGGGTGTCTGAACAGTCTTTATCCTGGTCTTCCAAGACGGAGCGGTTGCTGGCACACTCCGACTCAGGGACATCTGAACAGTCCACGGGACACTTGTTACTGTTATCACCATGGATTTCACCCACAATATGTTCTTCGTATGCCTCTTTAGGGCCCTGGACATCAGGAAGTGCCTCACCAGGGACTGGATCAAGATTAGTTGCTACCCTGCTGGAATTTGTAGTGGCCTCAAAGTTACCTAACTCCTCTGGGGTGCCATCGGTCGCACTTTCGCCGCCTGGCTCAGCTCCTGCCAGGCTTTCATTTCTCAACTCCTCCTGTTTTTCGCGCAGCACCCTGGGCACGTACAAAGCTTTATCCGGCTTCCTCCGAGGCTGCCGCCTAGTCCTGCCGATTCCTCTGCTGACTCGCGAGCCGTCGGCAGGCACCTCCGCGTGGCGCGGCCCTGCGGCTCTGCCTCCCCTGCTCCTAGGCTGGAGAGGGCGGTGGGATCTCGCCGTGTTGCTGCAGGAACTGTGCTGATCTCCAGGCTCCTCGGGCAACCTGCAGGGAAATACAGGACGTGCTGTCCCTTTAGCTGGGGCTGTCCCTTTAGCTGGGGCCAGGTTAAGTAACTTGTCCAAGATCCCCCAGGGAAAGAATGACAGAACAGGAACGGAATTCAAGATTCCTGACACCCAGCTTTAACCACTAGAGAACACTCCCTTCCAGTTCTGGGTATAGAAGCCAGCACTCCCGATTCCCTGTTGCCTGCCTCAGATCTGGGTCTAGATCCCAGGAGTCCTGACTCCCTCCTCTAACCCCTAGACAACACTCCCTTACAGATCTAGGTACAGAACCCAGGCCTCCTGATTCCCTGTCCTCGGCTCCAACTAGACCGAACTCCCGCACCGTACACATCTGAATAGAATTCACTGCATTACAAAAGTAGGATAAAGCTGTTTGCCTGTATTCGGTACAGCAACTAGGCAGTCTGGTGATTGTCATGGAGTCACTTGGACGAGCGTTGATTGCCCACCCCCAATGTACTGCTTGAACCCCGAGGGGTGAAATTACCCAAAGTCGTACATTCAGGCCTATTGCGTGAATTGAGGATGGATCGTTTTCTTGTTCAGGTATGTGACTGGCAGTCAGGACTCCTGGGTTCTATTCATAACTGCCTCGCCGTGTGACCACCATTGCAAGTCACTTAACCACTCACTGCCTTTTTCCGTATCTGCAGAATAGGGATCAAGCCATCCTCGCGGGGTGCAGGGAGCATCAGTGCGTTGAGTTGGAAGGCACAGTGAGGGGAAAGTCCTGTTGTTACCTACAGCACTGTACCTTATGACTGAGTGACATATAACAGTCCTCCTCTTCCATCCTTCCCCGACAGAAAAGCTGCTTAACAAATCGACATTGTCCACGGTCCTGTGGATTAGGTACCTGAGGCGGCTGGACAAGGGGGGGAACAAGAGAACCCTGAAAAAGGAAAACAGACAGGGCATCGTCAGCTTGGAGTGGGCGGGTGGGGGAGAGGAAGCAGACAATGCGAGTCCCCATTAGTGACCCCAAGTCATTCCTGGAGTGGGGTCCTAATTCCATTCCCAGTGGCAAGCGATCCAAAAGCTAATGGGTCCCCTAGCTTGGAGCAACAGCAGAGGGATTAGAGAGAGGACAGTCCACAGTACCTGACGTACCCTCTCACCCCTCCAGGATATGACTGGGTTGGGTTAGACTGCTCTGCTGTTGCCTAGTGTTTTATCTATCTAGGTACGTTTATCCCCCTCCATCACTTAATGGTGTAACTGGCCAACAATGGCAAATTTAGCCTCAAGCCCCCTGCCAGGCAGCGCAGGGTTATTACCCCGCTTGCAAGTGGGGAGCGGAGGCCCAGAGAATAGAACCAGGTTACCCAAGTTCCCGGCCAGTGCTCTCACCACAAGATTATCCTTCTGCCTTTATCTGGTCTATGGATAAACAAGAGGGCATCAAGGTGGAGACCTGTCATTCTGGCACCTTTCACCAGTGCTAAATTCCCAGAGAAACCCTTTATTATGTGCATCTTCAGAAATTAGGAGGTCAGAAAAAAAAAAAAAAAAGATATTCTGTTTCACACTGCCTGGCGCACCAAAATCAGACCTAGTTTCACTCCCAGGTACCTTGCAACTGGACTTTCATACCTTCCTCAATCTCAAATACTGCAGTAAGTATCCAATTCAAACAACTGGAGTCCAGGCAAGTCTACCTGGAGCATAGCACCCCTCTCCTCCCCACGCTCTGACAGAAGCTCATCTGAATCCTCTTATCTGTCCACAAGCAGACAGCAAAACATACTTCCAGAGTTCAGCCAGGCCAAGGGGTTTGTGTTCATCATGCTCCAGAATAGTTTTCTGCCGGGTACAGGAAGGCCTTAGCCGGGAGGGGCTGAGGAAGAACGGTTTGATTTTAAACTATCGGTAACAGCCTACCGAGTGGGGACATCAAGTGAACGAGACCAGGAAGTGGCTGCTGGAGAAGTTGTCAGCATCCAGCATAATCCCACCCAGGGAAGAAGAATAGTTAGAAATGGCAAAAACGCCAGGTACAAAATCTCTGCACTTTGGAGAAGCGGAGATCCAGGCTCAAACTTTGTAACTGACCCCTCCTGATTTAATGGTCCAAACCATAACCCAGTTCTGAATGGTTTGGGACAATGGATCTCAGCCTTTCCAGACTACTGTCCCCCTTTCAGGAGTCTGGTTTGTCTTATGTACCTCAAGTTTCACCTCCCTTAAAAACAACTTGCTTATAAAATCAGACCTAAAAATACAAAAGCATCCCAGCCACACTATTACTGAAAAACTGCTGTCTCATTTTTTACGTATAATTATAAAATAAATCAATTGGAATATAAATATTGTACTTCTATTTCAGTGTATAGGATACAGAGCAGTATAAACAAGTCATTGTCTGTATGAAATTTTAGTTTGTACCTTTGCTAGGGCTTTTTATGTAGCCTGTTGTAAAAGTAGGCAAATATCTAGATGAGTTGATGTACCCCCTGGAACAGCTCTGAGTACCCCCAGGGGTACACGGACCCCTGGTTGAGAATCACTGGTCTAGGACATGGGATCTGGCTCCAAATCTTGCAGCTCAGCCCCCTTCTCCCCCCAATCTCTAATAAAATATTTAATCCTGTAGGGTCCATCTAAAGCTATAGACATACACAGCAAAGAATGCAGCCACCTCTGGGTGGAACGCATAGCCACCCAACGGCACAAAGCTCCCTGCAGGACAGTGGGCAAAGGGGACCACAAACATCTTATTATTCACATGGGGTAAAAAGAACCCAGTTTTGTGGCTCTTATCTGAAGGCTCCTGCAGTGTCAACGGCACCACATAAGCCACCTACTTCTCAGGCTGGTTTTGGAGCAGGAAATGGTCCAGTTCTTCGGCGACCTTGCAGACGAAGTCGTTCTCACTGGGGGAGAGGAAGACGCCATCCAAGCAACGCAGCGCCAGGGTGACAGTGGGAGGTGGCCTGAGGGAGAGTGGGATGCAGAGGGAGAAGGTGACAAAAGGCAGCAGGGGAGGGAAGGGGAGAGCGGCGCTTTAGCTCCTTGGTGACAGGGAGGTCTCCAGTGGCACTTGGGATGTAGGTTGCCTGGCAGAGATCCCACCCTCCACCCAAAGCCTATTGCACCCTGTACAGACATCAGCAAGGCCCAACGCAAACGACCTGCCCTCCTGGGATCCACCGCAGGCTCCACCCCCAGCAAGCCCCCAGCCTCCCTAGCATCCACCCCAGTGGGACCCACAGTAAACGCCCCCCGCCCCAGGATCCACCACCCCACCCCCTGCAGGACCCACAGCAACCCCTGCCCCCAAACATCACCAGCATCCACCCCCTTCAGGACCCACAGCAAAACCACCCCCACAGCCCTCCCCAGCAGGACCCACAGCAACCCCTCCCCCCCCGACCTCCCCAGCAGGACCCACAGCAAACCCCCCCCACCGCCCCAGCAGGACCCACAGCAACCCCTCCCCCCCCCCCGACCTCCCCAGCAGGGCCCACAGTAACCCCTCCCCCCCCCCGACCTCCCCAGCAGGACCCACAGCAAACCCCCCCCCCCCGCCCCAGCAGGACCCACAGCAACCCCCCCCCCCACCGCCCCAGCAGGACCCACAGCAACCCCCCCCCCACCGCCCCAGCAGGACCCACAGCAAACCCTCCCCCCCCCCCACCGCCCCAGCAGGACCCACAGCAACCCCCCCCCCCACCGCCCCAGCAGGACCCACAGCAACCCCCCCACCGCCCCAGCAGGACCCACAGCAAACCCTCCCCCCCCACCTCCCCAGCAGGACCCACAGCAACCCCCCCCCCGACCTCCCCAGCAGGACCCACAGCAACCCCCACCACCAACCGCCCCAGCAGGAGCCCCAGCAACCCCCCCCCCCAACCAGGACCCACAGCAACCCCTCCCCCCCCCCGACCTCCCCAGCATCCACCCGCAGCAACCCCCCCTCCCCCGCCTCCCAGGCATCCTCCCCCCGCCCCCCATCGGCCCGGGGAACCAGAGCCCCAGGGCCGGGCCGCACTCACCGCCAGGCCGGCCGGGGACCAGACGCAGCTGCACCGCGCGGCGCCCCCGTTCCCCGGCTCCTCCTCCGCCAGCGCCGCCCCGCGGCCCGGCCGGGCTCGCCGCAGAGCCGGGCGTGGGCGGGGACTGCTCTGGGCCCGCCCCGGGATCTGTCGTGCCGCCGGGGGGGTGGCGGGGGCAGCCACGTTCCTGATTTATTCGCGTGACGGGGTCTCTCCTGGCGGTCCCGCCACACCCCGGCGCTCGGCGCTGTACACACAGAGGTGTCTGCCGCCCCCAGAAGAGCTGACAACCCCGCGAGGCAAACACGACCGCCCTGTCCCCCTAGTGTAGACGCCCCGCTACAGCGACAGACGGGGAAGGGGGTCCCGTGGGACATTCATCCCCTAGGTTCACGGACACCTTCTTCCAGCCACCTCCCTGCAGCTACAGGGAGGCGAGGGTGACTAGATGTCCCCATGTTACAGGAACCATCCTGATCTTTGGGGCTTTGTCTTATAGGCATCTATTACCCCCACCCCTCACCCCGTCCTCATTTTTCACACCTACTATGTGGCCCCCGGAAGGTAGGTAGACCTCAGTACATCATGCAAGGTGGGAATTTTTTCACAGGCCTGCACACTCTAGCTCAGTCGACCTAAGTGTTCGATGTAGACCATGCCTAATATCCAGATCGGTACAGACAGCTGGGAGCGATGAAGGGGCAAAGTACAAAACCGAAAAGCAATAATGCATGAGAAATAAAATCTCAGAGATCAGTCATGTGCAATCACTGGGCCAGGCTAAAGGCTCTTCCAGGCTACTACTTCAGCAGATGCTGGACTCAGGGCAGTCTTTTCTCCTGGTCTCTCTCTAGTTTTCTTTTTTTGCCAGGCACTTCTTACTGTGATACTTTAAGGCTTAAAGTATCACAATAAGAAGTGCCTGGATGATCATCTGAAGGATTTAGGCACCTAACTCCCATTGAAATCATTAGTTAAATTCCTTGAAGTAAGTTGTAAAGTGCTTAAGTATCTTAGTTTACCAGAAGAGGAGTTTGTTTGTGTGTTTTTTTGGGGGGAGGGGCACCCCAGTTCTGTGGGAAATAATCCTGTCTGGATATTCCCAGTTATCACTGCCCAGGATAATTTTATTCATGGCTCAAATGGAGCCTTAATAATCACATTATTAAGTTACAACTTCAAAGAACTGAACTCATTAACCAGTTAAACTTGGAATACTTGTACACCTTAGAAGGCTAAGAGACTACCTTCAATGTAAATTTACCTTCAGGTGTTAAACCCTGCCTGACAGAAATCCATTTCAAAAGGTATTTTCTTCTCCTATTGATAATGGCCCATCTAAATTTAACAGCCTCTTAGGATTGATATGCTAATGTACAACTTTTTCTTTCTTTCTTTCTGTGTGTATAAATGCATCTTACTTCTGTTCCATTCTATGGATCCGATGAAGTGGGCTATAACTCATGAAAGCTTATGCTGAAATAAACTAGTTAGTCTCTAAGGTGCTACAAGTATTCCTCGCTTTCTTTACAGATACAGACTAACACGGCTGCTATTCTTGAACCAGTTAAACTTGGTTACCCAAGAGTAACAACTGGTCCTCTATGAGAGGTTAGGACTTTAACTAATGGCACAAGACACCACATAAAGTGGGGTGGGGAACAACAAGGAACTGCAGACCCAGCCAAAAAAAAAAAAAAACCCAACCGATCTGGATTATTGAGGGGCACACTTTAAACCCTGTTTTACCAAAACTGCTGCTCTCAGATTATGTTAGACCCCCACTCTTTTCAGACCACTTGAAGCACTGACTAAAGGTCAAACAAAATTGTGTCCATGCAATCAGGCTAGAAGCTCTAGCCCTTGAATTATGACATTTTATTCTCTATTCTTTTAAACAAATCATAACCCCTCCTGCAGGGCAACTTACTGACACCACAATCACTGGAGAAACTCAGGAAGTGGTTTCTCCTTCTTTCTCTGATTAACTGCTCCAGAATCTTTTCTCATTCCAGAATTTCCTTTGTCTCTCTTAAAGGGCCACCATAGTCACTCTGCCTTGAACCCTGGGAACTCACTAGGCAGATCTCCAAACCATTGCTTTCAGGGACAGGATCAGCAAAGCGTGACCCTGAATTTCAGTTTGTTCAGAGAAAGCTTTTACAAAACATAAGAGGAATAGAATTGTTCCCACCGTGACAGCTGTTTTAAATCCTAATGGAATCCATTGTTTTTAAAACACACAACTATCCCCCTAGAGTTTGCAGCTCAAATACTGCAGTGCCCAGAACTGGAAAGAGAAACTCCCTAGACACAAAAGTGAAACTGACTTCACTGATTTGTTCTGTTCCCATAAAGGAGAGGAAAGCCAACAGAGAGCAGAACTAGTGACAAGTAGACCAGATTTTCTATGGCTCTGTTTCCATTTTGATATTTACCGTAAACTTCTATTCATATCATAAAGAAATGACTTCATTTGCAGTACGTGTGTTTTAAGTAGACAGTCTCCCTTTAAAATGCTCCAGCATATAGTCCCCCTATCCTAAAAGTGTTATGGAAACAATTCTAACCTTGTAGCCCAAGACTGGCAAGCTCTGTTCCTCTCATGGGCCAAACAGACTTCTCCACACCTACTTTGCTTCCTGAAGCACATCAGCGGCAATGACTGCATGCACCTGTGTGTGCCATGTACACTCACTCAGATCTTTAGCCTGCAGTCCTCCTAATGAGATCCATTCAGATGGAGCTTCATTGAAATTAGTGTGGTCCAAGTGCAGAGAGTAGATTGCAGGATTGGGGCATTAGGCTGTAGGGCCTAGATTCTCAAAGGTATTTAGGCACCTAACTCACACTGATTTCAATCCTAAGTAGGTTTGAGGACCCAGGTCTTAGTGCTTTGAGGCAGGGACATCTTATCTTATTACAATTTACCTGTAATTTGACTTTCTTTTCTAAACAGCAAATAAATAATAATACTGTATTCTGCACTTACATGGCTTCTTCCATCTAAGGATCTCAGGTGGCTTTATAAAGAGGAATGGGGTCATCATTCATCCCCTTTAATAGATGGGGAAACTGAGGCACCAGAGGTGGGGTGGGTGGTTGGTTGGTTGGTTTTTGAGCCAAAGTAGTCAAAGGCAGTCTGACTTCGAATGCCTCAATGTTTTGGAAGCCAATTTGAAAAATCCTGGATTTCGTTTTCAGACTGACACCCAGATTCTCAAAGCTACTAACTCCCTCTGATTTCAAATGGAACGAGGCACCTAAATGCCTTTAAGGATTTGGGCCCCTGCATCTTCATCAGAAGTAAAGAGACCTGCAGTTGCTTGGTATCAGTCTCAGTGTTGGGCACCCAAAAGAATCAGCAGCCACATAACGTTTGAGCATTGCCCAAGGTCACTCAGAGTTCCCAAAGAGCTGAGAGAGATTTAAAAGGAATACCATGTAAAAGGAACTTTGTTATTACTAGAGCCAGGCAAATTGAGCAGTCAGGGAACAAGGAAGGCAGGATGACAAACATGCTCCCAAGAACCAGAGAGGGATTACACACTAGCTGAAAAATGCAGGGAAGTCTATTCTCTAGGTTTGTTTACCCGTCAGTCACAGCCCCATTTAGTTTCATTCCCCAGCGACAGGGCAGTCTCCAGTTCAGGGTAATAATGTTAAATGGACAAGATCCCTCAGCAACTTGCAAGATGGACACTAAATGACAACCTGCAGCCCCTGGTTAAAATGCTGCCTCTTTTAAGCATAATAACGGATTACGGTGAAAATAAACCCACAGTTCTCTAGTGAAATGCTCCTAAAATGTAATTAATGACTCCCATTCTCTATTGTGGTTGAAGCCAATCAGAGATTAGGGCCATTCAGTGCAATTCCCATCCCAGGGCAAGACCCTGCCCTTGCTATTGTAAACTCATCTTCACTTTCGGCTAATCTGTTAGGGCTCTGAGTGGAGCGTATAGAGACCCTGACATGCCCAAGTTTGGGGCCGTATTTGAAGGCCAACCCCACGTTTGCATTTGGCACATGGAATCCTCTTTCACACTGCAGCCTTTACTGAGATCAGTTTATCTCTGGACCCCGGAAGACTCTGCGTTCAGTTCAGAATCCAGCCCTTTGTTCGTAAAACAGGGGGAAAGATGAACTGCCCGCCTCCCCTCCCATTCCCTGGCTCTGAGCCTTCAATAACTCCCCAGCCAGGAAGTGCCTTTGTCACCCCCTTCCTCTCCATTTCTTTGTGCGGCTAGTGTTTGCCAAATCTATGCCGAGTCTGAGGGGCTGTTTACCGTGGAGCACAGCTTTCCAACCTTTGTGAGGTGATCGCCCCACGGGTGTTTCACAGTCGTTGCCCTGTCTGTCCAAAGGGGCATCCTAGAGGAAGCATGGGCAACACCTGCTTGGGGTCACAGGCAAAGAAGCAAGGCGTGCGTGCGCGCGCACACACACACACACGCACATGCTCTCTCATATCACAGATCTCCCTCCTCTCCCCCCCCCCCGCTATTCTTATCTGCCTGAGAAATGAACGCACGTTTCTCACTTTTTTATTTGGATAAGGACAAAATGCTGCAAAAGCAAGAAAGCCATTGAGGGGGTGGAAAAGGCAGAGAAGGGTTCAGAGAAGGGTCCAGACAGACCTGCCTGTGCAGGATTTAGGCCTCCCCCACTTGTCTGCACTTCCACCTCCAACCCCATCCAGAGAACCCCAACACAAGGCTGAGACCTTGAATCCCTCCCCAGCCCTGACAAGCACTTCTCCCCCCCCATCCCAGCCAGGAGAGGTGGTCTCTATCTTGGCCTACTTGCTCCAGGAAGGGTTAATCTCTCCCGCCTCTCCCCAGCTGCTGATTCTGATTGCTCTAAATTACCATACAGATTGAGAAAGCCAGGCCTGTGATTTCACAAGAGCCTTTGCCAGGCTCCTTCAAGTGGCCAGAGGCCCTCAGCCTCTCCCATCCTTCGCCCAGAGGCCCCGCTTTCGCCTGGAGACGGATCTCTGCCTGTGCCCCCGGCACCTGCTTCTGTTTGATGAGGGCAGCATCTAATGACTCCAATTTGGAGAGAAACTCAAGAGGAGAGAGAATGACGGAGATTGGCTGCTTTCCGAGAACCTCCCCCGCCTTGCTTCGCCTCATGCCCATCAAACCAGAAAAGGAACAAGACAGCCACCTCTTCCCCCTCCCTGTCCATCGCCTTCTAGGCTGATGGGTCTTGCTCTTTTTCCTGGCTACTCCCATTCATCCTAACTAGGGCACATCTATGCCCACGACCCCCAGTCTTGCAGCCCTAGTGGGAAAGAGTGGAGGTGGGCCTCTGTGCCCGTCAGCTAGATCCAAAGGGACACTGAATCTGCAGCAGCAGCCGCCTGTGGCCAGGGTAGATACCCCCAAATCGCCTTCCCCTCAGCACCTAGGCAATATCCTGTGAGGTAATCAGTGAATACACAGAGCAATGCAGGCTAGGAAGTGACTGCTCTCCTCTCCAGGCAGCCTGGCACCTCGAGAGGACAATTTCTGAGCCAGACTTGGTCGTGTAATAGTACCGTGCCCCTTTACCCAACCCTCTAGGGTGCCACCCTGATTTAAGGAGGTTGTGTCAGATGAGCGCAAGCTACAAGGCCCACTGTTTTAATGGCTGCAGGACGCCTGCCCACCTGAGTCCTCCCCTCAGAAAGGCAGAAGCTGTTTCTGCTCAAACGGCCTCCATCCCCACCTCCTTGTGGGGAGTCAGGGCAGGTTCCCTCACGCCGGGGCCACATCTCCCCCCTCAGCCCGGGAGTCAGGAGAGTCTTCCTGGTGTGGCCTCTGGAATTTACCTCAGGGAACAGAGATGAACCCCGAGCCTTTGTGTCTCTAATAGACTCCAGGGCCGCTCTTCCTGAGCACCCGCAGATTTGGGCACTCTCCTGCGTCTCCCGGTAACCGAGCCGTCAGGCTAAATGTCACCCGACAACTTGCTATTCATCACCTCAGTGGGAGCCTCAAGCAAAAACCCAGCAGGGCTCTGGGGAGCTGAGAAGAGAGGCAGATACACTGGAACCCTCTGGCAGGAGGGTGGCGGAGGGGCATACAGACTGGGATGGTGAATGTGCCAATAGTTGTACAGAGAGGTAGAGAAAGCCCCCTTTGGGGTGGGAAAAGGGGACCTTTGGGACAGTGCTGGCAGTGGGGGAAGAAATGGGGGGCTCTGGGCTGGCTGTGAGCCCTCTCCATGCCCACCCCACTGGCCAGTGAACCAGCCTCTCATCTCACTTCCTCGCTCCTCCCGGAGGAACTTTCCCAGCTGAGCGCGGGGGCATTTTCCACACAGGCTCAAACAAGCAGGGGCAGGAGCCTTGCCACAGTGCCACCGCACCAGCTTCCCTTCAAGCCTCTCCTCTCCCTGGCTGGCTTGGGCTGCTCTGGTAGCCGCTGGGTGTCCTTTTTTCTTCCCCTCTTGAGAGGCTCAGAGATTTCAATTTAAATGGAGGTTTTAATGCTCCTCCCCACCCAGCCACCTGCCAGGGCTGAGTCTCAACAAACAGCTTCAGCCTCTTGAACGGTGCCTACAGGGAACCTGGAGAGCCCTTCACATTCAAGCGGGCTCTTTTCACACAGCCACCCTGTCAGGGGCCTACTGGGATCATCTCGGGGGCCCGGGTGAGGTGTGCCGCAGCTACCGCAAAGGACACAGTCAGCGCTCTGCACACCCAGCAACACAGGGCATTCTGGGGCTGGCGAGGGAACACCCCTAGGGCAGGCTTCCCCAGTGGCAAAGGCCTAGCAGGACCACCCTAGCGTCCCTCCTTGCAGCCCCCTCTCTCTCCCCCCCCCCCCGTAGGGTTCTCTTGCAAGTGTAGCAGCTGGAGTGCACTGCGCTCTGGCTAGTCCAATAGGGAGTTATGAGCCCCAGTCCTAAATTAGTACAAATTGAGAGTATATCAAGGGCTACAGCCTCCTTTGCCCCCACCCCAATAGACTGAGCATCGTGGAAGGTGCAGCTCAGAAACAGGGCCTGGCCGCGTTGGCTGACATCCTCTTGTATTGCTGTGGGCTCCCCGGGTGTATACTGAGGTGTCCTCGGTGGGATGGGAGCAGACAAGTGCCGCCTCAGTCCCACACTGCCTCTGCCCCGCTGCCGCCTGCAAGCCCATAGTGCTGGGCAGGGACCCCACAGGACAACCGCGCTGCACAGACACGAGCGAGAGGTATTTTTTAACTAGGATTTTCTTAGTCTGGCAAACACAGGGACACGCATGTGATTTGGAAGTTGCCGTCCATTTCCTAACCTGATCCCTGGACGCGGCTGTAGCACAGAGGGGCCAGGACAATGCCCTCGCGGCCACCGTCTCAGTTCAGTCATTGCCACTCCGTGGGCAGTTGGGCCGCAGGCACCAGGAAAACATCGGCCTGGGGTGTCTCTGCCAGAGCTTGCAGTCAGAGCCGGCGGGAAATGATCCATTGTACTGTCAGTGAAGGGAAGAACCAGGGCTTCTGCAGAAGGAGGGGAGTGAAGAATCCTTTGCCATTGTCCCTCCCCCAACCTGCACACTCAAAGGTAAAGTCTCTCTTTTTCTATGCAGATAATAAACAACATTATTGCAGCTACTGCCCACATCCGCTCCCACCCGGCTACCCCCTGCCACAGGGCTGAGTCCCTGGTCGTCATACACACGGCAGGTTCATCCGACTTTTGTCATACAACAACAATATTATAATCAATTCGTTGCCCTTCTCAAAGCACTTTACAAACACTCACGGATTAAGCCTCACACAACATCGCTGTGGGTTAGGTATTAGACCCTCATCAGAGATGGGGAGACCAAGAGGGAGAGGTTAAGTGACGTGTCCAGGTAAGCGGTGGAATAGTCCTGACTCCCAGTGTTCCCCCTGCTCTAACCACTGGAAAATACTCCTCTCCCACAGCTGGGAATAGTACAATTATCATATAATGCGGTAATGCCTCAACCACAGAGCGGCCTCATTGTGCTAAGTACTGGATAAACATCTAGTAAATGACCATCCTGAAGAGCACAGCACCCAGGAATCCTGACTCCTACTCTGTCCAGTAGACTCCCCTCCCGCACGGCTAGGAACAGAACCCAGGAATCCTGACTCCTACTCTGTCCAGTAGACTCCCCTCCCGCACGGCTAGGAATAGAACCCAGGAATCCTGACTCCTACTCTGTCCAGTAGACTCCCCTCCCGCACGGCTAGGAACAGAACCCAGGAATCCTGACTCCTACTCGGTCCAGTAGACTCCCCTCCCGCATGTCTAGGAATAGAATCCAAGCATCCTGACTCTCTGCTCTAACCACTAGAGAGACAACCCTGCTGTACTAAGAGGTGTATAAAGAACAAGTTCTGTCCTGTGAGTGCTTCTGCAGAACTATCCTAGGGAGGACCCCACATTTCTGCTCCCCTCCTACACTGACTGCGCTGTGACTTGACTGTCGCTGATAATTACAGTTACTCTGTAATTATCACCTTCTGATTTCTCTTTGTTAAGGTTTGTTGGGAAGAGAGAATGAAAGGCTTTGGCAGTGCTAAGGAGATGCAGATGCCAGAGAGTGGAGGCACCTGGATTCAGGATAAAGTGGACGTGCCCTTTTGGTTGCAATGGTTAACCAATCCCCTATCAAAACATTATAAAAACGATCAATCAGTGTCATGTTTTACAGTGCAATGCCAGGGGTTTCTCCCATATCCCCCACACACTGTCTGGTACTGGAGCAACCAGACAAGTTAGAATTTGCAAAGAAGATGCTAATTAAAAAGTACAGGTGAGTGGGGAAAGAGAGAGATTCTCAAAAAGCTATTGTTATTGAAATGAGACAGTGCACCGGGATCTAATGTAATGGGGAGAAGTGTGTGGGGTGGGGTGGGGGGGTGTTGGAAAGACTGGGAAGTTGAGAGACCAGGCAAAGGGAGAAGAAAGCGACTAGAAAGAGTGTGACTGATGGAGGATGGGGGAAGCAGAGGAACAACTGGGATCAACATCTTCCCCCTAAAGCCAGGGGTCTGACTCTCCTCCACTCCCTGGGTAGAAAGGACTCAGACTGGAGTCAGTAAACTCAGCTGCCACAGAACGTGCACCCTGTGCTGACAACAGCGATAAGCAAGGGGTGCGGAGGAACTGAACAGGGCATCAGTGCAAGTGGAGAAAGGACTGGAGCGTCTTCAGCACCGGTTCAGAACCTGTAGTTCGGCCCGAAATGCCGGACCAAACCCTCAGCACACAGCGTCCTACAGCAATGAGCCAAAGCACTACCGCCTGGTACAGCCTTGGGGCCCATGACTGCAGACTAGGGCGGCCTGAAAGCTCCGATCCAATGGGCCATGTATTTGTATTGGCCTGGAAGGTAATCTGCCTGAGCCAGAGCGATGGAGAGAGACGCCTCCTCCCAGATGAACTGGTGGCTAGTTACACAACTTCCCAAAGAGGCACAGAAGAGCATGGCAACACCACCACTGTTCTGCCTTAGCATCCCAACTTCCTAGTACCCAGAACCTTGCTCTACACACTTCCCTCGAGCTGGGAGTCAGGACACCTGGGTTACCTGCCCTAAACCCTAGACCATCTTCCCCTCCCAAAGCCAGGAACAGAACCCAGCTGTCCTAGCTGCCTGTTCCCTGTTTGCTAGTCTCAGGGAATGGCTGTCTGTAGCGAGATGTGAGCGAGGGGGCTGGGGAAAAGGCCAGGATCAAGGTGGCTTGAAAAGCAGTTCTTCTCTATCTCCCCTACACAGGCGTCACCAGAGAAGTTAGCCTCCACCCTTAAAGACTGACAGGATCGGTAGGGCGATCACACCCACGGAGCTGATAGCATTACCCAGCCCTGCCTGCTCCAGTGAACAATCACGCAGGCAGCAGCCCCTCTGGTTTGTTGCATTTTCTGTGTCACTTTAGTAGCCCGGGCGAGTGAAAGCATTTGGACTGGGAGGAGCAGCTGCAGGGCAAACTCCCCCACTTCCTCTCCTAAATGGGTTGAGGGGGAAGGTCTCAAGGGTCTGTTCGAGTCCCTGGTTCCCCAGAGGAAGCTACTGACAACTTTGACAAGGGATTTTTCTTTTTTCCTAGGAACTACACTGAGACCCATCAAACTCATTTGACATATGACACCCAGCAGACATCAACCACTTCCATTTACCACCAACCTGGGCTGGCCCTGGACTCGAGGTGAAAAGCGCCATTCCCCTGAGCCATCCTGTCCCCTAGAAAGTCACTCTTCTGAGTGCATCAGAGAAACAAAGGAAGACACCAACATCCTGTGCTAATATATACAGACAAACTCCTTCCCAGTCAGAGGAGTAGCAATCCCTCTCCCCCTCCCTGTATGCACACTCCCCAGAAACTGGGCAATTGCTGCAGACCTCTCTCTCTGCCATATCCCTTCCCCCTCCCTCCCCCCCGATCCCTTTTCAATCCAGCACACTGGAGGTGAAGGAAGTGATCTTCTCCAGTGATATTTCCATCTCGCACTCCACGTGGACTACGGCTGGCAAGACGGCGTCAGCAGGATTGTACTGGGAGGTCTGGGACACTTTGTCAAAAGTCAGCTCTTTGTCTTCTGCCTGCAGGGCGGCATGGGGGAGGAGGTGCGGGTCGCTGAGAGTCACCACATCCTTCTGGTAGGTGGTGTCATGGTGGTAGGAGACCAGCTCGTTGCTGAAATTCACCGTCTCCACCGCGTTGCTGGGGCAGAGGCGACCGCAGCCCAGGATGGTGGCGAAGGCCCTCCTGAAGTCAGCATTGAAGGCATAGATGATGGGGTTGAGGGAGGAGTTAGCCCAGCCGAACCAGACAAAGATGTTGAAGACTGTCTCGCTGACACAGGGCAGCTCCCCGGGACGGTGCAGGTCAAGGTCGCAAAAGGGCACCATGCAATTGAGCACGAAGAAGGGCAGCCAGCAGAAGACGAAGACGCCCATGATGATGGAGAGGGTCTTAAGGACTTTGGTCTCCTTCTTGAAAGAGTTCTTCAGGGAGGCCTCGTGGGGGCAGTCATTGCTGTGGCAGTTCTGAGCATGCTCCACGGCTCTCTCCAGAGAGGAGATCCTGCGGATCTGCCGCTGAGCAATGCGGAAGATCCTGGTGTACGTGACGATCATGATGGCGACGGGGATATAGAAGCTGATGAGGGAGGAGGAGATGGCGTAGGTCCTGTTGAGGCTGGAGTCACAGTTCTCCTCTGAGCCCTGGGTGAAGTTGGAGCCCGGCTCCTGCTGAGCAAGGAGCTCGCTGGCCTTGTGCCACCTCAGCTGCACGGGGATGAAGGAGATCAAGATGGAGAGCAGCCAAGCCACCCCAATCATGATGAAAGCCACCCGTTGGGTCATCTTCCTCTCGTAGCGGAAGGGGCTGGAGATGGCCCAGTACCGGTCCACGCTGATAATGCACAGGTTGAGGATGGAGGCTGTGGAGCACATGATGTCAAAGGCCACCCAGACGTCACAGAAGCCCCCGAAAGGCCAGAAGCCAGCCACCTCGGCGACTGCCTTCCAGGGCATCACCAGCACGGCCACGAACAGGTCGGAGACGGCCAGCGAGATGACGAAGAAGTTGGTGACCTTGGAGCGCAGGTGCCGGAACTTGATCACGGCCACGCACACCAGGGTGTTGCCCAGCAAGGTGGAGAGGATGAGGAGGAAGAGCAGGGAAGCCATCACCACCCGCAGGGACAGCTCTGAGTTCTCCTCCTCCACCCAACTCTTCCTGATGAAGGTATCATTGATCATCTCCAGCCCATCTCCTGCTCCTGGCAGGTAGAGCCCATCCATGAGTTCCCTTTGTCCTGCTGTGCCCAGAGATCTCATTGGCATTACGTCCCCATCGGCACACAAACTGCCTCCTCTTTAGTCTTCCTCTTGCATCTCGGAAGCACAAATTACGACCCTTCCGGCTCCTGAACTCTGACAACTGCAGCTAGATCCCCGGTCACCAGTAGTGCTCCAACCTTTCGCTCCTTTCCAAGTCTCCTGCAGGCAGCCTGGCATTTTTCCCCCACCACTTTTCTTCTTAGGCAGCCTGCCGCTCACAAAGAGCCAGTGCTCACCTCCTGCTCTCGTGTGGGGTGGGTGGGCTCGACTGCAATCTTCCCTCCCCCTCCTCTCGCAGGGGGCTCATCGTCTGATGTAAATCCATCGCTTGTAGAATCCCGGTCAATCCCTTTTGTACTGGCCAGGCTGGGACTTGCTGCTGGGTCAGGCGCGAGGGGGAGTTTGGGGATCACTCTCTGCTGTTGCTGCTAGATGCTCTCCGCTTCTCAGCTCAGACACCCAGCTGCTCTGCTGCCGCTGTTCTTTCCTCTCTTGCGAATTTGCTCCAGATTTTACACAGGTGAGATTCCCCCCCCTTCTCCATGCCCTGAGCCCCTACTCTCCAATCTCTGGCCTTCTGACCCTACGAATGTCTGTTCTTTTAGTCCAGAGCTATTAGGGGCACAAGGTTGGGACTTTTCTGCTGAGACTGGGGAAGGGGTTGGATTTAGGAAAGGTAAGGAAGTAGGCAACGGAGCGGAGGATGAGATGATGAGCAATCAGACAGGGTTGAGAAGATTTGGGAGGCTTAGATGACATTTATTGATAGGTTGGGTGTTCAATATGTGGGAATCCAAGTCATTTTGATCCTCCCAGTAGGAGACAGTATGGTGCAGTGACTAGGATACTGGGCCAGGAGACCTAGGTTCTGTTCCCATTGGTTTGCCGTGTGACCTTAGCCAAGTCATTTCCCCCTCTCTGTGCATCAGTTTTCCCATCGGTAAATAGTGAATAACAACACTTGCCTTCTTTTGTAAAATGTTTCAAGATCTATAACTGAAAAACACTGTATAGAGTTCCATGCTATTGCAGTATAATCTCTCCAGCATCCTCTTCCTCTGATCACGGAGTGCAGACAGGGCTGTATACAACTTTTTTTTATTTGAAGGTGGCCTAACGTAAAAAATGATAGGTGTAGAATATTGATTTAATGAGGACTTTTGTCCCATGACTCAATTTGTCACATTTTAATCCAGCGAGATCAACACGCTTCTGTTCCAAACTCAGTATTTTCTGTTTAAAGTACTGAAGCATAAGCTTTTGTGGGTTAATACCCACTTCGTCGGAAGCAGGCAGTGGAAGTATCCAGGGCCACTTCCACTGCTTGCATCCGACGAAGTGGGTATTAACCCACGAAAGCTTATGCTTCAAAACTTTATAGTTAGTCTTTAAGGTGCCACAGGACTCTTTGTAACTTCTGCAATTCCAGACTAACATGGGTACCTCTCTGATTCTTGAGTGTTTTCTGTATTAGTGCAAGCCTTACATTACGGGGTGTGCAAAAACTCCCATGGTCTAGGCCCATGGAACAGTATACA
Organism: Sternotherus odoratus; assembly: GCA_032164245.1. Classification (NCBI taxonomy): domain Eukaryota; kingdom Metazoa; phylum Chordata; order Testudines; family Kinosternidae; genus Sternotherus; species Sternotherus odoratus. Next base: position 10,105,357 of record JAVMKO010000020.1, read on the forward strand.
GAAAGCAAAGAACCTTGTCATGTTAGTATGAAATTTAAATGCCAGCCTTTATTCCAGACTGATTAACAGGTCGTTGTGTAGTGCAAGGAAATCTGACCCTTGAGTCATTCCTTCTGTGGAGGAGATGCAATGATCAACTCTCACTAGTCCTCCCCCTTCTTGCGGTGCTGGGGCGGGGGCTGAGGAGAGTTCAGTAATCGCAGTTTATTATCCTAGCTACAGTGCCACTGGGTAAGCACAGCTCTGAACTCCCTTGGTCTTAGACCAGGAGGAGAGAGATCCCCAGCATCACAAAGGCCAGGGAGGTGGAGGGTGGCACCGTGGCAGTGCAGACTTAGAAGCCACTGACCAGTTACAGAGAGCTTCATCATTAACACCATCCACCTTTCCCATCCCTGAGGGCCACTGTCCGAGGCAAAGGGGACTGCTCTCCCCTCGCATTAGCCCAGCAACATGCATCAGGACTGACCCATTCACATGCCATTTAGTCTTCAAGTTCATGGGCCATTTCCACCACCCCTGCAACTCCACTGATCTCAACACTTATACCAAGGGTCGCTTTGGACCAAGAGGCTGGAGATTTCATTGTGGAAGACGGTGAATGGCAGCAAATATGGTTTAGATCTTAAGAATTATTCAGGGAAAACTAGGTACCACCCTAAAGGATCTTCATCCCTTCTTTATATGCAGTCTACGCCACATGTTCTGTCTCTCGCTAGGACTCTCTCTGCACTGAATCACATAGTCTGTCCCCAAAGTAGGCTCAAAAGAGCATTGACTTGTGCTCCTGAGGGATTTCTCTGGGGCTAAATGTCCTGGGAAAACAGCTCTCAAGAAGCCCCTGAACATTAACCTGTTTTGGAGAAACTCTTCACTGGCAAACTTGCCAAGATACAAGCAGCAAAACCCTTCCAAGACACACTTGCCCAAGAAATCAGCTGTACTCAGCCCTAAACTGGCTAATTACTCAGCTGTTTGCTGTAATACAACATAGTGCAGTGACCTCACCCCTTCCCTGTATGGTGCACCATTTCTAATCAAAGCAGCAGTTTATTGAAACAACCCAGGCCTATTGTGTGTTTTGGTTTCATTAGCTCTACCCCCGACCTATGCATTGTATAATCTCAGATTTCAGTCTGGACACTACCCCAGAACTACTTTCGGCTGCTGTCTTCAAGGCTGTTCATAGGTGACGCCCTCTCTCTGATCTATCCAAGAAAGTGATTCTGTTGTCATCATGAAGAAAATATTTTTCTTCTTTAATCAATTTCATGACACAGCAACCCCTCCTCCCCCCCCCCCCAGCTCTTTCAAGAAACTAGCTAAATACATTACAGAAACAGCTTGCAAGAGCTTCATTTGTCTCATTAAGTCCCACCGCCTTCCAGCAGGTCCCTGCCAACTATTTATACCAAGAAGGCGTGTTTGCTCTTTAAAACTAACTAGCGCCTTTGAAACTGTCAGATCTTTTACTTGCCAATCAATGGCGATATGAAAATGGACGAAAGCATTTCAAAACAGAAGGGAAAATGGGTAAATATAAGCAAGAAGACATCTTGAACTCCTGGCCAAGGACATATAAACATAGGAAAGCACTTCTATGATTCATGAGATTGGGGAGGTTAGGCATTGATGATGATCTCAAGATGTTGCGCATTAGCCTGGAGTATTACCATTCTATGCATAGGCACCTTTTACCACTGCGGGTCATTTTTACCACTTTGGAGCTGAAAGGGCATTCATCTCGATGCTCTCTACGCAGAGCACGTGGGTTTCAAAAGTTCTTCCCACTGTTGGACATGTGGTAGGCACGCGCTTGCTCGTTGAAGTCAGTCACCTAGTGTTACACAGTCATCAGTCTCAGCCCAAAGTTGAATTCCGTCCCTCACGGAGGTCAGAATCAGTGCCTAAAGATGCCTACAAGCAAGACCACTGCAAACCCGGACATGGTCATCACTCACAAGCTAAACAGATCAGTCCTTGAATGGGAAGCATTCCAGGAAAACCTAGTCACTGCAGGAGGTGGGGTTGAATGCCCTCTTCTCTATGAAAGAATCATTTTTCGGAAGAAAATAAGAATGGCCCTACTGGGTCAGACCAAAGGTCCATCCAGCCCGGTATCTTGTCTACCAACAGTGGCCAACACCAGGTGCCCCGGAGCAAGTGAACCTAACAGGTAATGATCAAGTGATCTCTCTCCTGCCATCCGTCACCCCCATATGACAAATAGAGGCTAAGGACACCATTCCTTACCCATCCTGGCTATTAGGCATTAATGGACTAATGAAGTTATCCAGTTCTCTTTTAAAAGACGGAATGCACAGAACAAGTGATCCATTCCCTGTTGCCCATTCTCAGCTTCTGGCACACAGAGGCTAGGGACACCATCCCTGTCCATCCTGGCTAATAGCCAATGAGGGACCTCTCCTCCATGAACTTATCTAGTTCTTTTTTGAATCCTGTTATCGTCCTTCCTTTTAAATTAGTTCTGAACCAATACTTCGGCATGGTGCTATGGAACAGCCTTTTGCCTCCGACATAAAACCATGGTTCTGTATCTCAGACTGCAAAACGAATGTTCATTGTAATTCCTCTGATCCTTTTTGAAAGAGAAAGTTATTAACCCTGGTGTCATGACCAAATTGGAGCTTAGGTAATTACATTCTGCCCATCTGAAATTCTTCCTGCAATTTCTGTTGGATGTGATATCCTTTATTTCCTACACTAAACTCATGTAAGGTTGCATCATTACACAGCTGCCGAACCATCTCCGAAGTCACTGCATTTCAGTGAAGTGAGCACTGTGTATATATTTTGCAAAGCACTTTGGTATGAAATGATTCTATTTTGGTGGCAAGTCATTCTTTAGCACTTTTGTATTTAATATCTTTCCTTTCCCAGCAACAGGGTGCTCTCTCTAAATTACCACTCTACTATTTTCCCCCTTCTTTCTCACAGCCACATCTTTAAGCTTTCTTTCCATTCAGTCATCTTAATTACTTTCCCACTCAGAGTCAAAGCATGAAAATTACAAGCCACTTCAAGTAACGCACCAGCTGCTCAGATTTAACTCTTAAATGCCTCTTCCAGCCCTTCACAACAATAGTCTCTTGGGCATGTTTTAAACACACTTGCAATGGGGATATATACAGCAAGTTCTCCCAGCTTTGCTTCTCATAGAAGGGAATTCTCCGGTCTGGGAGTTTGGTACTCTGCTACTTCAGTGCCTACAGAAAGAATCTAGTACGGGCTGTAATCAAAGTCCTAGCTATCATTATAGGTTCAGGTAGTGTACAAGTAACTTAGAATGCAACATGGGAACTAAATAACCCCTTTTCCTGCAAAACGTATGCAATAGAGGGCCAGTATCAAACCATGGAGCAGACACACAATCCCTTGCCCTACTAATGTAGAATACAGCATTCAGTTTGAGGCACTGTCAAAATATGGGGAGAGAAGTTGGGAATCTGGAGAACAAGAGTCTAGTTACTTTCTAGGACTAGCAGTACAGGAATCAGCAGTTGCTATTCTAAATGTTAACCCTTAATTTAAAACCAATAAGGGAAAGTCATAGATTATCAAAGAGTAGGAGAGAATGATTTATGAAGATTACAGTAAAGTAGATAATATCTGAACAGGGACTCAGACAGGGACTGTATAAGCATCCCAATGGGATCAATAACCCCAAGCACGGTTGTTTACTGTGATCCAAGGGGACATAATAGGAAGCTGAAAAAAAGGAACGTTGACATTGATTCTCTAAACCGTTAGCAGGGAGGTCTATTAGATTGTGGGATAGTGTCCTTGGTGAAGGTCCCAACATTTTATAAAATGGACTGGAGGAAAAAATGTGTGAAACAACCGTGCTGCTTTCTGGGAATGAAGAAGAGGTAGAAAGGATGTCATGTCCTGACGACCAAAGAGAGCAATCGAACGGCTTTTTAAGCCAATGCTCATGAAAATGCCAAAGCTCCTGAACCACAAGCCAGCAGGGCCGTCTCTCACTGAAAGCAACTGCCTGCTTGAATTCAGACACAGTACAAAGCACTAGCTGCTCTTTCCAACAGACGTCATGTTGTGGGTACATCCAATAGCCGGGTGCATGGATTATCCATCTCGCTGTTTTTGAAGTCAAACCACTGTCAGCTGCCCATTTATGTTTAGCGAGCAATCTTTCCATCGTAGGTGTTGGAAACCCCGCGGGAGCAGCATTAATAATGTGATCAATGTCAGAGATAATGCAAGATAAACTGGCAGCACAATGGATGTTTTCTTTTCCCTTCTTTATTACACAGCAGGTAGAAAAAACAGCAATTGATTCCCCTCTTTCTCTTTACAAAGGAAAGGAACATGGAGATTAAAATTATTTAGCATGATTGTGTTTGCGTCCCATGTGACTTGCTAACCCCTTGCGCCACACCCTCCACAGGAGGAGGGTCTCCACTCAGTAATAGTATTTGTGCGGGGGAGTGGAAGAGGAGCTGGCTGGATTCAGATGCAGCAGACTGCAGACACTTCGCTGGTAGTTCTCTCCTCCCATCCTGGAGATGGCTAAGTCCAGTACCCCTTCCCCTGTTCATTACTCCATGATCCATTATTATTATTCATCCAAACTTCCCTCCACCTGGCTTGGGCAATGGAGAGTCACTGGTACAGGAGGCAGGATATGGCTAATAGCCAATAAGCAAACATTGACTCAAACGTGGGGACAGAAGTAGGAGACCAGTTACAAATGTACATACACCTAGTCCACCCTACAGCCTCCTTTCCTCGGGTCAGCCCACACTTTGGTACTCACCACGCCATGTCTAGAGCATGGTGCTCCCATCAGGAGCCAGGATACACAAGAGCACAGTTAGAAGCACCTGCTTTGCCTAAAGCAGCTAATCCAGCCATACTAGATGCAACTGGAAGCTAGAGAGATTGGGTTTACCCTCTTCCAGGTACATGATGAGCGTAGTAAAAGTGACCTGCAAAGAGGAATCGCATTTCTTCTTAATGAACATAGGCAACTCCTAAAGGTTATTTCCTCTGCTTGTCTTTTTACATTAGAAATTCAGTTCTTCTCTAGGAGAATTAGTGTCCTACCGAAATTAGAACATCTCAAGACTGCAAACCAAAAGAGAGGATTGTTAGACTGTTTAATGCTCTCTTTTACTGCTAATCCCACTGTCTAATGAACACTTTGGAAAAGATTACAAAACCCACATCCATTCAGTGATGGTGTAAAAAGCTCACATTAGCCATGCCTGTGATTCCCAAGAAGTTCTCCAGCAAAGGCAGGGAAGATTAAACTTGAGCTATTATTTCTACAAGTAAAAAACAAGCGGAAACAAACATTGCTGGCCTTTATCATCACGCAGCCTAAAAACCAACATCTTCATTTTAAAAACCCTTTGTAGGTCTTCTTTCAAGGCCGTAGTGTATTACAGAAAGAGGAGTAAATTTCATCTTGCGTTGGCAATTGCTGCTCTCTAGTGGCAACAAGTCACATACAATAAGACAGTTATTGGTCTCGTTGACCACAATCGTGCAAATACAAACAAGGAAAGATAGATCGTTCTAGCAACATGTGTGTAAGCTTGTGGCAGACAGATGACTGTCAAGAACAGTACCTATGTTACGTGCCAAATGTTTTACACAATCACACAAACAGCCAGAGGTCAACCAGCTGTAATCCTACAGCGTTTCGGGTTCTCCTCTATGCTGGCCATAGCAAAGCTGAGGCAGTTATGAAGTAGGAGAGCTCAGGAATTGTAATCCTGCAGGGAAGACAGAGCTCACTGGCAAGAGTGAACATCGTAGGAGACTTGGGATAACAAGTCAAACTGAGACCAATGTAGATATTGACACTAAAGAGACGACAGCAACACCAGCTAGGATCAGTTCCAGAAAGGTGGATTGTCATGGCAGTAGATCCTGTCGTTTAGGAAAGTGACATCCAGTAAAGAGGGGGACATCAGCCCACACTCCAAAAGTTATTTTTTTAAAGTTAAGCAAGCTTAAGACAACTTCTCAAATGACAGTAGCAGGATGCTGTTAGAGACCAAGTCCCAGAGCTCTTTTGGGTTCAGAGTATGTAGAAGCAGTCTTTTGTGCCAAACCTATGGACGAAGAAGCAACAGAGAAGAAAAGTGAGTGTTTAGCAGCAGAATGGGTTAAAGAAAGACCAACCATATCCTAAGTCGTGAAGACAGACACAGGCGAACAGTTACTAGGCCTCCCCTCCTGTGTAAATCCATAGCGGATTCTTGACACTTAAATAGCATATCTCCTAGGGTTTGCCCTCAGATGTAAAGGATACTAACCCTCATGTTTCAGGACATAGAAAAGTTACTAACTGCTCAAAGATATTAAGAAAATTGTACAGGCAGGTCATCACGAGATTTCATGCCTTCTTCTGAAACTTCTGATATTTAGTACTTTTCAAGACTAGAGGGACTACTGATTTGATCCAGTACCTTAATTCCTTTTTTTTTAATTAACCTTAAATCACTCATCATTACTAGGTGAAGCGGAGACTGGCGGCCAATTTAACCATCTGTATCACCTACATGAAAGGAGGAAGGGGTGCAGTGAAGGGCCCAGAAGAACACAAAGGGGGCCTGCAGCATATTCAAGGACCTGGAAGATCAACTGTTTTAGCTGTGAGCCTACTGATATTTATAAAATGGACCAAAACACACTTTTACAACAACGACACACGCAGCTGGCTCCATCCAGTTCTTCAGAGTGCTTTGCTTTCAGAAGGAGTTAACTAGCTGCAGCACAGTTTCCACTAGCTACCAAAGTAGGAGAACTCTCTGTTTCACCACATAGTGGGAGTAGGTTTGCTCAGAAAAGGGTGTCCTCTCTCTGTGATAATATAATGCTGGATTCACAGCCAAGGAGACTATAGTCATTTAATCACAGAATAGGGATGACATGGGCAGGGGTACGGTGTGCTTACCCCTCCACCCAGAAGCATCCCTCTAATGCAGGGGTTTCTCAAACGGGGGGTCGCGAGCTCCTGCCGCTGTAACTCGCGGCAACTGGGGCTGGGGCACAGCCGGCAGCCCGCCCACAGCGGGCGGGCTGCCCGCTGCACCCCGGCCCCCAGTCCCCGCCGCGGGTGGGCTCCCGGCTGCACGCCGGCCCCCAGTCCCTGCTGTGGGCGGGCTGGGGGCCGAGGCGCACGCAGCAGCCCGCCCGCGGCGGGGACGGGGAACCGGGGCACACGCGTGTTTTATTTTTTGGGGGTTTTTTTTTTGTAATTCGGCGGCTTTTCGGCGGAGGGGTCGTGCCGCGCCGCCGGATCACAAAAAGGGGTAGAGGTCTCAACTAGTTTGAGAACCGCTGCTCTAATGGGACAACCCTTGACACCCCACTGACAGAGGTTTAGAGGTAACTATGCTTTCCTAGCCCATATCGTGCTTAGCCTCTATGCCAAGACTGACAGAAAGTGCTAATTGATGGTATAGCGGTGAATTTGTAGAGCAAGACATTTGACCATTAGTGGACAGAGAGCCACCACCTCCTGATATGTGGTTGTCTTTGATCCCAGTAGTAGGCCACCAGCTAAGACTGTTTGCTGATACATACCCCGATCCTCCTTTTCCAACTCTGCTTCAAGCTCAGTATCAGAGACGTTGGGAAGTAGAGGCTTCTGGGGAACAGGAGGCAGGTCCAAAGGCTCTTTAGTGGAGTCCCGGAGGAGACTATCCAGTTCCTTCTCAAGTTCCTCACTGTCAACCTCTGCTAGGTTAGAGAAGAAACAGATCAATCTCTGGAGGAATGAACTAACAAGCACCTGAATTGTAGGGAGAGGGGGAAAAGAGGAGGGAAAGCCCACAAAATGGATGAACTCACCCAAGCCATTGATTGACATTCCTGCCAGAGCCTGAACGACTTCATCCTGGGTGTCGCAAAGCTGGAAAAGAATTAATAGTACATGGCTGTGCAATAAAGTCCCTCGTGTAGCTTTGATCACAGTAAGACACTACACAGATGAGCGCTGTAAAGGAACATAATAGAGCATCTACCAGCACTTATGTGCTAAATGTCACAGGTATTTTAAGGACAAAGGAGTAACATGGAAGTTGATTTAAGGAAAGTTGTATGGCCCGTATAACCCAGAAGACATGCAGAGCATAAGGGCAAAATTGTGTCAGAAGCCTCAAGTCTAATACCTGGGAAATGTGACTAGTACATTCACCCAGTTTCCCTATCTGTTCTTATCTGCCCCCACCGTCATCTCATAATACCTCCTGAATCTGATCCACCAGGTTCTCTGCCTTCTCTACAGTGACATCTTTCATGGACAGTTTCAGAGCTCCGACTCCAGCCTGGTAGGCATTGAACACCTTAATAAGCAGAAAAGAAAGGAATGTTACTTCTATTTGGGATGTGTTCCTTAGACTAAGTAAACACTATAGTGGTTCTCTAATGTCTGCCTTCTGCTATCCTAGCAAGAGTTTTCAGTAGGGCAGCACCATGAAGAGAAGATGCAGCCAGAGGCCAATTTCCTTGCCACAATCACAGTAAGACCCCTATGCCATCCTCAGTGTCTGTTGGAGTAGAGCGGATGAGCTCTCATCCATATGCAGGAGCTCCTCAAACACAGAGCTCAAAGAGGTAGGTAAAGCAAAGCAAACTTGAGCAGCAAAGTGAATGTATGAAGCGAGAGGAGGAAGAAGCACACTACCATCTGATCCGTCTGAGACGCATAGATACGATCCAAGATGCCCTGAACTGCATCCAGCTTGGAAAGGAGCTCTTCAATCCGCCGCTCTGTCCTTCGCTTGGACTTCAAACATCTCAGTGCCTGGGAATGTGCACACAAACTTGGATCAGAAACCAGGCAACATCCAAAAGAAGTCCCTTCTTAAAACAACTATTCCAGTGCAGCAAAGCACCTGCCATGGGCTGACTTGAGGACTAAGATGCCCTCAAACTTTCCTCACCATCCTACTCCAGACCAGAACGTTTGCATGATGTGGCACCATGTCAATCAAGCCCCTCTGCCACAGCAGTAGGTTTTGCAGGTCTCAGAATGGTTTTGGCATGTAACATTGAAACTCAGAGGTTGCCCCTTTCGTATCACAGTTCCAAGACCACAGCTTCCCAAGCAGAGCAGGCAGGGTCAGGGTATACTTACGAACTGCTTTTTGCCAGCTCTACAAGCGCTCCGGGCATCTTCTTTACACCTGCAAGGACACAGGGCAAGGAGAAGCTCAAGCCTATAAGCCAGGGATGGGGTGGGGATCATGAAACAGCTGTGATATTCTCCACCCCATCCTCCCCTCTACCACTGTTCAGCCACTTGCAACTGACTCACTCAGATCCAGGGCACCCCATAAATCACTCCACCACTTTCCAGGATGCCTAGTAGGAAATGATACAAAGTATTCTAGGGTGCATCCAAGGATAACACATAGCAAGTGGCTGACTGTGGAGACACAGGGTAAAATGGGTGGACTGCTCCCCATGCACCCAACAGGCAAATAAGAGGCATTTCTTGCCTTTTCACACAGTCACAAGACCAAAAAAAAAAAAAAAGCAACACATTATACATGCACTAAGGGCCAGATCACAAGCAACGTTTTTTCCCAGAGCTGAAGGACGGACGGACGGACGGACGGACACACACACACACACACACACACACACACACACACCATTACCTCTCTGCTTCCTGGGAAAGGGATTCCACCTTCTGGGATAGCAGCTGCTCACTCTGCATCAGCTGATAGACCCCGATGTCCACATCATTCACTGGGGATACTTTGGCATGCGGACCTCGGGCAAATTTCACTATCTAAAGGAGGAGCAGCACATTACTGAATTGCCAGACTGTAGGATTTGTGTTCTCACAAGCCGGATCTCTACAGCAACATCTACCCCAAGAAAGCAAGACTTCTTCCTTAAAAAAATTAAAGGCTGTATAAATGGTGCAGTCACAGTTCCTTGTTCAGCTTTGGGCCCATAATACTAAAAGGGACAGTGGTAAACTAGAGGCTAAAGAAAGGGCAATGCCATCTTGTCCTATAATCCAGTAAAATAATAGATAATGCTTTCTTAGCCAAAGGCCACATTTGAGCCATGTTAGTATGTAACCATGATGCCTCAAAGGAATACCAAGAAATGGCAGTGGTGTTGGGTAATTCCATGGGGCCATTCTTCTTTTGGACTCAGCACCAATTACTTAGTATTTGTGCCGCACTTTGAAGATGTGAAGTGACCAAGTATTACTACTATTTCAACAGAGCCCCTGCATGATATTAGTGGGCACTGCACAGGTGAAGGTGTTAGAATTCAGATTAGATGTGAAACGAACATCAGAACCACTTACGGTCATCAGAAAGCCTATGGTACAACCCACTGTCCAAGAGCTGCAATATTAACCTCAGTGTTGTGGCCAAATTCCAGCTGGAAAGACTACATTCACCCACTCTGAAATCCCTATGCATCTTCAACTGGTTACAGTGTTCTTCTTTTCTTCCTGTCCTAGACCACTGGGTAGCGTTGCTGGAAGAACACCAAGTAACCCATGTCTATAGCTTGCCCATCGTATCTCCCCTTAGCCATCTCTTTTCCAAGCTGAAGAGTCCCAGTCTTATTAATCTTCCCTCATACAGAACCTAAGCAGTCCACACCCCTAATAATTGTTGTTTCCCTTTTCTGAACCTTCACCAATTCCAGTATATCTTTTTTGAGATGGGGCGACCACACCTGCACACAGTATTCAAGATGTGGCCGAACCATGGATTTATATAGCGGCAACATGATATTTTCTGTCCTATTATCTATCCCTTTCTTAATTATTCCCAGCATTCTGTTCATTTTTTTGACTGCCACTGCACATTGAGTGGATGTTTTCAGAGAACTATCCACAATGACTCCCAAGATCTCTTTCTTGAGTGGTAACAGATAATTTAGACCCCATCATTTTATACATGTAGTTGGGATTATGCTATCCAATGTGCATTACTTTGCATTTATCAACATTAAATTTCATCTGCCATTCTGCACCTTTTCTCTATTCTGCTCCATAACCGTGACCCTCTTTTCCTTCTGCAGCTGGAGCAGCAGTAGATAGAATGTCCTCTCATCCGGACATATGCTGGCACAGAGCGAGCGCAATTCTGAGAGGACAACAACAGGGTGGGAAGAGAGTGCAGAATTCTGATAGAGGCGATACACTTCCTCTGCCTTTTCCTGAAGGAAAGGAACAAAACTGTTAGCGTGCATTGGGATCCCTTTCTTATTATTGCAATGGGTGATAATCTGACATGTCTGTGCCAATGTAGATTTTATACACAGGTGAAGAGTCACAACAGAAGTGCAGCACGGCCCACACAACTCATGTATATCAATTCAAGAATATTTTACCAGCTAATCTACACATGATGTATAGCTCACGTGTCATAACTCACAACGTGAACAGCATGGTGTAGAGATATGAGCACAGGAATGGGAGCCAGAAGCTGTGCAGTAGTAATCCCAAGTGAGGCAAGTCACTTCACCTCTCCCCCATCTGTAAAATGGGGATAACACACACCTAACCTCACAGGAATATTAAGGGTTTATGTTTCGCTTTTTAAAAGACAAGAGATACTGGATGTACAGTCACGGACACTTATGTATGTATGTATAGAACAGATGGTGCTCAGACAGTAATCTGCAGGCTTCCACATATACTGTTCTGAACGTATATGTAGAGGAGAAGGGCTCTATGTCCCCTCTATGAGCCATTCAACCCTCTCCCTTCTCTTGCGTTTCTAAATGCACACGAGTAGAAATAAAGGTCTCTTATTCAACTCTGACCCTTTCCTGTTAAAGTGGGGAAATCTTTATTGTGTAATTCAAGGAAAACCCATCTCAACACCCTCCCCACACATACTTCATCCTCATAACATGGATAACCAGGACAAGCCTGACAGTGCAATGCTCACCTGAAGTAGCTCCACCAAAATCAGCACTTCCTCCTCCTCAGGCACTTTACTGTCACCCAGCACACTCGACAGAGTCCATTTCAAGGGTTTCAGAATGAAGATTCCCACACCCCAGGAGATCCAGCTGCTGTCTACACTGGCTATGAAGTCAGACTCCCTCTGCAATTTGCCACGTCTGAGGAGAGTAAGACATAGAAGAATTAGAAATGGATGTGGCAACCCAGTCCTCACTGTGCAGCTGTAATTATCAATGCATGTAGAGATCTCTGTGGAGATCATCTTTAGCAGTAACATTTCCCCAGCACAGATCATATAAATTGGTTCACAATTCCTGTAGATTTCACAAGATTGTCTGTCTGAGGGATTATTTGGACATCAATTTGAAATCCTAATTTAAAATAAATTTTTATGTACAATATAAAAATGATCAAAAAAACCTACTGATTTCCAGTTTATTTACTTTGTGCTTTTGACAGAATTTATACACAATGGTTTAATATAAAAATCTTCCCTATAGTCAGTTTCCTTTGTTATTTGTGTGGGGATTTTCCACACTGCTAATTTATAGAAAGTAGTTCAAGGGACTTTCTCTGCCTACACATCCTCTTGCAACTTTGCTGATTTTACAAATATTTTCCTATGTTGTTCTCTCATTTTACAATGTGAAAATAAAACACACACACAAAAAGGAAATTGACTGACGTGAAACTCTTCTAGTGATTGTGCAATTGACAGAACTTCATGAATGAAGTACATACACTGGAAACACAAATCATTTTCTTCTCTGATTTCTTCCAGACATGACCATTGTGTGTGTTATTTATAACACCAGTAGGTAAACAATTTTCAGAATAGCATAACATTTGTAGATTGTTCCTTTAGTATTATCAAGCGGAAACAAACTTAGTGCTGTTGCCCCCCACATGGATAAAGCCTATAAAAAGGAAAAAGGTGCCCATGCAGCATCTACAGCACCATACCTAATCCTCCTCTGCAGAGTCCTGTGGCTCACCAGCCTCCCAGCACCCACTACAATATGGCCCCAAACACTTTCACGCAAAGCGGCCTTCTCAGTGTCTCTAAGCATATTAAGTCCTGTGGCACCTTAAAGACTAACTATAAAGTTTTGAAGCATGAGCTTTATAGTTAGTCTTTAAGGTGCCACAGGACTTTGTTAACTCTGCTATTCCAGACTAACACGGCTACCACCCTGATTCTAAGCATATTGTTCCTTATGCCCACTAACTCCTTATGCATCCTTTATACACCTTCCCTGCTACCTGTTTGTGTCCAGCACCCTAGTTTCCCAGTGAACCCTTTCAGCCCACTCCCTGTCACCCCAATACCCCCCTCTGATCCATGCCCATTAGCCCCTCTTGTTCACAGTACTCCACAACTCCTACCACATTTCCCACTGTAATGTCCATGGTCCCCAACGTTCTTATGCCCAGCACACCCTATGATCCCTGGCATATTGCCCCCTTGGTGCCCCACATCCCTCCCAACATTTCCTTGCACCCAAGGACACCCAGCATATCATGCACCCTAGTTTTCTATGTTGTCTCTTGCCTCCCTGAACCCCAAACCCACCAGGATATTGCTCTCGCTACTACCACACGCCCTCTGCACTCCTGTGACTTCTGTCTCCAGTAACCGCCTAGTATACTGTCCTCTCTAAACGCCCCACGTGCCGCACCTCCCGTGACCCCCAGCATATTGCTCCCAGTACCCCACCCTGTACCGGACCTGGAGACACCCATTCACCTCCAGTGACCCCCATCATATTGCTCCCAGTACCTGATCCTGTACCTGGTGACACCAGTCACTCCAGCGACCCCCAGCATATTGTTCCCAGTACCCCACCCCATGCCCTGCACCTGGTGACACCAGTCACTCCAGTGACCCCCAGCATATTGTTCCCAGTACCCCACCCTATGCCCTGCACCTGGTGACACCAGTCACCTCCAGTGACCCCCAGCATATTGCTCCCAGTACCTGATCCTGTACCTGGGGACACCAGTCACTCCAGTGACCCCCAGCATATTGTTCCCAGTACCTGATCCAGTACCTGGGGACACCAGTCACTCCAGTGACCCCCAGCATATTGTTCCCAGTACCTGATCCTGTACCTGGGGACACCAGTCACTCCAGTGACCCCCAGCATATTGTTCCCAGTACCCCACCCCCATGCCCTGCACCTGGTGACACCAGTCACTCCAACGACCCCCAGCATATTGTTCCCAGTACCTGATCCAGTACCTGGGGACACCAGTCACTCCAGTGACCCCCAGCATATTGTTCCCAGTACCTGATCCAGTACCTGGGGACACCAGTCACTCCAGTGACCCCCAGCATATTGTTCCCAGTACCCCACCCCCATGCCCTGCACCTGCTGACACCAGTCACTCCAGTGACCCCCAATACACAGCCCTGCCTTAATACCCCACGTACCCAGCACCCCCAGTGTGTCCCCCCTTGTGCCCGGCCTATCGCTCTCCCCCCGGCCAGCCCCGACCCCGCCCCGGTACCTGAGCAGCTCGCGGAGCACGGTGCCCAGCCCCAGCGGGACGCTGCCGCGCCGCTCGAAGGCCTGCTGCAGCTCCCGCAGGCAGGTCCGCACCGCCCCCCGGCGGCGGCCCCGGCCCAGCACCAGCCCGGCCCAGAAGCCCATCTTGCTGTCCCACTCGGTGCTGTTCACCTCCCGGCTCTGCTTGAAGGCCGAGAACAGGAAGGCCATACGCTCCTCGTCCGACTCCCACTCCGGGGGCAGGTCCCCCTCCGGGGCCGGCCCGGGGAGCGCCTCCGCCGGCGAGCACATCTACGCGAGCCCCCGGCTTCCAACGCGGCCTATTCCCCCCGCGGCCCGCAGCCCCTCACTGCCGGGCAACCGCACGGCGCATGCGCCGCCGGCCCAACCCCCCGTTTGTGAGGCCTTCCCGCGCATGCCCCGTGTGGCTGGCCGGCGGGCAGGGCAAAGGCCTCTTCCCAAAATGCATTGCGGGAGTGGACTAGGGGAAGGGGGAGTTTTACCTGCCAGAGTGTGGGGGGTGGGGGGTGAGGGTGCCAGTGCCACCCCCACCATGGGACCCCCCAAATATCGATGCCAGCATCATGCTGCAAGGAGAAAGCGGTGGGTGGTCACCCTGTGACATCACAGCGCTGCAGAATGACATCATCATGTCAGAGCCGGGTGACATGACATCACAGCATCACGTCACCGCCACACCTCGGGGTGGAATGGTCTCCACAGGGCAGAACCAGTCCACAGGGCACGTTGGGGCCTCGTCAAGTCGCCGTGACATCACGACGTTCCCAACCAATACCCTGCCACCTCGGAGCACTGCCACAACATCCCTGTAAGGTTGGGAAGTGCTGTTATCCCTCTTCACAGCCAGGGACCTGAGACGAAGGCCACGTCTACACCGGGAGAGGAAATCAATATGCAACTTCAGCTACACATCTTAGGTCGACTTACCTCGGCGTCCTCACGGCGGCGAGTTGACCGCTGCCGGTCCCCCATCGACTCCGCTTCCGTCTCTCGCAGCGGGGGAGTTCCGGAGTCAATGGAGAGAGCGCTTGGGGATCAATTTATCGTGTCTACACTAAACACGATAAATCAGCCCCCGATAGATCGATCACTGTGTGCCGATCTGGCGGGTAGTGTAGATGTAACCTAAGTAACTTTCTCAAGCTTATGCAGGAAGTCTGTAGCAGGTCAGGAATTGAACTCTGATTGCCCAGATCTTAGGTTAGTGCCCCAACCACTGGACCATCCTTCCTTATCAGGGTGTGCCAAATATCACTGTGTAGGATCAAAATGTCATCTTGTCACATTGAAACTTCATCGCAAAAGGGCAAGACCCCATCACATTGTACAAAAAAGTATCACTTTAAACGGTTATGGTGTTGTGCAATGCAAGATCACCCCACTGAGCAGCACTGTCACTATGTGATCACACTACAATGTCAACTCACTAAGTCTGATCAAATTGTCCATAGGCTATAATCCAGCAGGGTTGTCAAGTCACTGTCTTCACATCAAAAAGCAACATCATTGTTGTCACGGTGAAAGACTAAATAGAGACTTCTGTATGTTGTGCTCCTATAACAAAACAATGTTATGCAATTGAGCCATTGACTAAAGACTGGGTGTGTCTCATGATGAAAAAATGTAGAGCAATAAATATACAATCTAAGGCCAATCGTAATCTATGGCAGATGCCAAAGGTGTACTAATTGTAGAAGTATTTATCCCGTATAAGGAAACCCTGCCAGCTGGCTGTATGAAACAGCAATTTTCAAGACAATACCTATGTATGTGCAGTTTACAACTCCATGAAAAATTCTCTCTTAAGCAGAAAGCTCAGCTTACTTGGGGAAGTTGCAACTGCTGCTCTATTATGTGTCTAATCTATCGTATTTCTAAGACACCTATCAAAGTGATATCTGAACAGACAACACCGAAGTAGCCAAACATTTACTGTGCACAAATGGCTCTTTGAATCAATGCTGTTATTTCCTTTCAGAAGCAGGGGTTCACTACAAGAGTTTGTTTCATCTCACTGGTCAGTGGGAACTCAGTGCCACTATAAGTATAGTATGTCTCATGTAAAATGTATATAACTAAACTTCCTAGCTCCATTTAGTTTTCCCCATAGATGTAAATCTCTTCCACATTTCTCCTACTTCCCAGCCAATTTCCACAGATGTCACTGTCATCCTACTAGCTTCTCCTGCACCTCTCCAAGAGTGTTCTCCACTAGTTTGTTCCTCTCCCTTCTAAAGCACATGGCTGGAGCAGGGAACTGAATGAAGTGTGTGGGCTAGGCAGAAGTATGCATTGCTATATTTCTCTTTTTCGCATGCAAGGTCTTGCTTGACCTGTGCTCGGCTTCCCTTTTTTGCCTACGTGCACCAGAGAGTCCTTGGGACTGGCTTGTGAGAGAGGAGTGAAAGTTCCACATGGATTTCTAGTTGAGAAACATTTCCTTTAATATTCTTTATCCACCCCATTACAGGGCCTGATCACCTTAGATTTCTGCATAAAGGATGCACCAAGCTTGCAGAGGGTCTGCAGACCAAATTATCTGCTGGTTCCAGTCCACCAAAGTCATTGGAGTTATGCCACTAGAAAATGTGTCCCTTGTTTCTTCCCAGCGTGCTTGTCAGAGCTAAGAAATTTCTTCTCCAGATGGAAATTTCAGCGGAAACCTGGTGAGAGTCTCGTGTTTTCCAGTCAAAGGAAACCATCTACCAGAGCATCACCAGTAGTTTCTTAAAACAATAGCCCTATGATGGATGGAAA
This sequence comes from Sternotherus odoratus, assembly GCA_032164245.1. Taxonomy (NCBI): domain Eukaryota; kingdom Metazoa; phylum Chordata; order Testudines; family Kinosternidae; genus Sternotherus; species Sternotherus odoratus. The sequence goes on from JAVMKO010000020.1 coordinate 10,122,595, forward strand.
GAAAGTCTTCTGGGAAAAAAACTAGCAGGTGGTCCCCGGAGTCCTGATTCTAAGTTGTCAGGATGCTTCCGGAGCAGGAAGCCCTGTGTCACCTGATAGCACAGAGATCCCAAAGGCAGCATACTAAGTGCCCCTGCCCCCCCCCCCAACCTTGGGGATTGTCTAAAGCAGGGGTCTCAAACATGCGGCCCGGGGGCCACATGCGGCCCGCAAAGCCCTTCCCTGCGGCCCGCCAAGCTTCCTGGCGCCCCCCCTCCCCCCCGGTTCCCCCATAGCAGTTTGCAGGATGGAGGGGCCAGAAGTGGATGCTTCTCTGCTGCCTGGCTGGGCCGCGCGTGTTTCTAGCTCTGGACTTCCTATATTGCTCTTGCTTTGTTTGCCAAACAGCTGTTGGTAGTGCCTAGCGCTTTCCAGGAGGGAATGGGGAGCTGCGTGCTCAGAGGAGGAGGTGGGGCAGGGGTGGGACCTCTTGGAAGGGGTGGAGTAGGGGCGGAGCCGGGGCAGCGAGGGCAGGGTGTGTGTCAGTGGTGCGGCCCTCGGGCCAGTGCACTAGTCCTCATGGAAGGGGTGGAGTGGGGGCAGAGCCGGGGCAGCGAGGGTATGTGTGTGTGTCAGTGGTGCGGCCCTCGGGCCAGTGCACTAGTCCTCATGCGGCCCTCATGGTCATTTGAGTTTGAGACCCCTGGTCTAAAGGAAGCAAAGCTGCTTGGAAAGACCTTCCTTATACACTTAGACCCTACAGCCAAAGCAGAGCTTTTGCCAGCATTTCTCACAAAGCATCCTAAAGGTGGTCCCTCCAGAACAGGGTTGGGGTGTAATGTGATAGAAACTTGCACTGTTGACAGTTGGACTAAACCTGTCCTAGGGAGAAGCATCTCCAAAGCTGTCAAGCCCCCACGTGGTAACAACTTCAAGTCACTGTCAACATGGGCTGGATTTAAACTGGTGGCCTAGACATAAATAGCATCATGGCCTATTACTAACCCTGTGAATCACAGCCACTCCCCCCAACCCCAACACAGACCATTCAGCAAACCAGAACCCAGTAAGAAAAGAGAACAGAGGGAAGCAAAATGATCAAGAGAAACAAACTGCTTCCCTCAAGGCTGCAGTCTTCAGCATCAGTCTGCTCTACAAGAACAACCTTGCCAGGAGAGCTAGTTGTTATTTGATTTGTGTTGCGGTAGTTCCCAGCGAACCCGATCATTGTGTTAGGCGTTGTGCGCGTGCACACACATACAGTACAAAACAGTGCCTGCCCCAATATAGGCTATGACAAGGCAAGATGAGAGAAAGAATGGAGGACAAGTAAAGTGAGCATGTTATTGTATATAATAAGCAATGTTCTTGACCACCACCCAGCTAGCCATTATAAACCAGCTAGGAGACGTACATGGCTCCAGTGTATAATGTCAATTGGACCTTATCGGCGTTTCATAGACTGGACAGAATAAAGCCTTCACTTGGTTACATTACAAGGTAATATATCAACTAGAACTGGACTAGGAGACCACTAGGTTGTACCTAGAGCGGATCAGGATTTTTTTGATAAAACTGTGAAAAAATACTGATTTGTAGAAACGGAAGCTTTTAGGGACAATATATCAATTGTGAGACCGGAGGTTTTATGGATGTGGAATTTCTGGCCACAGAGACAGACCTGCCCCAGAATAGCCAGGTGATTGGGGCATTTATGGGACTCAACCTAATTCAGAAAATGGACTTGAATGTGTGTTTCCTACATCCCAGGTGAATACCCTAAGTACCACTCCACAGTCTCTCCCTCGCGCTCTGAGTTCAAGATTTCAGTAGCTCTTGGTTTTGCTTCATAGCAGAAGGGCAACAAATAGCAAAACCACAACTTCTTTTGAAAATGAAATTCTCATTTTCTGGCTAGTCATAGCAGCAGACACGTTCTGATGTAGTTGCCAATCTGTACTGAATACACAACCTGGGTCACATTCACTGGTTGCATACGGGGGTTGTGGTTACAGAGATATTATAAGCAAGAGGAACAGAAATTCTTTTATAGGAGTGAGTTTATTTGCTTTTCTCTGTGGGTGTTTGGATTTTACAAGACCATAAAATGATTTAAACTGAGGACATAAAAAGAAAAGTACAAAACACACACACACACACACACACTGGCTCCATCTCTACACCCCTCCCATCTAGCCAAGCCTTGAGACTGAAAAGGTGGAACTGACATTACATTAGAGGGCTTGATTGTTCATCAGCAGAAAAGCGGCATTAAACTGCAGACCAATCAGAACATGGAGATCAGCATACCAAAAAGAAAAAGTAAATGTAACAGTTAGACACATTGACGGGGCAGTACTAGGGGCGGGGTTTGCAGGAGCCATAGCCACCCCCAAAATTTGCCTTCATGCCCCCCCCCCCCATAGCCACCTCACCCAGTGCAGAGGTCAAATATTACACAGAAGTAAGGGTGGCAGGGTTTGGCATTGGCACCCTTACTTCTGCAATTCTACAGCTGCCTTCAGACCTGGATGCCTGGCCAGCGGCTGCTGCTCTCCCACCACTCAGCTCTGAAGCCAGCACCTGCTGCCAGAAGAAGCGCAGAAATAAGGGTGACAATGGGGTGCTAAGTCTGCTATGAAAATTATATTGACAATTTCATTACGCGGCCACCTCCCCCCAGTATTAAACAGTAGCTAGCTTTTCTGCTTCTAACAATAATTCAATAAAATATGTTCATCTTAATTTAAAAGTGGTGAGAAAAGGTACGGTACATTCATTTTAAACGAGAGGGTTATACATTTAGCATTTAAAACAGTGTTATAAAAAAGTGCTTTTAATTTATAAATGGGACTGGGGGAGGGCGGGGGGTCCACACTCAGGCTTGCTGTCTAGAAGGGGTCACCAACACAAAAAGTTTGAGAGCCACTGAGTTAGCGCAAAGTCCATGTGTGCATTCTTTGATAATTATATCAGCCCAGGAGATGACTCAGCAGGGCAGGGCTTCTTGGCTTTCTCCAGCAAAAAACAACCCCCTTAACTCAAGGAGACAGAAAGTTTTGGCTTTAACCCTATAACTGCTGGAACACAATATTTTACACACTCAGTCACACCAAAGGATCCACAAACTCTTAGACATGCAGTACCACTGAAGCTAAGCTACATTTGGAGAGGGCAAAAGCAAGGATCGTAAATGGAGAGGGACTTTTTGCCCAAGATCAAAGTAATAAACCTTGCATTTTACAAGGCATGCCATGGGATCTGCCCTCACATATGTTTGAAGGCTGCGTTCAAAAGACCCACCTGGAACTCAGTTTATATACCTGGGAGCAATAGTCTCTCCGGACGGGATTTGAACCAGTGATTCTAGTGTTTTTCCATAGTCCACTGAGGTTTGTCTACAATGCAAAGAAAAACCTGTAGCGCCTAGTCTCAGAGGCTGGGGCTAAAAATAGCGCTGTAGATATTCCTGCCTGGGCTGGAAACTGGGCTCTGAAGCTAGGCATAGGGAGAGGGTTTGAAAGCCAGGGCTCCAGCAGGAACATCTACACTGCTTTTTTTAGCTCCGTAAGTCTGAGTCAATTGACTGAGGCTCTGAGACCTTGTGCCGCAGGTTTTCTTTTACACTGTAGACATACTGGAAGCCACACTTCCTCTGGGGTAACTGGAGCCAAGTAGTGGCCTGAGCCAGGTTCCCCTGAAGACAAAGGTCATTTTCTCATTGAATTCAGTGGGATCAGAATTGGGCCACACAAGGAGCCAACTTCTTAACCCTTTCTCTGCAAGCACATGAATTAAGCCGCTAAAGGAACTTTGATCTAAAATAAAACCTCAACAAACAAATTCCCATTACCAGATAAAATAATCCAGTGCTTTGAGAGCTTCAGGATTAGGCAATACAAAAGGGCAAAGTATTATTTGCAGTATTCATTTTATTATTCAGAATACAGGCACACAGTTTTCAATGTCCAAAAGAGAGATAATGAAAACAATGGGGAGAGCAGAAAAAGCCCCTTCACACCATTCATATGTCACAATAGCACCTGGAGATCAAAGTGAGACTGGACAACCATTGTGTTAGGCAGTAGACCCTAAGAGACAGTACCCACCCCAAAGAGCTTCTGAACTAAATAGAGAAGACCTACCAAAGTGTGGGAGAAAAACAATTAACATGTTCATTTGACAGATGGAGACCTAAGGCCAGATTTTTATAGGTATTCAGGTGTCGGTGCACTCAGCATTGTGGTGCCTAACTGATCTAGAAGCCTTAGCCTCATGTTCAAAAGTGATGGAATTTTTCTCTTAAGTGCCTAAATCACTTTTTAACATGAGATTTCGGTGTTCCAATGCTGAGTCTGAATACCTGTAAAAATCTGGCCCGCAGTGACTTGTCCAGGGTTATACTCTGGTACAGCTGGGAATTAAACTCCGTTCTCATGAGCCCCAGCCCAATGTCTTAATCTCAGACCACCCTTCCTACCTTTAAGGGGAATGAATCTTCCATTCATGAGAATATTATTTGATTACCCTGAAGAAGAGGTTCAAGACGGTCACTTGATCTCAACTCCCCTTCGTAAATGAACAGACAAAAGTGCCGACAGGCTGAGACTGAAACTTAATATTATAATTCAAAACATGTGCATGCCAAGGAACAGTGCAGTTAAACAATAAGCCTGGGAAAACATTGGAATGGGAAGTCAGCATTCAAATATCCTCATGCTTCATGCACTCCTTAGATAAATGGACATAAGCAACAGTCTGTTAGGTTCACAGTTACGCTGGACAGGACAAAAATGTCTAAGGAATATAGAGCCAGATCCTCAAAAAATTTTAGGTTCCCACAGGAGTTTGGTGCCTAAATACTTAGGAAGATCTGGGCCATAAACTCAGTTCGCTGCAGGGCATAAGACACCACTGTGCAAGGTGAAGAAGAACCTTCCCCTGTAGGCAGGTTATTATGTATTCATCCATTATAGGCATTTTACACTTTCCTTGGTAGCCCCTGGTCTTGGTTACTGTTGGAGGGAGAATATTGGATCACTGGTCTGTTTGTCCCAGTGGTCCTATTTCAAGAGACTCTTAGAGCGCTGGGAAATTAGTTTTGCAAACAATTTTATTTTGAATCAGAGGTAGAGAGATTGGGAGGTGGGATGGAGATTTTGGGATCCAAAACCAGCTCCAGTTTCCAACCCATTTTCAGCTGACCTTGGTGACTCATCGAGGGCCTGATTCTCCTCTCACTAGTGCAAGTTTTACACCAACGTACCCTCAGTGGCTTCCACTGAGTTACTCATGATTTATACCAGGGTGGGAGAGTCCCTTAGAGGATTCTTTGCTGGGTGATAAGGACTGTGTGTAGCAGGCGCAGAAGGCGTGAATCCAGCGTGTCTGTGAAAGATAAAAACATGCAGACATCCTCTGTTATCTATGAGGCAAACGCCTGCCCTGGAGTTAGATCCTTAAATGGCAATAATGTCATTTCCAGTAATGGGTTGATAGAAATGCACTGTTTGCCTATGGCAAAGCAGGTTGTGCAGGTGGAAATTTCTGTCTGGTGGAATGAATTATGACTCAGCCCTTCAGACCTTTGTGGATCCCATGTAGAGTGAACACTTCGGTGGGGGTTGGGAGCGTGTTAACCACTCATAACTACTCTTCAGCTTGAATACCCATATACAGAACGCTCTTTTGTATTCAGAGCTCTGTACAAACATCCATTTGTCTGTATACAGACAGACATCATCTTCCTTTCCAAATGCAAATATTATCCATTTGCTTCACCCAGCGTAGTAGATAGGTAAATATTATCCCCATTTCACAGAGATGGGGACTGAAACAGGCAGTGATTCCACAGCAAGAGACTGGTGGAACCAGAAGCAGGACTCAGGACTTCCTGGTGCCCAGGGTTCTTATTAAATATTAATTTTTATTAATGTAGTGTCTAGGATTCACTGTCATGGGCCAGATCCCCCTCGTATGGCTGCTATAGAAACACAGAACAAAATGACGGTACTTGCCCCTGCAGAGATGATGGAAGAAGGGGGCATAGCTAATGGGTGATAGCTACTTCCCACCACCTAACACAGATGTAATGAGGTTGGGTAGTGTCTGTGGGAGTTTGGAGATTTAATATAATAGCAATCAAGACTACTAATTAGTCTTCAGAAAAGGTTTTTAATGACTTCCGGCTATAAAGGCAACACAGACAAAATAAGAAAAGAAAGGTTCATGACCAGCACTGAATAAGGATTAATATAAATGGCAAGTTATACTGAAGACAAGCACAGGTACATGTAAAGTTGTTATTCATTGGCATCTTACTGCTATTCTTAATGCTATAGTATCGATACAGACTAGAGATCAATTCAGCTCGAGCAACCAGATTTCTTTACTCCATAATCTTACCCTGCATTCGTCCGAGAATATGTTACCCTTCAATCGGCTGCTTTCTGCACTGGCCAAGTACAGACAGTCGAGAAGTGCACATCCCTTCGGTTCAGAGGGTGTGGATCATGATTCCCAATCAGAGAGGGGCCTACGTATGACCAAGACATACGCTGTCTTTTGCCTCTTCTCTTCTTTTATCTCATCTGTTGGCCATGTTTTAAAACAGACCAACCAGTTAGGGTGAGCCAAATTTGTGTGGTCCCAATTTGAATGGTTAGTGTGGTCAATTTGAATCCATAATCTATGTACGGGCATGTAGGTTATCTCAATTCGTATGTGTCAGCATAAAAACGTTTTCTATTGCCGCGCATCCGACCTCAAGTTGCATCCTACCACAAGATGCAGTCTATCACAAGTTTCAGTATGATTTTGCAGCACTTGTTTTTTGAAACTTCCGGACGTTTTTGGCCTAACATTGACAATACCTTTGTTCATTTTCATCTGGATAATACTTTTGCTCATATTAATCATAGCCCCAAAGAATGTACAGTCTAAATCAAGGGACAACAGATGGAGACCGACAGGGAGAGCCCAAGGAAACTATGAGACAGTATTGCCTAAGTGGACAGATAAAAGGTTGTACTCCTGTCATCAGACCATGCTGCCGTTCTCACTATATGCCACATTGCCACAGTGGATCACAGGGAGCAGCATGGGTTATTAGTTAAACTGGAAATCAAGTCAAGTTCTGCCACGTACTCACCTTGAAATCTTAGGCAAAGCATTTCCCAGTTTGTGCTTCAGTTTCCCCATCTGTCATACAGAAACATTAGCTTCTTCCTGGGGACACGGCAAGACTTCTCGAATGTATGCCGATCACTCTGGGATCCTCAGAAGAAAGGCGCCCTATAGAAAGGCAAAGTAATACCACTTGACGTGGCGTACACAGTAACACTCAAATATCATTGTTTGAGAGGGGCTAGCAACTCCTACAGTTGCTCTGAGGCCCTGAAATGATTAAGTTGAGGCTAGCTGTAGCCAAGACACACAAACAGATGTTTTTAATTAAAAAAGGAAGGAGATTGAGCCTGCATTCTCTTCCTCATGAACCTGGGCAAACTGATTTCATTTCCACTGCTCACAGAAGTGTGGGCTGCCTATGTGACTGGGCCCATCTGATCTGTGCAACAGGGTTGCCACTGCCAAGCGGTCCGGCAGCGATTCAAGAGCGTAAGTAGCAACCTCAGGGCAGCCTGTTAAGAACCAGATCACAAACTCCAAATTGGCTGTGATGTCTGTACTTAGACTGCACCAACAAATCATAAAGTGTAAATGGCTCAGGCACTCTAATAGCCTCAACATGGAGCCACAGACAGGCCCCTTGGGTACTTGGATCCATCTTGTCACCTGGGTGAGCCTACCTTTGTGATACTACCATGAATCACAGCAATATTCAGGTCTCTCAGTCCCCAAGGGTCAGTCATTTACCCCAGGTCAGTAGCGCCTTAGATCTCCCACCAAAGACAATCCTTGTACTTAATCCTATGATAAACTATATACAGATTTATCAAAAGGAAAAAGAAATGAGAGTTATTTACAAGGTTTAAGCAGGTAGGAACATAAGAATGACCAGACTAGATCAGACCAAAGGTCCATCTAGTCCAGTAACCTGTCTTCCAACAGCAGCCAGTGCCCCAGAAGGAATGAACAGAACAGGTAATCACCAAGTGATCCATCCCCTGCTGCTCACTCCTGGCCTCTGGTAAACTTATATACACATATAAGTTACAATTGTAAGTTTTAAAAGGTAATAAAAGCTTCTATAATAAGCAACCTCTATATGTCCTTTAGGGCTAACTCAGGCCAAGCTTTGGGGATCTTTTGCTTATGTCTAGTAATCCTTGCCCTTCAGAGCCCAAGCAGAACAGAGATCCAGTTCCTCCTTGTTAGGAGTTTTTATCCCCTTCACCCATTCTCCTTTGAGCTGCAAACTCAGTTGATGGGAAGAATTCACTTTGCAAAACTCATTTTCATGGGGTGAGGGGAAGGCGAGAGAGGAAACAGTCTTGTCCACTTAAATGTTCTCTAGTCTGTTTGGTGTTGATGGGCCTTTCTTATCAGGCAGGACATAACATCGTCTGCTGGAGCTCAGCATTTCATACTGCTAATGTTTCCTTCCTGGCTGGTGATTTATTTATACAGTTACAGAGGCTTACAATGAAAACACTCAAATATTATAATATGGGATACAAACGTTATGAGATCAATGCATGCAGCAACAAACAAGCATTCCATAAAGCCTAGACACATCATTCTAATACCTATTTTAATAATACTATCACACAGGTGAGCCAGACTGATTTCAGTTATGTGTTTGTCAGTATTCAGTAGAAACCCGGGGATCTTGGCATAGTATGGCCCCTCATCTGCCAGCCAGAGCCCCTGTCCACATTTCCCCAGGATCATCTCTTTTCTGAGGTAGCTCTCCTGTTGTAGATACTATTCTATATCCCCCTTACTCGACACTTACATAGCCTCGTAGATAGCCTGTTGTAGATACTATTCTATATCCCCCTTACTCGACACTTACATAGCCTCGTAGATAGCCTGTTGTAGATACTATTCTATATCCCCCTTACTCGACACTTACATAGCCTCATATAAAAACTAAAGGACCGGTTATTTCAATACCTCTGAGTCAGACACCGTGTCATCAGCCTGCAGTTGCCAAACCACTCATGATTCATGGGTCAGGGGAAGCTCTGAGAGGCAGCTAGAGGTGAAATTGCACCCTTCATCAGAGAGGTTAGATTGCATTTCCAGAGCTCTAGGCTACAGAATTAGCATGACCAGACAGCAAGTTTGAAAAATCAGGACAGGGGTGGGGGTTAATATAAGAAAAAGACTCAAAAGTCGGGACTGTCCCTATAAAATTGGGACATCTGGTCACCCTATACGGAATAGATCTGGCACAAATCAGAATTTGCTGGGTCCTGAAGCTTGTCAGAGATGTAGCAGTAGAGAGATTAGCAAATTGCAGCTTGCACATTGAGAGGCTCTATTTCAGAGAGCCAGGTTTGCCTTCACGTGTACAGGTTCTATGAAACGCTGTCTGGGAAACGAGCTAATTGTGAAATGGGAGAAAATTCAAGTTTAAAAATAAAAAAGTCCCTAGAAAACCTCAGTGAAAATCCCCACCAGATCTGGAAAGAACAATCCTGTGAGGAAAAGAGCAGGGCTAGTGCATTCTGTGAACAGACTTATACCACCACCACCACAGACTAACACGTTCAGGGTTACTTTGCACCATGTGTAGCTCTCCTGTTGTAGATACTATTCTATATCCCCCTTACTCGACACTTACATAGCCTCATATAAAAACTAAAGGACCGTGAGCTCCAGCAGACGATGTTATGTCCTGCCTGATAAGAAAGGCCCATCAACACCAAACAGACTAGAGAACATTTAAGTGGACAAGACTGTTTCCTCTCTCGCCTTCCCCTCACCCCATGAAAATGAGTTTTGCAAAGTGAATTCTTCCCATCAACTGAGTTTGCAGCTTTTCTGAATTACTATTCTGAAATGGTAGCATTTCACACCCACTTCACAGTGATGCAAATTACTGTGGGCCTGATTCCAAATTCACTTCCACTGGTTTTAATATTAGTGTAAACGCTATTATCTTCAGAAAGCTGAGTCAACTGCCCACAGCCACAGGCAGAACAGTTGAGCTGCATAACCAAAAAATACAACAATAGCATTAGTAGAAGCTGCTATGACCTGGTATTGCTGCATGTTTAGTTGATTGAATTTTTCAGAGCAGAATTCCCTCCTCCCCAAACAAAAAATGATAGTTTACAAAAATGAACAATTTCAGGAACAACTGTTGATATTTCAAAAAAGAAAAAACAAACAAACCCTATTTTCCACAATTTTAGAAAAACTAAAAATATTATTGATCAGCTCCTAAAACAGAGAATGATGTCTAATTAACAGCAAACAAAACATGGGGGGAAAATAAAAACGTATTAAATACAAATGTCACAAAATGTTTTGGAAAAAATAAAAATAAAATGGGTCCATTTCCAACCCTGAGAAATGGGAACACCATTGACATTTTTTGTAACAGTTACATACTTTTTGACCAGCTCTAAGCAGCTTCAGCTGCACTGGCCCTGTAGGTCAAAACATCTTAAACTTTTCCTGGAAAACAAATACATATAAGCCTGTACAAACTATACAGGTGGAAGGAATAGCGTCCAGCTTTGGGCTTCCCTGACATTCCCTGGGGTACAATCTGGACTGATTGACAGCTGTGTCTGCTCAGTTCCCCAATTTGGGGTGCCTTTTACACTGCTTTGCTGTGAGAGTTACCACTCTTGGGCCAGAAAAAGCATCGAAGTAGTCATCATGGGAAAAATCAGAACTTTGTTAGACTTCCTTACACTCCAATCCACACTCTTCCCCCGTTTTTCTGTTGTTGTTTTTTTTATTACTTATCCCCACCTAAACCAGGGGGACGTTCTACTGACGTAGATCAAAATAATGTGAGGAAATCAGATCCTGTCATGTATTGCAAATAGCTGACTCATACCCTGTTGACTTGAACATGAATCGCTATGGAGAAGTACAGCAGTTCCACTGTTATATGCACGCAAAGTTTAATGAAACATGAAAAATGAAATTCAGTCCCATTGATCTTCATGACACAATATTGAAAGATGGAATATAACGTGTATTTCCAAATGTCGAGATAGCACTATGTATTTTTCTAACATTGATGATTACTAACTGCTCCACAAAATGCTCTTTTTTTCCAGCTGAAGAGAATAAAAAACCCTCAGAGAACAATAATGTGTCAGGACAGACTTGATTCACTTTCCCTGTTGTGTATGGAAGTGGACATGCTTCATCGAGTCAGCTTCAATGAATTTATCCAGAATTTTGCAATCAGAAAATCTAGAAAGAAGCTATTTTAATTTCATTACGGTTGTGCAGGAGAGTCCTGGCAGCTCTTATTTTAGGCTGGGTCTTGGAGGTGAATTCTTCTCTTCGGGGTTCCTTATCTCCTCGGTCTCCTTTCAGCCTTTTTTTCCCCCCTTCCTTTTGCTTCTGTTACTTCTGATCTTCTTCCTCTTCTGATCTGCTTGGACCCCAGTTTATATAATGAAACTTAAAACTTGCTTAGCTATACCTTAACCAATTATTTAACTATAATTTTACTAACCAATCCTAACAAAATTACCTAACCAATCATATCCCACCACCTTAATAGATTTACACCTAGCAAAGTTAAGATATGAAAATGACTAGAAAGTTATATAAATGATTAGAGCTTTGAAATGCAGCAGGCATTGTTCGAGATAGAAGAGGAGATGCTTATTCAGGTCTTGTGATATAAACAATCACGTCTTGTCTATTACTATGGCTTTGATTGAAAGACCAAAAAGGAGTATTGGTGTTTAGGAAGAGAATTGAATGAAATAGGATTGTTGTCTATATGTCACTTTGAAGGTTGTGGCAACCTGTATCTGAACCGTTTAATGGATAAATTATGCTGTGTTAATTGCCATGATGTTTGGGAGAAGGAAAGTTAAGCCTGTTGTTTTCTCAGGCCAAAAGGCTGCTGGAAATGTATAAAAACCTTGGGACACGATCCTTCCTCATCGCAGATCTGCTTTGGGTTTGAAGAAGGGGAAATGCTGAGCCCTAAGGATTGAGATCTCCAGTCACTGACAGGAGTCACCCTGAATACGGACACTGGACCACGTGTATATTGTCTGTGAGTATATTCATATTTTAATTAACCCTTTCTCTTTTCCTTTTTAATAATTTTTACTTAGTTAACAGGAATTGACTCTAAGCATGTATTTTTGATAATATCTAATTCATCATTTGACCTGGGTCTGGAGCCAGCGGCGGAGTCCGGCCGATGGCCCGGAGTTCATTTATGCAGTGGGAGGGGAAATTTCCGCTCATTTTCTGCAGGAGCTCCAAGCTCTCTCTCTCCATTTTGTTCTGCTGGAAGTGAATCAGGGTACAGAGCCCAGGTGAAATTTCACTGGAGTGTCCTGAAGCAGGAGAAGGTCCTGTCTGGTGGAGGACACCACAGAAAAAGGAGCAACACGGGTCTCAGGACAGCAAAGCAGATGACGGGCCGGACCCCACACGTCGAGGGCATTCCTCCACAGTTGGGAGCTAATTCCCGGAGCGACTGGCAGGAAGTGCCAGCGGTGGTGAGTCAAACACCATCACAGGTTGCTTTTGAGCCCCTCTTGCATCCCCAATGGGGCGCTGGCTGGGATGACCCCTGAGTTGTCTGGCTGTGCCCAACATCTCTCCAGGCCCCAGCTGGTTCAGAAACCAGCTCCTTGGAGCGATCACTCTCTCCTCCAAGGGGGCGATCAGCTGTGCCTTGGTGGATTCTCCAGACCACCCAACATCAGCTGGGTAAAAATGTCCCTGTACTCTCAGGGCTCCCTCCCCACTCTGAAGCCTAGAGGGGGTGGGTGTGTCCCCGTCCGATCGACCAAAGCGTTGGATCCTCCCCCGCCTCGCCTCTGGGCTCCTCCTCTAATTGCTCGCTGCAGCTTTCGCTCACTCGAGCGGTGGCTGGCGAGCTGCGTTGGCCACGGAGCTCCCCGGGACCGAGGTCCCGCTGTGCCGAGGGTTCAGACGCGCGGAGCCGCGAGCTCGGAGAGCCCTGCCCGGGAGAGCGGGGTGCTAGGGCTGGTGTCCCCCGCCTCGCGGGCGGGATGAGCCCGGAGCTGGCCGGCATGAGGACCAGCCTGCTGCTTCTCTTCCTCTGCCTGCACCCGGTGAGTCGCTGATCGGGAAAGGGGGACGCCGGGGCAGAGCCCCCCGGGCGGGAGGACCCGGGGCGCCCCTTCCCCCGGCGCAGGCTGGGCCGGGGTCCGAGCTCCCCGGGGCTCCCCTGCGCTGCGGAACGTGTCCGGACTTGTGCGCCCGCTATAGCCGAGCTGGGGGTGGGAATCGCCTGGGTGGGTGAGCGAGAGAGGAACCGGGGGGAGGCGGCTCGTCTGGGCAGGTAGGGGCTTGGGGGAAGCGGCTCACCCGGGGGGGCGCTCACCTGGGCAGGTTGGGGGTCGGGGGGGAAGGCAGGTTAGGGGTCGGGGGGGGGGGAAGGCGCTCACCTGGGCAGGTTAGGGGTCGGGGGGGGAAGGCGCTCACCTGGGCAGGTTGGGGGTCGCGGGGGAAGGCAGGTTGAGGGTCGGGGGGGGGAAGGCGCTCACCTGGGCAGGTTAGGGGTCGGGGGGGGGAAGGCGCTCACCTGGGCAGGTTAGGGGTCGGGGGGGGGGAAGGCGCTCACCTGGGCAGGTTGGGGGTCGGGGGGGGGAAGGCGCTCACCTGGGCAGGTTAGGGGTCGGGGGGGGGGAAGGCGCTCACCTGGGCAGGTTGGGGGTCGGGGGGGGAAGGCGCTCACCTGGGCAGGTTGGGGGTCGGGGGGGGGAAGGCGCTCACCTGGGCAGGTTGGGGGTCGGGGGGGAAGGCGCTCACCTGGGCAGGTTGGGGGTCGGGGGGGAAGGCGCTCACCTGGGCAGGTTGGGGGTCGCGGGGGGAAGGCGCTCACCTGGGCAGGTTGGGGGTCGCGGGGGAAGGCAGGTTAGGGGTCGGGGGGGGAAGGCGCTCACCTGGGCAGGTTGGGGGTCGGGGGGGGGAAGGCGCTCACCTGGGCAGGTTGGGGGTCGGGGGGGGAAGGCGCTCACCTGGGCAGGTTGGGGGTCGCGGGGGAAAGGTGCTCACCTGGGCAGGTTGGGGGTCGCGGGGGAAGGCAGGTTAGGGGTGGGGGGGGGAAGGCGCTCACCTGGGCAGGTTGGGGGTCGGGGGGGGAAGGCGCTCACCTGGGCAGGTTGGGGGTCGGGGGGGGAAGGCGCTCACCTGGGCAGGTTGGGGGTCGGGGGGGGGAAGGCGCTCACCTGGGCAGGTTGGGGGTCGCGGGGGAAAGGTGCTCACCTGGGCAGGTTGGGGGTCGCGGGGGAAAGGTGCTCACCTGGGCAGGTTGGGGGTCGCGGGGGAAGGCAGGTTAGGGGTGGGGGGGGGAAGGCGCTCACCTGGGCAGGTTGGGGGTCGGGGGGGGGAAGGCGCTCACCTGGGCAGGTTGGGGGTCGGGGGGGGAAGGTGCTCACCTGGGCAGGTTGGGGGTGGGGGGGGGAAGGCGCTCACCTGGGCAGGTTGGGGGTCGGGGGGGGGAAGGCGCTCACCTGGGCAGGTTGGGGGTCGGGGGGGGGGAAGGCGCTCACCTGGGCAGGTTGGGGGTCGGGGGGGGGAAGGCGCTCACCTGGGCAGGTTGGGGGTCGGGGGGGGGAAGGCGCTCACCTGGGCAGGTTGGGGGTCGGGGGGGGGGAAGGCGCTCACCTGGGCAGGTTGGGGGTCGGGGGGGGGAAGGCGCTCACCTGGGCAGGTTGGTGGGGGGGGGGGAAGGCGCTCACCTGGGCAGGTTGGTGGGGGGGGGGGGAAGGCGCTCACCTGGGCAGGTTGGGGGTCGGGGGGGGGGGGAAGGCGCTCTCCTGGGCAGGTTGGGGGTCGGGGGGGGGGAGAAGGCGCTCTCCTGGGCAGGTTGGGGGTCGGGGGGGGGGGAAGGCGCTCTCCTGGGCAGGTTGGGGGTCGGGGGGGGGGGAAGGCGCTCTCCTGGGCAGGTTGGGGGTCGGGGGGGGGGGAAGGCGCTCTCCTGGGCAGGTTGGGGGTCGGGGGATGCAGCTCACCCGGGTGTGGGGGGGCCCGCTCACCTGGGGAGGTGTATTGGGGGCAGTGAAGGTGTATTGATCACAACACGCCGCTATAGACAGGTCTGAGCGCTAAAGGCTGCGCTTCTGTAAGGGAAGACCACCCTCCCCCTAGGGGAGAAGCCCCCCCACCCAGGATAGCCCTGTCTGGAATCGGGGTTAGGCCCTGTCTCGTTCAGGGGTGGATTGATGAATGATGTAGCTACCCCCACATAGGTCTGTTGTGTTAGACCAGGTCTACATCTGGAGAGCGTTGGGGGCTGGGTTTTGCTTTGCTTTCTGGCTGGTGTATCCAACTCCCTGCCCAGCCCCAAGAGCCAACTGGCTCCCAAGTGCCGCAGAGGCCGGGGGACTTTCCCCTCTGAACCTAGGTTCCCTGTGCAGGGATTTCCTGCTTTGGAGTCTGCTGTTGCCAGAGAACTTGCGAGCTCTGTGTCTTGGGGCGTCTCTTCTTACTGGTTTGTTTAGCAAGCATTTGGGGTTAGTAACTTTTGGGGCCTGATCCGGCTGCTCTTACAGAAGAACAAGGGACTGTCTCGTTTTCTTTTCTAAACTAATAAGGTTTGAATGTTGGGGAATGTGGTTCTTAGGATGTGACTCTCCTCATGTATTTTGATTGGCTGTATGCTCGGTAGCAGAGGTGGGCAAACTTTTTTTGGTGTGAGTCACATTGGGGTTCTGCAA
Organism: Sternotherus odoratus; assembly: GCA_032164245.1. Classification (NCBI taxonomy): domain Eukaryota; kingdom Metazoa; phylum Chordata; order Testudines; family Kinosternidae; genus Sternotherus; species Sternotherus odoratus. The sequence continues at coordinate 10,138,389 of JAVMKO010000020.1, forward strand.
CTGTATGGAGGGCTGGGTAGGGAAGGCTGTGCCTCCCCCAAACAGCCTGCTCCTTGTTCCCTGACTGCCTCAACCCCAGGCCACACCCCTGCCCCCTGACAGGTCCCCCCCAGGACTCCCATGCCTATCCAACCCTCCCCCCCATATCCCCTAACTGCCTCCCCCCAAACCTCCACCTCCTCCAACCGCTTTCTATCCCCTGAGGGCCCCTTTGCCCCTTATCTAACTCTCCGCCCCCTTACCATGCTTCTCAGGAGCTCAATGCCCAGAGTGCTAGCAGCATGGCAAGCTGAGGCTGCAGTGGAAGGGGGCTAGCCTACCCAACCAGGAGCTCAAGGGCTGGGCAGGATGGTCCCATGGGCCGGATGTGGCCCATGGGCTGAAGTTTGCTCACCTCTGCTCTATAGCTTGGACACTCCTGGAAAAAACAGGAGTGGGGGCAGGATTTCGCTCATGATCTGCAGTTGTATTTAGCTGCGGGAAGTGCAGTTGCTTTTTGGATTCTGGCCTGTCCAAGCTATGGTTGAAACTGGACTAGCCGCCGCTGGGTTCAAAGCAGCAGTCTCGTACCGTGTCTCTTTCCATGTTCCTCCCCCAGTTGATTTCCCTTTCTTCTGCTACTGACAGCCTTTATTATAATCTGTAGCTGCTTCTCCCACTCCCTCATCTGTGCCTCTGTCCTCTGCCCTGTACGTCAAACACATGTATGAACCCATCTCTCAGGTTATAGCCTTCCGCTGGCAACCTGACGGAGATACTATCAGATGTGACTTTTAGAAACAATAACAAACCCCAAGCAACATACTGAAAGAAACAGTTAGGCAGTGACATGCCTCACATACTGATTGTCATTTTCCTTCCTCTTATTATTGCTGAGTCATGTCTGAACTCCGCTAACTTTACTCATGTGATTAGACGCCCTGAGTTCCACCTGGAACTTCATTCACCAGGGCTACTCCCACCATAGTCGGGGTCTTCTCCTGAAAGGACTTTGGGCAGAGTGCATGGCTTCATTTGTTTCTGTGAAGCACCTAAAATGCTGTAGGGTCCTTACAAATAACTCAAGGCTGTAATCTCTCTGGGGCGGGGTCATGAAGTGTTACGTCAGCTTGGACGTGTACAAAACACAATATAGAGTTAGGACTGTTTCCTTCACTGGTGTGGACCTTGAAGCTTTTTTTCAGAATGTTGTAAGCCGGGTGTAGATTTCTTTGCTCCAAAACTTGGTTTATTGGCAGGAGAGGAAAGTGGGTGGGTGTGTTTCACACTAGAATCGTGCTGCCCACAAACCATAATGTAAGGCCTGAAATCTATTCTGTCTCATATTGCACGTGGAGTACTACAGGTACTGTGGTTCTGGGTTATGAGTAAAATGTCTAGTTTCCTTCTATGCTGCAAAAAGAGAGTGATGTCTGATGTGGCATCCACACTATTTTGAAACCATCTTGTTTCATGTTTTTTGTTTCAATCCTTGTCTGAGCAGGGCCATAGGAGGGGCTTGCTATATAATCCTACATATACTAATGCAGGGATCGGCAACCTCTCCGAAGTGCTGTGCCGAGTCTTCCTTTATTCACTCTAATTTAAGGTTTCACGTGCCAGGAATACATTTTTAATGTTTTTAGAAGGTCTCTTTCTGTAAGTCTATAATAGAGAACTAAACTGTTGTATGTAAAGTTAATAAGGTTTAAGAAGTTTCATTAAAATGCAGAGCCCCCCTCCCCCCCCCCCCCCCCCCGACAGGTGGCCAGGATCTGGGCAGTGTGAGTGCCCCTGAAAATCCGCTCATGTGCCGCCTTTGGTACCCGTCCCATAGGTTGCCTACCCCTGTACTAATGTTACTTTCATTCTCCTGAACTGTATTCGGAGCTATCGGAGGTCGCTGTTGGTGAAATTCACTCCTGTGTGGACAGCCAGTACCATGTAAGTGGTGCCCAGGCCTTGCTGTGGTTCTGTGCATGGGGGTGAGTGTGAATTTCACGCTATACTCTGTTGCACTAAATACCAGTCCACATAATGGACTGTAACTGCCCAGGCCTGTCTTCTGGTGGGGGAATTATTCTCTCTAGTCTCCAGGTTTGACTCTTAAAATATCTCTCTCATCTTGGAGGGGTAGACCCTGCAGACAGCTACGTATGAATATTACAAAGGGGAGTAACTAAGAACATCAGTCTCCTCAGTGGTTTCCTGTTTTCAACTCAAAAAGCCTTCCCTGCTTGTATGACCCGTGCCTTGTGTGTTTGAGCTTTGTGAGCTCAGGAGAGAACTCTTGCTGGCAAGCGCGTGCCTAGGATGGCCCAGATATGGGCCCAGGTACGCGGCTTGGGTGAAGTCCACGTGAGTGGAAATGCTGTACAGTCCTCTAAGCCAGATCGGCGGAAGGATTCCCATTGACTTCCGTGGAACGGGGATTAGGCTCTTGGACGGTCATGTTACAGGTTTTCTCAGCAGATGAGGGATATAGCCAGGGGACTTTCACCCCACCTGAGCTGGAGGGACCAACCCAGTCAGTCCTTGGTGTCCCTGCCGGGTGGGAAGTGGTTAGGGAGGGAGGAAGGTCTTGTGGTTAAAACCCAGGGTTGGGACTAGGGTTGTATTCCAGGTTCTGCCACAGATGAACTATGGATATGTCTATACTACACAGTAAATCTGTGCTCTGAGCCTCTTTGTGTGCGCGCACCCCCCCCCCCCCCTCGGGTCTGCAGACACTCAGGGCCCAGATCTTAGGACCCATCTGGGGGGCTGGGTCTGATCCCAAGTCCCACTGTGCTTTGGGTCCAAGCCCAGAGTGGACACAAGTCAAGCTGTAGACCCAAGTCAGAGGCTTGGCATGGTGCAGTATGGCACATCACCCAGAGCATCTGCCCTAAGAAGATGAGTGGCCATATTGGGTCAGACCAAAGGTCCATTCAGCCCAGTATCCTGTCTGCCGACTGGCCAATGCCAGGTGCCCCGGAGTGAGTGAACCTAACAGGTAATGATCAAGTGATCTCTCTCCTGCCATCCATCACCCCCCTCTGACAAACAGAGGCTGGGGACACCATTCCTTACCCATCCTGGCTAATAGCCATTAATGGACTTAACCTCCATGAATTTATCCAGTTCTCTTTTAAACCCTGTTATCGTCCTAGCCGTCACAACCTCCTCAAGCAAGGAGTTCCACAGGTTGACCATGTGAAGAACTTCCTCTACCTCAAGCTTTGACCCAATCCTCCTGTTAACCAGGGGATGGCTGTGGTGCTGGGATGATGGGGAAGGAAAGCCAGGGGTGAATTTCACTCCGTCCATCCAGCGAAAGAGCCGTGTGTGCTTGAAAAGGAGAGAGTCTCCCCTGGCTGCTGATGGGTACTTGGCGCCGCAAAGAACAAACAGAGGAGTTTGTGCTCTTATGGAATGGGGGCTGGCCTGAAGAATGTTGTTTGTGGATCTGAGTCATCCTAGGCTCAGGGAGCACTATTGCGTGAAACCAGCTGCAGCCGGTTTCCTAGCTCACGCCCTCCCCTAGTAGCTAGGTGGGGAAAGTGTGTCTGTGTGTTGAGGGGTTTGGGGGAAGTTTACACAGTTTGGATCTGTGCCGTTATTCAATGGCAAGTGCTTTTTAATTGTTTCAAACCTTGTTTCCTGCAGAGATTAAAAAAAGCTGCTTCTGGCTCACTCAGGAAACTTTCCTTTCTGCTTAAAAAAAAAAAGAAATCTGTGTTGCTTCGGACTGGCTTAGAAAGATTGGGATGAGTGGGGAAGGACTGGCACAAGTGGTGCCAGAGACTGGGGTGGGAGAGAAAACGGTCTCTTCTTTGGTTATGACGGGAGTGGAAACTTAGCTTGGTGGAGGGATGATGAAGGCCTGTGGAATGCCGAAATTGCTGCTGGGATTTTCTCCACTATTCCCTTCGTAAATCTAGTGTGGGGGAGGTGGAAGTATCTGAGCTGTGCCTCCAGCAAGAGAATCTAAGGCAATCTTCTTTGTATGTTCCCCCTGCTCACCCTGGTTGGGAAGGACCACACATCCTCTCTCATCCCCTACTTGCTTCTGCAGTTGTACCAGGTGGATCAGTAGGGGGGGGGGCAGAGACACCCCATCGCATTGTCTGTTTCTCCATCTCTTGTCCCTTCCATTTCTCCCTCCCTCCCCGGCAAGGAGTGAGTATGGGGTGCGGTGGGCGTTGAGGGAGATTGCTATCTGTTACTTTTGTCCAGATGTGAAGAAAAACAGGAAACAGTGAGGAGGGGCAGATGGGGTGGGCAGGCAAGTGGTAGAGACTTAGATGTTTCCATAACAAACCCCTAAAGGGCCACCCAGAGGAGACCCCCCCCCCCCCCTCCAAAAGGCTCTTCTTGTGGCGGTGCTGAGTAACTCCTGGAAGCCTCTTGGATTCCTGTTTTCCCACAGCAAGGGTGCTTTCCCCGATTTGTTGGGCCATCTGGCTTGCCCAGGAAGCTTGGGGCTGGATGTTGGAGAAAGCCAGATTCTATGCATGACTTGTGACTTTCAGCAATAGAGTAACTTCTCTGTGCCTCAGTTTCCCCATATGTACACGTGGGGGTAAATAACAGTGCCTGCCTCTGTAAAGATGTTCAGGGGAAAGGTGCAACAATGTTGTTGTCCTGCAGAGGGGCTGGCTGCACTGTTGCGTAGGGCTGGTATTTTGGCTCAGGGGTGTGTCCACACAATGACTCTAATCTGACCTCCAGAAGGTGAGGTCTGATGCAACATCCTCTTATAAATGAGTAATGCCTAGAGCACATAAAAACAGGCCATGGACTTCCTGATCTTCTAGACCAGATAAAGGGGAAGAACACAAGGTTACCTCATGTTCAAGGCTGTTCATTGAGAGCTCTGGCCTCGCAAACCGTGAGGCTGAAGCTTGAGTCACTCTGAGCAGACTGTTGGTGGTTTTCTTGCCGCATAGCTGGCAAACTTTTTAGCATCTGGGTGGGGAGGAGGCTATGCTGCTTTTGCATGTTGCTCCCCTTCTTCCTCCAGCACCTCAATCCCACCACAATTGACCAGGTACAGGCGGGAGAGAACCATTACAGGGAAATCTTCTTGATAAACCTGCGCCCTTCTGTAAGCCCTTGTATCCGGGGATCCCAGTAAACCTTACTGGGGGCCGTTGTTGTTCCCTGAGGAAACATGAGCATAGAGAGGGGAATGAAGTGCCCAAGGCTGCCCCGTGGCAGAGCTGGGACTAGAACCCAGGAGTTCCTACTCCCAGTCCTTTGTCCACAGCTTTTCTTCCCTTTGAGTATCTCCCAGTCTCGATCGCCATGCAGCGCTTTCCTGCAGCCTCCACCCCAGTCAGTCTTCAGCCAGATGTTGTCACTTCAGCAAATTAGCCACCCAAACTCACTTGACCCTCTCTGTGTCTCTAAATCTATTTTTAGCATGAAGGCAAGTCAGCAAGTGTCTCGCTGGCCCAGGATCCAGAGGGGCCCCAGTTGAGTCGTTTTGAGTCAGTAGTTTTGAGTCGCAGCGCTGAGGACCCTGAGTTCTACAGACATGAAGATCGTCTTTGCAGAAAGTGCCCTGCAGGTACGAAGCTCCCAGAGCTGCCTGGTCTGCTCCCCTCTCTCCTACCCGCCTGCCCTGCACTGTCCCTGCTCTGGGGATAATTAGGAAACTCAGTTGTCCTGCAGCTGCCTGCTGTGTCCTGGGCCTTTGCTCTCCAGCCCTGCTCTGTCCCGTCCTGGGGGTACAAGAAGTGACTTGGCTCTCCAGCTCTTCCCCTCTCCTCCTTCCCTGTCCTGTAGGGGGCATCACACTCTCCACCCACTGCCCCGTCCTGGGGGTGTGAGTTTCCATTGCAATAATGCTGCCCGCTCAAGCTGTGTTTGGTGCATGTGCCACTGGGTCTCTGTGTCCATGTCCACCACCCCAGGAGACTAGAGCAGTGGGGTTACCCATAGCCTGAGTGGGTAGCAATCTCCAGCTCCTTCCTTCACTGGTGCTCACTCATCTGAAATGACAACATAGGAATTGCTAGACTGGATCGCTCCAGAGTCCCCCTAGTACAGAATCCTGCCTCTGACAATGGTCGGATCCAGACACTGCACAAGGTGTGAGATTCCCCAGGTCAGTTCTAGGGAGGCTGCCCTTTTGCCCCCACTCCATGGTCTGCTCCAGGAATGCCTCTCGGGTCCCAGACCTCTAACCATCACCTCTCTGCAAGCTGGGATCCACGCCCCTCTCCCTCCTCACTAGGGGCTTAGGCTTGCAGGCTCCTTGCTCGTATCCTGGGAGGTCTGATGAATGTCCAGCCCCTGTGACTCGGTTTCTTTCCAAGAGCTAGGAGCAGTGGTTGTTATAATGACCGAGTAGCTCTTCTAAAGCAGAGTGCATTTAGTTAGCAATGAAAAGGCTCTCGGAGAACATATAAAACAATAACAGGATCTAAATGTTTCCCCAGGAGCACCCGCCTCTCCCATCCCCATCAGTCTTACAGAGACCCTGGCAGTTCCACGGTACAACAGGTCTTGTCTAGTTGAGTCAACATGGAGGTCCCTCTCTTAATTCAAACTGGCTCCTTATATCCCAAACTTGTGCTTTGTCTGCCAGACTCCTGTGAACGGGTCACTGCCCTTTCCCCCAGGGTGGGTGGGTGGTCATGTGTAGGCTTGGAAGGATTCAATTTAAAAAAACAGACAGACAGGCAGGTAAATGTTGATTTTTACCATATTCTCCCAAACAACAAATCCTATTGATAGAAAAAAAAGTAAGAAAATTGCTGTTTGGGAATGTAGTGTTTGGATTTCAGGGTGTTTACGTTGTATATTTTGACACGCAATGTTGACCGTTTGTTTAACAGTTACAAATATTTAATGTTTTGAGTCTCCGTATCTGTCATTAAAGGATAATTGCCTGACCACCCATAACTTCCTGCGGCTGTGAAAATTTAAATAAGCACATTGATGTTTGTCAATTATAATTAGGCTGGCAGAATAGGTTATGAGTGAGGGTGGGAAGAGGGTTCTATAGAAGACACATCCCCTAATATTGGGACAGTCCTCATAAAATCAGGACGTCTGGTCACCCTAGCCTCGTCATTTGCATACCTGCTCTGAGATTTTGCATTTAATTCCCCACATGGTCTGACTCGCCTCATCATAACAATCTTTGAAATGCAGATAAATCAACTCATTAAATACAAATGCTTCCAAGACACGCCTGTGGTCGTCCTATCTCATTACACCCCTGCAAGAGGTAGACGTGTGATAATCTGCCTCCCACATAATCTCCTGCTCGTCTTCAGGAGTTAGAGATTGTCTTAAACCCCAAAGCAGGAGATTTAATATCCCTTCCGATATCGTTGTAATTCAAGGTTATCCTAATTATTTATTAAGGTATCCATGTAAATCCCTTTGGGAACCTTGCTAAGTTCTTGGCCTTCTCTTCCTGTGTTAGAGAGTTCCACAGGCTAATTACACATTATGTGAGAAGTGTTTCCTTTGATCAGTTCTGAGTTTGCCACCTTTTGATTTCAGTGACTGCAGGTCTAGCCCTTTCCATGGAAATGCCACCTGTGTCCTCTTTGTCCTGAAGCGGCGTGTCTTTCTCCTCACATCTCCTCCTCCTTTCCTGCAGGTTCCCATATTGAAGAGCACTGTGTGACCTCGAACACCAGCGGGCAGTGCTCTCTGTGTGAAGAAGGAGCTGAGTTCACAGAGTACCCCAATGCGCTCTCCAAGTGCCTGACTTGTCGTGTCTGCAGAAAAGGTATGGAGGAGAAATAGATGCTGAGATCCTCCGCTCCTCCAGGGGGCAGTTTTTCTCTGTGCTGGGTTCATCATGCTAGTTTGAGTCAAATGATGGAGGTATTGTAAACTCTCTGGGCCAGGCACAGGTGCTTGGTTCTGTTTGTACAGCGCCTAGCACTGTACCTGCTGGTCAATGACAGGTTGTTCACTGACACCAAATTACAAATAAGTGACTTACTCGGTGGTAAAGGCGCTTGGCTGAGCGCATCTTGCATTAGAGTGGTTAAAAGTTACTGAGTGATGGGCAGCTGCATGAGTCCTATACACAGCGCCTCCTGTTGGTGTATTATAGCAGGATTGGTGTTTGGCTTTTGAACAGCAGAGCAGGCATAAGCAGGTGCAGCATCCTTGATTGACTCCATTGTACCTGCATATGCCAAGGCTGAATTTATCCCATTGTCTTATCTTAAAAATATAACAAACTGAGCAATTGTCAAGGCTTGAATTGAAGACCTTGAGCTCTGCAACACAGACCCCGTTGCTACTTGAGTTAGTGTGGTACTAACTCTCAGCTGGCAGCAGTTGTAGGCTGTTATCTTCCATATGGACCAGCTGCTTTGGGTGGAGCTGCAATGTATGCTTCACAAGTAGGCTGGAAGGATTAGACTCTTATTGGTAAATGTCAATTTCACGTATCTACACCCTGACAAATATTTCCATTGATAATTACAGATGGGCAAAGTAAGCAAAATGCTGCTTGAAAACTTACTAGAGTTTGGTTTAAGGCATTGACTTTTATATTTTCACATGGGATGTTGACATTATTTGTGGGTTTTTTTTTTAAGCAGTTACAGAATCTGTCATTTAATTGCCTGACCTTCCACCCCTCAGTGATTTTCCACAGCTGTAATAATTCAAATGGAAAATTGACATCTGTCAAAATTCTATTGGGGGCGGGGACACACCTGAATTTTTGCCTACCCTACTTACAAGTGTGAGAACACATGTCAATGCTTGGGTGTATGGACACAATCAACCAGGGCCTCCTACAGGGTTGGAGGAGGGAGGAGACTTTGGCAAAGAATTCTGGGTAAATTGCTATGCTAAGGAAAAGTGAGGAGCTTGTCTGTGTGGAGCCTGCCGGATCTCTAGCCCCAGCAAGAAGGAACTGGGCCCCTCAGTCCAAACGGAGGTAGCAGCCTTACCTCGTCAGCCCCATTAGTGCAAGAAAAGCCCTTCTTGCTCATTACATCGATGTTGGATGCTCTGCCTTGGGTGGGGAGGTGCTCTAACCCAGTTGTCTTTCCTGTGCTCTCCAGATGAGGTGCAGCTGAGTCGGTGCAACAGGAGCAAGAACACGCAGTGCACTTGCAAGAATGGGACCTTCTGCTCTCCAGACCATCCCTGTGAAATATGCCAGAAGTGCAGACCCAGGTCAGAGCTGCTGCGGCTGGGCTGGGGAGAAAGCAGGGGAAATACCTGCCCCGGGCTGGGGGAGGTGGGTGAGTCCTCCATGCTGAAGCAGAAGCGTCTGATGACCCTGCTCTGTAGGCTTGCCCTTAGCTCCATTGTGGGGAAATCTGGGGCTTCTTCCCCCGGCTGGCTGGCCTCCTCATTCGGATCCAATCTCGTCTGTTTCCCAGGTGTCCTAAAGGAGAAGCGCAGGTCAGTGTCTGCACACCGCAAAGTGACATCCAGTGTGTGCATCCCACAGACCCTCCTCCTGCGGCAGGTAAGAGCGGAGGGTTAGGGAGTGGGCATTGGGGGGAGATGCCTGCAGAAGCAGTGGGAGTTCATGTTAAGTCCATTAATGGCTATTAGCCAGGATGGGTAAGGAATGGTGTCCCTAGCCTCTGTTTGTTAGAGGGGGGTGATGGATGGCAGGAGAGAGATCACATCTCTCTCCCTGTGGGGCACCTGGCATTGGCCTCTGTTAGTAGACAGGATACTAGGCTGGATGGACCTTTGGTCTGACCCAGTATGGCCATTCTTCTGTTTAACTCTGTGCCGTACTTGAAGGAGACTCGGTGGTCCTGCTTCTTTTCACTCCCTGCTGTGAATGAGAAGTGACTCCACTGGAATTGCTGGCTGAGAGGAGAGTCTGGCCATTATTTTTCATGAGTGTCCTGCCTTCTCCTTTAGGCAGCACTGCATTCTGGACCGCATTCGGGATTGTGGTGTCACTCCTTGCAGTGGTCATCCTTGCAGTATTACTATGCCGGTGGTGCAGTCGCAACTCCCCTTGTGGAGGTAAGAGATGTGTGCCGGGCAGGGGTTGTGTGACACGGGGAGGGTTGTATGTTGAATCCAGGCAGTGAAAAGTGACCCGCCACAAAGTTTTTTAAGAACACGTCAGTGTTTCGGGGGGGGGGGGGGGGGGGGCTGTATCTTGGGAACCCACAAACTCTGCCCCTTCTCCCTCTGCTGCCATTCAGGACGATCTGATGGTGCATGTGGATCTGAGAACACTTTGGGGGAAGAATTAGCCTTGAACAGAAAGGGTTTTTCGCCAGGCCCTAGCCTGGTCCTTTGTTCTCAACCTGTGGGCCACTTGTAGTCTCATCCGCACACAGCTGTGGCCCGCATGACATCCTCAGGGTGTGTGTATTGTGTTACGCGAGCCACATCCACACTGAAGGCTGCATCTGTGGCCCACAATGGTAAATAGACTGAGAACTGCTGTAATTGGGAGGATGGTATAGCCAGTTGTGGGGTCTGGTGGTTGAGTTGGAACTCAGCTGGATTGACTGGGGTGGGAATGACTCAGTTCAGGCTTGGCTGTGAGCCGTGTCCCTGTTTCCCTTCTTGTGCAAGAAAAAGATGGGAGGGGAAGGGGTGAAAGCTGCTCATCAGCTCCTCTTTCTTTTCCAGGTGGTCTGAGAAAGAAGTCAGCCAGCTTCAAGGTGAGGGTCCCTTTGGTCTGCCGTGCAGTGTGGGGAGAATGGGTGTACTCGGGGTCTGATTTCTCTCACACACACACACACACACACACACACACACTTTCTCTCCATCACTCGCTCACTACCGACTGGGCTTTCAAAAACCTGCCTGTAACTAGAAAGTGTGAGTCTCCTAGGTTCCCATGCGATCTGCATAGGTCCAAGTAAGGAAGCTGCTACCACCTGTCGGAAAGGGAGGGGCACTGGGCCAGAAGCTCTTGTAGTTGCGGTGGTGGGGACTGTGGAAATGCAGGGACCCGCGCAGTTGTGTGACTCAAGGCGAGCTCTGGCCAGGGAGGTGTCTTTTTTTCCCCCTTCAAGGTGGCCAGTGTTGCACAGAAGCGGATATTTTCTTTGCATGATGATGAAACAACATCATCCCCCTCCCCGTCTTCCCTGGAATCTGCCATCCCGGGCACAGACCCCGCAGGCGGTTCCCTTTGCACACCCATCATTGCTAGGGGGTGTCTGTCCCAGATGAGACCTGGGCTATGGTTCAGAAAGTACTGAACTCCTGCAAGCTGGTCTGAGAATTTGGCTGCACCCAGGTTGGAAAGCCGGCCTCTCCCAGCTGTAAATCTGTCATGGAGGGACAGTCTGGTTTAGTCTCCGAGGGGAGTTTAGATTCTACCCCCCCTAGCAGAAATGCAGAGGGGTTGGGGCCCCACTTCTGGATTCGAGAGTCCCAGCTTGGCCAATATTTCATCGTTCGGCTCTGGGACCACATTCCAACCCTCCACCAAACTTGGGTGCTCAGTGCCCAGATTTGGGGGGTTGGGGTCCATCGCTAACTTTTATGGTAGCTTCTGAAATCTGCTTCTTCTGAAGTAACACTTCAATGGGCCTCTCTACCGTCCTGCTCCTTTGGAATTTGGTACCTCTGGTTTTAAAGTGTGCGTGTGGGGGCTTTTGTGTGTGTGCGTTTGTTTTAATTTTAGTTTTTCTTAACAAAGGCTCAGATCCTGTCCCCACTGAGTAACTGCACTCGAGGGAGGCTGGGAACTCAGGACAACCTGCGGAATGAGCAGTTGGATCAGGAATCCCAGCACGGGTTGCTGGCTGTGTCCGACCACAAAGAAGCAGGAAGGAAGAATAGCCAATGTGAGACTATGGATCTGTCTGCAGCAGCCAATGCCCCCAAGCAGGAGGTAACTTACTGATGGGTCCTTACCGCATGTCCTGGATCTAAGACTCAATCGGGTAGATCTCAGTCCCTTTGTAACCTCTGATCTGGTGCAAGTTTCTCTTCTAACCAAGCAGCTTCTTGAAAGCTGACGGATCACAAGTTCAGTCCTTGCCCTAGCAGGAGTCTGTGGATCAAGTGATTTCAGTCTCCAAGCCCATCCCTGCCCTGGAGGACTGGCTGATCTAGCACCCCTGGGGAAGGGAGTGATGAGGGTTAGCAAGGCAGGATCTCCCAGACAGGCCTGGTCTCTTAGGGCAGGTGGAAGAAGTGTAGAGGTGCAGGGGCGGCTGCCTGCAGCACTTAATAATATCCTAGTCTGAGGGCTGAGCAGACACCGGAGTGCTGAACGCTCTGCACAGAGAGCCACCCTGGGTCATGAGCAGGGTCTTCCTCCTCTTGTGGAGGGGCAGAGCCGTTCCCCGTGCCCCAGGTTAGGGGTCCCATCGTATCACTATTAAGCAGGTTTAAATGATCCTTGTACAGTAGCTTCAGCTGAAGGGCAAACTACTCCACATACAATCCCCTGCATGACTCCGCATCAGCCCCGGGGAAAAGAGGAAAGTCCCCTTTCTGCTGGAGCTTCCTGGTAGCGTACGTGTGCATTAGATTACAGGTCGCTGCAGGCTTCAATCTGAGAACCTAACCAGTAACCACAGGATGCAGGAGATCCTGCCAATCAAGAGCAGCTGTGCCCAGAGGCTCAGGCAGTTGTACTCAGACCTGCCCCGTAGTTGCCTTGGTAACGGAGGTGTGTTGCCATCTTCCCAGGTGTTGCAGACAAACCAGGCATCTCAAATGGGGAGCAGCAGGAGGAAACTGGTTCCAGGAAGAGGAAAGGATCCAATAGAGAGTAAGTGTTGGGGTTGGTCTGTAGATCTGTGGTTGGTGGCCCATATCCCGACTGGGGTGACGGGCATAAGTAAGTAAGTTGGTCTGTTCTAGTGCTTGGTGCCTCCATGGGGTGTGTTGTAGCTGCAGTGGGTGCCTCCTGAGTGCCACAGTGTGCCCCTCCCCCCCAGTTAAAAACAGGGCTGGTTAAAATACTTCCGAAAACTTAAACTCTCTTAGCTGAAATGGATCTAAACAAACTTTCATGTGGGGTTTGTTTGATTTCTCCCTCTGCATAGAAAAAGGGAGGGGAGGAAAGAGACTAGAAATGTGAACTTGCATGTTTGGTCCGAATACTCTTTCCGAGGTTGTCTTCTATGAACTTTCCCTTCATATTTCTTGGGGGGCGGGCGGGGGGGGGGGGGGGGGGGGAGACTGACACAACCACCCCCAGCTCTGGATAAAAGTCCCCTCAGCTTGGCAGACAAAGGATCCCTTGAGGAGAAAGGGAACCTTAGTGGGGATCATCCTTCCCATGTGTTCCTGACTGTCACATCGCTTGGGGATAACTGTCTGGGGTCCAAAATCCAAATCCCAGTGATCTTCACAGCCACGTGGGGAATAGGCCGGGGAAGAAGGGTGGGTGGGGAGAGGAGCAAGGAGGATGACTGGCTTTTTGTATAGTTTTGAGGCAAATAATGGTTTCCTTTAAAAGGCATAAGGTTAGCCCCTTAACACGGTTAATAGCAACAAAGGTGAATCATCCCCATGCTTCAGGGCATGATCTGATTATTGGGGGAAGGTGGGGTCAGGAAGAAATTTCCTTGCTTCTCCCATGCAATAATATTGCACAATGAGGATGGGTGGAGTTATATCCAGTGTCATCTGGGGATATGAGAGTAGCTGGTCTAGTGTGGCATGAGGGGACAGGGAAGCTACCAGAACAGATGGCTAGGTTGTTGGGGACACTGGGAATGCATTGTGCTCTCTACCCTGTTCTCATGGAATTCTTGTACCATGGCTCTCCCCCCAGCTTTGCGGTGCTCCTTCGACACCTTCACTCAAGAAGTGCCCTTCAAGGACTGGAGACGGTTTGGGAGAGCCCTCCTCCTCTCGGAAAATGAGATTGAGATCGCGGAGAGGAGTGACAAGTACTCGCAGGAGCCGCATTACCAGATGTTGTGCACCTGGCTGAACAAAGCAGGGGCAGGGGCCTCTGTCAACCAGCTACTGGAGACACTGGACAAGATGGATCTCAGGGGCGTTGCGGACATTATCTGCTCCAAGCTTATTGGCCTTTATGAGGAGGAAGAATTAAACTGAGGAACAGGGTGGCATTGCCTTGCTCCTCACCAAGCCAGAACTGCAAATGCCTCTGAAATCCTGGATACCTCCTGCCCAAAGATCCCCTGGGCTGCTCCTGAGTAAGGCATCCTTGATTGCTACCACCTGGGCTGGGGGAGTTGGTTGCCTTCTTGAGCCTTGCAAGCCCGCTGGGAGGAATGTGATGAACAAACCACAGGGTCTCCCTGTGAAGGACCCAATCTAAGTTACTCTGGGACATCCAGGCTGGGATTTCCTTGCAATAATCTCCATGGCGATGACTCTAATGCGTTCTTGTGGTGCATCACTGGACTCTTACCCCAGTGGGGACTGGCATCGCCTGGCTCTCTCCAGCAGCAGGGACTTGGCTATTGGCCGCTGGTGGGAACTGCAACTGGCAAAGCCGGCACGTTGGTCATTCAGCTCCCCTCTGAAAGCTGTGACTAAACGTTTTTGTGCCTCCTGCTGCTGCCGCATGCTTTGCCCCTAGAGAAAACTTGAAAGCCTCAACCAGCTGGCAAGAGCCTCTACCTCCATCTGTGACCCAGGCTTTGTTTCCTGGGTCATTTTTTTTACTTGCTGTACATTTTTAGCTGTTGATACCTGTTCTGTTTGGGGTAGGGGTAGGGGTTAGACCATTTAAAACCTGGGGACTCTACTGCAGTGAGGGGCAAATACCCATTTACCCTGTTGGTACTGAACCTGTGATCCAGAGGGGTAGCGTTGTCTTTTAGAAGATGGCAAATCCTAGCAGAGGAATGATGGCTCTACTTGTGAACCCAAGGCTCCAGAGTCCCATCCTTGCTCTGCCACAGACTTCATGTGGGACCATGGGTGAGTCCCCTGTGCCTCCAGTCCCCTTCTGAGCACTGAGGATAATAGCACTGCCCTACCTCACAAGGGGTTGTGAAGTTAACCTGTTCCTCCCCTGGCAGATGCGTAGGGACGCACTGTCCGGACACTAGTCCTAGTACCTTTTGTACCTCGTCCAGGGAGTTTTATTGGCGGTGGGAATGACCTGCTGTTACTGCACTGGTTGAACCTGACCTGTCTGCAAGGGGCAACCAGCCTTCTCTTCTCAAGATGTCCAGGTCTTTTAACCATCCAGCCCTCTTGTCTCAGGCCTCTGCTCAGCATGCAGCTAAGACAGCCGTCATTTCCTTCCCTCCAGCATCTCATGGAAAAGATGGAGGCTGCTCATGCTTGAATGTCAACATTCCCCTCCCCTTCCCAGACACCCTCCCCCCCCCCCCGGGTTTAAAGCTGTGCTTAAAACATGAAGAATAGGTGTCATAATTATGTATTTATTAGGAATTTTTAATCTAAGTATTAACTTAAAAGATAATATAAAAATAGGATTTTTTTTTCCTTTGGGTGTGGTGGTGGCTTTTATACAGAGTTCTGGCCCAGCCAGCTGCAGTATTTCTAGGTTTTATACATTACTTTTATGAAGGAAGAATAAACTTTTTATACACTACAATTTGTCATTCTCTTCTCCCCCTGCCTTCAGTCAGGATGTTGATGTAGCGAACTGGGGGGTGAAGTCACACTTACATCATCTGGTCCACAGTTCATTGTGGCTTCTTGTGATCCTCCCACACTGGTTTTCCCCTTCGGGGCGGCAACCACAGCATTACAAACCCTTGCGCCTGGGTATCTTCTCTCACCACTAAACACTGCAAATGACCCCGTCACCTGACCACTCACACTTGCTAATGTGACACCCTTATGGCCCAGATGTAAATTACAGCAGGGGCAGGGCAAAGGAGAATAAGACCTTCAGTGCCCCCCCCCCCCCCGAACCCACCTTTTTGTGTCAAAACCAAGGTTTGCCTGGCAGAAGCCAAGTCCTCCACTGTAAAAAGCTTTTGGCAGCTGGGGGTGGGAGTGGGGCCTCCTAGATCAGTTTGTGTAGCATCAAAGCCAGCAGTGATGCTCTGTTAATAAATCACTTCATCTTCACCAAGGGTGGAGAAACTGCACTCTGGCAAGCTTAATGCAGGTCTGGCTTCTAAGGACAGGTTGCCATGAGACCCAGCCCGAGGGTGAGATCTGGGTTCTGTATCCCCCGTCGTCCACATCGTTGGAGAGGGAGAGGCTGGTTTCTACGGTTAGGGTTGAATTTTTCTTCCCGTGCACAAAGCACGGCTGTGGGCAGATACTGAAGTGGGTCTTAATTAAGGGGAGGTGGAAACAGATGTGCACATCAAAGGGGAAGAAGTAAGTGCCCCCCTCAGGGAGGGGACCAGCAAAAGAATAAGTGGCCCTGCTGCTTGGTACCGAGATGGAATGGGCTACCCCACCCTGCCCTTGCGCACCTCCTGAAAGCACATAGAGGATTGTTGCCCTCAGAGCACCCTGCCTCCATTCCAGCATTAATGTTGCTGGTGAAGCTAAGGACCTGATCCAACAGGCAGGGAAACCATTGGAAAGACACCCCCTCCCCCCCCCCGAACGTACGGCTGTTAGATCAGATCTTAATTCCTCACTACCTACCATGTCCCTCATCAGGTACTGCTCAGGTGTAGCCCAGCCCTGTGGAGCCGGACATGACTCTGAGCAGGGGAATTGGCCTGCTACTCCAGGTGGGGTACCAAGTGTAATGCACACGGTTCTGCAACCGTCCTTGCCCTCTGGTGGGGAGCAGAGTAACCCCCCTCCAGGTGTAAAATTATATATTGTAAAGATGATCCCTCAAGACACCCCTATGCGACACTAGCATCCTCCAGTGCGGCTGCTTCCTTTGACACCTGTTGGGAGGGGCCAGAACAGGTTGCGGACACCCCCTTTTCAAGAGATGACCCTGCCAAAGCGCCCAGGTTCTCTCCCTTCGCCTGGTTCCCCTCCTCCAGGCCCTGAGGCCCCGCACTCAATTGGAGAGGGCCCCAGACTAGCGGCTGGCTCTAGCACGGAGTTTTATGCCTGATTTGGATTCAGCATGTTGCTGAGGGCAAATCGCTGCTCTGTGCCTCGATGGATGGAGCCTGCTAAATTGTATTGGACAGGCCTCCGGCAAAACCTCTGCTGACTTCAAGGGGAACTTTGATGGACAGCTCAGCCGTCAAACCATTTCATGGGCGTGGCAGAGCTCAGCTGCCTTGCCTTAAACCACCTCCAACCAGTCCGTGGCTTTGCTAGGTCTGGGGCTGGCTCAGTGGGGGCATGGGTACCACCACGCGGGGCTGAGATCCACAGCGGCAGGCTCACCCTGCTTTCCCACGCAGCATCTGCTTCCTGCCAAACACACAGGCCATGCTGGTCTTTAAAATGCCATTTATTACAATGGAGCCTTCGGAGCTAAAATCCCAACGTGTGTGTGTGTGTGGGGGGGGGGTCTTTAAAAAAGTCAGAGGCTGGGGTCCTACATGGGGGCAGAAGCAGCCTGCCCCAAAACAGTCCTCTGGGGAGGCTGCTTTTTGGCCCATCCTCCCCATCTGGCCCTAGCTAAACCCACAGCCTCTTCCCGGAATCACAGCACACCCCAGCTGGGATTATTAAATACAACATCCTCCCAGGAGCGCTCACTATGCAGGAGGGCAGAGGGCTGGGGGGTTCTCAGTCAGTAGCGGAGCGGGCTGCTTCGTGAATATACTCTCCACCCGCAGCAAAGCGAGACTGAGGCCCAGGCTGAATCTGCTCAGGTGTCCATGTGGCTTCCCTGGAAGGTCGTACAGGCTGGTCCCAGGAGATGCACCCTGCCTAAGCAAATGTTCCAGAGTCAGGCCAGGCCGTGCAAAGAGAAACAGGTTGCTCCCTGTCCAACGAGCTCCAGCGAAATCTCCGGCTGCGGTTTGAAAGGTCCTGGGGTGAGGAGAGTCAACAAAACGAGACAACTTCCAGCTAAAAATCAAAGCAGAACCCGAAGGCATTTCCTTTTTCTCCTTGTAGAATCTTGGTTTTAAAACACAAGAAAGCTCCCGCTCCGGCAAATGCGAGATTCTCCCGCTGACGAGTCTCTGCAAAGTCTTCGGTACGCCAGCAACCCGCCACGGGGCCTCTGCTCTAACAGCCAGTCTCTGCAAAGTCTTCGGTACGCCAGCAACCCGCCCCGGGGCCTCTGCTCTAACAGCCACCCTGTCCTTGTCTTCAGCCAGAGCCACTACAGCAGGGATCAGGACCCTGGAGAACTCCTACAGCAATGGAGGGGCTCACGGTCCTGAGCCCGCCTGTATGGGAGACACGCACCCTACCAAGGACTCTTTCCACATTCTCCACTGAAGGACTTAGCAGCTGGTGGTGTCTACTCCAAGCCTGGTGGACCAGATGCTGGTACGGGTCGGTCGGCCTCCGCCTTCTCGCAGGGACGATGGAGCGAGGGCATGGAGGGCTGTCAAACCACAGCCGAGGAGGAGGAGGAAGAGGAAGAGGAGGAGGAGGAGGCCGTGGCTGCTGCTGAGGAAGGGGAGGCTGAAGGGGAGGAGGAGGTGTTCCAGAAAAGCCACCTCCTCTTGGGCTGCCGTTTCTGGTGGAGGTAGTCTTCCTTCTCGCGCTCCTTCCTGGCCCGCTGGTAGTGATCCTCTTCCTTCAGGTACCAGACGGGCGGCCAGCGGTGCTTCTCAAAGTACTCCTGGTTCTCTGGAGGGGGAAGCAGCACAGGTGCAGGTTAACAACACAACCCCAGGAGGTACCATCCCAAGCCTGGCAGTGGCAAGTGCCCACAGCACTGAGCTCATACTCCTTCCCAGGGCAGGGCTCTCCTGGCTCCCCCTCCCTGGGCCTGACCCCACTGTCCCTCCCAGCTGTCCTCCACTCTGCCGGGGAGCGAGGCAGAGGCAGCTAGCACTGACCTGCTGACATGGCCTTCATATCCCGAGGGAACTTCCGACAGACGTTGTTGTAGTTGGTGCAGATGTGATGGAGGCACCAGTCTGCCAGCTGGTACGCGCAGTGAAACTGGGAGAGAGAGAGAGAGAGAGACCATTTCTGAGCAGCAGTGCAACACCTGCGAGGGGACATCACCTGCCTTACAAAGTACTGCCATGGCAGTGCAGCCATCTCTGGGGTGGAAGGCAGCTGTTTATCAATGTATGGCTAACGGCAGAGCCCAGGGGAGGAGGATAGGGCATCCCGCCGGAAATGTGACAACCCATGCTGGAATTTGGCCACCCTGCAATAGGGTTTTCTACGACCACGGGTGGTCAGGATGTTTCTTTCAGATCCTGGTTGAAAGGTGGCCCTGGGAGCCACCGGATCCAGTCCTGATGGAAGAGTTCCACCCGCACCACTTTGTGCACAATCCAGTGTCCCTTCTAGGTCTCCCATCCGGCCGGCGACCCTGGGATAGGGTGCGAGACTGGATGGGCTCAGAGCAGAGCGTGAAGAAACTGCTTGCAAAAGCTCTCGATCTAGCTCCACTCCACCTTCCTGGTCTTTCCCTCCTCAAGTTCTCGTCCCCCGCTCAGCGCAGCAACAGCCCTAGCCAGCGGGCCCCCCAAAGCCCCAGGGCAGCCGTGGAACTGCCCAGAAATGAGCCGCTCCTACCTGCGCCAATTCCAGGAACACGAGGACGTCCCCATCGATATCCACCAACATCTGCGATGCCTCCATCAGGCCTGCCACCATGTACTGCTCTGTAACACACACACGGGGGTTAGTAAACGTCACACACACACACACACACACACACACACACACACACACACACAGAGCTCTGTAACACACACACACACACGGGTTAGGAAACGTCACACATACACAGAGCTCTGTAACACACACACACACACACACGGGTTAGGAAACGTCACATACACACACACAGCTCTAACACACACACACACACACACGTTAGGAAACGTCACACACACACAGAGCTCTGTAACACACACACGGGGGTTAGGAAACGTCTCCCAGCTCTGCTTTGTCTCTCTCTCTCACACACACACACACAGCTCTGTAACACACACACACACACACAGGGGTTAGGAAATGTCACACACACACACACACTGGTTAGGAAACGTCTCCCAGCTCTGCTTTGTCTCACACACACACACACACACACACACACACACTGTCTCCCAGCCCTGCTCTGTGACCCACACAATCATCAGAGGGCTTATCCTGGCTGTGCACGTGGTGCGGCCCAACAGCTCCGGCTAGGCAGAACATTTGACTATCCCTGTTTTAACCCAAACGTGCTGGTTTGTTGAAGCCAAGATGTTTCCCGGAGACGTGTCTCTCTTGACATTTTCTAGGGGCAGGTTGCTGAGATTCCGGGCTCATTTCGAGCTCCAAGCTAGGGTCACAGAACCCCCCCCCCCCCCCCGGATTCCTATCCCCTGATTTAGGACGTGGTTGTGGGTGACAAAAGCTGGGCTTGCCCGGGGTGCTGCCTGACCACGGGCCCTTCTCGCGTCACCCCAAGTTACCTGTGAGAGCCACCAGGTGCGGCAGACACAGCCGATTGGCCAGGATGATCAGCTTCATGTCGTCCAGGTCCGGGCTGGAGCTGAACTGGCCGGTGTACAGGTACTCGAGAACAGCCCGCATGCAGCTCCGGCTGGTGTACGGGAACACCACCTGTGCAGGAGGGATGTGGGCACAGAGGGTTACCTTACAGAGGGGGGGGCAGGCCCCCGTGCCCTGCCCCGCACTCCCGGGGCTTGGGGATGCACACACTGTCCCCCCCGGCAGCAGGAATCTGTCTGGTTCAATCGCACCTGCTTGGTCTTGCCTGCACCCACCCCTCTCCGTCCGCACTGGGGACGTCAGCTGTCCGTGGCCACCCAGGGTAAGCTGCGCTGGCGCAAATGCCCACCGAATGGGCCGTGTCTGTCCGTCTGGGCACCTGTTTCTGCCCCCCTTCTCTGACTGCACCCCCCACCCCCTTTCTCTGAGCTTTTCCTTCTCGCCTCAGACTTTGAGTTCCCAGTCAGGCCCTGTGGGTAATGGCTTGGGCCCGATTCTCATTCACTCCCTTCCTGTGCTGAGAGGGAGGCTGGCTTTTCAGCCCCCTCTGCACTTCCTGTATCCTCCAGCTGTTCCGGGCCCCCGCCTGGCACCTTGTGTAAGCCAGAGTGGCCCCAAGGCTGCTAGATCATATTCGCTCCCTATGGGGAGCAGCGAACACCCACCGGGCACGGCGCTCCGGCTCTCTGCTATGCTGGGGGCCGGGAGCAGAGTCCTTACAGCTGTGCCAGGGGGGACTCGGGGGACCGGTCCCACTCACTGCAAAGCTACTTTATGCGGTCAAAGGGGTCATGTGTAATGGAGAGATCTCAGTCTCAGGAACTCCCCTTTGCTGCACCCCCAAATGTTCCTGTCCCCCTGCCCAATCTCCTCCTGCTCTGGGGAAATTGCAGGATCTGCTGAGTGGACTTTTCCCTTCGACCCCCATCCAGTCCCTGCTTGCTGTGAAATCTTGCCTTCCCTCCCTTTCTGCCCCATGGGCCCTGGCTGGAGAGAGGAAAAGCACTGAGTCAGTGCAAAAGACACTCAGGCTTTTCTCTCTCTCTCTCCTTAATGCTGTAGCTCTGGGCCTCCGCGAAGCCACACCAGCAATGCAGGCAGCAGAAGTGCCGGCTCATCAGAACCGCGGTTCAGGTGCTGCCTGGAGCACGATGCAGGCTGCGTTCCCTTCTCTAGGACCCGCGGCAGCGCCGGGCCGGGCTGCGGGGAGGGAGAGGAAGAGACGACAAATCCCTGCTGCGGCAGTGGCTGCCACCCTCCTCACCTCTTGGGTAGAGCTCTCCACAAAGGGACCCCCGAACATAGCAGCCATCCAGTCGCAGCTGGAGATGAGCAAGGGCTTGTGGGCGCTAATAGCACCGTCGTCCAGGATGAAGGTGACATCTGCAAACAAGCAAAGTGTGTCCGTCAAGGAAGGAGCTCACCGCCTGTCACCCGCCCCTCAGCCAGCGTCCCTGCCCTTCCCTACAAGAAACCCAGCAAGGATATAACTGGGAGGCCGCACCAGAAGAGGCAGGCGCTCCCGGGAACAATCCAGGAACAGTCAAGTCTTTGGACACAACGCTCGAAAAGGTTTTCCCATCTCCAGGGGCTTGGGGGCATCCTGGGGGAGGGCTCGGAACAAAGCCAGGTGGAACACGGAGCCTTTCGGACACAGCTCTCGGCGTGCGTTACACGGGTATCACGACTCCCATTTTACAGATGGGGAACAAAGGCACAAAAGGATAAACGCCCGCAAACCAATCCTTGGCAGAATTGAGAGTGGAAGAAGCCACCTTTCTTGGTTCCCTATCCCCAGACCCACGCTGTCTTCCCTGGAACCCGAGTTCTAAGTCAGATGAGCTACTGGCTACTTATGTGACCTCGGGGTTTGCCTGAATGGAACAAATTCAGCCAGGGTGACGCTGGGACATTTACGTCAAGATGTCTTAACACTGTACCATGATGTCACAACAAAGCCTGATGACCCGGCACCAGAATATCATGGTTTCAGAAACCCTGGAAGGGGTCTCAGGAATGTCCCATAAGTGGTGGGTTTCCCATCAGAAAAGGGGACAATTCTACATCACCCAGAACGAGTGGAAACTAAGTCACCCGAGCTGCTCTTGTTTAAATAATTGGGAGCTGGAAAACTGGCTGGAGGGCAGAAATGTTTCAGGAAACAGACACTAAGGCTTTCTATGGCAGGGCAATTGCATAAAATCTGCACTAGACGCTTTCCAGAAGCTGTGGGGAAAGGCTGGGCTGGACAGCGTTGCAGAGTGACAGCCTGTTTATCGGTAGCACATGGCTATCCTGGGCAGCCGCGCTGGAAGCTGCCCTATTAACCCTTTCCCTTTTCTGGAAGGAGCCTGGCTAAGCCTCCGAATTCGGTCTCCACGGCCCACTCAGTCCTTGGGTCCCTTTCCTGAGACTGGGGATCCCAGGAGTGGCAGCTGAGATACAGATGCCTATCTGGGAACTGGACTGAGATGCACCTACTCGCTTACGGCCCATCCAGCAGCCATCAGATGGTGTCAATTCTCAGTCAGGACTGACCCAGACCGGACTCGGAAGACTCCCTGTGCTACACCCAGTCCCCTGAGTCCCTTCTCACTAGTGAGCGAACTCCCTCCACCTGAGTCTAGTCCCCCACAGCTATCGCTCCACCAGGCAACCCCCGGGGCCGTACCAGAGAAAGTCCCCTTGGCCAGGCACTCCTTCACACGGTTGGTCCTCCTGACGTGAAAGGCTTTGGTGATCTCCTGGTTCATGAACGCCTCGTTGTTCAGGATGTTGGCCACCATCATCCTGAGGTCGAAGACCTCTAGCAGCTCCGCGATGTGAGCAATGTGCATGAGATCCCGCTCGTTCTCGTCCAGCTCCCCCGTGTACAGGTACTTGAGCACTGCCCGGAAGGGCCCCGGCTGGATGGAAGGGTCCATCTTCACCACCACCATGAGCCGAGACTTGTAGTTCAGGGGGTCGTCGGCCATCTCCTCCTGGATGCTGACGAAGGCACGGCTCCAGGAGGACAGGATCCTCCCCCGCCTCAGCCCACACTGCCCTTTCTCGTAGCTGTTGCCCCGCAGGATCCCGTCGCTGGTGGAGGCTCTAAGGCACGGTGGGCGCTGGCTGGAGCTGAACTCCTCGGTGCTTTCGCAGATGTCGAAGCTGGCGGCTCGGAGGAGGAATTCCCGCCCATGGTGCCGCTCCTCCTGGTGCGGCGTCCGCTTGGCAGCGGCGGAGACGGCGGCCCCGGAACCGCCCCCGGCCGCCCCCTGCTGGTCCTCCTCGCTCAGCTCCATCAGGAACAGGTCGTAGAACTTGGAGGAGGAGGTGGAGAGGTAGATCTTGTGAGCGTAGATTTTGATCCTCTCTTGCAGCACGAGGATGACGTCTGCACACAGGGGGTCCTCCAGCAGGTGGGCCGGGTGCTCCTCGTTGTTGGAAGGGGGGTCTGGGACCATGATGATGGGCGGGGGCGGCTTGGGGGGCAGGAAAGGGGCCTGGAGCAGAGGCCTCTGGACGTTGCGGAGGTGGGACTTCCAGAACTGCAGGTGCCGGCGGGAGATGAGGGCGGCCCGGATGGCGTTGTCGAAGACATCCTTGATGCCGAATTGGGCTACCACGCTGGTCTCGTAATAGGGGATGCCCAGCTCCTTGGCCACCTCCCTCCCCTTCTCTGGCGGCAGAATCTCATTGGGTTTGATGGGCCTGGAGCAGAGAAGGGTGGGGAACAGTAAGCGCTGTGCAGAGCCCCAGGGGTCTTGGAAATACGGAGCAAGGGGGCTGTGCGGATGTACCGCCCGGAGGAGCGGAAGGCCCTGTGCAGTGGCAAACACAGAACTCCCCCGAGTCTAGCAAGCTGCTTGGGGCCAGGAACATCACCCCCATGGGCCAACCAATGCCACCTTGACTCTCTCCATCTTATTTTTCTCCCCTCCTCACTATCTCCTCTTCCTTCCCTCCTTTCTCCCATTCTTCCCCTCTCCCTCCCTGTTCCTCTCACACAGACGGGCCCCAACGAGAATTGCCCTGGAGGGCATATTTCACCGCATGGGTCCACCTGGAGAATGTTGCCGCCTCGCCTCTCTGCAAGCAGCTGTCTGCTCCCAGGTAACCAATACCTGTCCCCCTGGGCTTGCCCGCACGCCCCTCACATCCTGTATGCTGCTTTAGCCCAGTGTGACGGTAAAAGGTAATGCTGGGATGTAACCTGACCCCAGCCAGGTGATGGGACGCTGGATGTCTGTGTGTTTCTAACAAAGGCTTGGGGGGAGGGGGCAGGAAGGAGGCAGGGAAACAGTTTTGGCTGGGCTTTTGTTCAGGGTAGGAGGAAGAAAGAAGACTGGGAACAAGGCCGGGAGCCCCAAAACCCTGGGCCTCATCTCCCGGTCTCCCAGAAGGGCCTGACTGTGGGGTCCTGTCTAGACTAGGAAGCTCTGAGTTGGATTGTGTTCCTGTCATCTCAATAAACCTTCTAATCTACTGGCTGCCTGAGAGTCTCTGTGAATCCCAGGAAGCGGGGGTGCAGGGACCGGACTCCCCACACTCCGTGACACCCAGTCTCTACCTGGCCAAGGGGCGTCTGGCTCGATTGACTGCTTCCAGGTCAGCATAGCGAAGGTCAAGCTGGCAGCCCACCAGGATGACAGGTGCTCGGGGGCAGAAGTGCTTGATCTCCGGGTACCACATGGTCTTAACATGGTGCAGGGAGTTTGGGTTCGCGATGGAGAAGCACAAAACCACGACGTCGGACCTGAGAGTGGAGAAGAGGCAGGAGTCCCATTATCACTCTGTCCCCGGGAGGCCATGCACATACAGGATTCAGGCATGGGAGCGCAGACACCTGCTCTGCACGGGTGCAAAGCAGACCCCCTACACAAGGGGTCAGTACCAGGAGGAATCACTGATTACTTGCACGGTTCTAACCTGAGTTTAGGGTGCAAGATTAAATGATATATCCCCCCCCCCCCCCCCAGGAACCAGCCTCCCTTCCCCCCGGGGTGCAATGCACATTCCTGGCATGGAAGCCAGCCTTCCTCCCCCCCGCCATGGGGTGCAATGCACCTCCTCTTTCATGCATTTTCTCCTTCTAGTTCCTAGGCCTGCAGGAGAGACCGGCTCCTCACCCTACCTTCCGTAAGCAAAGCGTCTGTCTTTGTGGTGGTCCCCAAAGGTATCCCAGAGTCGCAAGGAGACACTGACGTCATCCACCACATCGCGGGAGCGCTCCAGCACCTGAGGGAACAGATGAGGTCAGCCGCCTTCCAAGTAAGGTTGCAGAGGGGAAGGGGGATGGAATGAACTAGTTCCCCTCTCCCCCTGGAGGTAGGAGATTGAAGGGGAGTTAATGACACTGCCGACCCCAGGCAAGGGAAGAATGCCCTAGGCTGAGCCTCTGCTTGGTGTGGGAGGGTGGACTGCAACCATGACGGTGCCCCTGCCCTCTTGGCCAGCCCCTCTGCACCAGGCTCCAAGGGAGGGGTGTCCTGGGACAGCTCTCGTCCCCCTCCCCCCCCACCCCCCCGTCAGCACCAGCCCCACCCGCCAGGCAGCCGTCACTCACCTCCTGGCAAACGCGATACTGGTCGATGGCCCAGACCGTGGGCACGTGGGTGGCGAGAAGCTGGTACTGGGTCAGGGTGGCATTGCAGGCGCGGGCGCAAATGAGACGGGTCTTGCCCACCGCGTTGTCCCCGACCACGACGCACTTGATAGTTTCTACGTTTGGCCTCTCATAATCCATGTCAGAATCCATTAATTGGGACCTGGGGAGACAGCCAAGGAGAGGGGCCAGCGGAGACGCTGAGTCAGTGCTCCAGACCTGTTTGCAACGCCGCTCTGGGGGCCGCACCAGGCCAGCGTCTGCAGCCTCTGCTCCCCAGAAAGCCCTTGGACAAATCCGAGGGACAGAGGTCCTCCTAGCCCAGAGAGCAACTGGGCCCACGTGGGGGCTTCTGATCAACACGGGCCCCTTCCCACAGAGCCCCTGGGCGCACACACGTGGCTCCAGGTTCTCCTCAAGATGGGCCATAGTAGGGTGCACCCCCCCCCTCCACAAAGAGCCCTCAGCTGGCCAAGTGGGAGGGGGTCCTCTCTTCCCCCAGCGTGGCCAGCCCCCCCCCCCATCCAAACGCCACAGGCAGGAAGCAGCCATCCTACTCATCCCAGTGGGAAAAGATTTCCCAGGCAGAGTCAGCCTGGCAAACCCCATGAACAAGCAGGGTTGTGGTCAGCACGTAGGGCGAGGCCCCGGGGCTAGGATCTCCTGGGAACCTGGCGCCTGCGGAAAGAGAATGAAACGTACCCCCCCCCCCCCAACCCCGTGAGCCTCCGCCGCCATTGAGCGGGGGGTATGGGACCTAGGGGATTTGCAACCCACCTTGCAGGTGCTCAGAGCCGGGGAAGGGGGGGTCTGGGCAACAGCACAGTGCCTGGGAATGTACCGGGGAGCAGGCCTCCCGCAGCTTCACCCCCGCTCCTGCCATACTCACAAGGCCCGATTTACAGGGACTCCCGCATGCTCTCCCTCCCCGAGACCCTTCCCGCGGAGGGGGCAGCTGCCTGGCCGTCGGAATCGCTCCGTCCGTCACGCGCCCGGAGTCAGTTCTCCGAGCAGGGGACCTCGGGCGGGCTCCTCGTGAGCTTCTCCCCTTTCCTCACGCCCCTGACGGCCCCCCCTGAGCGGCGGAGTCCTTGGCCGGCTGCTTCCCCCCAGCGAGGACCGTGCCACCCGAAGCAGCTCAGAGCAGAGAACAACAAACAACCCTTGGAAGGGGAACGGAGCCAAGGCAACGTGCACTCCTGGCGGATTCATTCCCTTGAAAATTTAATGGGTTCCTGGAAGCAGGCGCTGCTCTGCCGCTGACAAGACACGTGCCCTCTCTGTTCGCTTGGACTCTCCTCCCTCCCCCGGCTCCCCAGCCCAGGCTCATGCTTGTTCATGTGAGAGAGGGGGGGGGGGGGTTTCTCATTCCTCCCTTCCCAGCATTAGCTAAGGAAGCTTCCAGATCCACCTGAGCGAACACATCCTCCCTCTTCCCCCACCCTCCAGATGTCGTCTCCCTCCACCACACACACGCAGCAGCCTAAAGGGAAACACACCTACACCCACACCCACCCACCCACACCACCCTAAAGGGAAACACAAACACACACACACACACACACACACACACCACCCTAAAGGGAAACACACACACACACACACCAACATAAAGGAACCCCCCCCAACCTATAGGGAAACACATACACACACACACCAACCTAAAGGGAAACACACCTACACCCACACCCACCCACCCACCCACACCAACCTAAAGGGAAACACACACACACACACACACACCAACCTAAAGGGAAACACACACACCAACGTAAAGGGACCCCCCCAACCTATGGGAAACACATACATACACACACATGCACCCCGAAGTAAAGGGACCCCCCCCCAACCTAAAGGGAAACACACACACACACACCCCAACCTAAAGGGAAACACACACACACACATACCAACCTAAAGGGAAACACATACACATACACACACATCAACCTAAAGGGAAACACCCACCCCACCCCGGAGGGCCTCTAATACACACACAGCCTGAAGGGCTTAACAGAATCATCTCAGCGCTGTCTGCTCCTCCTCTTCCCCAACTGGAATAACTGGTACCGGGACACCTCAGCCCACTGTGTTTCCATTGGGCTCAGACAGGACCAGGCCGCCAGAGCAAAGCTCACGCCTGCCTGAGGGGATTTTTTCCTTCTCCTATACAGAGCGGTGCTGGCTTTCTAAACGGATAATCTGTGGGTTCCTGAAGGCTCAGCGGGGACGGGCAGGGGGTGGCTGTGGGGACGCTGGGGTCCCGCCCAGCCAAGGGAGGGTCCCGCTCCTAGCACTCCAGCTGGGAGGATGTTTGCGCTGCAGGAGTTATAGCTGGGCATGGAGAGGCCCATGCTTCAAGCCAGCTCTCGGCAGCTCTGGGCCGTGCCAGCGCCCAGCTCTGGACATGTAGCGAGCAGGAGTCTAGAGCAAACGGAATTAACTCAGGGCAGCTTAAAGCAGGGATTGGCAAGGCTTCTGCGGTGGGGAGGAGAGCGGGGGAAAGAGCTTCTCTTTGTAACAACAGACCCGCGTTGCCCGGCTGTGAACTCCTCTGGGGCAGCGTTTGCGCTAGGCACAGGCCTTGGGAGCTCATACCAAGGTAACGATAGCAACAGAGAGCTGACGAAGGGGAAAATAATGCAGCTCTCAGTGGCTGAAGCTAAAAGTATAAATGGGACTTTCCAATGATACTATCCCTGCCCAGCTCCCCAAGAGCCCCGTTCTGGCAGAGGCTGAGCATCCTTCACTTGCAGGGCTCAGCACCTAGCAGGATCCGGCCCCCAGGTTGGTGGGTTCCAGGACAATGCATCAGGCCAGCTCCTAGCCAATGGGGAAACCAGCATGTCCCAGGGCAAAGATGATTTTAACTCATCTCCTGCAGAAGACGTCTGCTAATTGCAATGCCAGGAAACAGAATTTTCTTTAAAGTAGCTATAAGGAATCCTGCCCGAGCTCTCTCGCATCTCTGCCCAAACCCCATGCTCCTCCTAGCACCCTACTCGGGTCAGCCCTCGAAGGGGAGAGAAGTGGGAGTCCTAGCGAGCTCTTGGGAAGGCCTCTCAAACGTTTAACTACAACATGATCTTATCAGTGCCCCCAAAGTGCCCATCAGTTAAAACAAGAAGAAAATGGCAGAGAAGAGCCAGAATTTTGGGTGACATGGGGTCCATCTGGAAGATGAACCACTGGGCACTTCGGGCTCGCCTGGAGGGCTTTGGTTCAGTAGTATTAGTGCCCGTCCGGTGAGTTCGCAGCCCGTCTGTCTACGCACAGGTTAGTTTTTAATTTAGCCCCCCCTGGTAGAAACGTAGGGAGTGGAAAAAGAAAATGCCAACAAGAGCAGGCTTCAGCATCCGTGCAAAGAAAGACAGGAGAGGAAAAGGATGGCACAAAATGAAGATGTGAGGTGTGTGTGTGTGTGTGTGTGTGTGAAAGAGAGAGAGAGAGAGCAGTGCCCATGTGACACTGCACCCCACCACAGACACATTTCATTATCACGGTTTCATCTCCCTCCTACAATCCAACGTGCCAGCACCGCATTCCCCTCTTCCGCGTCCACACCAGGAACCGATCCAGCTCCCACTGAGGTCCATGGAATGAGATGGCTCAGGCCCTGAGGCTGTGCTACACTCCAAATACACCCCCCCAGTCATAACCCCATCTCCATCCTTCTGGTCTCTCCCCCACATCCTTTGTTCCCACTCCTGATCCACCCGTGAACCCTAAATCACCCCATAAATCCTCTCTCAGCCATCCCCCTTCCCCACCATGAGCTCCTCTCTGCCCCATCTCCAATGCAAGCCCTTCTTCCCTGCCCGCAATGCACCCCATAAGTACCTCTCCCTGATCCACAGCCCCCTCTCCCCATTAGCCCCTCTCTGGATCTCCCTCCCCAGGCACCGAATCCACCCCCTTTACCTCCCAAGGAGAACAGAGATTTGTTCATTGTCGGCAGCCCCAGTCGCAGGTTACCAAGGAAACTAAAGATTCACCCCAGGGAGTCCAGCGAGTTTCCTAGCAACTCTCAGGCTCAAAATCCTCCATCCCGCATCTTGCAACATAAAGAGGGACGAACGGGGACACACACACACACACACACACACCATTGCACAATATTATTTGTAGTAGTCGTCGTAAGAACGGCAATGCAGAAGGAAATGCAGATCTAAACACAGGGCAGGAGGCAAACAAAGGGGAGCCCAAACAAATCGGTTTGCAAGGCTTGTGCAAATCCAGCCCCAATAGCTGTCAACAGAGTAAAAACAAACACTCCAATGCCCGCATGTTGCCAGGATCCTGCACAAACACGCACAACCCCACACTCACAACCCCCCCCACCCACAACCCCACACTCACAACCCCCCCCCACCCACAACCCCACACTCACAACCCCCCCCCACCCACAACCCCACACTCACAACCCCCCCCCACCCACAACCCCACACTCACAACCCCCCCCCACCCACAACCCCACACTCACAACCCCCCCCCACCCACAACCCCACACTCACAACCCCCCCCCACCCACAACCCCACACTCACAACCCCCCCCACCCACAACCCCACACTCACAACCCCCCCCACCCACAACCCCACACTCACAACCCCCCCCCACCCACAACCCCACACTCACAACCCCCCCCACCCACAACCCCACACTCACAACCCCCCCCCACCCACAACCCCACACTCACAACCCCCCCCCACCCACAACCCCACACTCACAACCCCCCCCCACCCACAACCCCACACTCACAACCCCCCCCACCCACAACCCCACACTCACAACCCCCCCCACCCACAACCCCACACTCACAACCCCCCCCCCACCCACAACCCCACACTCACAACCCCCCCAGTGCAACGGTTTTCGGAAGGGGCAGGAGTCGGAGCTGAAAGGCGGGTGCAATGAAATCGGATCGGCCCCACGCCCGGCCGGGCGCTCGGGTACTTACGCCGACGCCGAGGGGGGAATTTCCAGCGGGCTGAATGCGGCTCCCCCCGGGGCACGTGTCCATGGCAAGGGGCGCGCGGCTCAGACCCGGGCCCCCGGGCTCAGCGGCTGCCCCCCGACGGCCCGAGCCGGCTCCAGGGAGGGTGCAGGCCCGGGCGCTGCATCTGCAGCCACCGCCTGGTCCTCAGCAGCATCCCGCCGGCTCCGGCCCCCCTCGCCCGCCCGCCGGGGCTGCTCCCCCCAGGGACGATGCTCGCCCCGCTCCCGGGCTGCGGGTGTCTCGGAGCCCGCGGGCGCCGCAGTTCCCGGCCCGGCTCGCCCACCGCCTCTTTTCATTCACAAAAACAAGAGCCAGCCACAGGCCCCGCCTCTCCCTCTCCCCCCGGCTGCCCATTGGCTGAGAGGGGGAGCGGGGGGCACTTCCTGTGTTAGGCCTGCCTGGGCAAGGGAGGGGGGGGGTAGGAAGGAGGCAGCTCGGGGGCCCATCAGCCTGCAGGGAGTTCACCACCCACCTTCTATTCTGCACCCCCCTGCACCTCGTCCCTTTCATCCTGCACCCCCTCCACCCAGCCCCCTGCATCTCTTCCCTTCCATCCCCTCCCCCTGCACCCCCTCCACCCAGCCCCCTGCATCTCTTCCCTTAATCCCCTCCCCCTGCACCTCCTTCCCCTCGTCCCTTTCATCCCTCCCCCTGCACCCCCTCCACCCAGCCCCCTGCATCTCTTCCCTTCCATCCCCTCCCCCTGCACCCCCTCCACCCAGCCCCCTGCATCTCTTCCCTTAATCCCCTCCCCCTGCACCTCCTTCCCCTCGTCCCTTTCATCCCTCCCCCTGCACCCCCTCCACCCAGCCCCCTGCATCTCTTCCCTTCCATCCCCTCCCCCTGCACCCCCTCCACCCAGCCCCCTGCATCTCTTCCCTTAATCCCCTCCCCCTGCACCCTCTTCACCCTTCCTGCACCTCTTCCCTTCCATCCATCTCCCCGCATCCCCCTCCACCCACCCACTCCATCTGTCCATGCTCCTGCCTCCATCCACCCCACTGCATCTCCATCCGTCCTCCTTAACCATCTCTACCACCCCCTCCCTGCTCTCCAT
This sequence comes from Sternotherus odoratus, assembly GCA_032164245.1. Taxonomy (NCBI): domain Eukaryota; kingdom Metazoa; phylum Chordata; order Testudines; family Kinosternidae; genus Sternotherus; species Sternotherus odoratus. Next base: position 10,170,412 of record JAVMKO010000020.1, read on the forward strand.
CACCATCCACAGAGGGGACACGCAGCTCACTCCTTCATTCCTGAGCTGAGGCTGTTCCCCTGGGAATGTGTTTCTCAAACCTGCACCCTTTTGCTCTCCGGCCCTCACTGGTAGTTTCTGTCCCTCCCTTGGTTCGGTGTTGCACAGAGGATCTGTCCAAGCTCCTGTTTCCCCACCCCACAGTGGGTCTGTTCTGATCTCCATCTGAGTCATTTCCACCAGCTGGTCTTAGTGTTCTTAGGCAGTGGGGCTTGGACCAATGGCAGCTACTTTTACTTCTGGGGGAACTTTGGGCCACTGTGTATGCGCAGAATTCATGTCCCCCACTGCTTTCTTCCCTTCAGAAAAATGACTTTTAGACAGGGAAGCAAAGGGAAGACACAAGAGTGGTCATGCACTACTCCCCAATAGCGCAGGTGGGTTGTTTCAGGTGCCCAGAGCAGCCAGCGGAGTGGTGAGTCACAGGGGCAGGAGGCCTGGCTGGGGATGTTCCAGTCAGTGGCTCCTACCCTGTGCCAGGTCAGATTAGCTGATCTAATGGTTCCTTCTGGCCTTGGAAACTACAAATCTTTGCAACAGCCGGTCAAACAAGTGCCTCTGGTCGCTCACCCCACGCCAGCACCTAACAAGGTGAGTAGCCCCCCTCACTGACCCAGCTCCCCGGCCCCTTTTCACACACCTGCCCGCTCCCAGTTCCACCCACCCCAGGATCTTCCCACTCCGCGCCAGCTCTGCTGCGCACCTCTCTACTGCCTCCCCCCCCCAACTCATCTCTGCGGTCCTCCCCCCCCAGCCCCTCTGCACTGCCCCACAACCCAAGGACAGAGTGGAGAGACTAAAAACTCTAAGTCATCTCTGTGGCCTGACCAATGAGAAACAGCTGTGCTTCCCCTCAGCCCAGGCTAGCTGCTGTGCCCCCCCCTCCCCCCCGCGCACGTATCCAGATCATATGATGCCTCATTGTCCTTCTCAAGGCTTCCCCCCGCCCCCCCGTGCCTAACCAAAATAGCCCCGGCTCCTGTTCCCTTCCCGTTTGGATCCGGCCAGCCCCGATCAGCCTCAGAACCACTCAACGATCTGGCATTGATGCAATGCGGCGTCAGCCGGCGTCAGCGCTCCAGCATCTGCCTCACCTAGGCACCTTTGCAGTCCTGTCACACAGACATCCAGCAGTGCCTAACGGGGCCAGAATGGCCCATCCTCCCCCCTTCGCCCCCCCACTCCTCAACACCATTGCTCATCTGCCCCACGCTGCTCCTCACCTAACTCGTAAGACAGGAATCTCTCTCTCCATAGCAGAAGGAATCTGGAGTACTTGTCTGGGGGGGTCCTTTGGTTTTTTAAGGCTGGCATATGCTTCTCCCTGGCGAGGCTCCGTGTTCCACAGGGACCATGGACGCTAGCAGCGAGGCTGTCGACTTCTCGGGGAGAGCTATTAATTTCCCTGCATTGGGCTGGAATGAAAACTGCAAGCAGCTGAGCTGCAGCTTTTAGCTTCCGTCTTCGAGCGGGTCACGGGGAAGGAGCACGCAAAGCTCGCTTGCCAGCCGCATGATTTGGCTTATTTGCTCTGTCGTGGTAGGTGCTTAATTGTGGCATAAAGGTTCCTGGCAGCTTTACGATCAGTTTAATTCCCGAGTGACTCCCCACCGCCTGGAGCAAGACAAAAGCACAATTGTGGCGGTGGGTCGAAACCTCCGGGCTGTGCCGTTGGCACTGAAAAACAGCTCAAACGAGCACATTCCTGCAGCTCCTCCAGCCTCAGCTTCGCCCAGCAGAAGGTGCCGCCAGTAGAACTACTGGCTGTGCTAGAGCAGGGCAAGGCCCAACCACCAGATAATGGCAAAACAATGCCGGCTCTGGGCGAGCTATCGCATTCCCAGCTTCTTCCGACAGGAGGTGCTACAGGGACCGATGTCAGAGTGCTGGCCACAGGGCAGCTCCCAGGTGCTCTGGGCTCAATCTCTTCTAGCAGGCGCTTGAGGGGGTGTTGCCAGAGCATTAGCTGTGGGGGAGGCCAAGGGGGAGGTGCAGCAGGGACTGGCCCAGGAATGCTGACTATGGGGAAGCCTAGAGCTACTCCCAATAGAAGGTACCCTACGGAAGGACGTTGCATGGAGGGGAATGCAGTTATTCCAGTCCTAGCCTCTCTAAGAAGGAACCATTGTCGCGAACGGGGTAGAAGTTATCAGCTCCGCCAGTCCCTCAGCAGGAGGTGTTGTATGGAACAGTGGCAGAGTACTGGCTCTAGAGAAGTCCACCGCGTTGTATTCCTCTGGTAGTGTCTTCCAACAGGAGAGGCTGTGGGGACTAGTCCAGGAATGTTGGCACATTGGGGGGTTTCTGATGGACATTTAAAGTTCTGAGTCTCAGCGCCTGGATTTCTCCCATCCCAAATCATCACCCAGCCAGTTTGTAAAATGTAGGCACTGACGGGGCAGGACTGTGAGCTTTTTCCTCCCTCCCCCCTCCCCCCCCCGTCCCTTCCTGGAAGACTGACTGAGACCACAGTCTGATCCCGAGCCCAGGTCACCAGAAGCCCCCACCCCTCTTACGGTCTCATCGCAGCCTTGGACAAAGGGATCCCTGCCTGAGCTGAGAGAGAACAGTCAAGCAAGAGCCTGAACTGCCTTTGACGCTCCAACTGTAAGTCAGTGACTGGATTCAATGCAAAGCATCAGTAGCAGCATCCTCTCCCCTCCCCCACGTCTGCTGTTTGATCACAGCTGTAATTAAAATGCAGTTTACTCTGTGTGCCAGTGTCTCGCTCTGGTATAAGCCTCTTGAACTTGTCCTAAAAGGCTCCCATCTGCCCTGCTTTATAATCACCCTCGCGCCCAGTCAAATAGCTCCGAACCCAAACACACCCACGGAGCTTTTCATCCGGCTATCGCAGCAGCCACGGGTCAAACTGGGGAATTGTACGCGGAAGGGGTACGAACACCCACCGGCATTGAACAGCCGAACGACAGGCAGGTGCAGAGGGCAAACAGCCCGCTTTGCTACCAGCTTCCAGAGGTGCCCTTCTCGGAACACACATGGACCGATTGTCTCTCTCTACTGTCCCCATCTCTTGGACCCAGAAACCCTCCAGCCCCCACCCCACCTTCTCTGTTGTCCAGAATCCCAGACCTCTACCCAGACCCAGTGCAGCATTCTCTGTTACTCAGGAGCCCCATGGAGTCCCTGCCCAGCGATATGGGCAGTGACTTCACCACTAAATTCACGCCGCCGATAAATACTCTTCCTCCAGCCTCCGTATGTCCCTCACCTGCTGTGGCCTGGGCCTGGTGGGGAGTCCTGCAAAGCTTAGCTCCTCTTCCTCTGGAGAGCTTGGTGCTAGCTGCCAAATCCTGTCAGCGCACAGCGGGCTGAGCTGAGTCAGCTCTGGGTGTGGTCGTGAAGAACTGTACCTTCCGGGTAAAGTTCAGAGGCTGCCAGGGACGGGCAGGGAGCTGCCCCAGGCTGTGTTGGAGGAACAGGTTCTCCGCCTGTTCTGCTAGGAAGGGAGATAGCTGACCATGCACTGATGTATTTGCAAGCTAGGGGCAAGCCGGATCTCCTCTCCCATGGGGAGGTGGTCGTCCAGCCCACGGCCCCAGCTGGGCTGCATTCCCAAGCAGTAACGTTCATGTGACTGCCCAGGAAGCACCGTCCTCTTTCCCCTCAAATCAGACCCACTCTCTGCCTTGCACAGGCTGACGTCCCCATGAGTCCGCACGAAGGAATCCTCAACCCATCGTCCCGGAGAACGTAAAATGCGGGCCGTCCTGCAGGGAGGGAGTGTCAGATGTACCGGCGCTCGGTGATAGTCAGGGGAACTCACCCTGCGGAGCAGGTGATTTTAAGGCACATGGGTGCCTGGGTAACATGCCCGGCTAAGTGTGAGTGAGCTAGGTACTTACGAGCTGTAATCCATCCTGGTCTTTTTTACGGCGTGGTGGGCTTTGGCTTGGGCTTCCATCACTCTCTCTTCTCAGCAGGCTCTGAAAGGAGAGGTGGGAAAGGCGCAGGTGAGAGAGATGACCTGGAACTCCTCCCTCCCCGGCTCTACTGCGGGATGCGCCCTCCCTCCCCCTGGGCAGAGGCAGCCCTTGGACGGGAGATCCCCTAGACCATCACTCTTGCATGGTGGATCCTGGGCTCCTTAAAGTCCAGTTCTAATAGAGTAACTTGAAGACTCGGGCTGCCCATTGATCTTGCTGCACAGTCTTGGGTAGTGGGGAGGAAAATTTGTAATGATGCTGAACTTAACATTGGTTCTTTCTTCCCTAATTCCTTCACATGGCGCAGTTCTTAAGAGCCCCCCAGCAGGGACCAGCACTATTCCCAATCATCGTTCTAAACTGCATCTGAGAATTTCAAAGCACTTTACAGACTTTCATGAAGGTTGCCTCACCCTTCCTTCCAGGGAGCTGGGGCAGCTTTATCTCCATTTTACAGATGGGAAAACTGAGGCTCAGAGAGAGGACGTGACTTGCCCAAGTCAATGGCCGAGCCAGGACTAGAACCCAGGAATCTTGACTCCCCGTCCCTCGCTCAAATCACTGTGTGTTGGACAGCTTTTGCTGAGAGCACTACGCTCAGTTTGTTTGTAACCTCAGCAAAACCCAGTGCCCCAGAGTTCAAAGCAGACCAATGAGCCCTCTTGCATGTTTATTTTGTCTAAAGTTTCCCTCGTTTGAACTTTGGAGTGAGGTAGCATGAGAGGTATTTTCTCCTCCTCTCTCTGTTCAGTTGCTATATCAACAGTTTCTAAACACATCAGGGGTAGGGCTGGCTGGAGCCCTGCCTCAAAGGAGCAGCTGCTGCACCGACCAGGCTTTCAGACACAGAGGTCTGGAAACTGTTTGGCGGGAGCTTGAGGCTGAGTTTGAAGCAAAGCTGGGTCATGAATTAAGCAAACCTGGGGAGAGTCTCCAGCAAACACCGCACTGGGGCAGCTTTTTAGCAAAGCCAGGTTGATGCACAGGTTGGTGTGAAACTCAGGTAATTTTGGCTGATTTTGAGAACCCAAATGTAAAGGAAAGATCAGAGGATGTGAACCCCAGTGCAGTCCAAATCCTACAGGGGGTAGTACTGGGAAGGGTGGATAAAATCACTCCTTGAAATGCACAAAGAGCTTGGATGTTATTACTCAACGGAGCAAAATCCTGCCGGCTTTTCCCCCAGGCAGAATCCACCTGTGGTCCCTTTGCACCGTGCACCAGCCGCTAAGCATTCACATGAACTCTAGTAACCCCTTCGAGGAGAACTGGTCCAGTGCTGGGCTAATTCAGTCTCCTATTATTGACAGAGTCGAATGATCTGGCTGGCTGGGGAGAGAGATGGCATCTCAGACGGATGGCTTTATGGACTTAATATCCATTCAGGCCCAGCAGGCAATAAAAGTCTCAAGCAAGCACTTTGCAAAATCACAAAGCCTAGCCCAGCTGTGAGTGGAATGAGGAGAGCGGGAAAGGGATGCTGGGCATGGCACCAGGGAGATGGAACCGGTGCCACGGGAGGGAGAGTTGGTCAGACTTGATAATCATAATGGACCCTTCTGACCTTAAAGTCTATGAGTCTTGATACTATGAGACAGTGTCACTGTGCCAGAACCCTCCTTATCAACTGCAGCTGGGACAACGACCAGAGATAATAGCCCCAGCTACTCCCTGACCATACAGAGCCGCTCATACAATAAGGTGCCTGGGGGCTTTGGGCCAGTTCTGATCCTGCTAACAATGAACAGTTCAGCCTTTCTCAGAGCCCTAGGGACAGCGGCAACAGCAACACCGGGTCACACCCCTTGCCAGGAGTAGGTAAAAGAGCATCTCTCCAAGGTGGAATCCCACCAACCAGGCACGCTCCATCCCAGTGACAGCCCACTGGATTAGAAGCACCATTGGTCTGCTCTAGTCTGGCGGTTCCTGGCTTCCCGGGTGAATGCATGTTTGACTTCCAAAGAGTTCATGCCAAACTGCACACCATGATCAGTTTACCTGTCACTGACATACAGCCACCTCTGGGGTGAAGTGCAGCTGCTGTTTCACGGTACCCAGCGATGCTGTTTAACAGTTTGGGACAGACAGCAAAGAAGAATCAAGCAGCAAACTGGAACTGCAGGGGGAGAATGGTCAGTCTCCAGGCCAATATGGCTTGAGTCTGAAATGACCAGTTAAGAAGTGGTTCTTTATACAGCATCATGCAAATCGCAGCTTGTGATGGAGTAGGAATACTGTGTGTGTGCCTCAGTTTCCCCTATGCATTTCTTAAGTGTCTATGTGAAGGACTAGGGGCTGATAGTGTAAGCAAGCAGGCAACGCCCTCTCCCCTCTCTGCAGGTGTCCATACCCGAAGCTGTAATCTGACCCCAAGTGGGGGAGGGAGCTCACCTGACCTGGCTGAGCCAGGGGGGAGGAGGGGCTGGAGAGTGAGTTTTCGGTTTGGAGTCTGCAGCTGGCTGGAGAGGGGGGGTTGAGTTGGAAGCTGGGTGGGCAGAAGGGAGGCAGCCCCAGACAGGGTCTGGCCTCCCTTGGGCCCCCAACATGGATCCAGCTGAGGGGTTCGGGTACCTACAAGCCCAGTGTTAGACCATGTACCTGTCGACGAATAAACCTCTGTTTTACTGGCTGGCTGAGAGTCATGTCTGACTGTGGATTTGGGGTGCAGAATCCACGGGCTCCCTCAGGACCCCGCCCAGGCGGGCTCGCTGGGGGAAGCGCACGGAGGGGCAGAAGGTGCTGAATGCTCCGAGGTCAGACCCAGGAAGGTGTAAACAGGGACCTCTAAGCTCCTAGCCTTGAAGACGGGCTGTGTACGGAGAGAGGACGTTTTCCCTCGGAGTCCCAACTGGCTTCATAGGGAGCAAGTTCCAGACCATTGCCCGTGCACTCCGTGACACAGCTGTATGGCTGTGTTCTGCCCCCAGCCGCCCGGCCTGGTTCTGAACACGCTCGAGAAACTCAGAGCCTGCAGGGAGAGCTGCAGCTGCCGGTATGAAACATTTACAGGCCTGAATCCCCACTGAACTGCCGCTTCATACAGTATTCACAGCTTCATGCAGTATTAAGCGCTGCTGACGTCTCATAAAAAAACTGTGAAAAGCTTTCTATTTGGAGACCGTTCTGCTTATAATAGCACGTCCCGTGGTCTCTGCTTTTCTCTCTCCCGGGGCTTTTTATTGCTGGGGAAAGCAGCCCAAAAATAGGAGGATAATATTGCCAGTGGTACCTCATGCTTTTCATCTGCAAAATGCTCAGCAATGAATTAATTCACACAAAGCATCGGTGAGGCAGCTAAATATGATTATCCTCCTCCTTGCTTTTTACAGCTGGGGGAAACTGAGACCCAGAGAGGGGAGAGGCAAGGTACCGGGTTGGGGCTCTGGGTTCTATTCCTGGTACTGCCACTATGTGAGTTGACTGTGTGACCTTGGCCGAATCCCATTGGTTAAAGGAAAACATAATAACTTTGCTTTCCTCCCACCCTTTGTCTATTTAGACTGCAAACTCTTCAGGGAAAGGTCTGTCTCTTGCGTGTGTGTGTTCAAGGCTCTGATCTCAGTGGGAGCCTCCAAGTGCACCAGTAATAATAATATAAGGCCGCAGAGGGAGTCCGTGTCTTCCCGGGGTGAGGACTCAGCACTGCCTTGTACTCTCTAACCTGGCTGGGGTCTGAAACTCAACTCTCTTTTTCATTTACAGGCTGGACAGTACGATAACGGAGTGGCTGCTTCGGCACAACCTCTGCTTGTTCCAACGCCAGCTCCGGTCTCCCTCATTCACCCAGCAGGGACTGAGCAGGGTTTCCCTTATTGCAGCTTGTCCTGGCTGACGGAGGGGCTGCACACCTTTAAATCCCAGACAGGACCAACCCTGGCTGGCCCCCTTCTTGAGGCCAAGTCTCGAATGGATCCTGAATTCCCGGGTGTGCGCGTGAGGCCCTTACCCCGCTCCCTGCTCTGTGGGCGCATCCAGGGCTTCGTTCTCTAGGGCTCTCATTGGGGCAAGTGTCCCCGGCGTTAAATGCACAGAAGAAAAAAAAATGAAGATTCTGTTTCCAAGCAACCGTCTCCAATAGCAATAAAGGCCGAGAGGGTTGTGGGGAGCGACGTGCAGGGGGAATGGAAGCAGGGTAAGCAGAGCTGCCTCTGAAGAGAAGCTTCCTTCTAGGTTGTTTACCAATGTCCCAGATAACCCCCTCTTCTCCACTACTTTCCTTCTTCCCCCTGCTATAGCCTGAGGGGTGCTGGCCACCTGCAGTTCTCACTGAAGGCAGGCACAGACTCAGGAGATATGTTCACACTACAATTAAACACCCACGGCGGGCCAGTGTCCATGACTTGGGCTGTAAAAGGGCAGTGTAGACACTCAGGCTTGGGCTCACGGAGCTGGAGCTCTGGGACCCGGGTCCTGCCGACGCAGGCCGGCCACGGTTGATTAACCGCAGTGTAGACGTACCCAGAAAGCTCTCTGGCTCTCACTGCTGTGATCCCGGGACAGAGCTGGTGGTGGGAGAAGCTGGAAGGGGGCGTTAAACCATTTCCCCTGCCTCCAAAGCCAAAGGGCGTCAGGGCTGTTGGCTGGATTTTGGAGGGAAAAGGGATGGTTTTTAAAACATGCCCTTCATTTGTTAAGTCAAATGCCTTATTCTCTGTAAAAACAAACACAAATGTGGCGGCACTTTGTATAATAACCAGCAATTCACCACTTTAGTTGTATAAGGCCCAATCCAAATCAGGGCCAGAGGGCTATACCCCCTAGACTAGGTTCTGCCCTAAAGAGCTTACAATATAAACCAAGACAAGGGGCAACAAGGGAGTGTAACAAACAATAGGAAGCAATGGAGGATGAGGAGAACAGTAATATCTTGTAGTTAGGCTACAAACTGGCCTGTTTCTGCTGCCATTGGAATCCATGGAAAGACTCCCATTGGATCAGGATCGGGTCCAGTGTTGTTAGGCAGTACATACCCGTTAGGCATAGTATATGCCATATTAATAGGTATTCTGTGCACAGTATTAATATTGATATCTAAGTGCTAGGATGTTATGTTAACTGAATGCATTATGCTCTCTCCACAGTTCTGCTTACCCATGTCAAGTATCCCACAACTCTTTGCAAAGCTGAAGTCAAACTTTGGCCTTGGAAAACAGGAAGCCTGGGAAAGCTGGGAGAATGGTGTGTCCGAGCCCAGGTTGGGAGGTACCTCCACGCACAAATGGTTTGGAATGCAGTGCCCAAATCAGAGATAAGAAAAGTACACAACAAAACCACAAGCTAAACAATGCTTAGGAACTGGTGGGTTGGATTTTAGCGACGTTAAAAGTTTTGTAATTTGTGAAGCCAGCCTATAAATACGACTAGCTGCAATGTGTATCTTGGAAGCGCACCCTCTGCGGAAGGAGAACACGCTGTGAGAATTTGCTTCCCAGAAGGAGGTATGTATGACTTCTTTTCGTAGGGGACTGTTTTTCTTTAGATAATACGTTTGTCTAAGGGAGGTTATTTGGTCTCTTGAGCATTTTTAAGCACGAACCGCAAGTGCAGTCAAACAACTGGCTACACCTTTTCGTGAATAATCTGCACAACTTGATGGCTCCTGAAGCATTTGAAATATTTCTTTTAAAATGATTGTTTAAAATTCCCGGTTGGACTCCAAGCCCGGGAACCCTCTTAAACTAAACCCTTCCCTGGGCTAACTGACTTCAGTTTTGTAACATACCCCCTTCGGCTTCCGGATAGTACTGGAGATTTTCTCCTGATCGCCAGGGTAGGGTGAGCAAGACCAGAACCTATTCTCGCCAAAGTTCAAGGAGTGCCATCACTAGCTGTCTGTCTTATATGGCTCTTATCACCATAGTATCTGTGCGCCTTGCAATGAGCAATGGATTTCATCCACTCCACATCCCTGGGCAATAGGGAAGGGTCACCCCTCTTTTGCAGCCGGCAAATTGAGGCACAGAGTAGATTAAGTGACTTACTCAGGGTCACGCAGAAAGTCTGCAGCTGACCCAGAATCAAACCCAGGTCTCAAGCACCGATCCAGTGCCCTACTCACTAGATCAGCAGTGTCCAATACGTTTGCCACTAGCCAAATGTGGTGAACAGGCTATTGAATTGTGGCTAGTACAAGAGCAATGTATTGTATTGAAGACACTTTTGCTGCAGTAAATTTTATAAAATCCAAGTACAGATCAAGAAAAAGAATGCAAAGTGTCACACTGAAATAATTTTGTGTTATTAGGACCTATTAATATTTTTTGTAATATCTACTTATTTTTGACATTAATAAAAATAGTTTGAAATGTCATTTGTAATATGTTTTTAAATCCTTTTTTATAATGTGGCGAATAAGAAAAATTCAAACCCACAAGTGTGGCTAGAATCAAATTTCGATTGGACACCTCTGCACTAGCTCATCCTTCCTGGGGTCTCAGAACTGAGACAGCCCTGCTACTTCTAAGGTTTTTTTAACTGATTTAATGGCTGGGTGAAACATAACCAGTGGGTAAGACAGTGGATGAAGGATTGGGATGCTTGGTTTCTATTCTTGTCTCACTGAGTGGCTTTGAGCAAGTCACAGCCCCAGTCTGTGCCTCAGTTTCCCCATCTATAACACTGGGATAATGATAGCCACTTTTCTAAAGCAATCTCAGATCTACGGACTCTAACTGCTGAGTATTATTATCAGAGAGGGAGCTAGGACCAAGTCACAGAACCTGGCGATGGTATCTGAATTTCTCAGAATCAGTTGGTGGGTTTGTCCCATTCCAGAGAGGTTAGAATTTCCTCAGCAGCTGGGGTATTTGGGCCCAATGTCTCAGTCAATCTCTGCTACCTTTGCATTGTTCAGGGCTGACACCGGTTCTCTATGCAGCGCCCTGAGCATCCTGATAAAAATGAGGGAACTCCCTTAATCAAAAGTACTGCCAATATTCCACACATATTAACCTGTACACAGAGCATGCGGACCCTGAGGACACAAACAGGTCAAATCTTGCCAAGAGGCCTATCTTGCAAGGCGCGGAGCTCTCATGGAAATCAAGGAGAGTGGAGGATCGGGCCAGTACATCAGAATCCACGTCACAGGCATGCGAACTGCTAGATGTGCCTTCGCCCCATGCACAGCTGCACTTTTAAAGAGGCACTTCTATCCATGCGGAACGTCGCTTTACCAGAAAGACCTCCCCGCCGCACGCCCTACAGGAATCCATTTGTGGTCGGAGGTTGCACCATCGGCCGTCCCCCACCATCCCAGTCCAGCGAAAGACCAAACTCCTGCTGAATTCCATCTCACGGCTCCCATTTATTTAAGTATGGAGCCGGATGAGCCCCTTCAATACAAGTGAACCCTCAGCAAAAAGGGAGGCAGAATTATTAAAAGCAGCAACCAAGGTTCAGAGCTAAGCAGTGCACCTGGCACCCCTACCTGTGTGCTGATTCTTGTCGCTTTGACGCACGAAGCTGTACGTTCTTTTCGCTCTTCCACTCCGTCTTTCTGTGTCTAAGGAACAGCTGGTAGGATCTCTCAGCTCCTTGAAGTACTAACTGACCTGAGCAGGTAAGTTCCATTCTTATACACCTGCCCATGTGATCTGAACGAATGCCCTAGGGATGAGTTTTTGAATCAACCAAAAAAACCCACAACAGTGCTGGGAACAAAACCTGTTGGGCCGGAATCTATGCTCACCAGAAAGGAATTTTCCACTTACAGGTATTCAATCCAGCTCAGAGGTTTGCAGCCTGCTCTTTTCCTGCATTGAAGATCACATCTACGGGGATGGGATGGGACAAAGAAAGGGAGAGAAACTGATATTAAGCTTATATAGAGCTATAGAGGGATGATGATCCCTAGCTCTTACATAACGCTTATCAGTAGATTTTAAAGCCCTTTAGAAAGGTGGTCAGTTTTACAGATGGGGAAACTGAGAGGCAAAGTGACGTGACCAAGGTCACCAAGCAGAACAAGGAATAGAACCCAGGTCTCCTGAATCCCAGTCCAGTGGTCTATCCATTAGACACAACTGCCTCTAGATAGATAGAGAGGGGAAGGCAAGAGGGATGGATATGTAGACATAACCTGGATGGATGAATGGATAGTATGGAAGACAGGATAGATGAACAGAGCAGATCCAAGAAGATCCCACAGTGCTTTACAAACTTTCCTGACTGATCCTACAAAGTACATCATTTCACCTACAACTAAAAGGCAACCACCTCTGGAACAGAACAGGGCAGTTGTTCAAAAGCATCCCTTTCAGGACATGAAAAGAAAAGGAATACAGTATCCAAGAGGGGAAAGGTATGGAACCAATCCTTGCCACAACCTCACTGCGGACACCCATATTCTAACACCATGGGAATGTTAATGGACACCCACTCTCAAGCCCTACATGAAGAGTTCACTCTCTGCAACTCAGCAGCCACTATCCCCAAAGCCCTCACCCCCCAAAGGCACATTCTGCTTGGTTCTGGTTCTGTTCTCACCTCGCATGCTCTTGGTGCTGAGGCTAATGCACCCACATCAAGGGGAATGGAGAGGTGACCGTTGGCCAGGTAATGGAAAGGGAAGGGTGAGTCCGTGGGAACAGAGAGATGCTGATGAGTCAGTGGGAACCAGGAGGCGATAATAAGATAATGGGGAATGGGTAGTTATCAAATCAGTGCAAGACAGGAATGTGATGGGAAATTTCTAAGGACCAATTGTGACACTTTGTATTAACCAAAATGTCTGGGGGTGAATCACCATCACTGGCTCACAGCAGGAAGGAACCCGGTGGGTGCCCACCCTGGGGAATCTCTCCCCAGCTTAGTTCAAGGCCCTGAAGTTTATTTATCAGCACTTAAGATACAAATAAAAGCAAGTGTAAGGATTTGGAAACATAACGTTACACGTCAAAGGAACACATACAGTGTAATCTATAACCTATCCTTATTTACAAGTTACTTTCCTGCCTATTAAGGTGTTTCTCACCAATGGTCCAGCCCAGAGAGCAGGTATCTTCCTTTCATGAAACATCCCAGCTGGGAGTCTCTCCCCTGTAATGGAGGAAATCTTGGCTCCTTGCCTCTTCATATACGGTTACACACTATTGTTTCTTCCCCAAGGGGTCCCCTATTCAGAGACTTTTCTTGGGGTTTTATTGTCTCTGTAAATCCTCAAGCTGGCGCCTGCTCCTGACAGTATACGATGCTGGGTGTCCGTTGCTCTCAGTTAGTCATGACTGTGAGACCCTCCTTTCCTTAGGTGACAAGTTTTTCCGCCGTAACCCTGACAGTCAGGTTGACTGCAGAGACCGCACACGACCTCCTCTGGCGAGATATTGAGAAGTTGATCAGACATGCCAGTGCCTGGGTCTGCCTGTGACCGTCACACCGGAACAACGGGGACCACTCCACAAATGATCGGTGTCAAACGAGAACGGAGGATGCCACTGATTCAACGGACAGCAGCAGAGACGCGCCGCCACTGGACGCATGCAGGTTGTTGTCTGCTGGTGCAGCTCTTACCTCACCTTCTCATTGACATGCTGCCAGGCCCTGGGGCCTCTCTGGCCTGGTGCACGGGGCAGTCACCTGATGCTGCGTCACAGGTACAGGATGTTCTCACAGGAGGCAGCATGCTGTTTGCAGGTCCAAGTGGCCACAGACTTGAGGGGGGAGAAGATGGGAATTTAGCCATGAAACTCCACGACCACGATCTGCCCCCCAAAGTGCAACCATGAGAGGCGTGGGAGGTGTCCTGCAAGAGAGAGCCCCGTCACGCAGCCTTGTTTGCTGCAGTCCTGCACTGTCTGCACGCTTCTGCACGCTTGCCGCTAGCTCCAGAAAGGCGCTCGCCTCTGAGCAACCTGCAGATCGTCTAACCTCGGCCTCTGCGAACTGCTTGGCATCAAACTGCTTGGCCCCAGCGACAGCCCCTGTGCCCACTCCCGCCCATTCAAACAACCTGACCTAGCCCAGTGCCCCAGCTGCAGGCACTGCAGTCTGCCTGGCCTCAGCCCCTGCCTTTGCAAATGGCTGACCTCAGCCTCTGTGCCCGTTGCAGCCCCTGCAAACTGCCCCGTTGTGGCTTGTGGGCCAGCTCTACACTCTGCAAACTAGCCAGCCTCAGAAACAACTCCAGCCTCACCCATAGGTCCAGTTCCTGCCAGCAGGCCAAGGGCTCCGATTCTTGATCCTGGGGCGCTTTGCCTGACTATGAGCATTGGGGTCTGGCCCTCAGTCAATCCCCATCCCAAATCTCTTTAGTCTGGTGAGCGCCAAGGTTCATCTCCCCGTTCCCGTGAATCTGTCACGAGTCTCGTGATAATGATTGTTTCCCTTAAAGTCCCAGCTCTGGGAGTCAAGTGGCCATGTGATGAGGTCAGTCTTCGTCCTTAAAGAAAAAGTAAGTTTCTAGCCCATGTTGCTGTGGAGAAAGCTTCAAAATGTGACCCCAGTGCACCCGAAGGGCCCAGAAAGCAGAAGACAAATCAAAAGAAACCTAGTTTTTTTTTTACAGCATCTCATGATTTTAAAGCCAATCTCATGGTTTCTGGCCAGCTTGACTCATGATTTGTGGACATTTTGAGTTGGTAATACTGCATCGAGGTGCAAAGTGTTATTACTGCTTGGTTTCTGATTGTCAGTGCTTGGGTGTGGGAGCAGGGGAGAGGAGGACCAGAGCCACCAATCACCCATACACTGGACCTACCCCGGGGAAGATAAGACGACCATCAGTCGCGCTGTATTGCAGAGCAATCTCGGGCAGTTTGAATTCTCCAGTGACTCAGGCTGATTGGAAATCTTCTTCAGTCACCAGGTTTGACGCAGGGCCTTGGGATCCTGGCTTCCTGCCAAGAGAGCAGCATTTGGGCTTTTTCTTTGCTTTCCCGCCCTTGTGGTTTACCCGTTGTGACCCCGTGTTCAGTTGCAGGGCTGGTGGTTCCAGAGAGGCTGCTGCTCTTTTTAACGAAGAGCAGGAAGTGGTGGGAGACTCCCTGTAAAAACCCGAGTCACCTTGAAATCCCCTTCAGCTCTCCAGGCTGAAACTAAGCCCGCAGGGAAGGCAGCTGTGGACAAGTGCACCTGGAGTAACAGAGACCTGACTCCCGCACAGGGCAGATGCCAGGCAGTTTGCAGAGGCTGAGAGTTGGACAATTTGCGGGGTGCTCTCTCCTGGAGCTAACAGCAAGTGTGCAGAGCTGAAGCACCCATAGCTGTGTGACTGGGCTCTCGAGGTCGAGTCTCAATTTATGAATATTTGCAATGTGCTTTGAGGTGCTGGGTGACATTTCTGCACATTGCTATATTCTTAGGACACAAATAAAGACAAAGGCAGGGGACTGATTAATTATATCACAGAATCGAAAGGGACCTCAGGAGATCATCTAGTCCAACCCCCCTGCTTAAAGCAGGGCCAATCCCATTTTTGCCTCTCTATCCCTAAATGGCCCCCTCAAGGATTGAGCTCACAACCCTGGGTTTAGCAGGCCAATTGCTCAAACCACTGAGCCATCCCTCATATGATATAAGTCTATGACCATCCAAGGTTTCCCAGTCCCATCCTTCTCCCTTATGCAGTGACGGATGGGGTTCACTAGCCCTGGAATACACACCTTCCTTTACAGCTTCAAGGCGCAGCAGTGGGCCAGCAGGGAGAGGGTTAAAGATGCTGCCAGGGGCTTGCAGGGAGAGGGTTAACAATGCCTCCCTGAGAAGCAGGCAGCCCACAGTTGCAGGCAATCAGTGCAGGCAGTGGGGACTGAGCAAGGTGTAGTGAATTGGGTAATTATCCCAGCACTCTGTGAGAGGGAGGAGTTATTGTTATGTCCCTGTCTGAGGGAAACCTTCTGCTTCTTAATTTAACTCTCCAGACTCAAGGACTCCTCAGTGTTTATATGGACTGTGAGACCCCCAAGGGCACTGGGCTCTTGGATTCTAGAGAACTTGCTGTTCTTTCTGTGTGGACTGTTCTAGTCTAAGTGCCTGGTCCCAGTAGGAGAAGCTCCCCTCTCCTCACCACAGGCACGGAGGCTGTGGTGCTCCCAGAGTTTCCCTAAGGATGAAAAGGCCCAGGAATGAGAGATGGAGGCTCCCCTGGCCCTCCTGCAGTGGCAGAAAGGTGAGTAGTGGACTCTGCCTATGAGAGGCAAGGTCCTACGGGCTTCTGCTGTGGAGGCCCTGGTAGTTTATCAGCCGGCTGCTCCCAGGCCTGGGTGGTGATGTGTGTGTTGAGGAGCTGGGTGCACATGCAGAGCAAAGCATGTGGCGGGTTTATCCCTTTTAAATAATCCCCTCCCTGCCCCAAGATAAAGGTGCCCAATGACACTTCAAGGGGCTCCTGCTCTGTCAAATGGCCTAACTGTTGCCCAGGTCAGCAGTGACTAGAAGCAGGTGCCTTGCTGTCTCTTTTTGGCCTGTCTGTGAACCAGGTTGGTGGCTCTCAGCCCAGTTCCTAGCATGGTGTTCAGTGTGACTCAGTGCTTCAAGGTTTTGTTGTTGTTGTTTGCAAGGGTGTTACTTTGTCAGGTGTCTGGTTCCAACGAGCTCTGCAGAGTGTCCTGCCCAGACTCTGAGTTCAGCCCTTAAAGTCATAACCTCTGAAGATCTCCCCTAGAGGAAAGCTGTCCGTCACCACTGTTCAGTAGTCCCCTGGTCTGCAGTCCCCACAGAGAGGGCTGGTGCTCATTCAGCTGCGGGGACTGAACTCCCAACCGTCCCAGGTGGGGTTGCTGCCTTCTAGCAGAGGAGTAGGTAGCATGTGGGGGAAGATTAATTTCCATCTGCTGTTCTTGACCTGTGGATAACCAGGCCTCAGTCTCCAATGTGGGGGTGACCATTTCCTCAGTGCTAAAGCTGGAAACAGGGCTGCAATCTTCCCGTTCCATTAGGCTGAGAGCCCCAGAGACTGTGACATTCAACGCCACTGGAGGAGGGATGTCTAGCTGGTCAGTGAGACGCAGTGGGAGCATCCCTCTCTGCGCACACCATGTTTCAAATCCTGTGGAGAAGCAGGCTTGCCTTGGGAGCAATGGTCGTATCTTCTGTGTATCCCAAATTTCCTTTCCCCTCCCCCCCCCCCGCTCTGTTGCACAAAACTCCCCCTGCCCCAGCTCCTGAGCTCTTGCACTGCTTGTGGATTCATAAAGGAATAGAACATGTCCGGGAAGAGTATGCATCCTGTGGTGCCTCTAAATCTAGAAACCAGTCCCGAGGCACCATGACATCCGGCTATGTAGAGCATCAGAGTGCCGGTCCAGAACTTGAGTTCTAATATCTGGGCTAAACTAGAAAAGTTGCACCAGTGGAATTAAGCTGATCTACTTAAATCCATACAAGCCCCTAATGTAGACATGCCTAATGTACTGAGGCCTGGTTAATCTGGATTAAGTGTGTCTACATTAGAGGTGGGCACCAGTTTGGACTTTTTTTCTTTCCCAAAGATCTTTATCTTAAACCAGCAAAGCTCACAGTGTGGGCAAATCCTGAGCTAGTCACAGGGAGGGTAGGAAGCCCCTGGCCTTGGTCTTGAGCATCCTCTGTGTCTGGGTTCCCAGAGGGATGTTGACAGCTGTCAAAGCAACCGAGGATTCCAAAGGTTAACAGCGAGCAGAGTCAGATCTGTGCTCCTTGGGGTGGGATGTGTCCATGGAGAATGGTGCATGCAGCTGTCTGTGAGCAGGGGGGTGTCTGATTTCTGGAGCAGTGTCCAAAGGGGAGGCTGTTTGGTGGCTTGCCTTGGAGCATCTTTATCTGTGTGCAGGCCAGCAGCCTTGGGTAGCCTGGCTTTGGCACCTCTGGGGCTGAATGTGGAAGCGCTTCACCCTCCCTGAGGCTGTTTGTGTGTCAATGAGTTACACACCGGTATGAATGAGACGGGAATGACCCGGCTCTTGTTCCCACGCTCTAGGACACAAGCCGTGGCACAGGTACCTCTGGGCAGCAGCCCGCATGTGACTTAAGATGAGCTTCACATCTGAGTCAGAGCTGAAAACATGGCCATCATCTACCTTACATAATGGGTGGCCAGGGAAACAGCGTGTGAAGAACTGGCCCCGGGGCTTTCCCACCAAGTGAATGGCATCTGGCTTTGCTTCGGGAGAGGCTGGATGTAAACACTTATGAGTAATGAATCTTTGTATTGCGCTAGTGCTTAGGAGCCATAATCAAGACGGAGGGACTCCATTGTGCTAGGGGCTGTACAGTGCCTATCCTGAAGCATTTACGGGCCAGTGCGGGGAGGGGGAGGAACAGATGGAAGTGACAGTAGGCTAGGGGCAGAGCTGGGAATAGAACCCAGGTCTCCAGAGTCCCAGCAAGCCCCACTCCTTCTGAACTTGTATCCCTGTGCACCACCCCCTTGCCGCCAAATGCAATGCTGTCCTGCCAAAACGCCTCCGAGGGGAGTTTGGAGCATCGCTTCCTGTGCTCGGGAAGCGACTTTTGGACCTAGGAATGCTCTGGGAGTAATGCTGGTGCGGCGGTCTGCTTGTGATCAGAAGGGCCCCCTTTCATTTTGGAATTTAAGCTCTGCATTAAAAGGGGGAACAAAAGAGGGTGGTTAGAGAGACTCTGTATCAGTAACAGGGCATGGGTCCTGAGTCATATGTGTTGAGTGATGCCCCGGTGGGTCAAGGGCTCGTGCTGCAATGTGCCAAGCTTCAGAGCTGCTGCCTGGCGCTGAAAACCGAGGCTCTCGTATCCAGCCCTGTGTTCTCTGCATCTGCCTTGTGACTGCAAAATGTATGTGCTTAATATGGGTCAAATGAAAACACTCTCCCCGGAATAGAAGACCTTCCCCCCAGAAAGAGCTGCAGCTGTGAAGCCCAGCCCAGGCGGGCACCATCGCCATGGGCATGTGGCCGCAGCAGGGTGGGTATTGTGTCAGCGGTCTTGATGTAATGCCGGTGACAGAATCGGTAGCTCTAACACGCTCGGTGCTATTCACTCCGGGCCATTCAAGATCCCAAGGTCGCCTCTCCTCGCTTAGCTGGAGAGAACAGAAGTCGGTCCAATAAAAGATCTGACCTCACCCATTTTGTCTCTCCGGAGAACTTGTCATGCATACCAGAGCAGTCATGTGACCCTCCCCCAAAGGGTGAGCACGCACGTAGGTGCCAGGCGTGAATCCTGGGAGGGGAGTTCATGAATGGGGCAGCGATTACGTGGGCTGGCACGAGTGCAGGGAGGGAGGGGTGGGCGGACAGCCCCGCTGCTGAGCATGCAGGACTCGGTCACGCGCACGAGGCTGTAATACTCAGGGCAGGTGAAGAAGCTGGCTTGTTTACAGTGTGTCACTCGAGATGGATTGCCGGGTCTACGCTAGACGGACAGTGAGTGCCCTGGAGTGGAGGGCTAGGGATCCTTCTGCTCTTGTATCGTGGTGAAAAATGCCTGAGCCCTGTTGATACCAGCGCTGCCGGCAGAAAGGCTGCACAGCGGGAGAGAGACCCAAAAGGCCTCCTGCAGACAAGGCCGTTTTAAGGGTCTAGACTAGCAAAGGGGTGGAGGTATCCAAATACTGCTCCAATGGAGGCCTCTCTGGCACCCGAGGCCCTAACTTGCCTATGCTTTTAGCGTATTGAATTGACTGGTGGTGTGAATCACTGCCCCCTACTGGATGGACTCAGAACTGCTTGTTTGTCAAAGGCCCCATAGTGCTAACAGATGAGGGAGATTCTCCTTTTAAGTGTTAGGGGCTTGTGCTGTTTGGAGCAGGGGGGTCTGCTCCCTCTGTAGTAGAGGGACAATCGTGAAGCTCGTAGATAGTGTCAGATCTGTTCTGGTATTTTGCTTTCTGCTACCTAGGCTCTCAAGGGGTCTTACGAAGGTGGTTGAGTATCACTATCTTGATTGTATAGATGGGGGAGCCACGGCACCTTGAAATTGTGATTATTCAGGTTTGTTAGGGTAGTGCCTAGGGACCAGCCAAGATCTGGTGCCCTTTATGCTATTGCACAAGTGCAGAGCATTAGTCCCTTCCCTGAAGGGTTTCTAATCTGCATTTATGGCTTCAGAGAGTGGCAGAGCAGGAAACAGAATCCTAGATTACAGATTTCCCATCTGCCTGCATTTCAATAGTGCCTCGAGGAAAGATTTCATAATTGGGGTGCTTGGGTTTGTTTGTTTAGTTTTAAGGAAAAAAGGAGCATTGTGAGTGTCTAGTCTGACCTGCGTAACACTGACCCCGACCCCGTTGTGCTGGGTACAAGAGTTCCAAATACTTGTTTCAAACACAACTTTGAGAAGTGGTTGTTTATCCTACTGGGATTTGGGAAGTGGGTGGGCAGAAGGCTGCCCACTGCTAAGGGACCTCCCCTAGCCTAAGGGGAGGATCCACAAGGTCCAGGATCTCTGTTAAGTACAGGGGACAACTAAAGGTATAACAGGGACAGGAGTGAGGTCACAGGACTAAACGAAGGGAACCTGGCGGGGACACTGAGCAGAGAACCCCGGACAGCACCCACTGCTCCTCGAAGGTGTGAAGGGAGTCGGCGGACGCCGCCCAAAGGAACTCTGGATGCGTGAGCAGACGAAGGATCGGAAATAAGCCCCGCAGTCGCAGGAAAACCCATCATCCAACCTCCTCTCTCTGGTCTTGTAGATGGCCAGTTTGGCCAGTGCTAGGAGGCTTTGGCCCAGTGGCTAATGGGAGTACCTTGTGCCATGCCTGAAACATCATGGATGTTGCCCAAAGCAGTGCTTATAGAAATGGCTTGTTTGCCAGATCCCTCCTGTGTAACTTTCCTAACCATCTGATAAATGCTGCAGATACCCAGATACAGGCTCCTGCTAATTATGGTTTGTAGAACAAGTGCTCCCTCTCTGTGCACGTTCACACTTATCCCACTTCATGTTCCCTTGAGTTTTTGAGGCTGCCACTGTGTGCGGCTTTAAAATAATGTTGCTGATCTCTTGAATGAGATTTTTCATAAAGACGGGAACTTTTCCATTCAGTAACCAGAAGTGCTTTTTAATTCATATTTTCCTGGACCATTAAAGGAGTAAAGAGCCCTAATTAATGGGCCATGGGGCAAAACAGGCTGTCAAAAGGTCTTACTATCATTCTTCAAGGGACCCATTTAGCAAATATGGATCTCAAATGAGCCTGGTCCTCTGTCTTGTAGTAGATTTTCTATCTTGTAATAAAAATCTGTTATACTTCTAGATATGAGAGTGGTTGATGGGTAGAGAACTTAGTAATGTCTCCAGAGTCCAGTTATCCAGTCTTGCCGCCTTAATTACCTACTGTGATGAAAACAATACCAACAAGAGAAGTAACAACAAGAACAAACCAATATTATACAAGGTGCGGGTCCTTAGTTACATACCTGTCCAGGTCACTTAAATGATGAGTAGAGGTGGGTGGAAAACTGTAAAGGAACATAAATCCCCCTCAAAAGTCTTATGGGGAGATAAATAATTTCTCTTTATTGAATGACCAAATAAACTGAAAAGAAAAGCCCTAGCCAATATGCTGGGTTGCTGTGTCTTGGGACCAGAGATATTTAGTTCAGTTGCTCTGACATCCTTTCTCTTTGCAGGCAATTAACATCTTGCATCTTATGAGAATAGAGGTCACTGCGTAAAATTTACTGCAGGTAAATTTAGACTCCATGAAATAACTTCACACAGCATGGAAAATCACTGCCTGGGGAGGTCAGGGAGGCAAATATTGTGTCTGGATTTTAAATAGTGCTGCTTAATCTTAAACTAGAGCTGAATGGAAACCAAAATCTCTCTCCCTGGGGAGATCCAATATTTTTGAATCTTGCTTTTGTTCTGAATTGGAATGAAAAGTCAAATTTTCACTACTAGAAATTCTGAACATTTTTTGATTTGGAACTTTAATGACCAAACATACCTATTCTATTTTACATTGCCATATTCAAACTAATAATACTCAAGTCAAGACAAAGTAAAGTCAAGCATTTCAACAGGATCAGAACAGGAGTCAAAGTGATTTGTTTTGATCCTTAACAAAAATGAACTTGTTCCTGTAAAATATTTTGATTTTTGACAAGACTGCATTTTTCTACAGTGGAATTGAGCCCATTTTCCCCAAAGTCCCCAGCTAACACCCTAGCCACGGTGCCATCCAGAATGGAAGCTGGCATGGATGGAATCTGCTTTCCCTCTTATGCCCAACTGGTCTTCTGTGTTCTGTGGAGGTGCTTTCAGGTACTATGGAAATCGATTACTGGACTGGCTAGGCCAATGACCTGGTATTTTGCTGCTGCAGCACCTTTTCTGGATTCTTTGAATTCAAATTACAGGTCCACAATCCACTAAAAATTGCAGTTCTGTATCAAAATGTCTCACTATGCGTTCGTCACCTTTAGTGACGATTTGAGGACTTGAATAGTTCAGATATAGGTGAGGTATATTGCAGGAAAGGGTGGGTAAAATTCTGTGGCCTGCATTGCAGGAGGTCAGACTAGATGATCATAATGGTCCCTTCTGACCTTAAAGTCTATGAGTGTTAGTTGTACCTGGCAGGGATTCCAAGCAGGAGAAAGTATTTTTTCTTGTTGTGTGTGTACGTTGTAGTTAGTTTCACTCTTTACTCTGTAGGGTTAGTCAATTTACCCTTCTCTTGTGTGCAAGGACTTCTGAAGAACAAAAAATGGCAGAGGGATGTCAGGAGCAGCAGACATAGAACCTGACACTAATTGTGCCCTTAAAGCCATATGGGAAGATGTGTAGCTTCTCTTATTTATTGAAGCACCAAGAAAACCAAAAGGTAAAGCACTGGCCAGTGCACTGGGTTCCAGAGTCAAGGGCCAGAGATCTCAGTCCAGCTGACAGCAATCAAACCGCCAGGAAGTGCCAGGGCTGGAATGTTTGCTTTTGTTCTTGGGAAGCACACAGAGCTGTCATGATCAGATGACTGTTTGTTTGTGATCTGATGGGAGGAGGGGAAAGGAGCCTTTATTATTTTTTCAGCTCAGCTCTTGCTGCGCCAAGGAAACTCCCTTGGCATGATTCCTTCTTACTCATACCAGCATGAGTGGGTGGAGGATCAGGCAGAGCTGAAGAGGTCTGAGACTTGGCACAAGACAAAATGGTACTTTTCAGAAGTAAAGGGATGCATCATATCAGGTGGAGGTGATTGATTGGACGGTATCCAGAAGGGGGTGACTGAAAGCATGAGAACTATTCAACTTTCCCTCAAGTTTCTAGCCTCAAAGTAAACACGAGTTTCCTCCAGCAGATCACTGGATTAAAGCATAGTGCTGCATTCTGCCCTCAGACTTAGTCCCTCTTGTTGAGTGACGCTGAACAGATCTCTTAATCAGTCTGCACTACTTGTAGTATCTATAGTGCTTTTAATAAAGAGAGAAGAAAATGTGCCTTCTCCAAAAAGTTGGTGGCTGTCTACTGCAGCCAGTTAAAATGCAGAAGGGAAAAAAAAAGTTGTTGCAAGTCAGACACTGTTGCTGGGATCGAAACTGGTGAGCGTCACTCTCTCTAGCTGGGTGAATCCCCACTGTGCCTGATTTAGAGCAGAGGATGGCTTCTCCTTCCCCCACCCCTCTCAGATCACACCGAATCAGAGACTTGAACCACACAGTCTAGTGCAGCAGTGTCCAATAGAAATGTGATGCTAGCCACACTTGTGGTTTTGAATTTTTCTCGTTAGCCACATTATAAAGAAGCCACATGCGTTAGGCTATTGAATTGTGGCTCTTAGCCACATGTGGCTAGTGGTGAATGAATTGGACACCGCTGGTCTAGTGAAATTGCCACCAGTTACAATATGTGTTCATTTGTTCATTCTGTTCCCTCACCCCTCACAACCAAAACCAAACTTCCTGGTGAAAGTGTTACACTGCTTCATTGAAGCTGCATCTCACTTGGGCAAAAATGTTCCAACCAGCTCTTCTCAAAATGGATTGATATTTTACTTTGGTGGTGGAGGGGTTTACTGATTACTGAAACCACTATCAGAGCAGTTCTGGCATTTGTTTTACTGGGGTTTTAGTGAACAAAAAAGGTTGAGAGTTTCACTAATGGCACAAATGAGCCATCAGTTTGTCACAACTTCCAGGTTTTTGAAACCCCCCCACAGTTTTGTTTGTTTTCAACGAGGGAAAAAACCCTAGTTCCCAATGTTTCCGCTGGCTGTATTTTGCTGACAACTGATGTTTTATTTGGGGTGTTTTTGTTTCAGATTGGATTGTCTTTTGGGTGACTTTGGGTTTGTTTAGCCAGTGAACCAAAAATCAACAATTTGTACAGCTGTTGTGCTATCCTCCCTGGCTCACGAGGCCTAAAGCACCTGGAAAGAAAGATGCTGTAGACAGGCCAAAGTACTATTTGCTTCATTGCCAGACAATATTGTGTCTCCCTTTGCCAGGCATGTATCTAGAAAGCAAACTGTCTATTGGCTTTAAGGCTCCAGGGAGGTGGGTAGCGCTGGCTGATCGTCCTTTGACCTTGCAAATTAACACAGAAGCTGCTGTACTGAACTTTGCAATGTGACTTCATGCCTGTAGCTGACTCCGCTCAGCAGTGGTGGGAGTGGCCTTCTTGCTGTCATTACAGCACATAAAATCATTATAATTACTCTGCAAAAATTTTGTAGGGATAACCCCAAGGTGGTTCTTGCACCGGATACAGCAAAAAAAAAACTTGTTCCCAACTGCTCAGTCTGCCTACACAGTCGCAATGGGCGCTCTGTTTGCCCCTTGCCCATCCTCCTATCCCTTTGCTTCTATTGTGTTTCATAACAATCCATGATGGAAGTGGTTGACAGCGTGAGTGTCCTGCTCTCCTCCTCTCTGGGAAGCACCTCCCTGCACGTGCCTCTTTGCAAGCCTGTCTTGTCTTGCTGCAGAATGGTGCTCAGAGCCACGCCTGGGGAACGCACGTTCTATAGTAAACAGTTGGCCGCACGGGGAGGCGGGAGCCTAGCAGATTCCACGTCACTGTATCAAAAGCAAGCGAAGGGCGCAAGGTGAGCAGCACCACCAGGTATTGATTGTGATGCCGGGGATATCGTTGGGGGTGAAAAGCAGCGAGTAGATTAGCTATCAGAAAGGACATGAGGAAGTCCTGTCTAGTGGCGAGAGCAGGGCAGATTAGGACTTGAGGACTCCTGGGTTCTCTTTTGTGCGTGTAACCCTGGGGTTCGTCATCTGTGAAGGGATGATGCTTATCTGAAGGGGGAATCGAGATTGATTTAATGTTCCAGCCCTTTACTGAAACCTCTCCAGGAGCGCAGTGACTGCTTGTAAGGCGTGGGAAGTACGGCTCCATAGCTCTAAACCTGGGCACAGTGGTAGTGGCGAGTGGTGGAATGTGTCTCTGCACCAAGGAAATCCTAGTGTAGATGCACTGCTGTGGTGTAAAAGTGACCGGTACCAGGAGTCGGCCAGTGCGAGCCCCTCTTTGCACTGGTACTGCCTGTCCACACTATGGGTTACCACTGGAGCAAACTCCCTAGTGTAGACCAAGTGCCTCAGCCCACGCTCCTGGTGCTGGCTGACCCGGACTGGGTGCTGTGCTGTGGATCCCAGCGTGAGCAGGAACTGCAGTAAATGTTACAGTGGGTGCCTAGGAGGATGCTAAGAACTCCTTCATGACCTGTTACAGCAAAGGGATTTAATCTACCAGGAACCGGGTTCCAAGCCATTGAGCAAGCGGGACAAAGTCTCTCGGGAAGTTCTCAATGTGTCACCGCTGCTGAAATTCTGAAGGGAGTTAGAGAAGGAAGAGGGAAGGCAGAGCATTGAACTGCCCGACCCAAGTGTTCCTGGCAGGAGCTCTCCAGGCCATCTGAGTGTCCCCTGAGCTTAGCTCAAGTGGGGATTGGCAGCGCTGTTGGTTGTCCTGACTGGGTTTCAGGGAGAGACCCGTCCGAAAGGGGAATGGAACGGCGTGCTCCTCTCAGCAGTGGGAAAGGTGAAATGTGCCAGCTATCTTGCTCCCTTCAAGTAACACCGAGAGATTTGGTGGCTCACCGCCACATCGCAAATGATGCAAAGTCACGAGCTTCATGCCATGGGGCTAGAATTTCCCTTGATCAGCACACGCAGCTGCCACTAACCTCATTAGTCAGCCCACCAGTTACATCAAGTAACATGGAGCTCTTGAGAGGGTTAACTCCTGGATTACAGTAGAGGATTAGAATGCAAGGCCTGACTTTGCAGTCGTTGGTCATGCAAGCAGGCGCCTCGACTTCCATGGGAAAAGAATTACTCACCTGAATTGGTGTTTGCAGGATCAGGGTTTAATGATAGGGCTTGCCCATCCCTGAGCGTGGGAACGCTGTGCGGTTATTCATGGCTCCCAGTGCATTCCTGGTTCCTCTTCTGTTGATGACTGGCATTCTTGCTCACCCGTGCTCCCTCTGCATGTCTGTAACTATTATGTTATGATGGAGCATGTGTTGTAATGCCTATAAGCAAAAACACTGTCAGCTGGGAACGACATCACCAGAATCAATTAGCCAGCCGTCTATTGCCTGGTGCATCCTACAAATGTTTCAAGGCTGTTCCCACTTAGCTTAGAGGCAGCCACTAGGGGATGTAGTAATTCAGAGCAGTGCAGAGATTCACTTCTCTTGTTCTTTGTAGACTTGCACCCTCTGAAATTAAGGTGGGTGACCCAGAGTTGGCCTGTCTTAGAACGTTTGCTTAAAGCCTTCCCACAGCCTATGGAGATGGGAATAGGTTTGCTCAAGCCTGTGGCTGAGTTTGGGATTTATATAAACGGGGCTCTGGGATTGGCTAACGACCGGAGCAAAGGAACTGCAATCCAGGATTTGCCAAGTGTAGGGTCTCTCAGAGCCATGGGACGGGGCGTTGAGATTCCTGGCTTCTATTCCTGCTCTCCCACTTGTTACACCGCCTCTGATCAGTATCTTAACCTCTCCCTGTTTCTGCTCACACAGCCCCTTTCTCCATGCTCCCACCCGTGAGGTAGGTACGTATTTGTAAAGCACCATTGGATCCTCTCATGGAAAGCCCTATAGAAGGGCCAGCACAATAAAATATGAGGTGCATATTGAACTGGGGGACACCACCTACAAAACAACTGGTCACCCCAGCCTGGTCTCACTTAGGAGTTAGCAGCTTCCCTTGGCTTTCCTCGCATGTTCTGTCTCCCATCCCTAGCTTCCAGTCTCGTCCTCTGCTCTCCTACTGAAGAAACAATCTCCATGGCAACCTAAAATGCACCCTTCCAGCTTCCTCAGCTGGAGATAGAGGACCACTCCCTCTAATGTCAAGATCTTCCCAGAAGGAAGCCTAGCAACTAACCCCCATCGAATGCTCCGTGTCCCCCCCCCCCAAGAGAACAGGGGGCGAGAATCGGAACCTGCCTCTAACTGTCAAGTCTGAGATGACTGACAGTTGCAAAACCCATTCGGCTTCAGCTCCTGTTCCTCTCTCTTTCCCTCCCTGGCACCTGCCAACTGTCACTCTGGCCGGGCTGAGGAATGACTGAGGGTTGCAAAGTCCAGCCAGCTGCAGTGTTTATCTGCCCGCTTCAGGCAGATAAGTTCCCCGTTCCAGCCTGGCCTGAATCTTCCACTCCAGGTAAACTGCAGAGATTGGGGGGGGGGGGGCTATGACCTGCTTCGGGAGCGGGGGCTTTGGAAGGGCAATTTCCTCTCCCTGTTGGTTGCTCCTTTATTCTTCAGGAATAACCCCGAGAGGCAGGAACAGAGTTGGGTGCTTCCAGAGAAGGGAAAAGAGAGACTCTTGCTTAACAGGCTTCCGTGGGCCTTGTATCCAACTCTTGCTTGACCTTGGGCAAGTCACTTAATCTCGGTTGTCAATTGCCAATCATCTGCTTGGCTGTTGCAAGCCCTTGGGCAGGAACTACGTGTATGTACGACGCCTAGCCCGATGAGGCCTTGTTCTCTATAAGGGTGCAGCTACGCTGCAATAGACGACCCAGGTCTCAGCCGTGGCTGGCCTGGGTCGGCTGACTTGAACTGTACATTTGCCGTGTAGACCCTCAGGCTGGAGCCTGGGCTTTGAGACCCTCACCCCAGACTCCAGCCCAAGCCCGGACATTGGCCCTACCCTTTTATAGCCCCAGCCCGAGTCAGCTGGCCCCGGCTCCGAGACCGGTGCCGTGGGGCTGTTTATCGCAGCGTGAATTGACCCCAAGCGTCCTACGACTTACAAATCCACAGTTCTCCTGGAATAAGCCCTTGGACCCCTTCCTGATTTACACATTTTGAATAATAAGGCTCCGCTGAAGCCTTAAATGTGCTTAAATAACCCCTCTGCCGGGGCACGGGGGGGACAGGCCCTGCCTAATAACTGGAGGGAATCCACTGCAAGAGGCCAGAGAGGAACCACTCGAAGTGAATTAGCCCCGGGTGTAAAATCGTCCTGGCTTCGTATCTTAGAAAGGTGTCGTGGTCAGACTTGCCTAGCACGGGTGATAGGACATCCCTGAATTAATTCTTGTTTGAACTAGAGCAGAGATCTTACGGGGCAAAATCCAACCTTGATTTAAAATTATGCTGAGCGAATTCCTGTTTGACTCCTTGGTCTCTCTACTGTGCTCCTCACTGAGGCGCTATCTCTCTCAGTGATGAGCTCGGGACAGTAGGAGCTGGCTGGCTGCATGGTCTATGGAGATTGTTCTCCGTCGTTGAGTGCGCTCGTTTGAACTTCTCGGGTGAAATGAGGCCGAGTTTCATGCAAACCTCCCTCCTCTTCCCCCACGCTGTGAAGCTGTGCTCCAGTGTGTTACAAAAAGCAGCAGGGGACTCACGTGACTACTCAGAGGAGAGAAACCTTGGTTTAACCCTGGCTAGTACCGCAGAGTAAGGATGTGGGCTCTGATCACTGACTAGCCAACAGGGGGACTAGGGGGGGACTAGGCACTACTGTAGTTCAGACTGTACTCTGGAGGCCTGGGTGTGCTAGGCACGCACCGTGAGAAAAGTCCTGCCTTCGAGAGCTTACAGCCTAAAAGGACAACATGAAGAATGGGGGGTGGGAGGGAGCAGAGTCAGCCTTGTACTTCAGGGGATTCGAGTCCAGGTCTCCTGACGCCCAGTCCATCATCGCATCTACTGGTTCATATCCTATCCGAAGGGAGACCGGTACACTACACCTCCTCTTCCTGGGGTTTTCTGGGTTCAGCCCCCAAACTCATCTGCTCCAGCTGCACGTTAATTGGAGCTGCAGTATTTATTGAAATATGGAAGAACTGCCATGCTAAGGCAGTCTAATGGTGCATCTAGCCCAGTGGCCAGTACCAGAGCTTCAGGGCAGTGGAGCAGGTTGCCTCCATGAATGTGCTCAGGAAAATGTTGGTAGATCCCTTGCTATAGCTGCATGATGCTGGAAGAAAGGACAACAAGGCAAGGGGGAGGAGAGAGGGAGTCTGGGATGGGGGGCATGGAGGAGCAGTGGGTACACTTGAATTGAGTTTGCATCTGGTAGAGCAAGGGAAAGCCATTCGCCGTCTTCTCCCTCCTGTCTGCCCAAAGCAAACAGCCAAAGTGCAGCTGACTTTTTTCCGAGGTCTGCTCAGCTGCCTGTTCTACAAGGCAGCAATGGGGCCCTCCGAGGAGCTAGAGCTAGCAGCAGACCGCGCCTGACAATGAAAGTCCTACCTGCGTTCCCTGGCGCTGTCTGTCATTAGTAAATGCAATTACCCTCTGACCTAGCGGAGATTTAAACAACGTGGAATTGGCAGAGGGAAAAGTGATTTGCACGAATGGCTTGGCTTTGTCTGCCGCGTCTCTCCGGGGCTAGATAAAGAGCAGGGCTAAGAGATGCAGTGGCAACGTTCGCACTGCCAGTGAAACAGCAAGGCAGCTGCAAACCGTCTCGCTGCAGTAGAGCTGAAAGGGAGATGAGGTGCGTGCTCTGGTGGAGAGCTGGCTCCCAGGAAGCCAGTGTACTGCGCTCAGTGCCCAAGGGGGCCGGCCTGGGGGAGGAGAGGCCTAGCTGAGGGGTGCTGCTTTGCCAATGGGAGGCTTTGACCTGATGTCCCTTGTTCCCCGACAGGTCAGGATGAAGCTGCTGGCCACCGTGGTGCTGGCTGCAGGCCTGGCTGGTGTCGCTGCCTGGGGAGGTGAGGCCTGGGCAGGGGATGAACATGAGGGCACCTGTGTCTTTGAGAAGCTGACCGGCCAGGACTCCAAGTTCTGCAGGTGAGTCGCTTCCACTTGTTGTTGTTCGCCCTGAAACACCGTGAGTCTGCGGGGGGCCTGTGGAGGAGCAACCTGGAGGTCCCAGCGTGCTCAGGAATGTAGGACTTGCCATACCAGATTGACCTGGTAAGCCGTTGTGTCCGGTATCCTCCGGCTGCCAGCTGTAGGCTAAGCTCAGACATCAAAGGAAGGTAGTTCCCCACGCAGTGGAATCCTGCACGCAGCGGAAGGAAAAGGACTGTGACCCTTCCTGATCCTTGTGGTAAACTAATGCTGCCCTGAAGCATGAAATCTGATTTCCCTTCTCTTTCGGTCTGCAGCTACAAATGCTATTGGTTGTAATGTTATCCAGGGCCTTCATAAATCTGGCTGGTAGCCTCCTAGTGTAGTGAATTCGAGCCCTGGCTGCATGGCGGGGCAAAGCTCAATCCCTTGTCTGTCTGCTCTGATGTTGACCTTAAGTTCTGACCAAGACAAAGCACAGTCCACTGGGACTTCCAATCTTTGCGTTATTTTATGCACGTTTGGTCCTTGCATCCGCACCTGGTCACGTTTTATCATTCCCAGACCTGTACAATACAGTCGATTGTAACTTTATTCTGTATAGCCTCTGTCCCACCAAATGCTTCACTGAGTCAAAGATGAAGATAAATAATAGCTAGAGCAGGCTTTTAAACCCCCCCCCCCCAAAATATGTTTTTCTGGTGGGGTTTTCCACATTATTTTCTAAAGAGCTTTTTTTTGCAGAGATGTTTTTGTTTTGAGGAAATGCTGTTAAAAAAATAGACATGGCAGGGAGAGACCTTGGGAGTTCAAAAGCGAGCATATCAGGAGGTGACTTGGGCTGAGATTTGAAAGGGGAAGAATGCAGGAAAGCTACTTTTACAGGCCTTGGGAGCAGAAGAGGAAGGCATCAAGGTTGTGGGGAAGTAACACACCTTATCCCTCCTTCTAACAGCCGCTCCACTGGAGAAGAACAGGAGAATAATTGGAGCAGTGGTGCCCCTTGGCTGAGGTTGTAGCGAATCTCTGGTTTTGGTGCTTCAGGGCTGTAGCTCAAACTTTAGTGAGGATTTGTAGGGGGTACTGGACACAGAAGCACAGCTAGGAGGCCTGTAGTAGACAAGAAGAGACTGTGCATAACCCTAAGTGCATATGTCTTTCCTTTAATTTTTAACAGTATTACTAAGGACTTTTGCATAAAAATAGCATCTCCATTTCTTCAAGGTGAACTGAAATGCTCTTTTAAAAATAAGCAACTTATACTGAGCTTCCATTTTAAGGTCAGTGTGGACTTAACCCTGCTACTGATTAGTAGATTTCATCTCTGATTTCCTCCCACACGTCACAAACAAGAACCTCTTGCTTGGAACGCGCCACCTCCCCAGTCCTATGTGCACAATCATTCTTGTCCTGGGCATATATTGTGCAGTCACTTAGCTTCCCCCATGGCTGGAGGATTTAACTGTTCCTCTTACAAGGTTGGTCTCCGCTTTGGCTAATCTTTAGAGTAGCCCTAGGCCATGCCATCTCCTTTGTGTTGATCTGCAGCCTGCATAAAGGCATGATCTGTAGTTCTGATTGCAGTGCAGTTTGTTCTAGGTTTACGACAATGGGCAGATTCTCTGTGGTGTTACATGACGTGGCAAGGAAAAATGATTCAGAAGTCTGCCGTGGGTATTTATGTGGCCCCTGTTACCATAGTATCAGAGTGCTGCCTATGAGATAGGGAAGCATTTTTAGCACCATTGTACAGATGGGGAGAACAACTGGGGCACGGAGAGACGAAGTGACTTTCCCAAGGTCACACAGGAAGCTTGTGGCAGAGCAGTGAATTGAATCGGGGTCTCCCAAGTCCCAGACTAAAGACTTAATCTCCCTGGGAAAAGGGAAGCATGTTCCAGCCAGAGTGACTCGGATAACGTCTCTTGCTTTTGTGAACCTTTGGAAAATAAACCACAACGGAATCTAGCACAATGTTATGACACTGCAGTGATCTGCCCCTAATGACAGCGGGGCTGGAATTTCCCAGTTAGGGTGGGCAGGCACTAACAATGTCTCTGAAGATCACAGGAGCTGGGTTTTACATCTCCGGTCCCAGCTCAGGAAAGCACTTCACCTAATGGATGCTTCCATGGTGCTCTGAAAGACGAACCACTAAGGGAAGATTCAAGAGGGCTGAGAATTCATTTTCCTTTCAGTCTCGTGGCCCTGGTTTAAGGACCTCAGAAAATAAGAGCTGCTTCAGCCGTCATTGCCCCACAAAAGCAGCCTTACACACCAAAGTCTCACCCCAGTGTTTCTCTTCTCCTGCCCCTTTTTCCTTTCCAGAGGGGACTTGGAGGTTTTCTACCCAGAACTGGGAGATGTTGGCTGCTCATACATCCCCAAGTGCAATCAGTACCGGAAACGGATCAGCAAGGAATGGCGCCGGCCAATGATTGTGTATCCACAGGCTGACCAGGTAAAACCTCAATGGGTGTAGCTGCACTGGGCTATATTGAAGAGTTTGTGGGCTTTTGTCTAGGTATTTGGGTTGTGGATTAAACGTGGGCAGATCTCTCCTGTGATCTCAAATGACCATTTACCTTTAATGGGAGGCATTTATTAGAGAAAATAGTGACTACTTGTAGATGGGCACCAACAGGCTTCCACCCAGCTCAGGTTCCGGCCTCGTTTCCTAAGGACCATGCCCCTGCTTGGAACTTCACACTGCGCAGACTTTAGTGTCTGAATAATACACTGCAAGGAAGTGCATCATTTGGAGACACTGTCCTTTGGGAACCAGGGAACAGGAATTCAATAGTAAGTTTTCCTAAAGGACAAGATCTGCCTTTACACTGGGGATCCTAATTTCTTTGTGAAATACTCAACCCTGTACCTCTATAACCTGAAGTTTTTCACTGATGGGATTGTAGCTAGTAATCTGTGCTCTGCATAAAACATGCTCCCAGGGAGGGAGCTAAGTGGTTGGTGTTGAGCCCAGACAGAGTGTTAAGCTCAGGCGCTCTGCGGGGGATACTTGTGTTGCGGAAGAAAACCAGCTCTTGCTTCAGTCAAGCATTGAAGTCCAGCTGAGATGCATTGAGTGAAATCCGAGATTCAGGTTCTGGGTGGGACTTTCCAAAAATACAATTCCTCATTGGTCTCTGT
This sequence comes from Sternotherus odoratus, assembly GCA_032164245.1. NCBI lineage: Eukaryota > Metazoa > Chordata > Testudines > Kinosternidae > Sternotherus > Sternotherus odoratus. The sequence goes on from JAVMKO010000020.1 coordinate 10,203,667, forward strand.
CTGTGTCTATTGTCTTCAGTGGAAAAAGCCTCCCCTGGCCGCATTGGGAGCGGAGGTGAGCCAACAGCTGAACATATACCCAGTGAACGTGGCCCTGGCATCTTTACAAGTGCAATTCCATGGCTGTTAGACACAAATGTCTGATCAAATGTAACCATAGCCTCTTCTTTGTAACTCTGCTAATTCGCTGACACTGAACAGGGAGTTCAGCACGACTTGCTGCTGCTTGGTTTTCAAACTCCCTAGCTCTTCGATTCAGATTGCCCATGTATTTATTTTTGAAGATAACTGCTCAGTTGGCTTTCTTGGCCCAATCCTTTCATGGCTGGCTGAAGCAATTTAAAAGAGGACTTTTTGGCTCTTGTGAAAATAGAACAGGGAGTGCGTGTGAAAAATCTCACTGTCGGCACGTAAGCCACCGAGCTCCATTAAGATATCGGGTCGGCGTTTTACAAACATGGTTTTAAATGAGATTTTATTGCCTGTGTTACTAGTGACACCTTGGATTATTAAATCTGACCACTTAAACATTCTCCTTTTACTACCGGAGTTTCTCACTACTTGTATTCCACTGCTCATGGATAACCAAACTAGACTGATAAGCAGGGTGAAGTGGTCATCTCTTTTACTGGGCCAACTTCTGTTGGCTAAAGAGACAACTTTGCAGGGCTCTTCTGCAAAAACAACAATAGGCTGGTCAGTTTCACTTTGATGTCTAGTCAGTGTCACTGCCTGACAGTCCTGAACTAGTTCAAAGCTGCAGGATTTTGGTTGCAAACCAATTGTCTGGCAGATTTTCAAAGTTCTTATTTTCACTAGCGAAGAAATGAACGTGCAAATATCTTTATTTGGCTTGGTTTTGCCAAACTTTCTTTCCCCAAAACCTTAATTTGGGAGCTATATTACTGGACCGTGTCCCTGACCCTGTCTAATAACGGCAGTGTTTGGTCTGAGACCACTGGCTGCGCAGCCAGAACGAACTGTGTACTATGGCAATGGGTGGGCTGTAGTAATAGTGTGTAACTGCAGAGTCTCTGTAATTTGTGCAAACTGGACGCTTCACACAGTCTTGTTGCTTTATTGGCTGAGGGGTTGCTGTATAACACTTGCCCTTTAATTTGTAGTCTGGAAACAATTGCACCTCCTAGCATTTGTATGTGCATTAGAGAACGACCTGTCCTGCCCTGGTCAAGCAATAGGAGGGGACAATTGGATTCAAAGACTAGCTCTTATTTCTAAACGTGGTGTAGCTGCACTGGGATCTTTCCCCAGGCTCCTGTGTCCTGTCAAAGGACACCTGGAGTAGCTGTCCTGCCGTAGAAAGGGCTTTGGAAGAAGTGACTCAGAGCTGACCAGTCCCCAAATCACTTAGGCCTAGGTGAATGCTCCGCACGGAGCACATATGCCGGTTCTCGGGGAGAGAGGGAAGGGAGGAGTTGTTCCATACCAACAGTGGCCCCTGCTGGTCCTGCAGGAAGCAGACAGGGGTGTCTTGGTGCTCCAGAGAAGGGGAGAGGTGCTAGTGGTATCTGAAAGGGAAAAGGGGGAGGTTTAGGGGTGAGGTTTGTTTTGGAGACCTATTGCTAGAATCAATTACTCGACATCTCCTTTATCCCAGTCAATGTCTGGCTCTTGGAGGAGAATGGAGAGGAAACCTATTCACCCCACTGTGAGTTCCTGGGGTGCAGACCCTTGTCTAGGAAAGGGATTCACACTTGGCAAGCTAGAGGGTGTGGCGCTGGAAGCCCCTGTGGGTGGGCACTGGGCAGTGAGATATCGTGGTTGTCCGCAACGTTCTGCATCATTACAGCTCTTGACACCACAAAGAGGGAAACAAGTGAGTAAACGTGAGCCAGCAGTTAATTCCCTGTCCTCTTCTAGTTCTTTCCCACCTGTCTGTCCTGTAACCCAGCTGGTTAACCAGGCCTGCTTGGGGAATAGGCTACTTGTAGCCCGGTAGAGACCCCTGTTGGGCAATGGATAGAAGCCAAAATTTTGCTTTGAGTGAGACTTGCCCTGTGTTGGCCGGATGGAGCTTTGCAGGAACAAACCCTGAAGACATCCTGACAAATGCCAAAGAATGGGCTGGGTTCAGCCAACCTGACCCGCCCAGGAACTGGAACCTGAGATCTCTGTGTCTCTAATGTTGGGGAGCTGGAAATCTGATCCTGGATCCAAGGTTTGCAAATGGACCAATCTTTCCACCAGGCCCAGGTCTGAATTTTGGGTCTTGCTCCCATCTCTGCTTTTGAACCAGCTTGGAGTCACACCGAACAAAACTGGAGGGGTTTAATCCCAGACCGGGGAAACTTGGTGGTGAACCCGAATCTTGGGGGGGCGAGCACGGGGAGGGGGGGGGAGGAGGGACGACAGGGTGGGCTCTGAAATGAACTCAACCCTAATGTTTCCTGGGCCCACCTGAGGGTACCTCTGTACTCCAAGAGGGAAGGGTCTCAGAGCCTGGACACCGGCCCAAGCTCCGATGTCTACACTGCCATTTTATAGCCCCCTAGCTCCGTGAGGCCAAGTGAGCTGGCACAGACCAGCTGCGGTTGCACTGTGGGTCTTTTATCGCAGTGTAGACGTACCCTGAATGCCTTCCAGAGTCTCTTCCATTGGCTCTTTACACTGGACTCCTCAATTAGCCAGAGCTCTTTAGGAAAGATGTGCAGCAATAGCTTCACTGGCTCAGCCTCTCGGTATTTCTGTGCTCTGGCCGGGGGCATTAAAAGCTGGGCCCTGCTGAACGGGCCAAAGCGAAGTCCGCCAGGAGCCTGGGGGGCTATGCGGAGTGGCCCAGGAACAGTGGGATTTGACTACTCCCGTAGCGGCCGGGGGCTGGTCAAAGTAACCGATCATCCCTCTCCCAAGGAGCCTGCTGCCTAAGGCAGACACGGACCATATGCTGCTCCCTGGACAAAGGCTCTTGTTATTCCTTATTCCTTGGGCATTGCTGCTGAAAGGCTTCCAAGAAAAACGGGACCTTAAGGAGGGATTGGAGTGAAGAGCGGCAGTTCCCGGCATGAGTAGCAGCAGAGAGGGGACACGAGGTGAGATGCTGGCTCGTTACGCAGCTAGGAGAGCTGAGTTTCACTTCCTGTCCAGCCATAAAGGAGAAATAAACGGCTGAACGTCACCAGAGCATGAGGGTCCCTGCATGCCAGCGTTTTTAGCCTGGCGTTTTTCCTGCTGCAGCAAGTCTGTTGCAAACCAGTAGATAACCTTGAGACGGATACCGGCACTTCCAGGTGTTGCATTGACCTCCTGTGGGAGAAAAGGACAACACAAGGCGCTAGGCTGTACAGAGTCTGACCCGTGCTGTTTAAAGGGCAGCGTTCTCCTCCTTCCTTCTGCATTGGAGAGGTGGGTGTGGTCTAGCATGGGGATGCTGTTACATGAGAGACTTGCAAGCCCTGGGAAACGCTTGCTGTATTAGTAGAAGACTGCTAGATGGCACCATCGACCTTTTATTCTCCCTGCAAACACTCCAGGGAGAATGGAGATGGAAGGGGGCCAGGATGCTTGGGATACTCCGGTAGCAAGTGCTCTGGGTTCTCTTGATCACGTGGTCAGGATCTCCCATTTGCATCTCCTCTGAAAGGCAGCACAGTGCCCCTAACAGCACGTCCATCATCATCATTGCTGCCCCGGAGTGGTACCCAGGTCTCCTAGTCTAATATAGAGCAGCTCTAACCTTGCTGAGCCGCTAAAAGGCTCCCACTGCAAGGTGACCGTCCTAGAGGACCTGGTCTTTGAATGCAAGCAAACAAATACCCCCAGTCCATTGACTCCTCCTCTTCATACTTCTTCTGTCTATCTGACAGACCACTGGGATGTCCTGGTTTCCCATTGGTTACTGTGCCAGTCATTCTGTTCAGCACTGGGAACACAGCGGGTGACATCCTGAGATGCAAATGACACAGAAGAAACTTTAAGCTGCTATTCTGGGGTGGGGTTTACTGCCCTGCTGATAAGGCTGAGAACCGGTTTCACTGGCCACCTGGGGGTCATAAGGAATTTCCCTCCATGTTGCTTGAAGTACAATTGTTGTGAAAAATGGAGGGAAAAATAGAGGTGGGGAAACACCTCAAACAGCCATCAGTTGGGGGTTTAATATGCAGCTCTGACATATAGCTCTTCATCCATAGAGCTCAAAGCACTTTAGAAAGGTGAGCATTGTTACTGGCATAGACGGGGAAGTGACTTTCTCAAGGTCAATTAGCAGGCTAGTAGCAGACCCAGGAATTGAACTGTTGTCTTCGGAGTGCTTGTTTAGGGCTCTTGCCACTAGGCATCACTGCCTAGACAGAGGGCCTGATTCAACTAAGCGAGAGTGCACTGGTGGAGACAAGGCCAGAAATTGGCCTGTGGAATCTGATGGCCCGTGAGGAGGGAGCTCTGCTCACATCTCTGTTCCCAGGCTGAGTAGGTAGGCTTGGCGGTTACAGAGGGTAGGGAGAAGAATCTAGGTACCAGTAAACTTGAGCAGATTTTGTCTGGAGTCACTGAGATGCAATGAATGTAGGAGCCAGGCTGGTGTTTCTCGCGCCTCTTCCTCAGGGTAAGTCCCACTTTAATGCTCGAACTGGCAGCATTAGAAAACAGTCTGTGAAACCCCATTTAGCCCAGCACAGTGGAAGATTGCTCCTTCTAATCTGGACACCAAGCCTGTTGCTTCTAGTGTTCCAAGTGACAAGTCTTCAGTCTCCTCTCTTTGAGACGCGACTCCACGGTTCAACAGTTCTCACTGTTTGGACAAATGCCCCAGAGTTCTCTTCTTTACTGAGTTTTACCCTCTGTCCTCCTAGTTTAACCCTCTTCATATAAATGTCTTTTGGGGCACACCTTTGGAGCCACTGGGGTCATGCTGGGATCAGCCAGCAGGGGGTGCTGCATGAATGCTGTATACTGCAGGCTTTTCTCCCTAAAGAAGTGTGTAGCAGGCTGGCTGGCTAACCTGCTCCAAAGAAGCTTGGTAGCTTTCCAAATAAGTCTTTCAGAGAGACAGAAAAGCACACAATGTGCTGGATTTTGCAGCACGTTCAGTATTTTAATTTTCAGCAAGGGGCAAGGCACAGTGAGATCTGAAAGGCAGAGCTGACGCTAAAGGACCGCGCTTTTGTATATATTCTTAACCCTTGAATGCCTTAGGATGCTTTTGAAGTTTGGAGGCGCTCTGGTAATGTCTGTTTCCACCAAAAGGAATTGCCTGCAGGTGAGATTTGCGTCTGGAATTGGAAACTCGTGTTTGATCAAGGCTGACTCCAGTCGCTAAGCATGGCTGATTTAAGCTAGGCTCCAGATCTGTGGTGTGGTGTGGTTACTCATGTCTTCAGATGGAAGAGAAGGTGCCTTCCTCTGTGGATAGGTGTGCCCTCTGACGGACATCCCAGCAGGTGATAGTGTTTCTCATGCTGAGAGCTGGGTTTCGAGGGTCAGGACTCAGGAGTTCTTCCCATCTGTCACCGACTCACCTGCAATGGAGAGAGGGTGTGATACCTGCAATGGAGGGCTACACCTGTGCTAGGGGGGTGCTATCAGCTACCCCCCCCCCCGAAGAGGGCGGAAGCCAGCAAGCGGAAACAGGAGTAGCATGTGCTCCAAAGTGAGCTTTGCAGTTTGATTGCAGGCCCTCGTTTGGAAGGTGGGAGATGCTAAGGCACAGGACTGGGAGTCGGGCCCCTGGGGTGCTAGTCCCAGCTCCACTGCAAAGTCACTGGCCAACTTTGGGCAAGTCACTTGCCCGCCCATAGCTGCTGGATGCAGCAGCACCCCCAGTTCCCCTAGCTTAAAGTGGCTTCCATGAAAAACAGGGTTTAGAGTTTGGTTCAATGGCTGTCAGCACCCCCACTGCAAAAACAGTTCCAGCACCTGTGCCCACCCTCCCAATCTGAAAAATGTGGATAATATTAATGGAGACAGCAAGACTAACTGAGTAAGGTGGGCCACGTTCTTGATGATCCTTGGCAGGCAGGTGAAAGGGGCGAAGGGTTCTCATCCTCTGTGACCACATCGCTCTTTAAATGAATCTGACTGTACATGCAGGTGCTGGCGGGTGGCAACGAAGGGTGATTCTCTTTCTAACCCCTGAAGCCTCCAGGTTTGCGGCTCATTGCTGCAGCCCCAGCTCTGTCTCAGGCGGCACTTTCATGTGAGGCCTTGTGTTTGGCCTGTGTTTGCTCGGCGACTTGGCAAACACACTAAAGCATTCATTCAAATAATGTATAGATTAAATGCAAGAAATTAATACAAACATTTATACTGAAACTCTAGCTGTGTGATTGTTCATGCAAACTTAGGCAGACCGTATCAAAGTGTCTGTCTCTCTGTCTGTCTCTCCTTTTGGAGTCAATATCAGGTTGTGCTGAAAATGAGACACTTTCTCTGAGGAGGAAAAGGTTAATTTTACTCTGTCCTCTCTTGACGTGCATTCACTGATCCTGTTCTCAACAAGCAGATGGACACAAGGTGAAGGAGAGAGGGTAGAAAAGAGGGGTGAAATGCAGCTTTTGTTTGTTGTTTTTTGGAACACTGGACGGCTACTTAGTTGGGAGTGGATGCTTTGGCTGACAAGTTGACCAAAACACCTACTCCTTGGATCCTAGTTAGTTATGATCACGTCAGGGCCGTCCTCTGGTTTGGATTCTTTCTCCTTAGACAAGGCAGGCTTGGGTGGACGCAGTTTAACTGATTTCAGGATTTGATGACAAGCCAGGAGAGGAGGCAGGAAACAGTGGGGCAGAAAATAACCTCACAAGGAAAGGGAACACAATGCAGAGTCTCTCCTGCTTTTGCTGGTGCTTGAATATCTCTGCTGGCAGGCTGGGGACTAGATGTCATGATAACGCGATGACTTTGAGCACTCATCGGTGAAAACAAAGCTCCTTAAACAAGGGACTGGCCAGCCGCCCTTCCTCTCAAGAAGAAGGTCCTTTAGGGGAGTTGAGATGAGTTGCTGTAGTGCCAGGTCAGGGGATGAGCCGGGGAAGAAAACTTCCCCCCCCCCGAAAGAAGTCTCTTTAAGAACCCCAAAGGGAGGGAAAGTGGGTGGCAACCTATATCTGCCCCCTCCCAGCCCCCATTATTTTGTCCATCACACCAATTTTCAATGGTTAAGTTCCAGCTCCATATCACTTTGTTTTTTTAACAAGCACAGTTTCCACAGGCCATGGATTGTATCAACGTGACCTTTTGTTTGGACTAATTTAGTCAGTCTGCTTCTCTTGCACCTGCTTGTAACATTCTTTGTTGGAAATAACTTGACCTACTTTCCATGGTAAATTCCTAAGCAGGCAAACGTTCTAGACCAATTGTTGCAACAGCTCTCCTGTCTGTCTGTCTGTCTGTCTCTATCCACCTGGCCTCTCTCTGGGACAGGGGGCTCTTTTTGTGTGTTCGACTGGTACAGTGCCTCGTGTGATGGTGCCCTGGTCTGCAATTGAGGTTCCCAGTAGCTCCCCCAATACAAATTAATATTGGAGTTCAGTTCCTGGCTCTTCCACAGCTGCTGTGGAACTTTGGGCAAGTCATTCTCTGAGGGGCAGGATTTGTCCCTGGGCCAGCAGCAGGCTACCACTTCTGGCCAATAGTGTAGGGTGAAGTGGGACTTGAGTGTTGTCCAGGGATGCGTTTCAGCCTTCTGCACCACCGTGTCTCTGTGAGACGGGTCCGATGATACTTCCTACCTCTCAGGGGTGTGGCCAAGCTCCTCAAAGTGATGCTCTCGCACACAATTCTGCAGAGATGTGGCCAGGCGCGTGATCAGACATCTCTGATCTCCTCTGTATTTACAGTAGCTAGGACATGAACCCATATTCTTCAGAGCCCAAGTTTCCCCCTAATCTGCTTGGGTTTAGGAAGACGCTTTACCCCATAGGCAGATGAATGCATATTTGTCCATTACGAGGGGTTTTTTTACACTCTGAAGCATCCGATGCTGGTCACTATCGGAGCTGAGAATCCTATTCCCCTCCGCCCACTTCTGCAACCATGTCTGAACAGAAACTTTCACACTACGAAGTTTGGCTGATCGTTTCTGACTGGGATTAGAAGAGCCAGGCTAGCAGTCATTGGAAAGTAGCGGGGTGCGAGCTGTATCCAAATACTGCAAGCTGTTGGCAGTTCATTACCGAACGATCCTTTGGGGATGCTTCGGGGGCTTGCTAGCAGAAATGGTCACAAAGAGAAAAAGAAGAATTCGTCTCCTCTGCTAGTAGCTGCTCAGCTGTCAGTAACCTCCCCCCAGGAGAAAGAATGTTCAAAAAATATGGGAGGTGGTTATAGAAAAACGTACACACCATTTATATAGAGAGCAAAGCTGTGCACGGACAAATACCTAGATACTTTGAATACCGTTTGTACAATACTCAAAGTACATTCCCCTGCCAAAAGACACCCCCCCCACCTCGTCCCTCTCCAACACAACTCTCCAACTTCTCTGAGTATTAACATTTGATAGACATGTCTGGTGTGCTAAATGTGTAATCCGAGATTTCACTCACTTTTAATAAAGTCACTAGAAATGTCATGCCCTAAATCTTGTAACGAGGCTTACTCTGTAATAGCGAACACCCTGTTTAATCATTGGCTCTTTCTCTTTAGAACATCTCCTTAAACAAAAGCGAACTGTTGTCATGATTCTTTTGTTGCTGATATTTATATGGCAAGGATTGGTAAACCTGTTCATGCTTCTGCAATAAGAGCGCCAGGAAACAATGGAAAAGACTATTCTCTCTCTCTCTCTTCCCCATCAGTATTTTTAGCCCGAAATCTTGGACTTCAAGATCTTGCAGTTACTGAGGGTGTAAAAGTTTGGAGACGCTCGTGGAAAAAGGCAACACTTCATTTATTTTTGAGCAGCTGTGGTACAGCTGGAGTGTGTGTGTGGGGGGGGGGGGGAAGGGAGCAGTAGGGAGATTAGATCAAACAGTGCTTAGTCAGAAACCCCTAATCCTGACTCCGATACTTTTCTCGAGTCACTTAGGATAAAATTTCCGCAGTGGCCAAGGGTTGCATTTAATTTTTTCCTTTTTGGGGGGGGGTGAGGATGGACGACAACTTGAGGCAAGTACAACGTAATTTTTGGAGGTGTCGGGCACCAGTGACTTCAGCTGGACACTCGGCACTTCTGACCAGCCCAAGCTTTCTTAAGTGGGGCTTCCAAACATCGAGGGCCCCCTGGTTCAGCCTCATTGGACTAACCCTGTTATCTCTAACCTGGTTCTTGCCTACCTATTTATACCTGCCCCTGGATACTTCCACTGCATGCATCTGACGAAGTGGGTATTAGCCCACGAAAGCTTATGCTCCAATACTTTAGTTAGTCTTTAAGGTGCCACAGGACTCTTTGTCACTTCTGCAATTCCAGACTAACATGGCTACCTCTGATTTGAGGCCACCCTTGAAATTCTCGGCCTCCGTGAGCAAGTATGAGGTGGCCAGGCTTCCTACCTCCCAGGGCTGTCTTGTCCTGCTCCCCTCGCTCACCCAAGGGGTTGCTTGCATGTGTAAGGAGAATTGAATTTGTCCCAAAGTCTTAGGGAGCAGCTTTATCCAAACACTCTCTCCAGGAGCACCAAGGCTGGAGGAACCTGTGTTCTAACCAATCCTTGTTTGTCTTCTCATAGTAGAACTATCTTCGGTCTAAGGAATAAGGCCCTAAGTACCTCTCTTTCCGCCCCTCCCCCCCCCCGAGCCTATTGTAAACTGAGGCAGGGATGTTATTGCTCTCTGGTTTTGGGTGGCTTTTAGTGCTAACTCCATTCGCTTCTCTTTTCCTGTATGGAGAGCCTGTTTCACTACAAGGTTGTTCTGAATTCCACAGAACTGTCCGCTCCCAAAGACAGAAGGCACCACCCCTGCAAGTCACTTCTGCTAGCTGCACTGAGCTCAGGTTGCAGGAGCAGCCTGCTCCGGCTCGGGAAAGCTGACCTGCAAAGGCCCTGAAGCCTCAGACACCGACTGGTTTAAAACCAGAGCCTTTAAAGCTCCCTCGGCCTGTGCTGCTCAAGTTCTTATTTTCAAGGGCTGATTTTACTTTCCCCCCACCAAAGCTGGTTGAGCTGGGCATGGGAAACCAGATTGGCTGCTTATCTCGTCCTTCACCGCTTTCAGGGCGGGCTCTCCAGGGCCAGCACAATGTTTTGGCTGTAGGAGAATGAGTGACTCCAACTACTTCCACTCCAATCCGGCTGAGATCAGGGCCCTGTCATGTGACTTGTTGAACAGATGCCCCGTGATAGATAGACGGTGTCTGTTCGAAAGAACTTGACATCTAAACCGACAAGAGTGGGATGGGAAACAGGGAAGTAACTTGCCCAAGGTGACACACTGAGTCAGTTGCAAAGCTGGGAACAGAAAACCAGGACTCCTGACACAGTCTAGGGCCCTATGCATTGTTTGCACTGCAACTTTGGATTCCTTTCCTGGTTTGCACAGGGTTTATTTTCATTTTGTTTTTCAAATTCAGATGTTTCGATCTGTATTTTAAGCCACGTTAAAAAATATCTAAATATTGAGTCTTGGCTACCAAATGCCTCGCTTCTCCAAACATCACTTTGGGGGAACTTAACATGAAGATAGTTTTCTACATCTTCCCCTCATTCTTTTAAATAAATACAATTTAGTATCTTTGGCTACAAGCAGAATGCTCAGTACAGGAAAAGTTTGTTTGCAAACTAGCAATATCAGGGATAAGGGCCGTGCAATAGACACCTGACCAAAATCAGTCTGTATTTGAAACAAGCATCTTAAACCACTTCTCGTGGGCTAATCAACTAAACTGCTTTCATCCTCTGGAGCTAGGCCAGTAGTAGTCTTTCTAAGTTAAGACTGCCGGGGATAGGGTGAACAGATAGAAAGTGTGAAAAATCGGGACGGGGAATAGGCACCTGTATAAGAGAGAGCCCCAAATATCAGGACTGTCCCTATGAAATCGGGACATCTGGTCTCACTCGCTGGGGAAGAAGAGACCCCCAATGGTAAAGTGACCCTTTATCCAAGATCAAGCAAGCAGTTGGGGTTGGGAATAGAACCGAGGGGTCCCAATTCCTATTTCATGCCATTTACCACAGCTCCTTCCAGATCTGGGATTTGAGCCCAAGCATCCTGACTCCCGGGCTCATACTCTTACTACTAGGCCACACGCGGGGCCTGTGCTTTAGAAGCGGAGGGATCTGCTGTCTACGCCCACTACTGGCGTAAAGGGCTAAGTAGGCATGGAATGCAGCGTGGCCCCAAGTCGTGAACAGCCAAGGGACTAATCCATGCACGTGAGGGTCTGTGATGGCAGGTCCCTTTGAAGGATTGGGCCATGAAGTTCTGGGCAGCTTCCAATAGGATGTCGTGAGGATTAGTCGGTCGTGTAGCGCTCTGTAGTTCTAAAGTGGAACAAAGCACTATCGGCATTGCCGTTAACGAGTCTGTCTGAGAGCGCGGAACGGCAGCCTTGTTGAAAGGTTCCCCTGCCGAGGAGTCACTAACTTCACACTCCACCGTGAGGGGCTTTCCAGAGCCGGCAGCCTCGAGCAGGAAGTCGGCGCTAAGTGGGGGAACATCTGGATAGACGGGAAATGCTCCCTCCTTGTCTCGCAGACGCCTCAATATTGCTTTGCTCAACCAAAAATAAATTGGAAAAGAAGATTGGACATTGCATCAATTTGGAGCAAGTTTATAAATTCTGCAGCTAAGCAATCCCAATAGAAAATGATAGATCGCCCGCGAGCGCGCAGTCCCTGCGGTGATGTATAGCCGCATTAGCTGAAATGCCGTATTACATGATTCTGCTTTATTACCAGTGTTGGTGGCAGACAGAAAAACAGATTACACTTGAGATCAAATCGATAGGAACTTTATTTACTGGCCTTTTAAAAACATATTTCTGCACTTTATAAAAACATACGGTAGATGCTATTGATAGAACTTGTCTGCTTGTTAAAAAGCAATTTACCCACAGCGATTGTTTTTAAGCTGCAATTTACAACATTACCTTTTACCTACTCTTCCAGACTTTGGTTTTCATCGTTGCATTTGACGACTTCCTTAGAGGTTTCTTTGGGCTGTAACGCTGTTCCCTTCGGGAGGGTGGACTGTGCTGTATCGCTGGGCTTTGTTCTTGCTCCCGCTTCGTTACTTCTGTATTTAGCTGGAGGGTGCTGCACACTTGTGGAGAATGTTGGGCCCCATGCAGACATTGTGTGCGTGTAGGATTAACATGAATTTGGCAGTCAGTAGCCAATATAGCAACCGCAAGGTGGACCTCAGCTCAGTTACTGCAAATTGGCTGTACTTAATTCCAGTATCAAATGGGGTGAATTCAATCTCGTAAATTGATGGCCAAGTACCTGCCAGACTAAGGATATCTTTGGACTTCTTAACTAGGGAAGTGTTCCAATTAACTTTGGACTTGGCTTACCTAGGGGAGGTGGTAGAATCACCTTCCTTAGAGGTTTTTACGGTCAGGCTTGACAAAGCCCTGGCTGGGATGATTTAGTTGGGGACTGGCCCTGCTTTGAGCAGGGGGTTGGACTAAGTACCTCCTGAGGTCCCTTCCAACCCTGATATTCTATTAACTTTGTATCTCCTAAAGAGTTGGCTAGAGCCTCCTCTCTGAGCGCCAAGGCTGTATCCCGCTGCTGTGTTCTCGGTTGGTATCTCTGCCCCTGCCCCTGTTGTTAGTTGGGGAATGCAGGCCAGGAAGAAAGTTTTGTTTTAATAGTGGCTTCCATTCTTTAGACTCGGGGCTTTATTTTTCCATGGCAGAACGGACAGGTGCTGCTTGTGAAGCTGAAGTGCCGTATCACCGTTCAATGGGCCAAAGGACTGCTGGGCATATTAACCTTGTGAGAGGACTCGCGTTCTGCCTGGAACGCGCCAAGTACTACAGATGGGAACCCCGATAGCTGGAACGTCTGAGGCTGGAGCATGTTGAGGTCAGAAAACGTTAGCTCAGGTGCCTTGGCTCACCCGCTGTAAGGCAAAGCAGGATTACAACCCTTCAAAGGAGCGTGGATTTGTTTTTAAGTAGCCTGCCTGAGGAGTGGACTGGCTTAGTGGTTAGAGAGGAGCAGCTGAGTCGGGGCTCTTGGGTTGTAATCCTGCCTGTCGCCGTCTTGTGGCGTGACCCTGGGCAAGACACTTACCCGGCTGTACCCAGAGTAGAATGCTTAGCAACCGCAGGGTGTGGAGGATTCTGAGTTCCTGAGTCGGATGTAAGATGCCGCACAAGGGCAAAGTGTGAGCGACTGCAATACACAGCATATAGACGGCTTGCCCCGTTAGTCTGGTTGGGTTTTTTAGGTGTCTTTTTCATGAGGCTGGTAGACTTGTTTGCAGTAAGGCCGCTCACCCTCCGGCTGTAATCCTGCTCTGTCAAGTGGCTTCTGCAATATCTCCTGGTCCTGGTGACTAAACCACAATCTGATGCGCTTGTGAGCCCCAGCAGGGCCCGATCCAGCCCCGCCACTGAGTGTGCTTCGTCCTCCTAAGCAACCAAGAGCCAGGTGGATCCTGCCGCTTGATTCGCCGTTCCTTTGTGACCGGGTGGATGTTAGAATTGCAGCTCGTTGGTTGGTGTGCCTGACGCAACAGCCCCCACAGGTGCAATTTACTGTGTTCATTATAAATCCATCTGAGAGTGACTCTCTCTCTTGATCCCAAGGTTTGTGTCCACTCTGGGCATCTCCACCCTGAACTGTCAGAGCTGATCTCCGATATTCTGCCAAGTAACCTTTATAGCATCCCACCCTATGTAGAGACTTATTTCTATCCCATGGGGAAACTGCCGTTCTGTCTTAACCCAGCAGCTCAGCCTGTAATCCCTCAGGACCATTGCTCTTCCAGAAGTCTGCTACCCCGAGGACAACATGCAGTGTGACCTGTGCCCCCATTAGCTTCCCATGATCATACGAACAGGACTCCATTTTCAGTGCAGGGAGCATTAGTTTAGACAGAACTCTGGCGCTCTTCTGGCTGTGCAATTTAATCCTACACAATGGCTTTAAAATCTCAGGCAATTGATGAGCGTCCGCACTGCTGGGAAAAGCAGTTGTAGGAGACTTCCCTAAAATGTCTATTGCAGACAAAGCTCTAGGGTTCAGGGGAGCTTTTAAGATCTGATCAGAAGGGGTGCGTAATATGGTGGGTGGCACTCTGAATTTGGCCTTGGCATCTTGTCTACCAGGTACCCTGTCTTGGGACCTTTCCTATTTTGAAGGGTCTTTAATTCACGGGTACAATCATACAATTAAAAACGGCCACAGAGGCCATACGGGAACAGAAATTAATCTGCCTTTTTAATGAAAGGAGGCAAGAGTGTACTTCATTTCATAATGGAGACAAGCTCTCTTTGTGTCATCTAGTGAACTCGAGTTGGTCCAAGGAGGGGATTTGGGTTGTGTTCAGGTTAAATTCAACACTCTTTTTTTTTTAAAAAAAAAGAAACATTCCTGACCCTCTCTGCATCTTCATCTCATGGGACTTGCCAGGCCAAGGACCGATGCACGAGCATTTCAAGGGATGATGGACTAAAATGACTCTGTCGGCCCAAGCACCTAGTGCGGGACCCTGTACTGCCCTACAGGAAATGGTATTTGGATTCCCTAGCTCTGGTCTCTCATTTGCCAGACTGGCAGGGGTTGGGCTTTAAAAATGGGCAAAATCGCCCTACGGCAAGTCCTCACTCCACCATGGTGTTGTGTGGGGTTGCCAAGGTTGCTGTGTTCTGGCAGAGTACCGATTTCAGAGCGCGTCCTATCCCCTGCACGGCCCTGCAGTACGGTCTGGTGGCTAGAACCAGACCCTAGGGGACTTCTAATCTAGCCATCCCACACTTCTCAGTGGGTGGGGCGGCTGACGTTCACACCAAGGATGACCAGATGTCCTGGTTTTATAAGGACAGGCCCAAATTTTTGGGTCTTTTTCTTATATAGACTCCTATTCCCTCCCCACCCCCTTCCTGAACCTAGTCACGCCTGTGCCCCACTGAAGTTCCTATATTGAGGACTGAAGAGGGAGGCGAGCAGCACGTGGACTTTGTGCTGGCTTTCTGTGTCGCGCTGTCTGTGTTTAGTGGAGCTGGGGATAGGAGACCGCAACAGTGACAACTTGGGGGCCCAATTCTCAACAGATCTTTGTGCACTAGGCCCGGAAATCTGCTCCCACTCTGGCCCCAGCTGTGGGGCGGAGCCCCCGAAGAGGAAACTCTTCTGAGCCCTCTTCAGTATCTGGCCTCAACCACTCTGCGCCTCGCTTTCCCCACATCCGAAATGGAGATAAACACAGGCCTGCTTCGGGGGAGGGGAGCAGGGGGAGGACTGGGGCTTAATTAGCCACTTGTGAAGCGCCCCTGGGATCCTTGATGAAAGGCACTAGAGAAGTGTAAAGTATTGCACCACGTGATCTTGTTCTGCAGCATGGGAACAGTGGGGCTGCTGGTAGGGATAAGAGTCTCCTGCCATGAGCCGTCTTGGCAGAAATGTCACTTTGCATCTGTTGGATTCCCTCCCTGTTTGCCGGACGCTTAACCGTCCTGGACAAATGGAGCGTTTCCCGTCCTTCCGCCTGCAGGCGGGAGTCCTATTAGGTCACCTCGTCCATTTCGCCGCTGCCTGGGGTGCGCACGCGCCTTTAGGACAGCTGTTTGTGCCGCTTTGAAGCAGCGGCTGATTTTACTTTGATCCCTGTAAACACTATACAGTAATCAGAGTTTAAACCGCCTCGGATGAAATAATTGCTTAACAATCATATAAGACAAAATGATTCAACAAATGACAATTAGGACTTGTGATCTACAGAACAGATGCATTCAGTGTACCATATTATAATGTGCTAATCCGAGATTGACAGCACAATAATAGGAGAGAACAACCACTCTGCCTATAATTCTAAATGAAATGTGAGGCTGTCCACAGAACTCAAATCCTAACAGGCTGTAAAATTAGAGGTAAGGCAGCACCAGGTTCAAAAAGGCTCATTAGCAGGTTGGCTGTCATAAAATTATGGGGAGGCTGCCCGGGTTTCAATGAGTAAATGCACAAACGCTCTGTGTGGTGTGTTTGTGTGTATAGACGTGTGCGTCTTCTAACGCTAAATGCTGAAAAGAAAAGCGAGGAACACACATCTCTCCAGTGGTCTCAAACAAGTCTTAGCAGCAGCCTCTGTGATCCAACAACCCGGTCCGGCTGGAGCAGAGCATTGCCAATCTGATGCTGCTGGGTGGAAGCTCCCGCAGCCTGGTGTCAAGAAATTCAAGGCATCAGCTCATGTTACTGTACAGGACTAGATACGGTAACAAGACAACGGTGTCGGGCACCAAATGAAATGAACACTGATATGAACACACGAGTGTAATTGGCATTCCCCATGGGAGTTGGGCTGTTCCCAAGCCCTAAATGGTACTGATGGGTGACAGGGGCACCCCACAGCTCTGTCTCTGGCAATTAAAGAAGCTGTCTTCTGCTTGCTTTTCTCATCGGATCAATCAGGAGATGGGGGGACATTTGCAAAAGTGGAGGCTGTCACTCTCTGTCTGGGGCCCTGTCCAAGTGGTCACTTTGGGGAGGAGTCGCAAGTTTTTGCAGCAGTGAGGCGGGCAGGCAGATCGCCACGGTGATTGGCCTTGCAGTGCATTGTGGGCCAGTGTCTCGTCACGTGGCGTCGGTCCTGCCATGTTGAATCCACGACTGCGAACTTCTGGCACCAGCTGCACCAGTAGGGTGCCCAGATGTCCTGATTTTATAGGGATAGTCCTGATTTTTGGGGTCTTTTTCTTATATCGGTTCCTATTATCCCTCCTCCCCCCGTCCTGATTTTTCACACTTGCTGTCTGGTCACCCTACGCACCAGCCACACGCCGCGTCCAGGCAAGAATGGAAGAGGACGTGCTGCTTCAAAACCATAGGCCCCTGCCACTGGAGCTAATAAAGCCCTTTTTTGAGCTGTGTAGCTGGTTGGCTTGTATGCTCTGTAAGCTGCGGCCCCTTGAGGGCAACAAAAATGCTGAGAAGAGGGTGGGTATCAAGTCTCTGAGCAGGCCTGTCACCCCATCTGGCAGAGGGCCGTGCTGCGTACATACTGGCTACATTACCGTACAACCACTTACAGCTTCACATTTAAGGGTCTGATAAGTCCCTCAGTCCTCTCTCACCACTGCAAGCTTCCGTCACGACTCTGCCATGCTAAGAAGTGTGAGATTAACATTCAGGGCCTTGCACATGCTCTAGTAGTCTAGTATTCTAAGCTAAACATGATGCTACGGTGTACAGTGGAGAAGCACCCACTTACATCAGGTCTGAATTTGGCCCAGAAACCATGAACGTAGTAAGGGCAGTGGGAGAACCAGCAGTGTGATGATTAGGGCTGCCAAGCAATTAAAAAAATTAATCGTGATTAAACAAGAATAGAATGCCATTTTATTTAAATATTTTTGGATGTTTTCTACATTTTCAAATATATTTGATTTCAATTACAACACAGAATACAAAGAGTACAGTGCTCACTTTAGATTTAGTTTTGATTACAAGTATTTGCGCTGTAGAAAAACAAAAGATAGTATTTTTCAATTCACCTAATACAATAGTGCAGTGCAATCTTTTTATCATGAAAGCTGAACTTGCAAATGTAGAATTATGTACAAAAATAACGGCATTCAACAATAAAACAGTAACATTTTAGAGCCTACAAGTCCACTCAGTTCTACTTGTTGTTCAGCCAATTGCTCAGAAAGACAAGTTTGTTTACATTTGCAGGAGATAATGCTCCCCGCTTCTTGTTTACAATGTCATCTGAAAGTGAGAACAGGCATTCACATGGCACTATTGTAGCCGGCGTCGCAAGATATTTACTTGCCAGATGCACTAAAGATTGACCTGCTTCAACCACCCTTCCAGAGCACATGTGTCCATGCTGATGACGGGTTCTGCTCAATAACAATCCAAAGCAGTGGGGCCCAACGCATGTTCATTTTCATCATCTGAGTCAATTGCCACCAGCAGAAGGTTGATTTTCTTTTTCGGTGGTTCGTGTTTTGCAGTTTCCGCATCAGAGTGTTTTCTTTTAAGATGTCTGAAACCATGCTCCACACCTCGTCCCTCTCAGATTTCGGAAGGCGCTTCAGATTTTTAAACCTTGGGTCGAGTGCTGTAGCTATCTTTAGAAATCTCACACTGGTACCTTCTTTGCGTCTTGTCAAACCTGCAGTGAAAGTATTCTTAAAATGAATAACATGTGCTTGGGTCATCATCCGAGACTGCTACAACGTAACATATGGCGGAAAGTGGGTAAAACAGAACAGGGGACATAAAATTCTCCCCCAAGTAGTTCAGTCATGAATTTAATTAATGCATTTTTTTTAACGAGTGTCATCAGCATGGAACCATGTCCTCTGGCATGGTGGCTGAAGCATGAAGGGGCATATGACTATTTAGCATATCTGTCACGTAATTACCTTGCAATGTCAGCTACAAAAGTGCCATGCAAATGCTTGTTCTCACTTTCTGGTGACATTTATAAATAAGAAGTGGGCAGCATTATCCCCTGCAACTGTAAACAAACTTGTCTTAGTCCTGCTTCTTGTTCAGCCAGGCGCTGAGCGGACTTGTAGGTTCTGAAGTTTTACATTGTTTTGTTTTTGAGTGCAGTTATGTAACAAAAAATCGACATTTGTATGTTGCACTTTCATAATAATGAGATTGCACTACAGTATGTGTATGAAGACAATTGGAAAATATTTTATTTTTATAGTGCAAATATTTGTAATAAAAAATAATATACACTTTGCTTTCAGTTACAACCCAGAATACTATATGAAAATGTAGAAAAATATCCAGGATATTTCATAAATTCTGTTGTTTAACAGTGTGATTAAAACTGCAATTAATCACGATGAAGTTTTTAATCAGGTGAGTTAACTGCAATTAATCGACAGCCCTAGTGATAATTGAAGTAGAGGTGAAAAAATAAATCTCCCACCAGCTACCATGGGGTATCCTCCTCTACATCTATCACCTCTGCTCTGAGGATCTCCCAGCAATATATAAATAACTAAACCTTACACCATCCCTGGGAGGGAAGTATTATTACCCCTGCTTTTATAAGTGGGGGAAACTGAGGCACAGAGGTCTGAAAAGACTTACCTTAGACAACAGAGGGACTTGTGAAAGCCATGAACTCAGGAATCCTGAGGTCTAGTTCACTGCTCTATTAGTAGCAAGTACTTCCGGGCATAGCTGGGAATAAACCCCAGGAATCCAGACTCTTTGCTCTAGTATTTCTCTAAACATGGTAGTGCTCCATATTTTCCTATGTTGGACACTATGGACAATCATAGAAAAGATACGATCTTGACCCCTGTGGATGTCTTATCTCTAAAACCCTGCCAGGCCACCCTCGCTCTCTCATAGCTGGGTATAGAACCCAGGAGTTCTGACTGTCTCCTTATCTAACCATTGGATATTACTTCTGCTCTGATTATACCCCACAGGGTGAGGGAGTGTCCTAAAGCACCTCTTAATTTGCTGCTGTGAATCAGGCTTTCTTTAATTAGCTAGTCGCAGTTTGAACAGGCTTCCACCAAGTGCTGGGACTTTGCTCTAAGTCTGGAAGATCAAAAGCGATAATATTTTCAGCTCTCGTGACAAAACAGTCTTCATCTCAGCTCCTGCTTTACACACACACCATGTGCTTATTACTCTAACATATAATTTTATTTTATTTTATTATCAAATAAACATGCCAGAAAATATTCTCTTCTGTGGGGGAGGATGGAAAGGTTCGGTAATTAAAACTTCTATCCATCAACGTTTAACTCCGAGATAATTGTGTTGCTTCTGTAGATGTATATTGGATGCTGAATCATGCAGTTTTGTTATAAAGTCTCTGTCCAGGTGCACACAATGCCATATATCCTCCGGAACAGTGATGGGCGTGTCCTAAATGATGTGGGACAGAGTACTGGGCTGGGAGTCAGGAGAGCTGGGTTTCATGCCTGGCTCTGCTGTGGACTTGCTGTGTGACTTTGAGCAAATCAGTGGTTGGTTTTTTTGGCCGTGCCTCAGTTTCCCCACAGTGTGCTGAAGATCAGGAGCCTGGGCTTTGCAAAGCACCTTGGGAGCGATCGTGTAAAAGCTCTAAGAGCTAAGCAGAACCATCTCTGGACAGGGACCCACATTTTGAAAAGTGATTTTTTTACGTCTCTAAGTTTAGGCGCACACAACCGTATTTGGCACCTTTTCAACAAGTGGCTGGCGGCTCCACCGGCCCTCGCCCCGCCATCTCCAGGTCTTGAGTTCCCAATGGCTTCAGTGAGAGCTGTGAGTTCTCGCGCTTCTGAGATCCTGGGCTAAGTATTACTACAAAGGGCCATGGGCACCCAAGTACAAAGCATAGCTCCTCCAAACCCTTGCTCAGCTGCCACTTAACTCTACCTGGTGCTTAGGGCACTCACCTGGGAGGCTGGAGACTTGGTTCAAGTGCCTGCTGTATCCAGCGGGGATTTGAGTTGGGGTTTCCCACATCCTGGGTGAGCGTCCTGATCACTGGGCTAATGGGTACAAAGGGGTACACATCACCTCCCCCTCCGCCGTCCCTGAGAAAGGGCTGGGCTGACCTGAGATAGCTGCCTAACCCCAGGAGGAGAATGGGGCTTAGGCCGCCCCCTTTCCTTGGCTTTTCCTACTGCCTAGCTTAGGTGACTCCCCGCTGAGCGTGCTGGCGTCTATGACCCTTCTCGGGTACCCAGCTCTCCCCATGCAGGGTAGAGGGAGCCTGGGCCTCGAACTCGGGGCCGGGCAGCAGAGCACCTTCGTGATAGGCCTAGCAATGCTGAGCTTTAACCCCTTTGCATCGAGCCCCAGGGCTCATCTTTCTATCTCCTGCATGTAGGATTCAACCCTCCCTCCAGGGGGTGCTCCGTCCTCTTGCGGCCAGCCTGGAGCCAGGGGCCAAAGCTGACCGTTCTTTCCTTCTGACTTCAGGGTGGGGTGGGGGGTGGACCCGTCTCGTCTCTCAGTGGAAGACCGACCAGTCCCTAAATTGAGGAATCCCAGGAGCTTTGCAAAGTGATGCATGGCGTTGGGTGTTGCAGCTTGGTCCCGACCCCACAAGGGACCTGATTCTGACAGTGCTGAGCACCCGCCCTCCGAACACCAGGCTCTTTGGAGTGTCTCGGGTTAAAACTCCTCCCTCTGGGGTGCACCATATCCGTGGGCCACAGAGTGCAGCAGACTGGCTGTAAGAAACACAGGAGCATGGCTGCAGCTCATTTTGGGTTGCCTAATTTTCCCTCTGAGCTGGCACTACAGGGGCAGAGTCTAATGGTACCTTTCTCCTCCCGGTGTCCAGGATGGGGGCTTTGTGAACCAGCCCGGAAGTCAGGGTGATGGGTTCTAATGCCAGCTCTGCCACCTACTCCTCCTGTGGCCTTGGGCAAGTCACTTCCTCTTCTCGTGCCTCCGCTTCTCCACCTGTGTAAGCAAGGCAATGTCCGCGGCTCACTGATGGAAAGTGCTTTGAGATCGAGGGGGGGGAAATGCTCTTCTTTGCGGCTAACGCGACGTGAAGGCAAGGGTGGAAAGCAGCTTGGAGAATAGGAAACTCTCTCTCCCCCACACACCCACCCGTCACTCATTGTTATCCCCAGCCTCCGCCTCTGAGAGCCTTCTGAGCTGTCCCAATCACGTGCTTCTTCTCTGCCCTCTCTTTCCAGCCAAACTCAAAGCCTGCCCTGCGGGGGAGGGGTTGCTCTTGTGGCATGTTTTCTTCTCTTCTTCCCTCCTTTCTGTGGGGTCCCCCCGTAGGGTTCCCAGCAGGAGCATTCAGAGCAACAGCCTGAAGTTCTGAGTGCTGGAAAGGAGAGGCCGGGAGCCGGCAGACCAACTGGAACATGGTGCAAGAGAGATTCCCCTGGTGTTG
Organism: Sternotherus odoratus; assembly: GCA_032164245.1. Taxonomy (NCBI): domain Eukaryota; kingdom Metazoa; phylum Chordata; order Testudines; family Kinosternidae; genus Sternotherus; species Sternotherus odoratus. The sequence goes on from JAVMKO010000020.1 coordinate 10,225,573, forward strand.
GGGGAAGCCCCCCTTTCCTCCCTGTGATGTCACTGTTGTGAGGTAGCACTACTGGTGTGCGAGGCCCTGTACCAAATCGCTGTATTTCTAGGACACCTATCCCAGTGGTACCTGAGCACTCCCGGCATCCCAGAGCATTGTATGGGCTCCGAGCAGGGCCACGGCTCTGGGGCTGGATGCACCCACCTTCGCTGCTAAGTGAATGGCTAATCAGAGATTAGAGCGACCTTTGAATATGTTTCAATGTGGAGCAGGGGATGTGGCACCGGGTGCTGGGGAACCCTTCAGTTGGCTGCGGTCTTTTGCTCTGTTGCCTCGGCTGAGGCCCACCCGCCAAGGCAGCCTTCAATTCCGCCCGGTGGTCCCGGGGGCTCTGTTCTCCCAGAGGGAGCCAAACAGACCAGCCTCGGGTGTGTGTGAGCACAGGAAGGGGAGATGGCAGAGCTGCCAGGTAAGGGAGCAGAGGAGCAATCCCGGAATGCCGGCTGCTGTGCTGTGCTTCCCTCGGCCAAGCCTCTTCGCCAGCCCTCCCTCCTCCTCCCCGTGTGGCTGTATGGGAACCTTTTAAGGGAACGCGGAACTCCTCTAAATTAGGGGGGATCTTCCTTGTGCTTCCGAGCAAGCTGCAGGAATCCTGGGCTTCCTTGCTTCTCGCCGCCAGCCAGTCTGTCAGGGATTTTTGTTGTTTCTTCCTGGGGGTGGGGAGGATCTCGATTATACAAGGCTGGGGTGGGAGACTATTTCAGAGCGCTCTTCCCTGCCTACAAATTGCAGCTTCGAATGTGACAAGTTACAAAACACTTGAGTCATTTCTCTCTCTTCCCCCCACACGGAGCGAGGCTGTGAGGTTTTGGTTTGGGGTTGGGTGTTTTTTTCCCCCCCCTCTCTCTCCCCCTCTGACTCTCTGCAGCCCACGCTCGGGGTATCTCTGAAGCAGTGTTTATGTAAGCTGCTCATGTTCTGCTGAGCCGCAGCGAGAGGCTGTTGTCAATTCTGAGGAAAGCCCACGTCTACCCACATAGGATCTCCCAGGCAGGGTTGTGTAACTCGAGCAAGCGAGCATTACTTGTTCCAGTGCAGTGGGGGTTTAGGTTGGTATAAAGCACCAATCGCAGACCGAAAGAACCCACTCCCATCCGCTGTTTAGTGTGTGTGTTTAAAGGACACTCCTGAGGTCGTATTCTTCTGTGTAGGTGCACGGGAACCGCAAAAGCCCTGATTACTAAGCTAGAAATCGGCTCGGAGCTGTTCCAGTTTCTTAAGATGAGGCATTTGTGTGTTCACTGCACCTAAAGATAGCAGGCCAGGCTCTGCGCTCTGTTACACTGTTGTCTTTGCATGAGTCATGATCAGCTGAGTCGGGCCCAATGAATATAGGCCAGCAATGGCTAGAAACGCAGCATCCTCATAAGCTATATTTCATCAAACAGGATCCCAAAGTGCAGAGATCACTGGAGTGGAACATGGCAGCCCTTCTGTTCCGGCAAAGCTACTCTCTAGTGTGTAGGAAGAGAAGTGGGATGTGACTTCTCCACCTGAAACTACAGAGCGGGGAGTTTTAGATCAGCAAGACTGAATTCCTCAAGTAGGGATTTGGTCAGGACACGTAGGTAAACACCAGTATGTTCTAAAGGTGCTTGAATGGCCAGCTGGCTAGGGCTTTGGTCGTCGATCTCTTGCGGTGTCACAGTGCCATGCGGGGGAATTAGTCCGACACTGACTCCGGGCAGTGTTTCATCTTCTGAGCTGACCGACACCGGTTCCTGCAGTACGAAGAGGCTTCTCAGTGGTTTCTGAAATCCCACCTGGTACTGAGCAGGTCTGCCCATATTTGATCTGGCCCAAAGTGGTATGGCTGGAGGCTTTGTGTGTATAAAAAACCCCATACGTAGAGCAGCAAACTGTTAACTGGGAGTGACTTACCCTCTGAGGCGAGGCAGTGTGAAGCCAGCATGTTACATCTCCGGGTAGGAGCCTGGGAACGTGCTCTAGAATACGCTCGCCGTGTCCTTCAGAGCTCTCGCAGGGTAAGCAGAGCTGAGTTTGGTCACTGCTAGGATGAGCGCTTGAGAGACCTCCAAGGAACGCAGAGGGCACTGCAGCGAATGTTTGTGATCATACCCCGAGAGTCCCCATTGGCCCAGTGCACTAGTACGGCATGGGGGGCAGTGTGCAATTGAAGCTGTCACCTTTTGGACAAGAGAGGAAATTGAAATCCTGCCCGGTTGATGTCATCCAAGATCCCACGGACTATCCCCAACAGGCAGCGTGTGAGTGCTGGCCAGATTCCACCCCGGCTCATGGCAGTCTGCTTGCCTAAAGCACCCCCTTTACCTTCACCGCGATGCACATTCTGCCCCCTCCCTTCCCTGATCTCTCAGGTGGCGTTGCTGGGAGCTGTTCAAGAGACTCTCCGCCTGGGGGGTGGTAGCATTTAAATGACTTGTCCGGCTAAAATTTGTGAATCCCCTCGGGACAGATGCTGAGCTCATGGCAAAGGACACCTTGCTCCACAGGTGGTTCCATTGGAGTGAGCTGGTGTGTAACGTGAGTAGCCCTGTGTGCCTTTTGGGGCGAGACACACCCTGCTAATGGATGAGAGTGGTGGTTATTTATTCTGCCCTATAGCTCTTGCTGAGACTGGCAGCACCTTTCCACACTTCACCCTCCACGTGACACGTGACTCTCTTGACATATTCAGTGCTGTAATGTGCAAGGCATGGGGGGGCGCATTCGATTGAAGATTGATTTGGGCGTGGGGGGGACAGCATGATGCCTTTCTCAAAAGGGGGGTCCAATTCCTCCTTCCCTCTGTGCAAATGACATTACTTTAAAGTAATCACCTACCCAGGGGATGACAAAAGAGCCCATCTCAGCTGTCACTGTTCGCAGGTTTGTATGGACGGCCTCAGTACCCACATTTTTGTGCATGTAAAAGTCGCTACAAAGAGGCACAGAATACTCACTAGAGGGGGAGGGGGGAGATTCCACATTATCATTTCAATGGTTCTTTACATAAATACTGAAGCACAAGAAAGCTGGTGGTTTGTGTTGCTCCCCGCCTCTGAGAAACACTATCTCAGTTATCAGGTTTTCGTTCTTCGCAGCACTACATTTTTATACATATTTATTCATGCAGAACAGAAGCGCAGAGTTATTCACCCTGCCATGGGAGCTGATGGAAACACTCTTCTACATAAGAATGCACCTTCATTTACATCCTCGCTACTTTTCAACAATTGAACTGTATGCAACTAGGTTATTTTTATTCCTTCTGTTTTTTTAAGGGGAGGGGATCCTAATTTTTGCATGTCATTCGTATTAAAATTTTCCTCCTGAATTTTCATAAGCCATGCAAATGCACCAAGTTGTTGAGCCTCGGAAAAGGGGAGGGGCGGGTGCTGCGGGGTGGGAAGGAAGGCATGTTTTCGGGACGCAGAGTAAGTTTATAACTATTTCTCTCCCACTGGTGCCGTTAACAGCACTGCAAACCATTCGTCTTCTGATTTAATGTCATGCTCCCTGCATGGAGACTGGGTTTTATACTCCTGGATATTGCTTTTGTTGGCACCGTATCAAAGATGATTCCCTGTTTTCTAATCAAATCCACTTTCACAGTAATTGACATAATAATTTTCCATTCCTTCTGTTTTGGTTTTAGGCTTGTCCTCATTCAGACTCCCTGCTTCCCTCCTGACCTTTCTTTATGTTTCTTCCTAACTGAAGTTTCCAGAGCTGCCTGGTGTTATGAGCTTGGGCGTCTCTAGATGCTCGGGGGTTGCTCAGCTGGCCAGCAAACACAGTAGATTCCCTAGCTGGTCACTGGCAGACATTTAGATCTGTTTAATCCAATCTACAGATGTTCCCTCTTCTCTGGCTCCATAACACTTTCCCCTGTAAAGGCAGAATCTGGTATTCCTGCTGGCGATTCCCACTAGATACTAGGCTGTTCTTGTGATGTGTTGAAGGATAGAGCCCGCTGCACCATCTATATTAATCTCCGCATGGAAACAGTGGAAGCCTGTGACGCAGGTGAACAAAAGTACCGGAGAATATTATTTGTATCACAATTGCTTTTGCATTGTGGTGGGTGCTCTACAAACATCCATTAAGAGCAAGCCTTTGCCCAAAGCAGCTTACAGAGTCTAAATCACCAAGGCTGACAAAGGGCGGGAGGAAGGCAATGTTAAGAGTGAGTGTGTGTGGACTGTTTTACACGTGGGAAACTGAGGCATAGAGGGACACTCAAGGTCACACCCACAAGCTGGGAATTGAACTGCCATCTCCTGAGTCTTGCTTTAACTCTAGGACCGTGCGATATCCTCCACTTGGGCCTTTTGCAGCAGAGACTATAACAGACCTTTACAAATGCTCAGTCATTCAGGTGCAGTGAGGACGTCTGGATCTCTATCTTGCAGCTGTGTACGGTGAGGCCTAGAGAGTGGTTTGGTTTGGTTTTCCAACAAGGTGTCATGGCGAGTCAGTAGCAGAGTCCGGGAGTCCGGACTCCTAGTTCCATGACAAAACCATCTTTCCCTGCAGTAGGCAATACATTGCAGGGAGGAGCTCATGGAACAGATCTAGTGGATCTCCAGTTTCTGCGATTCTGTATTCAGAACCTTTTGCCCCTTTTCTCGGGGGCAATGGCTCTTTGCTCAGTTCTTCTGCAACGCTCTCCCAATGCCTGCTCCAGGCCAGGACTGAATGGGTTAATGTTCTGCACACAGTTTCTCCCCTTTCGCCTTTCTCTTAACTAGCCAGGGGGTGCAGGGTCAGAGCCTGATCAGAAATTGATCCACTCGTTAATTCCTTGTTCCGATCAAAGCGGCCACGGAGCTGTTATAGATTCTAATTCTGGGGTTAAAGGTGGAAAGCCTGCTCCACTAGCAAGGTGGAAGGAGGGAACTGACTCATTAATGCCTGTTTGGGAGTTGGGATTGGGCGGGGGGAGGAGAGACGTAATCTGCTCTTAACAGGGCTGCAAGCACCTGAAGCATCAGCGGGTTTGGGATTTCCGAGCATCAGCCCTACTTGCTGCGCGTCCGTCCAGCCCCCAAGCAGGGCCGGTGTAACCACTAGGTAAACTAGGCGGCCGCCTAGGGTGCCAAGATTTGGAGGTGCCAAAAAGCAGTGCCCCAAATTTTTTTTACCCTACTGCCGGAAAACGAATGAATAAAGAAAAGAGAAACCGCGTGGAACGTGCCTTGTAACTTGTCGTTCTCTCGTACATTACAGCTCTGTGTTGCGGGCACAAGCGTCTTGCTTCATTACTGTGCAAAGCGGCAATGACGTCATTTTTGTCACCGCACACAGCCGGTACTCATTCTGACAGGCTGTTTCGAATGCTAAGTTTACCAGGTTTCGGAGGTTGTCGACTGAGGCGAACTATTCGTGTTGCGTTGTTTCAGATCTAAGACTCCGGCTGCATCATTTCGCTAATACTTTGTGTCAATTGTGTGTGTGAAGTAGTTGAGGGTATGTGTTTATGTGCAAATATACGTGTGTAGGTTGTTGAAACTTGTCATACTGATATTGTCAGTTGTATGGCGGAGTATCCGCCATTCGAATTTTATACATTTTATTAATAGCGATAATTGGATATTCTAAAGGTAGAATACAATGTAGTAGATTTTGATATGAAAGAAGGAGGGACGTATACCTGACTAAAAAGGGTGTATTTTTGAAAGTTTATAATAAGCGATGCTCCGGTGTGGGGGGGAAGGGAGCGCAAGGTGGATGTTTCGCCTAGGGCGCAAAATATCCTTGCACTGGCCCTTCCCCCAAGCAGGATCCAGGTCCTTAGCTCGCTGTTGCAGAGGGGCTGAGGTTTGCCTGCCTTTGCCTGCACCCCGTCGGCCCTCTCATGCTCTGTAGGTCAGGGGCACACAAGCGCTAGGAGGGACGTGCAAGATTGGACGCCTCCCTGAGCCCGGGCCTGTCTTCACTTCCTTGGCTGCCCTGTACCGAAGGCACTGGAGAGCCGGGAGCTAGCAGCAGTCTCCTGACAAGCGCCTCACTCTGACTCTGTCTCCAGCGGTCAGAGGCTTTCCCACGTTTATTAGAATCCCGCAGACGGAGCCTTTTTCTCCCCAGCGCCACCAACCGAGCCCACGTCGGACAGGAATTCCCTCATTAAACAAATATTTGGCGAGTGGGAGGAGAAGCAGCAGCACTGCCGAGCAATGTGCGTTGCTGGCAGCTACCAGCCGGAGGGCCTGCATCCCCGCCACACGCTCCTTTCTCAGGAAAAGAGCAGCCCCCAGCAGAGGGCCGTTAACCGGAGGGAGAAGGAGAGAACCTGTTGCTGCCACTTCGCAGTGGCAGTCACTGGCTGCTATCAGAAATGCAGCAGGGTCGAGGGAACAATTAGCAAATTTGCTGGGAGCTTCATGTTCTCTCTCCCGCTGAACATTTGCCAGAACCCCAGGCCTCTTGGGAATATCCCTGGCTCCTCTGCGCTGACAGAGGGCTCTAAAGAAACGGGGTCATGCGGCAGTTTGATCCCAGAGACTGAGGGAGCAGAGAGTTCTCAATAAAACCACGCAAGTCCTGCCCCCTCCCCTTCAGGCCCAAAACATCACTCGAGCCGAAGCTCCTTCGGGTCTCTGAAATGTTCCGATACCTTTTCTCTTTGTTTCTCACACCTTCCTTTGTATTCCCCAGAGAGCAGATTTGGAAGCACTGGCGTGGCTTGCACACCTGTTCTCAGGAGAGCGGCAGGCCCGGGTTTGCAGATGCCAGTAGCTGGGATAAGGTTCAGAGCAGGGATAGGCCTGAAATCTAGACCCCATTGAAGCTGGGGGGGAGGATTTGAATCCTACTAATCTGAATCCAGTCACCGCTGCCCAGCTTTGCTTTGCTCCTAAGCTGGAAGGAGGCTATTCTCCTATTTGGATGTGGCTGAAAGGTCACGGGAACTGTTGATTCCATGAGAGTTCCCCCGGGAGAGAGCAGATCTCATGGAATCAGCAGTTGTCTCCAGATTTCCACCAATTTGAGTCAAAATCCCAGGATTTTGGAGGAACCCTGCCAGCGACTCAGGAGCAAACAGGAGCCTGGGCACGCTCATTAGTGAATAAACCAATGTGAGCTGCACCTCTGCAGGGAATTCTCCTTTAGACAGAGTGCTCTTCTGATACTTGTCTAGGGTAAACTGGGTTTCCCGTTGTCAAAAACAAAACTCTCAAGGGATTCTTGGGGGTTGTCAGCGTAGCTGCTGGGGGGGCTGCTGCACCCCCTGGCTTGAAGTGGCCATGCATAGGCCTATGCGCTTCCAGATGTTTGTTACACCAGGAGCAAGAGGTGTTTATGGGGTGGGAGGGGAGGACACTGTTCCTATCTTGCCATTCACTCATAGGACCCTCCTGGCGATGGTGTCCAATCCCCTTCGACTCTCCTCCTTGTAAGGCTAGTTTCAAAGAGCTTGGGGCTCCTTTGGAAGCATTTCAGATTCCGTTTGGGGGTGGGGATGGGCAGAAACCTGGGCTCAGGGATCTCCTGGCTGCGTGGAAATAGGAGCCCTGTCAGACAGGCGCCGCTGCATTCCCCGGCGGGAGGGCTGAGTTCCAGAGGGGATGTGGACAGTGGCGTAAGTTACGTGCAAGTGGGTGGGCACGAGGAAGTGGCCGAGAGCCCGGCTCTCGTTGCACGTGCACTAGTGTAACTCCCCGGACGTCCATTGACAACTTCATCGTGGATGAAACGGGGGGTAAGTCAGTGCTGAGGGAATGCTCTGACCACCCCAGCTGAGCGGCAGGAAGCGCTTTGAGTTGCTGTGATGTAGCCGTCCAGCAGGAGACTTGCATGGCCGCTTCAGCCAGCAGCCTCTTCCAACAATTTCCCCCCAGCGCTGCAAACTTCTGCTGTTCGCCTTGGCTGGCCAGCTCCTCTCCAGAGCTGGCCACGTTTCAGCGGTGCTGAATGCACGACCTGTGGTGTGTAAATCGTCTGTGGGATATTCCAGGACGGGCAGGTGTAATAATAATAAACCCTCGCCATGTAAAAACCATGATACTAACTAAGGCTGAAAAGCGAAAGCTGGCCCTGGCGCAACCCTAGGAAAAGATCCTGCAGCTATCCGCGTCGTCCAGGGATTCCAAACCACGCCAAGAGAATTTGGCCACTTCGTATCATGTTGCTGTCAATCAGCGGCCCTGCTCCTGAGGCTGCTTCCTCTTTCATATTCATTATTTCTTTTGGCGATGGCCAGGGTTTAGCTGTATCCAAGCCAGGCAGCCATCACCACCTCTGTTAAATCATCCTCTGAGATAAGAAAGAGGACGCTCCTCAGTCATCATAGTAAAAGGCGGGTGGACGGAATTGGGGTCTATTTATGCTCTGATATGTACCAGCGATGCTAGTGCCCGTTTCTGAGCTACAGAAGGAAACATTTAGTTACCCAAATGTCTCTCTTGGTTCCTGCCACTGGAGTGGCAGATGGCAAACTTCATGTATTGATAGGAGAAAAGAGCTTTGATTTCTCCCCTGGAATAATCCTCATCCTGCCAGCGATCGCAGTGGGAGCAGAAGATGCTCAGCAAATTGGGATCAGGGTACGATGGGGTGCTGCATTGTTGCAGTAGCATCTAGGGCCCCCAAAGCAGAGATCGGGGCCCCCCTTCTAGCAGACACTATACCAACAAACAGCTCAAAGACAGCCCCTAAGCCTGGATTTTGACAGGACTCAACTGGTGAATAAGAAAATGGGGGCAAGGTGAGAGGCCAAGTTAAGTATAGTAGAGAGAGAGGTGATTGCATAGTCACAGGTGCCAAGAAACCAATACACCATCAAGCTGCCACTGTACAATCTATGTGCCAAATGCATCTATCCATGGACATGTTGCAAGAATAGCTCTCGCACTTGCAGAAGATGGTGGCCTGGGGGGGGGAGGAGGAGGGGGAGGCGGGACGACAAAAGACTCTTTGAGGTCTTGGCTTCCAAAGCTACAAAAGTTAATTCTGTACCACTTGCAGATCAGTTAAATATTTCCAATAACTTCACCTGACATCATCTGGATGTGTCCGCATCTCGGGTTTTAAAATCTAGTGCTTTAATAACCTGAAACCTGCTATCCAGCCCCAGGCTCTAAAGAGACCGCGGAGAGAGAGGGGCATAATTGTACAAATGGGGTTTATTGACGGAGCGCGTTTCCTGGCCTGGATTTGTATGTCCCAGGGTAAAAGTGAGCTATGGAAGCGGGCTGTATTAATGAAAATGTGCCTAATGGCCTGTCCAAAGAGACTTCACACCGACACAATGTGACCTCTCCTAAATAAGCCGAAGGATCCCACAGCTGGGAACCCACCTCTTACCACCATGTGGTAATAAAGCCAGCCCTGTGCTTGCGCACCGCGTGGAGGTAGCAGCTGACTTCTGCCTTGGCTGCGTTCTGCAAGGTGTGATGGGGGGCGAAATCCTGCTACGGAGGGTCGCTGGGGGGGTGCAGAGCTTGACTGCTGCAGGGCAGGGTTAGAGCGAGGGGTTGCACATGAGGAGACAGGACGTGACCAACTGAATTTGTAACACAAACCTTTTGTGCATCTCCCCCGAATGAGGACGGATCCCAACTAGCAGATTGAGTGCCTGCGTGGGGAAAACTGATGAGGTTACCTAAGCAAGACCAAGGTGGTACCTGCCACTCAGGCAGGGTCAGTTTGTGAATGGGAGACATCTGGAGAGAGAACAGGTGCTGCTGTAAACTGTTTGCCATTCAGTAGGGATCAGTTGTCCTTCTAAACCTGTGTTCACCTGGTGCTCTGGCAGAGTGCTGCCGGATGGGCCAGCTCTTTGGCTGAAACGTGACATAAAACCAAAAGCCTGGCAACTTGTGGCCATGAAAAAATCCCTGGGATTTTTTGCAAGGGTTAGGAGTGCTGTAAATCTAGTATTCTGGGCAAATTCCACCTTGAGTCATTTCATTCTGCTTCCCTATATTCCCTATACAGTTTCCATTGAATGCAGTATGCACTTAATGTAGCATTCTGTAATGTTGCTCTGAGCTGTTGAAACAGTTGCTGTGTTCCAGTCCAGAGGTGGCTGCATTTTAGTGACAGAAGGTCATCATCAGTGCACATGTGTAACTTACAAATACACAGCATGGTTCTCTGTACCCCTCTAGTGTCTGATCTTTTAGGTCAGGCAGTAGAGGTTCCTAGTCTTAGATCCAGAGATTCAGTGTTCGGTACTTGGTACCAAGGACTCAGACGGGTTGGGTTATATGTGCGCCATTGCTACCTTACAGAAAATAGAGACAAGGCCCGAGCCATGGTGCTCCAGTGTCTAGATCTGGGTCTGACCATCCTGTTGTCATGAGGAGCAAGCTGTGAAGTTGGAATACAGATCCCAAAACAGGTGTTTGGACTCGGACTTCTGGTTCGCTCCCTTATAGAGACACGAGAAGCTGCTTGTTAAGTTCAGGTCCAAACTTTGGGAGTGTTTGGAGGGGTTCGGTTTGGACCCACTTCTAACAGGAAGGGGCTCCCCCCGGTTTGGGGAATGGCTGAAGGCAAACACTGCCTCCTCTTGGCACAGAACCCGTCCAGGTCCCCTTGCCTGGTACACGCTGGCTTGGGGACGGGAATGAGGAGAGGGACCTTGCTCTGATTTTCCTCCCGAGAGAGGGAGGGAAGGAGGAGACCATGAGCTGTGTAGAGGCAGCAGTTTCCCTCACACCATCTCTGCACAGGGCCTGGAACATTCCTTCCGAGTTCTGTGGCCGGAGACAGCTGAGGTTTATCACGGTGCTGGCGGTAAACGTTGTGGGTGCTCCCACGCCCCCCAACCCCGTTCTCCAGAGGACCTTCCTATGTAGGTTGTCGCTAACAGCCATGCAATGGCTCACGGGCTGTCGGACGGGAGGGCTCCCAACGCAGCACACGCTGACTCCTTCCAAGGGGCGGGCGTTGCACGAGAGCTAACGCGCTCTTGCTTGTTAGGTGCCAAAGCTACAGCCAGCCCCCTGCCAGGGACAGGGCCTCTATCTGGGAAGCAGCATTCGAAATAAGTTGTTTAGCACCGGCTCGGCCGCCAAGTGGGGCAGCAAAGGGCTGGATGAGCAAATGCTTTTTAATTGCAGAAATGTCATTGAGTCACGAATGAGTCATAATTATAATGGGAGACTTTTCCAACCCGGTGCATGACTCGGAGACGTCTTCCAGGGATATTAGAGCCGCAGCAGAGACTGGCATGGGCCAGTCTCTCCATCTCTTTAGGAAAATACATTAGCACCCCCCTTCCCCCCATCAGACTGCAGGTATCCATGTGCAGTGACTGCTGTCATCGCTGCTTCTAGACTCGGAGCCAGACAGCACCGGATCCATCATTTTAACCTTGCAGACCCCTTCTACGGCAAGATGATTTATCAGCACTGGGCTTTCCTGCACTCATGGCTCCCTTTCCCCCTCCTGGAAATCATTGGTAACTACTGTACTCTTTGAGTAAAATCTTTCGAACAGTTGTGCACCCACTGTGTAGTAATTTCATCTAGACCACATTTTCCTTGTTTGCATATGAGAATGTCGCGTGGGACTGTTTCAAAAGCCTTCTTGAAATCAAGATCTCACGTCTACGGCTTCAATTAGCCACTCTGTCCCATCACTCTGCCTGCTCAGGTCTCGGGAAGCTCAGACTTTGCACCACCCTGTGAGACAGCCTAAAGAGTTTGAGCCCCAAAGGAATTTGTGATCTTCCTCTTCCCCTTCGAAGGCGCTTCAAAGCTCAGAGTGGTGTTGGGCACTTACTTTGCCAAGTACATTTCTTAGCAGACATTTTGCATACGGATCCTGCTAGCAAAGCAGAATTGTGTCTGAACTAAAGGAAGGCACAGTTTGATCCAGGCAGACCCAATTCTGATCTCTTACTGTGGACCGGTTCAGTGTGACCCTCCTTTTCTAATCCACTTTCTACTCGGGAGGCCTGATTCCATTTTCTTCCTCATAGGTTCTTAGAGCCTATAGTGATTTATGCAGTATAAGTGCCTTCCAATAATGCATTAAGCAACGTGACCACACGTCTGTCAGACATTTGTTCTCCCATCCTTAGGGGGGAACTTGTTGAGGTGGCCCTGGAGGCGGGCTCCGGAGAACACGTGATTTCGTCCTTTCTAGAAAGGCTTTCTGACCAAACGGCACTAAACATTCCCAAGCTGCGAACGTGTTGGGCTGACTGTATTTTCCATTTTTTAAAAAAACATTGTTTAGAGCTCTTTGGACATGGGCCCAAGCTCCGGGGTTTTGAACGGGTCCCAAAGTTCATCAGTTTTGCTGCCCCCCCGGGGATGGGTTCCGGATAATTTCTAGTTATATTAGTAATAATTCTTTGAGCCTACATAGCCTCTCTCATTGGATGATCTCTAAGCACTTTACAAAACGATGATAATCACAGTGATGGCTAATTCCAGGGGTGCTTGGGAGCTCCACTAATTAAATAAGCCGCACGCCCTGCATACAATGTAGCCAAGTGATGGAGGGTGAACTGAAGCACACTGGGGGGTAAGGGAGTTGTCAGAAGTGGTCACTGATTTTAGGTGCCTCCATTCTTGAAAGCCCAGCCCGTGCTGCCTTAGGCCTGATATCTTCCAGAACTGATGAGCATCTACAGCTCCTGTTCTTAAATAGCAGCCCTGGGTGCTCAGCTCTTCAGATGATCAAACCTTCCATGCCCCAAGATGGGCGTTCCAAATGAATGACTGCTTTTGAGAAAGGTAAGTGACTGGCCCCAGGTTGCATTGTGAATTAGTGGCAGAGATGGGCCTCCTGCATCACAGTCCTGCTTTAACCGCTCAGCCCCACCCTCTCCTAGAGCTGGTAATAGAACTCAGGAGTCCTGACACCCACTCCCTCCACTAGGTAACACTGCCTCCCCCTCAACAATTATTGATAGTTGTGAAGAGAGCGTTTGGGGGAGGAGCCAGGTACCTGCCTACCCTTTAGCCACCCACCTGAGCAGAGGGGAGATTTACAAACACATCATGAATAAAAACTGTGGAAAACGTTACCTCGTTTTCTATCCAAAAATCAGGAAATATTCCTCACAGAATCATTTTGGAATACAGCATTATAAACCCACCTGAACGTTTCCTATTAAGCAGATTGATTTTTTGGCATGGGAACTGAGGGAAGCCTCTTGCTCTACTGACACATTATAGATGGATATAGGTGGCAGCATATATTTTTCACCTTGATTTTCCCTTTAAATCTTGCAATGTCAAACAAGCCTCCTCCTAGTCTGGGTCGAAGATAAATGCCATTACTGCTGTCCTGAATGCATGGCGCGCTCTCTCTCTCTCTCTCGCGCTCTCTCTCTCTCTCTCTCTCTCTCAACAAATTAGGTTGATGCATTCTTTAAACGTGTGTTTGCAAAACCCGTTTCTGTGTAGTGAATCTACTGGAGCAGGGCCGAGGGAAGACAGCCGCATGGAGGGAGCTGCGGAGTTGGCAGGTGGGGGGTTTCATCTGATTCCCTCCCCGAGGGGAAGAGCATGTCTAATGTGTGGCTGATTAATTATGGCAACGACAGGATTGCTCTTTTGGTGAATGCACATGCTCCAAAAACCCCAGTGGCCCATCACCCTTGGCTTCCCTTCTTTTCAGCCAGCTTTCAGGGTTGTCGAGTGCCACCATCGCATAGAAATCTAATCTGACCTGTAAACTTTGTCATATCCTCATTAATTTGGTCATGTATTCCACTCTCGCCTAAGGGAATAGTCACATTTTTAACAAGGGTATGAAGGGGGCCGTTACTTTAACAGCTTCATTTTGACAGCTACGCGGGCTGACACGTTAAAGGTGCAGTGTGAGGTTTTACTGTTTTAAAGGGAGAATATGTAAGTTGAGCCATGTAAACCTGACCATGCAAGATGTGGGCTCATCTTTAATACCGGTAGCAGACAATGACTTCAGGGCATGATACACTTAATGCTACATCCTTCCTTGTCCAGACTCTTACCTTGACAATCCATTGTAATGAGTGGACCTGCAGTGATGTACATGTTCCAGAATGGAACACAGGCGTTTCTTTAGCAACGGATGACACACTGGATCCCCTGTAACAAGGGACCAGGGCCCTTCTGCTAACCCGCCCTCTGAGCAGGTGTTAGAATCCCAGTTAAGGCTGACCAGTTTCAGAGTAGTAGCCGTGTTAGTCTGTATCCGCAAAAAGAACGAGGAGTCCTTATGGCACCTTAGAGACTAACCAGTTTATTTGGGCATAAGCTTTGATGGGCTAGAACCTACTTCATTGGATGGAGCTGATACATTGGATGAAGTGAGTTCTAGCAAAGGTGCCACAAGTACTCCTCGTTCTTTTTAATTAAGACTGAGTTTTTGGATGGCCATGCAGGCCCAGATCCACACCTGATTTCAGCTGAAGTTAGGAGCCTAAATAAATACCTTAGTGGATCTGGGCGTTAAGACTTGAGTTTCGTAGGTGCGGAGTGTCTGCATTTCCCATTCTCTTCGGCTGGAATCGTGAGCACTCAGCACTTGGGCAAATAAGACCCTTGTCTAATGTTTAAAATGCCTCCAAAATTGAGGAACCACAAATTAGCCTCCCTTGAAAATCTGAGCCTTAGTGGGGTCTCCAGGACACGTGACTCGATAGCAGAGCCAAGGATCGCCTCCCCCACATGCACGGATTGTTAGCCCTCGTCACAAGACTGTCCTTCACCCTCACGGGAGGAATTATTTAAAAACATCAAGTGGCTCTCTGGTAGTCAAATAACTCCCTTGCCAAGATGTTGACTGCTCACTGGCAAGGGAAAAGATGCAAAGTGTAGTTATAGTCAGATACACGGCAGTAAAAGTGGGAGCTCAGGGCTACCAAGGTCTGATCAGTTTGGATCTTCCAGGCAGCATGGAATTTACCCTGCGGAGCCCGAATTTACCGGTCTGTCTCTTGTGCCATCAGCGGCCTTACCCGTTGAGTTCTGAATCCACACACGGCAGAGGGGACGCTGATGGAAGAATCGGAAAGGATGCAGCTTGATTCTTCAATTGCCAGGGCTTCCATTGGGCATCTGGAGAAATTTGTACCTGAGCGAATGCAGCACAGAAGCCGTGCGGGAAGGGACAAGGGCACGGTGCACAGATCCTGCATAGCTGTGCTCTACGGGAAATGGGCCTGGGGGGTCCTGGCGCGGTCTCCAAGGGGCTGTGTGTCCTAATCTGATTCCTCTCTCACACACCATCGATGGCGCAAAGTTCCTCCTGGATCATGCTGGTGCAAGGGAGAGCAGAACCTGGGCACGAACTTTGCCAAGGGCAACAAAGTTGGGCAGACGGGATTATTTAGGTTCCCTTCACGCCGGGAAAAGAACCACAGCAGCGCCAGACAAGCCCTTCAGACCAGTCACTGTTCTGTGATTGTCAAGGGCGGAGCATTGCTGGAAGCTGTCCATCGTCATTGTGTACCTCAGGCCTTTCTAATCATGAGCAAGGAGAACGGCCTCTCTCTGCATCCCCTCTGCTAAGCTTCTCATAGGAAAACACCACATGTTACCGGTTGCTGAATCTCATCTGACGGGAGAGTTTCTCTCTGGCAAGACACTGATTAGCCTCCCAAATGTCACGCTGATGAAGAGGAGGGTGAGCTGCTTGTTACTCCGGTGTCTGTGAGAGCAGAGACATGGCAGGTCTCTTCTCTATTTCCCTCATCTGCTTTTGTTTGAACGGCACTACCCCCGGGGACCAGCCTCCATCTGCACTCATGAAAATGATAAAGAGAAGTCAGTGTGATTAGCCAAACTCCCTTATGACATGTTCCTCCGAGCTCAAGGGTCAATATTTGGCCAATTACAGGGTCCTTGCTTTAAAGGCCTCTCTTTCTTTAAATTCCTTCTTTTCCCAGGGTTACTATTTAATTTAAAGAAAGATTCATTTGCCATTTGCAGTTGTGGGGTCCTAGGAAGATACTGCTGATGCCTTGCAGTTCTCTCACTCTGCGGGATGGGGCACATCCCTCTCCCAATCAAGGAAAGGCTAACGAGCTCTTCCGGGGTCAGCTGGTACTAAATGGGCACAGCCTGTGCCACTTGGAGGAAATGAGCTTAAAGGGGAGAGTTTGTCACAGGAAGGGTGGCAACAAGGAGGAAAACTGCTGTACATTAGAGTTAGTTGATGCTGCTCCCAGAGCTGCTAAGAGGAAGACCGGTCGCAAACCTTTGATGTCTTCAAGGAATCATCAGATCTACAGGATCATCCCAGCTGGGAGCGGCTGAAGATAGGCCCTGACCTAGGGTCCATCTCCCCCTTCTCTTCCCACCCCACCACCTTCACAAACAACCCAGACCTCCATAGACTCTTTGAAACACTCAGAGACTGAGCGGCCTCATCACTGGAAGGATTTTTGAAGGGGAAAGGTCTCTGAAAACACCCAAGCATGACCTAAAAAAGAGCTCAACCTATCACACATGCTGTCCATCCACAGATCACAAAACTCTTGCCTGGCAGTAATGGATGAACACTCTTGCCTGCCCCAAACTGTGCAATGATCCAGACCCTAAACCAGATCTGAACATCGACCCCCAAGTCCATCACTGTCAGGGGTATAAGGGAGACCCCCGACTCTGAATGCTTCAGCGTTCTGGAAAATAGCGAGCCTGTAATTCGAGAGGAGCAGCACAAGACCAAGTCTGGCCCTGTCAGAGCCCGCACGTCATCCCGGGGTGTTTGCATTCATCTTTTCTTTTAAGCCATGAGGAACGTGTTTAGACGACTTCAGCTCACCTGAATTGCCAGGTCTGAGATGGTCGAGTTTATCGAGGTGCTGGAATTCCCCATCTCCCACCCACTGGATTCATTAGCAAATAAAATGTCTTCTTCCAAACCTGCACCTCGAGGCAGAGGGGCGGAACTGATGACTTCTGCACACCTTCCCTCCTCTCTGGCGAGATTTTCCATCCTAGGAGGGCATGCCCTCTTCAAAACCACAGGCCTACCAAGCCCTTGGGATGATTTTTGTGAGCAAACGGCAGTTTTAGTAGGTTTCCGAGCTGTCTACTTGCAATGTATACTCTTTTTTTTTGTTCTGTTTGTGCATCACCCTGGTCCATGATTGGGGATCCTAGACACACAATAATAATCATAATATAATAACAACAGTATCTCAACTTGTGCTGTAAGTTGTTGAATCTAGATCAGGGGTCGGCAACCTATGAGAAGTGTGCGCCAAGTCTTCTTTAATTTAATACATTTTATTTTTACAGGGGCTGGCGGAGGGAACCCCAGACCGGTAGCCAGCCCTTTGCCCACCGGGATCCCAGCCACCAGTCCCGCTCAGCCTGCTGCCAGCCTCAGGTTCCATTCACGCAGGCCACCAGCAGGCTGAGTGGGGCCGGTGACTGGGACCCCGGCTGGCAGGTTGCCGACCCCTGATCTAGATGCTTCATGACTACGCCATACCCCCTCTCCTCTATGTATCCTCAGGTCCCTCCCTGCCAGGTTTAGGCATCCTAGAGAACCTGCAATGTGCTCTACATCACAGGTTAGACACATGGGTTGGGTAAGTAGGTGGGGAGGAGGTCAGAGAATTTCAAGGGTTAAGGACCACTCTGATGCTCCTACCAAATGGGGGAAGTGCATCGCCAAAGCCCGTGCATGTTAAATATCACCGGGGGGTACCACCCCTGTGGCCTCAGTGCAGTTCCCCGCCGTTAGATGGCCACATCACCCGGTGTTGTCTCTTCAATAAACACATTATGTTCAAAAACGTTATGCTTCTAAGAAGCACACCAGCACTGCAATTAGCATAGCATGAGCTGCAGGGCATTGCTGGGCAGCGGGTGGGGAACTTGCACTCAAACTCCAGTGAATCAAGGGTGTCCGTCTCTAGGCCTGTCCAGCCAGCTTCTTCCACTGGTGCTGAATGAACAGGAAAGAGATCCAGTAAAGGCAGACAGGCGCCTTTCCCAAACCCCCTGCGGATTCTCAGGGGGCTGACCGTGAAGAGCATGTTCAGCTTATTCCCCAAACCTGAGAGGTTTTTTTCCTGTGTGAATATTTGCAGCCTCCACATGAACCATCAGTTGACTTAGGCCCTATTTCAGTTTACAGTCTGTCCATTTTCTTCTGAGTTAGCACAACACCTAGCACAGTGGGGTCTGGCTACATGGCAAGGCTCTGACGGGCTACAGCCAGATAGACTGGATGGTGAATGAACTTTTCTCTTTTCTTTCAGGCCAGTGGCCATCATGTGAATTTTGGTTTTGAAACATTCATTAAAAGGTCAAAAGAAACCCACTTGGGTCTAACCAAAGCACTGTCCAGGCTGGGCACCTCCCCCCTCCCAACACCTTTAAATAAATAATGATCCCATATTACCTTCTCTAACGGCTTTACCAAGTACTTATGGCAATTGCGTCAACGACCACTTGTACTGTAATTGCAGTTAATACGCAATAATCCATGACAAATCACTTCTGAACGGAATTCCGATTCAGGCAGCAGAAACAACACTTGGAGAACGTTCCCTGCTGGAAAGTTAACTCCTTCCCTGCCATCGTCTGTCCAGCTGTTCTACAGGCTCATTGCACCAGTGCTCCGTTGAAATCAGTGCCTGCCGTGTCTGGCGGCCATCTATTCCTATTTATTTGTTTGGAGGTAGCACCGAAACTGTGCTAGGCCCTCTCTTGGCGTTCAAGAGAAGGTAGTCCCTGCTCTGAGGAGCCTGCAGCCTAAACATGGACAAATGTAGAAGTGAGCGGAGGGCAGGGAAGGCTGAATCCGTGAAGGTTTCAGAGTCCAACCAAAAGCCAGGGTCAGGCTCTACAGAGAGGGAACACACTACAGAGAGAAGTTGTAGGGTCTCGGTCTCTTGATGTCTTCACATTAAGATGGGACGCCTTTCTGGAAGATGTGTAGTTGAGCTCCGTGCTGGAGTGGCTGGATGAAAGTTTATGGCCTGTGTTATGCAGGCTAGACTAATGGTCCTGCAGACCAAAAATCTAAGAGTCTTGTGGAACTGATGCATAGGGCTTCAGTTAAGCACCTACAGCTGTGACTTCCAAACCCTTCCCCACTGAGTGTGGTCGCTCATCTTCCACTTCTTGACATCTTTTCCTGGAAGTCCTGCCAGCAGCATAAATCCAAGATGACAAAACAGGGACACCCCATCTTTTCCCACTAGCACCTGTCTAAACATGATGAAAATCTTTCATGAGAAAACGTTGACCGGCTCTACTGGCCAGTCAAAATCACTCTCTTCCCACTGCACCCGACACCTCTGCTGCTCAGGTTTGCAGCCTTGGCGCTGAGGTACATAGCTCCACCAAGTGGGGCTGAGCCGGTGGGAAATTTCCTCCCCAAAAATGTGGCAGTGCAGACACAGCTCTTGAGTTCCTCCTGTATTCTTGAGGTCAGATCCTCCACCTACGGCATCGCGCTGTTAAAGTCGACTGTTCATATCATCTGAAGATCTGGCCCAGTCTTCACCAGAAGAGGCGGTGACGTCGACACACCCACATCAGGGTGATGCCTAAATTTAGATTTCTTGTCAGGGCCGCACTGAAATAGTCGTTGGGTCACGTTTAGTTTTCAGTGTGGGTTTAAAACAGCCATTCCTAACCTTGTGTCCTAACTCTCTCGCGGGTCTCTGAGCTGTCCAGGGTCATAGGAGGGCACACAGTTTTCTCCTGAACTGAAACCGGTTCCTCACCCTTCAGCTTGAGAAGAAAGCCTTTCACGTCTAAATAGATGCAGTAATTCCATCCAGGTGAAACTCATCCCCCCAGCGCAGGAGGTCTGTGCACTGGGTAGGCAGTTGGCACACTGTTCATGACTGTATCTCTGTTACCTTGTGCTTCCCTTGTCTGTCAGCTTCCCCCTAGTGTCTCACCTTTTATTTTAAAAGCTTGTTTGGCCACGGACGGTCTCCTTGTTCTTTGTCAGTACCTAGCACAATGGGGCCCTGGCCCCAGGCACCATTGTAAATACAGATAACAGCAATCTAAGTCCCACACATCCATTGGATGGCCTTCCTCACAGATATGAATTTCACCCCTCGCTATACATCTAAAAAACCCAAACCCTACCAAAACAAACCCTCAAATGCTCCCCTGAGGAGAGGCTCAGAGAGAGAGAGAGAATGAACCACCCAGGAGAGAGATTAATCACATTGCTGAATGCATTACTGGAAGGCACTCAGATATGACAGTGATGAGGGCTGTATAAGAACCTATAAAAATAGAATAGACTATTGTTTGTTTCTGATAGCACTCATCCTAGAATATGCAGCATTAAGAAATGTGCATTTAATGAAATGTTCTATATGAACGTTCAAATTCTACTTAATTGAGATTTTTCCAAATGTATATGCCGCTAATATAAGCATTTATAGCACAATGCACTTGATCACACTAATGTATTGCAGCCTTTCGGAACACACATGTTTCCTTTGAATATTTACCAAAAAAAGGTCTGAAATGCCCTAAGGGATTCTGGATTTCATGGGATTACTGGAAAGAAAAATAAGTAATGTGTGGGTTCCGGGTGATTAAAGTTTTGAGTACCCTGTGTTCAGATGCAGAGTTTAGATGTGTTCAACTCTGATTGGAAAAAAACCCAACCGCCCCTATTCAGAGTTGTATTTTAAATAAGCTTATTTTCATCGGTTTCTAAATGACAAAGAATGATGTGACTGAGCCAGAAATAGCATTTCATATTGCTGATTGAATCCCACCTTTGTGACCCAGGAAAGCATAATTGCACCAAACAGGTGGTCTTTAAGGTAGATTTCACTGGACATGAAAATCAAGTTCTCAATCCATAACCCAGTGTGGGAAAGAATTGAGGCAAGATGACTAATGGTTCATAAAAGTAGCAAACTTATTGACTAATAGAATTCTTAGTCATGAAGTCTCCATGTTCCATACATACCAAAATCAAAGCAATTACTGATTTAAATGAAGCTGAATCCATGGTGCAGAAAATGCTTGTTTTAGCGTAAGATTGGACAAAGGTGAATGACCTGTAAAACCTCCGGTAATGAAAGCTCTTCACAGCTTGCAGTGTTTCACTGGATGGTAATTGCTGCAGTCTGTGATATGGATCCGGCTGTGTTAATGATGCACTGTTCCTTTTCACAAGACTCATTTAAGCTTTGCATTTTTCACAGATTTCAAAGCAACAAGGCATAGTAGAAATTAACACGTTAACATCGACATTTATCACTTTGCAAATTTAAAATATTATTAAAGACTTTCAAATACTTTTTTTTATTTTTTTAAAAGGGGCTCAGGCCCTGATATTCCAGGAGACTGGATCGATCATCTAGGCTGGGTGCAATGAATTCTGACACGTAGCATTTATTGTTTCATCTTGGACTTGATATCTCCAGCAGCTGTAGAAGCTAAGCTTCATATCTTCCCCTTGCTGCAAAAAGGACCCCCTTCAAACAAATTAGATGTTGGAAATCAGGTTTCAGATTGGAAATGAAAAAATCCATTTGTTTACAAACGGGAAGCCTGATAGAAGTGGACCTACTGGTTTATTTTCTTAGTTTATTGAGGAGGGACGTTCTAAGCTGTTCCCCTTTCACTGCTAAGCCAGGCAAGAGTCATTTCCGGGATGGGAAGGGGTTATTTCTTATCTTCACCGGACCGTTTTTGCCAAAGCAATTTATTGGTTTAGTTCCACTGGTGTCCGGGTGGGGGTGGGACTTGGGGAATTCTACTCTACATTTGGAGACAATTTTTAGAAAAAGTATTCTGAGTCAACAGCCAAAGGTAACGGGCTAGGGAAGCACGGTCTTGAACTGGCATTCAGTCCCCAGCGACAGGGTTGGCAGAGCTCTGTTCTGTCAAGTGTCGAAATGCTTTTTAGGAGCTCAGTAACTCGCCGTGGACGGATCGTTCTCCGTTCCCTTCTAGCCCATGTAATCTTCTGTGGCTGAGCCGTGAGGCTGCTGCATTCCCAAGGGGAGCCAGGATTAATTTCTTTCCCTGACCCCAAAGGCTGAGCCAGCCTGACCTGTCGTCCCGCTTGGTAGGCGAGGTCGGAAAGAGAGAGCAGAGGGGACTAGTAGTAAATGATAAGGGGGCTTCGCCACTTAGAGTTTGAACAATACGGAAATGGCATTTCCAGTTAACTTAATCACAGAATGGTATGTGACTGAATACAAGCGCCGAGATTCAATTACTGTCCCCGCTCACACTGCCCCGGGGATCAATGTTTCAGCCTTCCCTGTGCCGTTCTGTGCCCCGAGTGCCGAGGTCCTGCTAATAGGCAGGTGCCCCGTGAAGCAGCCCTGGGAATGGGAAAAGACTCTTCCTCTGGGTTGCACAAGGCAAGGAAGGACATCCTCTTTCTGTTGAACTGCTTCATGGTCCCCATGAGTAGCTCAGCTTTGCTAAGGGTCTGTTTGGGGTACTCGGTTTAATTCACGGCAGCAATGAGCTGGGACAGAAAGCAGAGCACGTCATGGGCTAGACAGGCATGCACAGGTGGCTCGTTTGCAGCAGGGGCTAACGATGTTTTCTCAGTAATAAGAAGTAAGGACTTGTGTTGCATCTCACCCATAGAAAACCCTACAGAAATATTAACTTGTTCCCCCTATCACTCCTGTGAGATATGGAGTATTTTTCATTCTTACCATTTTACAGGGGGAGAAACTGAGGCACGGAAAGGCGGTGTGCCTTGCAAAAACCATGCAGGATAAAATTCACCCCTGTGCAAAGGGCCTTGTAAACCAGTAATTGTTTTCACTTTGGTGCATATGGAACATGGAGACAAAGATCACGTGCCCTAGTTAAGGTCTATTCTGACAGCTTCATGTGACCCGTAAGTGGTGTATAGGTCGTATGCAGGCTGGCTGCTGGGGTGGGAACCATCCGCCTTGAAAGATAATGAGGTAGGCACCAAAGCATTTCAGTTGTCGCGTGGCAGCAGGGCGAGCGGCTAACGAGTCCGGTTCTTGAGCAAGAGTCCTGACCACAAACAGCACAGGCATAAAGCGCAAAGACTCGAACTCAGCACTGGAACGTGGTGACATTTTTCAGCCAACTCTTTTTTTTTTTTTAACCAAAAAATGCAGATTCAGTTCAACCCAAAGGTTTTGTGAATTCATGTCAATTGCAAGTTGTATCGAACGGGGCTAAAAAAGGGGAAAATACCCCCCCAGAAATGTCAAAACCAAGAAAAAAGGCAGCTAGCGTTGCATCCTTGTGACTTCCGCTGGCCCCTTAGTTTTTCCTCCTGCTTTGTGGAGTCCTGGCCTTCAGAGGCTACCTGGGTGGGTGATGCTGTGGGTTTGCTCACATCCTCTCCCTGTCCTGCTCTGTGTAAGGCAGTCAGCATCCTGATGTGTTTTCTCTCCTCTGTTCCCCCTCCCTCCCCACCCATTCCTCTTTATTTATCTCTGGCTACCAGACATTAAAGATTGATCTGTTGCATGTGTCTCAAAGTGGTATTTGACTGTATGCACGGAAACAGGGCTGTCAGCATTGTCAGCGCCGAATAACAAATCTCAGAGATTGGGAAGCAAGCTGCTCCCTTCTACCTTGAGAGTGGAGGGTGGGTATCCGGCAGGGAGGCACTAAAGTGACGAGTGGGGAAAGCAATCCTTCAAGCCACGCTCTAATTTAAGCAACCCCTCCACCGTGCCGTGAGAGCGTGCCTTCCTCAGCTGCCTCTCCCAAACCCAGCGCCCGCCCGAGCCGCACTTCAGCAGATAATGAGTGCGAGTTTAAAAAACTTAAAGCCTCTTCCCGCGAGCTGGTGACTGACACAAATGGAGTTCATATTTAATCATCTGTTAACTCGTTGTCTATTATAGCTCTTTAATAGCACCAGAGATATTCTTAATGAAGCATGATTTAAGGTATTTACAGCTCCAGGACCGACAGACATCACTCACAGTGTGCAGGTAATGAGGCGTAAAACAGCTCTCGAAACCGTAAAAACGAGGGGAGGGGGAGAGCTCAGGCGAGGAGGTAGAAGCTGAATTGCTCCAAGGTTTGTTTTAAAATGTTTAGGCATTTAAAGTCATTTTCGCTTTTCAGAGGTGTCTGGTAGCACAGAGTTCAGCAATTACCCTTCATGGTATCCATACCCAGCTCTCAATAATAGCTCCTAGCGTGCAGCTCTCGGGCGGGGAGAGGGACCTTCTTTCCCATGCAGCCTGTTTGGCAGGTAAAAGTTGGCAGGGAAAGCTTCCTGCGCTCTAGGGCGGGGAATAGGGTCTGATGGCTCCGGGGATTGCGGCCAGCTTGGGAGTGAGTGGGTCTCCGTCGGCCCCAGCTGGCATGAGGGGTGTGTGTGTGTGTGTGTGTGTATGTGTGTGTGTGTGTGTGTGTGTGTGTGTGTTTTGTTCTCCTGGGTAATGGCACCTTTTAAAAAGAAAGGAATGAAAATGTGTTCACAGGCACTCCCAGCCCCAGCCCGGGCCTGCCCCTCCATCGCCTCTGTTCTGAGCTCCACCCCGGGGTGAAGGCCCATCGTTTCACTCCCGGCCCTCTGTGCTGAAGGGTTTGGCTGGAGCGAGCATGGGCCCAGGCTGGGATTCACCTCCCCGCTGCCGTGCAAGCAAACCCTTTGCCAGTCTTTTCGTGTGTCTATGCCCAGGGGCGCTGAGAGCCATTGAATCAAACTCTAAACCCTGGATATGATGGGACTCACTTCAAGCCCGGGGGTGCGGCAGCCCCCCTGTGTTCCAGCTTTACGGCTACACGGCACGGGGAGTGAGCCTCCCCGCCTGGGTGGGCAGACGGGTGCTAGCCAGGCTCACGCTACAAGGGCCGTTTTCGGGGATAGACTGTGTACACACCCCGTGTACACAGAGCCTAAGCTGTAGCAACTCCACGCTCCTTTTAGCACACTACCCCTGGAGGGGGAATTTAGGAGGGGCCCACAGGAGGCTACCAGGCCTCACGCTGACCCTTACCTCGTGGCCGGGGAACAATGCTCTTATTGTTTTCAAATGTCACCCAGCACGATGCCTTTTAAGTAGGACTCTGAAAATAATTTGTGACTTGAGGTGCCATTTTGCATCAAAATATTTGTCAGAAAATGTCGAATGTCCCCAATCCACACGTCCTCTCGTGTGACAGAGATCGGGGCGGAAGGCAGGGCGCTGTCACAGGGACTGCTCGCCTCCCGCCTCCTCCTCTCACACAGGGTTTCTAAAACGCAGCCAGCTGGCGCGGCGGCTCCCTTGCCTCCAAGCAGGCACATCCGCTTCATTCGGAGCTTTGGCCTGTGATTGAGCAGAAACCGGGGGACAAGGTAGCGTCCTTAATAATTAAGCTGTTCCCAATTCCATTTCCTTAGGACACTGAGAAAATTACAATAAAGCGGAAGGGTTCAGGGATGAATTCTCTGGATCACAGTAAAAGTGGGTCTCAGCTGTAGAGACAGTTGCCAAAGCCCCTCTCCCAGGTGGTTTTACGAGGGGGGGGGGGGAGATTTGTTTCAACTTTTTGCTGCCCCTAGTGAATTTAACTTCTCTCCAGCAAGCTTGTTTGAATGGGGCCTAAACCATCTAATTACTCGTTACGTTTGATAGAGGTGAGGGCGTGGAGTAGGCGGGGGAATGAGAACATAGTTGTCCCTTCCAGATTTTTAGATATACTTTTTATTTCCGGAAAAAATGAAAAGAATACGTTTGCCGTCGTCATTCTCAATTGCAGACAATTTAGCGCTGTCGTGAAGGAAGGCAGCCTTTCTTCCCAAGACAATCTTATTTTCCATCTCTACTGCTGTGGTTTTAAGTATGATGTTGCATAGGCCGACTTTACCTTTTATAGACTATGCCAGGAAAAGACTAAAAGCGTTGGATTCTGATCTTGATTGCACTAGTATAACTCCGCTGACTTCATTGTCTTTACTCCGGATTTACCCTGGTGTCACTCGCATCAAAATCTGGCCCTGACTTCTTATGATCTGTGTGGCATCAACGTGATTTCCCCCCCCCCCCATTGTCCCAATCCAGACACACCTACCCTGTGGACTTGCAGGTCATGAAGTAATTTCATAGCCTGTCCCCAGGGATAATTATTTTGGGTATGACCAGGATGTGCTTATGGTATGTCTTTATATGGAAGAAGAATGGCTGTTTAAGATGCACACAAAATCCTTAATGAAACAGAGAGGGTGATGTCCCTCACACCGTATGCTTCCCACTAACATTTTATGGGAGTTGGCATACATGTAGTGGCAGTTTCTCTATGTTGCATATACCTATTCATCCTGCATTAGCATTAATAGGTCTTACAGATATGCACTTAGAAATTGTTCTAGAAACACATAGTTAGAGACCTTACATTCTAAATAGATAAGAGAGTATGATAAAGGAAGTTTTATCATCCACTTCTTACAGGCAGATTAAGGTTATGTCATCATTGCAAATTAAAAAGATGTGTTTTTTACATTCAAGGACAGACCCCTTACTTGAATGCTATGTTTCTCCTCTTTAGTAACAATACCAGTTTAATGTAGCAATTGCTGTTTTATCAGAAGAAATGTAATGGTCTAACGTGCTATGCAGAAAGAAGCCATTCTCTTTTGATAGCGAATAAAACCTTTTCCTAAAGCATGTAAAAGCTCAGTCTGGGAACAGACCTTCTAACAAATCTGGAGTCTTACTTTAATGATCCTGGATTAATCAATTATTATTAGAACATTAGGTTGCATAAATATTTGGCTGGCTTAGCTCTGCCTAGCCCCTGGGGAGATGGGGGAGCACCTGCACAAATACTGTAAACGGGTCGCAAATGGTTCATCAGCACGGCAGATTGTGTTGGAATTCCAGACTCTTATAAAATCAATGAAGTCTCCATCAAGCATTTTATGGTGCGGGGAGAGGTTGGGGAGTGTGGTGTAGTGGTTAGAGCAAAAGACAGAGCTGGGATGCCTGGGTCAAATGCACAATCTCTGCCACTTGGCCCCTTAGGCAGGATGTTCCACCTTTGTTTATCTTCTGTTAAATTGGGTTAAAAATACGGACCTGAAACTTGAGGTGAGGCTGTGGTTTTAAAAAAATGACACTAAAAATCCTATCCGTTCTGTTCCGTATGTGCGTTCAGAGTCACATTGGCTTATTTAGCTGCCAGTAATTCTCTTTACTGCCTTTCCCTCCTGTTAGCCACAGAAGAGGAAGCTGGAATTCATTCTGGGTCATGCATGGACAGACGTTCTCACTATGTGCCTATTATAGTCTTTATTACCAGGGATGAACCCAGCTCGGTTCTCCGACACCAGGCTGAGTTTCCAGCACTGGTACCTAGAAGGAAATATTTTTTTGGACCAACTTGACCTGAAGGTCATTTAGTCCATGTCTCGGCTCCAGTCAGTGGTGCGACGGCAAGTCACGATACCAGTGAAGACGCAGGAGCACCAGTTTAGCTGCTCATGTACGTAGCTCGGCTCCTGGGTAGGATTGCACAGCCCGCGCTGCCGCAGCTTTATGGTTATTATCTGAGCTAGCTCCAGTGTCTACAGGTGCTGCAGTCCCGTCCCCGATCGCAGGGCAGCCTGTCCCCCGATCGACGAGCCACATGGAACTCCCCAGCGGACACATGCGTAGGGTGCTAGTCTGGGACTTGGGCAACCCAGGTTCCGTTTCCTGCTCCGCCCTGACTTCTTGTATGACATAGGCCAGCCCGTTAATCTCTCTGTGCCTCAATGCCACAGGTGTGAAGTGGGGATTATACATGGAGGGGCGTTGGGAGGATAGGTACATTCACAGTTGCGACCTGCTCAGATACTCTGCTCATGGGGCCATCTCAGTATTATGAACCGTTGCTTGTCACAGTCTTTGAGGTTTGCAGAACTCTGATGAACAGTGCTCGATTACTGGGATGAGTGCGCTTGCAGGTCCAGGGTTCGCCATTGCTGTCACTGGAGGCGCGACTGGAACGTGATCGAGAAGTTGCCAGCGCCTGATGCCGGCAAACCGTATTTATTGCGCTTTGATGGGCACAGAGTGTCAACTGGAACGGCGTGAATCCCGTCTATTCTGCTTTGCAGGATTTCTTGTCAGTATCTGGGGGAGATGGGAGGGAACGGTTGATCCAGGGGTTCTCCCCACCTGAGTCTTGCTCTTAAATTTTGAAGGACAAATGAACCCGCCGTTTCAAAGTGAAGCTGGGGCCGCTGCACTCAGCCCTGCCAGGCATTGCATCGAAGACGGGCAAACTGGATTGTGCATGAATTTTCTAAAATGGCTCAGATTATGTAAAAGGATTGTGAACCTCCGCGTCTGGAATGGTGCGAGCTGTGAATACGACTGGCTTTCACCCTGAGCAGTTATTGATGCTCTAGCCCGGACACACCTCTCCGCCCTCCCCAAATATCCCATGTTCATCACTTCTTTCCAGAACAACTCTCCTCCCTCCATCCCCCATCGCATGTGTCACAATTCACAGCTCTTACAGAGGGCACCGTGTATATTTATTTAATTGCTCCAGTGTCCGGACTGCAATCTGGGGTCTGTCTGTTAAATCTGTTCCTCTCTGGGGAACCAAACCCGCCCCTGTGTTGCAAGCATAGGCCCTGACTCATTCCTTTGCATTGTTCAGTTGCCAGCAGAAATGCACTAGGCTCTGCACGTGTGGCAGTTTCATGGTGCACTTGTTACCTAGGAAACCACTAGCTCTACATGTGTGTTGCTTAACACCCGGTTTGCTTTCATTTGGCTAAATCTCTAATTCCTCTGCTGCCCTCTCTCTCCTCTGGATCTCCTCAGTACGTTAATCCCCCCTGCCCCAATCCTCCCTGCCTGCCATGCTGTCTCTGGTTCTTACCAAGCCCTCACTTGCTCGGAGCAAGTTTGCAAAAACGATCTGAGCAGCTCGTGCTTTTAAAACATTATAATTATATATAGTGCCGCTTCCACCCAGCTGCAATTAGCAGCTAAAACGTGACGCTTAGACCTTCCATCATCAAAGCACTCAACAGACGGTAACTCATTAACTCTTCCCCCTCCCCCATCATAGTTTATCCCTATTTTACAGATAGGGAAACTGAGTCACAGAGTGGTTGGGCCAACTGTAGGTGCAGGGTGCAAGGAATGCCTGTGGTTTGACAGTCAGCGTCCATCCCCTGCAATCGTAGGACCATATGGGATAGAGACGAAGCTGAGCTGGAGGTTAAGGCACTAGTCTAGGACTCCATTCGGTTCTTGCCACTGACTTCCTGAGGGACCCTGGCAGAGTCACGCCATGAGCCTAGGGATGTCCATAAATACCCACAAAGGACCATCGCAGGAGATGGGGTTGGATAAACCCAATGGGAATAGATGGGGCACCTTGTCAAAGGACAGTACAACTTCCTCTCCAGCCCCAATCGATCCTCAAAGGAATTCTGTCTGGACTGTCTCCAGGGATTCCCTCGGCACCCCTTCCCACCAACACAGACACAATAGAGCCCCTGCCCTAAGGCCACACAGCAAACCAGTGGCAGAGCAGGGAATAGGGCCCGAGCATCTTGGCCAAGCCGGCAGCTTGCAGGTCTGAGGCTGTCCGCTCGGGGGCTCGTTAATGCTGAAAAGGAAAGAGAGAGAGGCGTATGAAAAGCTGAGGTACTTATAAAAAAAAATTAAGGAATTTGGGATAGTCGCTAGGAAACGGCTTCCCCCCTGCCTCTGGTTCTCCCTTTGTCGTCTGCAAAAACAATGCACATTCCTCTTGAGAAGCAAAAGGATTGAGGCGTTTTCGGATTGAAACCAAGGCCCCTCCCCTTCATTAATCTCTTGGACGGATTCAGGCCCAGAAAACTGAGCGGCTCCAGCTTTACTCTGGGCTGATGCCCTCTCTGGAGTCTTGACAGGAGCTAATGCTGTTAGCTCGTGTCAAAGGAGGGTTTTAAAAAGAAAGAAATTTACCCGCAGCAGGGCTCCCATGTCATTTGCAGGCCGGCATACAAACCATCTGAAATGCCAGAGTCCCCTTTGCCAGTCCTCAGCATGTGCCAACCTCACTTCTAGAGTGAAACCAGGCCGGGTTTAAAAATCTGGCCGGGTGCAGTCTCAGGAGCAAGCATACAATGGTTACAATGGCTGCCTGTGAGGCAGGACTCCTGGGTTCTAGTCTCCCCTCTGAGGTGAGGGGGTCCAGTGTTCAGAGCCTGCATTCAGTTACCAGCTATTGAAGACACTGTAATCTAACGATCCACAGCTTTGTTGAGAGGCAGGGTGGTTTCCCTCACTGTTGCATGGGAGATAATACCCACTGAGAAGATTTCGGCATGTCTGTGACAGGCTTTGCTATCTTTGCTGGAAGGGGTGGGATTGTTTCTATTAGGATGCCTTTCAGGAATGCCTTTGCCTCCCGGCTGAGGGAATCTTTGGCTCAGGCTCTGAACAAGCCTCTGGGATTTTCAGACTTCCCTGAGGAACTCCACACCCCCAGTCCTCAGCAAGTGCTGGGGTGTCCTGGGACCTGTGGAATGGAAGAGCTGGAATACCATCACAGAGGTTGTTTCTGGGGTGTTTCTGGCCCAATCCAAAGCAGGAATTCACCATAACACATGAGAGCAGTGACCCCAAAACACAGCTCAGGGGGGTTGACTGAATTCAAGAGGAGCATCCGTGGTTCTGCTCCAAGCAGAGCCAAGCCATTTACAGTTCATCTCTTGCTGCTAATTGCTTTGACATGGCTCCTTCATGGTGCACGTGACATGCACGTGGAGGGCCCGACTGTCAATTCCTTCTTGGAAACGTCCCCCTACAATCCTCAGGGTGGGCCCAGCAGCTATAGAGCGGATGTAAGAGTCCTGCTCCCAGCCCCGATGGTAGGGAGTCCCACCTGAGTCCAGGCTGGCGCATGCATGACAAGCAGAGCGTAAGATAGAGCAGCCCCAGGATAGGAGGAGAACAAAAGTGACTTAAAGCACCCCCATGCTGCTGCTTCCATCCCTGCCCCAAGCAGAGAGAGACAGTAACTACGAATCAGGCCCTGACTCTGTATTGATCTAGGTACCGCACTGCCCCCTGACGTCCTGCCGGGGAGCAGGGGAAGGATCACGCCCACGCTCCACCCTCAGGGCATATCCAGGTTCAGAGTAATCAATCCTGCTACGCCAGAATGAAAAAAAAAAAGATCCAAACCCCCAGTGGCGCTGGAGTATGGCTGGCACTGATACAACCCCCCTTCCCTGACGCAGAATGGCCTAGCCTGACCAGCCCAACGCTCTGTGCAATGCCGCCTTGATAGGCCACAATCTGCACCAAATTCCAAGCCTGCTGTTAACTTCTCTCGCACTCTATTCTCGTGTTTGCTGTTATTTTTTAACACTTTTTTTTTTTTTGCATAAAAGCACTATCCTCTCCCCAGAGCCTGCCTGTAGCGAAGGCTTGGTCTGTACAACTGCAATTATTTCAAAGAACAGATGGAGTGAGGAGCGGAAAGTCTGTTAATAGTAATAGAAATGCTACATGTTAACCTGGACAGCACACGATGACAGTCCCATGGCTACACGTTCTGTTCCCACCAGCTGGGCGCCGAAATCGAAGCAAGAGATTCACAAACACAGCGTTCAGCCACGTACCCACCTAAAGTTAGAACTCAAATTCCTTCACACTTGCAGCCTGGCATTTCCCCCCCCCCCCCCCTCCATAAACGCCAGTTTGTGTTGCCATCCAATATTTTCATTGTATGGTATTTCAGACGATGTTTTGGGTTCTGCCTACCAGTGCAGAGCAGTGTTAAGTTTGGGGAGTCATGGGTTAGCAATTAGAATACAGTACTGGGAATCAGGAATTGCTAGATTTTAATCCCACATCTGAGCCTTAGTCTGGTCCTGGGAATTGCCTCTTAGGGTCAGGCTGTTAAGATCGTTGTGGCTTTTGTCTACTCACAAGCTTGCACCAGTTGAATTAAACCAGATTAGTAAAATCATGGACCACCCATATTTCAGTCTGAGTGGTTTATTTCGGTTTAGCTGAAACCTGATCCTAATAGATTTATCAAGAGAAACTTTTGCATTGCAATTTTTTGCATTGTTCTAGCTAAATCTCTTTACGTTCACACTTAAGTTAAACCAGCACAACTCTGCTGGTAGAAAAGCCCCTATAGATGCATGTTCCCTATCTGTAAAAGAGGGCGGATTGTGATTTATCTCCAGTGGGATTGCTGAGGTTAAAGTGCTGTAATATTCCTATGCATTTGTCTTGTGGTAGCACCTGGGAGTTCCAGCCATGGGGCAGGGTCCCCCTGGTGCAAGGTCCGGTGCAAACACAGAACTGCCCCAAAGAACTTGCTATTAACCTTTCATAGGCGACAAGGGCATATAGCAACACAGGTCTTTCATTTCAGAGCCAATGTAGGAAATCTTGACCCCAAGGTGTGCTATGGGATCAGTGGCTAGCATGGCTAGCAGGCTGCTGGGTCTATCTTGAAATCTTATTAGCCTGTAGGTCTTTAGTGATCTAAGTGTTTGCAGGATCATCTGGAACCCTATGTCCTGCCAAGTCCACTGAGATCTGTAGGCTCTCCTAGCTCAGCATCCAGAGGTCGTCACACCCAGTCCAGGGTGGCAAGCACCAAACTACTGTTACTATTGATCAGCCGCCTGGAACGAGGTGCCTGTAGGTTTGATCAGGTGTTCACACTGCAAGAGCCACCACTGCTAGTGTCCTCCTTTAGCAGTAGGGCATGTTGGGCCTGGAAACTGCCCCCCCGCCCGGCCAAGGTGGGGCCTCCAGAATTTAGGCAGGGCAGCAACTGGAGAATGCCTGCTGCTCGCCACGCTGCATTCTGGGTAAAGAGAGGCCTTCCTCTTCCAGGGCTGTCAATCGAGCACTTTTCACAAGCCTATGTAAATGGATCAGAATAACTGGGAGAGTCTGCGTCATTTTATGGCCATCGATAGCATCTGTAGCAACACCAGCTACCGTGCTGAGACGGGTTATGAAAACACATGTGTCGGGTCGTGCCCTGCAAGGGTCAGGCCGGATTCCGTTTTCCACTTACGGTGCATTACGCAGCTATTTTGCCTGCTTGGAGTCTCGCTTATGGCCAGACGCGAGGTATTGGACATTGGGCTGCTTCGCCCTGGAAGCTCCTGTGCTCGGCTGGGTTAATTTAGTCCGTGTCTTGTTTAATTGGAGGGGAGACTTCTCCCCCTCCTTGCTGTCCAGCCTGTTTGCACCACTGACCCAGCGGGGGCTGTGAGAGTCTGTCTCTGAGACTAGCTGTATCCTGTCCCTCGTTTCCAGTGGAATGCGAGCCTCGGTGGAAAGCCCCTGGTCTCACGGCACGTCTCGCTGTGCTACGCTGCTGTAGGATGTGGTTAGTGAACGGTTGGGGAAAATTCTCCCCGCTGCCTTGTATTTGGATGTATTACAAAAGCCCATTCTTCCTCTGCAAGCTCTTGGAGGAAGTTTAGGCCATGAGGAATAAAATGTCAGGAGAAGGAATCCGGGCTCAGTAATAGGATATGTCGCATTTACAGCTCATTGCATCGGAGGCTCATACACAAATATAACTGTGACAGTGGGGGTGGGGGAGAGAATTCAGGCGTAATGGAAGTCCTGGACTGGTGCCCTTTGAGCATCACATTCCTCAGGACAGACACAACATGGCAAGAGGCAGACTCTGTCCTAACCTGTGATTAACTCCCACGGTGGGGATGTCTACACAGTAAAAGCGCTGCACGGGCTCACCTGTGCAACAAGTGCAGGTAGTGACAGCAGTGAAAAGAGTTCCATGCAGGGGCCCGAGTGGGCTACTGGGCTGAGTACGTACCTGAGGTCCGTGCTGGGATTGTACTACCTGCACTGAAACGTCACTGAGTTAGAGGCAGAGCTAGGAAGAGAATCCTAAAGTCCTACTCCCTCATCTACTTTGCCCTATGCCCTCTCTCCCCTAAGAGCATTTCCCTCCTACTGAATTGGGAAAGCACTGTAAGCCTGCGTTTCAAAGGTCGGGGGTGTTTTTTGTGTATTCCAGAATAAGAAGTACGTGCTGATCATGGTTGATCCAGATGCCCCGAACAGAGCTAATCCGAAGTACCGTTTCTGGAGACACTGGGTTGTCATTGACATCAAAGTGAGTACTGGCTTGTTGTCCTCTTCTCTCTCCTACGTAGGATCATGCCAGTGGTGTGTAAATGTTGCTCAACGCATTCATTTAACGTGTCCCTCCAGCCAGACCTTGGGCTGCGCTCAACTAAGGGAGAGTCGTTCTTCTACATCAGCAAGGCGACGATGGGCTAATTTGTGGGGTAGCCCCAAAAAGAGACTTTACGGGACTGCGTCTCTTGAGTCTTACTCTCCATCCTCTGGTTCATTCCTGTGTACGGCTTCAGGTTTCGCTGCCTTGCAGGGTAGGGGAACAGGCGCTAGGTTTCCTTACCATTCACCAAAGGCTCGTTACAAATGATTGTCAGTGGTTTTCATGGATACAAGGAGAAGGAAACCTGGAAACAAGCTTTTTCCAACTCTCTGTGTGTTATAAAGATGAGCTGTGCACAGAGGAATGGGGGCCTAGTAATTCATTAACTCACTAATGCCCCTTCTTCAGCACCTACTTGTCCTCCTCCTCCTCCTTTTGTAGACTACATGGAGACCGTCCTTTGCAGTTGGGGAAGTGAAATTGCAGGTATTCTATACTGAGTACCTTCTGCTTCAGTCACCTCCTGATACGTTAATCCCAGAGTCTCAGGAAGATAAACATTTTGTCTGCACGTGACTTGGAGTGATAGTATGTGGCAGGTGGAACGCAGGGAGAATGGAGCAGATGGGATGGGTGGTGCAGACGGTGCAATTCCAGAGGCCAAATGTAGCCCAGATGGGAGCAGTTGCAACTCCACTGACCTGGATGCTGGTTCACCTGCTTCCTTCAGTGCTGAATCTGGCTCCATACACCTGAACTTGAGACAAATCCATCTTCCTGCTTGGCTTGCTAGTTGAGGAGCTGGGACATGAGCAGATTTTGGAGGTTTCTCAGCACCAGGAGTACAAACTAAAAGCCGAGTGTATTGAGGAAGGGAGGTCAGGTTAATGCTGGGGTCTGGGTTGTGTTGACTCTCGGTCTGTCCCATTAACGTCAATAATCCTACCCAGCATGCAGTTGGTGCTTAGTACAAGGTGTGACAGCAAAACAACACTTGCCTCTGTACCCTGCCACTGGGAGATTCGTAACTCACCAGGAAATCCCTGTTCTTTTATTCATTTGTACTGCCTCGGGCGAGTGTATTTTGAACAGTTACTTGAGGGAATCAGAACAGCTGGTCTGCTTCAAGGTGGTTAGTTACTCCCATAAGGAGATGTTCTCGTGTGTGTGTGTGTGTGTGTGTGTGTGTGTGTGTGTGTGTGTGTGTGTGTGTGTGTGTGTGTGTGTGTATCAGTCATTCGGCATGGAACAAATGAGCATAAAAACCAGTTGGTGTGTTTATTGGGAGGAGACCAGTAACTCCGTTTAGATGCCGGTAGGAGGGGCATAGCTTAGCGGCACTTCCTTGGAACCCCAGGTTCAAATCCCAGCAGTGGCTTCTCAGTGTTTCCTCCTCCTAGGCTGGATGCAGTACGCTGAGAATTGTACAGCGCACAGGCCTGCAAACTCTTTGGATAAGACCTTACAGATGGGTTCTGTGGGGCCACCAGAAACTCTGGGGGAGAGGAGCTGCCTGAATAATATTCACACGCAGTTTATTCGTTGATTTCCCACACACACACTCCAGTGGCTGAATCGATTATTAAATTTTCCCCCACCATTTGACCAGCTCTGCCCATGGTTGACCAATTTATTTCAAGTCTATCCTTTGTGAGTTTTTTCCCCTACAGTCAGCATGCCAGTCTACTCACAATTCTATCCCCCTCCTCTCCTGGCCATTCTTTGATTGCCTCTGTCTGGGGCTTTTCATAAGTGCCAAGGTTTGACCCGATATTCTTGGCAAAAAATTGCTTTCTGTTCCCTTCTCAAATTGTGTGTAAAATGTTGTATGTTCCTCTCCAGAGTTTCCGTGATCCTGTAGGTGAAACTCTCTGGGATGAAAAGTTGCTATATAAATGTAAAGTGGCAGGATTATTAAGGCAGGCAGGTGATTGTTTACCCAAGACGTTAGCGTAGCGCTGGTCTAGAAATGTCAATTATTTTTTGTAAAGAATGTTGGGGAATTAATTGTTTTCAAAATTTCCCATGGAAACTTTTTCTTTTTTGACTGGGGGGAAACCTAAACTGACAACCTGATATTTTTACAGAAACCCCCTCCACAAAATTTGAACCAAAACTAAAATTGTCCACTTTTTTTTGGTCAAAAATATATTTGCAATGGAAACATTTCAACCAGTTCTACCATCGATTCTGGGATTTTCTTGAGTTGAGATGATTCGGGTAAGGGTTATTTTCAACCCTTTTATATTTTCATCAATCAGAGAACAGGGCTTGTAGTTTCTCTGGCCCTTTCCTTTAGTATGATGCAAGTATTGGATGGGAAGATAGGTGTCATCTTTGTTTTAACACCACCCTTTGGAGTGTAGGTTGGCTGGAGAAGACTTCCCTCTCTAGTGCTGTGCGTAGTCACCTTGTCAGAAACTTTGAAGGAAAATAAAACAGTCATGAAACCAAAATCTCAACACACATTTATTGAGTCACTTGCAGTTCAGTGCTATGACTGTCGATAATGGATTGCCATGAGTCAGTGTCCTGGAGCGGACCCAGGGATAAGCAGCAAGAATATGCAATCCAAGGATCAAATTTCTCACAACGAAATGATCAATGAGAATTTAGATTGGTGGCAAGGGGAGAGAACAAATGGGAGGAATAATTTTGTTTTGACTGAACAGTCTTGTAGGTACAGAGACTTTGGGAGTTGAGGTTTGGATTCTATTCCCACTCGGTGGGCAAGCTTGGGCAACACCACTTAACCTCCTTGTGCACAAATGGCGGTAACGATACTTGCCTATCTCTCACAAGTGTTAGGGGGCTTAATTTGTAAATGTATTGTGAGATTCTGGTATGGAAGACACAAGAGGAGGAGGAAGCATTCTTATTTTTGTGCTAACTCCCTTATATTGTTTCCAACCTTTCTCTCATTGCATTATCAGTTTCTTTAGAGAGACAGCATTTAGAAAGCAGCTTGTTTCTCTCTCTCTGCCTGCTTTTATTTTATTTTATTTTATTTTTTAAAGATTAGGTGTTTCAACTCTGATTCAATCTAACTAATAATCTTAGTACTAAAGTCTAATTAAGATATCAATTAATTTGCAGCATGCATTTAACATGAAATATCTAGTCATTCTCCTCTATTATTCTCTGAAATTACTGCTAAGGGCGTTTTGTACAGATACCTTAATTAGACTTTTTATTGTTAATAGGAATATTAAGCAAATTAAAATGGGATATTAATACTTTCCATGCATTTCTTAATTGGCTAAAAAAATAAAGCATTCAGAATAATTGCAGAGATTCATGTACAATTTAAAAAAAAATCCTTCACAGGAGCCCTTCTGCATTTCTAGCAGAGTCCTGAAAGTCTCTCAT
Source organism: Sternotherus odoratus (assembly GCA_032164245.1). Classification (NCBI taxonomy): domain Eukaryota; kingdom Metazoa; phylum Chordata; order Testudines; family Kinosternidae; genus Sternotherus; species Sternotherus odoratus. The sequence continues at coordinate 10,262,982 of JAVMKO010000020.1, forward strand.
TAATTTTTATATTTACGAAATGCAAAAAAGCCTGAGCTAATTTTTTTCTATTCTGTGCACAGACCCTTCCGGTGCACTGGCTTTTACTAACTATTGTCATCTTTGCAAAAATAAAAGCGCTTCTAAAGGAAATCAGGGAGGGATTCAGACTAAAGTTGCGTACTCGGCAAAGTGGGTCCATCCAAATGGCAGGCAAGGTTTTCTCCTGACGCTTTTAGGCAATTCTGTTTCCGTTCCCAACCAGAAAGCATAAGTGGGGAGGGCAGGGGTATGTGATAATCTTCTTACCTGACTAGTTCAGAACCTCCTACAAGCAGAGAGAGAGTTCATTCTAAGCTTCTGGGAAAGGATGGGGTGTTCTTATTTATGTCAGTCTCCTATCCCTAATTCCCATAACTGGACTAGATAAAGCCCAGGAAAATAGATTGAACAGAAGAATCCGGCACTGGCCTCCCAGGCACAGACTAGGTGGGACCAAGTAGCGCTTTTCCCTCTCTGACTACTGTGAGCCTGGGACTAGAAACTGGGCTGGATCCAGTGGAAAGCTATTTATTAATGTTTGTTTATATTGCAAGAGCAGCAATGGACACCGGAGATTGGGACCTTCTCATGCTAGGTTCTGTACAGACTCATAGGGATGGTATCTCATTTTATACAGTGCCCCTTTTATACAGTCAGTGTGGTGTAATGGGGTCCTAGGACCGGGTATTTAGGTCCTAAAGATGCCTAAGATATTTAGCCACATAAGATGCAACTAAGTTACTAGTGGGATATTTCTGGTTCCCATTGATTTTGCAAATCTCATTGAGTGCCTTGCTGCATTGTTAGACACTTATGAAATGCCTTTAGAAATCTGGCCACTGGTATAAATGAAAATCAGTTCCTTGGTAAATTCAAGTCTCTGCTTCAGATAGCTTCTATTTATGGTCTTGTCTGCACACCAACTGGCACTGAAGTGATTTAGGGATTGTCTACACATGGAGCTATTCCAGAATAGCTATTGCACTTTAAATTCTCTCCCTGCCATAATCTGGACCAATCTTCATTTGTAGAGAAACCCTTGTTGGTTTTAATTCAGACCTTTAGTTATTTTGGTGCAAGTCTGAATGTGGAAATTCTTATTTCAAATTAAAAAGGGGTTATTTCAATTTAGTTTAATGTAGATAATGCCCATGACCTTAGCTTTCAGGGCAGGAAGCATGGGATGGTAGTTAAGCACATGAATGTGATTCTGAAGATCTATGCTTAAATCCCAGCTCTGCCACCGACTCACTCCGTAGCCTTGGGCAAATCGCCTTGCTCGTTGTGCCTCGATTTCCCCATCTGCAAAATGGAGAATATACTTATCCACTGGGAAAGCTTAATCCACTAATACATCCACCTACGCACTTTGAGTTATTCACATGGGCGCCATTGGAGAAGTGCTAAGTACCATTATATGTTCTGCAATACCTTGGCACTCCACCAAGTCTTGGTGTTCATGCTGAATTTCCTTTTGGAGGTGTGGGTTTCAGTCCGAAGCATTACCACTATCCCATGGTTACTTTTAGTGGCTTAATCTATAGAATACCTTCTGCCATCAGCTCTACATTCCCTTATCAGTGATGGCTACGCTGTTTCTCTGATTGTCAAACACAAGAGATGCTTTCACTCTCATTCAAAATAATTTAAATAAAAATGTTGCTACAAAGTGGAATAATATCTTTTGATGAATGTTTTTAAAGCCCTTTAGGTATTCATGGTAATTTGCAGTGTAAAATTATTTAGAGATAAGAGCCAAATTAGCTCTTATAGGCGGAGGTCGATATGTCCCGTTATCCATGCAAGCAGTGTTTAAATATAATCAGCCTTTACTCTAATGCAGCATAATTGTTCATTTGAAATAGCGTTTTTTTTTACTTCATTCAATGAGTCATTAAAATATTCAAAGGATAATGCAGTGAATTGGAAATGAATTTATCACATTACTCTGTATATACTTTAGAGCATCAGGTAACTAGGCAGGGACTGAACCAGTTTACAGAGAAATCCAGTAAACAAGGCATTTCATTTTGTATTTGGTGGGGAGGGAGAAAGAAGGGAGAAAACATTGTCCTTCAAATGGAATATTTTAATCTTTATTTTTCATCGCATTGGGGGGGGAGGTTCGAGGGGGAGAGAGAGAAAAAGAGAGAGAGGAAGAGAATGCAGCAAATTTGTACTCCACCAAAGCCTTGCTGTTTTAACTTTATTTTTATCAAAATATGTTTGTAACAGAAAGTTGTTATGGAAACCAACTCTGCCAGCCAGGAGAATTCCTACATGAGACTGAGTGCAGAGAAAGAGAGCGAGAGACCCACCCCGGGTCTGATCGGTTGCTTGGCAGAGCTAGCCTGAGGTTTTGCACAAGTGAAGATGTTTGGGGTCTTTGCAAGATTCCTGAGGAAAGTGAGAGGTGGGGAGCTTAAGAGCCTCACCCAAGGTCAGATAGAGTAAGTCAGTGGCAGAGTTTGGAATTGAACCCAAGATTCCTGACTCCCAGCCATCACCACCCCACCCCTGGCTCTAACCACTAGATTACTCTTCCCTCTGAGAACTGGGAAAAGAACCCAGGAGCCCTTATCTTCAGACCCGTAATCTAACCACTAGGTAACACTCTCATCCTATATATCTACCTTCCACTCAAGAACCAGCAGTAATCCCCAAGTTTACATTTCTTCAAGCTGATGGTTTCGAGGCACCTTTGTAAATCTGGCCTCTAAAAATTGTTTTCCTGAAAAGAAATTCTCTTGAGGTATGTGAGAATGAGCGGGACCGGCTGTGACTGTCCTGTGACAAGGGCTTGCTTCCTCCTCTCGGCGCGCTCCAGGTGTTCTCATTAGGAGCAGGTGAAGCAGCAGGGCCGGTAAAGGAAACAATCTGTTCCGCGAGGAACGCGGTACGCTGACAGCTGTTCCTTCTGTGCAGTATGGTAGTGGTGTGAAAAGAGGGCCCCAGTAGGGCATCAGGCTAGCAAGCTGCTTGTATGATGCTCGGAGAGGGGCTGCTTTGTCAGCAGTGATCTCTTAATCCCGTGCGCGTGGGTCTGAGAGCTGAGGGCAGCTTCCGAAGAGGCCGCTCTCTGAAGGGAACTGTTAGGGGATGCTGGATCTGCGTGCTAGGGCCATTCACCTCTGAGGGCTTTCTCGAGCACTTTACTTTGATACCAGTTGAATTTTTCAGCGTATTTCCTTGTATTGGTTAATAAACAGGTTCTGGGTTGCAAGTGTCACCATAGAAACAGGTGCTCGCTGAAGCAACCAAGAGCTTTATTAACCTGAAAAGTTAGGGAATTTTCAAACGATTAGAGACGGGGCTGGAGCGGAGGCTAAAGGTTTGCCAAGGAGGGGGAAGAGGGGGAACGTATACATGCATTGCTTGTGTGTGTATATATATCCTATAGCTCAAGCAGTTGGATACAGGGATGGCTGGGGTGAATTCTCTGGCCCGTGGATAGACCACAGTGGTCCCTTCTGGCCTAAACATCTATGGATCTCCCTTCTGTCTAGCAGTCCGTGCTCAGGCAACTGCAGTGTCTTACCCAGAATGGAAGCTAATACCTTACAGATTATAAAATATCTGTGGCACAGACCGTCTCTTAATCTGTGTTTCTATAGCACCTAGCACAGAGGAGCCCCGGTCTTCACTGGAGCCTGGATCCCAAGGTGCTACACGGTATACACTGGAGACACTGCTTGCTCTGGAGAATTTGCAATCGAGGTGCACGTAGCATTACAGTGATGCATGAGACTACTGGAGAGCGCATACAGAGATTGTCCTTCATGTGAAGAGCTTAGAATTTAAATGTCTTTACTGTGGGGTTAGATTCACCCCTAGGCCTGGCCTCTGCTTATAAAAGAAACACATGAAGGTGGTGTTTGGATTCTCGACCGGCACACCTGGGAGCTGTTGTGTTCTGAGCTACACTCGTTTAGCTTGATACATTTGATGGGCCAGAGCCTTGGGTGTTCCATTGCCTTAAATAGGCTGTGCTGATTTACGCCAGCGGGGGAACTGACCCTATATAGCTAATCTGTGGCATTTCTAGGAAGTCAGTGATCCCGGTACCTGATAGCTGATGGTGAGTAGTGCCCTAGCATTGTAAGAATTACACAGGCAGCTGTGTGTGGTATTTTGTATTGCTCTGAGTCCAATGGGAATGGATAAAAGAAGTGCCCTCTACAGCCAAGGAAGGGATAAAAGAACAGAGTACGTTAGACAAGCAATGAGTAATAAGACAGAATCTTGAACCTTGAGGTCACTTGCTCAGGCCAATAGTTAGTGAAAGCTGTTTCTGCTTCTGTGCCTGTTGGTGGCTCTTATGTGAACAGGCTGGGCTTAGAACTGGTCAGGAATTTTTTGACTAAAGAGTTTTTCATCAGTAAACACTAATTTGTCAAAATGAAACTGGTCCCCAGGCCTCACAGGTTTTGAGGGACCTTTACAGGAGAGGCTTCCGGGGTACAGGCTGGAATTTCTGGTTAGAGAGAGCCGGGGAGGTGCTAATAACTTGGGGGTTCAGACACTCACCTGGGCTCAAGGCCCCCATCTGGAGCAGCGACTCAACCCCAGCAGAGTGCTGTCACCCCCGGATGACTGGCTAGTTTGGGGTCTGTCTCTCGATTCTCCCGTTGACGCTGTTACGCTTTGTATAAATAAATAAATAGTGATTAGAGCGGGGACTTGAACCTGACTTTTCATCACCCAGGTGAGCGCCCTACCTGCTGGGCTATAGAGTCTGCCTCACTGAATATTTATTTATTGCTACATGCTAGAAGGTACAGCTGCAATAGGAAACCTCGAGGGAGAGCCACACAAAAATGGCCAATAGGCAGGGGATTAGGGCAGTGGTTCTCAACCAGGGGTACACAGGGCTCTTCCAGGGGGTACATCAACTCACCTAGATAGTTGCCTGGTTTTACAACAGGCTACATAAAAAGCCCTAGTGAAGTCAGTGCAAACTAAAATTTCATACCGACAGTGACTTGTTTATACTGCTCTGTATCCTATACACTGGGATGTAAGTATCATATTTATATTCCCATTGATTTATTTTATAATCGTATGGTAAAAATGAGAAAGTCAGCAATTTTTCAGTAATGTGCTGTGAGATTTTTGTATTTTTATGTCTGATTTTGTAAGCAAGTCGTTTTTAAGTGAGGTGAAACTTGGGGGTACGCAAGGCAAACCAGACTCCTGAAGGGGTACAGTAGTCTGGAGAGGTTTAGAGTGACTTGTGGCAGGTTCCCCCTGGGATGCCAGCTGGAACTAAGGTACCACGGAGCCCTCTGACCCACCAGCCTAGGCTCCCTCTCACATGTACTGCTGTGACAAGCTACAAAGCCCTTCGGTCTGCACTTTCACCAGCATTCACACAGGTAGGGACACACCTAGCTGCAGTTACACACAGGCTCTGTAACCAGAAGCCTCCCAGCCTAGGAGCCAAGAGCAGTACCATCCTGCCTTGGTCAAATCTGGTCAGTCTATGGATTTAATACCCGGTCGCCTCTTCCTCAACGTGAAGAGGACCAAGCACATTTGTGGTAACCAAGCTGAGATTTTTCCCCCAGACACCCTAGTCAAACACATGCTGGTTTGGATTAAAGCAAGATAAGTTTATTAACTACAAAAAATAAATGTTAAGTGATTATAAGTGCTAGCAAACAGATCAAAGAAGATTACCTAGTAAATAAACAAAAATACAAACTGAGCTTAACATACTAGATAAATTAGCAAGTTCTCACCCGGAGTGATAAACAGGCTGGCAGATTCTTAAGGCACAAGCTGCCTTGGCTTGGGTTTCCCCGGTTTTCATACAGAGACTAATAATCTTTAGCCTGGGATCACCATTTCCCCCCAGCTCAATCCTTGTTCCTCAGGTGTTTCCAGGTGTGGTGTTGTAGGGGAGAGTGCGGGACCATCATGATATTATATCTTCTTCCACCTTTCTGGAAACTCTTTTGTAGTGACCACTCTTCCCATTGTGTAGTGCTGAGAGGTTTCTGTTGTACACAGTGCCTGGGGTAATCCTTGTGTTTGTGTGCATTTCCTCAGTAAGCCATTGACATTGTATGTCCTTTTTACGGTTGTACCTGAAAGGCTGTTTATGGGTGTTGTCAACCTCACAACATGTTTCAGTAACACACACAGCACCAAACTTCGTCATTTCCCATATGATGATAGCATATACAATCCAATGTGATATGACTGTCTAGCAGATCAAGACTTTCAGAATGAGTCCTCACAAGGCATCCTTTGTGCAGAACATATTCTAATTATATGGCAATGTTGAATAAAGGGGTGCCAGGGTGTCACACCTGGTATTGGGGTACTCAGCGGAGATGTAAGAGACCCAGGTTTGAGTCCATGCTCCAAATCAGGTAGCTAGGGACCCAAACCTAGGTCTCCTACATCCCAGATGAGTGTTCTAGTCACCGGGCTATTCTGGGGTGTAGATGTGCACGAACTCTGGTTTTTCACTGAAAAACTTCAAAGGGTCTCGGATTCATCCTGCTATGGTACAGAGAGAATTTCTGAACTCTCGAAAATATTTGAGGGACAGGAAAACCATTTCCTGCCCAGTCCTTGTTCGGGACTCAGTCCAGTGTCGATTGGAGAGCCCCTAGACCACAAAAACAACCCACTGTCCCAGCTGGCTCCCTTGCTGGCAGAGAAGCCAGGGACTGAAGGGATCCCAGAGACTGTACTCCCCTGACACGGTGTCCTTCCTAGTCAGGATTCTTAGGCATATTGGTGTTGCACAGGAGGACTGCTAACTACATGGTACCTGTTGGGTTACTACACAGGGGCCATAAGTTTCCAGGGCTGTTGATCCAGCATCTTTCATGAGAATTTAATCCACATTGACATGCACATCTCCCCATTGGCAACCCCCTCCACCCCCGAATAGCAGCCCTTATTTCAGAATCCTACCATCTCATTTATCCTTGGTGGTCAAAACCAGGCACTCTTTTCCCACCCCAACCCCCTTGGACCTCTCTCGTTTGCACATAACGATGCCGCTGTTGGATCCAGAGTAACGATCACTCGAGCAATCCGTTTCAGTTCAGAGTTTATCACAAGAGGTGCGCCAAGGGCCTCATTGCCTCCCAGATCAGCTTTGTTTAGTCGGTTTCTGTTTTTGTGAGCCCTGTTTGATCCCGGCTCCCCGCTGACACAGCAGGCTACGCTGCCTCTTTGTAGTAACGCTACAGATATAATAGTTAGTGACTCTGTATTGTTCCTTCTTGCTGGGGCCCTTTGTAGTCTACATTTTGGTTATTAAACTGAGTGTTTGAAAGGAAAAGAACAGAGGGAAATGTGTTTTAATTGATGACTTAGTTTCTTGGAAGAGCTATATAATACTCAATTCCCTAGAGTCGCCATTTTTTGTCGAAATCTAGGAAACCTTTTATTAATAAACATTAAAACCCAAGAAGTAGTTAGAAACCATTGTTAAGATGCATTGTTCTTTATTATTTGTATAACGCCACTGGCAGCACCAGGCCTTGTGCAGATACATAGCAAGACAGGATCCCTGTCTCAAAGAGCTTCCACTGTAAAATAGCAATAACCGTGGCCTAGTTTGTCCATGGTCACCTAAATAGCGCAGGCAAGTCAGTGTTTGGACATGCGAAATGTGTAGCTGTGCATGTGGGAATCTGTTTGCCTGGCAATGCAAGACTCAAGTGGACAGTCCAGCTAGCCGCTTCCTGAAACTGAGCTTTCCATGTTTAACGTAGGGATTTAAATGTACCTGTAACACAGCAACATGCAAATGTGCTGCTAATCTCTTTCCATCACAGACCCCAGAATGTCCAAGGCCACATGTACAGTGTGTGGACCGGCTAAGGAGGCCAGGGATTGATCTTGGTTCAGATCAGGGTGCTATTCTATCCAAATGCCCTGAGTTCAGGAGTGCTCCAGTCTTGTCTCATCTCTAGAAAGGGAAGAAGCTAGCAGGTGCTCTGTCCATAGGAATACCCAGGAAGCGAGTCTACCAGGGTCTTGTGTCTAGCACATCCTATAAGGTCTCCTGTCTTCCCAACTTCTGCCGTGTGCACCCTTCATTCTGCTGCCTCAACTCCACCTGATTCTCCTACTCATAATCCTGCACCTTTTGCCTGCCTCACCCTGCTCCTGGCATGGCCTCTCCATGCTTGCATGCTTAGTAATCTCAAACCTTTCCCCGTCCTTTCTCCCACCAGTGATTTGCTCACCATGTGATCCTTTTCTACTAGACGATAAGATCTTTGAAGTAGGGAACTTGTCTGTAAAGTACCATGCATGTAACAGAAAGCAGCAGCAGCGTTCACGTTATTTAATAACATCCTGATAGAGGAAAACATTCCCCGTGATCCAGAGGGATCATGAGAGATCATTGATCCTAGATAAGTAATTGATTTGCTGGATAAGTACATTTCTATGCACCAAACCCTAGCATCTGTGCCGTGAAATTTCAGAATCCTCTAAACTCTGTCTGCAGAAGGCTTAGACCAAGCCACAGAGACACGCATTTCGGCAACAAGTTCTTGTGTTTAACAGGTTTCCAATGAACGATATTAGAAGTTGAGTGTCAACTGTTATTATTCATGCTCTGCAAACAGATGGGGTTTAATTGCTATTACTGTCAGCTGAGCTGCAAATGTAGCTTTTTGGTAATTGTTGTAAAATAAAAGTTCAGAAACTATGTACAGAAATTATAGATCAAATGTATTTTAAAGATCAAACTGTTTATATTACCTTTAAATATAGTCTTTAGTCATCAGCATTAGGATCAGTGAGTGGCTGGGGGATACAATGCCACACTAGGGCTTGAGATGCCAGAACAATATGACAGCAGTAACTTATTACGGATGGAAAAACAACACCAAAATGTGATTGGCCAAAACTGTAGAAGAATAGAGCTGCTAATCTTTGTAATTTCAAGGGCACCATTAGGGCAAAATGCTGCTTTCACGTAGCTTCGGAGAAAAAACAAGGTACATTGCATGGCTTTCTGAAGGGAAGCAGAGAGCTGGGAGAGATGTTCGCATCACAGGCGCTGGGAGGGTTACAGCTTCTCATTAGGGCTGGGAAAAGGTTGGACAATGGAGGGAGGATGGGGAAGGGGTGCACACTTGTGTGTGTGCACACGTGCCCATGCTGGGGTGTGGGAAAGTGTGTATAGTAACCAGGGGTTGTGGTGGGTTTATCGTCTTCACGGCCCCTCTGCCATGTTTTAATCCGTCATTGGTAATGGCCCTTTGCCCTCCAGGCCCGCTTGGTGCTGCGGCCCAGCTCCATCATGACCAGGGTCCCCTTCCTGTGTTGGGTGCAGAAACTGTTGGGGCGGGACACGAAGCGGGCTTGAAAGCAGCCTGGTGCTCCCTGTACTCACAAGCCAGCCCGCCTGCCTGGCCCCTGGCTTACGGGAGAGCCCCTGAGGTGGTCATGATACGCACCCCGGCTTTAGTGCCTGACACAACCCCCCGGCGGTGATCGGCTACCATGTGCATCCTTCACCCAAGCTCCGGGAAGAGCCATTATTCTGAGTGCTTGCCCCTGGCGCTAGGACGACTCAGCCCTGGCACTCTTTGCACCTGGGCGTGGGTGCCTGAGACATTCCGACTCCCGGGGCGCTGGAGATTCAGCTGGCGCTGTGGCTTGCAAAATAACCAGAGCGTCAAACAGTTAAAACAACACAGTATTTACTGAAAAGCCCGGGCCCGACGGGAGTTTGAGTAAAAGGGCAGCGCCTCTTACTGAGCCTATTCTTTCCCCACTGGTAATTAACACTCCCCGGTAATTACGCTCCCAAGTCTCTAAACCACAGCTACTAAACAATTCTCCCAGGAAACACAAAGCCACTTAAAGTGAGAAGGGGGAATACCCTGTGCAGTCAGAACACGCAAGGCCTCCTGGGTGTCCCGCCCACTCTCCCTCCCTTGGGTGCCACAGGGAAGCAAAGGGGGTCACGGCCCAGATTGAGGGTCTTGGTGCAGGAAGTGAGATGAGGAGATGGCGGGGGGAGGGGGCTGCTACAATCCTCAGAGCAGCATCCTCTGTCCAATCAGCAGAGCTGAGCCAGCCTGAGGTGGGAGGCAAGCTGCACCCTGAAAAGCATTGGTTCTCAAAGTGGGGGTCGGGACCCCTCTGGGGGTCGTGAGCCAGTTCTGTGGGGGTCATGAGCCCCTGCTGCCAGCAGCTGGCCCCGAACAATGCTGCTGCCGCGGGCTGCTGGCATCCAGCCCCTGCTGCTGCAGGTGGCCTGTGCCCCCGCCGTGGCGGGCTGCCGGGACCCCTGTGAGCCTGGCCCCTCCTGTGGCGGGCTGCTGGCGCCTCCATGGGACTTCTGGAACCCCCTCCCACTGGCCCTGGCCTCGGGGGGGGTGCTGGAACCCCCCTCTCCCAGCCCCTGCCCCAGCAGGCTGCAGGCACCCCCTCTCGACCCCAGTCCCTGCCCCGGAAGGCTGTTGGACCCCCTCGCCCAGCCCAGTCCATGCCGCAGTGGGGTGCAGGCACGGCCCCCCTGCCTGACCCCTAAGGGGGGGGACATGCTTAGATGCCCGGTGTGGGAAAGGGGTCACCACTACAAAAAGTTTGAGAACTGCTGTAAAGCACTGCAATCCATGACTACACACCATGGGCAAGGGAGAAGTAGGGGGAAGATTGTGATGGGGGTCCAGTTTCTTAGGGCTGCTCCTATGATGATGCAACTACTCTCCCCCCGCCCTAGAGCCAGGTCCCAAGCTAGCCCCAGATTCGCAGGCCAGAGAGGTTAGATTCGTGTTCACACTTCCAGGGCCTTCTCCAAACCACACTTTTTACTTTCCACCCTTCCTCGGTGCTGGCCCAGATTTTCAAAAGTGACGAGTGAATTTTTTGATGCTCAACCTGCGATGACTTAAAGGGTGGGTGCTCCGCACTGGGTGCCAATCAGGCCCCTGTAAGGTGCATCTAGCTGGCCAGCCAAAAACCTTGCCCTCTATCCCCAGGTTATGGTGACTCAGGGCCGAACACCCCAGTTGTTCCTTAATGACCATAAATGATTCTCTGGATTCTTCCTGATGCATTTCTGCGTCCAGGGACACAATGAATTAACAAAGAACAGGTTCAAGAATAGCAGCCGTGTTAGCCTGTGTCCGTAAAGAAAGCCAGGAATACTTGTAGCACCTTAGAGACTAGTTTATTTCAGCATAAGCTTTCGTGAGCTATAGCCCACTTCATCGGATGCATAGAATGGAACAGAAGTAAAATGAATTTATACACACAGAAAGAAAGAAAAGAAAAAGAATTGTGCATCTTATGAATAAGTGCATGAATAAGTGTCATCTTATCATTTGTACCAGCAGAACCTAGCCCCTCTGGTCAGGCCGTGTGCATGTATGTGTGTGAGAGAGAGGTTTGTAAAGCTCTTGGGGCTTCATTTGGGCTGACAGAGCCACAGCCGCGCGCGATATGATTATTATCATTATACTGCCAAGGATCCATGACAAGAGATGATTCTGACGGCTACAAAGTGGTTCTCGTAACCAGGGATCGCAGGCGGCTAGTGACTAGCAGCTTCTTCCGCGTGGTTGGTGCCTGTCAGGCTGCCCTGTGCAACATTCAGAGCAGCCCAGGCCCTGAAGCTGAACACTCTGATCCCGCTGGGACGGGGGGTGGGAGAGGGGATGGGGTGGGGGGGTTTGATCAAACTGTATTTCTACTTATTGTGGATTTAGTTCTACTCACAAACTTCTGAGAGTGTAAGTGTGGTGCCAGGGAAGGTGCTTAAATACAAGCCTTGGAGAAGGAAGCCCTCTCTTTACCCACAGAACAGGTACAGCATAAGCAGGTGCAGAGAGAACTTCCCACACTGCCAGCCAAGGTGCCAGGCCTCAGAGTGGAGCCACAAACCTCGCCTCTAGACTCAAGGAATTCACTCTGACGCTGCCGGCTGGGGCCACCTGAGTGGGCGGTTTTCACGGTGCTGCTGCACGGAGCCTCCCCAGGCTCCTTTCTAGAGCTGGGCGAATGCGGCACAGAAGGTGACTTGGTTCTCATTAATCACGCTTATTACAATGGTGCCTAAGAACCAACTGAGAATGGGCCCCTGTTGTGCTGGGCACTCCACAAAGACAGCGTCGTAGACACTCCCTGCCCGTCAGACTTTACAAGCTAAATAGGGGTCTAAATGCAGGAATATTTGGTTCCAGCTTTTTAAAAAGGAATTTGCCCGGACGTGTGTTCATACCTGTTTCCTGTTCATCACTGTCCCAGGAGCCAGGCTAACTGGTACAATTACCCACGAGAAGCCAATTGTGAATTTGAATATTTGTCCAAAAGGAGGTTCTCAAATGGTGAAACTGGCCAATAAAAGCAGTGTGTGTTGTGCGTGTGACATTCCGCAGGCTGCAACTTAATATTTGTGCGGTTGGTGATTAAGTTGCACAGATTTTCCAGTCAAGGAAGAGAAACAATATCCTGTGATTCCTGAAACTAACAAACGCATCTGGAACACTGAATATTCATAAGGAGCGGTTCATGAATGATCTGCAGCTCCAAGACCCGCCTGCTTGGAGGTATTTGTGAATAACTTGGAATTCCGAATACATCTGAGAATCTTGCTCTTTTATTCATGAACAGGATAGCAGACAAGCTCATCAGGGTGAAACTCCCCCCTGTCTAGGCCAGTATGAGACTTATACACCACTTAATCTCACAGGCCATATATGTAAAGTTATTTAGGTGCCTAAAGTTGCAGATCCCAGAATTTTCTAAAGCATCTGTGCTTTTAAGAATAATTAAAGGATTGGGAAACATGCTTTATAACCATAGATTTAAAGAGCTCAATCTAGTTGGCTTTATAAGGAGAAGTTTAAGGGGTGACTTGATCATGATTTAGTACCTACATGGGAAATAAATATTGGATAATGGGATCTTTGGTCTAGCAGACAAACGTTTAATAAGATCCAGTGACTGGAAGTTAAAGCCAGACAAATTCAGACTGGAAAAAAAGATGTAAAATCTTAAGTGAGGGTAATTCGCCATTGGGATAACTCACAGAAGGGTGGGAGTGGGAGATTCATCATCAGTGGCAATTTAAAAATCAAGATTCAGTGTTCTTCTGGAAGCTCTGCTGTAGTGCAAACAGGAATTATTTGGGGGAAGTTCTGTGGCTTGTGTTATGTGGCAGACTGGATGATTACAGTGGTCCCTTCTGGCCTTTGAATCTATGAAGTACAATGGGAATTCAGCCCCTTTTGAAAATCCACCAAGGCATTTGTCTGTATCTTTAGATACCTATAAAAATCTGACCAGGCATGGCCCCCTTTGGGGGGTTAAAATGGTGCATAAGCCCTCTTTGCAGGGGTGAACATCATCCAGGCCACCAAGCAATCATCCAATCAATGAGAAAAACATGAGCATCTCTTCCAGCCTGGGTTGGATTTGAACCCCTTCGAGTTTCCACTCACTGATGTCCCGAAAACCCTCCTGGCCCTATGCAGCCATCCCCTTGTTAACATGTCTGTGTCCTTGCTGTGACAGGAGGCTAGGCAAGTGCCAGAGAGGGGGGAGCCCTGTAGGTTGCTTTGAGCATTGATAGTGAATCCGTCCTCGCTGCCTTCATTTTCACAGCAGGTATCCTCTTTATGCAGATTGAATTTAAGGTTTTTCCTAGATTCCATTTAACATGCATAGGCTAATAATTTGTCACAATTCAATAAAGCGGAGGTTACAAACACTCTCACTGCTGTTTATTTAAATGATGGCTTGTTAATTAGCTCCTCTTAACGAGGAGAGAATAAATCAGATAAAATGTGCCCAAATGACACTGCAATATTTTGCAGATTTCACTTTATTTTCCAGTTCAGATGCTCCTCACAGCCATGTTGACTTGTGCTCATGAGTCCATCTCATCTCACAAACCAAGGAAGGTTTTGCCAGGTCAGGACTTGGATAGATCATCTCCCAGGATGCCTGCTATGCTGCAGAAAGTGACATTGGCAATTCAGTGCATGGTACTCGTCCTTCTCAATCAGCACGGAGCCAGTGCCCCGGCATGGTGTGAAGGGCCACCATGATACTAAAGTACCATCTTCCAGATGAGCTGTAGCACAAGGGCTCTCCCCACTTGTGGTCCTTCAAGATCCTGTTCCACTTTACGTGGTGGGAGAGACAGGTGTCTGCACCAGATTCCAGCAGCCAAGTACTGGCTGCATCCCTAAAATCTCTCTTGTAGCTTCAGTTGAATTCAGTTTTAAGCTGTATAGGACATTGTGTGTTACACAGCTGCTGTGTTTCACCCCAGAGATGGCCGCATTTGTGTGATGGGCTTATAGCAGTTAAGTTAGTTGTGTTGAAAGATGCTATACAAATGTATAATCTCTCAGCATCTCCAGTGGAGTGTGAGTCCCAACCAGGAACACCATGGGGGATGAAATCTGTACCCTCTTGCCAAGACAGGGAGGGGAGAGAACTGCCACAGCTCCAATGAACTCTGAGCTAATTGCTGTTTTTACCTTAATGGCGATCTTTCCTGCTCCCTGCAAGAGCCCCTCATCATCGCCCCTGACCTGGGTGTGTACAGCGCCTGACACAGTGGGGACCCCAGATTCGTTGGGACCTGTAAGCACCACTATAATACAAATAATAATAATACAACCCAGCTGATGAGGTTTGGCTTTATAATCAGCTATGCCTGCTATTCAAAAGTCCATTTAATAGAAATGTAAACCCCGATCCTGCTTACTCCTAGCTTATAGGGCAAGACAAAAACGTAAGTTACATGTCAGTGAAGGTTGAGGGCACATATCAGTAACTTAAAGATGAAAAACTCATTTGCAGAGATGTTGTGGTTATCCCCAGACCAACCAGGAAATGAAGGTTACACTTAAAAGAAATCCAGCTGTGTTAAGGTGTGGAAATGAACATGTAAGGCACCCAAACCACCTGATCTGCCATGCCAGAAAAGTTCATGATCATGATTCTAGTGGTTGTGGGCCCAGGTTAGACTAAACTGATTTTAAAGACACAGCTGGGATTTTTTCAATTCCCTTTCCCCTGGTGTTGCCTTCATCACAACTCCCCCCTCCGTGTGGTAGGTGAGGGTCGTTACCCCCCTGTCTCAAGGTGGGGTAACTGAAGAACATTACGTGACTTGGCAAAGGGGGTTAACACTGGAACTGGTCTTCGAGCACAGCAAGTGTTTTTCCCTGCTCTGGCTGAGAACCCCTGACAAATTCTTCTCTATGAAAGTGTGATGAGGATTAGTCGGTCTCTCGTGTCCGCAAGATGGAGGGCCACAGTCTCATCTGGTGTAAATAGCACAGCTCCACTGATTTGAAAGGACTTTACACCCACTAAGGTCTAGCCTATTTAACCTATGACAATTTAACCTATGACAATAGCTATGTGCCAGTAAGTTGCACCTATAAATAAGAGACCTAAAAAGCTCTCTCCCCTGGAAGCTGCCTGTTGCTCTCTGAGAAGCGGTCAGGGAAGAGATCTGAAGTGTGTGTGCGTCTGTGTGTGTGAGATCGGCGGGAGGGTGGGGATGTGACCCGTTTTGCCGTTCATGCTCAGAGACGCTTGAGCTGTTGGTCGTGTCTGGGTGACGGTTCAGACTGCATTTCCTGTTTTAAAAAAAAGCAAAATCATCCAAGGAACCAGTAAACTCCAACCCCACGGAGCGCCGCCTTTGTGTGGGAACGTGTTCCTGAGCCGCGACACGACCTTCCGCTCTGGAACCCAAGGCCCACATGTGGTCCAAGTGTCAGAGCCGCGGGCCTCCAGGTTAAATGGAGGGGTGGCAGGGAGGTGGTGGAGGTTGAGTCCCAGGTTTACCTTGCGGAACAGACTCTAATCAATGATTAATCGGGCATGTGTGGCTGTGTGGGAGAGATTTGTGTTGGAGGAGGGAACTCCTACAGCACCCCGGTCATGAATCATTTGAAAGGCAAATTGGCTCCCGTTACCAAGGGAACGGAAGAAAGGAAGGGACTTCCCTCGCCGGAATGACTCGCGCGCTGATGCTGCCGAAATCGCTCCACATTTTTTAAAAAAAGAGTCGAAGCTGTGACTAAGCAGCAGAAGTTATGTAAAGCGCTGGCTGGGAAGTGCAGGGGAGGGGACCGTACATCCTGCTGACTGCCCACGGTTTGCGGGGGGGGAGGGTGTCTGCTGCCCACAGGGGTTCTGGGGGCGAGGTGTCTGCCCCCGGGGCACAGCTGGGGCGGTTCTGCACACTGGACTGGCACCCATTGGAGGGCCCCCATTGGGGGGGGGGCAGCTGTGGGGGTTCTGCCCATGGGAAGAGAGGCCCCAGCCCAGCAGAGGAGTGTAGCACCCACAGGGGTGCAGCCCAGTGGAGGTGTGCGGAGGAGGGCAGCCTGATGGCTCATGCCCACAGGTGAGCAGTCGGAGAGGGCTGGGCAGCTCTGCTTGACCGAGGACTGCGGGTGTGTCATTAGCAACCCTGGTCATCCTCTCCCCTGTTGACACAGGCCCCAAGTCACTCACGCCTGAGTGCCTGAAATCCCAGCCATCCCGGTTTGGCTCCAAAGCTCTGCCCAAGGGAGAGGCACCAGTGTAGAGGGGAAACCCCTACAAGCCTTTGCAAGTAGGCCAACCTCCTCCGAGCTCAGGGCGGCCTCTCGTTGTCCTGTGCACACACAAGACACACTGTTGTCCAGGGCCAGGCTGGGGGCTTCCCTCCTTGAAAGCTTATTCCCTTGCACCCTATGCTCTGGTGCAGGTGTTATTCGTCTGAGTGGCTGACCCACAAGCACTGTCTGTGTGAGCACAGGCCTCAACTCTCTGTCCCTGGAGAGCCAGGCTGCTGGCTCTGCTGGTTTTCTCTCACTAGCACACGCTGGCATTGTGACTTCCGTGGGGGGTGGGCGGATATTAGTATTTTCACTGGCAACTTCATCCCATGGGAATTTAGCAGCTGGAGTGTTTACCTCCCATCCGGATGTCTTTGCAGCTTCCCCTAAACCTTGGCATCCCCAAGTCACTCTCCAGTGTCGTCTGAGTCCTGCTGTGCTTCCCCACTGGCGCTTCTAAGCATCAGGTGTTTAACCCTTTGAATCTCTGGGCCCCAGGCACCAACCCGGGTAGCGTCCGCTCAGCCCTTCATCCACCCACAACAACCTTGAGTACCATGCGGATTGGTGCCCGGGGCCCTCAGATGAGACCGCGCAAAGCCCAGGGAAAGCGAGAGGAGGGCATTTAGAGATGGGCCCTGATGCAAGTATTCCTGAGCTGTGCAACTGGTGCCCATCTCTGCTCTTGTGTGCTGTAGCCACGACCCTCACCGCTACTGGGGGAGCGGCCTGTGTCATTCCGATGGCGCTGAAATGGAGCGTCTCCTCTGGGCACAGGAAGCGGGCACCTGCTAGGGAGGAGGAGCAGCAGATTTGGAAGGTGCGAGAGGATGAAACAATCAACCACAGGATAGTTTAGAGCCAGTCCCATGAAAATCTTCCGGATGGCAGATTCCAGGAGAGAAAGGAGTCGTCTGCCTGAGGAAGGTGGTGGAAGCTCCAGCACTTGACCCTATTAAAACTGGATGGGGCAAAACCCTGAAGAAGACACCATAAGGAGCAGCAGTGAGGGGGCAGGGCCTGGTTTCTCAGATACCATTTGAGGGCTCTTGAGTAGAGGGGAGGCCAGTCTCTGCTTCTAATGCAGGTAGCCAGGGCCCCATGTAGTAAGCTAGAAAGAGAAGCAATGACTAAAGGGTTGGCAGATTCCTCTCCTATATCCCTGTAGGTGATGGTGTCTTGCTCTCTGTGAGTTCAGCTCTGTCAGAGGCTGGGAACAGATGCCCTGGAGATATTTGCAGTGGTGTAGCTACACCCAAGTAACTAGAGTCAGCAACACAGCTCACCCAGCTTTGGAACGGAGGGAACTTATAGGGCTGCAAGTCACTTTTCACCCTGGTGCAGGCTCCAGAGTAACTGCACGGGTGGAAGAACCTTCAGTCTTAGCAAGGCCTTAGTGCCAGAAAGCTTGGCCTAGCTTTATTTTATTATATGAAGGTTCAATCCCAGCCCCCCCATCTACACTGAACTGTCCTAGTCCATGTAGAAGCCCTGGCCCCTGCTCCCATTCCATCCATGTTTGGCATGCTAATGGCCCCCGCAGCAAGGTCTGGAGATGGGGAAGGGTCAGCAGTGGACATGTTAGATAAACACAAGAGGGACTTTCACAGGGCAAAAGCTTCCAGCCCTCTCTGATGTAAATGCAAACTCACACCCTGTGCATGCGCTCCTCATTGTTCTGACCAGGATAGCTAATCGGTAATTTGACTAATTGCTGAGGTTGTGTTTAAAGTTTAACCAGCGTTTTCTCCTTCTAAGTCGCTCTGTTTCTCCAGTGTGATCTTCGCAGGCATGTAATGATGAATTTGTGTGACACCACAATCGTCCCCATGGCAACACACTCTGTGCTTGGCTCTGGATACCCGTTCCATTCGAGGGACAGTTTAAGGTGTGTGTAATGATTTATAGATGAGTTTGAGGCCCACGATTCAGATCCAGTCCAGACTTTGAACCCCCTGCCCCAAATGGTGAGGGTGTTCAGATCTGTGTGTGTGTGAACAGTGGTTGAGGCCCACGTTTGGGCCTTTACTATAGAAGGCAGCAGTATATCTCTGTGAGGAAAAGCAAAGGGGCAACTGAGAAACCCTGGCCACCTGAAGCTCTGTGGGGCTAGATGCTCTTTTAATGAAGCGTTTTCCCAGTACGTGAAGATCCCTCGTTAAAATAGCATCAGGGTCCAACTTCCACCCCCCTCTTCCCCATGCACAATCCAAGGGCAGTCCAATGGGAATTGCATGCTCATGGCCTTGCACAACGTCGGTGACCCAGTCTACGCAGAGCGGACAAGCCAGGGGTCAGGATGAACAACCACCCTATGCAGAGTTGGGGCCGAATTGCGACATTCTGGGCTCTTTAAAAACGCTGACCCTGATCGTGCGACTGAGACCTAGCTAATGGGGCTGGACGTCTGTGCAGAGATCCATTGTGCCCCAGCAGATTGGTCCAATCTGAGCTCAGGAGGTGAAGCCTCAATTGCTCCAATAGGTGGAGAGGAGTTAATAGCATGTGGATTCCGGCTTGACCGGAAACCGAGTGTGCACTGGGGCTGTAGTAAAGGGGACCTTCCCTCTATGCCACCAGGACCTGGGCCTGAAGCTCAGGCTGTCACGCTTGGCCATTGTCTTTGTGTTTCAGGGACCCAGGTAGCCGGGTGCAGTCATGGGCTAGGCCCGTCCTTTATGGCTGCAGGCCTGAGCTCAGATCCTGCCTGCAACTCGCAGGGAAAACCGGGTTTTCTGATTTTATGCCAGGAGCCCTTCTGATCCCACTGAGCTGATGGAAACCCTATAGCTCAGCAAGGATGCTAGGGGATCTTCAAATCTGTGGGGGCTTTTAGAAACCATATACAATGGCTAGGCTGTCAGGGCCTCTCTGATCCCACAGGGCTGCTCGAAACCCTATAGTAGAAGGAGGGCTGCTAAGGGCCTTCTCTAATCCTATGAAGCTTGCTGGAAACCTTATAGCAAAGTACAATTGCCAGTGCCCCTTCATTACAGGGGTTCCCCTAATCTTCCAGCCCTAAAGCATAATGCAGCTACGTGGGCCTCCCTAATCTTATAAGGGAACCAGGGGTTAGGCTGGGACTCAGGCAAACTGGACTGAGTTCCATGCTCCACCATACGCTACTTCCGGGACCTTGGGAAAGTCATTCAGGGCCAGATTTAGGCACCTAGTGGGATTTTTCAAAATCACCTAAATCAGTTGGGCACCAGAGTCCCATTGATTTAAGGGGAGTTCGTTGTCTGGTTTTCTGCATCGTCAGGTCCCTAATGCCATTGAAAATCTGGCCAGTAGTCTCTCCGATTCCGATGGTCAAAGGTATTTAGGTGCCTGACTGCCATTGAAATCAATGAGAGTTAGAGGCCTTTGTGGATTAGGGCTCTTAGGCCCCATCTGTACAATGGGGATAAAGGCACTGCCCTGTCTCACAGGGGAGCTGTGAGAATAAATCCATTACCGGCTGTGTGGTGATCAGACTCCACAGCAATGAGAGCCAGGTGACAGCCGTAGATGGATGGTCAGAAGCCCTGTAATGCCAGGGGCTGGCTTGCTTGGGCCCCTCTAACTTTCTCCTGGAGCCCCCAGAGCAGAGCAGGGAGCCGCATATTTCCAGATAAGGGAATGCAGAGGCAGCTGCGTGGCGCAGGAAAGTCCTCCCCGCGCTCCCCCTTATGCCACAGACAATGGGTGTTGGAATGATTAGTCACCACGAAAAAGCCGAGGCTTCCTTCCTCCACAGCAAAGCCTCTCCCCCCTTCCTCCCCCCCCCCCAGGCAAACCAGCTGAATTCTTAATTGGAGTTCCTTACACCTACGGGGGTATAGCCTTCACGAGAATGACAGAGTGATCAAAGTGCTGGAGTCAGAACCTGGGAGCTGAGGGTTGCTATGGAGTTTCTGGCTTCTGATTTAAATAAAACTAAAAAAAAACCCCAAAACCTACAGATGGTTTCAGCAAAATAATGAAATGGAAAAGCACAAGACCATCTTTGGAGCTTGTGAATAAGTATCAGACTCCGGTGTTTGTGTAGGACCTACATATGATTGATATTCATTTTTGAGCTCTTTGGGTTGCTCAGTTTCTTTGTATTACCATAGTGCCTAGGAGCCCGAGTCATGCGCTTGGAACCCCACCGTGCTAGGCGCTGTACAAACCTAGAACAAAAAACTAAGTTCCCACTGTGTGGAGTTTACAAGCTAAGCCTGAAGTGTGCAATGGTTAGAGCAGGGGTGTGGGCTCTGATCCCAGCTCTGCCACTGCGTGGCCTTGCCCCAGTCGCATCCTTTCTCCATGCCACAAAATGGACATAACTTGGGGACACTGGGAGTTTTTAATGAATGTTTGTGAGAACTTCGAGAGCCGGGGTGCAAGGTACTGTTAGTGATAAAACTTGGCGCTTCTCTATCACTTCCCTCCGGCGATCTTTTCAAACAGCCGTGAATTCAGCCTCCCAAGACCCTCTGTGAGAGAGAATCAGAGAGGTAGCCGTGAATCAGAGAGGCAGCCGTGTTAGTCTGGAATAGCAGAGGTAACAAAGAGTCCCGTGGCACCTTAAAGACTAACTATAAAGTTTTGAAGCATAAGCTTTCGTGGGCTAATACCCACTTCGTCGGATGCAATAGCCCACGAAAGCTTACGCTTCAATACTTTAGTTAGTCTTTAAGGTGCCACAGGACTCTTTGTCACTTCTAAAATACCTCTGTGAGAGAGGTGTGTCTCAACAGCTTTGTTTTACTGATCGGGAAAGTGAGACACAGAGCAGGGAAGTGACTTGTCTTAGGTCGCATGGGAAAGAAGTGAACAGCATCCAGTCCTCAGGACTTCCAGTCCTGTGCGTTAGCCCCCAGACCACGCTTGCAACAAATGCAGGCACAGGTCCCCTTTGGATTCCAGGGCTTCTCTCGGCTGAATTGAGCTTGGCTGGATTGGTACCTGGCAGGAAGTCAGTACTTTAGGGAGGGTGACCAGACAGCAAATGTGGAAAAATCAGGACAGGGGTGGAGGGTAATAGGAGCCTATATAAGAAAAAGACCCCAAAATTGGGACTGTCCATATAAAATCGGAACATCTGGTCACCCTAACCTCAGGTCTCTTCCTGTTAAAAGGGGTTTGTGACCCTACTATATCTTATACTATGGCTACTCTATACAGTATTATCAGGGGCGGATTAATTGCTCCTGGGGCCCTAAGCACAGCAAGCAGTGGGCCCCCCTTTCAACTCTCACCCCCATTCACAACCCAGCTTTTACTCGCAAAGTGTAATCGACGCAACATTGGGGGATTTTGGGAGCCCAAGACGTTAAATGAGACTTTTTTAAATTTAAGGCCATGCAAACTTGTAATTTTGTAACCATTTGTTGTTGTTACTCGGGGCCCCTTTTCTCTTGGGGTCCTAAGCACGTGCTTGTATTGCTTATAGGTTAATCCACCATTGAGTAGTAGAACAGCAGAAGCATCTTGTACTTTTATGGCACCGCTCATCCCAAAGTGCTTTACAAACAGGATTCATTTCATCTACCAGCAGAGTGCAGACCCAGTGTAGCAGCATGCAGAAATGAGGCATACCCATTTAAGACAGGAAGTGAAGAACCACCCGGTAACCCCCCCCCCACCCCCACCCCCATTAAAACTTCAGGGAGAATTTAGGGAAAACAGAGTACAACTATCTGGTATATGGGCAAGAGCCTCTGTTTTTTCACTGCATTCAAGAGACCACACCGGACCTGGATGTTGATTCATGGAGAGCATCATCTGCTTTCCCATTGAAGTTCTGACCTCACCCCGCTTAGCTTGTGAGCTCTGATAGGACTGCAGCTCAACGGGAGCCAGCAGTAGGGTAGCACTTAGATAAAGTACCCCAATATTTTGTGGCTGCCGGTTTGCTGGAGGAAGTGCTTGGGGCGGGGAGAGGGGAGGTGTTGTGTAACTTTCTTGTTTACTTGTGGAAAGTGGATGAGGAATATTTTTAGTGGTTTGGTGCCTCTCCGTCCCTGAGCAGATAAGAAATGCAATAAGAGGAAGGGATCCCTCTCCCACGCTCCCACAGACTCCACAGCATTGAATATTTAATTGGATTCTCTTTCCTCCTACAAGGTTATCCCTCGCAGTGGAAAACACCTCACTGTCTATTCACTGCTCTCTTCCCCTTTGCAAAGGGGGAAGCTCTAAAAGTGTTTCCACCACTCAAAAAAAGATTTGCCTGCAGGAAGCCAGCCATTTTTTGACTTCCTTGTCAAGGGCCTGCAGGTGAAAACCCCTTGGGGATTGCAGTTAAAGTTAAAAGGCAGCTTGTGTTTCATCTTCTTTGATGCTAAGGAGAGACTTTGAGTGCAACAATGAAGCACTTGGAGGTTATTCATCTAAGGTTCCCAAAGGGGAGTAATTATCAATGTATCCATTTCACAGCTAGGAAACTGGCTTACCCCAAATCACACAGACAGTGGCGGAGCCAGAAATAGAACCCAGGAGTCCTGACTCTCAGGCCACTAGAGACCATGTTCTTTTCCCAGAATCAGGAATAGAATACAGAAATCCTGACACTCAAGTCTTGTCTT
The DNA here is from genome assembly GCA_032164245.1 of Sternotherus odoratus. Classification (NCBI taxonomy): domain Eukaryota; kingdom Metazoa; phylum Chordata; order Testudines; family Kinosternidae; genus Sternotherus; species Sternotherus odoratus. Next base: position 10,286,125 of record JAVMKO010000020.1, read on the forward strand.
CACTGTGGTGAACTCAGGGGCTTACTCCAAGGATGCCCCTAAGCTGGTTCCCATCCACACACAAAAACCCTCTAGCTCCACTGTGGTGGTGTTTATACTTGGGCTAGCTGGCCCACCCTGGTTTTATAGGCTAATGCCTCAGTGGTGCTCACACTGCGGCTGGTAACCTGTCTAATGGCAGTGAAGACGCAAGCTGAACCACTTGAGTGCCGCTAGTCCTCCGGTGCCGTCCCACAATTCTCCCCATTCTCCCACAATTCACTGGGAAAGGATCATAGAGCGGCTCAGCGCTAAGAACCATAGTAAACGCTCCCAGCAGTTCCAGCTCCATTCACAAGTGAGCACAGCACCAGGATGGAGCCAGTAACTCGAGGCTGGCTTTGCAGTGCGGCTGCTTCCGCCCAGGCTAGGCTAAGCCAGACCCAGGTGCTGATCACCCCAGCTAACTCTGCCGTGCAGACGTGCCCTCAGTAATAGTGTGCCCAGGGAGAATGTGCCGTCAGAACATGTATCTCCATCACCTTTCCTGGCTTTACCCTTAGGCCGAAGAATAACGAACAGCCTGCAAGTCTGTCTTCATACCTGCATTCAAGACTGACTTTTGTCTCCTCCTTTCCTAGGACAGCTGAGGGTGGCCCATTTCTTTGATTCCTTCCCACTCCCCTCACTCCTTTGGTTTTTCTTGTCACTTGCCGTTTGTTGGTTGAGAAGTCAGCCTAGAAGACAAGGTGTCCACGGCTGGTTTTGGACCGAAGGGTAATGTAATCAAAATCTCTGTGCTTCTAGGAGGCAGGCTGGCACTCCCTTGGGGATTCTCTGGAGTGTGGGGAGCTGACCCCATACTTCCAAAGTGCCCGTGGGAAAGGAGATTTTTCCCTTGGGTGAAATGTGCAGCAAGCTGCAGTTTTATTTTCACTGCGCCAGAAATTGCCACCTCTCTAATCAGCTGCAACCCAGACATTTCCGTGTGAAATTAGCCAATTTACCATTCCTCACTGTTGTGCTATTACTGCTCCGTACCCAATATACCTACAAGCGGCCTGATAGACCATGTGGACGCTTTGCCATTCCCAGTGGTGTGGAAGAGATCTATCTATTAAGCTCAGTCCTGTGGGTCATGGTTTTGGCACGGGGAGCTACACCAGTGGGACAGGGGCTGGATAGAACCTTATTGCTGCAAGCACGGAACATCTGCAGAACACCCTGTTTGTGGCTACAGCAGCGAAAGCCAAGCCTTCTCCTTGTTTTGTGGCTGTCCTCCGGTGCATCAGTAATGTCATCAATGAAAGTACTTCTGGTGTCACAATGGCTGGCTTTCTACTGGCCTTTTGGTTTGGGTTAACCAGCCTGCAGGTGGCTTGGATGGAGTTTATAGAAAGGGTTTAGTTCCTTAATGAAACTTGCCATGCGGATTTTCAGCTGATTAAAGCTGGCTTCTCTCCCTGGCAATACAGCACACCAACCATTTGATTTAAATGTTCGGAGAAATATGCTTTTGATTAAGTTGCTGCATTATTTCTGCCCTGTCCATCCACCTTTGCACTACCCAGACCTGGCAGATTAGACAGCGGACTGTCTCATTTTTGTTTTTTCTTTCCTGGGGCCTCATTTCCACTGCAATTGGCCTGCTGCAGCCACCGTTCTGTATTGATGCAACAGCTGCTCAGGTCAAACATCTCCGAGGTCTTACCGACTACAGCTTTTTGCCTAAAATGGCCTATCTCTAGTGTTGCTCTGTCAATGTCAGCAAGGAGGGTGTAGCATTCTCCAGGAGGGCTCTGAGTCTCTGGAACTTGCTCCCCATCCTGGCTAGAAATGGCCCAAACGTAGCAACTTCTAAGGGGAAAAGGTGCTCAGGAGAGCTGGCAGATTCTCAATGTGAGGGTATTAAAGACACAACAGCAGCCTATCCAAATACAAAGGAAAGATTGGAAGAATAGTAAGAGACCAATGTGGCTCCAACCTGAGCTCTTTTATAGCCTCGAAATCAGAAAGGAATCCTCCCAAAAGTGGAAACATGGACAAATTGCTAAGGAGGAGTACAAAAGAATAGTACAAGCAGTTAGTGGTAAAATCAGAAAGGCTAAGGCACAAAATGAGTTACCCTAGCAAGGGACATAAGAGGCTCTATAAATACATTAGAAGCAAGAGACAGATTAAGGAAAATGCAGGTCCTCTATTTAATGGGGAAGGAGAGTTAATAACAGACTACGTAAAAAAGGCTGAGTTGTTAAATGTCTATTTTGATCCAATTTTCACTAAAATAGTAAATTGTGACTGGACACTAACACAATTCATTCACAACAAGGGGGAAGGAACACAAGGACAGTGAAAGAACAAGTTAATATTTAAATAAGTTAAATGTATTCAAGGTAGCAGGGCCTCATGAAATGCACCTTAGGGTACTTAAGGAATTAGCTGAAACAATCACCGAATCATTCATGATTCCCTTTAGGAACTCAGGGAGGATGGGTGATGTCCCAGAGCACTGGAAAAGGGGGGACTTGATAACAGTCTTCAAATATGTTAAGGGCTGTTATAGAGAGGACTGTGATCAATTGTTCACCGTGTCCACTGAAGGTAGGACAAGAAGTAGTTGGCTTTCTCTGCAGCAGGAGAGATTTGGGTCAGATATTAGGAAAATCTTTCTAACTACAAGGGTAGCTAAGCTCTGGGTTAGGTTTCCAGTGGATGTGGTGGAATCCCCATCATTGGAGGTTTTAAAGAACATGTTGGATAAACACCTGGCAAGGCTGATTGAGGTTTATTTGATCCTGCCTCAGTGCAAGGGGCTGGACTTGATGACCTCTCCAGGTCCCTTCCAGCCCTATGTTTCTGGGATTCTATTACAGCTGTTTGATAGGGTCTCTGGAGAAGGCTGAGGGTACCCTTCCTAAATGATGCGGGGGTTAAGAGGCTGGTAATTCCTGTGGAGCTGAATTCAATACTGGTGAGGTTTAATATAATTGTATCTATTGCATGTGGGCCCTGGGAGAGAGGTCTTTATTTTAAACCTAAATAAATAAGTAATAGGGCACATTAGGCAGGGACATTTTATCCAATAGGCTTATTAGATTATATTTGTAGATTTTTATTTGTTGCCCATTGCCCTGCCAGACAAGTGTCTTTTTGGTCTGAGCTAAGTTGGGCAGAGGATGCAAGTTCTATTTCACCAAGGATTTGGAGATTTGGAAATGTTCATTCATTCCAATTAGCAGCAAAACCCCAACATTTCAAAAGTCTCCAGCCAGGAAAATTTAAAGAAAGGGTTTGGGTCAGTCAAAACGTGTGTGGGATTGTACACGTGAAGCTGAGGACATATGTTGCAGTCAAGATTATCAAAACCCTTCCAGCTCATTACAAGAGACCTGTCATCAAATGCTTTGTTCCAGCCTCCAGCCATTTGAGACATCACCCCAAACAAACTTTACCTTTGTAAGAAAAATCATTCAGTCCCATTGATCTGATTTGTGAATGCCAGGCACTGCAAGAGGGAAAGAGAATTTAATCAATGAAGCTTATACCAGTGCAGGGCACCCCTGATAGGCTTAAAAAGATCATTCTAATGTGAGGGCCTCCGTGAGAGCGGATTAATTAATATATCGCTAATGATTTGGAAAGGAGATCGACAGTAAATGCAGGAGCAATTAATTCTGTATAGCTTGTTACTGTACAGCCCCCGATGATCGGGGCCCAGGGATTTGCTCTAGGACGGTTTCATGCTAGAACAAGAGAGTGGCAAATTAAAAATCTTTAGGGAACATACCGGTTGGCCTCAAGCATATACAACGTGCGTGGCTGCTAGGCATTTCTGCTGCTATCCCATTCTCAGCCTCCATCCATGGGATCAAATAGATATCCCGATCTCCGGGCAGGGTAGTGGGTGCAAGGAAGTTGCTTCTTTTTACCGGGCTATTTGGGCAAGTCACGCAGGTGCCTGACTTTCAAAGGTGCTGTGAGCTCCCAATGGCTTTTGAGAATTTAGGCTTTAGCCGCTGCCTCGGTTTCCCTGGGGTTAATGTGCCTAAGCTAAAGAGCAAAGTGGTCTCATTTGTGTAGGTACCTCTCCCCACAGGGATGCTGGCATTCTGGGAAGTGTTGGTTCAGCAGCAGCCCTCCGAAGGCTTCACCTTTCGAGAGCAATGAGTCCCTGGGAGGAGGGTTTGGTCCCTGTTTGGAATTCTTACATTGGTCAAGTGCAACCCGTCCTGACGTGTCAACCGTTTCTCCTCGCTGATTATGAGAGGGGGGGGGGGGGATGAGACTGAGGAAAACCCTCCACTAGCTTCCCTTGATGAACTGAGCTAATTTCTCTTTTAATGGTTAGCGACTGAGCTGTGTCTGAGGCTTCCCTCCTCCACAGCAAACCCTCTCCCACACGCAGACAAATAGGCTGAATATTTAATTGGAATTCCTCACACCTACAGGGTAAAGCCTTGTCAGTAGAAATAAAGTCCATTGCCAGCTGGCATCCCCGCATTCCACCCACCTTGTCTCTTAAAAAGAAATCCCTCCCCAGCTCCCCTCCTCACTCCCCACCCACGAGCCTGTGCAGACTCATCTCCGTGCAGGCAGGAAGGATTTTGCTTCACACACACCCAGACCGGCACTTGCTTTCCCGCCTCCTCCCACCGCAGCCAGAGCAGGTCACGGAGCTGGCATGAGCCTGGGGTTTCCCCATGACGACACAGGGATGATGTCGGCGGGACCAATCCCGCACAGGCCCTGTGTGTGAGACATGGCCAGTCGGCAGATCTTTCTATAGTTCTCTGAGAATCGGCCAGGGGAGCAAACTTAACTCCCGCAGCCTGGCTCTAATATTTGCCTGCGGAAGGACAAAACCTTGCTCCCTGGAGCTCTCCACCGACAACAGCGACCAACATACCTTTCCACCCACCGTCCCCTTTCCTACTCCTTCCTGTCGCGGCCACGCCAGACTGTCTGGGAGCATTCAGCCAAAGGTTTAGGGAGCATTTGCTGTCAGTTGTACTTGCTAAGGATGAAGTGTTATTGGTGTTTGGAGTCTCAATGTAAGCATGATAAAAATGTCTGGAGCTAAAAAGACACAAAAAGATTTTAAGAGGGGAGGGGACCACCCAATTCACTCCACTTTGGAAAGCTGTAAGATCTGGGAGAGTTGTCTGCTGTCCAGGCAGAGTGGATCTGCATATGGGTCACCACATGGTCCCCATGAACTCTGTCTCCACATAGAACAGCCGGTGAGCACAGTAATCCCTCTGAAGAGCTATTATTATTATGTGTATTACAATAAACCCTAGAGGCCCCGTCTGAGAGAGGCTCCCATCTTGCTCAGATACAGTGCAAGAGACAGATATTTAGATCTTGCAGTCTAAATAGACAAGGTGGGAGGGAAAACAGGCCCAGAGAGGTGAAGTGAATTGCTCAAGTCACCCAGCTGGTCAGTGGCAGAAGCAAGAATGGAACCTAGGTCTCCTGAGGCCCGGTCCAGTGCTCTGTGCACACTGGGGTGTAATTCTATCCAATCCCACGTAGATTATCTGTAAGCAACTCTTTATTGCTAATGGACGGTTGTCTACATGCTAAAGCCAGGCTGTAGTCTGGCGGGTTAAGGACTCTGTTCTCAAAGGCCTGCAGTAAGGGGGAAGAGAGTCTGATCAGAGGTGCATTGGCTGAGCCTTCTGCTGTTGCAGTAATTCACACTGAGTTACAAGGGACGCTGCAGGACAGGACAGAGGTGTCACGGAGCGCCCGGGCGATGATCTGGAACTGCTCCCTAGGAAGCCAGACAGGACTTCGGGTGAAGGGCCCCTTCTCTGTACACAGCCTGTTTCCAAGGCTAGGAGCTTCACGGGTACCCACTTCCACCTTCCTGGGTCTGACCTTGACGCATTCAGCACCTTTTGCCCCTCCGTGCGCTTGCCCCGGCAAGCCTGCCTGGGCGGGGTCCTGGCGGAGCCCATGGATTCTGCACCCGAAATCCACAGTCAAACGTGACTCTCAGCCAGCCAGTAAAACAGAGGTTTATTCGTCGACAGGTGTATGGTTTAACACCGAGCTTGTAGGTACCCGAACCCCTCCGCTGGATCCATTTTGGGGGCTCAAGGGAGGCTAGACCCTGCCTGGGCCTGCCTCCCTTCTGCCCACACAGCTTCAGATTCTAAAACATCTTTCCAGCCAGCTGCAGACTCCAAACTGAAACTCGCTCTGTCCAGCCCCTTCTCCCCCATGGCTTAGCCAGGTCAGGTGACCTCCCTTCCCCACTTAGGGTCAGATTACAGCTCCGGTATGGACACATGCAGAGGGGAGGGGGCGTTGCCTGCTTGCTTCCACTGCCAGCCCCCATTCCTTCACATAGATCCTTAAGAAATGCATAGGGGAAACTGAGGCACGCACACACAGTATTCCTACTTCGTCACAGGAGGTATAGTGGCAAATGAAGGAGGCCGTCAGGACTGGAAGAGCAGATGCCATGAACGAGCTGCCCTGCATCGGCAGAGATGTGGGAGTGGGAGGCTGGACTGAAACAGAAGGGAGCGGAGCAGGTCAGGGCAGAGGCGCCTGGGTGGGCCTAGAACTAGCTTAGCATAAGGTGCTCAGCGTGATGAATGAGGTGACTGTTAGGGGAGGACGGGGGGACCAAGACAGGAAAAGCAGAGGACACTCCAGGTGTGGATTGTGGGCCACTGGCAGAGCTGGGACATAGGGCGGCAGTGGAAGAACAGGGAGTGCAGCAGGTGAGGAATGACGTGCGTTCATCTCGCTCTGTGTTCGGGAAGAGAAGCCTGTCTCACATCAGTGCTAAGGTGCGCCGGCCGAGCTGTGGGAGAGCGGCAATGTAAGGGGAACAGCAGGGGGTGCAGGTGTGTGTACAGAACTGTGGCGTTCACTTGCCCTGCGCCTGCCTCAATGGAAAATACAATTTCACTATAAGGCAACCTTGGGGCAAAGTATTGCCCAACATTTCGCACCGTGAGCCGGGCACAGCGACTCTCACAAAGAGAAAGGGAGGCTGGAGACGGAGTTGAATGAAAGGAGACGCCTGCATGTTAAAGAGGGAAAGATCCCATAAGTCATCTTGGGAGAACAGGCGTCCCTGGGTCATGGAAGAGCAGGAGGTGAGCGAGCTTCAGAGTGAGCAAAGGCCAAAGCATCTGGTGGGGGGACAGAGATGAGCTGGCTACATCCCAGGCAGTTAGTCTTCCTCTGCTCACATGATGATGGGCCAAAACTTGGACCATTTGGCCAAATCCCGACTGTTGGGAATTCTGCCCAGCCCTGGTATTCTCTCCTCCTACCCTTTTCACACTTTTCATTCTTTTCAAGATCCTCGCCACCACAAGAGTTCACCAGGGTCTCTAAAGCCGGGCCTATTCCGGAGCCCTATAGTCTGCTTGTAACAACCACCTATATGTGCTAGCAACAGTGCACCAGCCCTCACACTACCATCGTGACTGCACACAGGCAGGTAGGGTGTTCACTATTACCATGTCCCTGAGGGCCATTGCAGAGCGAGTGTAGACAGCAAGTGCTGAAGTAGCAGCTGCAGTGGTGTAATTAGTCCTCCCAGTGCAATCCCAGAATGCAAGAGGAAGATACTAGGGAAAGGGTTTGATATAAAGCTTCTCTCTTCATAGAAGAAATCTCCTTCTGAGCAAATGCTCACTCATGAAAGAAGGATCAAAGTGTGTGTTCAAGCTGCTAACTTTGTATCTGGGTCCAGACTTTCCCAAAGTCTGGATATGGGGATCTGGTGTTCAGATTTGGGCTTCTGGGTAAAAGTAGTTCAAATATGGATTTTGCATCGTGTGTGCGCACGTGCGTGTGTGTGCACATGCGCAGGATATTAGATGTTCTCTGGAATCCTGCAGTCAGCTGTACATTGTGCAGATACTGATGCAGAAAGGTTGCTGAACATATAAATGTTTGCCATGGAATTCTGTGTTGGGGAAATTGATATTGAGGGTTGCAGGACTCTAGGGGATCCCCTGCTCAAGCCCTACCCCCCAATTTAAAGACAAACAAGGAGGGAGCTGCCTGTCAAAATGACAGATTTCAGATAAGCCCCTTCTCTCCATTGCAGACCTGAAGTCCCAGAGCGTGGGAATCATCACAAGGGTAAGGAGGACATTTGGGGGGGGGGGGGGGAGGGGACGGAGTTGTCTTGTCTGAATGAGATTTGTAGGGTGGCAGGTGCAGAGGCCACCAGGAGTATTCCTTCCTCTTGAGTATCCCATTTTTCCCATTCTAACATTTTGAGTCTTTCTCCCAGTTCCATGATTTCCAGACAGCTAAAGATCCTCCAGCCCATTCCCTGGGACTTAGAGGCAGCCAGGGGGTTTGCTACCAAAAGGAGAAAGTACCAACGCTCCTGGTCTGGAATAGAATCCAAGAGAATTTTGTTTTACTTGGCACCCCATACTCAAGGAATGGGCTAGATTAGGTAGGCAGAACAATGGCTCTGCAAGGAAATCAGCCCTCTGCAGAAGCTCATGCGTAGCCTATGGACAGCAGAATCTCTTTCCGGGATAAGGAATGTTGGCTGCAATACCAGCAATACCATCTACTCTTGAGCACGAGCGTACTAGCATGTGTCTGGCACAGACCCCTGTGGATGTTTCTGTGAGGATGTTTTCAGCTGCTGCTAGGAATACCAGCTCCCCTCCTGTGGAGGAGAACGTTGCCCAGATGTGTGCAACCATGAGGAGGAGGAGGACGGTCTTCCAGAATGGAAGAAAGTCGGAGGACCACTCCCCTCCCTCCCTTCCCTAACTAGGGGCTTGAATCCTGTAAACTCTCAGTACTCGAGCATTGTACAGGGGCCTCTCACTCCTGCTACTATGTGGGTAAACACCTCCTTAGCATGATTATGATCACACCGAAGTCCCTGTCTTCTAAGGTAAGCTCACTCTCTACTTCCACCCCATCTTGCCTCCCACCTTTGCTTTAGAAGCAGGGACAGGCACTGCTCGGAGCAGACGCATGCACCCAGCCTGACTTGCCTTCAAGCCAGCTGGCTCTCCCTAGAGATACTAGGCCTCACGAGGCCAACAGGGAAAGAACAGGACGCCAACTCTGAGGCCAGGGGAGCAGCGGAGGGCTGGGCCCCCCAGGGAAGGGGTGGGAGAAGAAGAGCCATTTGAAGCATCAGCTCTCATTGTCTTTTGTACTCCTGAGCTTTAACAGAGACAACAGCTATTTGTATTCCCTGAAGTCTCTCAATTTAGTGCAAACGAAATGTCAAGAAAGTGGAAGCCAGAAAGAGCTTCCCAAGGAGTGTGTGTGTGTCGGCCGCATTGTTCCCAGCAGCATCTTGCAGAGATGTTTACAGCATCTTTCTTTCACGGCTGCATTCCCCCCCCCCCCCCCCCCCAGCCAAAAGAAGAAAAAAAAAGCTGTTTGTTTTCTGTCATAACTGCTCTTTTCTCTTTTTTCTCTCTCCCTCTTTTCTTCCCCCTCCTTTCCTTTTTGCTCTTTCTCTCCCTCCCTCAGTTTCTCTTCAATGTCTTTGTACCTCCATGATCCCAGGTTTGAAAGACCCCCTCCCTCCACACTCCCAGCAGGAAGTAGCAACCATCTGTCTTTGCTTTTTTTTTAAGTTTCCCGGCACCTTTGTCTTAAGGAGCCAGGTTAAATATTCTGTAATCAGTGTAATAATACACCTGGTCTAGTTCTCAAGAGATCTGCCTTTTGTACTGCGACAGGACATTAATAGTAATTATTCTGCTTTGTAATTGGAGCTTTAAATACTAATTCAAACAGCCAGAGGAAAACCAATTAGTGCTAATTTATCTCTATGTGTTTTGGAGAGCCTGTGTCTGTCATACTGTGAAGAAATAGGTTGGTAATTAGTACAGTTGGGTGGTAGATAGAAGTAATTATCAGATTCTTTCATGTTCTTTAAAGGGAGGGGGGAACCTAAAGGCTCCTTGACTCTTCCTTTCCAAAGAAGTTTGCACCTAGAAGGAAAGCAACAAACAGATCCTGCTTCCACCGGGATTAGGCCTTGTCTGCTCTAGGCTTGTGGCCTAAAGATTACCCACTCTTGGTAGCAGTGGTTGGGGAATGCTAGTGGAGCCAAGTTGTCAGCAGCCTCCTCAACCTCTGCCGGTGGACTGATGTGGGTTACCCAATGCATGGGGATTTGAACTGCTGTCCCACTCTTGTGCCCAGCAAAAGGGAGTGTGTAACCCATGCTAAAGCAGGGTGGCTTTCGGTCTGACTAGTCCACCTTACAGTAACAGACCTAGTCTTTTAATCCCGGAGATAGTAGCTCAAAGTTCAGTCCTTAGCCACAGCATCTTGATGGACGTTGTTAGAAGCAAAGGCCCTGTGATGCCTGACATGGGCAATTTAACAGGGGGGCCCTTCAGAGCGAAAAGCATGAGCTTGTCACTTGAGCTAAAGAGCCAACCCTGCTGCAGACCCATGTCCTCTCTGGGTCTGTCACAGAGGTGGATACATAACTCATACTGACCAGCAGGTTACACCTGACCGCCCCGCCCCCATGGTTTTATGTTGTCGGGGTAGTAATAATACAGCTCGGGTCTGTTGAAGGGAAGGGGAAACCAGTGTAATGGAGTGGAGAACCATAGAGTGACCATACTGCAAATGTGAAAAAGTGGGATAGCGGTGGGGGGAGGGGGAGGAAGGGGGAGTAATAGGAACCTACATAAGAAAAAGACCCCAAAATTGGGACTGTCCCTATAGAATTGGGACATCTGGTCACCCTAGCTGCATGAGAACCCCCAAAGTGGACACGAGGAAGGGGGACTCTACCTGCTCATGGTCTACAAACCCACACCCTTTCAAAGCCAGGCTTGCCCACTAGGGGGCGGCAGTCCTTTTCAGAGTGGAAGTAAGATGGTATTGTAGAGGCATCGATTTCAAGGCCAGAAGGATCCACCCGTAATCCACTAGTCTGACATACTGCACAGCAAAAGGCAGAGCGACTCCCCCAGCAATTCCTTCATCTAGCCCAATAGACTGTGGTTGAGCTAAGGCGATTTTTTTAATAAAGACAGCCGTTCTTGATCTCACACCCAGCACACTCCTAGATAAGTTGATCCAATGGTTAATTACCCGCATGATAATGCTCACATGAATATGATACTATACAGAAATGTAGAGCTGCACGCTCTAGATGAACAGGGGAGAATTTACCCATTAGGAACGATGCTGGTGCAAAACAATGGGTGCCCATTTCATATAGCTTTGTTAATAGAACTTGTGTGTCAAAGCATGGTACAGAGCTAAAATAGCAGAGGGGAGAGAATTTGAGGCACGGAGCGGAGAAAAGAGAGGTCTTCCCCTGTGACCTGAAATGAGAGCTGGAGATGTTGAGTTAAAGGGATGCAGGGCGGCTGTTCTAGGCAGCAGGTGGTGTAGGGGAGACCCCACCCGAACCCTGACAGCGGTGAACAGTTGAGAGAAGACCAGTGCCTTACATATGGAGGGCACAGGAGAAGGGGAGCAAAGCTGGGGGAGAGGACCTGGTTCTGCTCTTGTGACCCAATTTAACTCCTCTTGTGTCAATGGAGTTGCTCCTAATTTACCCCAGTGTGTGGGAGCAAGGGAAGTTTTCCAAGCCAAGACATTGGATGCTGAAGTGAACAGAAGAGCCAGCAGAGTGGTTTGACAGTAGGGGAGGCTGTGAAATTGCCCTTGGCTCCATGCGTCTTTCCCACAGGTTGAGTCTTTGTAGATGCCTGTGGAGGGGTCCATCTGAAATACAGACAGAACTCTTGGATGGGACCTTCAACCCAAAATGTGCCCCACACGGAATCATGGAAGGGTGAATTCCTGGCCCCACTGAAGTCAATGGGAGTTTTGCCACTGATTTCAATGGGGCCCAGATTTCCCCCCTTATGCGGAACTACAGAGAGCCAGAATAGCCCTGCAAAAACATTTTGGCCTTGTACTTAGGTTGCAAGTTCTTCGGTGCAGAGCAGTTTGTTTGTCCAGCGCCCTAGCCCAATGGGGCCCTGGTTTATGGCTGGGGTCCCTAGGTGCTACCATAGAATAAATCGATAATCCTAATAATAGCCGTCTGTTTTCATGACCTTGGGGAGGAACAAGGAGGCCTTATTTTAATACCAGCCCTTCTTCTAACCGAGATGACGTTATCCTGCTCTCCTTGAGGGCAAGTCCAAGACCCTAATCATCTGGTTGGGCTGAATGGCGGCACTTCTGCTGCTGTTCAACCTCTGCCCTCCTCCGTTGTCATGGATAAGTGCACTTTTCCGTCGCGTAATTATCACGGGAGCTTGATCCCATGTTGTCTGAGCGTCACAAAATCATGTCCCCCAGGGGTTGTTGTCAGACCTTATTTCCACCTAACGCGTTGCTCAAAGCAGCCTCGTGAGTATTAAGGGCCAGTAAGGGGTGCGAAGCCTGAAATTCCATTTCTGCCACTTGCGCATTAGACATTGTCACTGTAGCTACATGATGGATTTTGTACTGGGGAACATGCTCAGATGAGCTGTGATCCCCACAAGTGCCATCCCTGGGAAGCAGCAGGGCCCCGAGGGGGCCATGCCTTCTAGGACCATAAGAATGACAGCAAATGGGTTATTTTACCAATGTTTTCCTTTTCCATGGTTCAGTAGCTGAATGTTAGTGAGCGGAAACAAGGAATCTATCAACTTGGTACAGCCCATGCTATATACAGTGACCAGCTCACATAGAAATGAGAGAGTGCCTGGAATGCTGGCTGATAGCACACAAAATCATAGGTGGCAGGGTGGTGTAGTGGTTACAGCCAAGGCCTGGTGTCAGGAAGCTCGGGTTCTCCTACAGACTTCCTCTGCAGTTGCTTAGCTTTTCTCCGCATCTCCGTTCAATGGAGATTAACAAGCTCTATATAATTCCCGATCATTGTATTATTATTTAATATTTAATAAATCCGCAGGAGGGACTAAATCTCTGTGTGTCACTTGGAAAATTTTCCATTTTCCATACTGGGAGCCAGTCTTTAATCATGAACAACTGATTTATAGGAGAAAAGATCCCTGGTCACGATATTATATTACACCCAGTTCAGCAGGACACTTAATAACATGCCTGAATAGCTCAAGAGCAGTCACCGGGAAATCAACGTAAATTCTGTGTTGGATCGGGGCCCAGTCATTGTAAATCTGTACCGCTTGGCCAGATGTCTGCTGGCACTGGGTCGACATGATGATTAAGAACATAAGCGCTGCCATACTGGGTCAGACCAATGGTCTATCTTGCCTAATATCATATCTCCAATAGTGACCCAAACCAGAAGTTCTCGGGGAGTGTACAGAACAGGACAATTACGGAGTGATCCACCCCTGTCTTCCATTCTGGCTTCGGGAAGTCAGCGGTTTAGGGTCTCCCCAAACATGGGGTTTCACCCCTGACCATCTTGGCTAAGAGCCATTGATGGACCTCTCCTCCATGATTTTATCCACTTCTTCTTTTATTGTCTCTGGTTATTTAAGGGTGTAAATCTAGGATCTGTTTGGGAATGTGCAGGATTGTCCACTAGCATTGGCTGGAGGAAACCAACCCAAGAAAATAGAGGTTGAATATTGGGGTGGGGGTGGAGGGTGGAACTGCCAACTAGTAAAACCTATGAGATTGTGGAACACTTATCTCTAGAGAAGTGGTGTAACACCCACTGACTGTGTCATGTACAGCTGGGCTGGATGGTACACAGCAGGGAAACAGGGCTGCTTTGGCTAAGGGAACAGCTTAGATGACTTAATGCTTTTCCACCTCCAACTTCTCTGGGGTTCTATGACTTTGCCATAAGCTAGCGATCAGATTCCTAGAAGATGCTGGCAGGAGCAGAGATGGTTGGCACCGCCACCCTCTACTTCTTTTGATCTCATTTTGATAATAGAATGTCTATGTTGTATTTTCCTTGAGTATCTGACTTGTGGTTACTTTGATCCCTCAGTTGTGCTATTAAAAAAAAAACAACAAAAAAAACCCCCACCAACCAGCGCAGTAAATTGTTTCATCTTTTCGGGATCATTGTGCAAGCCAAACCAGGAGTTCAGCAGGATCTGCTGGAATTCATTAATGGACCATTCTTTCTCTTTCTGTGCTTTAAAAACCCAGCTCCGTCGCCTCGTTAATAATAAAGTGCATGGGTCTAGGAGGAAGCGAGCAGAGTTCTATTTTGATTAAACAGATTGCCCCCACCCCCTTTATTCCTGCCAATTTAAATTGGATTTTAAAAAAAAGACAATAAGCAAACTGTAGTGATGACAAAAATCATTTGTTGAAGTGGGGGGAGTAGAATTCTGCCACTGAAAGCATTCGATGTTGAGAGATGCCAGGGGCACACTATATCAAAAAAAATATAATACACCCAGCTTAAAACTAATGATTGCCATATAATTAGATGTGAACCATTGTGCTATAAATGTGTATTCTTCAGCATGCTGTGATTTTACTGTAAAAAAAAAAGAGAGAGAGAGAGAGAAAGAAAGACAGAAAAACACAGAACCCAGCAACATACTATAAAAAGAACTCTGTTGACTTTTCTGCTGTTTAGTATTCCTTGCCCGTTCTCCCCCGGGAGTATGTAATTAGTGCTTTATGAAGAATGCATTTAAAGCAGTTTAATATTCACCTCATTCAGTCTGAAACAATGTGATCACTGCTTAGACAAATCAGTGCTCCTTACTGACATAATCTGTCAGTACATTACCTCTGAAAAGACCTTTCAAGAGGCTTGGATGTTAATTAGTTGTCTATCATGTATAAACAGAGCAGTGAGCAGAAGGGGCTGTACCAGGCCAAAGACTCACAGGGAAATACATTTTTCATGAACATTGATTGCTTTGTCGTCCTGGCCCCCCCACACCCAGTTGTGCTGGCTCTTTGCAGAGTTTTGCGTGGACTGTGTCTGGGAGGAGAGCAGTGCAGGAATGGAGTCTGCTTTTCCCTGACTCTGGCATGCTGTAAAGCAGATTAAATTGCCTTTTCCTCTGCCCCCCGCCTGGCTCTGCTGGAGAGTTAATGCAAGAAGTCAGATGAGCTTTTCAGACGATGACAAACAGAGCAGCCGCCCCTCGACTCCTGCCTGCAGACCCCAACTGAAGGACCCAGCCATTACTCGGTCTCCTCTCTGCCCCCTTTCTCCCCCCATCAGTAGCCGAGTTCCAGTAACTCCACAGTGCGCAGTCTCTGCTCCCCTCGAGTAGCTGGAGATCAGCAGATGATGCCTGCATCACTGTTCCTGTTTGGAAGTGTGAAACTGCCATACTTTATTTAACGTTCCGAATTTCTAATTAGCCGGAGGAGCCGCGCTGTGGTATGAGGGGGCCTCTCTCGCAGTAGCATCTGCGCTGGAGACGCCAGAAGTCTCCCAACATTTACTGATCTGAATATGCCAGCAAACAGACACAGCAGCATACTGGTGCTTCGAGGCCGCTGGCGATGCACCCTGCTAACACAGCGTGCTCCCTTTCCACAGCATGAGGCCATGTATCTGGCAGCCACATGGGGACAGGCAGTGATTACAGGGGGAGGGCTGGAGATTTGGGTTCTAATCCCAGTACTGCTATCAATTGGCTGCATGGGCAAGCAGCTTTTCTGTGTCTGTTTCATCGCCTGTATCATGTGGATAATGACGCTCACCCACATTTTAAACACCCCAAAGGTGTATGGATGAAAATTGCTATATCAGAAGATTGTGGCCTGCATTGTGCAGGAGGTCAGACTAGATGATCATAATGGTCCCTTCTGACCTTAATGTCTATGAATCTATGAACTAAGGATGATTGAAAAGCCTAGCTCTGTGCCTCAGTTTCCCAAACGCAAGCCTGCATTGGAGAGAGCAGTATTTTAATGATTGTGAGATCATTGCTCAGATATGAGGGAGACACAGACCCTTTAAGTACCGTGGTGGATACATTTACAATCTCCACCTAACCAGCTCCTCATCCACTTAAGGAGGCGCTTTCCATGCTCTGTATATTAACCTTGCACATCAATCTATTGCAACGTACTGTGTTAAATGCCCCTTTAAAATCCAGGAAGATTATGTCCGCTGCTTCACCCTGCCTGCTCCTGGCATTATCTTCTTGGAAAAATCCAGCAGATTACTCCAGCAGTATTTACCCTTTATGGGAACCTGCTGAGTAACATTATCAGCTCCTATTTCTCCAGGTGTCCTACAGGTCGCATCCTACTCCTGTGTCTGCAGGATTTCACATGCCACCACAATTAAACTTGCTTCTCTGGCCTATTGTTTCCTGGCTTCCACCTTGATTGGTTCTTAAACATAATCCCATTCTTTGCCTCTCTTCCACTTCTCCAGTCCCATGATACTTCCCCCCTCGCCTAAACCTCTGTTATTTCAGCGCTAATCTCTTTGCCAGCTCTCTGCCCATTCATCTTCAGTGATTTCACCCAAGCAAAGTAGATCATAGCGTTTTCAGTATCCTTTCCCCAGGAGCTTTGGGCTGAAGTGAGAAGAGATATATACAGGGGCTCTGAAGTGGCAGGACTTGTATCTTCTCCTACCCCCAACTTTTCAGATGCACCCTGTTACTGGCATGTAACCTGCCTAGTACACAGCCATAGCCTTTTGAGTTTGGCCCTTTGTTTCCACTTCTGACTCCTTAACCTTGGCCTCCCTCGAGAAAAATAAGACCAGGTACTACTGTCTGGAATCCTATTACCAGCTCCACCTGGCAAGCTCTGATTTGATCATTGTATCTGCGTGATCACTATATCCCCACGCTGTGAATGGCCTACATCAAATATTTGTATGGGAGAAAAAAACTTTGCGAAGGCAGAGTGAGTTTTCCCGGCCCCTAGGGGTCTGAGCTAAAGCCTGCTGAAGTCAGTGGGGGTCTTTCCACTGAGTTCAATGAGCCAGGCCCTTGAATTCCAAGGCAAATCAGTCAGGCCCTGCAGGAGATGTGGAAGCCCTCCCCAGATTAGAAACTGGAGAGAAATAACTGGCTGGAAAAACGTCTGCCCCCAAATTAGAAAGCCTGCGTATCTATCTGTGAGAATGTTGCTAAATGCTCGGTGGTTTGTGTTACTCAAAATACTGAACAATAACCATGGTAACATAGGAATTTTGTCTCCCAAGTCCCCTGCTCTAACCACTGGACACCACTCCCGGCTGGAGCCAGGAACAAACCTGGGAGTTCTGACTCCCAGTCCCCTGCTCTAAGCTCTGACCCCACTCCCTCGTTTCATACTTAAACCTGCTATGCACAGGGTTGTTCAGTTACCATCCCCTGACTATGGGGACACTTCCCCGCACTCCACTGGACCAGATCTCCCATCCTGAGAAGCATCCGGACTCCTACTTGAACTTCCAGATTTAAGCCTTGGGGTAATCCCAACACCTGGCTACCCAGCTCCTTTTCCCTCCCTCTCTTTCTTTCTTGTAGTTTTCCTGGCTCCCTTAGTCACGAAGGTGAGGCACTGTCAGACACAGACATCAAAAACAAGAAGTGGATGATGAAATGCCTGGAGTAATTAAGTTGCGGTAAATCCCTCGGCCCAGGTGGCATTCCTTCAAGATCTCTAAAGAAACTGGTGCACGAACCCGCTGAGTTATTGTCATCATCATCCTACTTTGCACCTCTCCGGTGCCTGTCCATCCAGGGAGCTGGAAGTGCATGATGATTCACACCTCTGAGGGGCAAATGTTCCCCCCGTCTCATGGACAGGGAAACTGAGGCCCAGGGAAGTGGAGTGATTTCCCCAGGTCGTGCAACCAATCAGTGGAACAGAGACCGGGGCAGCAAACTCTGGGATTCTAATTCCAGCGCTGCTACCGGTCCGCTGGGCGGGCGTGTTCGGTCTGTGCTTCAGTTTGCCCATTTGCAAAAATGGAGATCAAGTCCTTTGAGCTCAATGGATGAAAGGCCCACTATATGAGAGACAAGTGGGGAGGGAATATCTTGTATTGAACCAACTTCTGGTGAGAGAGACAAGCTTGCACAGAGCTCTTCTTCGGACCTGAAAGCGCAAAAGCGTGCCCCTCTCACCAACAGAAGTTGGTCCAATAACAGATATTACCTTGCCCTCCCCTTGTCTGTCTAATATCCTGGGACTGACACAGCTACACCAGCACTGAAAGCCCTCGCTACCAGCTAAGCATTACTGCTATGAAGAATAGAGGCCAGGAGTCCTGAGTCCTCATTCTAACCACTCAACCCCACTGCCCTGTCATTCATTAAGAAAAGCTTCTGCTCGCTCGGTGCGCCCTGAGTCAGAAGGGCACGGAAGAGGTCAGACCGCCTTAAGAAGGAAACAGAGGGTCCTGAGGAGAATGCAAAGCCCGGCACACTAAGGCCACCACCTGGTCACCAGATGGCGTCATCTGACTCCCTTTAATAATAACCCTGAACCTTATTAGACGGCGACCGCTGCTGATTAAGTCTGATTATCCCCACCGCGGTGACGGCAGTGCTGCGTGAAACCGTGCCCAGCACCGGCTCCCGAGCTCCTTCCCCCTGGCTCATGTCAGCCGCTCAGCCGCCCTGAACCGCATTGCCTGCACTCGCCCTACTGCTCCTTTTCAGCACCCTGCAGTCTGGCTGCGGCCTGCCCTGATCCCTCATCATTCATACACCATCCCCATTTCATTCAGCTTTTCCGAGCTCTCACCCAACAGCAGACCAGGCCGCCGGGCAGGGAGCGCGCTGGGAGGGTGGTGGAGGAGGTGGCTTAGGGATGGCTTGAAAACACCTAGGCTGCTGGGAGGCAGGGGATTGTAATCCTATCTCAGAGTCGGCTTCAGCCCTTCATCCTCCCGAAGGAGGTGAGCTGAGCTCTGTAGCATTTTACTGCATGGACGTCCCAGAACCCTGCAACAGATAACCGGAGCTAGCTTGGGAGCTCTTCAAGTCAAAGTCCACGAGTGTATATGATCCATTGGCCCCTCCTTCTGGTGCTCCAGACCAGGTATTGACATCTCTCTGGGGCCGACTGTTATTTACTTCATGTGCAGATAACACACAGCACAATGAGGCCCTGATCTGACTGGGTCCCTTTGGGGCACTGCAATACAGGAATAATGGATGGAAATGGTAATAGTGGTTATTTGAATTCCAGCAGCCCTAGCAAGATTAGTGCCCCATTGTGCTCAGTGCTGTGACATGCACAGAGAACGAAACAGCCCCTGCCCCAAAGAGCTTACAGACTAGAGACAAGCCAAGGGAGCCGTGCTAGCTCCATTGAACAGTCGGGGAACCAAGACACAGAGAGGCTAAGTGACTGGTAGGGAGTCTGTAGCAGAACCAAGAAGCGACAGAGTCCCAGACTAATGCCTTAACCACACCGTCCTTCCTCTCTCCAGCTCACTTGGTAAGAGAAGGAGGTTGCTAGGGTGGCCTTAGCCAGATTCTGCATGTCCCTCCCGCAGGTGTCTGCTGTGTGCCAGCTGTTGTCTTATGCCCCAGAGGGCTTCTTGTATTGCTAACGCCTGCTCCTGCTCCCGGCTCAGTCTTCGAGGCTGGCTGTCCTCTTTCTTTGACCAGTGCACTCGGGAACTCAGACCCGCTTCCAGATTTCTCAGACAGCTACTGGGCAGCTTGAGATCCCAAGAGCCCTGAAGATCCAGATCCGACTTTGCAGCATGGGTCGAGTGGGACATGAAGCCAGATTGGCCTCTCTTGGAAGAGTGAGGTGGCACCAGCCAGGGCCCTCCCCGACAGAGGGCGTATAACTCGGCTCCATCCGGGCTGGGCTGTCAACTTCGCTGGTAGCTGAGCTGCCAAAACTCATCCCGGGCGAGCCTGCTCCAACGGTGTTCGTCGTCCATGTAACCAGAGAGATGTTACACAATGCTGCCCCTCGTCCCGCCGTCCCCAGGAGCTCACACTGTACCGCTGCGCTCTTCCGTGGAAGGGGCTGTACGTTCCAGCACATGTGGCTGAGTCACCCAGCCCCGGGGTAGTATATTCCCACGCGCCCACATGTATTCATGCCATGCTTCGTTGGCAGATGTTTTAAAAGGCACGCCACAGGTCAGGAAGGGGGTGTGATCTGTCTCTGATCTAATCCCCTGATTACTTGATGAGTGCGTCGGTTGCCCAATCTCTAGCTCCACTCCTCTGTCTCTTACCCCTTTGAGTCCCCCCCCCTCCCGCATTGCTTGGGGCTTTGAGGAAATTGCTCCCCCAGCCTGCGGGGCGGGTGCCCTGACCTTCTCAGTGGTGAGCGAGGCACATCTGACCGTGTTCGTTTCCCGGCGCTGTTGTGCGTGCGATGCCCGGCAGTGGCAGGAGTCTAATTTTTAACCGGTTAGCAGGGCACCTTAGCCAAACTTGTCTCTACCAAGATTATGGGCTGGATTTGCGCCTTGTGGACACGGGGCTGAGATGTCACCAGGGGACTCCGGCTCAATTTCAGCCTCTGAAATATTTCAAGAGTGCTAAGACAATTTTATCAATTACCCAGTGCAAAGCAAGGACTTTGGAGACTGAGTTAACTTGACAGGGTTCGTCTCCTTGGGTATTAGAGCTGCGGGCAGGCTTCCCGCGCACGCGGGGTTAATTTCAAATGCTCCTCACTAGCACATTTCCAAATACCAACAGTCACATTAACACAAACACATGTTACGTAGTAACTATGGCATAGGCTAGCGCCTGGCCTCAGATACTGTGGTGATGCGCATGGTAGAAGAGTCAATACAGAATCAAATCAAATCGCTACAAGCCCCTTAAACTTTGGGAGGATGGAGGTTGGGCTCCGAAATTTGTTTAGCTCTGTTCCATCCAGAATTATGCGCGGGGGGAGTCCCTGATTCACAGAATCATTCAGCCCGCACACACATCAGATGGAGTCACCATGCAGGCCTCTGCTTCAATCCCACTTGGCAGGGAAAATCAGGCTGCGTTAAAATTTCTTCGAGCTATAAATCTAATGTGCGTGTAAAACTCTTCCAAGCCTCCAGCCCTAACACTCAGGTAAACCTTTAATTCCCTAACAATACAGAGCTAAATCCATAATTCCACGGCACCATAGCCCCGTGAATTCAGTAATCTGCAAGCCAGGCTCCATCTGCAATAAACAGCTCTCTTCCCTGGTAACCCAGCTCTGGCTTAGATTGTAGCATTCTTGTTTAGATTGTAGGCTCTACAGGTAAGGACAAGCCATATTTTGTGGCCTGTGCATCACCAAGCATACTGTCAGCATAAAACAACAGTACCCTGTCATAATTGTCCCCCAGCTAACAGGGAAAGTGGAAGTGTGTTTGTTTAGCAGTTGGAGCAAGACATTGTGTGCCAGGGTTCCAGAGTTCTACTCCAAACTCAAGCCACCTGCAGCTCAGTTTGTCCATCTGGAAAATGGGGATACTAATAGCTCCCTCTGTCCCAGCGTTGCTGCAAGGCATGGCTCCTATTTGCAAAGTACTTTGAAATGCTTGGATTAAAGGCACCTTCTATATAAGGACAAAGCATTATCAGTAAGGAGAATGACTGTGTGCATTATCCATCATTCTGACCTGATGTGCTTGGAATGGGTGAACCTCCTGCTCTGGCAGTTGCTGCAAGGTGGGTGAAACGGCGTCCGCGGAAAGAGTTTTCCCCGGAGCCTGCTGGAGATAGATGATCTCTGAGAGAGAGTGAAAGGGTGCAGCTGTGGAGAGACTGGCAGCTGTAACAGGAGACCAGCCATTGTGAGCCAGGGGGACAGCGCAGCGAGGGGAGGGGAGGAGAGCCTTTGCAGGGAAGCAGAGAGAGCTGACAGGTTTCTGAGCTCATTAGCATAATTATGACAGCGTTCTCGGTTACTCCATGAATTGTATAATGCGGGTCCCAGCTGACTGAGAAGTGCTTTTCCAATCCAGCAAAACCTGTACAGGAGCACCCCCTCCCCCTTATTAGGCAACTTCCCTGACTCTCACACCATCCCTACACGGAGGGAACACACGTCTCCTCCACCCTGTGCTGCAGGACACCTCTGTCAAGACAGGTTTCCCTGCATCTCCTTCCGAGAAGCGTGCGTTCAGAGACTTCCCTTTCTGAGTCCTACAACTCTGGGGGTTCTGCTTGACCAGCCAAACGTGGGACATTCCGTTACGGCTTGGCTAGGGCCGTGAGATTTGCCGGAAGGCTGCAGAGTCCTGGTGTCAGGGTGTGTGACCCGCCCTTCTTATCCCCTCTTGATATAGTTCAAAGGCCGATACATTTCCCATTGACGTGAGAGGTTTGGAATAGGCCCGTTGTCCACTCTGGAAATTACCGCAAGGCGCGTGACGCGTCCCCAGTATCTGCTGAAGGTTGTGGCTGGAGCCTGCTGGAGATAATCTCTTCGTGATGGGGAAAGGGAGGGAGCCCAGTCCTGCTTCTGACATGAGACATTTTCCCATCCTTCCAGGCTCGGTGAGGATCTAAAATTTGCCTCACTGCATGCTCATCAAACCATCAATTCGTTAGTCCTGTTGTCTTGTCCTGTAATGGCCAAAACTTCATGCTTCAAAGGAAGACCAAAAAATATCTATAACCTCTCCACCCGTAATGCATCTCTTCTATTGCAAAGTAGTGCCTTGCATGCTCTGTGGTGTGTTTAGCTTGGTAAATCTCATGTCTTTGTTTTATGTGAACTGCATCTTTCAATTTCTAAGGCCTCTAGGGTGAGGCAGACAGCCCTATTGCATTCCATTCGGTGCAGACTGTCACAGGAGACACCTACACACGCTGTGCTCTTCCTTTGAGACCTTACTTTAGTTCTTTCTTGTTTTATTGTTTTCTTGACTTGAAAGTGAAGTAATTGTGACCAAGGGTGTCTCCTTGCCCTTTGCAAGCAGCCATCACCACTACTCTGATGTTTCAAAACCAAAAACCATGTGTAATCCGTCTGCTCTATTGCAATGGCCAGTGCTCAAAGACTGTGCCCTACATGAGGTTGGAGGGACACAGAATTGCTCCCTGGTCCTGATAGGGATTAATTTGTGCCCCAAATATTAAACACAGTGTCCCTGAGATTAAACAATGCTCTTGATTATAAAACCACCTCGCCTTGGCAGAAGCTAGCCACAGCATTTAAACCTGACCTAATGTGGCCATTTCCAGAGGCTGACCATGAGCGGTGTGAAGGGTTATTTCCTTATATCCTTGCTGATAATTCTGTCAAGTGAACCCTTCTCTGACACGTTACAGGACAGCCTCCAAAAGAGAGACTGGTGTCCCATGCAGCAGATGCCTGCTGTCCATGCATTGGCTCTGGGCTGTGGAGATTAGTGGTACAAGGAGCTATAATTCAGGGTTATGAGATGACAGTAAAGCCTTGCTGTCATGGAGTGCCCAGGCGAGGGTCTGGAACTTGCTCCCTAGGAAGCCAGACAGGACTTCGGGGGAAGTGTCCCTTCTCCGTACACAGCCTGTTTCCAAGGCTAGGAGCTTCACGGGTACCCACTTCAACCTTCCTGGGTCTGACCTCGGAGCATTCAGCACCTTCTGCCCCTCCGTGTGCTTCCCCCAGCGAGCCCGCCTGGGCGGGGTCCTGAGGGAGCCCGTGGATTCTGCACCCCAAATCCACAGTCAAACGTGACTCTCAGCCAGCCAGTAGAACAGAGGTTTATTCGTCGACAGGTACATAGTCTAACACTGGGCTTGTAGGCACCCGAACCCCTCAGCTGGATCCATTTTGGGGGGCCCAAGGGAGGCCAGACCCTGCCTGGGCCTACCTCCCTTCTGCTCACCCAGCTTCAGACTCCAAAAACCTCTCTCCAGCCAGCTGCAGACTCCAAACTGAAACTCACTCTCTCCAGTGCCCCCTCCTCCGCTCAGCCTGGTCAGTTGACCTCCCTCCCCCACTTGGGGTCAGATTACAGCTTCAGGTATGGACACCTGCAGAGAGGCTGTGCTTTGTATCAGCTACACATCCTTATCCCTTCACATAGATGCTCAAGAAATGCATAGGGGAAACTGAGGCACACACAGTATTCCTACTCCGTCATACTTGCATTCAACAAACCATCCTTCAACAAAGCACCTATGCACACCTGTACGTCTCATTGAAGTCAATGGGACTAAAACATATACCTAAAGTGAAGCTAAATACATTACCCCTGAGTAAGGATGGATTGAAGGATGGGCCTAAATCGGCTGAACTGGAACCAAAGTCAGGGGAGACCATATAACAATATCTTAACCCTTTATTAACCATTTATATGTTTAGTAATCCTTTGTTAACCATTTATAAATGTACCTTTAATACAAAGTGTGACCTGGTATTCTACAGTAATAATGGGACAGAAGATGGCAAGAACATTAACACAAATGGTGATGAAGACGGCAAGAACATTAACACAAATGGTGATGTTCCAGGCTTTGCTTCTGTTCCTTTTGAATCCAATGGGAATTTTGCCATAGATTTACATAGGGGCAGAATGGGCCCATGGACCCATTACTCTAGAACACGACCGTATTTTTATAAGGGGAGTCAGTACAGGATTCCTCGCCTCCAGCATCTTCTCCAGTGCTTTGTCCAAAATGCTCCTAGCCACAGGCTTCCCCCCACTCCACATCTTTGTAAATCTCATAGGTGGGAAATGTTCTTGATATTCAGCCAACGTTTCCCCCTGACTTTGGTTAGAACCATCTTTTATAGCACCGTCTGCTGATGGGCTTTAGGGTGACCAGATGTCCCAGTTTTATAGGGTCAATCCCGATTTTGGAGGGTTTTTTCATATATAGGCACCTATTACCCCCCACCCCCCGGCCTGATTTTTCACACTTGCCCTCTGATCACCCTAATGGGCTTATAACTAGCGATGACACATATTATTCATGTCTAACATGCTTATGATATCTCTTACTCCTTATTAACACTTGTTACGTTTATAAATACATGCGCACTCGATATATGTTCTAGGATTTTTGTAAGTCTGGGAGACCGAGCATATGTGCGCTACATACGTATTGTCCACATCTAATTTACAATCTTCCCCAGCAGCCCATAAAACGTACTCTGCTGCATCCTCTCTGCCCTGGCAGCTGAAGGGTTAAAGCATTCGCTGAATGGAAGCCTTTGAGCTATTTCCCAATGCCGTGTGTTGTAGTTTTACTACAAGTTTCAGACAATGAAGGTGTGTCTGAGCGCGGTGCCTGATTTTGCCCATTGTGTAGGTGTTGAGTTCAGTGCTGTCTTGTCAACACTTGAATATGCTGAACATCACTCACACGGGCATTCTGGAAGAAATCTATTAAGTTAATTACCCAGGTTTTGTGTGTGTGTGTGAGCGCGGGTGCGTGCGCGTCTCTAATGTAAAAAACTGACTTGACTCCCTTTCGAGATACTGTGAGGCAACTCGGGATCGCGGTGTGGTGACATCTTGTGTAGTTCTCAGATTGGTACAGTCCACTCCGTGTAAGGTTTTACCATCAAATCATTCCTACTCCGCTTTGGAAACAAACTGGAGTCTGCGAAGTGGCGTTTGCATCCTGAGAGAGACCCCCGGCCCCCCAAGGGGATGGAAGCCTCACTCCCTGTCTGCCCCCAGTTGTAATGAGATGGGAGAGACGGACCCCTGAGAGTGAGAGTTGATACCTCAGTAGATACCTGGTAAAGGTACCTTCGGCTCATCTATACCCTAGATATAACTAAATGGGGGCAGGATCCAGTTACAATATGATTATGGACAGATCTGCACTACTGGTTAAGTTGATCTAACTTGCATCACTTGGGGGTGTGAAAAAGCCCCCCACTACTCAAGTTTCGTGCTGTTCACACTGGCGCTATGTTGGCCGGAGACGCTCTGCCACCAACATAGCTTACGTTTCTCGCCGACATGGAGTAATGATGCTGACAGGAGAGCACTCTCCTATCAGCATAGCGTGTCTTCACCAGACAGCTGTGCCGGTCCGGCTGCGCCGATGTAGTGCTGTCGTGCAGACCTGCCCTCAGCATTGTAGTGTAGACAGGACAGAACTGTGCTTCCATTTGTTCAAACTCGGTCAGTCCGAAGCTTTAGCTTCTCTATCTGCATGCTTATCCCTCTGTCTGTCTGCCCTGTATTTAATACCTAATGTGTCTAACCAGTGTACTTATATGGTCATCTCTCAGATCGGAGTGCCCGGGAAGTGGTTTTAATATCTTCACCCCAAGAGACCTGGCCCTGCCATCTGTGCTCCCACCCACGTTTTCTCCAAAATAGCAAGTGGGGAGCTGTTGTTTTTGTTCTGGGCTGCACAGGACCGTCCCTGCCATGAGGTGAAAACACAAGCAGGTGAGTGGGTTTGGGCAGGACTTTCCTTCAAAAACCCTGCAGGCAAATGCTTAGAAATAACGTGAAAATAACCAGATATAAAAGGGGCACTGCTTCCTTATCAGCATTCATTAGTTAAAGCCCTGCAACACTCTCCCTGTCAGGTGGGTCCGTCTTGTTACAGTCAACTGACAGACGGGGAAACTGAGGCAGCACCAGCACCACCACCCAGTGCTCCCTCAAATGTACAGGATAAGTCAGTGGCAGATACAGAAAAAGAAGCCAGGAGTCCTGACTCCTGTTCTAACCACACTCCCTCCTAGAGCTGGGAATAGACTCCAGAAGCCCTGATGCCCAGTCCCCCCTACTCTAACCACTAGACCCCTCCAAGAGCTGGAAATTGAACCCAGGAGTCCTGACTCCCCATCCCATTCATTGCTGCACCTCTGTTTTCCTCCTCTTCTCCTTCCCTTCCAAGTCTGTGAGTGTCAGGTCATTGCCTTGGTATCCCTGTTAGCAACCTAATATCAAAGCACTGGACACATCTGAGTCAGTATTTGAAGGATAACAAGTCTGTGTGAGTGATGATGAAACATGGAGCTCTTTACGACTAACACAAGTTCACCTCTTCTCAGCCGTAGAGTCGTTAATCTAATCATCTTCCCTGCTCCTTCTCCAGCTCCCTCCCTCTGAGGATCTCAAATTACTCCCTAAACATTACTGCCGTTAGTCTCACAAGCCAGGTGGGCATCAGGTGAGGAAACTGAGGCCCACGGAGACGTGACTTGCCTCAGGCCGTGCTGTGAGTCAGTGGCAGAGCCAGAAATAGAAGGCATTTCCCAGAGCCGTTCCCAAACCATGACACGGTATTCACAGCAGGCAGCCCAGCCTTAACCCGACTGAGGGAACAGGCGTGGCAGGAGTCCGGCGGGGCTGACAATTCCCCTTCTCCAAAGGGACGTTTCAGCCAAGCCAACGTCTAACCGCTGCCTAAGGCGTCCCTGGAATTTGCACACACCCCAGGTAGGCAATCTCAGCCCCCTCGTTTCTGCGCTCCGCCAGGACCAGGGGCACGGTGCTCCCTGGCACAGTCTGTGTGCGCTGACAGAGCCCCGAGCCCTGCAGGTTCCGGTTGACTTTTATGGAAGCAAGGGAAGTACATGGTATTGTCAGAGCGGCTTTGGCAGGAGCCGCAGCTGAACGCCTGCCAGGAGTAAAATCTAGGCAGCAATAACAGCGCTTTTTAGCATTAACCCCTCTACCCCAGGACAAGACGGGCCTGGTGTGGATCCTTCAGCTGCTGGGTCATGCACAGCACCCCACATAATATGTCACACACACCCCTAAACATTGGACCAGATTCAGGAGTCCAGGGAGTTAAACTTTGGGTGCATTTCGTCCATGGTAGAGCTACTGTTCCTTTGCTGACTCAGATCTGACTCCAGGATTAAGCAGCCCCAGCAAATATCCTTAGTTCTGTCCTTTGGGACCATGACGTCGTCTGTGGGCAGACAGCTGAAGGATGCAGGGTATGGCAGGCACAGCTAGGAAGCTCAGAGGCCAGCACACGAACGAGCTCAGAGGAAAGATTGCCAGGGAGACACTGAGAATTCTGATTTATTTTTTTCACGTTGTTGAAAGCAAAGCAAAGGGTTCGTTCATTTCCCAAAGTTCTCATTGTTCCAGCATCCAAAATAAAGCGGGGGGGGGGGGGGGGCAGGGGGGGGGGGGCTCGTGTTACTCAAATGAAAGACATTTCCTGTTGGAATCTGTAGCGTCCCAAAGGCAGTTCTGGCTTCTTCACCAGTTGCCAAAAGAAGAAGAAGAAGAAAAAAAAAAGGCCTTTTCTGTCAGGAAGCGACTTTGGAGAGGCTGGAACACGAGTACCCAGCCACCAAAGGTCCTGCACTCACTCAGTGCCAGAGTTAACGGCCCCCAGCCACAGAGGCTCTGTCTAAAGCCTTGACAGCGCGTGAATCACTCAAAGGATCTTGGCTGCTCTCTCCTGGGCCCTCGGACTTGTTGGCTAGTGCCTGGCTTTCCTCATGAGATCCGAGGGGAGGCTTTTTGGGCGGCGAGAGAGAACCCACGTGCTCCGTAGAGCCTAGCAGAACTGGCCTGTGCTCCCTTTGGTCAGCCCTCTCCAGCCAGGGATTGGATCAGAGAGGGAGGAACTGGCTGGAGGCTGGTGGCCTCTGAAAGCAGGTGTGTGAAACTGACACACGCGAGGCAGGCGGAGGCCGTTGCCAGGTGGCCGTATTGGCACAGCTGATACTGTGTCTGATTGTGGATGGGGCAGACCCCGGGCTCCCCAGGCGTGCTCTGCGAAGCTGCCACTGCGATTCGGAGAAGAAGGCCGCGGGACACAAGGAAAAGTTCAGGGAGGACCGGGGAGCTCCGGGGGAAAGTGGTGTTGCTGGGAGCTGCCATCTCTGCCTGTAGTGCATGACCAAATGTTGTAACACATGAAGCTGCACAGTGGCATCTGTGAAATGAGGTCGATGGTTAGCGGCCAGCTCTTAAGACCATCATCCCTCCACTGCCATTGGCACGAAGTGGGCCCCCTCATTAACAATCCCAGAGCAACACCACAAAGTGAATAGGACACAGAGTCCCCCACTCCCGGGATCCCTCCAGGAACAGTCTACATGGAGGCAGGGCTGTGGGTAGGGGACACTTGTCTGGACGCTGCCCAGACTATCCCTGTTTGGGGCCTGCAGTCTCCCCACCTGTCGTCGGCACAAAATTTACTTTTAAATACACAATGTGCTTTGCAAAGTAGTTCAAAGGGAAAACCTTATTCTAGGCAGCAGGCGTTAGACAGAGAATATTTCATTGTTATCTCGAGTGCCCATCTCCATAGTATCTTAGGCCGTGTTATAGGAGCGCTAGCACTTCATGGAGTAGAGTGTGATATTTTTGTCTCCTTTACAAGCTGCATGAACAACTGGCTTTGTCATGTGTAGCTATGTAGCTCTCGTGCCTTCGTTGTCTGTGTGCTGACCTTTACATCTTTAAGGGCTATCCAGTCTGCAGAGACAGGGAACTGTTTTGTGTTCAGTTCAGCACAGACTGTCACAGAGGAGTGGAAGTGACACACACCATGCTCTTCCTTGGAGACTTGGCTTTTGTTCTTTCTTGTTTTGCTGTTCTCTCGATCTGACATGAAGGAGTTTGTGACTGCAGGAGCCTGCCTGCCCTTTGCATATAGAAAAACATAACAGTCCTGTGATGCACAGTACCTGTGTCCCACATACTTATTATGATAATTTCAATTGTGATAGCAAAATATGCTAGGTGCTTTGCAAACACAGAGGCAGATATAATCTTTGCCCCAGAGCCTGTGCAGTCTAAATACTATACACCCATACATACATGCACACAGCTGTCCTGTATACTTCCCAAGGGAAAGGAACTTACCGTAGTTTAGTCTCAATTTTCTTTTGCACAGAATGAGGCTACAGTACTTTAAAATAACTGAATTCGGCAGGATTTGATGTTTCTCCAAGAATCCTCCGGAAATCTGCTGCTGGAAAAGCAAGCTAATCTTACATTAGAACATGCACAAGTTCTGCACTGAAAGAATCGTAGAAACTAGAGACAAAAAAGACTGTTTAGGTCCCATCCAATCCCTCCTCCATCCAGTGCAAGATCACTCCATACACTACGTTCCCTAGAGCTCTGCTCGCTAGTTTAGATGCCTCCATTAGTGTAATCCTTGAGGGGGCCATTTAGGGATCTGGGGCAAAAAATCTGTCAGGGGACAGTACTCGATCCTGCTAGTGTAGGCAGGGGACTGGACTCGATGACCTTCAAGGTCTTTCCAGTTCTAGGAGATTGGTATATCTCCATTTAATTTTTTTTTGGGGGGGGGGGAGGGATAGCTCAGTGGTTTGAGCATTGGCCTGCTAAACCCAGGGTTGTGAGTTCAATCCTTGAGAGGGCCATTTAGGGATCTGGGGCAAAAAATCTGTCAGGGGACAGTACTCGATCCTGCTAGTGTAGGCAGGGGACTGGACTCAATGACCTTCAAGGTCTTTCCAGTTCTAGGAGATTGGTATATCTCCATTTATAATTTAATTTAATAATTTGCCCCCTTCTCTAGAAGCGTTGATCAAGAGAGCGCTAAATGCTTCTCAGACATTTAAACCTCACAACATTCCAGCCTCCCTCCCAGGGGATTATAAAGGCAACTTCAGTATCAACCAAATGCAGCCAGCTCTGGGGTGGAACGTGAAAGCTCCTTAAAAGCTCACAGCAACGCTACCCAGCAGTGTAGGACAGGAAGTGAAGATGAGTCCCTTGTGCAAGTGAAAACGCAGGGAAATTTAAGTAGGCAGGATGTAATTATAGTGATTTGTCTGGGACACAGTGGTGGTTAGCACACCTGCTCTTGTGGAGAGTGCTATGGTATCTTTAATGACCACAAGGGGCCTTGCCTCACGCAACAGGTGATACCTTTGCCAGAACAGCGCCCCCTAGCGCCACCCTGTGGCATTGGTTCAATGCTGACTCAGAGGGAAGAGTTTCACCTACTGATTCACCAGCACCCGTCTTTCCTGTCAGACCAACACGGGTGTGGTTCTCTGGCTGGTGAGAAAAATAGGTGTAAGCACCCTGCTTTAAGCAATGATACTTTTAGCACCTAAGCGAAGACCGCCAGCTCCATCAAAGCCCCACCATGTCTCCAGTAGTCCCACGGGCTCGGGTAAATGGCAGCCGCTGATCAGTCCTCGTTGCAGAGTGGGTAAACTGAGGCCCCCATCCTGGTCTCCATTCTTGTAGTATCTGCATTCTCTCTCTGCACTGAGTGCACCTAAGAAGGACCACTGGGCGTGACTCCCCCGTGCCCAGCGCCTCGGGTGGTCGGTTCATCCTGTGAAGTGTGTGTGCACGGTGCTGCCTGGTCAGAACAGCACAGTGTGTCACACCCCCGGGGCACAAAAGCAAATGGCACCTAGGTGGGAGGCAGGGGAGAACCAGGGCTACACATGCTCTTCCAAACCAAACGCCCTTCGCATGCTGGCCTCCAGTCTGTGCACATGCCCCTCACAAGCCTTGCTCCTCCTGCTCCTCCTCCCCTACCTCCTTTCCCTCAGGGCCCTCCTAGTTCCCAGCCACTTAACTCCTGATAAAGGCAATAACAATAATTATCCAGTCACTGGGCACGGCCACACCCATTGGATGAGGTGGTGAGGAGGGGTTACTTGTTCCAGCCATGTTCTGTCCCAGGCCTTTGGGCTCTTAGGGTATGTCAACATGGCAAATTACACCCCTGCGGCTGGCCCGTGCCAGCTAACTCAGGCTGCAAGGCTGCTTAATTGCAATGTAGATGTTCAAGCTTGGGCTGCAGCCGGAGCTGTGGGACCCTCCTCACAAGGTCCTAGAGCCTGGAAGGTCCGGCCACAAGGTCCAGCCCTAGCCTGGAAGTCTGCACTATAGTGAAAGTCTCTCCGCCCGAGTCAGCTGGCAGGGGCCAGCAACGGACTTTGAATTGCAGTGTAGACGTTCCCACAGTGTGCAGGAGGGGCTCACAGCGATACACAGCTGGGCGTGGGAAGAACCTTGCACACAACATGCTTCCCTTGAGAGACTCTCCACTCGGAGGGGGGAGCACCAAGCCCAGTGGGTCTGGCTGATTCGGGTGGGATAAAGCTCAATAACAGGCTCATCTGTAATTGCACCAGACACTGATATAAACTCCGTCCAGCCAAGGAGCCCAGCACATACACCAAGTTTCACAACACTCCGGTGAGGTTGGTGTCGTCACCATCATCATCATTAATGAGATTCATGATTTGTCATCCCCATTTTACAAAGGGGAAGTGGAGTCTGAGGAATGGTGGTGCGCTGTAGGGGGCAGTAAGTGGTTGGAACGAATTCTGAGCAAGGGCTTGTCTACATGAGAAAGTTGCACCACTTTTCTTCAAGATGTGATTTTTAAAAAACCAGTTTAGTTAACCCGGTGCATATCACCTGTTTACTAATGGATACTTTACACCACTTCTGAATTTGTCCTGGGGAAGCTGAGCCCTGGCCAAGTGCACACAATGAGTTGGCTGCAGATCTAGGAGTTGAGCTTAGGGGTGCTCTAACTGCCAGGCTACACTGAATACTACTGAAATGTCAGTAGAAAGCTCCTTTAACAGGCTACTTTGAATAACATTGACTTCCAGTGAGACTTTGGATCCTGTCAAAGGTATTTAGGTGCCAAACGCCCATGGAAGTTAGGCACCTAAATACATTTGAGGATTTGGGCCTAGATGCCCAAAGATGCAGATAAGTACCTAGTGGGATTTTCAGAAACATGTAAGCAGGTTAAGCACCTAACTCCCCTTAATTTCAATGGGAATAAGGCACCTAACCTGTTTAGGTACTTTTAAAAAAATCTCACGAGGTGACTTTCCCGAATTTTAGGTACCAAAACACCTCCAAAAATCTGTCCCAAAGACCCAGATATTTAAAGCTCTTTAGGTGTTGCTGTGTTCTCTTTCAAAAGGGAACACTTAGGAGTCTAATTTCACTGACAGTCAATGGAATTTAGACTCCCTAAGTGCCTACATCCCCTTTGAAAATGAGATGTAGGCTCCCAAGTCCATTAGGCATCATGACACTGAGTGAAGCAACACCTAAACAGTTTTTAAAATCCTCAGTCACTTTTGAAAATGGGACTAAGGCTTCTTGAAGTCACGTAATTGCATTTGAAAATTCCCTTCTTTGTCTTGAGGATAAAAAACCAGCAGCCTGCTTTAAAGTGACTTTTATCTGCTCTGTATCCAGCCTGTAATTCTGAAGGGTTTGGGTTATTAAGTGCAACATCCAGTGCCTACTACACTCATTCCCCTAGATTAAAAATGTTGCAAAGGTCCAAACACAGACTTGATTTATGTTTATTTTATTTAGCTAATAACCTTCAGCATCTCCTTCTGTGGGACATCAGGGTGCATCAGACAAACATTAATTTGAATTATAACTATGCCTGATATTTATTTTTTAATATATTTTTATGGTAGTTTTCAACATTTATAACAATTCAGAGGAAAGGAACAGATGTAGTAAGAAGATGCTGCTACTACCCTAATCATCATAAAACCAATCAGGGTAAATTGTCAAATGTGCTGAAGGTGAGCATCTCTTTAAAGCTTATAACCAACTTGAACTCACATACACTCTGGTTGTAATCACAGCTAGTGACTGGAAGCAAAATAAGGAAAGAGATGGTCAGTGCTTGGAAGAACCTGTGGGATCTCTGGGATGTGGCGTTCGTGATTCAGGAATCATTGTGGTTCCCTTTGGAGCGAATGCTGAATCCAGTCCCCCAGCAACTGTGCTAGGGGATGCTATGCTGCTGGCAAAATCCAGGCCCTAACCCACTCATCAAAGATCCCCTCGCTCATTTCACAAGAGGGCTAGTGTACTGGCCAAATTCCAACTCAGCAATTGCCTCCTAGCTTCCCCTGCAGTTTCAGCTGGATGTGGGATTCCATTACTACCCCATCTAAAATTATTTTGTAATGCTGCTGATGCAGAGCAGCTGCCATGTTCCACCCTAGAGATGGCCGCATTTTAGTAGGCAGTGGACTCCTCGTCTGATGGGAGCGCTGTGAGGTTTAACTGATTCCTATTTGTTCGGCACTTCCAAAGTGCAAAAGACTAGAGAAAAGCTGAGTTTTATTATTATTATTGTATTAATGTCCGGATAATAAAGCGCTCTGGGATCTTTCAGGGTGAAATGAAATGCGTGATAGGATGATTATTTTGATTGTGCACCCCAGTGTACAGTGAACAGTAAAACAGATGATTAGTGGACATGGCAGAAGTGCTGGTCCCCTAGGTGCACAAGGAAAAAGAAGAAGAAACACAGGAGAAGCTAGAGTTTGTGGTTTACTCAAAGACACACACGTTACCAGAGAGGAGTGCAGGTTGCTAGTGGAGCATTTCAGGAGCTGGAGCAGCAGAGATAGACTCTGGCTAGAATCCTCCTGCTTATGGGCTTGTCTACATGGCGAGTTACTGCGCGGCAAGCCACGGTGTTATTCTACAGCGCACCCGCTTGCAACCCGTGTGGACACCGCTGCAGCACACGGCAAGTCCCAGAGTGTGGCTGAATTTACTAAGCCAAAGCACACTCCGGGACCGTCATTGCGCTGCAGCAGTGTCCACATGAGACATGACTGCGTGGCTAGCTGGTGCACAGTAGATTCACATTCCAGTTTGCCGCTCAGTAACTCACCATGCAAACAAACCCTCTGATTTACCCGTATCTGATTCCCTCTCTGAGGCTGATGCTTGGTTGGCCACTCACTATAGAATTCTTGAGATTAAGGCAGAGCTGGGAGTCTGGAGTTCTATTAGCTCAGCCACAGACTCACTCTATGATGTTGCAAAGGACACTTCAGCTCCCCATCCCTCTGTAAAGTGGGAGCTGGTCATCCTTCCCTACTTTGCAAGGAGGATTCATTAATGACTCTAAAGCGCTTTGAGATCTGTGCACATTAACTGTATTGTTAGTTGTCTTATATGTAAAGGCCAATTTTAGAAATAAGATTTGCTTGGATTCAGAAAAAAATTGTGTCCTAAATGATCAGTCCCTGCTAATTCCTGACTGATACTACAAGAGCAAGGGGAGAGCATCCCCAAATGAGCTTAGTAGCTGGTAAATGTGTAGAACAAATTCTATGCAAATAGACTGCAAGAAGAGATCACTAAGGTTGGAAAATGAAACCTTCAAAAGTCAGACAATGATGTTCAGGTGACCTGCCCAGCCTTAACTCTGCCTCTTGTGTGTCTGAATTATGATACAACCTTTAAATGCATGGTCACGTACTATCTTTCTCCATACCCCTGCTTCGTTTCAGGCCTGACTCAGAATCCAGTGAAGTCGGTGGAAGTCTTTCCATTGACTTTAACAAGCATTGCATTTGGCTCTCAGGTTGCCCGGCAGACTGTGGGCGAGGCAAGGACGTGGAGTAAATTCATCTGGAGTCCTGAGACACCATTTATTCAGCAGAAATGTCCACTCTGGTCAGCTACTCAGGCATGCCCAGTATCACTGGTGGGAGGGTCAGTTTCATTGTTTAACACACCCCAGTACGCATGCGAAAAGTACAGCTTTTGAACCCCGATAACGTGGCCAAATCAAATCTGATTTTCGCCAGACCAGCGTAAGGCATATTTACTATCTGTGGACTATGACTCTGCCAAATTTAAAGTTTTCTTCCCCATGCACGAAGGTGCTGGAGCCATTTCAAACACATAAGTTCTTAGCAAAAAAAATGCATATTTTTCACCCCTTTGGTGCTTGTAAATGGGCCGGCCTCTTTTTTTTTTTAGTTAACTTTCACACACACAAAATTACTCCTTGATTAACAGCAGACATGCCAAATTTCAGCCAGATAGGTGAAACTCTGAGAAAGTGACAAAGAACTAGAAATAATAGGCATGTGTAAGCAATCTTAACTATAGGCTTTGGTGCACCTGCCTCTTCCTGTAAAAGGAAGTATTGCTTCATGCAGCTAGTGGTCAACCTGAAAAACTTGCTGCCCTAGGAGGTTATCGAGTCAACTACTGAGGCTGGGTTTTTTTCTTTTAATGGAGAGAGGATTGTTTTTATTCTATGGTAATGAGTAATCAAATGTCATGCTCCAGGGCATCTGATCAACACAAGATCAGGAAGGAATTTACGCCCATGCATAGAGCACTGTACATTTAGCCAGGTGTATTATGGGTGGTTTAACACATTCCACTTAGGCATCAAGCATTGTTCATTGTAGAGGCAGGATACTGGCCTTGCTGGGGCTGGCGTGGTAGATTCAACAGCCAAGCTTTTTAAAGGAGATAAGTGATTTGGGGGAACTTTAATGTTTCGTTGGTGAACTTGGGACAAATAGCAGCAGACAGATCCTTGGCTGATGTAAATAGTTGTAGCTTCATCAGTGAAAATCCTCAGCTAGGTATCTGAGGCTGGGCACTTTCAAAATCACTAGGCACTTTTGCAGAAGTGAAAAGAGTCCTGTGGCACCTGAAAGACTAACTAAAGGTGCCCCAGGACTCTTTGTCACTTCTGCAATTCCAGACTAACATGGCTACCTCTCTGATACTAGGCACTTTTGAAATCCTTGGTTAAAGTTTCTCTCTCTCTCTCTCTCTCTCTCTCTATATATATATATATATATATTATAGCAAATAAAGAATTTAACCTCTTCCACGTTCCTGCCTAGTGTAGCTAGTCTATGGAGCCCAGTACCCTTCTGGTGCAGTTTAGCAGGTTAAAAGAGGCGTCTTGCAGATATCCGTGACTCCTAGCCAGACTGGTTCCTGGGAGCTCTGCAACATCCTGTGAACAAATAATGCCAGCAGCAAAGGACTGTGAAACCACCCAAACCCCATCCTGTGGAATGGCCCAGCCGTCTCCAGAGAACGCTGGGGAAGTCACTGCTCCCTGGAGCTCCCCTGCCCTGTCCTCCATTAAGCCAAGGTGCTGGCATGCTAAAAGATTAACGCCGAGCGTGCTGCCTGGCCGTGGTGGGATTCAGGACTGAATGGAGCATAGCGAGGTCCTACAGAGAGGAGCAGGAGGCTTGAGAACAGCCGATTAATCTCCCATCATTTACATTCATTAAAACCAATCACTCAAGACGCAGCACATCCAAGTAATTAGAGACAGGCAGAAAGTTCTCCTGAAGTTGCCAGGCGTCTAAGAGGATAAGATAGGTCTGGTCTAGGGTGACCACGCGTCCCATTATTATTGGGACCATCCCAATCTTAGGGGCTTTGTCTTATATATGCCGCTATTCCCCTCCCACCCCACCCCCCGGGGAAAAAAATAAAGTGTCACAATTTTTTACACTTGCTATCTGGTCACCCTAGTCTGGTGTAAATCAGGAATAGCTTCCCTGGAATCACAATGCTGTAAAACCAGCGTGAGAGGCGAGTCCCCTCCTCACCCCCGTGTTCCTTCATCCTCATTAGTTTGTGGGTTTTAGTGGCACCAGCCCACGGCTTTGCAGAATCATAAGTCTGGCCTCTGAAAATCATGAAATTGGCTTTAAAACGGTGTGATTTTTAAAAAATATATTTTGGGATTTTTTATTTGCCTCCAGGTTTTGAGCCTTCGGGGCTCACCTGGGCCACGTTTTCTAGATTTTCTCTGCAGCCACAAGAGCTAGGAAGTTGGTTTTGGAAATAAAAGACAAGATTCTCATGGGCACACGTGTCTTCAGGAGTTGGGGCTTTAAGAATAGCAGCAAAGACTGTGAGACTTGCAATAAAATCAGGACAGCTGGCAATGCTGTTTCTATTTCCTTGAGTGGATGGGTTTGTTGGTTTGTTTGTTAAAAGTCTAATTAGGTTGGTGATTAAAACACAAGAGGCAAAGGACCCAGTATCTAGGGGAGATGGCACTGAGTTAGGAAGAAAGAGATCTTTTTCTTTCTTCCTGGCTGTGCCACAGACTCATCATGTAACTGTGGGACAGTTGCTCCCTGTGTCTCAGTTTCCCTGTCTGTAAAATGGGGGTAGTGACTTTTACTTATCTGTGTAAATCCCTTTGAGATCTATAGGTTAGAAGTGACATTCATAGATTCCAAGGCCAGAAGGCACTATTGTGATAATCTAGTCAGACTTCCTGTATAACACAGACCAGAGAACATCCCCAAGATAATTCCTGGAGCAGGTCTTTCAGAAAAACATCCAATCTTGATGTTAAAATTGTCAGTGTTAGTTGTTCCCCATGTAGGTGCTTATAGACTGATCAAGTCACCTCTTAACCTTCTTTTTGTTAAGCTATGTTGCTTGAGTCTATCACTATAAGGCATGTTTTCTAATCATTCTTGTTGCTCTTCTCTGAACCCTCTCCAATTTTAACAACATTATTCTTAAATTGCTGGCACCAGAACTGGACACATTATTCCATCAGCAATCACACCAGTGCCAAGTACAGAGGTATAATAACCTCTCCACTCCTGTTGGAGATTCCGACGTTTATGCCTCCGAGGATTGCATTAGCCCCTTTGGCTACAGCATTGCTCTGGGCGCTCATGTTCAGCGGATTATTCACTGTGACCCCCCCCAGTCTTTGTCAGAATCACTGCTTCCCGGCATAGTCTCCATCCTGCAAGTATGGCCTGCGTACTAGATGTGAACATTTACATTTAGCCATATTAACACACAGTTTGCTGGTGCCCCATTTACCAAGCAATCCAGATTGCTCGGTATCAGTGACCTGTCCTCTTCATTATTGACCATGGCCTCAAACTTTATCAGTGGTGATTTTATGTTTTCTTCCAGGTCATTACTAAAAAAGTTAAAGCGCTTAGAGACAAGAACCTATCCCTGCAGGACCCGACTAGAAACACACCCATTTGATGATGATTCCCTTTTTACAATTACATTTTAAGACCTGTCAGTTATCAAGGGTTTAATCCATGTAACGTGCACCACATTAATTTCATATCTTCCTAGTTTTTTAATCAAAATGTCATATGGTACCAAGTCAAATGCCTTACAGAAATTTAAGTATACTACATCAACACGCCTACCTTTATCAACCAAACTTGTAATCGCATCAAAAGAAAATAACAAGTGTTTGACAGGATCTATTTACCATAAACCCAAATTTATTGGCGTTAATTACATCACCCTCCTTTAATTCTTTATTAATTAAGTCCTGCACTACCTGCTCCATTATCTTGCCAAGATTGATGTCATACTGACAGGCTTGTAATTATCCAAGTAATCCCATTTATCCTTTTTAAATAGTGGCACAACATTAGTTTTCTTCCAGTCTTCTGAAACTTCCCAGGTATTCCAGACTTACTGAAAATCAGTCATCCAGTGAGCTTCGCATCCAGCTCTCTTAAAACTCTTGGATGAAGTTTCTGGACCTGCTAATTTTAAAATGTCTCACTTTAGCAGCTGCTGCTTAGCATCCTCTTGAGCTACTAGTGTATTGAAAAGTGTGTTACCATATGATTTGACTACATCATCTGTTTCTGCCCAAATACAGAACAGAAATATGTATTGAAGACTTGTGCCTTTTCTGCATTATTAATTCTAGCCTTTCATCTCAGATTATTAATTCTATCATACATCATCATCTGCACTGATTTGGCCTCAGCTGGAGCAGTGTGTCCAGTTCTGGGCGCCACATTTCAGAAAAGATGTGGACAAATTGGAGATAGTCCAGAGAAAAACAATAAAAATGATGAAAGGTCTAGAAAACATGACCTCTGAGAGAAGATTTTAAAAACTGGGTTTGTTTAGTCTGGAGAAGAGGAGGCTGATGAAAGGGAACATGAGAACAGTTTTTCAGTACATAAAAGGTTGTTATAAGGAGGAAGGAGAAAAAATATTCTCCTTAACCTCTGAGGATGGGACAAGAAGCACTGGGCTTAAATTGCAGTAAGGGCGGTTTAAGTTGGACATTAGGAAAAACTTCCTAACTGTTTCGGTGGTTAAGCAGTGGAAAAATTGCTTTCTGCGGTGGACATACCCTGCGGGGGCCACCAGACTTTTCCCTTCACAGAAAGGGGCCACGGGGGGTGGGGTGGGGGAGTTTGAAGACCCCTGTGTTAGGATATTGTTCCATAAGTATTCAAGATCATTTTCTTCTGAGTTATCAGTGACTCAGAAACACGTAATGCCATTTTTGACGTTAATGCCTCTCCCCTTTTGTCCCCTCAACACTTCCCAAATAGATTCTAATCATTGCTCTTAACATTCCAGTGGTGGGAATCATCTCCCCAAGTTTCAGGAATGCCAACTAGATCAAATTTTTGCTCATAATTGAGCAATTCCAATTCCTTTTGTTTGTTATCCAGGCTCCAGCATTGGTGTATAGGCAATTAAAGAATTTCTGAAGAACCTAAGAACCATCTAAGACCAGAGGTCCATCTAGCCCAATATCCTGTCTACTAACAGTGGCCAATACCAGGTGCCCCAGAGGGAATGAACAGAAGAGGGAATCATCAAGTGATCCATCCCCTATCGCCCATTCCCATCTTCTGGCAAACAGAGACTGGAGACATCATCCCTGCCCTGCCCATCCTGGCTAATAGCCATTGCTGGACCTATCCTCCATGAACTTTTCTAATTCTTTTTTGAATCCTGTTATAGTCTTGGCCTTCACAATATCCTCTGTCAAGGAGTTTCACAGGTGGACTTTGCATTGTGTGAAAAATACTTCTTTTTGTTTGAAACCTGCTGCCTATTAATTTCATTTCACAGTCCTTAATTCTTGTGTTCTGAGAAGTAAATAAATGTCCTTATTTACTTTCTTCACACGAGTCATGATTTTGTAGATCTCTATCATATCCCCCTTTAGTCATCCCTTTCCAAGCTGAACAGTCCCAGTTTTATTAATCTCGCCTCATATGGAAGCTGTTCCATACCCCTAATCATTTTGGGTGCCCTCTTCTGTACCTTTTCCAATTCCAATATATCTTTTTTGAGATGGGACAAGCACATCTGCACACAGTATTCAAGATGTGGAGATACCATGGATTTATACAGAGACACTATGATATTTTCTGTCTTCTTATCTATCCCTTTCTTAATGATTCCCAACATTCTGTTCACTTTTTTGACTGCTGCTGCACATTGAGTGGATGCTTTCAGAGAACTATCCCCATAACTCCAAGATCTCTTTCTTGAGTGGTAACAGTTAATTTAAACCCCATCATTTTATATGTAGCGTTGGGATTATGTTTTCCAGCGTGCATTACTTTGCATTTATCAGCATTGAATTTCATCTGCCATTTTACTGCCTCGTCACCCAGTTTTGTGAAATCCGTTTGTGGCTTTTTGCAGTCCGCTTGGGACTTGACTCTCTTGAGGAGTTTTGTATCATTTGCAAATGTTGCCACCTCAATCCTCCTGTTGTGCATCATCCCTGCCACACAGTTCATCTCCAGAAACAAAGAGAATCCTAAACTGAGATTCTGTACCCTTTGATTCCTTGATTCATTTTGTCCTCAACACCTCGATTTTGTGCTGAGTGCTCATATCTTTCCACCCTCCCTCCACTTTTGTTATTAGTTTAAGGCTCTCCTGCCAGCCTGTCTCCGAGACATGCAGACTGCCAGGAGTTTTGTAGACTCCACAGGAAGAGACATCAGAAATATTATGGGCTAGATCTCTCAGTGGGTGTAAATCCACCTGATTCTGCTGAAGTCAACGAAGCAAGGCAAGTTCACACCAACCATGATATCTGGTTCAACGAAATCCATGCATCTGGGGCTGTCCCTTGCTCACTCTCACAGCTGAATCCACCCCTGGTGAGTGCACGGATAATTCATCCAACACCAGAGGGTGAGCATGACAAAGCCCCACCCCATATGGTAGCTCCAAGATCCAGCACAAGACGTCTGCCCCAGCAGGGTAAGAACTGGTGCAGGGCCAGGGTGAAATCAGCTATTTGTTGTGGTAACTACAGGAGGCAAATTGTCTGTTTCGTGGGAACTCTTTGAGCACTCTGCCCATCCGAGTTGCTAGTTACCGGTGTCAGCCTCTTGCATCATATCCCACCAGGAATGGGAGCGACTGAGGGAACAATGAACAGTGTCAAGGCAGAGAGACTGTGGTGTTGTTGCTTCCTCTTGGTCCCTGAGGGTTTAGGCATTTGTCTTAGTAGCTCCTTAGGGACATCTGCTCCTTTGCACCGTATCCAATGCAGCCAACCAGCCAATCATCTACCTGACTCGTGCTTCAACCTGTTTTTCTTCTGATAAATTAAATTCCAGAAGAGATCCTGTGGGGAAAACAATGTTTGAAAACACAACTCCTGTGAGCTAGAGGTTGTTGCAGGGGACTGGGAGCTGGGATCGAATAAGGTGTGTACTGCCGGGATTGGAGCAGTGGACCAGGAGTTTGGATTCTTGGGTTCTATTCCCAGCCCTCTCCTGGACTCTGTGTGACTTTGGGCAGTCTCTGGGTATATCTACACTGCAAAAAAGCCCTGCAGCAGTGAGTCCCAGAGCCCAGGTCTACAGGTGCAGGCCTCACACTATAGTACTAAAAACCATGTTATCTCATTAGTTGTCCCCCGGGAATCAGGCCCTGTAGACCTGCCCTTAGCCTGGGTAGGGGGGTTCTTTAGCAGTGGGCGGTCTTGCGCCCGCCCAGTTTCTGTATCTCAATAGGATTATAGTGCTAAAAATAGCCGCTTGGACTCTGAAGCCTACCCCTGCCTGCATGGCTAATTTTAACCCCATAGTGCAAGCCCACATCTGTGGACTTGCTGTCGTGGGTTTTTTTGCAAGGCAGTCATATCCTAGGTCTGTTTCAAAGGCTCTCCAAGTACTTTATCACTGTAATTAAGTCTCCTATCATTCCCTAGGCCAGGGCATGTCAGTGTTAATGTCCCAACTGAGGCCTGGAGGAGTTAAGGGACTTGCCTAAGGTCCTACAGCAAGTCTGGGAGCAGAACCAAGAACCTACGCACCTGCTCCAGACACTAGATCGTCTTCCCTCCCAGGGCCAGGAATAGAACCCAGGCGTAGATCTGGCTGGGAAACGGTTCCAGACTTTTCCCCATTCTGCATCAGGATGAAAGGCAGATGTTTGTGAAAAGCCACAGCAAGAGAGACCCCCACACACCCCAGTCCTTATCAGGATGTGATCCAAGTTCAAGTCCCTGCATCTGCAATGTGAGTGCCTTAACTGCAGGGTCATAGACCCAGTCTCTCTCTCTGCCCCGTGAATGTTTAATTATTTATGCAAAGTGAAGCAGCCACCCCAGAATACCCATAATACCTTGCAGCCTGGTGGGTGTAGTGGTGTCCCCATCACATACAGGGTTCACAGTTTGGTTCAGTGGCTTTCAGCATCCCCACTGTACACATTGTTCACCAGCATTGTGGGAAACCCAGGTTTAATTCCCATTCTGAATCAGCCGGGAGACTTGACCATGGGTCTTCCACGTTCCACACGAGCTAATCACTGGCCTGGCCCTCTCTCGGGTTTTCACCAGAAATTCCATCCTGAAGCAGAGAAACCTTCCTCAGGAAAGTTTCATTGAAGCGGATACTTTTCCATGAAAAGTTTCAGTTCCAACAAGTCGCCATATGCTGACCCCCACCCAATGGAAAATTTCCAACTAGCTCTCCCCAGGAGTCCTGACGTCCAGCCCCTCTCAGCCCTGCTGTGACTAGTAGACCCCATCTCCTGCTCATGGCTGGGAATAGAACCCAGGAGTCCTGATTCTGCAGCCCCTCTGCTTTAACCTATTGTTCATACTCCTCCAGAGAGCCAAGATTTTGTAATGCCGTAGTGAAAAGCCAATGTGAGTGGGCATCCACATGGGCTCTACGTAGGATCCCAAACCCGAGCCAGTGAATGATGGGATAGTAAGCAAATTCCAGCTTCCACTGGACAACCTACAGCCTCTGGGCACCTGGGAGTCTCTCCCCCCA
Organism: Sternotherus odoratus; assembly: GCA_032164245.1. Lineage (NCBI taxonomy): Eukaryota > Metazoa > Chordata > Testudines > Kinosternidae > Sternotherus > Sternotherus odoratus. The sequence goes on from JAVMKO010000020.1 coordinate 10,329,679, forward strand.
TTGCTGTGAGCAGACAGCAGTGCCAGCGTGAGCACGAAGGTGTGCCGGGTTTTAAACCGCGTCCTGTTTGTTTGTATTACTTGCCGACATAACAGCAAGTTACACAATGTTATGCTAGGAGCCCTGCCAGGACCTCGTTTTCCTATTCACAATCTCAAGATTTTTTCCTACCTGGTTTGATCTGATCACTATCACTTTCCAGCATCACTCCTGGCAACTCCTGTCTGATGCACAACAGTCTATACTCTCTGGCGGCACCTGTCCATGCTGTAGCTTTGCCACATCAAGCTGACCATGCTGGGTATCACACGCTCTCCCTTTTGGGACTGTGTCAAATGGGAAATGATCCTGGGACAGTCCGTGTTCAGCCGGCCACTTGCAAGGGTCAGGCAGTGGTACCCTGACCCACCCACCTCCTCCAGAATGTATTCTGGGGTATTTTTTGTTTTTAATCTCCTGCCACCGTAACATCAGGGATGATTCTAGCTGGAGATGACACATGGGACAGGGTGAGCCAGAGCTCTGAGGTGGCACCAAGTATTCTCTCTCCCAGGTGCTTGGCTGGCTGGTTCTTACTCACCCGCTCAGGGTCTAACTAATTCCCAGGTACGGGCTCAGGAAGGAATTTCCCCTCAGATTGGCAGTGATGCCGGGGCGGGAGGATTCACCTTTCTCTGCGGCGTGTGATGGCAAGTGAGGGTTATCTGGGCATCTCTCACTTAACCATTTCCCTGCCATTGTGGGGGCCCTCAGCACTGGTGGACCTCAGTTCCTCCTATTTTCTGCACAGGCTGATCTCTGGCAGGCTGTCCTACTTTGGTCTCATTACAGTTATTGCGTTTAGTGTCTAAGAAATTTATTTAAGCATAAGCTTTTGTAGGCTACTGCCCTTTTTGCAGGTACAGACTAACACGGCTGCTACTCTGAAACCTGGTTGTGTGCGGGTGTTGGGTGGGACTGGCGGCCTGTGATATACAGGAGGTCACACTGGATGAGCCAGTGGTCTCTCCTGGCCTTAAACGCTGTGACGCTGTGCAGGCTAGGAGGGATTAGAGTGTAACTGGTAACCGTCGCTGATTGTCAATGTCTCCCTCCACCCAAAATTCACTGGAAAGATGCTGGAACTCAGCCAGAAAAGGGAAGCGTTTTTGATGTTTTTCTTAAATAGTGTGTGTGCGTTTGAGTCCCTAGCAAAGAAGTCGGGAGTTCACAATGCAGCCGTGAGAAACGCGCAGCCGTGATTGTGACATGAGGATGATTCTGTACATTACATTTGTGACTCTGTCGTGAATCTCAGCCGCCATGCTCAGATAAGGCCCGATCTCTGCCCGCACCCCAATCCCGCCGCTCACCTGGTGTCATCCCTTATCCCATGAACAGTTACATTCATATTACGATTGTCTTCTGGTTATGGGCGCTGGGCTGGGATTTGGGAAATCGGGTGTCGGTGGCCAGTTTTGGCACAGTCTCCCTGGGTGACATCCGGACAACTCATGTAACCCCTCCCTCTGCAAAATGGGAGTAACCCCCCCTCAGCTTCCCCTCACCCCCGTCTCAACTATTTAGATCATTCTTTGGGGCAGGGACTGTCTCTTGCTCTGTGTATACAGCACCTAGCGCAGTGGGGCTCTGAGCTTGATTGGGGACCCCCCCATGGGACTACTCTAATCCAGAGTTTAATGACATGGTAGCAGAATTGGACCCTGAACGTATAATAGCCAATAACAATTGTGTGTGTGTGTGTGTGTGTGTGTGTGTGAGAGAGAGAGAGAGAGAGAGAGAGAGAGAGAGAGAGAGAATTTCCTTAGAGTGCAAACGTTTGTTGATAAAGATGGAGAAATTCTTTGGAAAGCAGTGTCCGTTATGCCTCAAAATTTGTTTAAAAATCAATTTCAACCTTCAGACCCTAAATATAGCTCAAGAGGAAGGGGGAGAAGGGACAGCAGGAAGCAGAGAGTTTCCCCAAGGAAAACAGGGAAAAAAATCTGCAAAACTTTGTGTAAATTCTTTCCCTGTTTTTGCACAGCTCCTCCGGGCCCTCCCTGGTGAGTGTGAGCAAAGGGCACTAAAACAGCTTTAGTGCATTTGCACACTACATAGCACAGTGGAGTTAGCAGCAGCAAGCACAGGGAGCTTAAATGTTGATGTGAGTAGCTTTGAACAGAGGCTGTTCCGTCTGATCTAGTCTATCTTTTCTACAGGACGTTTCTAACGTGTCTATCACTCCATGGTATCTGAGCATCTGCTTGGGTGTGGTCTCACAACTGGAGCTGAACGTGACTGTTTGCAGGAGTCCAGAATTGAGGTCTGGGACCATCCTAGAGAAAGGCGCCGGTTGTGAAACTCAAGCCTAGATCTGGATCCAAAGAGTTTAAGGCATTAGGATCTGGGCTTTGGGTTCAGATCAGACTTGGAGAGAATTCCTGCAGGAAAATGCTCAGCCCTTGTGGTGAGTGTTTGGCACTGCATTAGCTATGGCATAGGACTGGAGACTGAATCCATCCTGCTAAGCTGCCCTCTGTAACAGAATCCCTGCATTCCCTGGAAGCAATTCAGGCCGCGTTGCTCATCTGCCTGGCACACTGAGCAAGACCTTGAGAATCGTCAGCCTGGTGCAGAGCAGGGGCTGCTAAATGGGGGATTGGCCCATTGCCAGTGCGGAGAGCACCAGAGGAGAGGGCTCTGAACAGCAGGAAATTGTAACTTCCCTTGCTCCTGCCTGCAAGGAGGGAGCTCAGCAGCACCAGATTAGCTCAGCCTTTGAAGGGAATCCCTAGGGTGATTGTAGCCTCCCAAGATTTCTCTTCTCTCTCTCTTTCTCCAATTCCCCCTCCCCGCTTCAGTGTCCAGTTTGCTTTGAGTCATCCTAAGGGACTGGAGCATCTGTGTACAATTCCCACATCCAGCGTTATCAACCGCCATGCAAAAGGCCCTGTTTGATTGTCTCCGCCGAGCCAGGGGCAGGGGCTGTGGATTCTGGCTCTGAGAGGGGAGAACCCGCAACTCCGAGAGACCCGGGAGAGGTAGAAAGCGGAGAGTGAGCCAATGAGAGCTTTCCGGTGCGGAGCCAGGTCAGCTGGGACCCGGATGTTGGGCCCTCCCCTCTGGCGTGCTACAGTAAATGAACTGTATAAATCAAATGAATGATTTCCAGACCTCACCCGAGTTTCCGGAGCGTTCGTTTTGCTGGTGGCTGGGAGATCTGTGGTTAGAGCAAGGGTCCGGACTCCTGGCTCTGGATGGGGAGTGTCACCCCGTGCAGCAGTTCTCAAACCCCAAAGTGGGTCACGACCCCCTTTTAATGGGGTCACCGGGGCTGGTTTAGACTTGCTGGGGCCTGGGACTCCTATCCTAATGCTGAGATGAATCTAACTTGAGATGAGCTCCAGCCAGCCATCTGGATTTTGAAACTCCAGAGTTTTGGAGTATTCAGAGCAGGGGGTTTGGTCTGCTCATCTCTACAATGGACTTCTTATAGTCAACAAAATTGGGTTGAAAATATCACTAGGACAGGCTTTGTCTCGTGATACTGCCAGGGCTTCATGGGCCAGAAGCAAAAAGTGCAGAGGGGGATAAAAATGAAAATTATTGGCAGGAGAAAAAACACTCACCATTTAATATTTATATTACAGTAGCAGCCAAAGGCCTCAACCTGTTGTATTAGGCGATACGCATATGGAGACACACAAATTCATGGAGGTTAAGTCCATTAATGGCTATGGGGAAGGAATGGTGTCCCCAGCCTCTGTTTGTCAGAGGGGGGTGATGGATGTCAGGAGAGAGATCACTTGATCATTCCCTGTTAGGTTCACTCTCTAGCAGTGGCCACTGTCGGTAGACAGGATGCTGGGCTGGATGGACTTTTGGTCTGACCCAGTACGGCCGTTCTTATGTTCATTCCTTGCTCCAAACAGTTTCCAGTCTAAGATGACAAGGGACATGGAGCGGAGGGAGGAGAGAAGGATAAATCAAATGTTGCTAGGCATCTGTATAGTTGCAATTCTTTCCTTTTAACGGCACTTTTCATGCCTAGGGTTTGGTTGGAGAAGGCTTGGTTCTTCGCCCATGTAGGCTGGTTTATCCCTCCTTAGCCTTTCCCCTGTGGTAGTGAGAGCCAATTCATAAACCCTGGTTATAAAGAGAACAAAAGGGGAGAATAATAAATCTGGTCTCCTGCATGTGCCAGCTCCGAAGCCGCCTCTCCCCTTGGAGCTAGCCTGCCCTAAGTGAGCAGCACAGGAAGAACCTTGTTTGTTTGGGGATTAACTTGACCCGTTTACTAATTGTTCTTTAATCGTATCAGCCTACTGTAGGGACAGCACCCAGCCTCTCCAGCATGAACGCAGGGCTTTGCAGTGCTGAAAGGGAATGCCAGGAGCAAGCCACTACGCTCCATCCTGCTGTCCCTCCTTGCAGAGAGCCCTTCTTGTTGACTAGTGTTCCCGCTGTTGGCTCGGGGCAGGGTGGAGAGGGGGAAGGGAGAGGGAGTTATATCTGGGAGTGAATAACAAGCCAGCCCTGTTCTTATTCACAAACCTCAGTCCAATCAGTCATCTGTTTGTGCTGGTCTCCTGCCAGCTATTGTGTTGATTCCCACACCCACTTTCCCTAACTCTGAGTCCCTGCCTTAGTGATTTTCTCTCTCCCCTTCCTCGTCCCCTCCTCCCCCTTCCTCAGATGGGATCAGACATGTTCTAGAAAAGATTTATGAAGAGGAAAACAAAATATGACTCATTCAACGTGGCACAGACTCCACCATGGGCCCAAGCAGACCTACCTCGGAGCCTCAGTGCTCCCCTGCCGTTTGCAGGACAGGGTGCTGGAATAAGCTGCAATAGAACGAACTCTTCTGCATGGCCAAGAGCCGCCCTGGACAACATGCTGGTCTCCTGCCATGCAGAGGAGTTTCGGAAACTCAGGCGGGTGTTGTTTTATTCATTCATATTGTCCAAGAACGCCAGCCAAATCCCATCCAACATTTGCAGAGGGCGTCTCGGGTGTCGCAGTGTGTTACGGCTCCTTAAATGTGCTAGAGCAGCATCCTTCTCCTTTCTGCAGTAGAATTATCATTACATCTTAAGTTCTTTGGGGCAGGAACTCTTTCTTTGCCGGATGTCTGTACAGCTCCTAGCACCGTCAGACCCTGGTTACTGCGTCGCCGTCACACCTGAAAGGCCCAGCTGAGATTGGGGCCGCTTGCTGCACAAACAGCTGGTAGGGGAGAGGATACCTGCTCTAGAAAGTTTGCTGTCGAAATAGCCAAGGCAGAGTAGGAAATGATTTTTATCCCCATTCTACGGATGGGGAAATGAGGCACAAGGAGATTTAGGGCCAGATTTTGGAAAGCACTCGGGGACAGTTTTTCAAAGGCCCAATTTCCCAAAGCGCTCAGCTGCCAGCGCCTCCTGTTCTGACACTGGGGGGGTCAGATTTTCAGGCGAGCCCAGCACCCCACAGACTGAACGTTTTGGAAAATCTGGCCCTATATGACTTCAACCAGGAACTGAATCTAGATCTCCCAAGTCCGGTTCCAATGCCTTCCTCACAAGACGTCCCCAGACTTTCCTTGGCTGGGGTCCCCGGTAGCACAAGCAGACGATCATTTATCGAGGTGGCGTCCCTTTGGGGTGTATACGCACCAGAACAACATCACCGGTTTCCTCCAGCCCCTCTCCTCCAGTCCTAGCGGAATGCAGGGTGGGAATTTTTAGCTCTTCCCTTGAGAGCCACAGACCACATCCTTGGGAGGAGAAAAAGGACGTTAAGCTCAAATGGTGTCATTAAGAAATATTAATGCTCTCATAAAAGGGTATTTAATAAACATGGCAGCCCATCAGTGTCCATTAACTCAGCCCGGGCTGGGGATCCACAGAGGCTGTGCGGCTGTACGCGAACACCGTGGGCAGTTACAGCTCAGTAGCCTGCAAGCAGACGGCATGTAGACAGAGCTATTAAACTAACATTGGCACATCCCGGGTGGCATTGCTGCTCCAGAGCCCTGCATCTCCGCTCAGCGCAGCGCCTCCGCCTCTCCCGCGCTCTCAGCTGTTCCAGCCGGCGCTGGGGAAATAGGTCTCTCCGAAGTTCTTTACGAGGGTGATAGCACAGCCCCCGGGGGGCCGGCTCATCTCAGTGGTTCCATCGATTTTACAAAGCAGCGGGGTCTGAACTAGACACCCCCCGACTCCGGGGGAGTTTGGAGCCCGACGGGAACGTGCTGCCGGGCTGTGCCAGAGAGATGGCCAAAGGATCCAGGAGGGCCGAAACCAATGGGATTTAGGCTTCTAAATCCCAGAGACTCTTCTTAAATTTGTACCCCCAACTCAGCAAGTTCCAGCCAAAGTAACCGCACTGAGAGCAAGCAGCCACTGGGGAGTAACGCTGGCTCGGGGCCCGTACCTTAGCCCTGTTTGAATTTACAGATGAAACTGCCTGTGGTCAGCGGAGTTCGAGCAGGGCTTCCCTAACCTAACTTGTTTCCACATCAAAGCCTAACCCCTCCCCACTACCTCTCCCCTCGTGCTCCCAGCCACAGATATGTACACACATGCATGCTCCAGCACACCCAGTGACCGCCTGTGGCATGGTTTTATAATACTGTCTGGAGACGGGGCTCGGGAAGGCAGTCCCCGCAGAGGCGGCTGAGGGAAACACACCAGGGCTCTGCCACAGACAGACACGGTAGATTGTACAGCAGACGTGGTTTCACACAGGGGGCCCTGTGGAAGTGGAGCAAAGTTGAATTGTGTCGACCCAGTTTGCAGGCCACTCTCCGGAGAGCAGTCTCGTGTCCAGAGGACCCTGTAGGGAAGGCTGCGGAGAAGATGTGGAGCAAATTTGCCTAAAAATCCCCAGCGGGGCTGATTCTCTCCTGCCCCTATGGCAGCAGGAGCTCAGGGTTCAATCAGTGCTCAGTATTAGTGGTGAAATGAACTCTAAGGCCTTTGAAGCACAGTGAACCTCTAGGACTGCCTTGGGGATTTCCAAAAACTGCGAGTTCAGGAACCTCCGTGTCCCTGTAACGTACGTCCATGAGGTCACTGGGTTTTGTTTTTCCCAAAAGGCTGCTGAACAGAGAACTAACAGATGCCACCCCAGCTAACGGGGAGCCTGTTCTATTTACAAAGGGAGGAGGAATTTCCCTGAACACCCTCCTGTGACAAAGCCCACCTGGCACAGGTGGGGACCCTGCAGATAATTTTTATTTCATGCTCATAATGTCCTTCTCCTCCTCTCTGCTGCCTTATCCAACAATCTCCTTGGATTATTTTAGAGCTTTCCTTCTCTGCTCCTTTCCCACTGATTGCTCCACTGCATCAGGGTGATACAGCCACATGCCAACGCTCAAATGATTGAGGCAGGCGTGAGCAAGACCCTGTCATTCCTTAAACCCTCAGCTGCAGCTGGGAGCATTACTTCGCCCTGGGGGGGGGATCGATGAGCGCCCCTGTATTTGTGGGCACAGAGGTGCACACCTGGAGACTTAAGGATGGTACTTAGCATGGTGCTTTTCTCTAGTGTGGACAAGGCTAGAGCCCCACTCAGGTAGGACGTTAACCTACTAACATCTGAGCCTGTCAAACATTCAAAGCCACAGTGTTTGCATGGGTCTGAAATTGGGCAAAGTGGCGCATCCCCACTCGGTATCTCAGGAGTTGCTGTGGGTCAGAGCAATTCCCTTGGTGACTGTGGATTTATTGTGGGCGGGGAGGAAGGGGATTTCCTCCTCTGAGGAGACAGAGCTCTTTGATCAAGTCATAAGCAAATGAAGGAGCTGAGAGGCACGTTCAGGAAGCACTTTTGATTTGGACATCCACATGAGGTAAGTAGCCTTCATGGAGTTATAAAGCAGATGGGAAGGGGGATGACTGCCCAGTAGTTTCTAATCCCAATAGCAAGGTCAGGGCCAGCTATAGGGAGCACTTGCCTCCTAGGCAAATAATGTTCTTCATTCCTTTCCTCCAGAATTCCCAAAGTGGGACCTCCAGGTTTGTCCTTCCCTCTGCTCCCCCATTAACTCTTCCCTTTTGCCAGACCCACCTGAATCTCCCAAACCGCCTCCTCTCCCTCGCCTCTCCCTCTCCATTTCTGCCTCTCCCTCTGACTTCCACACTCCCCGGCAGTGCTGGGTAATTTGTCCTTCAGATGAATCTGTCCTCAGGTTAGTAGACCAGTTTTGCACACCTGGCCTATTATCCTCAACCTCGGTTTGCAGATGGTGGCCCAGAGCTATGTAGTCACTGGCCCCCCTAGGTCATTCGCATTACAACTCAGAGGCTGGACTCTTCTGTCCCGGAGACGCCTCTTCCTCCTACCCAGCGAGCAGACCCAGTCCTCTGTTGTGCCACATCACGCGTAGCCCTGCACAAGTGAATCAGTGCAAAGTGCATCAGTGCAATAAACAGCAGAATGTTACAAGGTGCAAATAGCAAGATAAGGAGCAGGCCAGGGGGGGTATCAAGCCGAAGCTGTCTAGTTAATTTTGCTGGGATCACTTCCCTTCAGGAGCACGCCACACACAGCGCTAAACCAACGCCTCAAAGTGTGAATCTCTGCCGGGAACACCCAGTGCCCTTTAGTCCATTAACTGAAAATATCAGTGGATTCCCACTGCATTCAGGCAGTGCGGCCTTTGGCGCACAGAGCACCCTCGTCACCAGCGAATGACAATGGACAGCCTTCGACCAGCCGCAGCTTCACTCCGTGCCAAAGAGAGAAGGAGGCACCTGGAACTTCTTTCCAAGTTAGGAACGGGTGGGAAGCCAGACTCCCACCTCCGCCTGCCCTGGACGGGGGAGAAAGTGATTGATTCTTCCCAGCAAATGGGAAGAGGTGGGTGAAGAGATTAAATCATCTCTCCTGCGCTCGCAGAAATGTGCTGCTGACCCCACGCTCCGGTGGGGTCAGGAGGAGCTGGCAACCAGGCCCCCGCGGATTCCAGAGTGGGCGGGCAGTTTGCAGTCGATAATTGAAGAGGAACAAGGAAGCCACCTGTGTCATTGCTGGGCCCCATTCATCCAATGGAGCGGAAGTGGTGGGGGGCTGCCGTCCTCGGGGGGCTGAAAAGTCTGGAGCTGGCTTTTTCGACGTCCTCCAAAAGCATGCAGGCGTCCTGCGGAGGAATCCAGCCAAGCAGCCCAGCTAATGAAAGCTGCATGGGGCAAGTGGGGCTGGGTTGGATCCCAGGTGCTGATCTGGCTCCCCAGAGTCTCCAGGCGGACTCTCCCCACAAGCAGAGCAGTCTTGCTTGTTTCCATGAGGACCGGCAGCCAATGAATCAGCAGCCCAGAATGTCTTGGCGGTCCCAGGAGCAGCATCCTTTACTCCAAACTGGCATGAAAGCTCCCGGGCTAGATTCTCCCCCCCCCCCCATCACACTGCTGCAAACCCAGAGCACCACTGACGGCTCCCACCCATTGGACGCTGGTGTAACGATGAGCAGAATTTGCTCCTTTGCTTTTAAATCTTGCCTTCTCTCTGCCTCTTTTAGAACAGCTCTTGTAAAGTGCTCTTCCCCGCCCTGCTAGCCCCAGCCCCAGCGGGCTTTTCCTCTTCTCCCTTCGCAATAGGAGCCTGGTCCCCAGATCCAGGGCACGTCGGGATGTGGCCCAGATTCCACCGCACCTGGGATCCCGCACTGGCCAGGCAGCCCATGTTGTCCTCATTTTACAGACGGGGAAGCCCAGAGAGGGAGGAGGCCAGCCTGGGCTCGCACCAGAAGCAGATGCAGGAGTAGGACGCTGCTTCCCTCGCTGCCAGTCCTGTGTGCTGCGGTCAAAAGACCAACCCTCTTCCGGAGCACCAAGGGCCGCAATTCCTGGCGCTGAAGACCCCGCGCTAACGGTGGTTGGAGGGTGTCGCAGCTCTGAACTGGGAAGGGTCAGGAGGCTGGTCCTAGAATCGGTGTCAGTTCCAAATGTTTGTTCAGCCCGTAAGAAATCACTGGCCAGGTGGGACCCTCGCTCTCAGGGTGACCTGCCCGGCCCCAGGCAACTGCCACCAGTGAGGGCTTTTCCCTGCTTTGCCTTCGGGACCCAGGCAAAACCCCACAAGTCTCCTGTGTCCTGACCGTGCACCTACCTCCGTATGGCCTCACTTGAGCCAGCTGCTGAGAGAGGCCAGGTCTGTCCTGACGTTGGCCAGGGTTCACTTAAATCAACCACCAGAGCTTGTAATGGCAGGTCAAAGCATTAAAAGAACAAATCCAAATTTCCATGGGACTCTCAGTCCTTTAAACCGACCCCCTCCCCACCGCCTGACGTTCTTGCCCGGACTTGGAAGAGACAGTGAGCTAAGAAGTGAAATTCATCCAGGTGGGGTCAGAGTTCCCAAAGAAACCGGGAGGGGAAACTCTCCTGCCTCCAGAGAATGGTAGAGGATTGTTCTTGCTAGATAAACTGCTCCGTGCATTGGCACGCTTCCGTCCCGCCTTCGCCCAGGACACGTCGAATCTCCCTTTGATGGACAAATAAAATATTAGGCCAAGATTAAGCAATAAGTGATGTTGGGTGCTTCATGGTTGGTTTGTGGTTTTTCTCTGGGGGGGGGGGAGAACTTGACACATCCCCAAGGGGCGGTCTTCAGTTCTGAGCACCCGGTCCCTGATAACCAGGCCCCTGCTAGTCATTTTTGAAAATCTTAGTCATTAGTGTTTTTTTTATCATCAGCGTGATGGAAAGGCGGCAGGGTGAGGAAATTCTGTGTTGAGGCTGGTAAAATTTCATTGGGCTGGGCAAAGCTCATGCACAGAAACAGAGAGGATGTTTGCATTACAATTAACTTTACTATGAAACGTGGATCTTGGTTGATGTTCTCATCACCAAATGACTCAATGGCTTCTATTATTTTTGGAAAGGGTGAAGCTTGATCCAGCAATTCTGGGAGTCCGATGCATTCTCTCTGCAGTTATCTGATGCTCCTTTAATTGCTAATTAATTACTCCTAGGGCAGGTCAAGACAATGGTGCATTGGCAGAGCTGGGTGCCTGTGGGCAGGCGAGACTGGAATAACGGGGGCTGATCCAGATGAGCATTTATATCCATTGGCAGAGCTGGGGAGGAGGGATAGGACTAGAATAGCAGGGGGTATTACAGCTCCTGACTGGGGTGCACTGGCAGAGCTGAGTGGGGGACTAGTCGGGGATGCTGCAAGTCAGGAGGGAGGTGCATTGGCAGCCCGACATTGGCTTGTGCTACACTGAGCTCTCCCCACCTGTTAGTGCTGTTTGCTGATTTGCAGCATGCGAGTTCTGCCCAACTCTATTCTGGTCTCAACGAAACCTTATTGGAATTCTCCATAAGTGCAGCAGCAGCAGGAGGTGAGAGAGAGACTGTCATTGGGCGGGGGGAGGGGAGGGGTCCTTTAAATTGTGCCAGGTTTGATACCATAACTAAATTGCCCATGGCGCTCTCGCAAGGTTTGTGAAATGCTGGTTCTCGACTGTCCCGGGATATAACCACAGGCATCGCATCACACGGGGTGCACAAAGGCATTTCCATTTGAGTTACCCGGGACCTGCCTGCATCCCCTAACCCTGCTAAAGCTTTGGACAGGGCTCTTGCAAAGGTGGCGAATGTGATATAGATCCATTCTCGCCTACAAATGAGAACAGTGTGGGCTGGAGGGGGCAGCATGCTTTCGGCGGGTCCCCCGACGTTCCTGGTGGGGAGTGTACTGCCCATATTGCCCTAGGGAATCAGGAGCGAGTAAGGGACGGGAAGATCTTCTTGGGATCCAACAGGGGAAGAAAATCCAAGAGACCTGGGCTGGGAATTGCTTTGGGAAGCTCCCAAGCCTTTTGGTGAAGCTGCATCTCTTCTTAATTCACCTATAGTGGGGCTGGTGAAGGGAACGCAGCAGGCCAGATTGCCAGGTGGTAGAAATGAGCATGACCTCCTTGTCTTCAACAGAACCTCCGATGGCATAAGTTCATTGACTTGAAGCATGACAGTTTACACCAGTGGAGGATGTAGCTCAGCAGTTGTAAATTGCACCTGTCAGGTTTTGTAGGCATCTCTGATTCCTCACCTTCGTTCTCTACACTCCAGCCGATGTGCTTTCCAGAGACACTGTGACCTTCCTGCCACCCCAGGGATATTAATTAGCCCCTGCCTGAATACCTGTGCACAGGATGGTGTCAGGGCTTTTAGAGAGAGCTTTTGTAGCCTTCCCAGCCTCCCGTGGCCCAGATAACAGGTCCAATGTGATCCGTCTGACAGTCCCTGTGTGCTGGCTTCAAGAGCACAGTGACAGCACAGCCTGGGATTCGGGGGAACTCGACAATGCATTGGCTGCAGTGCACAAAGTCACTGACACTTTTAAAATATAAATTAACAAGCAAAATATAGGCCCCGGCACATTCTCTCCCCGCCCTTCCCCTGCTTACCCCGGGGAAGGAATGACATCTGTCAGGAGAGGTTGGGAGAAGGTGAAGATGAAGGAAACAAACTCGGTTCAGGAAAGTTTCTGGCTAAACTCAAGCGAGGCCGTGTCCGGGGGTGCCCCAGGCTGAGAGGTGGCACCGCGAGCGAGGCTGAGACAGGCTGTACGGTGCGAACATCAAACACCTGGGGGCAGGTTCCCCACGGTACAAATGGCACCCACTGGCCATCCGGGGGAGCTTGGCACCTAACTGCCCCTTGTGCCTTTCAGCCCCTCCCCCTGCATGGGTGAGTCTGACCCTGTCTACATTGGGGCCCCGCTTCCTGTCTCAAAACTTGCTTCCTTTACGGTCACCCCCACCCCCATCCTCCCCTGTTGGGCTCATCCACCTGCTGTCTCTCATCAGAACCGAGACGGTGAGCTCTGTGGGGCAGGGACTGTCTTTTTACTGTACAGCACCTTGCACAGGGGGTCCTAGTCCTTGACTCTTGCCCCGGGACCCCACTGCAATCCAAATAATGAGGTCCAGGGAGCGACTGCGTATTCTGGTGTCCTGTGCGTTAACCGAATCCTTTTTGTCATTGCAGGGCACGGACCTGAGGGCCGGGAAACTGAAAGGCCATGTGCTAACAGGTGAGCTGGGGCTACAGCCCTACCTGTCTTACTGTCCCGAGACCGCTGGCCCGTGGTACTAACCACCTATCGGTCCAGCATGCAAAGGGACGGCTTCATGTCACCGTCTTCCACTGCCACTGGGAGAGCTGGGCTCCCGTTCATTTGTGGTCTCTCTCCTCCTGTGTCTAAGGAGATGGGGAGGGCAGCAAGCTCGGAGACAGGAGCATGTGCTTGGCTTGGCTTCACCAGGGACCCTTCTGGCCCACGATGGAGCGATCTTGCTGGGTCCAAAGGAAATTCTGTGCGACTCCCCCTGGCTGGACTAAAGCCAGGAGGTGCGTGGGTCAGAAATGCAGGGATCCACAGAGCGTTGCAGGGAGGTAGAGACCCCAAGAGGAAATGTAACTGGTAGGAGCAGGGACCCCACCCCACCAAATCTCTCCATTCTCAGGGTAGGCTCTGGTGTGCTTGCCCATCGTCCAAACACATCCGCTCGTGATCCCTTTGACTGCAGTGGACTACTTGTGTTAGTCCACCTATCACCGCAGTACCTGGGGGCCGTACTAAGGCCCTCACCAACAGGAGTAAGAGTGTCAGGATCCGGGCCCCACTCAGAGGCCGTTAATCTATCAACACGGGTGGTGTCAGATCGCAACTGCTGGTAGACGTGGCCTTTGCAGATCCCCCGCTTCGGAATTTTGGCCCCACATTCCATTTCGAGGGGGAAAGAGGTTTGCAAAGAACATTTAAAACAACCCCCCTGCACCCACATTTGGACTTGCATTCAGTAAACACATGGAAAGATGTAAATAGCGAGGGATTCCCCCAGCTGCAGGCATTCGGAGCACCCGCAGCCTTGGCCTCAGCACCGGAAATGCAGAGAGGAGGAACTGTTTCACATTCTAACCAGACAACAGGTTTCTCTTTGATATCGATCTCTTGTTTAGCTGACACAGGAAAATGAGGAGGTGTTTAAAGCATTGCAAACTTTTTCAACCCTAGAGCAAGCCAGCTGAAGCACCCCCCCCCCCCCCGCCGTCCTGCACCTCCTCCCCCGCCGGCTTCTTAGATTATTCACTGGAGGTGGAATGTCCCCACATCTCTCTCTCTTAATTTGTGCCTGAGCTACAAAGGGTGCAAACTAACCAGCAGCTCTAACGAGCCCCCTGGTTCCTCTCTCCGATGAGACCTTCGCTGCCAGCCGCTTGCTTGCACGACAGGGCCGAATAATGGCTGGCTTTTCGGTGGCCTCATGCATGCCCAGCTCCTGCTGGACTCCACGGGCGCTTCTTGATGCTCAGCACATCTGGAAAGCCAGGCCCTCCTTCTCCTTTTTGAGGAGCTCCCTGCATTGTTACACCAGCTGTTGTCTCCGCTGGCTAGTTGCCCCATCCCACACCCCGGCCAGGCAGCTGTACAGGGAACCCCGGGATACACCTCCCTGTATATGGGGGTGTTGACACTGCAATTAGACACCCGTGGCTGGCCCGGGCCAGCCCACGCAGCGTGGGGCTTGGATTTGGGGGCTGTTTAATTGCAGTGTAGATGTTCAGGTGCGGGCTACAGCCCAGGCTCTCGGACCTTGTGAGGTGGGAGGATCCCTGAGCTCAGGCTGGAGGCCTGATAAGAGTCTTCCAGTATGTTAAGGGCTGCTCTAACGAGGATGGTGATTAATTATGCTCCATGTCTGCTGAAGGTAGGACGAGAAGGAATGGGCTTAATCTGCACCGGGGAGATTTAGATCAGACAGTAGGTTAGTAAAACTCTGGAACAGGCTTCTAAGAGAGGTTGTAGAATCCCCGTCATTGTGGGTTTTAAGACCAGGTTGGACAAGCAGCTGTCAGGGACGGTCTAGGTTTATTTGGTCCTGGCTCGGTGCAGGGGGCTGGATTTGATGACTTCTTGAGGTCCCTTCCAGCCTGACATTTCAATGATCCCCAGTCAGTGGAAGAAATCCCAGCCCACTTAAAGCAAACCCAGGAGCTGTTTGGAAGAAGGTGGGCCCCAGTGGTTTTTTTGTAGGCAGAAAGGATATGTGAACAAGGACTTGCAATGCAAAATGGGCCACATTCAACCCTGGGGTAGCTTGACTAAGTTGAATGATGTTACAACAGGGAAGGATTTGACTCAGTAAGTCTCTGGTTAAAGGGATATTGTCTAGTCTAGTAGCTTAGGAGTAGTTTTAAAAAGAGGTTTTTTCCAAAAGCTGCTGTGGATACCAGTGTGTTTTATTATTTCTTTAGAAAATACCACCGCCGTCTTTCCTTATTTAAACCTTCCACCGAGGTATTGGGAACCCCAACCTGGCAGCTGCTGGCTAGTGCAGCCGGGACCAGAGAGTGAAGGGAACAAGAAAGGCCAGGTCAGATTTTCAGCAGCCAGCTATTCCCCTTGTGACACTTCCGGCTAGACTCCCGCAGTGCTCAGCATCCGACGTTGTGAGCTCTTGTGAAAATCTGAGCCTGACGGTCGGGGCTGAAAAGCCGGTCTATGAAGGATGCTGCCTTGCAAAGCAGGAATAAGTCAGTGCTGCTGCGCCCCATAGCCAGAGTTGGCAGGGTCAGGCCCAAAGTTAAACTGATTGGGTTTGTCTCACTTCCCACGCAGAGCGAGATGCAGAAAGCGACTTAGTGGTGAGAAGTAAAGGAGATCCTTTATTTTTACATTTTTCTAATGCTCTGAGGAAGTAGCGGTGGTGGCTTTCTCTTGCTTAGATGGCTTAATTTGATAGGGTCCTGGAGGAATTTCCATCCCTTCACGTCACATCCTCCTTTCTTGAAACAAATATGAAATGCCCCATTCAGCCAAGTTTAGAGTTTAACCGCTATGAACCTCTACGTACATAATCACTTTGCATGTCATTAGACGCCCTTTTGTGATGTGCTCCATACCTGCAGGATTCCTGTAGTACAAAGGCCTGAGTTAGATCACTGGATCCAAACCTCCCTGAACTCTGGGCAAGTTTGGACAGGACTCCAGATCCCGAATTTGCAGCTAGGAGTCTTCTCTAGCAGGGAGATGAGATTTTTCCACCCAGGGTCAGGTTACAATTATATCACACTTCCTCCTATCATAACCACAACACGCTGCTTGAAGGTAGAGTTGGTCAGGAATGTTTCCCCGAATCGGTTTTTGGTCAAAAATTCTGATTCTTCAAAATTAAAACTTCATGAACCAGCTTCTGATTGGATGAATCTCCCAACTTGAAAAAAAGTTTGGAAAAGGGAATTTTTGGAAGTGTTAAAACATCTTACACTGACATTTTCCAAACCAAAAATTCAATTTTCTGATTTGAAATGACTTTGTTTCCAAATTGAAGCTAATTGAACTAAAAAAAAAAGGGAATGAAAAGCAAATGTTTGAAAATTATCAAAACAATGTTCCTATTGACCCAAACAAACAAAAAATGTTGGCGCACAAATATTTTTGAGAGTTCCTCTTTTTGCACCAATTTGAGATGGGGGAAAAAAGTTTTGAACCTGAAATATTTGAGGGATGGGAAGACTGTTTTCCACCTTTTCAAGGCATTGTGTAAAAGCATGCTAAGGACAGTCTGTGCCCAAAGGAGCCTACAGTCTAAACAGACAAAAGTCCCCAACTTGACCCTAAAATGTTCCTTTCCCGCTGAGGTTAGGTGTATGAGGATTTCAAAATGATGGCAGCGAACCACCAATGAGGAATTGGTTTGTAGGCCGAGAAACAATAACACCTTTTTAAAAAGAAGGACTCTCTGGCTAGGTATACAACATAAAGCCGCCTGCTCCTTGCGCTATCCTACCTGTGTCTTTGAATCAAAGCCCTGCTCACTGCAGGAGAATCTGTAGGATACTCGGGTCCATCAAAGAAAGAGTTGAAGAGAGGGCGAGTTTAGGTTTGCTGTGCAGAGAGTGAGAGATGAGTATTTCTTGGGGGCCATCGGGATGCACAGCATTCCGCGCCGTATCGATTCACCCAGGGCGTTTACAATCAAACACGGGCAGGATGAGGTCGGACTAGGTGAGCACAATGGTCCCTTCTGGCCCTTGCAGTCTATGAGAGCAGGAGTGAGCAGAAGGATCATGGGACAGAAGGCGGTTGCTCTGGGGAGTAGTGGGCAGTGTAGAGGAATACGCACAGCTGAGAGAGCAGAGAGCAGGTGGGGCTGGGAGCCGAATTGTGGGGTTAGGGCAAGACTGTGTGCAGGGGAGGAGTTTGAAGGTGATGCCTTCAGGGGCAGGAGTCTGAGGGGACACGGAGGTCTGGGCAGAGGCAGTCCAAGCACTAGGCGCAGGCAGAGTGCTCTGGAGCTCTGGAATAGGGCGGGGGCTGGAGAAGCAGGTGGGGTCGAATGGGAGGTTGTTTCAGGAGGGGAAGCAAGAATGTGCTTGCAAGCAGGTGGCAAGGGGCCAGATGGGTGGAAGATAAGGGAACGGGAGGGGCTGGGAGAAGAAAGGCAGAGGGGAGAGGACGGGGCGCAGGGGACACGTACAATGCGTCTTGGCAGGGAGATACCTGAGCTTGCACTGAATTTCTTCAGCTCTCTTTGTAACATGCTCACCTGAAAACCCCAGCAGCGTGGTAACTGCCCCCCCCCCCCTCCGTACTAGCTACGGGCCCTGGGGCCCGGGCTCCACGCCTTGCTTGGCTCATTGTCATGGAGGAATAGAGTAGCCCCCTCCTCTTCTCTAACGTAAGAGCCATTTGATGTGTGCAGTGCCACGCTGCATCCCTTTGCGCCAAGCAGTGCCAAGCACTTGTCTCCCTGAGCACCTGGAAGAGGCGGGGGGAAGCCGGGGAAAGGACTAGGGGCTGAAACCTGGGATAAATAGTGCAAGAGCTCGTGCAAAGCACGGGGATGGGGGCACTACAGTCCCTGACTGGGAAGTTACTGGAAATGAGGAGCAAAGAGGGTAATGGAGCATGGAGAGATTTTCCCCCCCGAAAATGCCAGCTACAAATAATTTGTGCCATATGCACCCGGGGGAGGTGATTATGGGGATGGACCTTGGGCCAGGAACTAGCCTCATCCACTGTGTTTTCTCTCTCCAGACTACAGCCGCCCCACGCCACCATCCCAGAGCGGGTACCATCGCTACCAGTTCCGTCTGTACGAGCAGCCGGCGCATGAGGCCGTATCCCTAAGTCCAGAGGAAGAGGCATCTTTGGGTAAGAGATGACCCGCCTTCTCGGTGTGCTGCTCTTTGTGTCTGTCTCTCTCTGTTGGCTGACATCTGCAGGGAGTGACCGTTCTTGGTTATTTCACCATCTCCCAGCTCAGCGCGGTCACAAGTTTTAAAACTGGGAAGCACCCCAGGACCCCAATTGAAAATACCCTCCTAGTAGAGGCATAGCTATGTACTGCAGAACAGACAGGGCCTCTGGCTACCAATCCGTGTGGATGCCATCAACAGGAAAGCACCAGTGGAAGCAGCTTGAGCAAGTTTAGGGGAAGGGCAAAAAATAGATTCACACCAAGTGGCAAAACCCCAACTTGCACTTACCCCATCAGCTTCAATGGAGTCGCTCCTCATTCACACCAGTGAGAGGGGAATCCCACCCCCCGCGCAAAGCAAAAGACATTAGAACTCATGGGGCAGGAGAGAAATAGAAGATTCTACACTTGCCTGGGTTCCTATTTGTACTGGCACTAGTCAAATGTTTTCTTGCTGTCCAGGTTTCTAACATGATTCCCCTAGTGAATGTGGATGGATACTACTAGGTTTAGCAGAATGCGGTACTTTAGAATAATTTCAGTGGATAATATTGTTATTCATTTTTAAGCTTTTTTTTTTTTTACTTTTATCTATTTACATTTTCACAATTGCACAGAATTATGGGGGGAGGGTGTCAGACAATAATTATTTAATGACAGAAGATGTTGAGATTCAGAAACATAACATGTTATCACTATTTAACATACAAAATATATGTCAAAATATACAAAGTAAATGTCCTTAGATGATCCTATAGTAAATTCTTAAGCCGTATTTTTCTTTCTTTGCCTATCTGTAAATATTGATTATTACCAATGGAAATATTTTTGTCAGTTTGTATGTAATCAGTGAAATAGATGTTTACCAATATTTATCAATGAAAATCTAATCCTTCCAAGCCTAGATATGAGAGACCCTTTTTTATATCTGTGAAGTGTATCGTAGCCCTTTTTGACCCTATAAACATCTGATTTAGACAACAATGATGAGGTAGTTTGCATGCTGTGGAGCTGGGCAAATAATTGGATGTTTTAATTTGAGGGCAATTTCAAAAAGTTCCCCAAAAATTTAATTTTGGGTCAGACCAAAAATGAACAAAATTTTTAAAAAAATGTTTTGAGTCAAACAAATTTAAACAACATTTTGATTTTGTCAAAACAAAACATTTTGTTTGACCTGAAATATTTTCGTTTAGATTTTGAGCATTTTTAAACATATTTGAATTTTTTAAATCAAAATCTATGAACATGTTAAAATAAAAAGTCATTTTGAACCAAAAAATGAGAATGTTTCATTTAGAAAATGTCAGAATAAACTGGTAGATTTTTTTTCTCTTGGGTTTCGTTTCTAAACAAACACTTCAGTGAAATGTTTAGGTCACCAGATCTGCATTTTTTACTGAAAAATAATTCTGTGCAAAACAGCCAAGTTATAGCTGGGAAGAATTTGGCCTGTCATATCACATTTCCCCATCTCACAGGAAATATGCTTCTCCAAACACGATGATTTTGGTTCTGATTCCTGTGCAGAGATGGGGGGGGGTGTTTTTTTGGTTTGAATATTGAATATCTTGGACTAACCCCACAGACTCAATGTGTACAGACACGCTGAACGTGCTTGGTCACATATCCTATTGCTTGCTGCAATGTATGTAGTTCAATAAGAGAACAGCAGTGTTAGATATTTCACCCGTGCTGGTGCAGAGAAAAGGGCTGGCAAACTTTGTGGAGTCGGGAATCGTCTTTTTAAGAGAACAAGAGAGAAAATGTCATGTAATACTTCATGACTGTTTTATTTACTTAGCCCAAACAACACGCTACAAACACAACAGACACATCCCTGTCCAAGCAGCTTGCGGTCTAGTTCTGGCACTGCGACAGATCCCAGCAAGATCCTAGCTCTACCTCAGGAGGCCCAGCGTTGTGCAGGTGCCTCCGAAGGGTCCCTAAAAGGAGCAGGGCTGGTATACCTTGGGATGAGGCTCAGGGAGCCACTGTGAAGAGCAGTAAATCCCTTGGGTAGCGGAATCCAAGGTGGGCAAAGGTCTCCATGGCTGGGAAATGCTGACAAATCCTTGCTGGCGCATCCCCAAGCTCAAGCAGTTTCGCCAGCGACACCCCCGAGCTATTATGCATATCAGGTGGTGAGATAAACATCAGGAATAATGAGGTTTGGCAATGGAGTTGCACAAACAGCCCCAAAACATTGCTCGTAAACTCCCTGCCCCACCAGGGAAAACTGCGGCACCGCGAGCTTTTTGCAGGCAGGAGATGAAGAGACGGGCAGAGGGAAAGCTGCAGGGACCCCCCCTGCTTGGTGACCTGTGGGAAGCACAAGCAACCAGCAAAATCCACGTGCAGAGCCAGTGGAAAGTTCTGCAATGCAAGCGCCTTGCGAGCAATGAGAGAACAGGGGTCAGGTGCATCTAGCAAATGATGCTGTGCTTCCCTGCCCTGCCCATGCAATTAGTATCGTTACTATTTATTATGTGTATTAGGCACCTATTATGTGTATTAGGCATGGACCAGGGAATGCACTAGGCGCTGTACAAACGCAGAACAAAAAGATGGGTGCTGCCCCCAAGGCGTTTACCTGGCGTGAGCCTCTTCAGCCTCCTCGGGCCTTGGCTATGGGGAGTGAAGTTTACAAATCCTCCCCACCAAGTGATGGGGGAGAGGGGCATAAAAACACCTAGATAGATCAGATCAGTAATTCGCGTCCCCTGTAATACTGTAACTCCCCAGATTCAACTCGGTCTACAAGCTCACAGACGTTCTTGCTAATTCAGTCTCCAAAGGAGTGCACCTTGCATTCAGCATATAGTCCGTAGCTACACCTAGTTGCAACATTCCGATCCTGTGATCTCCTGTGGTTCATGGGTGACTGGATCCAGGATTTTGGATCAGCCCTTAAAGACCCGGCGGCCAGCTGCAAAGATCAAACCTTAACCCGGTTCTGAATTTTTCCAGCATCTGAGGGCCAGATCTGCAAGTGATGTAAATCAGGGTAGCACTAATGAAGTCAGCAGGGATACCCCAACGTACAGCAGTCACGGGTCTGAGCTTTGTGAGATAATTAGACTCTGGTGGGGTTGGTTCAGGGCCATCTTTATCAGTGGTAAACGCTATTGATGTTCCCCGTATTGTGGAAGTCTTTAAATTATGAACATTACATCAGAGGTGTTTATAAAAATCATGTTTTATCATGTTGTCAGTAAAAACTGTTACAGCAAAGCCAGAACTACGAGCATATTAAATGTAGACTCCATTGTGGAAAAAAATCAATGAATAGCATATCACTGACTAATGAATTGAACAAATGGCTATGTTAACCGATATTTCATATCCTGGATTAAGCTATAAAGCAATAGGCAGGCAGAGTAGTCTAAAAGAAAGCTAATTTATTAAAGCAAACAATTAAAAAAAAAACCCACCCCAACTGAGTTTGCCCCATTTCTAGCCAGTGTGTTAAATTCATCCTAAATACATACACTCATGGACAACAGGTTGGCCTAGATATGAGTCTTTGCTTATAAACTCCCATGTTGTACCAGAAAGGAAGAATCCAGTTCACTCTGTACATATATTTACAATGGATAGCTCTGATGTGCTCGCTCTATCTATCTATCTATCTATCTATCTATCTATCTATCTATCTATCTATCTATCTATCTATCTATCTATCTATCACCATACATACCCATCTATTTATCTGTCTTATATCATATCTTACATGGCACCATTCACCTTAGCATATAAATCCATGGAACATCCTAATCCATCTGAATGAAGGCCATTCCGAGACCATGTTACTGTAGCCAAAGTATTTTGGCTTAAACCATACTGGCAAACACCATAAACGTTTCTGTCCTTAATAGAGATGGGCTCAGGTCACAAAACTGAGAACCAGATCTTGGATTTTCAACCCACCTCAGAGTTTTGACGGGCTGGGAAGGTTCAAAGGTGGAGTTAAAGGCTTGCCCGCTGTAGAAAGAGGGATCAGCTATGAAATCTGGATTTGGACCATGTCGAGTTTGGAGGCAGGGTTTTGGTTCAGGCTCATGCTAGTCACTCCGCACACCAAACCTCTTTAAAGGCCTAGCATAGTAGGAGCGGGAGTTATTTTGCTTACCCCATCCAGCATTGTCTTGAGGAGACAGAAGATGCACAGAACCTTTGCACATAATTAAACATAGTCATTCTGGATCCTCTCTAATTAATGAAGAGGAAAGCCTGGGACCTGCACAGCCCCAGAATGCTGTTCCGTGATTATATGACAATTGATTTCTAATTATTCCATATGCACATGATTCCTCTCCTTAATCCTGTCTCTTCCTAACTCCCCACACACTAGATCCAGCTATTAGTAACATTCACTAATTTCCCCCCAGATGGATCAGGGAACTTTATCTGAGTCATTCATCTTGAAGATAATTGGCCACTTACACTGTAAAGACACTTCATTTCGACAAGTATTTTGTGGAGCGTGCTCCACTTGCTAACACATGCAGGGTACAGTTAGACTGTGGTGTGGATGCATAACAGCCAGGTGGATCATGTAATATCAGGGGGCCAGAGGGGCTAAGCTGCAGCAATGACTTCATCCGGGTGATAGGAAAGGTAGGTTGGGAGACGTTCTGCCACAGACAGCTGCTGATCGGATAAAAGGCTGCATGACTTCATGTTCCGCACCTCTGAAAATCAGGCTGTTTAAGTAGGTGACTAAGTATGGATTTGGGTGCCTAACTTTAGGCAGCCAAGTTTGAAAATTTTGGCCTAAGGGCATGTCTACACTCTAAAAAAAAAAACAACCCAAAACAAACCCACAGCAGAGAGTCTCCGAGCCTGGGTCAGTTGACTCAGGCTTGTGCTGCGGGGCGAAATAGCAGGGTGTGTGAAAACCCGGCAAGATGGGTGGGACTCCCAGCCGGAGCTCCAGCTCACGCCAAACATCTGTACTGCTATTTTTAGCCCCGTAGCACAAGCCCCGCAAGCCTGAGTCAGTCAACCCAGGCTCTGAGCTTCCTCCCACCGCAGTGCAGACGTACGGTAACTTGTCCAGGACAAGAAGACTCCAGCCTCTGAACTTGACGTGAGGCAGTGACCCAGTAATAGAATCCAGGTGTCCTAGAATGCCCAGCCCTGTGTTCTATCCATTAGGCAAGGCACCCGCCCTATAGCAGATGTCCCATGGGATCCAGAAAGCGTTCTACCACTGCGGCGTTAGAACATCATCATGTACCAAAAGATCAGTGGCTAATTCGGAGGATCTGTAACTCACAAGTGTCAGATTACAGTCCACTGGGAACCTGATGCAAAATTTGTCACTCCAAGCTACTTTTCATCCTGCTGTTGTATGGTCTGTCATCTGCTGGCTCTTAGAATTGCTTGAGCTGGGTCCAAAAGACCTGTAATATATTCGTATACCTTGTCACTGGACTCTCTGCTACATTAGCACCATGATTTGTCCAACAACTGTGCCAGGCCGGGTATTGCAACTGTCACAGTAGAGGGTCCGTTACTTAAATAGTTGGTGGAAGGTTATTTTTAACCTTTTCCCTACTGACTCACATACCTGGTGTGTCCAGCAGTTGCTGCCGGATCTAACAAGCACCCCTCCGGGGTCTGTCCATTTGAACCCCCATGGACAACTGTTAGTGGGGCATAAGTCCTGCATGCATCCAAACCAAGGGCCAGATTCTGTCATCACAGGGGGTTTTCTCCAATGTTACCCCATTGACTTCAATGACTTTAATGCTGATTTACAGCAAAGCATCCAATCCGCCATTGTTAAATACTTTTTTGCAAATCTTTTCCATCTCTTACACGGAAACCCAAAGGCAATAAGCAGAAAAATGCAAATGTGTGTTCTACAGTACGTTAAAATTCTACTAAAGTGCTGACATCAGTTAACAGAAGTCAGGAAATGGAAATAGAAGCTATTATCCAGGGTTCAGACCACCCCACTCTTCCTAAGAATTACCGGGTAAAAGCCATGCCAGATCACCCATTGCTCTAATACTGAAGCCAAACAGGAATTGTTAAGGTCAGCCTTAGCTCTAAGTTTTCCATCTAGTCTTGCTTTAAAACAGATCCTTCTTGTCATTTTAATATAGTATTTCTGTTGACTTAATAGTGCCCCATGTATGTATTGAATAAACATGAATCGCCAATATATTCCATCTGTTCATTGCTGTCAGAATTAGTAGAAGGATGGGATACCTAATCAAAGTGCCTTCTACTTGCAGACTGTTCATGATCGGATAGAAAGCTACATGCAGGGAACTGCTTTTCAGACTCATCAGTAAGATGAAGCAGATTGGAATCCACACTTTCTTTCATCCAGTTATGGACGAAACCATGTGCAAATAGTTTCCGTGATATTAGTATTCAAGGGAAACTGACAAATGTACTGTAGCAAACCCAAGGCTATCTAGGAGTTCAGAACTGTCACTCCTGTCATGTACTTAGCCACTCGCAACTTTGGAACAACAAGGGGGATAGAAGTCAGAGCTTCTCCCACCAAAAGCATACATCTCCTCTCACATTAGCTAAATAAGTATCTCTGTTGTTAGCAATATAGGATCTATGACACACAGGGAAGCAGTTCTTGCTTCAGCCAGAAGGTGGCAATGGTACATTTATCTAATTATCAAGGATCTTTCCAAGGCACCTACCATGTACTCAGATAACAAAATGATGAACACCGGATACTAGATAGATAATCTGCTTAGACCAGTGGTTCTCTACCAGGGGTACCCCTGGAGGTATGCAGAGGTCCTCCTGAGGATACAGAACAAGAGCAATGGTCTCAAGTTGCGGTGGGGGAGATCTAGATTGGATATTAGGAAAAACTTTTTCACTGGGGGGGGGGGGGGTGAAGCATTGGAATGGGTTCCCTAGGGAGGTGGTAGAATCTCCTTCCTTAGAGGTTTTTAAGGTCAGGTTTGACAAAGCCCTGGCTGGGATGATTTAGTTGGGGATTGGTCCTGCTTTGAGCAGGGGGTTGGACTAGAACCTCCTGAGGTCCCTTCAGAAAAAGCACTAGCGAAAGCAGTACAAACTAAAATTTCATACAGACACAGAGTTGTTTATACTGCTCTGTATACTAGTCTCTGAAATTTAAGTATAATATTTATATTCAAATTGATTTATTTTATAGTTAGATGGTAAAATGGAAAAGTCAGCAATATTTCAGTAATAGTATGGCTGGGACAGTTTTGTATTTTTATGTCTGATTTTGAAGGCAAGTAGTGTTTAAGTGAGACGAAACTTGTCGGTAGGTAAGACAACTCAGGTTCCTGGAAGGGGGACAGTCATCTGGAAAGGTTCAGAGCCACTGTCTTAGATTATAGGTTTTATGAAGCCCAATCCATTAGAATACATTTTTTAAATTCCTCATCCTTGTTACTAATAATCTCCGAAATCATTAGTTTGGATACTATTTTCTTGGTCCAACAAAGGGAAATATTTGTGCTGTGCAGTCAGGAGAAGAAAAGTCTCTCCGGTTACAACCAATGCTGATAAAATAGAACATTGATTTTAAGCATACACAGTACTTTGACTTCTCATCTGTTGGGAAAATAGAAAGAGAACCTGGCCATTGGCTTAAACAGCATGGCATGTGGATGAGCTCAGATTCTGACAACTGAAGCACTTTAAAGCTCTAATGTCTCTATTAAAGGATTGTTTAGTTTTTGCAGTTCGGCTGATGGGACCAGTGAAATCGGGTGAGTCAGTTTCCCTTTCTGTTGCTATGAATTTTTCACATCTCTGTGCACTAGCACAATACTGCTGGATCAGGGCTTCTCAATTTAAATTCCCTCCTAAAATGGGTCCACTGAAAATGAATGTAAAAGATCATGAAAACATTTCTCTTCCCATTAGCTATTGATAAAACTTTCCCCTCCCACACACACATCCACCTTGCCTTTTGAGCATAAAAATAAGCAGGCAATGAGTGCCCTTTGAATAAAACAGAGGCCTGACATCTTAATGACAAGCCATTTGCTTCACATAGACTCAGAGGGGCTCAGACCTCCAGAAGAGGGCACTACACTGCGACCTATGTATTGTTTTTTCCTCCTGGTTCAGATCAATGGAAAAATAGAAAAGAACAACATTAAAATAGCAAAAGCTAAAAGTAAAATAAATCCTATTTTTTTCCTCCCTGGATGGGCAGTTAGAGAAGTTTACAGTTATACATAAGAACAGCAGCTATTGGTCAGAAGACAGATGCCAAGGTAGCTGACTGAGAAGTAGCCTGGATATATCCTCCAGTATGCGGGTAGGTAGGCAAATGGATCTGTCAGTCATGTGCCTGACAACCCTTACTAATGATAATTTGCATAAATATAGCACCATTCATGCAGAGATCAGAAAGCTCTTTACAAGGAGAAATTAAGTCTGGCGGCACAGTATCGTAATCGCCATTTCTCAGGTGGGGAAATTGAGGCACAGACAGAGTTAGGGGACTTGGAGATAGACCCTAGAAGTCCTTTCAGTTTGTCCGTGGTCCCCCTTCATTAAACTCCACAGCCTGCCTGATGCCACAGACAGGTTGGTCTGAAACTCTCATGACCGCCATCTCCTGGTGAGGTAACTGACCAGGTCCCTTGGAGCCACTGCCTTGCCAACAAAATCCCATGCGTGAGGAGAGCATCCGTCTCACATGCAGCCACAGGCTGGAAAGTAGTTGTGACAGGCAAGTCACGGCACTCTCTGTCCTAATGTGAAAGTTATCCTGAGTCCTTTAAATGCCTGGACATGCCTCCATCGATACAGGCTGTATAGACCCAGTCCTCCTAAACAAACAGAGCCGCCATGTAGAAGTCTTTAAAGATCCCAGCTTGGGGCCTCTCACAGGTTTCCATATGCCAAGTCGGGAGGAAGTGTTAAATGCCGGAGCTTTGGTTGCAGTGAGGCTAGGCCATAGTTCACTCGCTGAGGGATGCGGCCCCATGTTTCTGACTGAAGATGGAAATACTGAGAGTTCACAGCTTAGGAGGTACGGCAGGAATGTTGCCATGCAAAAGCCTTTCTCACTGGAAGCTCTCTCCTGGGCTGAAAGGGTTACATCTAGTTCATTTTCACTGATTAAAGATAATGTTTTGTGGTCTGTAAAATGTCAGACCCACTCACCTCATCCACAACTTGGTCTTGGTTTGAACTGTTTGTTTAATATCTCCTCTGAGGCACAAATCGAGGGAAACTCCCTCTCTGCACTGGGGAATTTAGTGATCCAGTGGTAAGCTGACAAGTGAACTCAGCCCCTAAGATATGAGGCTTAGTATAGAGTAAAAGTTTAAAATATCGCAAATGTACATGTGCTTTGTCATAATCTGATCAAATAGATGGAAATGTAAGTTTTAAAGGAGGGACCGGGTTGCTGAAACCAGCGCGTGTCTTGGAGGGCATCTGGCACTGCTGCTTTCACTCTGTGTCATGATCACAACTCGCCCAGGCATCTCCCTCAAAATGGCGGTTGGCCCAGGCGAGGTGGAGCTGGATTGAGAGTCTGAATCTGGATTCAAACATCCTCCAGTGCCTGGTGTGTTTGCCCTGGAGCTGTAGTTCAGGCCCGACACTAGAGCAACGTGCAGGTTGACACGCGAGGATGATGTTGAGTCTTTCATTGTACCACCATATGGAGCACTAGCAAGGGGCTCAGGAGTCTAAAAAATGAGCGGAGAGCTCCTTGTATCTGCTAGTACATTGCGCTGAGCAGTGGGGTAAAACCACGGAGGTGAGTGGGTTTTATGGATTAGCAGCCTGAGAATTTGCAAACTCCTGCGGTGTTTTGTAAAATAAGGGAGAAGCCCACAGCTGCCGAAATTACTGCAGTTAACAAGGGGACAAAGTCTGAGCCCTTTACTCAGAGATTACTCTGCCCTTACTCTTTAGGCAATACTGAAATACAGCATGTTTGTACAATGTGGCCCCTTTGTGCCTGGTCCGCAGACAAGAGCTGCCTGCTGCTGTTCCCAGGGTGTGAGTGGTTTAGCTTGAGGCTTTTTCGTCTTGGGTTCCAATCCCATTAACAGTCAGCTGGGGTATGTCAGATATCCATAAAAAGGAGAGGGTCCTACCTACATCGTGTATGAAAAAGGGGATGCTGCATTTCAGCCTGTGAGTTTTCTTTTGATTATTTAATGGCTGGTGTGAGCGTTGCAACTGGCCTGTTCTAATGCTATGTGTTAGGGAGGGGGTATAATATTCTCTCTGATCACAGGGGGGGTGTATCACAGCAGTGCGATCACTCCGAATTGCAGTGATTCTCTGTGATGGGCCCTGTTTGCACTGGGAAGCCGGGTAAGGTTCTTACTGGAGGGGGTATGTCGGGAGTGCTTTGCATTCGTCACGTGCAATGTGAGTTGACATGATCAGCAGCTGAGAGGGAAGTAAATGGAAAATCTGGATTATTAGACACCAGTTTGCTCAGCGGTGGGTGGATGGACACAGCCCCTTTGCTCTCTGTGGGGTGCGTGCCATGGCTAAATTAATGGTAGGGCACGATGCTAGAAAGTGGTGAGTGGGAATAAGGTGTACATTTTAATGGTGAGAGCAATTAACCGTGTGATCAATTTACCCAGGGTCATGGTGGATTCTCCATCGCTGACCATTTCTAGATCAAGACTGGATGCTTTTCTAAAGGATCGGCTCTAGGAATTATTTGGGGCAGGTCTCTGGCCCGTTAGGAGGCCAGTCAGACTAGAGGATCGCCATGGAATCTGTGAGCGCCATTAACATCCAGAGAAGCGGAGGGTGTTCGACACCTTGTGGGATCAGCTCCCTGATTTTCTCAGAACACCACATATTTCTTCTTCCTCTTCAGGCCTTTCATTCACACACTGCTCGACCTCCAGGGCCCATCACTGCACTTACTCTGTTAGGGACGAAACATGCAAGGTGCTGCCTGCCCTCGACTTCCGTGGTCGGGGTGCTGAGGGCACTTTTAGTAGCTGGATTCGTCACCCTGCCTAACCAGTTCCTTAGTGACTGTATTATGGGAGATGCCTAGGATGACCAGACAGCAAATGTGAAAAATCGGGGCGGGGAGGAGGAGGAGGAGGGGTTATAGGAGCCTATATAAGAAAAAGACCCCAAAGCTAGGACTGTCCTTATGAAATTAGGCCATCAGGTCACACTAGAGATGCTCGGTTTTGTGGCCTTCCCCCTTCCTCCCCCATTCAGTCAGGGTATGGAATCTTCGGAGGGGGGTTATTCCAGGGATTATTGGTGTTTCCTGACCTAGAAGGAATTCTTAGGCCCTTGTATCCCTTAGTGGTGAGTGTGTGCGTCTGTTGTGAGTGGGATTTTCACAAGCATGCCGTGTTGGCTCTGCCCTTTGCAGCCACCGCTCGAACTCCCACTGTCCTCGCCTTGGGCCAGCGCTGAGCAACAGGGAAAACACCCCACCCGACGGAGGCTTCTTCTGAAGTGGGCTCTGCAGCTGTCCCCTGCCAGTCATGACTCCTCTCTGCTCCTTACTGGGCAGTGTGAACAGATGCCCACTAGCGCCCCTGTGAAAAAACTCTGATTTCACCAGTGTTCACCAGGCTACCCCTTGGAGGAATTGCCCCAGAAGGGAACGTTGCAGAGAAACAGCAGATGCAAGTACCCACATCTTCCCCCCACAGGGCCCAGCGACCCGTCCCGGGCGTGCTGTCAAAGCGCCGTGCTCTTTGGGGGATATTTCTTTCGCCCAGTGCTAGATTCACACCGGGGCTGTGCCGGTGACTCACAAGACGACATTGTGCAAGGCCCTCCTTGGGCCTCGGTTCCACCCACCTGGAAAATCGGGTCGAACCAGGACCTGGATGAGAAGCAGAGTCAGACCACTCTGGGAATACAGCCTCCTGGGGGTTAAAATTCCACAGGGGCACCCCAAGCTTTTGGTCTCCTGGCAAAGCCTCAGCAAGAGACTCAAGACATTAAGGAGCTAGGCAGGTAGAAAAGCTGCTTAATAACACTAATGATCGTCCTCTTAACGTTCCGGGGGCACCACGTGGCAGAGCCGTGGTAGGGACCCACCTCCCCCAAGGTCCTGTCTACACGGCAGTCCAGACGGCGTGAGTCTGAACTGTGTCTAAACAGGGTGCGCGCTAGCAGAGCGCTGCTGATACTGGGCCCAGGCCTGACCCGCTACAGCGTCTTTCGGTTGACTTTGGAGCTGGCCCCTGCGCAGGACGGATGGGAAAGATCCACATTACAAGCTGCTGTCTCGGCCTGCACCCTACTGACAAATGCAGTTAGAGGGCGAGAATGCCCCCGCCCCCCACCTCCGTTACCGGCTGGGGCTGTAAAGGGGAAGCTGCCCTGATTGTACTGAATGACCCCCGGGGTACCCCTGGGCAGTGAGTGAGGAGACCTAGTTCATGTCTGGCAAGCAGCTTCTTGCCCAGTCTGCCG
Organism: Sternotherus odoratus; assembly: GCA_032164245.1. Classification (NCBI taxonomy): domain Eukaryota; kingdom Metazoa; phylum Chordata; order Testudines; family Kinosternidae; genus Sternotherus; species Sternotherus odoratus. The sequence continues at coordinate 10,360,277 of JAVMKO010000020.1, forward strand.
AGCCCTGAAGATGGGCCGCCTCGGGACATGTTCCTAGGGTGTAGTAGGAACAGTTTTGTGGTTAAACTACAGGCCGGGGGAGTCCAGAGCTCTAAGTCCTATTCCTGACTCTGCCTCCAACTCTTTCTAAGACCTTGGGTGAGTCATTTAACCTCTCCGCTTCGGTTTCCTGTCTGTAAAATGGAAGGCATGCCTACCGGGAAGAGGTGTTCTCAAGCCAAGTCATGAGCGCTTGGAATGGCACTTGTAAAAGCACTGAGGAGCATAAGGAAGTCCAGGAGCCTTGCACAGAACCCCAGACGGTGCAGAGAGCTGCAATGAGGCATCAAGAGCAGGACACGGCGCTGGTTTTGCAGCAGTTGCAGGCCACTCTACGCGCCTCTGAGAAAGTGCTATAGCAACTCTAGGTCCATAAAAGGCAGAACAAGCCCACAAACTGCAGCTGCGGCCACTAAATCTTAGGGAACCGGCCCTGATTCCTCCAGGCCTCCAGAGTGAGTCCTCTCAATAGTCCCACTCCTCTCCCTCCAGCCAAAGGACAGCAGCCGTAGCAAAAGGGGAAGGAAGAGAAATCCCACAATCCAGCTCCTTCAAAGAGCTGAGCAGCAAGCAATGGAGTTTCTCAACACGCTTCCAAAGTTCGCATCAAACTTCTCGGCTAACTTCCCTGTCGGAATTGCCACTCGGCAGATCTTCCCTGCGAGTAATTGAACGGGTGCTGCAAATCCAGCACTTTTCAGCGGCTTTCTCCAAAGTGTAGACGTCTCTGGGTGTTATTTAATGGTAAAGAGGACTCCCGCCTACCTCTGCTTGGGACATCATTAATCTTTGCAGAAAAGCATCAGGTCTCCTATCACCGAGAATGTGCCCGGGGATGAGGCAGATAAATTACAGAACGCAAACCGCCCTGTGAGCTCTGCGGATAGCAGGATGGAGTTTGAGTCCCACTTCCTGCAATGGTGCCAGCGCCGTGCACGTGAGACCTTCCCTCGATGGTTAGAGAGAAGAGAGCTCCCCTCCAGAACCTACGATCCAGGATTCATAGGGACTGGTTCCCCCCACAACTCACACCAGATTCATCACTGACTTCAGCAGTCAATCCAGATTTACACCAGGGTTCACCAGTGAGAACAGAACGAGGCACGTTCAGATTTTAAGGAGGCCAGTCAGCGAGCTGCTCGGTCCATAAGAGCATATGGGAGACCTTCTATTCTGGTGGCAGTGCCAGTCAGGAGCAAATAGAGAACAAGTTGCTTTGATCACTAGCTCCCCCGGTGGGCAGTGATGGAGCAAGAACAGGATGTGGGGTTTGGTGCTAGGAAAGTTCATTTAAAATAACCCAGCCCCGTGAGTGAGAGCACTGTCTGTGAAGTCAGTGAAACAGGCGACTGGCCCAGCAGCCCCAGTTCTGTCAGTGTGAACATGAGTAAAGTTGCTTCCGCTCCCTTGTGCCTCAGTTTCTCCATCTGTACAAGGGGGATAATGGGGCTGTTATGAGAGGGAGTGTTTGTGGAGTGCTCTCAGCTCCTTGGACCGCAGCAAGCTCTTAGAGAGGGGCGATACCCGATGATATAATCCTCCAGGAAATGAGCTTGAAAATGGACCAAGGGAAGCATGAAGCCTCTTACTGTTCTGGAGGGGAGGGGGTCATGGCCCTTCTGACCCCCCTGCCCCCGATCCCAAGCCGTTCTCTCTCCTACCCCTGGCTGTTAAGCAAGAGCTCTGGTGAATCACCAGCACCAAGCATTAGTGAATCAATTAGGCCATTCGGTGTCAGAGCAAGAGTGGTTCAGGGCCTGTCAGATATTTGCAGAGAGAAATCACTCTGCGTACTGGGGGGAAGGGGGGCGGAGGAGAGAGGCAGTTTCACTGGGCGCCCACTATAATATGGGTAACAAAGTCCTGTGGCACCTTAAAGACTAACTATAAAGTTTTGAAGCATAAGCTTTCGTGGGCTAATACCCACTTCCGTGGGCTAATACCCACTGCCCACGAAAGCTTATGCTTCAAAACTTTATAGTTAGTCTTTAAGGTGCCACAGGACTTTGTTACCTCTGCTATTCCAGACTAACACGGCTACCTCTCTGATTCTTGACACTATAATATGATGTCTTCAGCTTAGCCAGCCGGCGTGGGGGTCAGCGGGATACGGGAGGGGCTATAGATCGTCTTGCTAGGCTCAAATATTTTTAAAAAAACCAACCAAGCCCCAAAAAACTATCCTGGAAAGTCCCGTTCTGGACACTCCAGGGCTAGGGGTCCCCTCAGGCATGACAGGAAACTTGGCACCTGGGGTTAGGTGTGTGTATGGGCGGAGGGGGGAATTTTTCAGCATGTGTAGCTGGGGGGACACATAGGCACATGGAGTTAGGGTGTGTCTCAGGCACGCAAGGTTGGAGGGGCATCTTGGCCCCCTGAGGCTGGTGCTGTCTCAGCATCCAGGGGTGTGGTCATCCCAGGCACCGTGGGGAGTGAGGGTGTTGCTGGTAGCAGGGCTCAGGGAAATCCCGGGTTTGATATCTGTTCTCAAAGCGATGATGTCAGCATGAGAGAGCCCGGGCACGCCTCTGCTTCCTGACCACTGAGATCTGTGGCCCATCAGACAGTCTGTGGTCACAGATCTGTTTCTCTGGACTTTTAGCCACTCAGCTCATCGCTGGGCAAGGTGGGATATATAGGGTGCTTTCCCCGAGGCCCACATGGGCCTCACAGGTAGGAAAGTAGGTCAGAAAAAAACCCTCTTCCTGCAGTCCGCAGTGTGTGTCTGCAGCACTGTAATGACCCTGTACCTTTCTCTCTCGCTTCTTCCATCCAAGGCCCTAAAGGGATTTGTAAGCATTAATTAAAGGTTCCCAACATCCTTAGGAAATGGGGAAGTATCTGAGTCTCAAGCTACCTCTGAGTAAAATGGGGCTCGGACGGACCTACCTCCAGCACTTAAAGTGATCTGATAAAAGTGGAGGGTAAAATAGCTTTGGTAAGACAGTGCTTAAAGTGCCACCCTTCAGCAACCCAGCTCAAATATAAAAATATGTGTTTTCAGGTCTGTAACAGCGCCACCCTTTCCCTTTAGCCCCCCGCCTACACCCCCCCCTCACACACACACACTAGGTTACTGTATGTCTGACTGGCATGTACGCCAGCGGTTTGTGGAGGGATGCTCTCCGTTTTCAGCCTCTCAAAATCTTGCGCCTCAAATGTATGGGATGGGAGGCATTGGTTCTGAGGTCAGCAGCACTGATTTCGTGTCCCAGGTGTGATGAAACAGGCTGAGTTGATAACCAGGCTCAGAAAGCTGGGAGCCAGTGTCCTCGATAGGAGTTTCGGTATTGGATCAGAGCAGTGATCTGTCTACTCCAGGATCGGATGCTCCAGTGTAGTGGACAGTTATGGAATAACCTACCTATAGAAGTTTCTCCTGAACCCCCATCAGTTAGAGTTTGACTTAAGGCCCATGCAGGGGGGCTTGTATCCCTTGTGAAAATGTTTTATTTAACTACGGATGTTCTCATCATGCATATAAACATCTGATCCTGGTCTGAACCCCACTAAGCTCCTATCCTCACTGCGACCTAGTGGCAGAGAGTTCCACAGGAATGTATTGTACCATAAAAGGATTTTCTTTGATCAGCTTTCAATTGATTATATTACAGTGTCATTGAAAGTCCCTTTGCTGTAGTATTATGAGGAACGAGAGAGAGGATTTGCCCTGATTTCCCTTCTCCGCACCACTTATTACTTAGATTGCAAGCTCATGGCAGCAGGCACCATGTTTTTGTTCTGTGTTTGTACAGTGCCTAGCACCAGGGGGTCCTGATCCGTGACTGGGGCTCCTCGGTGCTATCTCAGGACACATAATGGATGGTCGGAATAATATTTTGCTTGCCTCGCTGATGATGTGTTGTTATTTGCACTGCAGGGGTGCCTGGAGGCCAGGCTCGCCATTGTGTGAGGTGCTGTACAAATGTATCCCAGAGACAGTCCCTGCTCTGAAGAGCTTCCGTGTCTCGTGTCCTTTCTCTCCTCTCAAAACTAAACAGTGGCAGACTTTGCAATGTTTCTTGAGGCAGAAGTGGAGAGGACAGGAACTAACAGTGTCTTGGAGCCTAAGGCCAGCCATGTCGCACGGGATGGATGTGATATTTTTTTTTACCAACATAGTTATAGTGGTACGAGTCCTCGTGTAGATGCAGATATACTGCTATAAAGGTACCTTAGACCAATATAACTTCTTCTCCTTCCCATACGGGAAAATCTGTCCTGGGATATAGCACCTTTATCCAGATGTGACTGTGTACACGCTAGGCTGGGCTGCTTTAACAGTGCGGGAGTAGTTGAAGCCGTACAACTTTCTAGGGTAGACAAGGCTTGAACTCCCCTCTGGCCCCTGGAGGGAGTCCCTACGAGCCAGGATTGGTGGGAGAAGCTGGTGCTGACATTGCCGGTGGGTAAACAGTCTCCATGCCCTTCAACCCAGACCCCTTCGCCCACGCTACCCTCCAATGCACATACCGATAAAGGGAAAGCAAGGCCAGTGAGGATCTCGGCTGCAGCACGTGGGATATTCCAGCCTGCGGCATGGCTTGTTCTTAGCCTCTTCTCCGCAGCACGTACCGACGTGCAAGGCCCCTACCGGAGCCTCTACAACCAGACTGGCTTCACCCAGAGAGAGCGCCCCATTGGGGGGCAGCACAGGGAAAGGGGACTGAACTGGCATTGCACACAGCGTGTGCCCCCGCGCCCCGTCAAGGCGGTGACCCACACGTTCCATGATCAGCACTTCCTCGAGGCTAACCTAAATCTGACAGTCTCACGGAAAAAGGAAAGCTCTGACAGTAGATCAGGGGCTTTTTTGCTCTTGCCCAGCTGCGGAACCACAAAGCACTCAACTGCACAGTCCCTTCTCTAAGGCACTGACTCAACCCGAGTCACTGGCCCCATGTGAGTCCTCCTCCCGCTTGTGGCAGGAAAGGGGAGGGGCCGAGTCAGGATGCATCCCCCACTCTGGGCTGGAGCCATTGTCTGTGAGGCACCCGATGAAGCAACACCACTTAGCTCGGCTGTTTTGCAAAAGCACCAGGGATGGGAGGCCTGAGAGTTGAATTCAGCAAAGCGATGCCATCCTAAGCCAGCTTTAGAGAGGTGCACAAGGGGATCGGGGCTCCTAATAGACAGTCGGCTTCAGCTGCACCGAGCCCCAGCTCCATCTCGGTTTGTTGCAGTGGTATTTTCTCATGGCTTTAATTCAGAGGATCCCAGTACCGAGGTCAGGGGTTGCCACGTCAGGTACACACATGCGATGTGACCCAGCCGGCGTATGCATGTGTGGTCTGTCATCAGCAGTGGCGTCATGTTGTAGAGCAGGGTAAGGACAATCCGTCTTTGTGGGGTGAATTCTGATCCCCTCATTCACCCTGAAGAGCCCTTCACTGCTCCAGCAGCCCCACTGACTGCAGGCCAGTGGACCCAGGTGCCGAGTGAGGGGGAGCTCTGGCTGTGAGGAGAGGAGACCTACGAGCGAGGTGGGCGGGGTGCAAAGGTGAACCGGGAAGTGGATGAAGGGGACTAAGGAACTGAGTTGAGAGGATTAAAAGAGCGAAGGGCCAGATCACAAGCCCAGCTCCACTGGTGCCACCCTAAGGTAACTCCGCAGTGGAGTGTTTCAGGCTGGATCGCGCCGTACAGGAAGTTCCCTGGAGAGAGGGTGGGAATTCTCTGGAGTAACTGGGCTAAGTTGGCAAGGGAACGAGTCTATTCCCTACAAGTTTCACCAGAATAATTCCATCCCGTAGGGGTGGGATATTTTTACCAGCCTAGTTATGCCAGTAAAAGCCCTACTACTGCTGCAGTGATACTGGTGAGAGGTGATTTATACGGCAGGATGAGCTTTGCTTTGCCAAACTGGATTAAGCTACACCTTTATACCAGTATAACTGTGCCCACATGAGGAGGGTTAACTGTCGTTACACAAGACCTAACATACTTGACCACCCCCATGTGACGCAGGGCACTGCTACTGTCCCCGTTGTGCAGATGGAGAACAGTTAAGTGACTTGCCCAAAGTCATAGAAAGACTCTGTGGCAGAGAAGGGAATCAAAACCCAGGCTGCCAGAGTTGTAGGCTAATGACCACTCTTCCTCCCCGCAAGCCCACCTTTACCCACCAAACAAGGGTGCTCCCCTAAGGACAGGTGACGTTGCCAGCCCTTGTTACACTCCTCCGCATTGTGGGCACCTGGGCACATCCCAAAGATGGGGCATCTGGTCTCCATGTTTGGTCATTAGCTTCAATGGGAGCAGGGTACCCGCTGGCCTCGCAAGGTGCCCCTTTCTCCCCTGCCTCATGCTAATACCCGGTTTTGGCCTAGGAGACGCTCCCCCTGCTGAAATCCCTGCCCAGTTCTCAGGCCAGAGGGATGGGGGAGGCCATGTAAGATGTCACACCCTGTTTAATACACCTCCCAGCCTCTGAGCGCAGCTCTGGCCTAGGTCCCACAGGAGAGTCAGAGGGCAGGTGACTCTATCCTATTTCGGAGCCTACAGGGGTGAATCTCTGCCCACTACGGGAGAGACCACGATGGGGCTGGTATGTGTTCGGTGCCTCCTCCCTGTACAGGAGTCTCCAGCAAGAGAGAGGGAAATCCCTGCCGCCTCCGCATTGCCCCTCCCCCCCTTCCCCCAGCCAGGGAGAAGGGCATCCCCGCCACCCCTGCCGAATGGAAAAGTGCACATGCAGCGCTCAGTCAGGCCAGGGCTGTCCCTGCCGCCCCCGGCCGTGGAAGGAATGCCCTCTCTCCACCCCCGGGCAGGGTGCTGGCAGTTCCCCACGCCGGTCAGCGTCTCCTGGTCACAGCCCTGCCGTTTCACTTCTCGTTTCTGAGGAAAATCACTCCCGTCCCGGTTCCCGTGTGAGCAGGGTCATTCCCCCTGGCTAGGAGCTTTGACCTCTGACCCCAGGCTTACGGGGAGAGGAGTCGCTGCCTGCCCAGCCTGGGGCACTGTGGGGGAGCAGCTGAGATTTTCCCAGAATGCACTGGGCAGGTGCAGGCAGAGCATCCCATTGGTCATGTGGCAGCACCGGGATGCTGACGGCGCTGAACCCTGTAACTGTCTTCACCTCCCCTGGGTCTATCTGGCAGAGATGGGGTCCGAGTCTATCTGTGGTGGGGAGATCAGAGAGGAGGGACCAAGAAGCTCTCAAAATACCCCCCGAGGTTTTGCAGCCAAGGGTGCTGCGGGGGTTAATGGCACTGCCTGTTTAACGCAGCCCCCCCCCCCCCCATTTCCTTCAAGGAAATGGGGCCTGGAAAGCTCCCTCGTTCTCCCCCACAGGCTGCAGCTCGGCTCAGTGACTGGGGATTTCCACCGCATCTCGGGGTGGGCTTGTGGGAAGCTGTGGGAAGGTCTGCTCCAAAGGTCATCAGGAAGCAGGAGGGGGCGGAGGAGGAGGAGGATGAAAGGAACAAACAGCATTTACAACAAACAAAACCCAGGGGTGACTGTAGCAGCCCGGAAAAATGCACCAGAGCATCAGACCTCTTCCGGCACTGGTTTGGAGCAGGGCTCAGGGAAGCTTTGGGGTCCCCTGAAGCACGCTGGCGTGTGCCACGGTGCGGGAGAGGCGGGGTCTTGCTGGCAGTCTCTCTCCGGCTCTGCCTCTCTCCTGGCAGGATGTGGTCTGTACCATGCAGGTCAGACAAATGAACAGCAAATCTCGGTGCAGCGCGTTAGAGCAAGCCTGCTCCGCAGCCCTGTCCTGGAGCTCCCTGCGCAGCCGGCAGAGAGGCGAATCACACCTGCTCTCTGCAGGCTGGCCTGCCCCGTGTGGCGCCTGCAGCAGCTGACGCAGACCCGGGGCGCTTGTCAAAGGCCTGGAGCCGGATCCTCCGCTGGTGTAAAAGGGCACCGCTCCGTTGAAGCCCAGGCTGGGGAGCTGTCAGGAGCATTTCACAGTCTGTTCCCCTTGCTGCGCACGAGGCTTGTCACCCCTCAGCCCACACTGGTTCCGCGTGAATCCTCCCCATGCTAGGGAAGTGCAGGTGATGCGGGGCTCCTCCCAGCGCAATCCCACAGGGCTCCAGCCCTATATGCTCTATGTCCCGTGGGGCAGCTGCCTGGAAAGTCCCTGACCGCCATGCTCAGCGCCGGTCCTTGTAGCAAGCGTCCCCCCCCCCCCCCCCCCCGTGAGATCAACGAGTGCCTGTGCAAACTACCAGCTCAGAGGAGGCGAAACAGAAAGGCCAAAGATGAGGAGAGCTAGAGGCTGAGAAGTGACCGGGTCTCTCTCCCCTCGAGCCTACCTCTCCCGGTCAGGGCTGGAGCAGCTGGAATTTGCACTGGCAGGGTTGAACAGTGACCAGTGACGCCCAGGACGGTGGTCCAGCGGGAAACTCGTTAGTGGAGAGGGGGAAGAAAGGGGACAAGTGGAAACGCCGGCAGACAGAACAGTGACCAGCTCGGGAGCTGCTTTGAGGCTTTCAGTGGGTGGCCCCAGCAGCCGAGTGAGGGACTGTGGGCTCAGAGGGCCAGTTCGGCCCGTGGCTGATTGCCCGGATGGCAGGCCGCAGGGCTGAGTGTATTCCCAGCCCCATTACAAGCGTGAACGTCGCTCTCTTTCCGGTGCCCGTCGTTGAAGCCGCTGGCCAGAGCATCCCTCCGAGTCTGACTTTCGCTCCCGCCTTTTTGGTCTCTTTCCAGGTTCCTGGCCACTGGAGCGTTTCGTGGAACAGTTTCGACTTGGCTCCCCCGTGGCTTCGACCCAGTTCCTCACTCAGCATCACCGTGACTAGAGGCAGCGTCGCCGTCTGAGGCCAGCCCCGGCACGTCCCCTCGGAAGCATCTCGCGCCTCTTGGCTTGGAGTGGTTTGCGTTTCCCTGTCGGCTCACGAGGCCCTGCAAAATGTCACACTCAGCCTCTTCCCTCGGGAAAGGGAATTGCTACAAATGCTTACACCCGTTCCGTTATTTGCTCGCCTCCTTCCATTCAGTCCCCCGGTCACTGCTGGGGCCAGCCCGGTGCCACACACTGGAGCAAGCCACATTTCCACCCGTCTGCCCAGGGCTCAGCTTTTGACGCTGGTGCCTCACCTACGCCACCATACAGATGCCACCCCCCCCCCATCCCTGCTGCTTTTTCCAGCCCCTTTGTCGTGGGCTTTATATAGCACCACGCGGGCAGTCTGCAGAGTGACAGGTGCTATTTTGTGCTTCCTGAAGCTGTCTTGGAGCCTGATTTATCCCTCCAGTGTTGCAGGTGCCAGTACAGGGCCCTGAGGAAGCTGCTTTCCCCTTCCCTATTCAGGGCCTGCAGGGGCCAGTGCGACCCTGGGCTCGAGGGCACTGCCTGCCCTGACCCCTTTGCACCAGCCTTGCCTTCGACAGGCTAAGACTGTCCTCACCCATATAGCTAGAAACCCACCCCCACCCCAAAAACCCAGCTGGGATTTTCTCTGGGCACGTCCCTCTGGTTCCAGCCGGGTGTCAGGTTGCACAGCTGGGTTGCACAGCAGCCGCTGCCGAAACTGCCATTCGAGCAGGGCCACTGGGCTTAGCGAGAGATGCTGAGTCTCTTGAGGAGACCAGTGGCCTCCAGTCTGGTCCCGGGGGCGGGGCGGGGGGGGGGGGGAGGCGAGCAGAGAGAGCCTGATTCTGATCTCACTGGTAGCCATCTAGAGCAGGAGTGGGGCCAGTCAAACCACTGGAATTATACCGGTGTGAGTCGAACACAGCCCCCCCCCCCCCGGGGCCATAGCAGGAGCCTTTCCAATGGCTGTTCTTCACAGCCACCATCAGATTTAACCCTTCCTCGAGTCCCATGCTCCGTGGCCACCCCCCGCCTCCCCCAGCAAGCGTCGTGAACTTGGCACAGCTGTGTGCCAGCTGTTGTGTCTAGTACTGAAGTGACAAAGCAACTGTCAGCGCTGGGTCCCTCTGGCTCTGTCACCGACAGGCTCTCCGCTGTGTGGTTTGGGAATCCCATTGGGACAGAGTAGCCGAATCCTGCCCTCCGACTTTTCTTCCTTTCTGGCCCGGGCTCAGTGTAGCATTTCCTGCCTCTGTGTGTGGGAGTGGGGTTTTGTGTGGCTTGGTTTGGGCTGTGCTTTTGTTTTCTTTAATACCTGTTCCTTATTGCAGCAATCGGAATAAAACATGCCATTGAACATGGTTTGCATTAACATTTACCCTGTGGGGTCTCTTTCCCACGGGATCCACCTGTGCCTTTCGAAAGCAGCCGGCACTTGAGTATTTCGGCACCGATATAGGCTCAGCAGTCGGTTGTGTTGGAGGGAGTGTGATCTAGTGGTCGGAGCTGTGGGTAGGAATTGGCTGTCCTGAGTTCTATTCCTAGCTCCAAGAAGGGAGTGTGATGTAATGAGTAAAGCTGGAGATAGGAATCAGGACTCTTGATTCTACTCCCTTCTCCGCCACTGACTCACTCTCTGGATGACTCGTTTGCCTCTCTGCACCTCAGTGTCACCGACTGAAAAAATGAAGGCTAGCGATGCTGACCCACCAGCCCAGGAGGTCATGGAGCTTAGCTAGGTTGTAAAGCAATTGGAGAACCTCATGTGAAAGACAGGATCACGCCCGGGGCGTTTTCACAACTCTGGGCTGGGTTGGAGGGAAACGCGCCTGAGTTCAGGGCAGGGAAGAGATTAACAGACAGATTTGCAAGAGAGCTCAGCAGGTCGGGTACACGTTGGATGCTGAGTTCTGTTGAAACTCTGGCCCGTCTGTGGGAGGCTAAATGACAGCTGAGACTGACTGCAAACCTACTTCCAATAGTGGGTGCTGAGCACTTGGAAGCCTCGCCATGGCCTCTGTTGAATATCTGGCCCATAATAGCACATACAAGTATTCTACATTGCCAAACATCATGCAGACGCGTACTAGGCTACAAAATAACCTCCCAGGAGAAATACTGGGGCCCCCGTCGCAGAGCAGGGAACAACCCGCACCAGGCCCCACCGTGGGGATGAAGAGTTGTGACCTCCCGGGTCTTTTTCCATCTCTGATTCCATGCTGATTCTGCAGCTCTGATCCAATCTCCTCTGGCTCCAAAGGGGAACGCGCAGTGCTAGCGCTTTCACTTCCTACTGTCTCCCTGGCTAGCCATCCATAGCACCCACCACCACCGCACCAGACACACACATGCCCACGAGCGCCTTCCTCTCTGCTCCTCTGAGCTGCTGTGTCGTCCGTGGCTCCCTTTCCCCTGAGGCGACTCTGCCGTGGTGTGCTCCGGCAGCCACCCTCAGCGTGTGCCACACGCTCGTTTGCTTACCACCTCGAATGGAACTTGGTTTCACGGACCCAGTTGCCTTTTGGAGTCGAGGTGCAGGGTTGAGCTAAGCGCTGGGGTGCATTGACTGTGCAGGCCAACCCAGCAATGAGACACACGGCAATACCTGTGAGCATTGAGCTCTGATTGACTGCGAGGGAGAGCCCGACTCAGTGCTACAACCAGGCCACGTCCTGCTCTTCTCACAGTGCCCCTGGGGCTCTTAAACCTCCGTTCAGGGAGCCTGGGGGAAGGTGCTTGGGAGACAACTGAAGGGCAGCCCCTGGAGCAGGGCAGCACGCCCTCCATGACAACATGGAGTCAGGACAGAGTGTCAGTCCTTGAATCCCTGCTCCCCAGACCGTGACAACCCCACAGTGCTGTCTCCTTGGCTTGCGGTTCATGGACTCCATCTCCCACCGCTCGGTGATCCCGCCACCAGGGTATTCAGCAAGTCCCAGTGCCGGGACCCAGGAAACGCTGGGCTTTAGAGAAAGGAAAGTCTGAGAGACCTGCCCATGTCGGCAATCAGGGGCCCGCTTACTTCTCTCGGACTCTTGGGGGTAACCTTGAATTCTCCTTTCTGGAGAGCAGCAAAATCAGGTCCGGGAAGGGCAGAGGCGGCGGACTGAAGAAGGGGAAGAGTCTAAAGTGAACAAGGACCATAAAGAAGAAGAATCAGGGGGACATCCGACGCGCCCGCAGTGCGAGGAGATCGGGGTGTCGGTCCAGAGAGAAACCAGCTCTCACGTGTGTGAATGAAACATGCTTCCATCAGACCATCCTCCCCACTGAACAGCCAGAGACCTCAAATCTGACATCTCCACCTTGGCCTGCAAGACCTTCTTTCTTGGCAGGACCCCCGGCCACACCAGACCCAAAGCTGGCCTGGATTCCAGTTTCCAGGCGCCATAACCACCTGACATTTCTGGACTTGGTTTCAGTATAACTCTGTTTCGTGCGGTTGCAAATGTCAGCTTTTTGGTCCCAGGAAAGCCACAAGCCGTGTTTTCTTTCCTCTCGGGCGTAGTTTCACTCTTCAGCTGAAGTTGTGAAATTATGTAGGTCTGTGTCTAGGGCAGATAGCCAGAGCAGGGAAGTGGTGCACCCACGCCAAACCGAACTCCGAGCCGCTCACCTGGGGCAGCGCTGGCGTGAGGGAAACATCTGCCACACGGTAGCTCCAGCTGCAGCTGGAGGGGAGGTTATCGGTCACGAGAGTGTCCCTGCAGTAGTGCAGAGCAGGAGGCCTGCCACGTAAGAACGCTGTGGATTGGTCCCAGTATGGCACCTAGCAGGACAGATGCGCTCAGCCTTGTGACTGGGAGCTCTTTTGGGCAAGAAGTGTCTTTTGCTCTACATCCGCAGCACAGTCCCCAGCACCATGGGGCCCCGATCTCAGCTGGGGCGTCAAGACACGGCTATAAAACGCATAACACAATCACGTTTGCCCCCCTTCCTGCTGGCCCCACACAGACTCAACCTTCGACGCACTGCGGGTCAGGTTTAAAGCTCTGCCACACTCGGGGTGTGTATCGCAGGGGGCGATTGCAGACCCACCCAACTCTCTTTAATCTGGCTAGCTCAGGGGCTGGAGCCATGAAGCCGCTGGGGCGTGCGCGTCGGTGCCGGCTAGCCCTGCAAGCCATTACCAGGGTCCCAGGTGGGCCTGTACGACCGGTGCTGGAACCAGGCTGGCCAGATGAAAGCTCGCTCAGGTATGTCTACACCCCTGCATCACACCCTGTGCGAGGAGCACAGACGTACCCTCTGCGCTGCCCCGGCACGTGCCTTTGTTCTCCGCGCCTCCCCGTCTGGCATCAGCGCCAGGTTCGCTTGACAAGGAAAACTGAAATTAAAGCAATAAATCCAAATGGCTGCACCCACTGGCCACTTAGCCCACTTCCCCTTTAATCATCCCTTTAATTAATTAGTCTTTCATGTGAGACTGCCCTTTATTTAAGACTCAGATTTCCCTCTCTCCTGTATCCCTTCGCTTGCATCATCTCTTGGGCAATCTTCACACCACAAGCCCTTTGTTGTAGTAATTTAGAATTGTTTTAATGATAAAATAATCAACTGATCACACCTCCACACTCCTCTGGCACCTTCGGTCACAGGCACACAAAACGCTTTACAATCATTAATCAACTGGGCCTCACGTGAGAGTCTGTTATCCCCTACCCCAATTTACAGATGGGGAAACTGAGGCACCGAATGGGGGAAGTGACTTGCCCAAGGTGGCACAACAAGGCAAGGGCAGAGCTAGAAGTGGCTCTGAGCCCATTTTCCCTGCCAGCCTGGGATTGGGGCTGAGGGGTTCAGGAGGGGCCTGGGGCAGAGGGTTGGGGTGGTGATGCCTCTGGGGTGGGGCGCGGTTGGGGATGAGGAGTTTGGGGTGCAGGCAGGCTGCCCCGGGGCCAGAGAGGAGGACTTCACAGACCCCCCAGCCCTCTCCCTGCTGGCAACAGTGAGCTCCAGGCCCCCCCTCTCCCCACCAGCAGAACACTCACCCAGCACCATCACTCCACATGTTCCTAGGGTCTGGCCCCCCCTCGGGTCCAGGAATCCCCCTCGCCTCCCCTGTGATGGGTGCCAGGGAGGGGGGCTGCCATCCCGTGTGCACCTGGGAAGGCAGCGCAGAGTGGCAGGGCAGCCCCCTGGTGCCCAGGGCAGGCAGGGACACCCCCGGGGAGGCATGTGGGGGCAGCAGGCGGGACTGGGAAAGAGACCTGGCCCTGAACATTGGTGGAGCCAGGCTCCCGTGCCCTGAATTTTGCTGGAGCACGGGCATCGCGGGCCCATATAACTCACCGCCCCTGCCCAGCGAGCCCAAGTCAGCTGACCCCAGCCAGCCTGCGCCGTGCCGTATGTCTTGAAGTGTAGACATACTCCGGAGATCTGTGGTTGGTGGCCCATACCCCGACTGGGGTGACGGGCATAAGTAAGTAAGTAGACATACTGGCTGCACCCGGCAGGGGGGACTAAGCCAGGGATCTCAAACTCAAATCACCCCGAGGGCCACATGAGGACTAGTCAATGGGCCCGAGGGCCGCGTCACTGAAACCTTTTCATACAGTGATACTGAAGTATAGTCAAAACTGAACTAAATGAAGAGTAATCTAGTACTGTATGCGATTAAAAGTCAATGTATTCACTTTTTAAAAACTGTAATGCAAAGAGGGGTTTTAATAAAATATAAACACTCAGAAATGTTTGGATCTTGGCTGCTAGTGGAGTCAGCGCCTATGGGGGGCCGCAGGAAATAACTCTGAGGGCTGCATGTTTGAGACCCCTGGGCTAGGCCATCTCGAGAACACACCCCTCCAAGACAATAGTTCAAAACTGCTGAAGTGACCTAGGAGCCTAAATCCCATTGGCTTTCAGCGTCATTTAGGCACCTACATGACTTAAGTGCTTTTGAAAACTTTTACCCCATGCAAAATAGTCTCTCGCCTGCGCCATCCATTGGCCAGCCCACTTTTCACAGCCTCCTGGATAGTAAGGCTAGAGGGGACCATTCAAATCATCTATCTGACCTCACTGGTAACCCAGGCCAGAGCCTCCACCGGGTGAGGCCTGTATCCAGCCCAGTAAACCCATTCGCACCAGCTTACATTACACACGCCTATCTAAGGAAACAATGTGTGTGTGGCGGAAGGAGAAATGCCGGTGAAGGGATCTATAGGACCTGAACGAAGAACAGGTCTTTCTCCTGGCGTTTTATACCTGGGGCTTACTGTGTCATGTGCAAGGCTGCCTGCTATACGGATAGGTCTTGTGTGTGTTTGTAAGGGTTCCGTTTCCGGGGTGGGGCAAGTCAGAACGTGTCAGCTTCCCCCCTCAGTGAAACGGCAGGACTCAGAGGGAAAGAGGAAAGGAAAAAAGGAAGCTAAGGTTGTAACACACCACAGCGCAGGGTAAAAAAAATACAAACTGCGCTACCCTGCTTGCAATCTGAGTTAAAATTAGCCGCGAAAGGAAATGACAGTTTGACGTGTCATGGAAGCCAGCTAAAGTTGGAGCTCTCCATCACTTCTTTTTTAAATTTACCCTCAGCAGAGGGTGTAATTGGTCTGTGAGATTAATGCAGAGGGACCGGTAGAAATGAAAGGTCATCGTTTGTTGACATCCTGTAGTCAAACTATAGTCATCTTCTCCTCTCTGCCTTTAATTCCTTGTGGCTAGCCGGTTTATTTTTGGTGGAAAGGGAGAGAGAGAAAAAATCGGATGTTTATCCTTCTAGGAAATTATCACCATCCTATTTGTTTTCAATTTTAGATGAAGAGAAGAAAAGTTATATGTTCATGAGTCTCACTTCCACTACGGCCACTTGCCACCACTCTGCAGTGCAAAGAGGCCAGCAAGTTTGTGTAAGTGACCTTTATGCTGATTTGAAGCACTCTCTCCAGGGCTGGAGAGGCCTTTAGCTAAGAATCAGGGCCCATCTGTCTGGGGTGTGCTCTAAAACCGAGTCAGTCGCTATGGTTGTGTCTACATGAGTGCTTTTGATGGTATAACTTATGTTGCTCAAGGGTGTGAGAAAAGCACCCCGCTGAGGAAGGGAAGAAGCCCGGGTGTGGACAGCAGTATGTTGGCGGGAGAGTCTCTTCTGCTACTGCCGGCTGGTTGGAAGTGGTTTAACTCTGTTAGCCGGAGAGCTCTCTGCCGTCAGCGGAGAACAGCTTCGCGAGTGGTCTTACAACTGCCTCCGTACAGCTGGCTCGTGGAGACCTGGCCTATGTCTATCCTGCCGTCACGGGGTGTGATGCCTGCTCGTTAGACGTGCCCTAGCTATCTTTAATCTAGTTCGGGTAACGATAGCAGTGACTTCAGGGCTATTCGGTCATTTTTCAAAACCTCATGATTTTGAAGCCAACCTGATGATTTTTGCAGGGTGGCCTCGTGATCTTTGAAGGTTCTGAGCTGGCAGCACTAGCGATGAGGAACGGGAACTTGATGTACAGTAACCACTGAAAACGTTAGAGGGTGGGGGGGCTGATGTGGTCACACATTCATTGGCTCATCGGGGTTATGCGAGTTCGATAACTCTGCAGAAAGGGCAAGGGCAAGCCACAGCCAGGGTGAGCTGGTTAAAACTGTGTGGCTTGTAGGCCTGCAAAGCATAGTTATGACTGGGAAGGAGAGGAGACTTTCTGGTATAAACTTTATTTTCAGGCAGAATGTGGCTCTTTTTTTTTACAAGTAAATGCTGGGGGAGGAGGGGGTGGATCCTGTGTTCTGTAGAAAATAGTTTTCCTTAGATGATTTCAATAAATCCCTCCCCCCACCCCACACGGTCTGGGATGAGTTTCAGATGTGGGGGAGGGGGCCATCATTCTGTCTCATCAGACTCTTCTAAGGTCTTGAACTCACAGGGATAAGCGCCTAATGAATGTGAGACATGCTTTCTAGAGAGTCAGTGTTCAAGGCCCCGTCCCAATGTCTCCATCTCAAAGCCAGCAGGAACATACCCCCATACATACATACAGATATGTACAGAAAAACACACAGAGAAGACATGTACATCCACACACATAGACACACAAATGTGATACATGCATATCTGGACATACATAGAACATACAAAGATAGACACAGGCAAAATACACATGTACAGTACACACACACAGACTGGGTAGAGTACACATTGAGTGCCCAGTACAGTACATACACACATGTACAGTACACACAACAAATACATAAACACATGTGAGTACATACATAAACAAATACACACATTACACATAGAAATATAGGTGTGAGTTCTTGAAGAGGTCACTTGGGTCTCACGTACAGCACAGACACAACTGTATAGGGGTACCCACTTATAACAGAGCCCTGCTCTAACCACGGTATAACCTGGTGTGGCTTGGAGAACCAAATGTGTTTATAACCATGTTAAAGGACCCGCACTATAGTAAATGAGGGTCCCAACCCAGCCATATCTGTGACTTCAGCCGCCCTGTGTCACAGTTTTCCCACCTATAAAATGGGGATAAGCTTTACCCTACGTTTTCAAGGGAATTGCAGGGTTTCATTCACTAACGCTAGTAAAGTGCTTTGAGATCCTCAGATGAAAGGGGCTTGTATATAAGAACAAAATTCTGTCTGTATGGGTACAACTCACCTCACTGAAAAGGTCCATTGTTTTCACTGGGCCAGGACTTTACCCTGCTGGTGGACGACACAGGGTTATAGTACAGAAACGCAAAAACACATATTGAATAGTAGGAACATTGACCAGACGGTAACCACAAACTCTCACTTTGATGTTTGAGCTTTGCTTCATGGAAAATATTAATTGTGGGTTTTGTTACTTTTTGATAATTCAAAAGAAAAACAAAAACGGAAGCAGCGTACAGTCACCCAGCGCTGGCTCCACCCCCTTGATCTCTCCTTCCATTCGCTCACAATCAGAGCAAGAGAAAAGAGAAGCTGCCTCTCTCTCTCTGCCTAAGTGTAGAAAGTTTTGTTTCTAAATTAGTCCGTGATGGAAAGGAAATACGTCACGTCCCGGGGGAAGTGGCTAGACTAGCAGCCACAAGCAAAGCATTGCAATGGAACAGGCTGACACTGAAATAGATTCCCACTTTGTTATTGTCACTGATATAATTTCTCAGTGCATGTGTGTGTCATTTTTAGCATCCAGAGGAAATTGTATTTGTATTTGTTCGCTTGAATTTCCATTGCAGCACTTTTTGTTTTGGGGAGCAGGAGGAGGGGAAATGAGAAAATAGCCCCAGGGAAACTGAGGTGCCAAAGTGTTATCAGTTCTTCAAAACCCCCTGAAGTCAACGGAAAAGCTTGTGTGTGCAGCCGGCTGATGGCTGTGATCATAGTGAGATGATAACACTTTGCTCGGGGGGAGGGGGTTGATCATTCAGGGGGGTCAAGAGCAATTTGTAATGGGTATACATCCTGACCCGTCACTTACTACCTGCACGCTCCCACCGCAGCCACGCTCTCCAGTGGCAGAGAGACGTGCTTTTCTCTATACCCAGATCACTTACAAGACAGCAGCCTGTGGCTAAGGCCCCGTTCAGCTGTCCGTCTCTGCTCAGCACAGCACTTAAACACGTCTTTAACTTTAAGCATAAGCTTTGCTTTAAGCTGTGTTGCATGGGGGTGGATATAAGATCATACTTTTATGCTGGGCTGAAGTCAAGGGACCTGCAACCGCGCCAGCAATGCCATGCCGTCGCTCAGAGTGATATTGAGCCAACTCTGGTGGAGTTGCACCAGGGATCGTTTTGGCTCAATATGCTCTTCGGACGCCGAAGGCCTTTTTTCTCCATTGCTCTGCGCAGTCATTTACCCCTTTGAAAAGTTGGTGTAAAATGCTGCCCTATCGGAAGAGTGGAGTTTTATACTCACCCTGCCCTGCAGTAAGTGGCTACCAAGCCCCAGAGCAAGGGTGAGTCTCAGGCCCTAACGCAGCAGGAGCTGAGAGACGATATTAATGGACAGACCGATGCAGAGGAGACCAAATGGCAACTCTCCAGGGACATCCCTGGCAACTCAAAATTGCCCAGTATCAAGTAAATTGTAACAGCAGCGCTTTGCACCTCTGTCCTGGTGCCTTTCGTCTGAGGATCTCAGTGCACTTAAACCATGCAACAACCCTGTGAGGCAGGGAATCATTGCCATCCCCAGAGATTGAGAAACTGAGGCACGGAGAGATTTGCCGCGATCAAGAACATATGTGCTGCCTACGCACATTGTTCTCTCCTTCTTTATGCAGGCTTCCCTCCACGCCCACGTCCAGCTGGGCTAATAACGGATTGGAGAGTTCATTAACAGTTCCAAAAAATAAAATGAAGAAAAAAAGAGATTCGTTTCCAGTCAAATCCAAACAAACACATTTTTTGAAACTTTTGGTGAATTAAAAAGTTGGTGAGCGGGGAATCATTCTTAGGGCAAATGAAACTTTTTTTTTCTTTTCAGTTTTGGGCATTTTTGTACCATTTAAAGAATGTTTAATAAATTTAAAAGAAATGTTGGGGGGGAAGGGAAGTCTTTTCAAATGAAAAGGAAACATTTCGAAAATGCCCCCAAAAAGTTTCCGTTTTTTGGAGCTTTTGCTTTTAATTTGGCAAAATTGACACAAATGCTCAAAATGCTTCAGTATCCCCAAATCAGAATTCTCTTGGGGAGGGGAAAACAAGAGATTTGATTGAAAAGTATCATCCAGTTCGGCCCGGGCTCCAGGAGAGGAGAATGAAAGGGAGAGCTAGTATCAAAGTCAGCTTCACAAAAGTTGCAGCATACACATGAAACTATGACCTCTGTGCGTCAAATGGAATCCAGCTGCAACTCCACTAAGTCAGCTGTCCCACCGGGAATTAATCTGCCCTCTGAGTCAGGAGTTCACAGTGGCTATTAGCAGACCCAGCAGTGCTACCCATACAGGGACTCAGGAATAGAGCCACTTGTCAATCAAAGTCGCCACACACAGCTACCTGGAGACCTGACCTTGCTGATGATTTGAAAAGAGGAAGAACCAGCTCCACTTTCCTCTCGCCCTGTCTTCGCTGGGGCAAGGAAGTGGTTACGATGCCGGATTTACAAGCATTTACCTCCTGACGGTGGGGCTCAGCTGGCTGCTGGTAATTGACAGCTACAGAGTTCACAATGGAAAAATAACAAAACACACAGCACTTTCCCCGAAGCCTGACCCTTCCTCCATCATCGTCCCTCTGGTGCAGTGGCAAAGCCCTTCAGAGTCAGCGCAGACTGCCGTTCCCACCGCAAGTGGGAAGGGGATTGACCCGAGTGGAGAAGCACTCTTGTCACCAGCAGGTCAGTTTCAAACCCAGCTGTCCAATAGTGATCTCCGGTCATGTGGTTAGGCCACTGTTTTTATGGTGGCCACTGATTTTGGGAGCCCCACCTCTGTGTTCAGCTTTAAGACACCAGGATCCTGATTGTTCAGATCTGTTGAGCGCTCCCGGTTGCAGCCAGCTTCAGCGGGTGGCAATCGCATCACGGCTGTTCTGTCTTGTGCGGGAACCCCGCTGTGACCTAATGTCCCTTTTAGAAGGTCTGTGAACATGAGTCTGGGATCCACCCTCAGATCCTGATCTGCCTCAAAGCAAGGCAAAGCATCCGGAAAGCTGCCCTGAAAGATGAGCCAAGGACTGACACAGGGGAATCCATTGTAAAATGGCATAGCGCCAGCAGGGAGATGCAATTCCATCTGCTTCCACACACATAGGGATGTATCAGTGGAATGGGGGGGCATACCCTTGGAAGGACAGGGTGAGCCTGGGCTGGAGGAGAAGTCCCTAAGGAACCAGTGAAGCCAACATAACTTAGAAAAGCCCTTCGGGTGCTCTGAGTTACACAGGCCCAGGATTAGGGAGCAGAAAGGTGGCTAAAAACACCTACCTTTTGTATAGCGATTGTAATCCACAAATTTCAACGTGCTTTACAAAGCAGGTCGGTCTCATTATTCCCATTTTACAGATGGGAAAACTGAGGCACAGAGTGAGGCTGCGACTTGGCGAAGGTCACCCAGCAGGCCAGTGGCAAAATCAGGAAGAGAACCCCGGCCTCCTAAGTCCCAGTGCAGTGCCTGATCTGCTTGTTTTGGAGCTCTCCTTACCCTCCAGTGTTCCACATCTCTCAGATGAGTAATCCAGCCCCAGATGAGGGCTGAGTCCTCTTTCATCTCCTTCTCCCTTGAGCCATCCAGCCTCTTGCCAAGAGAGACTCACAGGGAGTCTAAATCATGCACCAAAAATAAAAGTTTGGATTTTTTTTTTAATTGTGAGCTTGTAAAAAATTAATATACTTAAGGTAAACGGGGGAAGCTCCCCGCAGCACATGTGGCTGGGTGTTTCTCTCCGACACTGGGCTATAGTTCAGAGGAAGTCTGCGTGAAATGGGATTCCTAAATCAGCAGGGTAATACTTACCTATTTTTAACAATCATTGAAATAATTACCGTAATGAAAATCTCAACAAATGGCTCAAGGGCGAGCGGCCTCAGGTACCTTCCCACGGTGGAAAACGAGAACACGTTCTTTTTAGGTGTGTTTCTGGCTTTGATTATAGTGTGGCTGGGTCCCCAGCTTCCCCCTGGAGGGTGGGGGATACCGGGACTCTGAGCCGCAGGCGTAGGAAGGAAAGGCTTTGTGAGGAGTGGCAGTGTGTGGACTTGTTTTGGGGAGTGGGGGCTGGAGGTTAAGGTGATTGTGTCTATTCTTTAAAGACCAATGCTGGCACTGATCCTGCCATGAGATCTTTGCAAGCCAATGCCTGTATCCCTGAAGTCAATGAAGCAGTGAGGTCACTGTTTGGTGCAGATGCAGTGAGGTCAATAAAGAGGCTAGGACTTTTTCGCTTGGAAAAGAGGAGACTACGGGGGGATATGATAGAGGTATGCAAAATTATGAGTGGTAAGGAGAAAGTGAATAAGGAAAAGTTATTTACTTGTTCCCATAATATAAGAACTAGGGGCCACCCAATGAAATTAGTGGGCAGCAGGTTTAAAACAAATAAAAGGAAGTTCTTCTTCACACAGCGCACAGTCAACCTATGGAACTCCTTGCCTGAGGAGGCTGTGAAGGCTAGGACTATAACAGGGTTTAAAAGAGGACTGGATAAATTCATGGAGGTTAAGTCCATTAACGGCTATTAGCCAGGATGGGTAAGGAATGGTGTCCCTAGCCTCTGTTTGTCAGAGGGGGGTGAAGGATGGCAGGAGAGAGATCACTTGATCATTACCTGGTAGGTTCACTCACTCCGGGGCACCTGGCATTGGCCACTGTCGGTAGACAGGATACTGGGCTAGATGGACCATTGGTCTGACCCAGTACGGCCTTTCTTATGGTCTTATGGCTCGGTGCAGATGCAGTGAGGCCATTGCTTGGTGCAGATGCAGTGAGGCCATTGCAGGGTGGCCTCTGCATCCCCTGGTGTCAATGGAGCTCCGTGAAGGTGCAGTGAGATCTGTGCAGAATCCATCCCTGCCCGCCATTGAGGTCACTGGCATTCCATAGGCCGGCCTGCTTGAATCTCACTGCAAAGTCATAGCATCGGTACCCCACTTTGCAAACCCTTGCTCACACGAGTAATCCCATTGAAGCCAACAGTGCTACTCATGTGAGTAAGGAATACTTGCATAAGGGAAAGATTTCCAGGATCAGGCTGCTGCTGCTGACCTGAGCACATAATAATATGATCCTCATAATAAATTAATACCTGGCCCTTCATAATCCTTCCCATCTGAGGAGCTGTAAGCACTCCTCAAACATTCACTGAAGTAACCTTTTCTGTACCCGCTGAGAAGTAGGTCGGTATCATTATCCTCATTGACCAATGGGGAGACTGAGGCACAGAGCAGCTAAGGACAATATTGTCCATATAGGGTGCCTTGATTTTACAGGTGAGACATCTGATTTATTTCAGAAGTGCTTAGTTAATGGAACTCCTGGTGACATCCTCTCAAATTATGGGTTCCCAACATGTTCCAAAAATCGGGCCCAAGGTGTCTCACATTAGGCTTCCAAAATTGGAGGCACCCAAAAGTAGTGGGCCATTTGGTCTTAAGAAACTTGCCCAAGGTTCACACAGCCAGTCAGTGTCAGAGGAGAGATTAGCCCGGCACATGCCTTCACCTCACAACCACCTTTCCGATAATAGTCACATAAAATTGGGGCTTGGCAAACGTCTTCAGTCGGATTCGGGGTTCTTGGGGTTCTGAGGCCAGGGTGGTTCAGACCCAGACTCAAGTTTATCGGAACCGCCAAAGCTTGAGGAGCTGGAGTGAAGGTTCCCATGTCTCGTGGCAGCACTGGTGGAGTGCGGGTGAATCCCTAGGGTCAGCGTTCGAGCGAGTGGGGAAAGAATGCCAGAGAGGGACCAGTTAAAAATCACACATGGAAGCGATCCGACAAGCTGAACTATGGAGTCAAGAAGTCCCGCTGCTGCTGTTGCCTGAGCCGGGGAAATGAGTGACTGGAATAATACCGTGTATTACCATTGCGGCAGGCCTGTTAAAGGGGAAAATTATCCCTTGAGCCTCCTTTTTGAAAGAATCAGAGAGGCAGCCATGTTAGTCTGGAATAGCAGCGGTAACAAAGAGTCCTGTGGCACCTTAAAGACTAAAGTATTGAAGCATAAGCTTTCGTGGGCTAATACCCACTTCGTCGGATGCAAGCAGCTCCCAATCTGCTTGCATCCGACGAAGTGGGTATTAGCCCACAAAAGCTTATGCTTCAATACTTTAGTTAGTCTTTAAGGTGCCACGGGACTCTTTGGTAACCCCTTTTTGAAAAAATCAAGTCAAATCCAAAGCTTAATTTTGATGAAGATGTCGGCGGGAAATACAGACGCGCCTTCGGAGCAATTCAAGGGTCTACGCAGAATAATGAGAGTGTCACAAAATTGCAATCCTCCCAGCCTGCTGGGGAGGTGCCTCCCCTGCAGTAGCCCTTAGAACAGAAAAGGAGCGCGCCTTCTACACCCGTGAGCGAACAGAGAGCGCATCTCTCTGAACAGAGAGAACAGAATAGCTTTAGTCATCTGGTTGCCCCTTTGAAAAACTTTTATCCTTTTGCCCCAGCCTGAATGCACCGTGAGCAAATGCTCCCAATCTGCAGAAGCCAGAACTGGCTTTGAGTTTCCAAATCATTTGTCTGGACATCACCAAGTGCAACTGACAGGACTGTTTGCTTGCTTCCTGCCTGCTGTATCTCACCAGAGCAAAGCCACTGCTGGAAGAGGTTCCCTCACTCCGTTCCTGGCTTTCAACAGAAGCAGATTCAATTTAATTTCCTTGCATTTATTAATTGAGAACAACACTCTTAAACTGACCCCACGAAGTGGAAAAGCACAACTGGAGAAACACACAAATGTCCTGCAAACAATCTGGAATCCTCACTATAGAGATCTTACTTGATACTAGCACACGATTTATTGACTATAGCTCATAATTTGATAGGTTCTTGGCTATCATAGTGGATTGCCCCAATGTATATTCAGTAGTATATATACCTAAACAAATAGATAGATTCAATCTCTTCGTATTTCAAGTGTAATTTCTTTATACTAAAGTAGTCTCTCAGCATATGTCCAAGATTTTCCTTTGCCAAACTCTTTAAAGCACTTAAGTATTTAATTTTAAAGATCCTGGCCGAGAAACAAAAGCAATCATGTGCCACACAGCAAATAAAGGAATTTCCCAGATTGAAATACAGAGAACTAGGTATGTGTGCACACACCCACACAGAGAAACATGTAATGGACACAGAAGCAAACAATGTACACACACAGAAACCTATGCACAGGGACATTTGCACACACAAAGTCACAGCATACACATACACTTTCCTCCAATAGAACTCCAAGCCTGTGTGCAGAGTCCATTCAGCCAATGATTCTACAGGTCCCAGTCAGTTCCCTGCATATTCCCTGGCACCTTTAGTTAGTCTTTAAGGTGCCACAGGACTCTTTGCTACCTCTGCTATTCCAGACTAACACGGCTACCTCTCTGATTCCCTGCATATGAGTCTTTTGGATAAGGCTTTTGAACCGCAAGGTTCTGCGTGGACACTAAAAATTCCCGGGCATTTCTTATAAGAATCAATATTTTCCCAGGGTGCTTGCCAAAGTTTCCCTCTTCCCTGAGCGCTGTGCAGCATGCTGTGGCCAGCTCACCCAAGAGCCGGTTGCAATTTAATGATAGTTTGTGAAATGCCGTTGAGTCCTCTAGGATGAGAGGCCTAGATAGAAATGCAAACTACATCCCTCATTTCCAGCAGCCTAGAGAGCCTGGGATGCAGATTGTGATATTTTTCTCAGAGGGCTGTTAGAGATGAATTGCATCAGAATTTTGTTTTTGTGGCCGAAGGAAAAGATCACGGGAGCTGTGTGTTATTTATTGTGTATTCCGGGGGCACCCACAGTTTAGGATGCCAGTGGACCACATTCTATTCTAGTCTGTTCTGTTCAGGTTCTTATGCCATGCCCATCACCATGGTGTCTGAGCACCAGGAACTCATTAGGAAGACCACCCTTTCCCTGCTTTGGACGTAACTACACACGTCCTTAACTGAAATGTAAACACACTCCAGCATTTGGTTGCGCCTGGATCTTCCTTGGCAAATGAACAGAAAGTGCTTGTAGCTGCTTTGCGGGTAATTGATCAGCTCTGTCCCCCTCTCAGAGTTACAAGAAAGAGGCAGCCACAGGCCGTGTGTTAAGACTCAGGGGGATACACGCTGGGAGCCCCGGTCCACGTGATTCTTGTTTTCTTTGCTTGCATCTTACCGGTTTTCTCGTATTCTTTTCCATTCAGCTTGAATCAGGAGGCCCCTTTTTGGGACCTAAGAAAGGTTCCTCCAGCCACAGATCCAGAAGGAGCCTAATGAGAAGCCACAGAAAGCTTCCCAGCATAGGACTGAAATGCCCCCCTGCTCTCTCACTGGGAGAAAATCTACAGTAGTACCCTCCAGAATTCCAGAGCCAGGACCTGAACAGAAGGTTTAATGGGGCAGCCTACATCTCCCCAGCTCTAAGTGGAACCAGGCCCCGCATCCTGGGGCCACCATCCTTGCTTCCTCTTTTCATCCGTAAGCTGTAATTAAACAGTCCTCCCGCCCGCTCCTGGCTCTTAATGTGGATCCTGTCATTTCTAGCACAGGGATGAAAGCGTGGGAGAGGCTGCGAAGGAACGGAAGGGAGTTTGTGGGTCCCTTCTTGGTGGCAGGATACAGAAAGCTTCAGCGTGAACCCTGATAAACCACCATCTCCTGCTTAAGCCCTCCCCCCAGAATGAATGAATCAGGAAGCAAGGGATGGAAGCGTCCACCAGAATCACACTAATCTCCCTGCTGGCTTAAAGCTCACTTTCATGCTCCAGTGCCTCTGTTATAACTAGCTGTGGGTCAGCTGTAGTCCCTTCTCCTGGTACAGCCCCTTCCACGGATGATTGCAAAGTGCTTTCCTGACATTAATGCAGAAAACTTCACTAAACCCCTGTGCAGGAGACCAGCCTCAGCATCATTATCCTCATTTCATAGTGAGGCAAGCGGTGGGGCAGACAGGCTCCGACGCCGCTGGCTTTGGATGGCCGGTGTGCAACATCCTTTCCCCCCCAGGGCCTGACTTAGCCGAGAACAGAACTCACACAGCCCCCCGGTTGAATTCAAATGTAGCTGCAGATTCTGAGCATCCTCTGCACATCAAGCCCAAAGAGCCTCCGAATAAGAGGTCTTCAAAATCAGAAGTCCTTGGCACGTGTGCTTTGTCCTGCGTAATGCAACAAGTCTGGGAGGCATCCAGGAATAGAACCCAGGAGTCCTGACGCCCCGTCCTGCACTTTAACCACTAGATTGTGCTCCCACTCTTTTGAGGTGGAAGGATGCCCTCAGTAAATCCCGGGCCAGTTGTGCTTATTCCACATTCTAAGTTGTATTTCTACACTGCGGTGGGCAAACTGTGCTGGGCGTTTAAGAGGGTGTCTTCCTTGTGCCGTTCCACCACCTCCACGCCGATTATAAGAGCGGCTATGCTTGGCTCCTTGTGGCAGTGAGCCACAAGGCTAATTCTGGTGGTGTCCATTGAATGAGGGAAACAGAATGAGGAAGTCTCGATCTGTGGTTTTGCTAAGGGAACTTTGATTCAGGTGGAGAAGGTATTTCACTCAACAGCTGGAGAAATATAAAGTGTGTTACAAGGACAATGGGCGGAATAAACTGTAGCTTCAGAATCATTGAGAGACCGTTTTCTTCCACTGCTTGCATCCGACGAAGTGGGTATTAGCCCACGAAAGCTTAGGCTTCAATACTTTAGTTAGTCTTTAAGGTGCCACGGGACTCTTTGTTACCTCTGCTATTCCAGACTAACACGGCTACCTCTCTGATTCTTTTCAGTGAGTGTGACAAGTGACAGAGGCTCCTATTCAATATAGGTGCCATTATCAACATCCTATCTGAACACTTTCCAGCTGTGTTAAGCAACACGACTGACATCTGTCACATGGTTTGTTCTCTCATCCTCTCGCCAGAGGGAGAATAGTGTGTGAGGTGGATGTTTTGATAGGGGCTTGTTTTGGGGTTGTTTGCTTTTAGATGCCCATGCCGTCATTATTGTGATCAGATCCAGTCCTTGCACTGCCCTGCTGTCCAATGCTATGTGGTGTGTCGGCTACAAGACACTCAAGCAATAAGAACTCTTGTTCCATGGGCTTCTTAGCAGCAGCCTGCCTTTGCCAACTGGCCTTAAAATGGTTTTTATTGTACATCATCCACGCTTGGTCACCTTGATCCACTTTAATATTGCTCCTCATCCATGTTGCTGGAATATATTGCAGCTGACTCCATGATCAAATCAGCTGTTGATCTAATAGCATAGTTGCAAATATGGCAGTGGAACGGCTGACAGCCTTCTGCAGTGCATGTACATTAGGAGTCTGTACATTGTCACATTGCAATTCTCCTCCTTTTCACTGGAAGACCCTATGTCTTCAGTCACGGCCTGTAACTGCCGCTTTTTTCTTCCCGAGGAAGCTGCGGCATTGGAACATAAAGTGGGACTGTTTCCCACAGATCATACCCTGTTGCCTGTGAGCTGGGTTTTGTTATTTTTGCCTTTTGTGTTGCTGTCTATTGATGCTGGACCATGATGGTTGCATTGTTGGTCAGTCTGTCTCTATCCTGCTTCCTGAGTTCCTTTAGCTTGAGCCTGCATGCTTGTTCTGCGCTAGGGGCTGTCATTGTTTTGAACTTGGATAATTCGGCTACTTTAAGGTCTTCCTCCAGAGTTAGATCTGTTTCTTTCAACAATCTCTCCTGTAAACTGGGATCATGTGTCCCACAAATGATCCCCCCTCTGGTTAAGGAATCTTTAAGGTCTCCAGAGTTACATGTGGATGCCAGAGTTCTCAGCTCTGCAATGTAAGTATCTATTCACCCTTCTGCTTCCTGGTTTCAGTTAAAAAACAGTCTCTCTCTCTCTCATTCTATCCGGTGTCAAGGAACTCATCAAATCCCTTTTTCAGCAATTACAGTGTTTCAGGCATTATGCCTGGCAACAGTATTTCACTCTCTTCTCTCCTGTTTTACCCAACAAGATGGTAAAAAAAGCTTTCCAGTCTTTTTCTCAGCTTTGTCCCTCATGGTCAGCTCTGTACACAGCCTAAATTCTGTTTCCATTGCTTCCATGCTCGTGCAAGGTTTTTTTGTCTGGAAATCCAACATTCCCAGTGATTTAAGTCCCTCTACGCTACCTGTTTGCTTTGTTTCTAGGTGCTGCTTTGTTTGGCTGTTAATAATACTCTCTGCCTTTCTGTGGGGTTTGCTAGCCTACCACTGCTACCATGATCCATGTTGCATGCTGGGTATTAGCATGAGAGGACTCCGTGCTTGTAAA
The DNA here is from genome assembly GCA_032164245.1 of Sternotherus odoratus. Taxonomy (NCBI): domain Eukaryota; kingdom Metazoa; phylum Chordata; order Testudines; family Kinosternidae; genus Sternotherus; species Sternotherus odoratus. The sequence continues at coordinate 10,388,936 of JAVMKO010000020.1, forward strand.
ACTAAACTGCCTCTTTATTACGAGAATTATTAACATAGGTGCTGCCACTTCATCTAGTTTTCTAGCCATGTGCGCACAGACTGATTTCTTGGTGCTTCCTCCAAACTCTTCCCTCCTACAACCTGCGCTCGTCCTTCCAAGTCCATTCAGGTGGCTCCAAAAAGTGGCGATGTTTGGGATCCTCCTCGGTTCCTATCGGAGTTTGTTCCCTCCTCTTGAATCAGCCCCCAAAGAAAGTTTTGTCTCCTGCACAGAGGAACTTTACCTTCCCGGTAAGAAGTTGTGCCTGAGAAGTGGTGGTGTCGCCCAGAATCTAAGGTCTGGGTTTGTAGCCAAAGTAAAGCATTTTATTCAGAGCTCTGACATCTCCATGGGCCAAGTCCTGCTCATTACCTCCTGGAGTCTCTGTGAGCCACATCTTAAGGGTGACAGCAGCTGGATCCTGCTCCATTTTAAATCAAGCAGGCGTGGCTCTCAGACACCCAGCAATTTATCAGCATGGTCCTCGGCTTATTGAAATTCAGGTCCTGCCTTTCCCTGATTGGAGTGAAGGAGACAGAGCTCCCTGTGGACGATGGTGTCAGGGAGCTGCTGGAGGTTTTGGTGGCCAGTGGAGGGGTTCCATTGCCATGGGCTGCTGCTTCTGAGTATTGAGGGAGCCGAAAGTTCCCTGCAGAGTTAGGAAAACTCTTGGGGCGGCATCAACAGCTGAGCAGCAAAGGAATCCCCAAGGGAGTGTGTGTGTGTGTTGGGAAGCATGTGTGTCCATCTGTGCATCTCAGTGTGTATGTGTGCACTATGGAACGTGTGTGCCTGTGTGTCCTTGTGTCCTGCGAAGTGTGTGTCCTGGTGTCTGTGTGTTTTGGGAAGTGTGCGTCTGTCCAACCCCCTCCTGCACCGCCTCCACACTCCTACCCATCTGAATGGCTTCTTTCTCGCCTTTGCTACTACCGTTGCTGCTGCCAGCCAGCTGCTAGTGCTGCCACCTTCAGGGATCAACCCTCCCAGCTGCAGACAAAACTTTCACTCAGCAGCATTTCCTGCACAGCTCTGGATCTGAAACTGAACTGGTCCATGCCTCCCAAGCAATGGCAAGTCACTGCTCCGCTCTCATGGCCTCAGCTCCCCCTGCCCAACAGGGTCAGTGAGATGACCTTGCAGCTGTGATTAAATGAAATGGAGCTGTCTCTGCCCGATGAGATCCTGCACTTGGATGCTTGACAAAAGGACCAGCCTGTCCTCTGGATCCTGGGACTCCTCTTCTGGGAAGAAACGCCCCAGTCGAGTCAGGAAGAAGAAGCCAAATCAGGAAAGTCACCCTGCTGGCATGCAATGACTGGGCAGCGAGGGGAGTGGGAGATAGATAGCCAGCAATCCCATAACCAGCCTCATGCTTTGCTTCTTGTCCGGACATGCAGTGTTCGTTTGCACTCATATTCTGGCCTTCCTGAGGTCATAATGGGATCGGGAGCACAAGTCATCCAAGCAGCAGAGGGCATGTAGTTTCCACAGGCCAATCAAGTGAGTTATGTTAAAAAAACTCCTGGTCCGTGTGCAGCCCGGCGCTTGCTCTCCATGTCTTGATTCAGGGAAGACCTGCAGAATAGCTGCTCCATAGGGTTTGAGAGAGTCAACTTTGGGTAGTTGCATACCATGGTGTTCCTCCCCCCCCCCTCCTCCCCCGATACAGTTTTCCAGACAAGCGTGTAGCCTGAAGCCAGAATTTGGCCCACAGATAGTAAGGAATAAATTCTTTCCCAGTATAACTCCCTTGAAATTACACTCAGGATTAATTTAGCCCTAAATCTCTACATTATTATTGTTCTATATGAAAGCATGTGTCCATCACCATGGTATCTGGGTGCCTTACAAAGTTACATGTAGAATCAACTGCTATGGTCATACAGCTGTACTGGACAGCCCAGGATACAGGTCCCAGTGGTCATCCGCTCATCCTGTCAGATGAAAGGTTGACCTGTCCCTGTTTCTTCTGACTGAACATGGCAAAGTGCATTTTCTTTGAGACAGGAACAAGCTCTCCCAAACGACAGCTGTGTTACCTCTGACCCATCACCTGAGGTGATGCCAGGAAATGAGTCAGAGGGACATTAGGTGTGCGGCAGATCATTGGTTTGGAAATCCCAGTGCCTGGCTGACCCAGATACTTTGGAAGAAGGCAACAATCCCACACCGTTCTCCTCCCCAGTTGTGCAGTGGGAGCCTTGGAGAATTGGTGGTGCTGCTCCAGAATTCAAGGGCGTCTGTCTAACCATCCCACGAGGAGCAACCAGCCGAGGTGCCTGTTAATGAAGGGACGGGTGACAGCTGGAAACGTGACAGACTTGCTTCAAAGCCTAGTGTAGAATGAAAAGCAAGAAAGAGAAATCGACAGTGGCTGTCAGGAAGAGCCGGCATCTCATCCACCATGTCATTATAATCCTTTCTGGTGGCTCTCAGTTCCTGCCTCTTTCCCTACTGTAAACAGAGCCTGCTGCAACAGTTCAGGCAGTCAAGACCAGCCTTCCCGAAATTGAGAAATCAAATGACGGACCCTAGCTACCTCCGCTGGGCAATTTTTGTCCCACTGATGGGATCCAATGGCTGGCAAAGTGAACAGTTTGGAGTCCTGAAAAATAAACACATCCTATTGCCATGCCCACCTGGTGGTCCCTGATGGCTTAAAGATTCGATTCAGGTTCCCTTTAGTTCTCCTTTCCCCCTTCTCGAGGTAGCTTGAGAAAAAAGAATTTGTATAGAGCGACTACCAAAGCAGCCGCCACTGAACATGGTCCAGAGTCAGCTGGCTTAGCAGCTTTCTCAGGGCCAGGTGTAGGACTTGACGGAACAGGTGCAGAACCAATGCAGACATTTAGGGCCAAAAGTCTCCGCATTTTGTGAATACAAGAGTCTGAGGCCTAGTATCCCAGCATTCAGGGACAGAGGTCCCAGCAACCTGTCAATACAGGTGTCCCTGTCTCCTCACAATGTGGAAATGCACAGCCGTGTGCTGGGAACATCCCCCAAACTCAGGGAAGTTTGGGAAGTTCACTGCTTGAAGCCAAATTCCCTGGGAAATAAGAAGGCAGAGAGAGACGTATGGGGAAGTTCCTATTTCTGTTTCTAGGGACATTGTTGGTAGGGGCCATTTCTGCCTATTCAGGAAAACTATTGTGGGGCTCTTCTCTGCGTGTCTACATGGTGGAGTGTTGCTCTGTATAGAAGATCAGTTGTGCTATTCTCTCTCTGTATGTAGTTTGTAGTTGTTACTTAGAGGACAAACTAATTAGTTCCCCTTTTAAAAACCCCAGCTGTGCTCCGTGAATACCCTCAGCCGCGTTCTCTTTCTCCCCTTGCTCTGCACCTGCCCAAGTTTCAGCAGAACCAGCAGCACATGAATCACCCTAACACCTTCCTGCACAGACCAACTTCTGCTAAAATTGCAGGGCAGCGGCAGGGCCCACGGTCACAAGACCGAAAAAAGTTAGGGACCTCACATGTCAGCTGACAGGCACAGCTCAGAGGTAAAGGCACTGCAGGGTTATTAATATTCCAAGTTTGCATTTTTGGTGGTGGTGGCTGTCCCCATCTATGCAGAATTTTGCATTTATATGCTAGACCCTTTAATCTGGGGAATCACAAACTACTTTAAAGGGGTGAGAAAAAGATGGTTCGGTCATTAGAGGACCAGCCTGGGCTGTAGAAGACTTTCTCTATGCCTCAGTTCCCCATCAATACAATGGGGATAATAGCACTTCCCTACCTCAGAGAAATGCTGTGAGGTTAAACACATGAAACATAAGGCAGTGATTGCTTAGTAAGGCAACATGATCCTCTCAACCCCATGTAACAAAGACAGAAACCTAAGGTACAACTAGGTGCAATGACTTGCCCAAGGCCACATGGCCTTCAAGTGGCAGAGCCACGAATAGAACCCAGGTGTCCCGACTCTCGCTTCATCCCTCTTCTCTAACTATTTAACCGCACTGCAACAGGTGGGTCTCCTAGGGCAACAAAATATTATGGGTAGTAAAATATCTAGTGCCTAGCGGTTGTGTAAGAGAGTAGAGGGTTGGGAAAGGAGGTTATTTTTCCAGTTTGTCTAGGGCAGCAAATCTTCCTGGCACCAATGTGTGTAATATCAGAGACGTTTTTTTGAGGTTGACATGGTGCCTGGATTAGATGCTGAGTTTGAGGTTATGACTGTCTCTCTCTACGCTTTCTTAACACAGAAGAAAATAAGGGTTGGGAGGGGATTTCAAGCATATGGATCTATGTTATTAAATTATTAATTATTATTATATTATGTATTTGTATTACAGTACTACCCGGTGGTTACACTCAGCATTGTACAATGCCCTTTTGCTAGGCATTGTACAAACACACAACAAGAGACAATCCCTACCCAAAGGATCAGAATCTCTGACCCTTTTTTTACCGTTGTTTCATGTATTCACGGGTTAGTGAAAGAACACAAAATCAGAATTAAAGCCTCTCCATTTTCACATATATTTGTCAATCAACACAAAGAAGTTGTCAGCAAATAAATGTGAAGCTAAAACAAACAAACATTTTTCATTTCCCCCGGTGCTGGTCCCCCACACAAGTGCAGGACTGAGACCTCCCTACAATGTAAAACTGCCTAAGAGCAGAGGAACAGCTGACAGCTAGACAAAGCAGGTGCAATTTGAAAACAGTTCAGGACTTTGGGGTTGCCTGTATTTCTTCCTCTTTTGTTTAAACTTGGGCCTTCTCTACCCAGGAAAATTGCACCAGTTTAACTTGAATTGTTCAGTTAAGCCAATGTAAACTTGTCACAGAGTGCCCAGGGCGAGGGTCTGGAGCTTGCTCCCATGAAGCCAGTAGGACTCCGAGGGAAAACGTCCTCTCTCCGTACACAGCCTGTCTCCAAGGCTAGGAGCTTTAGAGATCCCCGCTTACACCTTCCTGGGTCTGACCTTGGAGCATTCAGCACCTTCTGCCCCTCTGTGCGCTTCCCCCAGTGAGCCCACCTGGGTGGGGTCCTGAGGGAGCCCGTGGATTCTGCACCCCAAATCCACAGTCAGACGTGACTCTCAGCCAGGCAGTAAAACAGAGGTTTATTCGATGACCGGTACCTGGTCTAACACAGACCATACAGTGAGTGTGAGCCCTCAGCTGGATCCATTTTGGGGGCCAGAGAGCGAGGCAGCCAGCCTGAACTCTCTCCCCCTTTCTAGCCAGATCTAGCCTCACTCCTCTCTCCAGCCCCACCCCTCCATTCCTGTGTCTTTCCTTCCCCAGGCAGGTCAGGTGACCTCCCTTCCCCCCCTGGGGTCAAGTTACAGCTTCAGGTATGGCCACCTTCACACAAGAGTCAGAGGAACCAGTAAAGAGCACTTCTACTCCGTCACAAAACTCCCGTGTGGATACTCTGATTTCAGCTTCAAAGTATCTTATTACAAGCGATCTTCCACCAAAATAAACCAGTCTGAAACCAAAATAAGTGTGTCCACACTGGGATTTACACCCGTCGGTTTAAATACACAGCTTAGATTAAACTGCTGACACGTTCTTGTGTAAACAAGCCCTAATGACTCCGTAGGCTTTGAACCAGGCAAGGCTTTATCAATCAACCCAGAGTTTCCATGTGTTTGGATTGTTAGTGGGAAATATTTTTTTGTCTCTCTGCAAGAACTTGGCAATGGAGAACTCCAAGGCGAGGGGTGTGACCAGCAATGCGAAATGAGTTCACACACTAGCTGCTCCATCCCCCCCCCGCAATAGACTCATCATCTTCCCCAGGCAGGTAACCACATTGGTTGGTACCACATGGAACCAAGCCAAGACTGGGGCTGGGCTGCCTGGCACTCACATGGAGGCGGGGCTGGAACCTGCCTTTCACCATCTCCTAGGGTGAGGACGGCTGGGCCAGTGCCTGCCTGCTCCTGCCCCGTAATTAGGAACGAACGTCTCATTTGTGTCTGCCAGTAAAGCAAACACTCAGCCCTCCACTATAAAACCTGGAGTCGCTGTTGATTGCTATTTATTATTATTCTGCCTTTGGCAGTGGAGGAGGGGAGGCAACCCCGGGCGAGGGGGGAGCCCTGATCTGCACACCTGCCCCACCTGTGTGGCTGCTAAGCAGTTCTCGGAAGTAGGGGGTGAGGGATCTGGCCCTCTTTGAGGAATCCAAACCCATTGTTTTTATATAATATAGGCTAGGGCGTACACAGTAACCTGATGCATTCCAGACACCCCCTCCCTGTCCCCAAATATGCCCCATCCGAAGACTCCTTAGGAACCAAAGTTAAAAAATGCTGTGTGGGGAGGGGGCAACATTTAGCAGAAGCAAGTGCAACCCACTGGTCCGTGTGTTGTTCGATTTCCCTCTGGGAACAGAGTTATAGAGACGGTGTGTCTGGTAGCGCTCCGGAGGTGGTTTTTTTGCTTTTAGTTCTAGAGGTGCCCTGTTCAATCCCCAGTGGGTCAGCTAAAATGGAAGCCATTGCACAAGCAAATTCCCACACTTTGCTTTGAGGGCTGTGGGAATGGAAATCCCAGTTATCTCTGAGTGAGTTTAGTGAGAGGGTGGGAATGATCCTAACCCTTCTCTTTTTTTCTCCCATAGATCCACATATTCCTTGCACCACTAGTGATTTCCTATCCAAAGAGGGGACGGGGTAGTGTATAGTGTACAGACGGCTTTCCCGCCACATCATAGTCAAGGGACCAGATTCTGATTTCAGTTACGCCAGCATAAATCTGGGGCAACCCCTTTGATTTCAATGGAGCTACTTCAGATTTACACCTGCGTCACTAGCAGTAGAATCTGGTGTCAAGTCCTTCTCCCAAGAGTTTAGAATCTAAACTGAACAACTGAGAGAGAGAGTCTAATACAGCGATTCTCAAACTCTTGAACGGGTGACCCCTTTCATAGAGGAAGCCACTGAGTGTGACCTCCCCCCTCCCCGTATGAATAACACACTTTTTTATCTATTTAACACCATTGTCAATGCTGGCGGGAAAGCAGGGTTTAGGGTGCAGGCTGACAGCTTATGACCCTCCATGTAGGGACAGTCCCAATATTTGGGGCTTTTTCTTATATAGGCTCCTATTACTTCCCACCCCCATCCGGATTTTTCACACTTGCTGTCTGGTCACCCTACCCCCATGTAATAACCTCATGACCCCCTGAGGGGTCCCAACCCCCAGTTTGAGAACCCCTGCTATAATAATAAATCAGATACAGGAGACCTCGCAGATTGGGATCCCAGCCCTCTGCTCCATAGGGAGCCATAAGAATGGCAGGGAAAAGAATCGGCCCCATAAAATTCTGTAGCATCTGCCCCCAAGATGGGGAAGTGGGAGCATTTGGTGCCGTTACCGGAGGGATGCCCTCTGTGTTGTAGCCCCCACTTCCAAAAGCTGGCCACATCCATTCCGCACAAGGCGGGGAAGTACATGGCTTAGTGGTTTATACTTTGGGGTGTTCAATGAGCAGAATCGACGCTATCTTCCTCCCCAGCTAGATCAATTGCGGAGGGCGACCAGAGGGCGAGTGTGAAAAGCCGGGGCAGGTGGAGGTAGGGAAGTAGGCACCTCTATAAGACACAGCCCCGAATACTGGGGCTGTCCCCTACAAACACTGGGGCATCTGGTCACCCCACGCGGTGTACTGCCGGTGGGTCTTTTGGGGGGTGAGGCCTTAAACACGCCCGTCCCGTTTGCTGGGGGGGGGGGCAGCATTACAGAGGCCAGGGCTCAGCAGGGAGGTTATGCAGCATATCTCCCCCCCCCCCCCCAGCCCAGGGGATGCCCTCTCCCCTGCTAGCCCCACCCAGCCTCCACAGGCCACATTTCTGCTCTGGGTGGGGTAGGGGGGAAGGGAGGGGGCTGCACCCCGGTGCCTGGCGCGCCTTCCCCCGGGTCCCTGCAGGGGGAGCGGTCCCAGGCCGGGGGGGGGGGGGGCTTGCAACACCCCCTCCCCCGCCGGGCGGCTCCTTTAAAGGCGGCCAGTTCCGCTCCGTCTCTTTCCACTTGCAGCCGGAGAACCGGAACCCGGCTGCCATAGAAGGAGCTGGGGGGGGCGGTGCCGGATCTGAGCCTTGTATGGAGCTTCCCCTGGGCTGCCTGCCCGGCCGGGCCTCCCCCTCCTGCCGCCGGGGCTCCCTCCCCTCCCCGCCTGGCTCCAGGGGGGCAAGCTCCACGCCCCCCCTCCCCGGCCCGGCTGGGGGGTCCTTTCCCTCCTCCAATGCATCCAACTGGGGCCGACTCCCTCCCCCCACCCCCCTGCAATTCGGCGTTCCCTTTCCCCGTGCTAATCCCTCTTGGGGTAAGGGCCCTGCAGAGCTACCCCTCGCCCCCCTCCAGGCCATGGGGCACGGTTCCCCTCTGGGCACTGCAACCTCCCCATGGGGCAGAGCTACACCCCCTCCCACTAGTACACATCTCAGGGGGCAGGCTCCCCTGCCCTACGTTTGCAGCGGAGTGGTCCCCTAAACAGCAGCAGCTTAGCCTAGAAGTCCCTAGAGGCAGGGGGTTGCCTTTTTTTTGTTTGTTTGGTCTGTATCCCCAGCAAGCTGCAAAATTGGGGTCTTGTTCCAGGACTAGGGCTCCTAGGCCCTGTGGTCATGCCAATAAATACTAATTAGGGTGGGTTAGTTACCCAGGTATCTGATGGGGACAGGCCTGCCTCCCAATGGAGGAGGTCAGGGAGCATTCTGATGTTCCCCCACCTTCAAACACCCAGTGGAACATGCCCCCCCCCCGTGTGAAATGTAGTACCCCAGCCACACCCCAAAATAATGGCAGATATTCACTCCCACCCAGCTCCGGCAAAGAGGTCAGGGCACTTGCCCCTAAAAGAGGAGGCCTGCTTCGGATTATGCAGGCCTGCCCCAAGCGTACAATTTGGGGCTGGCTCTGAAAACTAAATCAGGGAGCTAAAGAGGCACCATCAACCCCTCTTCCCCCCCCCCCCCCCCAAAGCGTGCAGTTAGAGATTCATCCCCACATGCAGAAATCTCCTCCTGAATCCTCCTCAGACTCCGATTTCCTGCACATGGATTTCACCGGCATTGCAAAGCTGGCCCTGCAGGAATTGGGTAAGTGGAGCTGTTGCAACATCGAATTTTTCCGTACATTTGCTATATAACTCGGAGGGTTTTATTTAAAGATAGCATCAGTTGGCACACTTAGCACGAAACCACCTAATTACTGACGCTTTGGAAGTGCCAAACTTTGAAGGGGGAGGGGAGGTTAAAACTCACAGGCGGCCAACGAGTGTAACCAGCTTTAAATTATGCAAAGTGCTCCTGTGCTTAAGATCAAGGAGGGATGTGCAGGGGCTACTGGGCACAAATTCGTTTCTTTTCCTCTCCCCTGATTGGCGTGGAAAGCAATTTCCAGTCTGCCCTGAGTTCTGCAAGTTCTGCACCTTCAAGCCAGTTGTCTCAAGCATGTCACTCTCCCAAAACACTGACCGCCGCCCTGCAAGGGCACCTCCAGAGAGCTCACCTGTCTTGGTTCCCTTAGAAAGGAAACGACTTCCCTGTGGCCAGTTTGGCTTCCCACAGTTCTCTGGGCACAAAACCCAAGTGGTTAAGCCTCTAGTTCCTCAAGATGAGATCCTGGCTCGGACTCCCCGCTCCAGACCTACCTACCTTTGCATGTGGGGGTGTGAGAGAGAGTGTGTGTGTGGTGGTGGGGGGGACATGCATGGAGATAACATTTACCTGTGAATACTAAGCAATCCATAGGAATATCTCCCCAAATGAGAGTGGTTCTTTGCATGCAGGAGTTGGGGCGGTTTCAAGTTTTGCGCCCTGCTTATTTCCTGTTTAGCTGTCCAGATGTGCAACACCTTAGCAAAGTTACAAGAAGCACCTAGTCAATCACAGTCCACGCCAGCTGTATTGAAAACACGGCTGGCTTTGGAGCTACAATCCCCGTTGCACGCGCCTGGTTGGTTTATTTTGTCCCCCCGTTTTGCAGAGCGGGGGCCCTGGGTGACCACCGGGGCTGGGCCCGGGTCGGTGGCTGGATCTTGCCTTTCAGAAGCAACCGCGAGGTCACCTCCCAGCCACGAAGGGCTTTTGAAAAGTCCACTCGGGCTGACGGAGGCGCCGCGCAAACCCTGCCCGAGGTCAATAAAATAACCCCAGCGAGCGCCCGGTGCATTGGGTGACCGGGCTGGGCCGAGCAGCCTGGCGCACCGCTGTGCTTTCGGAGCCCTAGGGCAGCTCAAGAGACTATTTTGGGGGCACCGCGGGGCTTCGAGCCCCGTGCCCCGGCTCCCCGGCTTTGCAAAGCGGCACTGGCTGCAGCGCCGCTTCCTGCTTTCTAGTTTTCCATTGTGAGGAGCTTCCATTGTGACGTCTCGCGCTCGGCTCGGCTTTGTCTGTCCATATATGGGCAGCTACGTCACGGAGCTTTCCAGTGCCTCACATAAATAGGCTGTGGGTTTCCCTGGCTGAACATTTGGGCCGCAGTGAGTGAACCTGCTCGCGGGAGAGGGGCACAGAGGCAGAGCGAACGAGCGCCAAGGAGGGAGGAGGGATCAAATCCTCCCACCGCTGCCAGCCGGATCGCCCCCTCCCACTCGAGGAAACCCCACCAAGGACCCACTGAGGATTGTACTCCCATCCCTCCTCCGCCCACCCCCCAACTCCCCCGCCTACCCCCCCAAACCCCCCTCCCCCACCCCAACTTTTCTCTTGCATGATTTCCCGTGCACGGATTTGCCACTCGGCTCGGATGCCGTTTCCCTGGGAGCTGAGCTCCGAGCCCCGCTGAACCCGCTTCTCCTCCAGTGCTATGACAGGCAAACTCGTGGAGAAGCTGCCGGGGACCATGAACACTTTGATGAACCAGTTGCCTGACAATCTATACCCAGAGGAGATCCCCAACTCTCTGAATATCTTCTCCGGCAGCAGCGAGTCGGTGGTTCACTACAACCAGATGGCTGCAGGTAAGGGGAAGGGATGTGTGGGGAGGAGGGGGGGCGAAGGGGGAGGGAGCGCGTTGTGTGTGGGGTGTGATGGAGCCGGGAAGGGAAAGGAGACGGTGGGGCTGGAAATCTTTCCCCCACCCACCCAGCCAGCCAGCCCCTTCTTTAGGTGCTTCTATGCGCTCGCAGCCTCCGGGGCTGTAGCGGGCAATGGGAGCTGCCGGGCGGAGAGGTGGCAGGTAGGATGCCGGGGCTGGGGGTCGGAGGCTGGGCTGCGGGGGGCCGGCTCAAAGGGGCCCATCGCCAACCAGGGCAGGCGCTATTCAAAGCCACGGAGGCTCCCCCTCGGCGCGGGTTCGCGTGTGGCTTCTGCGTGCGTGTGTCCGTGCAATGTGGCTCTGTGTGTGTGTGTCAGGGTGTCGCTCCCTCCGTGTGTGTATCTAGCCGGGGACAGAGCTCCTGGTGCGGCGCCCCTCGGGTGAGGCCGGAGTGTGGGGGAGAAATCAGCCGGCCCGGACTCTTCCGAACGACAGGGGCTGGGGGTGGGGAAGCTCTTTTCCAACATGGGGCTGCGGCGGGCGTGGTGGGAATAGGGAGCTTTCGGGGGAGGAGGAGATGCTGGAGCAAACCCTTGCGGAGGCAGGTGAGCCTGTAAGGCAGAGAAGCCAGGGTTCCGCTCCCCCCCCACCGGGCCAGGAGTACTTGGGTGCTGCTGAAGTTGCCCCGGCTGCTGCTCTGGTTATTTCTTGGCGGGGGGGGGGTCTGGAGGCTCCATCCCCGCCCCGGTTCTGCATCCCTCTGCCCCGACCCGCGGGAGCTCTTGTGTGTTGCCGATTCGATCCGTTGCAGGATTGCATCTCCACCGCCGCGCTGCTCGCTCTAAAACTCCCTTGTGTCTTCCACACCGGGGCTGGACGCAGGACACACGGCACGTTTGTAAAGCGCTGGTGGCCGGACACGGGTCCCTTGGAGTCCCCAGCTCTGCCTGGGAGGTGGCAAAGCCCCTGGACACCAGTAGAGAGACCAGTTCGCTCTTGGCAGCCTGAGCCTACCTGTAGCTTCAGGTACCTGCTTCCTCCTGACCCACCCTGAGGGCTTTACCGGCCTGTAGCCATCCAAGAGCACACAATGCGTGTCCCCCAGTCCGTGTGTGTGTGTAGTTGTCACGCCTAGAGCTGTCTTTGTGGAGATGTCTCTGCAGTCCTGTGCGGCTCTCTGTAGATTGTCCCAGCTTGTCTATAACTGCGTGTGAACCCCGAGGGGGGGTGTTCGGGGGGAGCCCAGGTGTGTGTATTCGTGGCTCCGTGTGTCACTGCACATGTGTGCAGATACATGGCTGTGTGAGGAAGTACCCAGAGAGGTGTCTACTAGAGAGCTCAGCCGAGCTTCGGTTTAATCGTCCTGCTTGTTACCTGTGCGCTGGTTTGGGATTGAACCGCGGTTCTAGGCAAAAGTCCTTCACCTGGGTCTCTCTCGCCCCTCCCCACCTCTCTGGGTGTCCCAGCTCTTAGATCCCGTCCCGTTTCCCCTCCTTCTGCTGTACCTAGGGACCCCACGTTTTTGCCGCGGCGTTCCTCACCCCCCTCTTCTTTCCTTCTTGCAGATAATGTTATGGATATTGGATTAGCGAACGAAAAGACCAACCAAGAGCTATCGTCCTACTCGGGGACTTTCCAGCCCACCCCCGGCAACAAGACTGTTACCTACCTGGGGAAATTTGCCTTCGATTCCCCGTCCAACTGGTGTCAGGATAATATTATCAGCCTCATGAGCGCTGGGATCCTAGGGGTGCCCCCTTCCTCCAGCGCCATCACCAGCACCCAGACCTCCACCGCCAGCATGGTGCAGAACCAGGGCGAGGTGGACCAAATGTACCCCGCGCTGCCTCCCTATTCCACCTGCAGTGAACTCTACCCGGAGCCAGTGTCCTTTCACGACCCCCAAAGCAACCCCGGCCTCACCTATTCCCCGCAGGATTACCAAGCAGCCAAGCCCGCCTTGGACAGTAACCTCTTCCCCATGATCCCAGACTATAACCTCTATCATCACCCCAACGAGATGGGCGCCCTCCCGGAGCACAAACCCTTCCAGAGCTTGGATCCCATCCGGGTCAACCCGCCCCCCATCACCCCGCTGGAGACCATCAAAGCCTTCAAGGACAAACAAATCCACCCCAGCTTCGGCAGCCTCCAGCAGCAGCCCCTCACCCTCAAGCCCATCCGGCCCCGGAAGTACCCCAACCGGCCCAGCAAGACCCCGCTCCACGAGCGACCCCACGCGTGCCCGGCCGAGGGCTGCGACCGGCGCTTCTCCCGGTCCGACGAGCTCACGCGGCACCTGCGGATCCACACGGGCCACAAGCCCTTCCAGTGCCGCATCTGCATGCGGAGCTTCAGCCGCAGCGACCACCTCACCACCCACATCCGCACCCACACGGGCGAGAAGCCCTTCGCCTGCGAGTTCTGCGGGCGCAAGTTTGCGCGCAGCGACGAGCGCAAGCGGCACGCCAAGATCCACCTGAAGCAGAAGGAGAAGAAGGCCGAGAAGGGCCCCTCGTCTTCCTCCTCCTCCCCACCCGTGTCCCTGGCCCCGGTGGTCACCACCTGCGCATGAGGCTCCCGCCCCGGGCCCTGGTCCCAGTGCCTCCCAATTGCTGCCTTTCGCAGAAGCAAGGAACCCCTTGGCAGGGCGCGCGCCTCCCCTCCCGTCCCCGCTTCACCGGGGTGGGGACTTCGCTTTTCAATCGGATCGTCTTGATCCGAATCGGCTGCGGGAGGGGCAGCCCCCCCCACACACTTCTCCCAGCGGAGCTTAGTTGGGGGGAGGGAGCGGGTGAGGGGTGGCAGGGCTGGGATGCGCCAGCTGTGGAAAGGCAGGCGGTGCGAGAGAGGGGGGTGGGGACGGGGTCGGGGCAGCTCCCCGCTCCCGATCTGCGGCCCCCATTCCTCCTCCCCCTCGCCCCTCACCGGAGGTGGCGGGGGGCGCACCAAAGCGCAGTGCTTGCTGCCCGTGGAGACTGTGCGTCCCTGTGTGTCTGTGACTCTGAGCTGAACTGGGCTGCTTCGGTGTCAACCCCCCCTCAAAGGACTCTGGACAATGGAGAGAACCAAGCCGCCCCTTGGACAGAAGGGGGACCTTGGGGATCATTGGAATGGGTGGCCTTCCGTCTGATCTCAATGTTTCTTACAGAAATGCCTAGGATGCTGCTGCTGCTGCTGCTTCTGGTCTCCTGCCCCCAATCTCCCTCTTGGAGCCGCTTCCTTTATGTTTTCCTGGTCTCTTCACTACTTGTCTTCAAGGCACTTCCTCTGATGTGCTGGAGAAGGGATATGGCTTGGGATCAGCTCTTGGCTGCTCCAGATTTATCTTCATGGGTTTATTTTTTAAACCGATTTCCTTTACAGGTTCATCCTCTGTCTCCCCCCCCCCCCCGCCCCCCCATCTCTTCCACCCAAAGCATCCTCCCTTCTGGAAGGAAGGAAGGAAGAAAGAGGCAATCCCCCTAAATGTCACCATTTTACTCCACTTGGTGTTTTAGTTCCTGTCACACTTAGTATGAAAAACCTTGGGAAGAGGAGGAGAAAACGTCTTTTTCCCTTTCCTCTGGATGAGAAGAGGTTGTTGCCATTTCTGTTCCTGTTACCATCTCTACAGCAGTTCTGAATTAAAATATAATAATAAAACTATATACAGTATGTATTTGTTAATGTCACTATTGGCTTTCTAGTACAGTACCGACCATATATAAAGGTATAGAAGTATTTACAGCTTTAATGTTTTATTTTTGGAGAAGAGAAAATAACTGTGAGGAGTAAAATAGTCGCTCCAAAGTTTCCTCCAAAGGGAAGATGGGGGATTTGTGTTCAACTAAAATCCCACCCAAATCCACCTCCCAGTTGTCCTCTGTAAGCAGCTCTGAATGTACTTGCTCAGTTGAACCCTAAGAAAGGGGGAAAGTGGAGCTGCTTAGCAGCTTTCATCAAAGATCTAACTGAATGTACTGTTGTTACCTATTCAATCTTTTTCCCCTGTGGCTAGTATACTGTTGGGGTGGGAGAGGGAGGGGGGAAGTAATTGAGTTTACAGGATGCCTGATTTCAAGTCACTTTATGCATCTTTTCCCCCCTTTATTTTTTTTCCAAAGCACCATATTTCTGTGGTGGATTTAAATGGACTACCTATCTAGATCTTTAAAAAGAAACTAAAAGGGAAGTAGGTTATGAATTTCCAGGTACTCCTAGCTTAATCTGGGTTGACAATATAATATTGGGGAGGGATGGGAGGGAAGATGCTGATTTATCTTTTTTTTTCAGCAGAAGGGAAATTCTTTACAGAAATGCAGAAAACAGTATTTTGCTGAATACTTTTTATAATGTGATCTATTTTTATTTTATTTGGTCACTTAAAAAACAGAGAGGAGAAATCAGTGATCCCTCAAAATTATTATTTTTTTCCTTTCTCCTTCTGGTATGTGCATGTCACTGCATGACTGCTCTGATTTTTTCTTCTTTTGTTTTAATAAAACTGTGCTCAGACATTTAAGCTAAACGAAACAAAAATAATAATTATTTAAAAAAATATTTGTTGCCAAAAGGTTGTGCTATTCAGGTTTGATGTCTGCATGTGATTTTTTTTTCTAAAAAACAAAACAAAACAAAAACCATACAACATAAAGGAGAAGAGAGAAAATGCAATCTAGTTTGTGTGAACTGAAAGGAACAAAAAAAATAATCAGGTTTAACCATGCAAACCTAAGGGAATGATATTTTTGAAAGACTTTTGTATAAAGTTGAGTACTTAGAGAAAAAAAAAAGACCTACCAGATGTAATATATTTTGTGGATGTTTTTATTTCTTGGATTTATAGTACCTTATACTAAGGTTAAAAAAATTATGCTTGATATTGTGAAAAGGTGATAATTTTCACACACATTTCATTTGCTCATTTGTCACGTTGTAATGCAAATATGATAGTTAATGCAGACAGCATTTTTAAGAAAAAAATCAGAAATATTGAACTGATGTATTGTTGTACCATTTGCACTGTGAGCAAATGCTAATGCAGTAAATATATTGTGTTTGCTGACAATCAAATCCTGTAGTAAATATCTTTATTTTATCTTTCTTTAAAATATATAATAATATAAATTCTGAAAAATCTCTAATATGTAAAGAAAATGTTAAAATGGCTTGCCCAAGACTTGTAGGATGTTAGGCAGTATGCATCTCTATAGATCATATCTGGAATGTACATTTTCTAGTGATTCTGATATGATTTTTTAAAATCACCCCTCCTTTTACCAATCCCATCCCCTTTGGGTTCTGTTTATAGGGCTAAGTGGTCAGAACAGGAACACTTAGGGTAACAAGAACTAGCCACATGAAGTCTTATTGCTCCTCATAATCCTGCCATTTCCATTTCCCAATGTATCGTAGAACAACAATTAGAAATGGAAGAAACCTGTTAAGAATTGAAGGACCTGATCCCAAATCCAGTAACATCAATGGGAGCATTGCCCTAAAGGGAGCCTTTGGAGCAAGCCCCTAATCCAGTCTCCTCATTTGGAAGGTGGGCTGTTCCCCACAATATCTTCTTCAGGGCTCTGTCCAGTCTTGAGTTTGTAATTGACTGATGCTGTCACCATTTGACAGAAGCTCTTAATTGTAAATTGCAAGGCTCTGTTGTATCTGCTGGATAATGGAGGGTGAAAAGGGGTTTGCTTGGTTCAGCTGAGCTGTCTATACTCTACCTCCTTCCCCAAGGTATAGAAAATGGGAGATCGGTTCCATTCGGATAGCCAGATAGGTCTATCTGGGATGAAGTACATGGGCTAGAAATAAGGCAAGGGTTTTAGAAACTGCTGTAGTAACTGCAGGAAGGAAAAAGCCTCCAATGGGAGATTAAATATGATAAGCAACGTAGATAGTTTGAATGGACATGTTCCTCCTTACACCCCAAATTCAAGTGCACTGGAGGATTGTGAGGCTGAATCCGTTGCCATTTAGAAAGTGCTTTGACGGAAAGGACTAGAGAAGAGCTAGAGGAGGATTCTGTTAAGCAATAGCTCATCTTGTTTGCAGGTGGGAGTAGCTGTGACTACTCACTCGAGGAAGCTGCTGGGAATAGGACTGGCACTTGCTCCGGTTTTTGCGATACCCACAGCTGCACAGCCCTCCAGGTCATAAGGCCCCTGCTCCTCTTTTCTGACGTAGGAACAAAGGACACATAAGGCTGGTAGGCCATGGTTCACCAAGGAAGCACATGTCTAACCTGGACTTCAGTGCGACTACGCACGCGCGTGAAGTCAGGCATGTTCTTAAGTACCTTGTTGAACCAGGGCCAGAATGAGCCCTCAGGGGGTGGCTGGGTGGGTATGTTTGGGCAGAGGTAAAGCAGTCGCCCCCCCCTCCCCCCCCCCCCATTAACATGATATTCCTCCAGAGAATAATTATCTCCTGGGCAACATCTTCAATCATACAAACCCAGCAAAGGAAGAGTTTCTTTTCTCTGCTTGGTGTACATCCTCCTCTCTAACCTGCCCTTCCCCTACACCCTTCTCCTTACTCTCTTCTGCATTAAGAACCTAGAAGAGTCTAGGTCCTAGACCCACGCAGGCTATTGCGGTGAAAGGGAAGTAGCTGACACAGTTTTGGCATATCTCATGTACTTCAGTTTTTGTCCGGGGACAGGCCCTGAAGTAATTAACCGCTAGTGCCAGGTCAGCGTCGTTCTAATTGCTGTAATTTCACTGACATTTTTTCCTTATATGGGTTTTACATTCCAGTAGACCCAGTGGGGCAAATTATCCCCGGTGTGACTCTAGTGATGTGAAATCAGGGATAAATTTGGCCCCGTCTTGCAAGCGGGAAGGGATTTGTTTAGAGCTCTAAGTATCAGCTTTGAAATACGTAGGCCGGGGTCGGCAACCTTTCGGACATGGTGTGCCGTGTCTTCATTTATTCACTCTACTTTAAGGGTGCGCGCGCCAGGAATACATTTTAATGTTTTTAGAAGGTCTCTTTCTCTAAGTCTATAATATAGAACTTGACTGGTGTTGTATGTGAAGTAAATAAGGGTTTTGAAATGTTTAAGAAGCTTCATTTAAATTAAAATTAAAATGCAGAGCCCCCCGGACCCGGGCAGTGTGAGTGCCACTGAAAATCAACTCACGTGCCATAGGTTGCCCATCCCTGACCTAGACTCTCCAGAACCACAGGTTCAAATCCTAGCAGGGTCCGCCCAGCTTTTCCCCTTCTCCCGGAGCCAAGTTTGATTTCTGTGTGCTGATTGGTGCGTGTGGGTCACAGACTGTCAGCTGTTACTGTCTCATGTCAATCTGCAGGGCCTGGACCTTAGTGATCCCATGATTCCTGCCAGAAGATTAAGGGCTTGTGTCGGTGTTTTTCATGAGCAGTTCCCCCCGCTATCCCCAACACTGTTGTGACGTCTGCCGTGTGCAGGTTGTCCAGGGCTGGTGGTTGCCTCACAATGGCCAGTGACGTGTTTTCTCTGAGGATGTGGTTCGTAGAGTGTTCTGGGATGGAAGGCGCTATATAAAAATAAGGCAGGCTTTTGTTGCTTATTTCTGTGTGTGTAATTACTTGGACCTTTGGGATCATGGAGTTCAGAACATATCTGGGTACTGATGGGTTTCATCTGGAGATTTCTCTTGGAGGGTAGACCTCCCCCCCCCGCCCCATCCGCCCCACTCATCTTGAGGTCCAGGTGGGTACAGTGAGACATTAATAACAACAGGGAATTTGCGCAGCTAGGAGAAGAATTTTCCCCTGTGCCCAGAAGTGAAATACACTGGTCTCTTTGTGATGACTGAGTGTCAGTGAAACAGGATAAGGTCTCGCGCCGCTGTCAGCACAGTCATTGTACATTTGGAACCTTCCCTTGTCCCAACTGGGTGACACTGGTCTTTCAAGGTGTGAGGCGGACCCTGAAAGTAGGCCTACAGCAGCCACCCATAGAGCAGGAATTCCAGATCGCCATGGGGATCTTGTCTGTAATGATTACTATGAACTGTCCTTTGTAGTTCTGAGAGAGACAAGGTGGGTGAGGAATATCTTTCATTGGACGAACTTCTGTTGGTGAAAGAGACGTGCTTTCGGCCAGAGCAAGTCTGTAAGAGATCAAGGTAAATTTGGGTCTGTGGCATGGGATGCCTCTTGTCAGGTCTGACGAGAGAGGGGGTGTGGTGGTAGCTAAGGATGCCATCTTGGAGTCCCTCTACCTCTGCAGGGAATCCTTGGTGACTCTGTCAGAAGTTTCCCACCCAAACAATCCTTTTAGGGTGGAACTGAAGTAGGAGTGGGGAAGGTTGCCTTTTGTTGTGGAGGGAGTCCAAGCGGGCAGGGCCCATCGGGTATGTCTGTGCTGCAGTTACTTGGGTGATCGGCACCTGGTTTAGTCTGCGTTCCTGTGTCCTCACCGGAGCTGTACTTCCCCCGTGTGTGTCACAAGGACTTCTCCTGGGGGCACAGCCCAGGGGTCTTTGTGCTCCAGTCAGCCGAGATTCTTTTCCCCAATGAACTGTGGGATAAATGGTCTGTCCTTTGGGGACCATGGGCGGAATTGTAGGAAAGCATTGGAGGACTGTCAGCACTTGAGGGATTCAGCCTGTGTCCTCACGGCAAAGTGGGTAGATTACCAGCCCGAGCGAAAGCAGAAACTAAGCTTTAACCCGGCCCCTGGCCGGGCCAGTTAGGCTGGGTGGAAAGCACCAGTTTTCTCAGGAGACAGAGTTTGGTGTATGGATGGGAGGAGGGTTAGGGACAACATCCAAGTCACAGCCTCGGTTAACTCCGCTGTGAGGACATCCCCATAGTGTGTCACTGGGACTGCTGGATCTTTCTAGATGTTTGTTGTTCAAAGCAAAGGACCTGCGGTTCTTCAGTCCCAATCCTGATCTCACTGAAGTCCACAACAAACCTCCCATTGACTTCAGTGAGAGCTGGTTTGAGGCCTTCACATAAGGCGGGCTTGGGTCTGTAATTTGCTCCTTGGCTACTTCTGCTCTCCCTCGTGATGTAGGTATTGAGTATTTGCAGGCTGAACCTGGGTACCCTCCATTCTCCTGATGTCAATGTGGGGACAGCACGTGGCAGGAAGGCTGATGGTTGCTAAGGGATCACCGTGCTTTCTGTACCCCTTCTGGACTGGCTGGCATACGTGTGCTGTTACCAGTCACACACCAGTTGATCTGGACTAGATCTGGTCTTTCTCTTTTTAACCGTGCCCCTTAAGTTTATGAATAAGCCTTTGCAGTAATAACATCACTTTGTCCTTGTCTGGCGCTTCCCAGCCCAGCCTCTTAAAGGACTTGACAAACATTTAATTAAGCCCAACAGCCCCCAACGAGGTGGGTTTGATTTCCAGCTGAGGAACAGGGACCAGAAACCACTTCCCCAAGGTGACAGTGAGCTCAGGACAACAGCCCAGGAGTCCTTGCTGTAATCACTAAACCCAGCTCCCTTCCTACAACTGGGGATAGAACCCAGGAACCCTGACTCCCCATAACTATGCGAGTGGTTTGACCGCTCTCCTCCACCTCCACTCGCCCCATATGGCAGAACATTGCATCTTCTCAAGAGGGTCTGGCTGACATTTGGGCCCGTCATTGGACTCCCCTCTCCTTGAAGTCACTTGTCCATGTGAAACCAGTCTTTCCTTACACAGTGTGGCAATTTCTTGCCCCAGATTTCAGCCCAGATGTTTCTAGGGGAGAGTAGGAGTCGTGCCGGTGGAAGCTGTTTGGGTGGATTATAATGTTCAGTCCTCGGACGCGCCTCCTTTGCAGAGAGTTGAAAGAAGGGCCATTTGAATTTGACAAAGGAAATTGCTCTTGAAATCTGCCAGGACCTTTTGAAAGGTCTCCTCGTCTAATCAATCTGATCCCAGCCTGTGCCCCCTTGGAAGGGGAGCCCTGCTATTGCTGATGCAGGCGTGGGGCATGGGCTGGGGGATTCCAGAAGGGAGCTGTTGTGTTTTGTTAATATTAGCAGTTGGGTGGGTTGAGCTCTATGCAAGGTCTGTGCTATCGATTGCTGGTGGAGGACAGGCCCACGGGAGACTGACAACTCACATCTCTAACTCCTTCTTTAAATGATTTATAGGAGTCATTCCTATTACGGCCCCTGACAGTCTTGTCCTTATAGCAAAAGTTCTCTGTGTAGAGGAAGCAGCTTAAATTCCATCCGTGCTTGGTTTTTCCTCGCAGCTGGCCCCGTCTCTCTGTTCAAATGCCATCTTGTTCCATCTTTTTGGTTGTGTTTTCCCTGCTGTTTGCTTCAGAGTTTCTCCTGCCCTTTCCCACAACCGTCACTCTGGCACTAGTGCTAGTGACAAATCCGATCCCCATCACCGTAGTGCCGGCCCATCGCCAGGGATTTATCCACACCGTGCACCCCTGTGAATTGGGGAAGTTCCTTATTCCCAAGGATAATTGGGGAGGGGGACTGGAGGTGCACAGAAGAGGAGCAATTTGTCCAAGGTCACGTGAGGGAGATCTTGGACGGAACCCATATCTCATGAGTCCTTAGATCAGTGCCTTAGACGCAAGACTGTCTTTCCTCCCTGCCAGAGGTGGGGGCTAGGTCTGATCAAGTTTTAAATAACCTAAACTGTGTGCTTCTCCGTGACCTTTTGTGACTCTCTTCCATAAGCTAATAGATGTCCTAGTTCCCAATATTCAACCTATGTGTTCCTCTGCTAAACATCCTGTTGCCCCTAGATTTTAACCCTTGGACTGTCCTACCTTCCTCTTCTTTTTTGGTTATTCCCTTCAGGTACTTGCCAGTGCTTGAGTGTCTCACCACTGGTGATCGTCTGGCCAAGTTGGGTCCAATTTGCCCGAGGTCCTCAGCAGTCAGGCCTGATTACAGAAGGAGATGAATGCCCTAAATTCTCACTGAAGTCCAAAAGCAGTTCAGGGCCCCACACGAGATCAGGATCGATAGCTTCCCTGCTAAGTCAGCCCCCTCGCTTTGCCCAGTCACTTCTCCATCTCTTCTTTGCTTTCCACCCAGTTGGTTCATAATTTCCTTCTACCAATGAGCCCAAAACAGAAGGGGTCAGGCAGAGAAGGGTCAGTCGACTGAAGCGGAAGAAGGAACCTGCATCACACCAGCCAAGGAAGAGGGGGAGCTGGGGGGGAACCCTGTTCACCCAAGCCAGGGAGAGAAGTAGAGGCTCTTTTGATGCTTTATGAAGAGCTCCCCTGTCCCTCCTCCCCTGCCTCCTGGAGCTGCTCTCCATCTGCAATCCAAAATGGCATTGGTTGTTTGGTTTTTTTACTTTGCTGCCATGTCTTATTGCAAGCTCCCATCTCCTTTGCGATCTGCTCTCACCTCTAGCTGTATTTTTTTGGCCGTTCCTGCTTTCTAAATGTCACCTACGCAGTGAATATCTGTGCTTCGGGATCTCTTCTCCCTAAATGCATTTGCCCAAGATCAATCTACCTTCATTTCCTGCCTGTGTTTCTAACCTCCCTAGATCCTTTTATGTTAATCCTTTGTCCTCACTGGTGTTTGTAACACCTCCCAGTTTAGTATCATCTGCAAATGTAATTACCGTGCTGTTTACCTGCACATCCAGATTGTTAATAAATAAAGCCAGCCCTTGCGTTGATCCCTGCAGCTCTGTGCCGGACACCTCCCCACCACACTGTGCCATGGAACATTACCCTTCACTGCCAATCCGTCAGCTAGTTTTCGAGCCATGTGACAGTGCTCGCACATCCACGCCGGTTTGAATTAGCTTCTCAAGTAAGAGTTCACGGGGCACTGTATCAAATCATTTCCCCAAGTCTAGATGTGTTATATCTCCGGCGCCCCCTTCATCCACTCCTGTTGTAACTAGAGATTAAAACGCCTGAGTATTTGAGGTGGTATTTACTTCAGCAGTCTCCAGCGCTGTGTCTCGCTTCTGGTTCCATTAGCCTCCAGGTCGTTCTTTCTCAGGGGCTTATACCCCTTTTTCTCCTCTTCTGGCGCAGACTCTCCTGCTGCTCAGGCAGTTTTAGAGCATGACTATTCATGGGGCAGTTCCCTGCCACACCTGACATCTCTCTCCCGCGTGGGCTAAACCACACGTGTCTCTGGCCTGTTCCACATCCCTCCAGGCCCATCAGAGTTGCATAGCCCCTTCCTTTGTGTTTGTGGTTGTCTCCTGCTCCCTCGGGTTTGGGCCTCAGGGAAACGTTCTCATCCATCTGGGCCGGCTCCTTTCTCCTTCCAGGTCCGTGAGCCGTACGCTGGACTGATGCTGATCCGAGGGACGAGCCCCTCTCCCCCTTTCCATTGCTCCGCTTGCCCTGCGGCTGCCCCTCTGCTCTCCTCCTCTGTGCGCGTTCTTTCTCCACTCCAGCTGCTCACTCTCAGCCGAGCCCTTTGAGTACTGCTGTACCCTAAGCTCCCCAGGGAAGCTGTGCCGGCAGATTCAATTGTGCCGTCTCAGATCTTGCTGCTAGGGAATTTCTCCGATCATCCTGCCTACGTTTGCCTTGACTTAACACAGCTTTGCTCTCACTGATACCCCTCATCCCACGCTGAACAGCTCCTGTTCCTCCTTGGTGCTTATGACCTTCGCGTAGTTGTAGGCAGTTCAACTGGCCAAGCTGCTGGCTCAATGAATCTTCCCTTCTATTCTCTCTCTTCTCCCCACTGCCAGCCGCCTCATTCATCCACCCTCCCTCCCCACCGACACATATTCCCAGGAGTCCCCTCCATTACGGTTCTCTAATCCCACCAACTCACAGGTGCCTATAACCTGCTCAAACCCACGCCGAATGGGAAGGAAAGACAATAAGGGACCGTGTAACGCAATGGTTCTCAACCTGCAGCCCGTGGGCTGCCTGGGCCCCATCAGCACAGAGCTGCGGCCCATGTGACATCCTCAGGGCCATACAGGTAGCATTGGATGTGGCCCACATAACACACATTGTGGGTCATGTGTGTGGCGCACAATGGTAAATAGGTTGAGAACCACCGGTGTAGCGGCATAGCTGGTCAGTCAATAACCTCTCCCTTTCTGCTCCACCGTCACACACGGGAGTCACACACGGGCCTTCTCCATGCAACCATCACACATACACTTTCCCCACCACTGTACACTCCATTCCCCACTCCTCACGCCCATGGGCATGTTTTCCGCACCATTCTCAGGACGTTCACCCACTTTCTGCACCATCAACCCTGCACACACAGCAGCCCCCTATATGCACCTGAATCCCCTGTCCGCCACAGGCACACACCCCTTCTTTCCCTTTCACATATCTTATCCCCATACACACAACAGCAGGTCTAGACTTCCCCGGGGTTCACGTACAGCCAGTGGCAAGAGAATGGAATTGGCTAAATTTGCTGTGGCAATGTGGCAAATGGGGCTTGAAAATGATTAGGGCTTCAAAACACACACACACACACACACACACACACCAATTTTAAGAGTCTTTTTTTTTTTTTCTTAAAGTCCTAGAAAAAGAGCAAAGAAAATCTCCCCTGGTCTCCCCCAAAAAACACACTGGAAGTTATTTTCCTCAATTTTCCATGTTTTGTACTGAAAGGAGGGACTTTTTTTTTTTGTTCGGTTTCCTTTCTGAAAATAACTCTGAAACTATAATTTCCTCCTACTTGCTTTTCCCCTTCTTATTTTGATTTGCAAAGTCGCTGGCTTTGTGGAATGATGCCACTGCGCCATAGCTTGCTTTGTGCCTTGCTTTACAACTGCATTCTTTAGAGCCCCGGCCCTGCAAAAACTTACAATTAGGTGCAACTTTTCTTACATGAGCAAAATTGCCGAAACGCTTAAAGGTGTGCGGAGTCAGCATCTA
Source organism: Sternotherus odoratus (assembly GCA_032164245.1). NCBI lineage: Eukaryota > Metazoa > Chordata > Testudines > Kinosternidae > Sternotherus > Sternotherus odoratus. Next base: position 10,413,700 of record JAVMKO010000020.1, read on the forward strand.
GATTAATGAACTAGAGCCCCAGTCTGTATGACTGTGAATTGTGTTGTTATTTGTATTATGATAGAAGGTAGAGGGCTCAGCCAAGCCCAGATTCCTCTTTATTCTAGGCACTGTACAGATATATATTAAGTGACAGTCCCTGCCCTGAAGATCATACAGGACACGTATGAATAAGACGGACCAAGGATGTATTATCATCTCAGTTTTACAGATTAGGAACGGAGTGATTAAGTGATTTCTCAAAGGTCATACAAGAAGTTTGTGTCAGCGCAGGGAACAGAAGCCAGATCTTCTAAATCGCATCCTAAACCTTGCGTGCTTCCATGTTTTTCAGGCCTGGGTTCGAAAACAAGGGGATTCTAATTTTAACATCTGTTCACTTTCCTAACTTCTGCTTCCAGCTCAGAATGCTCTCTCTCCCTTCAAGGCCCAAGTGAGATCCAGCTCTTATTATTTAAAAAAATTGAAAAGGCAATTAAACGATCTCATGATATTTTAAGCTCTCTCTGAGTTTGTTTGTGGGGAGCGAAATGTCTAGGGATATTTATCCCTCTTAATTTGTCTCTTGCATCAGGCTGTGATGCGTGCCAGGTTCCCGCAATGTTCCCTTCCCCTGTATGTTAAGAACAGTTTTTCTGATTTCTGTCATGCAGGGAAAATTGCGATAGATTTGAAAAGCAGCGTATTCCCAGGAGAAGAGCGGATACAGATGATTTGTACTTCTGAGAAGAGATATGGCGGTGGGTTTATTTGTCCCCCCCCCCCTTTACTCAATGAATTCTTCCATTTTGTGTAATTTCTCAGACTAAGAAGTTCTATCCGAAATAGGTTTTACTTGTTAATGACAGTTAAGTGTACACAGTTAAACACAGCCTATCAGATCTAAAAGCTCTGGCAAAACCCTGGCGGCAGTCACTACCTTGTCTTCTCGCTGGAGGTTTGTTTGTCTGACATCTGAAAGGAGTCACGGTTGAAAGATGGCCTTGTAATTAATGCACTGGACTGAGATTCTGGAGGGCTCCATTCAGGTCCCAGCTCATGGACTCAGACTCTCTGAGTGACCTTGGACTAGTTACTTAATCTCACTGGCCGAGATTTTCAAAGCCGCCTAAAGGGATTTGAACAGGCCAGTTCACATTAATTTTAATGGGAAGTCGACATCCAGATCCCTTTGAAAACCTCAGCGTCTCCCTCTGTAAAATGGGGATAATAACACCTCTCCTCCACCCTCTGTCTTCCCTATATCGTCGGGGAGCTCGTTGAGGCAGGAGCTGTCTTGTGCTTCGCATTTGAACAGTCCCTAGCTCAGTGGGGCTTTGATCGCAGGTGGGCCTCAGGGCACTATTGTAATATGAATAATAAGTTGTTGCTGTGAAAAAAACGTGAGGGTCTGGGCTGCAGAACTTCCAGTTCCAAGCTGCTTTTGGGGCCGCATGGGCCCTGTGTTGACTCGGCAGTTCCTACACCTGATCTCCCTGCTCCAGCAGTGCAAGGGCGTTTACAGCCTGACCTAAATTTCCCCTGTGGCAACAGCAAGAGACCGGGCTTACCGCCAGATCCTGATCTTCCACTCCAGCAGAGGGATCGGCTATATCCAACCCTCCTATTTCTGTCTGGCTCAATGGAAGAGGAAATATCCCACCAATTTACCCTGATCCCAGCAACGAGGGGCGTTGGCCTTCCCTGGGATCTTACATTATTTAATCCTTCTGTATTAAAGCACTCCGTCTGCATTGGACTGAGTCACTGGGAGCAGAGGGAGCTCAGCGCCTGGCAGGATTGGAGCCTGCCAAATTGGTCATTGTAGTAGAGGGCCGGTCACGAGATGGAATGAAATCAATAATCCCAGATCAGATTCGGATATGGCACGAGACCAGAGTTGCAGCCGTTTACACCAGGTCTGAATTTATCCCGGTGTGCAGATGTGCTTGTTCTGCCTCTCAAGACCCAGTTCTGCATTCCAGCATCCAGGCTGGTAGGGGGCATTTCTGGGTAGTTGTGCCTCTCCACCGCCTTGGTGCCAATTTGAAGAGCTGCTATTCTCAGCTCGTAGTCGCTGCACGAAAAATCAAACTCCATCTGCTCCTCCCGAAAGAATGAGGGAAGAAACTGACTCTTCCACCTGCTAAGCTGCACTAGTTGCCATCTACGGCTTTGCTACGGAAACTCAGGCGAGTAGCATAAGGCAAAGGGAGGACAAATCCCCGAGGCCAGTTGGTCGTGCCAGGCGGTTTCCAGCTGACCAGTTTGGAAAAGCAGAGCCAATTTCGACACCCTCCCACCCGGGCATGGTACATCCAGGTCACGTTAGCAGAGGGAAGTTTTTTTAGTAGATGACTTCATGGACACAACTTCCATAATAAGGATAATACTGGGGCACAGAAACTTCAAGCACGCTTAGGAGATGCTCTGCTATTTCGGGCTCATTTCTAGCAACAAGCGGAGAGATTCCTGCCCTCTCCAGCCTGTTTTCCTCCCAGTGGTATAATCAGAGCCCACGGATAATTGAGGCCTTTTTTGGCTTTCCCTTAAAACATGCTGTCTCGTTTTGTTATGTCTGCACAAGCAAAATAAGTGACATAGGCAACTTCCAGCCAAAGCAGGCGGAAAGGTGATATGGGTGCACTCTCCCTGCCGGGGTGATGGTCTCTCCAGAGACTGTCCCGGGGTGAGCTTCTGCATTGCTGGATGGAAGGACCCTTCTCCATCTCTCATGATGGGATATAGAAGAGGTTCTCCACCACTCCCACCTCTAACACAGAAGGTGCTGGAGGTTTTGTCATCTGCATCCTGACATTTGGGTACTCCCAGGTTTGCAACATTCAGCTGGTGCCCGTTAAAAGACTTGATATTTTCCCAGAGTCCTTTTTAATTTGGTTTCAATGAGCTTGGTAATTAGTTTAATTATCTTATGTTATTGTGCGGTGCCTTGAGATGCCAGTCAAGTCTGTGAGTGCAACGTGTCAGAGGTGGGGGTATTACAAAACCCCTGGGAGGAACCCAAGTACCTACCATCCCATGCCAGGAGCACCAAGAGCAGGAGCTCTGTGCATAGCGCAAGATTTGCAAAGGGCGTCTACCTCCCAGACCTGCTCGGTGTGGTTCCTACCAGCTTGGCCCAGGGACAAGCTCCCCTTCTGGCTCAACGGGCGCACATGTCTCCTACCAACCAGGAGCACGTGGGGGCCAGTTTCAGCTGAGGAACTATGCAGATGGCACATGTAACCTAGGCCGCTGGCAGAAGAGGTTCTGTAGAAGGCACTCGGATGATGTGTTTAAATTCGGCTCCAGCAGTACTCCCCCTACTGGCAGACACAGCCCCAGGCCTGTTCTGTGCTGGAGATAGCCGCTTGCGTTCTTCTATGAACACAACCGGGTGGGGTCTCTAGCGTTAGCCAGCTCCTAAGTGCTACGTCGTCCATCTGTTTAGTAGAGGCTACTGCTGATGTATGGGGGGGGGGGGGGGTCTGGATGGCTCCAGAAATGAATAAGAGAATACAGACCTCTCCATTGCTAGTTCAGCTCCAACAAAGGCTGCTCAAAGCTGTTACCATCTGACTGCTGTTCGTGGCTACTCGGTGGGTCTCAAGTTTAGAGAGGAATGACGGTCTTCTGATCAAGGCGGTGGACTGGGACTAACAAGATCTACATTCAGTTTCTATCTCTGCCACTGACTGTAGGACATTGGGTTTTATCCTTAGTCTCTCTCTTTCCCATCTGTAAAGTGGGGATAATAATATGCCCCACCCAGAGTGTGAGCTTCAGGGCACAGACTCTCTCACACGTTGTGGGTGTACAACACCTGGCAGGACGGGGCCCATAAGTGCGACCATGATATACACACTAATCATGGCAGTCTCGTTCCAGGGGGCAGGCATCACCAAAATCACACCTGCACCTAGTGGGAGTTGGCTCCTTTTGTTGGCGGTTTCCCCGAGGATGGAATGGACAGTGGAGACTGAACACTCCTGTCTCCCTTCCAAGGTGGGGCCTCCTGGGGCCAGGGGCGGGGCGTGCCCAGGAAGCGGCGAGCCAAGCGAGGCACCCCTGTTCTGCCCATCACCAAACAGTTGCTAATGCAGAACCCTTCCCCCCCGCCCTTGCTGTATCCAGAGAGAGGAAAAGGTGCCAAGCTGTGGCCAAGCTGATGCCTATTGGCGTAGCTCTGTCAAAGCCCCCGGAACTGGGTTGATTTATACCAGCTAAGGATCTGGCCCCATGTGCCCAAAGACTCACCACAAACCTTTAAAAAGCCTTTGGTGGTTTCCTCTCTCGGATGGGGGGGGGGGGGGGGAATAATGCAGAGTAATTTTCCTTGAAGATCTTCATGCATGTTCTCTCTCTCTCTCTCTCTCTCTCTCTCTCTCTTCATTCTTCATCATGCTTGGGATCCTGCTAATAAGTCAGAAAGGAGGAGGAGGGGGAGACAGAAAGGAGCTCTGCTAAGCTTTAAGCCTGGTATCTCCACACACACAAAAATTGCTGTGACTAATGCTCCCAGTTGGCAAAAAGGCAGTGTAATCAAAACATTTTCTTTCTTTTTTTTTTTTAGTCCTTAAAGTTAGTCATTCTGCAAGCAGGAATCCAAACAGGCAGACATGAAATGGAAGCCACAGTGCCTGAGAGCTTCTTATGCAACAGGCACGGCACTTAGCTAGGAACGCTTCGGCATCGTCCTGGACGCTTGTGGCTTTTAATCTGGGAAAGGAGCTGTATCCGGGGAGTGGATGGCTCAGGGGCAGTGACACAGGGAGGCTGTGCAACATGCGGCATTTCCCTGCCCGGTTCCTCAGCCCAGGCCAGTGGTAACGAGAAGTTCTAAAGGAACTCTGGTAGCTCAGGTGAAAATTTGGGAGGGTCCAAGTTTGGGTTCCAAGGAGGCAGATGTGCCACCACGGCACGGTCCCTGTATCGGCAGCCTCACGGGAGAGACCAGGGGCTGTGTGGGCCGCAAAGAATGAACTCTCCTCTGAGCCTATAGGTCCAGCATGGGCAACAACGGTGCAAGCGACGCTGCCCTTGTGCCATTTCTGGAGAGGCCTCCTCCGGAGTGGAGTTCAGTCTTCATTGCCCATTCAATCCAAGAGCTGTCTCTTCTCTGCCCTCAGGGTATGTGGGTGAGGTGAAAAGCCTAGAAACGTATCCCCGCCATGTTGCCATCCAGGCCTCCCCTTCCTGCAGCTTCTCCCATTCCCTTCTGAAATGCCTGGGCCTTCTGTGCCCTGTGCTGGGCTTACTTTTGGAGGTGTCTTTTTATCTGCTCCTAGAGCAAAGGCGTCTCAGTCCTCCACCACCCACAACTCCAAGTATCTCCTAGCCATGGGACTAGGAGATACCTGGATTCCCCCAGGCAAAGGTGACCATAGTCATCACTCTGGAGCACCACCATTTTACCCTCGGACTGTTAGTAGTAAGGGTCCACCGCCACCCCCCCTCCCCCCAAGGTTCTGTTTAGACTGATCCAAAAGGTTACATGTGCTGTCAGTCCCTCTCGCCACCTGAGAAAACACAGGGGCCTTTGTTCTCCAGCCCTATCCCACCCTGAGGATACAGACAGGACTCTGCATCGTCCTGACATGATGTTCTAATTGGCAGACAAGTGACTGACTCAAAACCTTTTCCTCACATCCCACTGGCACGGCAGGGCACCTGCCTGCACTTGACAATCGCCTTGTTCGCGTCTGGAACTGAACAGAGGCTGCGGCTGATGCCATCTTGACTGGCACACAGGTCAATGGCCTCTCCCTCCCTGTGCCTGTTTCAAAATCAGGATGTGGGGCCACGCTGCAGGGAAGTTCAAACCCTGGGCCACAAACTGGAGTGAGGCGGGACTCCCGGGAGAAGCTGGATGATGAAATTGGGTGGGGGAGAGGTAAGCATCTAGGACTGCAGAGCGGAGCTCGTCTGGCAGCCAGGTGCATCAGCCGCAGCAATCGGGGTGGGGAGCTTGTATGCAAGTCCTGGGGTGTGAAGCTGAGCGTGTTGTAATCCAGCGCACACCTGTCTTCTCCTCGTTTAAAGTGCGTGACAGCCTTCTGCAGTGGTGGCTCTAAATGTCGCACTAGTTCTGCAGAAGGCTGCAGCATTTGTGCCCATTACAGCAGCATGTCCCATTCTTTACATATAAGGGTGTACGATCCTCCAGGCAAGGGCTTTGTATTTTTTCATGTCGGTAAAGTGTCATGCAGACCTCTGGGGCTGCACAAATAGCAGGGCAAAGGGACAGGATGTGGATACAGCACCTGCCTGGGAGGTAGGATGACCAGACAGCAAGTGTGAAAAATTGGGACAGGGGGTGGGGAGGTAATAGGAGCCTATATAAGAAAAAGACCCAAAAATTCGGACTGTCCCTATAAAAGCAGGACATCTGGTCACCCTATTAGGAGGTGGGAAATCTAGGATCTGTTCCCTGTCCTGTTAACTGACTAGCAGAGGGACAATAATCCAGTGGTTAGGGTATTCACGCAGGAGACTCCAATTCAATTCCCTGCTTTGGCATGAACTTCCTGTGTGACCTCAGCTAAGTTACTAAGGGCAAGATATGCCTAAAGATGCTGATAGGTGTCTCATGGGATTTTTCCAAAGAGCCTAAGAAGATTAGGTGCCTGACTCCTGCTCTGCGCCTGTCTACATCTTTAGGCACATAAATGCTTTTGAAAACCCTAGCTCTTCATCTCCCAGTTCCCCATCTGTACAATGGGGATAACAGCACGTCCTTACTGCATGGGGGTGGTCAGAGGATAAATGCATTAAGGACCGCGAGGTTCTCAGGTACTACAGCAATGGAGGCCAGAAAAGGAGCTAATGAGAGGGGGCAGGATGTATAATGTTACTGGGTATGTGTACAAAAGAATAAAGGATTCGCAGCATGGCCATGGCTGACCCAGGTCAGTTGACTTGGGCTCACGGGTCTCAGGCTGCAGGAATGAAAATTACTGTGCAGATGTTGGGGCTTTGGTTCTGGGACGCCCTCTCAGAAATCACTTTAAGTCCCTTTGATTAACATTTTTCAAACCATCTGTCATATATGGGTGCCTCTCTTTTTGAATGCCTGATCTGAGTCACTTGGAGCCTGACTTTCAGAGGACCTGAAAACTTGCAGCTCCCATAGATGTCAGCTGGAGCTATGGTACCTCAGCGCCTCTGAAAATGATGTCTGATGGCACAGATCTGGAAAAATATTTAGATGTCTAATTTCCATTGATATCAATGAGAGTTAAGTGCCTAAATATTTCTGAGGCTGTGGGCCTAGGTAATTCTAATCAGCCACTCAAAAGGCATCCAAAATCAAAGGGCACAATCCAGCACATCTAAATGTTTTGGTCTTACTCTTTTTGCTTCAGTTTCTGTATCTGTAAAATGGGGCCAGTTACCCTTGGAAGCTTGTGAGGTTTGTAAATGCTTTGAAGATTATAAGTGCTAAGCCATAGTCTTCCCTACTCACTTCCCATATACTTCATCAATTTCATTGACTACTGAGTGCAACTGGACCCTTCCTGACATTGTAAAAAACGTAACACAATCTGTCCCTTAAAGGCTTTTAAAAATAGTATGCAATTTATTTTTCTTCTGAGTCACTCGCCTCCACCTTACGTTACATTTAATTTATCTCGATGGTATCCGTTTCTTGCCACGGTCCTGTCTCTCAAGTTTGTTTTTCTTGTGGATCCTGGCATTGTTACTTATTAACATTTTTTGTGTGTTGTACCAGCTTTCCGGCAGCCTGGAATAAATACACTAAGACTCAGTATTAAAGGAAAGAACTGGGAGCCTTACTCAATCCATTCAACCTGGCTGGATGCCTACATTGAAATGACTAAACCAGAGTCGCTAGCCTGTCCCAGCCTGTACTGGGCTTTGTGTAAATGTTGGGATGGCTTCCTCAGGGGCTGTGCCTAAGAATAATAAATAAATCACGCTTGAAATGAGAAGCTAACTTCAAAGTTGTCTGTGGAGGGACAAGGCTTTCCATCCATTGGAGCACCACCTTTTGATCCCCCTGCCATAGACATAATGTAATTGCTGCAACCCAGCCCCCAGTAGCACATCCACTGTGCAACAACAAAGGCAGAGCTTTGGACAAGGCAAATTGGGTCTCCCAGGAAAAGCATTGTGGGATGTGCACACTGCAAACAGGGCCGGGGCCAGTAAGCCGTCCATTTTGTGAAAGCCATTCAGTTGCATGGGTGTCCATTTATCTGCCTCAGAAGGCTCCCAGGGCTAAGCTGCAGCCACGGTTGGGCGCTGAGTTTGAAGTTCATAGAATCTCAGGGTTGGAAGGGACCTCAGATCATCCAGTCCAACCCCCCGCTCACAGCAGGACCAACCCCAACTCAATCATCCCAGCCAGGGCTTTGTCCAGCTCCCTGACCATCCCAGTTCTAGGCTGTCCCCCAAAGCTCGGGGAAGGGCTGCCGGGGGTCACGCCAAGGTGCGGGTCTGGTGCACGTCCCTATGGGCCGGGGATAGGGTGACCAGACGTCCCGATTTTATCGGGACAGTCCCGATTTGGGGGTCTTTTCTTATATTGGCTCCTATCGCCCCCCGTCTCCTGTCCCGATTCCTCAGACTCGCTGCCCGGTCACCCTGGACGGGGATGGCCCAGAGGTCAGGGTGATGGGCTCAGGGGCATGATCCCTGCAGCCCCACCAGGGCAGCCAGGGGCCAGCCCGGCTTGGTGAACCTGGGGCGCAGCCCGGTGAGGTCACGGGCCTGGACAGTGACGTCATAGCCCCGCAGCACGGCGCCCCACTGTGACATCACAATGCTGGACTGTGACATCATGGACCCTCCCCCCCCCGTGGGCCGGCCGGGGCCCGAGCGGGCTGCCTGTTCACGTCCGGCTGGCCCCGCCCCCCGACGGCCGCGTGACGTCACGACGCCCAGCGTGCCGCTTGACTCCCGTCCGGAGGGGGCGTGGCCAGGGAACAAGCGCTTCCGGGAGTGAAGCCGGCGCCGGAGGGGACCATGAGCTGGTGAGTGAATTGGGGGGGGGGGGGTTTTGTCACCCCCCCCCGGCCTGTCTCCGCGCGGGGCCTCCGGTCCCCTCCCCCGCCCGACACCCCCGGGGGTCCCCGTTCGCCCCGGGCCCTGCCCCCCCCAACTCCCCCCCCCCGTCCCGGGCCCTGCCCCCCCCCAACTCTCCCTCTGTCCCGGACCCTGCCCCCCCCCAACTCCCTCCCCCCGTCCCGGGCCCTGCCCCCCCCCAACTCTCCCTCTGTCCCGGGCCCTGCCCCCCCCCCAACTCTCCCTCTGTCCCGGGCCCTGCCCCCCCCAACTCCCCCCCTGTCCCGGGCCCTGCCCCCCCCCAACTCCCTCCCCCCGTCCCGGGCCCTGCCCCCCCCCAACTCTCCCTCTGTCCCGGACCCTGCCCCCCCCCAACTCTCCCTCTGTCCCGGACCCTGCCCCCCCCCCCAACTCCCTCCCCCCGTCCCGGACCCTGCCCCCCCCCAACTCTCCCTCTGTCCCGGACCCTGCCCCCCCCCAACTCTCCCTCTGTCCCGGACCCTGCCCCCCCCCCAACTCCCTCCCCCCGTCCCGGACCCTGCCCCCCCCCAACTCTCCCTCTGTCCCGGACCCTGCCCCCCCCCAACTCTCCCTCTGTCCCGGACCCTGCCCCCCCCCAACTCCCTCCCCCCGTCCCGGGCCCTGCCCCCCCCCAACTCTCCCTCTGTCCCGGACCCTGCCCCCCCCCAACTCCCTCCCCCCGTCCCGGGCCCTGCCCCCCCCCAACTCTCCCTCTGTCCCGGACCCTGCCCCCCCCCAACTCCCTCCCCCCGTCCCGGGCCCTGCCCCCCCCAACTCTCCCTCTGTCCCGGGCCCTGCCCCCCCCAACTCTCCCTCTGTCCCGGGCCCTGCCCCCCCCAACTCTCCCTCTGTCCCGGGCCCTGCCCCCCCCAACTCTCCCTCTGTCCCGGGCCCTGCCCCCCCCAACTCTCCCTCTGTCCCGGGCCCTGCCCCCCCCAACTCTCCCTCTGTCCCGGACCCTGCCCCCCCCCCAACTCCCTCCCCCCCGTCCCGGGCCCTGCCCCCCCCAACTCTCCCTCTGTCCCGGGCCCTGCCCCCCCCCAACTCTCCCTCTGTCCCGGGCCCTGCCCCCCCCCAACTCTCCCTCTGTCCCGGACCCTGCCCCCCCCCAACTCCCTCCCCCCGTCCCGGGCCCTGCCCCCCCCCAACTCTCCCTCTGTCCCGGGCCCTGCCCCCCCCCCCAACTCTCCCCCTGTCCCGGGCCCTGCCCCCCCCAACTCTCCCTCTGTCCCGGGCCCTGCCCCCCCCAACTCTCCCTCTGTCCCGGGCCCTGCCCCCCCCAACTCTCCCTCTGTCCCGGGCCCTGCCCCCCCCCCAACTCTCCCTCTGTCCCGGGCCCTGCCCCCCCCCAACTCTCCCTCTGTCCCGGGCCCTGCCCCCCCCCCAACTCTCCCTCTGTCCCGGGCCCTGCCCCCCCCCAACTCTCCCTCTGTCCCGGGCCCTGCCCCCCCCCAACTCTCCCTCTGTCCCGGGCCCTGCCCCCCCCCCAACTCTCCCTCTGTCCCAGGCCCTGCCCCCCCCCCGTTCCGGGCCCTGCCCCCCCCCCCCCGTTCCGGGCCCTGCCCCCCCCCCCCGTTCCGGGCCCTGCCCCCCCCCCCCCCGTTCCGGGCCCTGCCCCCCCCCCGTTCCGGGCCCTGCCCCCCCCCCTCTGTCCCGGGCCCTGCCCCCCCCCTCTGTCCCGGGCCCTGCCCCCCCCCTCTGTTCCGGGCCCTGCCCCCCCCCTCTGTCCCGGGCCCTGCCCCCCCAACCACCCCCCCCGTTCCGGGCCCTGCCCCCCCAACCACCCCCCCCGTTCCGGGCCCTGCCCCCCCAAACTCCCCCCGTTCCGGGCCCTGCCCCCCCACCTCCAGGACCCGCCCCCCCACACCCCTCTGTCCCGGGCCTTCCCCCCATCCCAACCACACACCAGCCCTTGTACCTGCTACTGACTTAAATAGCCCCCTCGGGTCCTCCCCACCCCTCTCCTGTCTCCCTTGTAGCAAAGTGCTGTTATGTCAAGTGTGTTACCTGGGGGCAGCTACCTCCCATACTGACCTGTGTGACCCAGTGTCCCTGGGGTTGTTAAGGTGACAACGTGGCCTCTTGTTTACTTCTCACCATTGGTATTTGTTACTCATTGTGGGGAGTGAAAGTGGCCTGGTTAGTTTCACTTTCTTGTGGTCCTTTTCCCCTCAAAGCCCCCCCCCCTCCCCCCAGCACCAGAAAGGGCAGGGGTCTGAGAATCAAACAGCCTGAGTTCTAGTTCTGATGCTCTCCTCTCTGGTGTGAGAGTTTCTTCCCTTCTGCACATTAATTCCTTCCCCCTACCCCTCCTCCCCCATACAAATGGGACTGAAACTTGGCTCCCCTTTGTGAAGCAGCTCTTGGTCTGTGGATGAGAAGCATGTTTTAGGGGCTTAATGGTCTGATCCAAAGCATATTGAAGTCAGTGAGAAGGTACCTATAGACTTCAAAGGGTTTTGGATCTGGTCCCAAATTCTTATTTATTTATATACTTGCATAACAATGTCTGTAATAGAAACACAATGGAACAAGGTTTACATCAAAGCAAAATCTTTTTGCTAATGTTTTTTAATGCCTGAAGCAGTCTATTAATAGGTTTTATAAAACCTATGGTGGGTTCAGAAGTATCCAAAGTCACTTGAACTTGTATCTCGCCTCTCAAATGGGTTTCAGAATGTTTGTGGTACAGACATTATTTACATTATTAAAATAGTAACACTGCAGATGGGGGGATGGGGTTTCGTATGTGCTGTGCCTATGTTCTAGCAATGCTGTCCAGTTTCCTCGTGGGAAGGCTTCCTGCCTTTGGGACAGGTCTGGCAGCATACCTCATCTTAGCTTGGGGATGTTGCGCATGATTTATGAGTGTTTGTGCGTTAAAGTAAATGTGTGTTGGATACTTCACAGAACAACTTGGAAGATATGGTCTCGGACCCAAAGAATGTGTAGTTACTAAGAAGCCCCACACAGGATCAGGCCACTATTGTACTGTCTAGATATATGCGTAGATATGAATCAGAGAGGTAGCCGTGTTAGTCTGGATCTGCAGAAAGGTCTTCTTGCATGGGTCTTCCAGATCAGCTGCTGGAAGAGGACCTCATCCTCCCGGATTAGAGATAACAAGGTAGTTCAGCCTGATGGGTACTTATTTATACCTGCCTCTGCATGCGTCGGACGAAGTGGGTATTAGCCCATGAAAGCTTATGCTTCAATAGTTTTGCTAGTCTTTAGGGTGCCACGGGACTCTCTCGCTTATGCATAGATATGTTTCCAGCCCCCCCGAGCTTATTATCTAAGGCCCGAGTGTCACGGAGTCCCCGGTGCGATGCTCTGGAACCGCTCCCTATGAAGCCAGTCAGGACTCTGGGAGGAAGCTTCCTCTCTGTGAACAGCCTGTCTCCAGGGCTAGGAGCTTCACAGCTTACAGCTTCCACCTTCCTAGGGCTGACCTCGGAGCATTCGGCACCTTCTGCCCTTGCGTTTGCTTCCCACAGTGAGCCGCTCAGACGGGGTCCTGGGGAAGCCAGTGGGTCCTGCACCCCAACTCCGCAGTCAGACGTGACTCTCAGCCAGCCAGTAAAACAGAGGTTTATTCGACGACAGGAACATGGTCTAAAACAGAGCTTGTAGGTACAAAGAACCAGACCCCTCAGCTGGATCCATTTTGGGGAACCAGGGAGGCTAGACCATGCCTGTGCCTCCCTGCCTTTCCCCAGCCAGCTCCAGACTAACCCTCTAGCCCCTCCTCTGCTTTTCCTTTGTCTCTTTCCCCGGGCCGGGAGGTCACCTGATCCCTTTGTTCTCCAACGCTTCCAGTTAACACCTTACAGGGGGGAAGGGCCAGGGCAGCCTTTGCCCGGAGGTAGGGCATTGGCCACTCCTTTCTACTGGTCCTTTGCTCAGCAACAATCTCAACCCTTACGCCACCACCTAGAGACTTGAGAAATGCATAGGGTAAACTGAGGCACTCACCCAGTATCCAGAGAGAACATTAAGACCATTCCCACTCCGTCACAGTTCTCCCCCCTTCGAGACCGAACTGAGCGAGGTCACTTCAGCCAGTAACCTGGGGAAGTTCGACCCCACCAACGTTCCCATGGATGCCCATTATCTTTCCCATTGCTTGGTGGGAGTCACACCAGGTCCTTTCAGTTTCACACCCTCCTTTTAGGTCGGGTGTGCTGGATGGCACTGTCCGGGTTTACCAGATTTACCAGGCCCTGGATTAGAGCTTTCTTTCAGCTATCCAGAATGATTTTCCAAATATAGGTGACTTGTCTGGCTACAAAACTCAATCTCCTGCTTTGTAAGAGATCAATGTTACAGATCATTTCTGATTAGATTCTTCTGATCTCCATTTCCCCGCATAAAGTTTTGCTTAGAAACCCTTGTTGGGTTTTGTATTTATTCTTGCTCACCGATTCCTGCTCAAATGGCTTCAGTTTGGAAGTCAAGTGTTTGATTCCCCCTCCCCCCCCCCCCAACTGCTGGCACCGCAAATTCAAGGTGTGAGTTGAAAAATCCAGCAGTGTTCTCTCTGCCTCCTCCTGTCACCACAAGTAATAAAGATTCTAGGATCCGAAGTTTTCTGACAACTTTGCTGTAAGAGATGTTAGCTCGCTCTGCTGTGTCTATACTGGATCTTCAAGGATAACAGCAGAAACTTTTCTGTGTCCATAAAGGGAGCAGATCTGCCTTGATGACAGTAGAGCATGGATACATTGAATAAAAAGTTCCAGTTGAACAGAATTATCTTCCTGATTATACTGCCCTATAGATGGCTAGCAGGCTACTGTTTTTAAAGAAACGAATATGTACTTTATAGTCCAGGTAGCCTAATCAGTGTATTTTTAGTCCTGACTCTCTCATCCCTTTATTGTGTTAAATTATACATAGAAAGGCCCATTGCTGCACTTAGATTTTAAAGTAATCAATTCATTTTGCTCTCTCTATCAATCTTGCTACTCTCTTAAATTGCACAACACAGAATCACTCCACTGGGCTTTCAGCGACAGCTCTGCATCATCTGTGTTTTAGGCTATAAATGGCTGCATCCTAAACCTAAACATTTATAAATCGGTCTACAGTTAGGGGGACTTTGTCACGTTAAAAGTCATATGACTTAAAATGTCCTTAACTCCTTTGATAGTTAAAGATGGAAGGAGAGTAAAAACCTACTGTATTTTTTTTATCCATTTATGCACTTTTACTTTTTTAGTTCTGTTCAGGCTGGACAATGAAAATAGTTTCACTTTCAGGTTCTCATGCAGTCGCACAATGATCGGGGGTGCTTAGTTTGTAAAACTCCTCTGTGTGTGTCAGATTTGCTAAAAACTCTGTACAAGACTCCTAAAGTGATATTATGGGACAGATCACATCCACAGTTACTCTTGTGTGTTGGTCATTTAATTAAAAATATTTGTACTGTCTAAGCAATTTTTCAATCCTGTTAATGATGCAGAGTGAAAATAGTTAGAGAGAGATGTATGGTGATGTAAGAAGAAAGAGAGAATTTATCTTGATTCTGAGATCCCCGATTGAGTTTGCAGGGCTGGCAGATGATAGACAAATAATCTTTAGTCTTTGTCTGTTAACGCGCTTTTAAATGTGGTTATGGTCAGAAAAATAACTGAAAATAGCACCTCGCTCAGCAGATTTACTCCCTGTATATTGAGACTCCGTTTTTGTTACATTTTACACCTGTTAGCACTGCAGAGCTAATAAAACCGAATGGCTCAGGTATCATAAGTATCATCATTAATGAAGTTCCTACTACAGGACTAAATGCTGCCAAATTACAACTTTTTAACTCCTTTTAAGACAAGATGACAGCACAGGTGTAACTGAGGGGGAAATTTGGCATGCAGAATCTATTGGTGGTGAGCAATTAGCCAGGAAGAACTCAGCTTGACCTTCAGATCCTTGGTGAGTCTGCAGAGCTGACGGTTAGAAAAGAAACATTCAAACTAAGCCAGTCCAGTCTGATCGGAAATAACGGAGACAGTAAACAGAGGATTTTATCATGTCATTTGCGATTTCCCTTTTCAGAGCATAACTGCATGTTAAGCTCTTGTTTACACTAAGGATTTGCCTTCACTACAGAGTTAACGGGAGTTTTAACCAGGGATCCTAGAAATCCATTTGCCATGGGAAAATGCAGAATTTGTGTTCATAGAGGGAATCTTTAGTTTTTATGTTTTGTGAGAAAACAAAACCATTTACAGTGGAACCCTGATTATCCAATCTTGGGATGTCAGCCTCAGGTGGCGGTGCTTGGGCTGTCAGCTTAAAAATGGTAAATAGATCAATAAAACAGATGACAGATGCTTTATTTCAGGAACGTTCGCCTGCGGTAGCTGACATACATTATACGTGGCTTGTACTGGAAGATGAATGTTTCATCTTTTGCTGGGATAGGAATGAGGGGTCATTGTCAAGGGTGGGGTTACTCAACTGAAATCTGTGATTCCCCTTTCTTCCTCCACAACAGATCCGCGTCAGTCTTTGCGCGTGTTGTGGCCCCATTTCCACATGAATGTGAGAGACCTGAACTCTGAGCTTGTTAATCTGTGTATAAAACAGACAATCGCTCTCAGTTCGGTTGTCAATGGTTGGCAGGCCACGCCGACTGTAATAGTGGCTAATTCATGCAGATATGGCCAATGTGAGGTTGTGCTGCTGCTTATTGAATGAATTGTGTCATTCACTTAGGTCTGGAATTCAGTACGTCTTTGGAGGGGATAGGGTCTTACTGACGTGCAGCCTCTGATGTAGGAAGATTCCTGAGGTCACATTTGGACCATTTAGGCTGCGGTGACTGTGAATAAGCAAGGCAGGCACAAATTCTTCTGTAGAACAACATGCATATCAGAGGGGGTCTATTGTCTAGGGGGATTGTGCCCTGCTTCCTAAATGTCAGTGTAAAAAATGTCTAACATTTCTATCTCTTTGCTTGCTGGGAGTTCTGCATCAAGAGAGGATGAACCTTGTTCCGAGCATTCAAGACTGAGCGTTTTCTTTGTTTAGCCGATATATCACTATTTGTTTAGTTTGAGCGTGCTGCCTCTCTCCGACAATGGCCCTCATCAGATGCACGTCCGCCGCTTGGAACGAAATGTTTCAAAGGTTAATGGGAGGTTTACCCTAGTGATTAGAGAAAGGGACTGAGTCATGACGTTACACAGTTTTATTCCTGGCTCTACTACTGTCTCACTGTGGGCTTTGAGGACAGTAACCTAGTCTTTCTTCCTTAGTTTCCCCATCTGTAAAATGGAGATAATA
This sequence comes from Sternotherus odoratus, assembly GCA_032164245.1. Lineage (NCBI taxonomy): Eukaryota > Metazoa > Chordata > Testudines > Kinosternidae > Sternotherus > Sternotherus odoratus. Next base: position 10,430,011 of record JAVMKO010000020.1, read on the forward strand.
GTTGAATCGCATATGTAATGTGAGGCGTAATGAAGGATTATAAAGCACCCTTGGCTCCTTGGGATCAAAGGTGCTATCGCTATAAAGATCCTGTTTGTAAAAAGGGGATGAATGTAACTCAAGTTCGGTGTTATGAATTCTTTGCCTTTCCTTAGCACTTTAGAAACACTGTCAGATTAAACCTCCCCCTCCCATAAGGCAAGTCAATGTTATCCCTATTTTACAAATGGGGAAATCGAGGCCCAGAGAGGCTGTGTCTTGCCAGAGGCCTTATAACTAATTTGTGACAGAAGCAGGAATCAAGCCCAGATCTCCTGACTTCCACACCTGGATTATGACTAGATGATATTTTCTCTACCATGTTTTAGGGCCAACTTTAATTAGAGCAGAATTAGGCTTGTTTGGGGAAGGATATTTTCTGTAGCTAGATGAGATGATTGTTTTAAATCTTGATCCTTCTGTGACCCATACTGGCATCATTAAGATTTTGTGTCTTGCTTGGATTATAGTCTCCTAAATGAGCTGCCCCGGAGACTGCGTCGAGACGTTGTAGCTTGGTTGCTGGTGCTGTCAGGAATTGGGCCAGTGCATAGCCATTTGGAGTGAGTATTTGTGGTGTAGTAGGTATTTAGTGGCTCTGTCAGCACAGCATTGATAGGCAGCTAAGCACTTTTTCTGCAGGTTTGCGGGTGAGGAATGGAAGACAGCAAGTTGCTCAGTGTGACTAGGTGGAAACACACTTTGAGACCAGGAGGTTTCCACTCAAGTTGCAAACCAGGATCTGGCTTTCCTCTCCTGTGCTGATATTTCAGGGTCATGCTAAGGAGGAGGGTGTATGGCTAGAGGTATTGTCCTTCAGATGACATATTAAAGTGAGCTCCACTCCTGTGATTCACAGGTGAAATGTAAAGATCCCAGGTCACTTTGGGGGAAAGAGTAGAGAATACCGTCTGGATCTTCTGACCTCCATTCTCTGAAAACAGATGTGCATGACTTGGGCTGTATTGGGGTCATGACTGAACCAGTGGTTTCCATGTTTTCCTCTTCAGTTACAATTCAGGTATCTATTTAGAATCTGAAGGGTCCCTGTAATTATGGAAGAAAATACTTAAAACCTAGTTCTGTTGTCTCTCAAAATCAGGTTTTCAAGTTACGTTTCACCTCCTCCAGTAGTTTCCAGTTCCAGCATACTAACTAGACTACCTAGCATTAATTTAAAGTTAGGAGTTGAATTGTGTAGTCCTGTGACATGTAACTCCCCAAACCCTCACCCGGTTTTGATCTAACAAGACGCCCATGTTAATCCATTCCCCAAATGATTTTGGTGTGCAAAGGCTGATCTTGAGCTCATGTAGTGCAATAAATTGCAATTTTCTAGATCACTGAACCCCGTCTACTCCAGAGACACTGGAGGAAGTATATTTGGGAAGAGGTGGGAAAGGACAGGCATGTTCAGGTTCTAGCATATTATTATTTATGAACATTGTTAATGTTAGTCACTCCTCGTGTCCTGATCAGCATCATGACCCCAGCTTCCTAGGTGCTGTGCATACTCATAGGAAGAGACCTGCTCCAGAGAGCTTTATTTCTAGCTTCCTATGGTCTAGGGATGCTGCAGTTACAGTTAAGAAGGTACTTTTTTGGGGACTAAGCCTCCATTTTGAATGGGTTATAACTGCTAACTTGCCTACCTTCCCCATAAAGTACCTTGTAGGCTGACATTTTGTAAACTCGATCTCTCCCCGGAATTCTTGTTTCTCACCTTTTTGGAGTGAACTTAGTTCTGTATGGAATTGAAGGGAACATAGTGCAGGCCTGACAACTCCGGAGAATGCAGTTTTCTCTCTCTGCAAGGGAAGCGCTGTTACCTTTGCACTAGAAGGCCCATTTCTAGGGCTGAGGGGGAGCTGGTTCTCTGTGTCCAATGCACTAAGGGCTTTTCTGGCAAACGATATTTTTTATGATGCAATTTAAGCAGAATTTGTTGATCAAGCTAGCAGGCTAGCTAGCATCCGTTTGATCAATGAGTTCTGAAGAGAAGCAAACAAGGCTATTTCCTAAGGCCCAGATCATCGTCTCATTGCTGTCTATGGCCAAACCTCCCAGTGAAACCAGCCTTTGGCCCTTCGTATCTGATAAAATTTGATCCAAGAAAGCTCTTGGATACCAAAGTGGTGAGCAAAGTATAAATAGCTACATAGATACTTCCTACATATACCTAGATACTTGATTTTATAGCACAGATGGTCATGTGTACCACAGAAGTACTCATGATTTAAACACCATAGTGAAATGTAGTTACCTGTGTTATAATGTTGCTCCTGATCCTGCACACTAGTTGAACCCCTGAGCCATTGGAGTCCTTGGGGGGTCCACACAGGCTCGGGGGTCCCCTCCACATGGAACCAGCTTGCAGGATTAGAGCCATCATAATTTCTTCTTACCTGCGTGTACAGGAAAAAAATTGTGAGCACCCGCTTTAACTCTAACATGGTTATCAGTGGATTTGGTGGTGATGTTCCGTACAGGCAACTAACAAACAATCTTATAACACAGTTAAGCCACAACCACGCTTAAAATGGTTATTTTTGTAGCATAATCAGGGCCTAAAACAGCCTTGCAAAATTCTGCTCGCCCACGCACCTGGCGTGAGTAATTCTCTTTTGATGGGTGAGTAAAATATCATTCGTTTTTTCATTATCATCTTGGAACGGGTGGGAGAGAAACTTCTGACATGATTATGGCGTTTGTTTAGCACTGACACTGGGGATAAAGCCAGTCCATGCCCCAAAGAGCTTGCAGTCTATGGGCTTAGTATTGCACCATGGATCTCAATGGAAGCAGGTTTGGAACGAAAAGGACTAAATACTTAAGGACTATAGTTTGAGGCTGGTCTAAATCAGCATAAACGGTGTGGTTCCATTGTGAGGTTTTTCTTTGTTATAGAGGCTCCCGCGGAGCCCCGTTTTGTTGGTTTGTGCCCTATCGCTTTGTCGGGGCGGAGTGAGACCCGGGGTTAGGTCTATATATTTTTCAGTTGATTTCAGAGGTGTCCGATACTCTTAGCCAAATTCTGTGCTGCTGCATGCCCCAGGCAATCCCCCTGACCTCCCACTGGAGCTTCATGGGCAGAAGTCAGCACAGAATTTGGCGCAGTCTCTCTCTTAACATAAGCTGTTTGTGATCCATTTGAATAATTTTTTCCTTTTGCATTAGTGTTCTGTTTGGAGCGGTTGCTATGAGTTCTTATAAAGAAGGGGGAGTGGGGTGGGACGGTGCATGCGGTTTCCATGGACACCGTGTAGTACAGCAAGACATCCACAGTGATGTGATATATTAATTCCAATTGTGTCTTATGTTCATGCCTCTCTCACCTGGGAGGGCAGGAGCTGGAATTCCCCCTGCTCCTTGGACACTCGCTGGTGCGTTGTATAAGGTCATAGGGTGGGGGGGTTTTTAAGGCTGGGACAGCCTCGGACTCCTGATTCAGCTGTCTGAGACTTGGAGGTTCAGTAGTTGCATACATTTTTCACCAAGGCATTGTACAGCACCAAGCACACTGTCAGCATGCAGTGAATAATTTATCTTCTGCCCTGATTCTATGAGGTGTTGTCCACTTCTTGCGACTGTCATTGGAGATTGCTGTGCACTGTTGAACAGCAGCTGTTCCTATCCCCAGAAGCAGCTGCATTTCAGTGCTGGTTGAAAATATGCATGTGTTTTCCCTACCTACCTACCTGAGAGAGGTCTTAGGAAGCCTGATGAGTGTTTTGCGGTCCTCAAGTGGAGGGTGTTACCATGTGTTTTGTTGCAGTCTATGCTTATTTCCCCTATTTAAATTCCTGAGGTTGATAGCCCTCCTCCATTTTTCCTGGTCTCTGCCTGATTGGGGAGCAAGGGTGGCCAAAATTTGTCAGGAGATGGAATATTTTGCTGGCCCGGGGAGAGGGAGAACGTTATCATACAGAAGCATAGCTGCAGCCCTAGATTAGAAATGACATGGTCTGATCCAGTCGGATGATCCCTCTGCATCTGGGGCTGCAGAAAGTGCCCGGCAAATCTCATTGGGCTGTATTCCCCATTGTCTGGGGATTGATCTACAACTCTCCTGCGCATGCGGAGGAGAATTAGGGCATGTCCACACCTACAGTGCTGCATCGGCGCAGCTGCATCCAGGCGCATCTGAAGACGCTATGTTGGTGGGAGAAGCTATCCCGCCGACATAGTGCCGTCCACACTGGTGCTTATGCCGGTGTAATGTATGTCACTCAGGGGGGGTGATTTATTCACATCCCTGAGCAATATAAGTTCTGCTGATGGTTAACAGCCTTAGATCCTTTGGTGTGGGGCTCTTGAGCTCGTACGTGGAAAAGTATACGACATTGCTGGGGAAATTTCAGAGAAAATTAGCCACAGCTTCTCCCTCTCTTCCCCGCCTTCCCCTCCCAGGGGTTCCTTCACTTCCCTGGCGGGATGCTTTCAGGATTCTCTCCAGCCACCTACACCTTTGTCTTACTTTAAGCGCCCACCCTCTCTCTTCAGTACTTCACCCTCCTCCACTGAGAGAGACCAGGTGGAGCGTCCCTTCTGAAACTGGTGTTCCCAAACGAGCCAGAGAGACTGCCATTGAACGGCTCTCAACGTCCCGATGGGGGCTGCATGCGCTGCCTTTGCCGCGTTCCCCCTGCCGGCCGGGAGAGTGTGACCAGGACTCCTCACGGCATTCCCGCTACTGTGGCTCGCTGAGCTTGAATGGCTGTATCTGACCAGAGAGCTCTTCAGAGTGGGAAAACTCCGACTGACTCAGCGTGCCTACACTGTTTATGAACATGATTTCAAGGGATTTCACACCCCAAAAACAACCCCAGCGTTCTCTCGCTCAGCAGAAATAATAGAGCCGAAACGCGCACACAAGTCCAGGTTTCTCCTCTGGGCTGTGGGGAAACGTGCTCCGGTTTCTAGGGTAGCAGTGGCGGCTCTGGCACGCCAGGAGGAGGCTCCGTAACATATAGTAAAAGATGTGGAAGCGTGTGTCAATCTGATCTATTTCGGATATGCTCATCGCTGTGGTATCCAGGCAGACTAATAATACCCGAAGCTCTTCGTCTTACAGAGCACGCTGAAAGCTGCTAATTTGTGCATCCCCTGTATCGGGTAATAATACTATCCCCATTTTACAGACAGGGAAACTGAGGCACCGAGCAGTGAAATGACTGGCCCAAGGCATCACAACAGTAGAATTGGATTAGAACCCAGGAGGAGTTGTTGGCTCAGATATATGCTCAGATTGTTGGAGCACCTCTCTCTCTCTCTCTCTCTCTCTCTCTCTCTCTCTCTCTCTCTCTCTGCCGCCAGCAGCTTCTTGTAACTACATTTCAAAGCTGCAGGTGTGTCAGTGTATTTTAAAATCTTAGCTAAGATCAGTGGTTCTGATCTTCTTACTACTTCATTGCTTTCTTCTTTCTGGTGTTCTTTCTTGTGTTGTTTTTTTACCCAGCCATATTAAACCAGGAAAATGGTATCAAAATATAAAATAGTTTATTTTTTTAAAAAAATAGACCTGATATGAACAGGTTTTTTTAAAAAGATTTTACTGAGGCAGATGTAATTAGCCAACTGGCATCGTGATGCTAATGAAGATATTTGCTTTTTCAAAGTATATTTGTAGCTTTGTTGAACATCCTGTTGACTTTCTTTTGCTATGAAAGAAAATAGTCTTGGTTTCTTCCTCTGTACACAGAACTTTTGGGCTGTGGAAATCCTTTCCTTCCCAGCTGAGATGGGGTTGAAATATCCTGCACTGCCCTTCGTTGCATAAATGTAAGGAGTAGTTTAAAGAAAAGTGAGCCATCTTGAACAGGATGGGCTGATCCCATTATCCATTAATTGACCTGAGCTGCTTGTTTTATTCTAGTTCGGCTGGAGAAGAAACGCAAGTGCTAAAGCAGACTATGTCAGCTCAGGTTAAAGGTAGGAGGAAGGAGTGATACGATTTAAGCTCAACCAGGCTACTCAGGTGCTGTAGAAGACCAGAAATACTCCCTGTGTCTGAGCCCGGATTCCTCCATCCCCTTCCATCCTGCAATTAGTTGTTACATAAACTACCAGTTGCCTTCCCCCTCAGCTGTTGGTCTTGGTTGATTTAGAACACTAGGATCCAGGCCTTCTAGGATGACTTGTGATTTAATCTGGTCAGTTTCCAGTGGCCCTGTTTTACTAGCGTTTACTTTGTTTTGTCTTGCTCTTTAATGACAGTCGGTTTTTCCCCATGCCTCACACACTTTCCAGAGCAACTGCCTTTTCTTAGGAAGCCCACATACTTCATGCAAAACTGTAGTGGGTAGAGAAGTCTGATTAAGGAAATTTAATTCTCAAAAGCCATGTTCACGTAAGACAAGGTGGGCCAGACAGTGTCGGTTATTGGACCAACGTCTGTTGGTGGAAGGTACAAGCTTTCGAGCTACGCTGAGCTCTTTTTCAGTTTTGGGGAAAGGAGCTCAAAAACTTGTATCCTCCACTTTTAGAAGTTGGTCCAATAAAAGATATTCCCTAACTAGAGTTGCCAGCCCTCCAGGATTGTCCTGCAGCCTCCGGGAATGAGAGAGTCCTCTTAAATTCAAGATAAAGCCATGCGATGAATCTCCAGGAATTCGTCCTACCAGAGTTGGCAACTGTATACCTAACCCACCTTGTCTCGCTCATCTCCTGGGATCAGCACAGCTCCAGAACCACTGCAAACAAACAGAGTTAACAAAGTCCTGTGGCACCTTAAAGACTAACTATAAAGTTTTGAAGCATGAGCTTTCGTGGGCTAATACCCACTTATTAGCCCACGAAAGCTCATGCTTCAAAACTTTATAGTTAGTCTTTAAGGTGCCACAGGACTTTAACTCTGCTATTCCAGACTAACACGGCTACCACCCTGATTCTTGACATTGCAAACAAACAGAGACTCATACAACTACAGCTATCTTCCCTGCCGCTCCTTGTGTTTTCCAGCCAGACAGTCTGTCTGCTCCAGGTTAATTTGCTGAAGGCATCTCTGTCTGAACGGTCCTCTCTGGCTGGTGGTGTTTCAGAGCCTCTGTAAAGGGCCTGTATTTAAATTCTGTATTCATTTCTGTGTTAACCACAATTAATCTTTAGCAACAGAGAAACAATTATCCCTAAGTGTGCACTGTGTTAACCGTTCTTTGGCTGGGACTGTAAACTTTCTGGGGCAGGGACCGTGTTTCTCTCTCTCTCTCCTGTAAAGCACCGTGTCATTCATGGTGCAACATGAATATTAAATAATGCATTCAAACGGGGTGCCGTTGGTGGAATTTCCACCATCTCCTCTTACCGGTATGACGTCACTCACCTTAATATCTCTATTTAATGCCACATCTCTACTCATGGCCTTTAAGTGCTTTGGGGAGGGGACTGGGACTAAGGATTCCTGAGTTCTATTCCTGTCTGTCATTGACTCACTTTGTGACCTTTGGTAAATCACTTTATTTTCTCGGTGCATCGGTTTCCTCCATCTGTAAAATGGAGATAAAGATTCAGTGTCTGTAAGCTCTTGGAGATCCTCTGTTAGAAGGTCATGTAGAAGGGCAAAGTATTTAAAGGTGCATGTTAGCTGATTACTTCGGCACAGAGTCAGTGATGTGTGGGCACGTCAGGGTGCCACTCTCGTAGCTGCATGTTGTGTATTTCACAGGAGATGAAATGGTTAAGCTTTGACTTATACATGCTTTCTTCATTTACTGCCAGCGATCTCCATCTTCCAGTGTTATGTTTCTATAGGAACTCCCGGCAATGCCTACTGCCAGATATTATCAACCAGTCTCAGGCTGGGAACAGCAGGTCCAAATTCAGCAACGATGTCGCATCTGTTTACACCGGGACCTGTATTTGGTCCTAGTTTCCTTCTTCTCCATCCCACTTCTCCCCCTCAGTTCCCCAGTTTTGTTCCTAGCCTCTACCTGAGGGCAGTTACTGATGCAGATTTCTAATGATCCCATCAGAACATCTTTTTAAATGGTCACAAATGACTAGCTCTAATGAGAGGTAGCACCCGGTTATCCTGACTCCAATAGTACGACGAGGGCCCAGAGGGTAATAAGGGAGTCACCCCATTTGTATTGACTTTAGACCCAGGTAGAAAAGAAGAGAAATCTTTAATTTCCTATTCCTTCCTGTAAGGCACCACAACCAGTTATTGACAGTTTAATTATATGCTAGAGGATTGTTTGTTTATAGAAGAAGTGTGATTCATGGTTGCTGAGACTGCCAGTGAAACTGGAAGGGGTTAACAGCCTAAAATTACATCAGCCATGGTGGAGAACAATAAACAGGAAGTACTCCAGAAATTAAATTTAAACGTTTGTGACTAATGTTGACTTTTACTCCATGGTCAGTTCAGGAGGTATGGATTGCAGTCTAGGTTTATTACTGGATGCTAATTATACCATTGGTTTGACTATGATTGGCTGAAATGAAGCAAGAGGGAACTGGGTCATTGGATGATCTCGTTTTTGCTGTCATTCCCATATTAAGTGTTGTCTCCTATGGTGTGGTGTTTGTGGCGTTGTGCCTGCAGAGAGAAGTCTCTAACAGGTAGTTTAATCCTAAAAGTGAGTTGTTTTATACAAGAGATTTGACAAAACCGATAGGGTACTCCAAATGTTTTCAGGGTTAAAAATAAGAATTGGAAATCAGTGTAGTTGTTTGAATGAAAACTTTCCTCAACCCCCCTTGCAAGGGTGCATGGGAACCTGTAAGTGAAACTGATTAGAGATGGTTGTGAAACTGACTAGTCGTTTTCACTCTGCAACACTGACCAAAATGAACCGGTTAAGAGATGAAATAATATAAACTCAATTAGATGATTAAAATCAATGTTAGTACACAAATGTGAGAATTTGTTACTATTTGCACAGGACCATTGGGGGACTTCTGCACTTTCTGTTTTGCATCTGGTACAGAATGTTGTTTGAGACAGGATACCATACTAGATGAACCATGGGTCTGGAAATTCCTGGATAAGGTTATTCCTTTTTTAAAACTAAATAGCTGAATTCTGCCCATAGCTACACCTGCATATGCTGTAAACTGGGTTTAGTATAAAGTGGGAGTGTTATGGACTGTGAACTTTAACCCGACAACATAAATGAGTCTAATACATGGAAAGCAATGGCTGAATTATTGTGTTTTATGACTTTGGTTATCAAGTGGGGGAAAGAAACTTAATTATTTTCATTGCTTTATGACTGCAGCAATCTGACCAAGCCAACAATGGATAACCCAGTGAGCACTCTTCACCTTCCAACTAGCTTGGGGGGGGGGGAGGGGGGAGAATAGCTCATCCAAACAGTATTCACAACCATATTAAGGTTTTTAAGAATGAAGGCTGTTCAGCTGGCAGGTGAACCGTCCCTGCAGCTGTTGTAAGGAAAATCCTTTGAAGCAGCTCAAAAGTCCAGACACTTGGGTGGTGGTTTTTGAGGGTCTTGCCTCCCCCCACCTTGGAATGTTCTCTTTTAAAATCTGTGCAGTGTTTGATTCCTTCCTCCCCGGGCAGTTTTGTTTTGAAATTTTGCACAACCTTCAGACCTTTGTTCTGCCGAGGAGTGCCTGGGCATCTAGAGCCCTTAGCTGTATGACTAGGATGCTGACCGGAGGAAAAAGGGGGATTTCACTGTGGGAGACCCAGCTGGCACTGCTGTTTGGGAAGATCACAGATGCCAGAGCTTCAGCCGACTCCAAAGGGCGATAAAGTTGATCTTGAATGTAGTACCAGGACCTGGGCTGTTATTCCGCCAAAGCTGGCAATCTTCTTCCATCCAAAAAGCCTTCTCTAAGAGCGAGCGTGGGGAACGTGTTTTTTGACATTGTCGCATGTGAGGCCAGCTATTCTTGTTCACTTACATATTCCTTCTCTCTCCCCTCCTCCCTTTTGCAGGATTCCGTTCAAGATTGGGCAGCCCAAGAAACAGATTGTGCCCAAGACAGTGAGTAAACCAAGTCCCCCTTTTTAGATCCAGTCTGTGATCATGTGGCTGATGAGTCAAGCCAGCACTTTGACTCGTCCCAGTTTTGTGTGGGTATGTGGGAGGGGAGTGTGAGTGAGCAGAACCTGTTGCTGTGTTTGACCATCACATCCGTGCACTGTGGGTGAGGGGGAGTCCCAGCTACATGCAGTATTTTGGTCCCGGGATCTGTTTTTTAAGGGAGGGGGGCTCTTTCATTCTGGCACAGTTTTCCTAGGAGATGACTGAACATGCTTCCTTCCTTCCTTCTTTCAGCAATGGCTTGTTTGTTCATCCTTTCTGAGCAGATGGAGGAGGGGGAGTGGTTCAGATTGCTGAATATAACCCTTTCCAAAGGAAAGCTTATCAGAGGAGGCTGAGATGTTTAGTACTCAGGCATGAATTCATTTGTGCTGCACAGCCTTTGCTTTAACAGAACATTTAAAAAGCATTTTGTCTTTGGATGAATTTGAAAGTCCTTTCCCAAGTGCGGTTTCTTGTAACTGGCCGTGGTATTTTCCCTGCTTAAGCAGATGGCCTTTGTCCCATGAAAGCTGGAGTGCTCACGGTAGCAAGCCCTGAATTAACCTGCATACCTGCTTTAAAAGAAACATCCTAACGGAGACGTTGGCTTTGTAATTACAACTGCATTGGTGAACTAATCCCCTGTACAGACTCACATTCCTGATCCTTCCTCTGTGGGACACCCCCTCCTGCTAATTCCCTAGGATGTGTGGGTTCCTTGGCTGAAGGTGTCAAAGATGCTTTTTGTGGCGGGAAGTTTCCCCTTGAGACGGAAGGTTTACTCTGCCGCTTCCCAATATTGGTGAATGGTAATCTTTTCTTTAAAGGATGGTGTCGTTCTGTGGTGCCGCAGAACGACAGTTTTCTGCTGTAGAGTGGCAGTGCAAAATTTAAGCGGGGGACCTTTTGAAACAACGGCAATGTTGAAACCCTAATCAGGGCCTTGGACTCCTTTTCACTCTTCTGTGGTCTTCCCAAGTTCTAGTGCTCCAGACATGGTGTGTTGAATGCTGCTCTCTGCAAAGAAATACAACCCCCAGCCTCGGGGAAATCCATTGGATCCCTGTTTATTTCCAGATCCGGTTCAAAATTCCCCTTTTTTTGTTTTGAAATCCCTCATTGACTTTCTCTATCGGATCACCGAGATCCTGACTCCGACTTCATTTCTTGCTCCATCCACCTCTCTCACGCCGGTTTCTTCTCTGCTGGCGCAAGAGCCTTCTTCTGTGCGTCTCCTGACGACTTGAGCAGTGTTTTTGGACATTTCTGCCCCATCTGATTATTGTTTCTCCTATGAGAACATATTCTTTTTGGTTGCACCTGTTAATTTCCCTTTCCCATAATGTATTGTTTAACGATGTAAAGGGTTTCAGGATGCAATTTGTCTGAAAGACCTTATACTACATCAATCTGTATTGCTGCCCGTAGTGCCCCACGCCGAAATCTCCTCTTTCCCCTCTGAAGCTATCCCTCCTAATGGTAGACCAGGAGCTCAGATGGAATGAGACTTAACATTTGAACCTTCAAGATCTCTCTTTGCTTTCAGTTTGCAGTGTGTATTCTGCCCTAACACTCTTCCCTCCTGTTCTGCCCTGTGCCTGGCATTTTGGATGGTGGCAGTATGGGGATGTCCGTCAGCTCTCCGGGTCTTGTCTTTCAATGTGGCGATACAGTATGTCATAGGCAAATCCAGGATATCGCTCTCCAGTTCCTTCCTGAGCCTTTGTAGCCATCTTCCTCTCCTCTCTCCAGTTGTAGGCACATCCACAAAAAGAGAGAAATTGGCAGTGATGGGCTGTAATGTCTGAAATCAAAACCTTTGGTCAAGTTTAAAGTATCCAAGGGGTCAAGATTCATCCAGAATTGTTACTGGTTCCAAGCTTTTCCCCCGTCCCCCTGCTCTTCACCTGTCCCTCCACTTCCCAGATGCAGCAGAAGTGCTGGGAGTTTGAAGGTCGATGACATGGTAAACCAGAGAGAGCTGGAATTTTTGACCTGGCCTCCACTGTGCCATCTTGTTGATTGTTACAATACTCTTGGGATAGGTGTGCGCCAAGCAGGACGCATGGAGCAATGTAACTGCACAGGGTCAGTGTAGAATGCAGTCCTTCAAAGGAGAACGAATGACAGGAAACTCCCAATCTCCCTTGAGAACGTGACCTTCAGATTTACGCTCCTCTTAGTTTGAATATGTGGAAGTGATGGGCTGCTTTGTAGCTAAGCTAGCTAGCTTAGGCCTCCGAGTGACCTCCCCCTTGCAGGCTGAGACGTTCCATCTGTGCGGGCTTTTGTGAACAGCAGTCCAATCTGCTTGCGTTCTCCATTTTATTCCAGATGTTGGCCTCTGGCGGCGGCTGCAGGAAGTGGGAAGGTGTGGCATCTCCAGGGCTCCATCCAGAGCTCATCAAAAGGGAAGCGGTTGTGGAGAGGCTCTCCCACTCACAAGACTGTACCACAAAAAAAGAGGCCGTTGTCAGAATGTAGCAGTTGGCTCCCACCAGAGCAAGCTAATTCCAACCCGGGGAGAGAGACAGGATCATTCTGACATGGCAGGCTTAGCTCACCAAAGCTTTGGTGATTAAAAGGCTCTAGTACTAGTAGGAACACTGACAAACGAAGTTGACTGGGCTGCCGTAGGAATTAGTCCCACTCGCGGCTGATCCTTTGAAGAAGGGCAACGTGTCAGCCACAGCTGAGCTCTTCAGGTAGAAGGAAACCCCTGTCGGAAGTATCAGTCGGTGAACTGAAGTGATCTCCCACTCACCCCCAGGCATGTCACTACTTTGTTTCCACCTAAACCTGGGCAAATCCAATTCCAGACGGAATAATCTCCCTCCCGCCTCTTCCCCTGAAAAGAGCATCTGTCACGGAGCTCGTACAGAGGCGAGGAGATTGGGTGGGAGGATCTAATATACAGAGAGGACTTGCTGTCAGGGGGAACGATAGAGGACGTAGTATCACAGCCGAATTAAACTGATGTCCAGCGATCGGACTCAAGCCTGTGCGAATTATATCGGTGTGCAGAATGTTTATTGTTTAACTCCAATACACAGTGGAAGCCTCTTATAGTGAAAACAGTTCCCTTCTCTCTCCCCTTTCCTCCACCCCCAGAACAACTTCATTCCGGCACAGGTTACACTGTTCAAGCCACAGGGCAGTCCCGGCTAGCTGAAGTTCATCTGTTGTCACCCTGGGGTTGTACCCTGCTCTTCAGGGGGGACTGGGTCATCTGAGTTGGCAGGTGGCTGGAAAGAATTTCAGCCTCTTCCTCTCCACACTGCACCCCGTGAGCTCTGAGTCTGGAGTACAGCCTCCCATCACTGCCAGGGGAAGCCAGGCAGCTCCTTTTCTCTCTTGGAGGAGGGGAATCCAGAGCCTAGCCTCCCCCAATGACCTTGGGTAAGTTGGTCAGGGGTTCCCCCCTCTGTCTGCTCGATTTGGGGCGTAGCCTTCCCCCCACTGTGTTGCTGGTTGACCTTGAGTGAGTTGGCTGGCCATGGTTGGCAAAGTGTATTCCAGAGCTCACAAACGCGGGTTGTAGACTTCAGGGTCTGCTAGACCCTGTTCCCTTGATTTAGCCAAAGATTTTGGTGTTCCCGGAGACCTTTGGATAATTGAGCTTCATTATAGCAAGAATTCCATCGCCGCAAGTTTGCCATCATTAGTTTCCACTCTACATGACTAACATTTTCAATCTCTAATACAGGAGTAACAGCAGGGGTGGGAAGAAAGTAACGGGCCTGGTGAATTAGGTGACTGCGTCTATTACACTCTCCCTTCCACCCCCTCTCATCAATGCTGCGGTGGGGGGAGTCCCTGCCCTCTATTCTGAAGCTGCACGTGATGCTCTTTGGGGGATGGCATACGAACAGCCTTGCTTTTGTGCGCTGCTAATCCACCCGTCGCCTTACTTAGAAGATGGGTAGGTGTGGCTTGCTGGTTTGCAAAGTCTACAAAATCCTAGTCATGGGTGTACAGGCTTGTATTCCGGCTTCACTTCATTTCAGGATTATTTTGGCTCAAAGAACTCGACTGTCAGACACAAAGGGGTTATTGTGTCTTGTGCTAATTGTTCTGCTGCACCCAAGATATGCACTGGGTGGGATCTTTGTTGTGTTGGATGGGATGGCATATACCCAGCAGAAGTTTGTGGTTATACTAAAATGTTTGGCTTCACTACCCAGTTTTTTCTCTTCCCTCTTGTTGCCAAGTCCCGTTAAGGGAGTCTGAGTCCAGTGGAATGATGCCGTGTGGAAATCAAATAGCACCCTTCCTCCGGGAGAGCAAGAAGGCTCTTCACAATGCTCCCTTTCCATCCTCTTGTGGTGCTCGTTGGTCTTGCATCAGTGTCTCTCTACCACATTGCTGATTGTGACAGATCCTTTGATTTACAGAGATTCTCTCGTGGCTGGAAAGCCCAAAGTTCGACCCCTTCTTGGACTTGTGACAAAGTCCATGTCATTCACTGGGGTGTTCAGTTAAAAGTCCTAGGTCTGCACTGGGGAGCAATCTTACAATAACCAAGGTGCCTGGAGCAAAAAGCATCTCGGGAAGGAAAACCGAGCGAGTGAGGTGGGTTGGAGGGAGGAATTCTTTGAATGTGGAAACTTACCTAGATGGTGGTTCCTTTTCTTCAGAGGAACTCTAGTGCTCATGATTTGTCACTTGGTAACTCTCTCGGTAGCTTTTAGATTGACATGTCAGATGCCCTGGCCGTTAAGTTTCCCGGCTGGTGAAATCCAAGTGAGAGCTGAAACGGCTGGGTCCCATGCATAACGTGCTTGGTGTACTGTTACCTCACTCTAGCAGCTCACTGCATTTGTCTCTTTCATCCACCTGTTTCATCTTTACAGAAACCCGGCTTGTGAGCATTCTGGGGCAGGGACTTCTTTGCGTCGCATGATGGTCCGTGAGCCTCGATGGGAGTCTCTGGGTGGTACCGTACTAGAAATAATAATGAATAGTCGCTAGCAGAGGCACATGGGGGTGCAGAATGCAGTGACTGGTAGCCAACTGTTACTGAGGGGGTGAAGCCAGAATAATGCTTGGGCAGCTGTCTCTGTATAAATGTCACTGGGGATGTGAGTGGGGAGGGCTGTTTGATGTGCTGCCTTGCGGAGAAGAGGATTCAGTCCCTGATATGCGGAGCGCGCACAAGCCGACCAGGCAAGGAACAGAATGAGAGTTTGAGGAACACGTGATCGCCACTTGAACAATCAAGGGTAAATCAGCCAATGTCAGGAACCGCTCAGCATCTTTACATCCCGAGCCACCCCACCCCTTGCAATTAACCCGAGGAAGAACTGTTTGCTGATCTAATGAAAGGGAAATTCTTCGGAATAGTACATCTGCAATGGGGGACGGAGCTTCATGCAGAGAACAGGGGGAATAATACCATCAGCCGTCAAAGGCCTCAAGCCTGAGTCAGGCCGGCCCCCTGGGGTTTGCAACCAGGACAGTTCACGTAGACATATAAATAGAATGCAACCGTCTGGGGTTATTTTTACAAGCCGGAACAACCATAGAAATATAGGCTGATTTTACTATGTGCCGGTTACCTGACCTGAAGGCACCAGCTGTCGTGGATTTTTGCAGAGCTGTGACCCAGGCATTGGCTATGCAAGCTGCCCCCTCATTGATCCACCCTGTCCCGGAGGGACCAATTTTAGCAGCGAGCAAGGGAGATCAGTCTCTGCGGAGCTTTTTGGTCTCCAGAGACAGCCAGCGTGGGTGCCGGTAGTAATGGTCTCTCTCGGTCTGGACAGGTGTCCCCTTGGAATTTGACTGAAGCTCACCAAACTCTCTACCCCCCAAACAGCCATCAGATTGCAGTGACTCAGTCGCTACTGACTTGGGGTGGATTTGAACCCGCGAACTGGGAAGCTATTTAAGAAAGGGGGATTGCAAGAAATGAGGGTGACAGTTGCACCTGTAGGTCTCCATTTTAAAACGTTGGCCTTGGAGCAACTGGAATTGAAAATGAAGGGGGAATTGGATTAAATGTTGTTGTTTCTTTAGCTACATTTTGCTGCTGAGAGTCTCGGTCTCGAACGCCTGGAGTATGCTTTTAAAAAAATACTCTGGGTCATTCTAGTCGTGGCCGTATGCAACGCCGTGGGGCTTGTTTGATAGCGTGGCGGCTTAACCACAAAAAAGAACCCAATTTTAATCCCATGAGAATAAAAGTGCACGTTTACTCTTGGCTGGTCAGTTGAAATCCATGTGCTTTATTTGGTTGATTAGATGTGGAATAATGTTTAAGTATATATTAAAACAGTCCATCTCGAATGAAAGCACCGTGGAGTATCGTATCTCACTGGAGATTTTCTGTCAGGCGGCAGGTTGGGAAATCCTTGATGTCATATTCGGAGACGACTTCTCTGCTTGGGTGATTTAATTTTTTGAGCTTGTCTATTCTTTGGGGCAGGGACTCTGTCTTCATCTCTTTGGAAAGTGCCCAGCACACTGAGAAGGTTCCTGTAATGAAAATAAGAAAATGGCTTCCTTTTCAGCCCATGATTTGGTGGAGTTATTTGCGATAGGGTCAGGTATTAGTATTTGGGGGGCATGGAGACCCAGTGGTATCTTGAGGTTTAGAAGGGGGCCTTTAGTTACCTGAGCTGATGGAGACCGAGGGTAAGGGACCGAGAATGTATAGTTTCGTAGGGAGCGATCAGAAAAGAAGTGCTAAAATACAACATGACCAGTCCTTTGGGACAACCGCAGTAGTTCATCTGACTAAGAACGTGGCTGTAGTGGCCAGTAGCCACCGCTACCCCTTCGGTTGTGCATTCTCTCATGGCGCTTGAACCGCTTCAAACGTGGTTTCAGGTCTTAGGCTTGGATCTGTGCGGAGTCTGTTGTGGATTAGAATGGAAGTTGGGAGGAGTGCTGGGGCACATCACAAAGGCGAATCATAAGGGGAAAGGAGGAGGAGGCCTAGAGTACCAGTTACTGAAGCCCGCAGAACCCAAATTAGTGACGTGGAACTCCAAACCAGTTGCATGCAGAGAAGATAGATACTGAAGCATCTGCCAAGGGGGGGAGTGTGGAGTCCTTTAAATGTGATGTCAGTGAGAGGGGCCCGCCCCCAATCCCATTCTCCATTACCGTGGGTGAACATATGCACACGGTGTTTCTGGACCCCCGAGGACAAACATTTCTCATCTGACGTGCTCCTCTTGTGTAAGCCCCGAGCAGGGCTGTGGAAAGCGGACGGTACTACAGGCGGGTTCACGTGTCATTATATCTGTTGGGCTGCCACCTTTGTGTGCTTTTGGAACGGCTTCATTTATTTTGTCGGTTTCCAGTTCATGTGCCGTAGCATGTCCTTGGAAAGAACTGATATAGCAGGTGGCTCTAATATGGTCTCTTTGCTTCTAGTAACAGAAACCCCGGGTGTCGCTTCTACTTTTGGGAGAAGCTATAGCGCCCACTTACTTGGCACTACACAGAATACACTGCGCTCATAAATCCACCTTTCGACATTCCCCCTGATGCCTTAGAATGAAACTCAGAACTTGAGAACGTTGCTGGTGTAGGAAGACTCATGATGTTTCCTGATCTGAAATCCCAGCGATCGCTTGGAAACTAAATTAGGAGGAAGTCAAAAGTTTTGTTGTGTTGTTTAATGCTCCAAATACTTTCAAGGCTTTAGGCCTCAGATCTTCTTTGGGTTTACACGCTACACAAGGTCTGTGTTTCGATTGTAATATCGTTAGGGCAGGAACCTTGGGTAAAATTTTCAAAAGCATCCAAGTGATTTAGAAGTCCAGTGAGACTTAGCGGCTACGTCTATGCTACGGGTACTACAGTGGCACGCTGCAGCTGTGCTACTGAAGCACTGTATTGGACCTGCTTCCTACATCAATGGAGAGAGTTCTTCCATCTATGTAAATAACCCACTTTCCCGAGCCACGGCAACTGGGTTGACAGAAGAATTCTGTTGACCTAGCCACGTCTACACCCGGGACTAGATCTGCTTAACAGCAGCTCGCAAAGGTGTGAATTTTTATACCCCCTGAGTGATGCAGCTTGGTTGATCTCAATCTTAGGTACAGACTAGGCCTTGGTGCCTAAATTTTATTTAAAAATGGGACTTAGGTGCTTTTGAAAACGTTGCCCGTCGTCCTCATGTTTGTGTCTGTGCCTCGCATGCTGTTGACACTACATACATAGTAGTAGCTTGACACGTATCTGTTGATACCTGCCGATCCATCCGGTTTGTACTTTCCACTGGGGGGACAGGGTGGATTTGTTTGATTTGTGCTCTGATGTGTTTGACCTGACGTGGTTTCTCTTTCTCATTCCCCCAGGTGGAGAGAGACTTTGAAAGGGAATATGGGAAACTTCAGCAGTAAGTGTTAACTGGCTTGGGGATGATCATGGATCTGCTTTTTGCACAACTCAGTCTTATGAGCTCTTTCCTTGGGTCGCTTGCCTAATGCTCTGTTAGCAGCTTGTTGTTCTCCCGCTTAGTGCCTTGTACTTCCGAGATAGTTTAGAAGGGTGTTTCTCAGTCGATGGGTCGCAACCTAGAGGGTGTGATGAAAGGCAAGCAGGGGGGTCATGAGGTATTGACAATTGTCTGACCATTCTAAAGCAAAGAAAATAAAATTCCCAGAATATCTTCAAGGAGTCCAAACCCATCAAAGTTTGTAAGGTCTAATGTAATAACTGTTGTATAGAATGGACCTATGTCTGATATGTTGTCACTCTTACTTTTACAGTAAGTCATGCAGAGATGTGGGAGGCTGCTTGATATTAGTTATATGGTTAAACACCATTATACATAATACAGTGAAACCTCCATTTAACGGACTAATTCGGGCGAGGGGGTGTCCGTTAAATCAAAAAGTCCGTTATTTAATAATTTTTAAAAAAGAGCTGTCGGAGCAGCAGCCCGCCCGCCACAGGGTCGGGGCGACAGCTCCCCAGCCCGCCCGCCAGAAATGGATGAGGAATGCATCAGACTTGCTCAGAAATTTTGTCTGTTGCATCCGAAGTCTGTTAAATCGAGGTCCGTTAAATCGAGGGTTTACTGTATGAACGTGTCCAGTTGCCTTTTAACTACCAGCTGGCTTAGTTCTCAGGGCCGTGTTTGTTTGTTTTGTAAAGATTCACAACTTAGTCTTACTCTTTCCTATTTCAGGCTGGAAGATCAGACCAAGAAACTGCAGAAGGACATGAAGAAGAGCATCGATGCAGATGTGGGTATGTCACCGTGTGGTGCACAGATGGGGAATCGGGGCATTAAAAGACTAAGTGACTTTCTCAGAAGCCTGTGACGTAGCTGGAGACTGAGCCCCGATTGCTCGAATTCCAGTTCAGTCCCTTAACTACAAGACCATCCTCTTGAGGGCTCCTACACTGTTACTTACCCAGAGTCATATAGCGAGTCCATTGGCTGAGCTGAGAATAGAACCCCATTCTCCTGAACCCCAGCTTGCTGTGGGACCTTGCCCGAGTCTCTTGACCTCTCTGTGGCTCGCTTTCTGCCTTTGAACATTTGGGATGATACTTATTTTGTATGAGGGTAGCACCTGAAGGGCGCAGTTGCGAATGAGGCCCCCTTGGGTTGATCACTGTATCCTCCCACAGCAGGCGACATTATGAAGCTCTATGTAAGTGCTAAGTGTGTGTATTTCATGTATACAGTAAACCCTCGATTTAACGGACCTCGATTTAACGGACTTCGGATGCCACGGACAAAATTTCTGAGCAAGTCTGATGCATCCGAAATCCATTTCTCGCGGGCTGGCTGCCGGCTCCCAGCTGCTGCCCGAGTCCTGCCTGCGGGCGGGCGGGCTGGCTGCCGGGTCCCACCCGAGTCCCGCAAGTGGGCAGGCTGGTTGCCGGCTCCCGCCCGGGTCCCACCTGCGGGCGGGCGGACTGGCTGCCGGGTCCCGCCAGTGGGCGGGCTGCTGGCTCCCGCCCGAGTCCCGCCAGCGGGCGGGCTGGCTGGCTGCCAGGTCCCGCCAGCGGGCGGGCTGGCTGGCTGCCGGGTCCCGCCAGCGGGCGGGCTGGCTGGCTCCCGCCCGAGTCCCACAAGCGGGCGGGCTGGCTGGGTGCCGGGTCCTGCCCGAGTCCCACCAGCGGGCGGGCTGGCTGCCGCCCGGGTCCCAGCAATGGGCTCCTGCTCCGACAGCTCAGTTTTTTTAAAATTAAATAACGGACTTTTTGATTTAACGGACACCCCCTCGCCCGAATTAGTCCGTTAAATGGAGGTTTTACTGTATAACTTTGCCACTCACATGTCAGAGTTGCCCTGCAAGCTCGGCCTAATAGGTGGCTTGGTCTTGCCGCAGTGGGCTGCGTAGGAAGCAGTGAACAAGCCGTTTCTTCATGTCGCTGCCCTAGCGGCTAGCTTCTGCGAGTTCAGAGAGTGACATCTGCCGTGCAGGTGGGCGTCCCTCCTACACATGGGGTCCTGCCTGCTCACTTGGCAGCTTCTCCAGTAGGAACCCAGTCCGGCCGCACCGCACGAGACAGGGTTTGAACAAACGTGGGTAAGATGAAAAGACGAGACGATCGGAAGGACGAGAAGTTTAGGGATTGGCAGTTATTGAAGCGAGCTGAGCGGTCTTCTGAAACATGCAGGAAAGAGCAGTCTTAAACAGAGACGGCTTTTTTGCAGCTCAGAGTTTGGAGCAGTCTCTGTTGTTGTTGGCCCATTGGGCGTTGGAGCTCAAACAAATGACAGGAGTAGGCAGGTGAGGGCTGGTCCGGTCTCCACAAGCACCTCATGGTGACTTGAGTTATGAAGAGACGGGTACGCTCCAAAGACCCCACATTTTGCTGCCTGCCAGCAGTAGGGCCGGGGCATACATAGCTCCGCACACGGCACCGTCATAGACACGAACAGCAAATGTTGCAGGAAAAGCCCCTTCCGAGGTGAAAGCTTCTCTCCTTGGGACATTGTTCATTCTCAGGGCTCCTCTGGTAAGTTTTTCCTTGTCAAGGATTTCCCTCCCCTCCCTTTCAGTGGGTGTTTTTCTATGGAGCATTTCAAGCCCCAGAGGAGCTGTGGGAGGACTCTCCTTTTCCGTTCTGTTTCATGGCAGAGTTGCAAATTAGCCCAGGCCCTGTCCAGATCCGGTATGAGCTGATTTCTCCTGTAAAGGCATGAACTCCTGAATAAGGGGCGAAGTTTAAGCCTGGTGCCAGGGAATAAAAGCGTGCCCCGGAGAGAACAGATGCCCGTACGGGATCCGGGATCTCTGGAGGCTTCCCTTGCAGTATCCGAGTAACAGAGAGATGAAGAGATAACTGTAGTTAGTTAGCTCATGTGGAGTTTGCCTGTCCAGCAGAAGTCTGGCAGTGCATCAGCTCTGCTGCTGTTCTTCCTAGTGTCTTATTTCTTCCATTGTATCTAAGTGTCGAGGGGGTTGATTGTAAACATTCGCTAGCACGTTTGACCGTGTCAGCCCAGGACCGAGCCTCCGTGTTCTGCCAACAATAGATGCGCGCTCGGAAATAAGCGGACATTTTCTCAGATGCACAAGTTTTCCTGGGAGACTTGGATGCCGCCTTGTCTGCTTTAGCAGCCTGGCTGGGAAAGGTGATCCGAACCTCCATAAGAATGATGGGAAACACTTTCTGGGCCGTGATTAAGGGTCACGCCGCATCTCCATCACTCGGCTCCCTTTCCAGAGGTGGGGAGATGGTTTTAAGGAGCAGGGATTTTTTTTGGCTCTCTAGCTGCGATAAAAATCCTCTCCTTTTAAATAAAATGTTCCTGCCTCATTAGACCACCAATCCTGCTCTGGATTTGGTGTGCAGATGGAGGCTGTCTTAATTATAAAATGGTAGCTTTCTCTTGCTTTGAATAGCCAGCGATGGCCTACGGTCACTTTTTCTAATATTAATAATACTCAGCACTTTCTATTTGCAAAGTACAGGGCAAACCTTTAACCAATTCCTCACCCTTCCCTCTGTCGTACAGATGGAGACACGTCCATCTGAACGGTGGCACAGAGAGGAGAGAAATGATTTGCCCAAAGTCACAGAGCAAAGCAATGGCAGAGTAGGGACTAGAACCCAGGGAATCTTGATTCCCAGCCTCTGCGAGTCTGTCTGACCATGGCTCACTATCCTAATTGTATGAAGTGCCAGCTGCCTGCGTTTTGGGAGCACGTGGTAATTTTTCTTCCCCCGTCAAGAGTGTTCCGGTGTTTAGCCCAGTCACGTTTTGGTACAAATCCTTCCTCAGATGTAGTCTCGTATTCGTATTCTGTCCCATCTGCCTGAAGGTGAAAAGTTTAAACCCTTAATGTTTGAATAATAGTCGACTACGGTAGTTTTGTTGTTCCATAGTGAGTGTCTTATTGTGGACTGAGCTTTCTGTATAAATTTGTATAACCTTTCAATCGGAGCATTTAATGTCTTGATTTGTGCTCTGAAATCCCATCACTGAGGATGACTTTAATTCAGACCTGAAAAATGTGTACAGTGATAGTCTTGAAAAAGCTCCTCTGAGCTAGTGCACAAGAGAGTCTGGCCTTGAGATCCTTAACTGGAGTAACTTATAGCAACATTATTGGGGAAAGAGGCAGAGATTTCTGGATAGCTACGATATTTTGACTTAGGTATTGGCTCTTCTGTTTTATTCCTCTTCCTACCGTGGATTCCAGTTATTTACCGTGAACGTGGTTCAGCCTGTTGCTGTACAAACTCTTCATTGGTCTCGCGTCTTCTCCCTCTACTGTGGTGTGTGTGTGGGGAGGGACCCGCTGCAGGGTCTTTGTCCTGAATGATCTTTATTGGAAAACGAGGCCATTTCGTTGGCTAGAAAAGAAGAGATGCTCGTAAATCTGAAAGAGAGCCAAAGGGCCTTAAAGAAATGAGTTGCCTCTGAATTCAGTGGTGGTCCCGGGGTTCCCTTCTAGCTTTAAACTATGTGACGCTCTGGTGGCCAGTTCACAGCTGCCCCAAAGGGTGGTCCTCTTGTTGGCAGTCTCAGCAGAGAGGTCTTTGCCCGCGGAGGGGAGTGCCGAGGAGCCATGGCAGGGAAATGGTTCCCTCTGGACGAAAACTCAGGCTCTTTGGTGACAAGCTGGCAGGATTCCTGCTCCCGCTGTGGTTTTGCAGGCGAATCAAGATCTGCCTTCTCCAGTCCTGTCAGTCTGGTCCCTTTCCCCCAGCACTAAATCCACTTCAAATATGTATCTTTGTAAAGCTGTTTTGGAAGACTTAATGGACTGTGCTTTTTCTCATTGTGGAGGAGCTACAATGAGGCAGAGCAATGCTTAATAGTCTGTTAAGAAAAGGCAGCTGTATCCAAAGAGTAAAAAAGCACAAAGCTGTCTACGTTATTTTTAAAAGAAAGTTCTGCTTTTGTTAGTCTGGTATTATTTCTGGCAGCATCGCATCTTGCATTTAAATGGTCCACACTTAACCTGTAGAAAACCTATTCTCTCAGTGTTTACATGAAAAAATGTGTCCCTCACTTTATCCTCTCGCCTAGGCTCCAGCTTGTGTCCCTGGAAAGTTTAGATGCCCAACTCAGTGCCTTAGTGGCTGAAGATGTAGGTCTGTGTCCCAGGCCGCCTTCTGCAGGATTGGGATAATGAATGAATTCCGGCAAACCTGGATTCTTTGGCGAGGGCCCGTCCCGTTACGCAACTCTGTGTTGCTGACGGAACTTCTCTTCTTCTTTTACATGCTCTCGGGTGCCATCCCACTGCAGCCATGTCGAAATCCGCCGTGAAAATCTCTTCGGACCTGTTGTCCAACCCGCTCTGTGAGCAAGACTCCAATTTCCTGGCCATGGTAACCGCCCTGGACACTGCCATGAAGAGAATGGACTCTTTCAACCAAGAGAAGGTGAGCGTGGGTTTTCCTGAAGCGGGGAGGAGGAGGGGATGGGAACTTGTGCTCTGTGTTTGTCTGCTCCATATAGGTGAAGTCTCCCCTACCTCTTCCCTGTCTTCTCTCACCCTAGGAGGGTCCCTAGGTGAATGTATCACATCCTGTGCCATCTCGGATGAGAAAAGAGGCACGTGCCTCCACCTGGAGCCAATCGGGGCTAGTCCTTATACTGACTAGAGAGAGTTCTATAGAGTAACATGAGGTGCTTTCTCTCATCCCCACTCCACTGAGGATCAAGGGTGCTGTCCTCTCAGCACGTCCCGTCTTTTGTCAGTTTGGGAGCCCAGCACCAGAGATGTTTCCTAGTGCTGCCAGTTGCACCGGAAACCTCATTTCAGCCGCAGAGCACAGGAGGTTGTGGAGTGAGGATTTGATGATGATAATTTGTACTCTGGTGGCACCTCGAGGCCCGAGCCCTGGAGTGGAAGACGGCGCACAGATGTGTAACTTAGTTCAAACGGGCTTCTCCCACAACATTTGTTTGTACCAATCTCTCTTCTTCCAATAGGTGAACCAGATCCAAAAGACCGTGATAGAGCCTTTGAAAAAGTAAGTAGCGGCATTTCCTTACGAATCGAGTGCTCGCAGTAGCCATGTTCCTTAGAGACGGCGCATCATTTAAAGGGACAGTGTGGGGCTTAAAATCATAGTCCTTCCAAAAGCAAATAATCTTGCACGGCCTCCGTACAAGAAGGTCTCATCCCTATTTTATGGTGAGTAAACTGAGGAACGGGAAGGTGAAGTGATTTGCCCGAGTCCAAGCTGTTAGCCTGTGGCACAGCTGGAAAAAGCACCCGAATCTCTTAGTTCCTGTTCTTGTATTTCAATCTGCCAAATGCCGTTAAGCGTGTTTCACAGAACACCTGAGGGTCTTAAAAACTGAAAGCGCTTCAAACATCCAGCCTGTCTCCACCTGTGTGGTTGGTCACTTGCTACATTTCGCTGGGCTTGAAGGAGGAAAAGGGACTAGTCAGTTTCATTTGATTTCTAATGGGTTTCAGTCTCTGGTCCTGAGGAAGTTGCAATGCAGAATAATGCATCGCTCCTGCTTTGGGGCTGCAGGCGCTAAAGGTGAATGTTTCCTTTGGAAATTTCAAGAAGGGGATTTTCAGAAATATTTTGTTCCTCTTCATTTTAGCGAAAGGGGTTTTTTCGAAGCCTAAATTGTGGGCCAGATTTGACCCGCCAGCCGGTATCCCTGCAATGTATTCCAGGAGAAGCTGGGAAGTAAAGAGCTCACAAAGAAATATACCTGGCAGGATGTATCACAGTGCGATAACAAATGAAATCTGCGAACCTCCGAGCCTTAGCAGGGCAGGTGAATTCCCAGGGGGAGTTTGGCACCGAGTCAGTCTTTGGTGCTCACCATGGAGGCAGGGGTCTAATAATGAATCCATTGGCATAGAAGCCTCCCACGGACTTATTTTCTAGAGACGGTTTCCTTTGTAGGGGGGTAAAGGATCTCATGAGGCTCAGACCGTGAGTCCCCTGACCCTCTGCTGTCAGGGGAGGGGGTTGAATTTGGTGGTGTTTCTTTCCATGAGCTGCAGAGTTTACCTGAAAAAGTTGGGCTTCCTAGGAGGAGTTTGTTTTTCTAGGGCCCGATCCTGCACCCGCTAAAGTCCCTGACAGAATTTCCATTGGCTTCGGTCAGTCCAAGAGGCGATGCCGAGCGCCCTGGTCTGCATTCAGGTTGACTGTGAAATTTTGGTTCCTTGACGTTGCGAATGCCACCTTCCCTGTTGCAAGATCACTGCATTCCCGCCGCGCTTTGCTATCGGCAAGAAGTTACCTTGTATTTTACAGTGTGTCATAACCCACTGATGCATCGTCTCTGTAGGGATCTTGTCATCCGTGAAAGTCTGAACTGTTCAGTTCTCCCATTTCTGTGCAAGTCCCGCCAGCCTTGGCAGGAGTTGTAAGTGAGAGTATACCGCTAAAAGTTAAAGGAGGGGTTCATTTAGTGCAGGAAAATGTCTTCTGAAGTCCCTAGATTCTCTCTTTTATTACAAGAAGAGAGAGAGAGAGTGTGAAGCTAAAATCAATTGACTATAAGAAGACAGTAAGTGATGCAAATTGCTGAATAACAATTTTAGTTTACATTTGACATGTGGGGTTTTGGTGACGGTGGTTGTTGGTTTTTTTTTTTTGCTTCTTGTTGTTTAATCCCAAGTTTGAAAGTAAACCAACATATGCCACTCTGTGCATAGGGTTGCCCTGGATTTTTATTGCGGGGGGACATGGTGACTTGAGATTTGCTTTTGTGGTTTATACTAGAACCAAAGATTGTTGATTATTAAAAAATCCAAACCTTCTGTAGTGGAATTGCATTGCTTATTAGGTAGATAGTCCTCTGTGTGCAAGATACAGCAACTTTGTCTTCTGGCATTCTCTGAAAACCGTCTCATTGAATGGTCAAGAAATAGATTTTAGCTTAAACTAGCCAGGTGGTTTCCACGTGACTGTCTTTTTGTTCTATGGACAGCACCTAGCATAGCAGAGTCCTGGTCCAGGCCCGGGGCTCCTAGGCGCTACAGTATTGCAAATAATAAATAATCCTGGGTGCCCGTAAGAAAGCTCCCTTCCGTCCCACCTGGAGCTCTGCGGCTTTCAGGCTAAGTAGATTCAGGCCAAGTCGTTATTTGGGTGCAGGAAGTCTCGAGAAGTTCCAGAATCGCACTGACGGCAGTGCTGGTGCTTCAGCTGATGTTCTTCCTTTGGCCCCCACGGGGTCATGGTGCTGAGTTCTGCGTGGGGATGAGAAGTCAAACACAACTCCCGACCGCTCGTCGCGCTCTTGTAGGATTTACGGCTGTTGACCCCAGGGCCCCGACTACATATTCCAGCGGTGGTGGTTTGTTTCTGTCTCCTTACCTTTCCCTTGCACTTGGGTGACATGTTTCATTTCCTGCCCTTGTCAGTTGAGCCCTGTTGCAGTGTGTTCTCGAACAGCTCCCGTTTCGTGACTGGTGGCTGCATTCCAGCGGTGACCAAGAATGACTCGGCTCCTCTCCCTATCTTTAAGTATGCACAGGCGCAGGTACGTGCCTATATAGATCCTACAGTCGCTAGAATTTGTAAAGAGCCTGGGGGGCCATTGGAATAATAGTGAGGTGCCTTATGGAAATGCAGACTTGCATCCTCTTCTTGGCCTTCTTGCCAAGAACTCCAGTAACATTTCTGGGCAGAAACGAAAGATTAATTAAAGCTGCCTGGAGGATCCTCTCCTTGTTTCAGTTCGGTCTTGTTTCCCCCGGTAGAGCCCATTCTCCCCGGCCTCTCCCAAACTCGCTTTGACCTAGAAACAGGCTTTGATTCAACAGCTGTGCTTTATTATTTCTTCACTGGTGGTCTTCTATCGTTTATTAGCCAAAGACAGAGATAAGTGGAAAGCAGGCATTATATGAATGGTAATCTGTTGTAATCAGAGGCACGTGTCATAAAATCTCCATTCTGTAGTGGAGCGATAAGCCGTTTCAGTAGGCGATCAGCCACAGTAAGAGTAACCATCTCCAAAAAGCAGCAGCGTACTCAAGGGGGGTTCTATCCTCCAGATCTCCCCGCTTACAGCCGAGTTTGGATCATGCCGTCTCTTCCTTTTGACTTGTAGCTGGAAATCCTTCCTTTACCTTCACGGAGTTTCAAAGCTCTAGCTAGGATATGACCGGGTTTAAGGTGTGGTGAGCTGGGCAAAGAGATCGGGTGGCCGGGGAGGTCAGAGCTTCGCTTGGGAGCTGCTTGTGTAGATTCACACCAGATCAGCTCAGTGAAAAACCAGATGCTTCTTACCGCACTGCGGAGCTTCCAGTTCTTCAGCCTGGCTGGGCTCCTCTCGTCCCTGGGGTGAGGAGTGAAGTGCATTGGCTGGACGTGGGGTCGGTGACGGACTGTGTACTTTCGTGTTAATATTACATCCGATGTGTCAGTATTTGGGGCAGGAAATGGTTTAAATACGCCAGGAGGTTTGAAGATTCGTGGATTTTAATGTCTTTTGCGTTTGGAGTTGTGGGTTCCGATTTGACGTTAAGTGCAAGGGGATCTTGATTGAGCGGACTGAGGATTTGAACCACCCTGTTTGTCAAGCGACCCGAGTGTTACTGATTAACGAGGGCTTCCCTCCGAGCCTAAATTCCCAATCTATCAAGCTCGCCCTTATCTGAGCCCAAATATTGCCTATCCCTGACATCTGCCTACTTGTTTGTTTGTCTTAAACTGTGGGCTCCTTGGGGCGGCGGCCTTCCCTTTCCTGTAGGCCCGAAAGGTGCTCTTCCTGTCGTCGGTGCAACCGCAAGCAGAGAACGGCGATAATCGGGGTCACCCCGGGGGTTTGGAAATCCGGATTCTGCTGCCATAGTGACTGGGTCAGCCCTGTGGTTTGTACCACGCTGGTGTGAAGGGATCCGGAGATCCCGTGCCGGCCGCGGCTTTAAACGGCTACTATTGATATGCAGTTTGGTTCCCAGGTGATAAAAAAAGTGTTTTCAAGTGGTCGGGAGGGACCTTCATCCAGCCTTCCATGGCAGGGAAGAAGGCCACCCAGATACTGAGTAGAATGAGGGGATTCTTGTCTGAGTTATACGGTGGCCAGAATACGAAGGAAGGTGGCCCAGTCGGCTCTCTGCCCCGAGAGTCGAGAATAGCTGCAGGTCAGGACGTGGCGCGCTGTTAGAATTTGTTCTGGTCCCGGGACTGCGATGAAGTGCAGAGCTGGGGGTGAGGGCAGGACTCGAATCCTAGAAAAGGCTGCCGATCAAGACTGGGCTGGGTGGGCCCCGGGGCTGCCAGACAGGAGGGAGGTGCGTTGCCAGAGCTGAGGAGGATGGATCAGGGAGTGATGCAGGCCACGACTAAGGTGCTTTGGCTCCACGTGTGGCCAGTTTGTGCTCGGTCTTAACGGCAGGAGAACTCAGATTCCCATCAGTAGAATGCCTCCCGCCCAAGACTGATGTCTAAGCTAAAGGATATCAGCGTGCAAGCGAGTCCCCTGACCGGTTTCCATAAGGGCTAAAAAAAAATGGGAGCGAGGGTGTCAAAAAATCCCTGCTGCCTATCCTTAGCGCCGGGGGCCACCGTCTGGATCGGAGCAGAGCCCAGGCCTCTCCCGATCAGCTGGCCTGAGTCCCCACAAATAGCAGTCGCCCTGCTTAGTCTCTGCCTCCCCAGCTTGCTCGCACACATGCTGTGTGATCTCCTTTTTTCCCTGCCGTTTGTGTACAGCCTCAGTCCGCGCTGCCTTCTCTGCCAGTGAAAGCAGATAACCAGCCGTAAGGGTCCCCCGGGGGCGCTGGGGACCGGAAACAGGAAAAGCCGCTTTCATGTCCTTACAGGCCTCTAATGAGGATTTCATCCCCAAAGCAAGCCGGGCGGCGGCCTCGCCCCCCCTGTGCATCCTCCCTCATCTCGGGGCTCGTAGCCTTAATCCTCCGCTCTCTCCAGTCTGAACCGGCGTCTTATTTTTCGGTTGATTTTTGCCGCCGTCGGAAGGGATGGTTTTAATTTCCCGTTCCTGGTGGGTGGATGGGCCCACAGCGGACGTGTGAGCATGGGCTGCGGAATGGCAGGCATTCCTGAACATAGCCCAAGTGCTTTGGCCTAGCTCTGAGCCGTCCCTCCCTCCGTCTTTAAACTGCCTCCCCGGTGCTTTCTCGCCCCCGGGTTTTTCCTTCCCCTTTTCATGCTTCGGTACCGTTTTCTCTCCTCCGGATTCCTGTCTTTCCTTTCCCTTATAACCTTCTTTTCCTCCTCGTTCCCCTGTCCTTTCCCGACGCTGTCAGACCGCCCATTGGTGAGCAGGCTCGTTCTTTTTTACTGTGGGCCATCAGCCTGCTTGATGCTGGGCGAGCATAACCCCCCCCCCCTCAGCCTCCTCCCCCCCCCACTGGGTTCTGATCTTAGCTGTGACTGGTGTCAGTCCTGGATGTCTCCACTCACCTCCCTGGGGTGACTGTGGATTTACGCTGAGAGCAGAATTGGGGCCCCCCTCCCCAGATCTCTTACAATCTGGATCAGACACAGACAGTAGCACTGAGCTACACGCCCTGTGCCGCTTGAGGATGTTGTGTCAGAGCCCTGCAGCTGGCTCGGAAGGTTCCTGCCTGAAATGCTTTTCAGGAGGGAGTGTGTTTTAAGGAGGGATTTGAATCCAGAGGAAGGAGGTCTTTTGCTGTAGAAGAGAATGACAATGCTTAGCACTTACACGGCACTTTGCATAGTTAAAGCACCGAACCAATGTTCATCCCAGGCCGAGAAGAGATGCGACTTGCCAGAGGCCGCTCAGCAAGTTAGTGGAAGAGCTAGGAATAGAACCAAGGTGTCCTGTTTGCCCCGTCTCACGCTTCTTCCACTAGCCTGTACGGTCTCCAAGAAGGTACAGGGGTCGGCATGGAGAGGGGAAGGGAAGACAGAGAAAGAGGAGGCATTTAGAAGGGAGAAGGCAGATTGCTAGCTGGCCTTGGTGCTTATGATCATCTGAATGGCTATAAACAGGAGTAGGCAACCTATGGCACGTGAGCTGCTTTTCAGTGGCATTCACACTGCCTGGGTCCTGGCCACTGCTCGGGGGAGGAGGCTCTGCATTTTCATTTATTTTTCAATGAAGCTTCTTAAGCATTTTAAAACCCTTCTTTACTTGACATACAACACTCGTTTAGTTCTATATTCTAGACTTCTAGAAAGAGACCTTTGAAAAACGTTAACGTGTCTTCCTGGCACCCGAAAGCTTAAATTAGAGCGAATCAATGGAGACTCGGCACAGCGCTTCCGAAAGGTTGCCGACCCCTGGGTTAGAACTTGCTGAGCGATTGACAGAGGGACCAGAACTTGGGCCCTCTCTACTACTCGTCCGCTCTCTTGAGCGTCGAGATAACCGCTTGCTTCTTCCCGTGTGTCCGGGGAACATCCCTTTCCCCGTCGCAGCAGATCCGCCGCACACCCCCAGCTCCTTCCAGACCCCGCCCAACGGACGCGCACCCATCCGCATGCAGGCCAGCCCGGTCTCCTCCCCTCCTATTAGCGCGGTAACTCCAGGCGTGCAGAGGCCTGGCGCTAACGGGTCTCGGTGGCAGTCACCGTGTCACAACCAGAGAGGGAGAGAAGACTGCAATTTTCAAGTAACAGACTTGTCAGTCAGGTTGACTAGCTAATGAAGCCGGCAGTGGTGGGAATTCTGATGGTGCTTTTATCATCCGTGCTAGTGTCTCTCAATCCCCATCCTTTAATTATGGGAAGCTGAAGGGAGGCTAAGGCATCGAAATGAAGTGGCAACATGATTTATAATTCAGAGAATCTTCTGAAGTCTGGGTTTATTTTTTCTGAGGCTAAAATGTCATCCCGAAAGGAGTTTCATTGGTACATTTTCCCCAATGGTGGGGCGACTCTTAGTTGTAGTTTCTTTTAGTTATCCCTATGCATCTACCCTCACCTGTTCTTTTTAGGAATCCCCCACAGCCATAGTTCCTAAGAGGTGACAGAAAGCAACGGCAGCTTACTCTATATAAGGCGGAATCTGCAGCCCTGGGAAGCCGGGGTGAGCTAGGGACTTCTCTAAAATCTCAGCCCAGTCTCCAGCTCAGTCGGCTTCATTATTTCACCAAGTATATTTTAAGAAGGGATCCCGCTAGAATCCGTGGGGTTTTTTGTAAGTGTTTGTGGCTGTCAAAACATCTTTCCCCTGTACAATGGCATGTGTACGTGGAGGAATAACGGTATCGGATTTATGACTAGCGCTGAACACATCTACAAGACTTGTCGTCTGTAGATCTCCAAGCAGTTTGCAAAGTAGGTATCGTGATAGTCGTAGAGGTGGGAAACTGAGGCAGAGAGCGGTTATGTGACTTACTCAAGGCCACATAGTGATCCAATAGCAAACTTGGGAACCAAACTCGGGTCTCCCGACTCACTGTCCTGCACCTTACCCCACTGCAAAGACGGGAGCCATATCTTTCATCTGTCCTTTTTACCGCCCAGGGCATTAGGCTTGAGAGCCTGCGTCCCGTAAAGAGGGAGAAAAATGTGGGACAGCCGTCATTGGGAAGGAAAATGCCTCGCACGTCCCATACCTTTCGGTATAAGTCCTGTTGTAATGGGAGAATTTCCATCGAAATGTTCCGTCGGGAGCCAGCGGGATCTGATGGCAGGAGAACAGCTTCCTCAACCCGATCCCGCCCCGGCCCGGTGAAGGTGCATGTGACCTTTTTTACCTGATTATCCCTGGGCTATAAAATCAAACCATGTGCCCAGAATGCACAGAGCGGTCAGGGCTGTTCCTGCGAGGTGCTGAGCAATCACAACTTGCTGGTGTCTGTGGGTGCTCAGAACTCCTCGGGATCGGACCTGAAACGAGGGAACCCCTAACAACGGCGCCGACGCCGTCGCATCCCAGTATTATATCCTCAGACGCTACGGCAAAGTTCCCCCAAACTCTCATTCCCGGTGGTAGGTTACCGACGATTATGACGGCAGGATGGAAACGTTCCGCCGTCGCGGTAGTGGGTGCGGATCTCGTTGATCCGCGGTTGGGTGGATAGCCTTTCCTAAAACAGCTCTCGGGGTCTGGTCTAAGCCCATACCATCTCCCCCGGGAAACGGAAAGTGAACGCTGAAACGCCAGCATTGAGTAAGATCTTTTGAACCCCGGGGGTGTGGAGCATCAAACCGTGGCATCCCCAGCTTTTACCCTGACATCCTTGGTTTTAAGGGCTTATCCCTTTCCATGTTGTTTGAGTCTAGATTTCTGTCTTTTGATTCGGGAGCGGGAATCTGCAGCTTGTCACGATTGTCTGGAGCTGGCAAGAAGAGCTGTGATGATGGCAACTTGCGGTAATCCCCCCCCCCCCCCCCGCGCCCCAAAAATACAGAATATAATCCCTGCCCGTCCTTACGAGACAGTAGTTGCCATGCCTACGCTGTAACTGCCTCTTCCGTCTCTGTGCTGGAGCTGTTTTCTTTAAGCCCTCTGAAGCGGGATACCCCTTCGTTGTGGGCTACAAAGTCTGACTTTGTGAAATCTAAGATGGGTCGAATGCTAGGAGCCCAAAAAGTCAAGCCCCCTTGTTTTAAAAACAGATCTAACTTGAAGTAACTGGAACGGTTGTCCTTGTCTGAGATCTTACCCGCCACGTTTCAGAGCCGAAGGAGTATTTTCTGCGTGAGTGGGTTCAGAGGATGTGAACGGTTACGGGCTAATTAGTTGATGTCTCGTGCGGCGCTTTCAAGGCGTAAAGTGCTATTGTAGTACAACGGGTCACGGCGGAAAGAGACCTTGTAAAACATACATCTTTGAGCATTAGCCAAAAGCCCCGTCGAACGGATAATGGGCAATGCTGTCCTAAGTCTGTACATGTTCAAAGTATGTTTCTGACGTGAATCCTCCAAACTCTACCCAGCAACGAGGCGGCTAGGAGTCAGTCCGACATGACAGGTGAGGAATCTAAGGCACAGATACAGTATTCTTATAGGCGGTAGCAATATTTCTCTTGAGGTAGCACTCAAAGGCTGCCAATGGGACCGAGGCCCCAGGGTGCCTACAATGTAAAGACCCCAACAGCCAGAGAGTAGGGAATACGACATACAAGGCCATAGAATCTGGTGTAGAATTGACTCAGCTTTGCCTGGATTCTAGTTGAGGGTGGAGGTAGGGAGGAAAAGGAAGGACGGAAGGAAGGAAGGCGCAGCAATCACAGTTGGTCACCTGCATAGCCCTGACCAGCCGGCTGGGTTTTGCAGGCCTCATGGCAGAGAGGGGTCTGAAGGAAGGATTTGAAGGAGAAGTGAATTGCCCGAGGCCACAGAAAGAGACCGTGTCAGGGATGGGCTCAGAACTCGAGAGTGTCTGGACTCCAGCCCTTTGCTCGCTCCTCTAGACTCTGGTGCTTTTCTAGAGAAATGCTGCAAAGCGATGACTGCGCTCTGCTCCGTCACTGACAAGTGACTGCATTCCGCCAAGTCCCCCCCGCATCCTGTTCGTAGCGTGCACGTATCTTGGCTGCACGGAAGCGGCGATACCACGGAGGGGCGGTTGGGTCAATGCCGTTTTCCTCTTTATGACGACGACCGCCTTAAAAATGATCAGGATATGGGACCATAGCACTGGGGCTATATGCTGCACTCACCGCCCTGGAGACTGACGGCTTCCGCCTAGCCGCATACCGAGTACGGCTGGCGTGTGAGCTTTCCCCACTGCAGTGCTTCAGCGTGAACCTGGGGAGAGGGGGACTCCATCCCCCGGCCCGTTGAGTCCTGGCATTTCTGCTGAGACTACCGAGCAAGAGGCAATTAGTGGCAATGTGGGCATTGCCTGTAGACCCCGGTCTGCTGGCAACGTGCCTGGGACCCACCAAAGTAATAACACAGAGGCCACCCCCTAGCCCTCAGAAGGTCACAACTTTCAAGAACATGTGGCCCGGTCGGGAGTTGACCTGGTTACTTGGAGCTGCGTGCTCCTGAACCCCCTTGGAGCCCCCCTCCTGAGCCGTCCGGCCCTTGCCTCCTTCGGGATGCTAAAATTACATTAAAATGTAATATCCCAATACAACCAGGGGCCACCGTACTGATTGTCTTATTCCTTTTCATCTCCAATTCATTGGAAATAGCGACCATTTAATGTGGGTGAAGCAGCGGCAGAATCTGCAGTCTGGTGCACCCAGAAGCCACTGAATTCATGGTTATCCTGCCAGGGCACGATGGTTTATGAGACGTTCCCGTGACCTGTCTAGTTTTCTCTGTTCAGATCTCTTGTGTTCAGTCAGATCCCTATTTCTCCAGCCCTTTTCATACACGTTTCTTTACTTATCGACATAGCAGCTAAATATTTCCCCCATGCCCATGAAATGAGGGGCCGCTGCAGCCCGTCCCAGTGGGAGCCGCTCTGTTAGCCGATATGGCATTTAAATATAATGGCAAACCCTGTGTGAAACTGACCATGAAAAGCAGTCTCAGAGTAGCAGCATCTGATCTGCATGTGACCAGCTGGATGGAAGACTGACCTTGCGCTCTCAGGTCGCACGGGGCGATATGAGGTTCTTAACGCCCCAGACGCATCTCCGTAAATGAGAGAAAGGGATGGTGGATGCGAAGAATCGGCCCTACGAGGCACAGTTGCTTTTGGTGCTTTCCGGACAGGGTAACGTAAGGCCCGGGGCTCTGTCCTTATGGGGGTCTCTGTAGGCGGCTGTTCTGATTAGCGGTTGTCTTGATGGTACGGTCTGTCGGTGGTGACATTGTGGGTGCCTGTGAGCACTGGAACGGCAGCTTTGCAGTGACTGTGGTTTGTGGTTGTCGGTGTCAGCCCGGGGACTTTTGAACAGAGTGGGAAGCGTAATCAGGTGGGCACAGAGCTAGGCCTGAAAGACGCAGCGCCTTTCCCGCACTAACCCACTATGCGTCTCTGTCTATTTCTGAGTCGTTAGACCGGGCGATCGGGATTCATGGTAACACCCGCTGGGATGTTGCCATCTGAGCCGGGAATATTAACCACTAATGGGCCTCGTATCCCGTTCCCCATTTCTTCGGGGCTTTGTGTTTTTAGACTGTAAGGGCTTCAGAGCAAGGCCTTTCTCTTCCTACGGGTTCACTCGGCACGTAGCAGATATCGGGCGCAGCCCCAGTATACATAAATAATATGAAAGGTGCCCGGAGCTAAGCGGTCAGTGCCGCAAAGCAAGCGTGGCTTCTGTTTCCGAGACTAAATCCTTTGTCCGTGTATCCAAATATGTCCAACACAATTCAGGTCGTGAATTGGGGTTTTTCTTTGTGCTCGTTTACCCCTCGCTGATCATCGGTGTTTCAGAATAGGCGGCTCTAAAATCTGCTCACCTGTACCAGCCTGTCAGAAAGACACAGCGGAAGGATACATGCTGCCAGTACTATTTAAGCTGCTTTCATGAAGGATTTGTTGTTTTTAGCCTGGAAAACGGACCGTCTAGTTTATGAACAAAGAGTCCCGTGGCACCTTCCAGACTAACTAAAGTATTGCAGCCTAAGCTTTCGTGGGCTAGCATCCGACAAAGTGGGTATTAGCCCACGAAAGCTTAGGCTTCAATACTTTAGTTAGTCTTGAAGGTGCCACGGGACTCTTTGTTACCTCTGCTATTCCAGACTAACACGGCTACCTCTCTGATTCTAGTTTATGAACGGCAAGGTATCCAGTGCACTGTGGAGGTACAGTGGGCAGTTCCCTAGGCGCAAGTTCTCTGCTAGTCATCCATTTGTGTGCCTGATTGAAGTCCACCGAACGTTAGCAGGGAGGAGGGTGCTTTCATTTTCCCCACAAAGCTTCATTTACATTCTGTAAACCGGCTTAATACGGTCGACTGTGGGGCTTTCCTCCATCTCCTAGGTGGCTGCCTCTTGTGTCCCTTGCGGCCATCGTCTCTGTTGGTTTCTTACTTGAATGTTGTGATATAAGAAATCTCTGAATGAAAACGTTGGTGCGAATAGGAACATTCTAGGAGCCTGCACAATGATTGGCCCCTGGCTCCATCGTCACGGGAGCTATGGATTTTGATAGCACGATGCTACTACTCCTTCGGTCGGGGGCACTGAGCTCCCATCCTGGGTGTGCTGCTGGGGGGACTCACGCTGACTAAGGCCATTGTTTAGCAGCACATCCGGACGGTCTGTGACAATAGGAGGGGGAGGGGGAGCGAGACTTCAGCTTTCTACCCCGGTTGAAGTTCGCATTTGCAGAGTGTTTTTCACCTTTGCATTGCTTTACAAACGACAGCTTTTGGGGACCCATCCGCAGCAGTTTTCAGCACTTCCAAATCTGAACCTGTCGGGTATTTGTGTGTGCGCCGCCCTACGGGATACAAAACGTGTTCTTGGGCTGTTGCTTCGGAGAGATATAGTCGAGTGGAGCCTGAAACCGGAGCTCTGAATTGTTGCCCTTATCTTATAGATGGGGAAAGGTGAGACGGCGGTTGGGACTTGTCAAAGGGAATGAGTGTTAGCGCCAGGATTACAACAGTGACTCCCAGACTAATAAACCTTCCTGCCTCTCTCGATGGCGAAAGCAGCCAAGGGGACAGATGAAAGGCAAGGGATATCTCCGAGTGTAGGAGGAGATCTCCTTAACTCTGATGACAGCTGACCCAAAGGCGGCTGAAATTAGATTGAATGTGGACTGGCACTGATGAGCAGAAGTAAAGGAGATTTTTGGGCCTGGGCATAGTTTGGGGAGGGACAGAGGGGTGTTCCTCTTCCCCCCAAAACAAAACAAAACCCTGCAAGCCTTGGGCTGGCATGAAATTCCTCCCCTCTCCCCCCCCCCCCCATTGGCCCGACTGGAGCTCTCTCCCCCTGCCCCCCCCTCCCCCCGCAAATATAAAAGTCAAATGACACCTATGGTTGTGGGTAGCGTGAGGAGGGCTAGAAGGGGAAAGGTGACTGTGATCAGAAGCTGATGCAACTCAGTAAGGTCCAGGCCAGTGATTCTATCTATTGCCGCTGACTTTGCCTAGGTGAGGTAGCAGAAGTGAGCCTTTGGGAGGGATATCAATTGTGCAAGTGAGATGGCTTGGCCAACAGACTCGGGGAGGGGGTGCCAAATAGAAGGGGCAGCGTGGAAGAAGGTGAGAAGTCAGCTGTGGGAGGAGGACCCCGAGATTGGCATCGCTGGTAAAATCAGGGAGGGAATATGAAAGGAGAGAAAGTTCAAGTGGTAGGCAGGGGCCGTGTGGGAGAAAAGCTGGCTAATTTGCTCTTCAGTACGGTGTCGATCCAGCTCCGAGGACGTGTCAGGGTGAAGCAGTGGGCTAGGGAGATGGTTGGGACGATAGCATTTTGGATGGACTATCTAGAGGAGTCAAGTTCACAAAGTGCTTAGAATTCGATCGGTCGTACGGGAGAGGTCAACCCGGCAGTAAATTTCCGCAGAACAAATGCGGTCACGATAAGAGGGCTGGTGCACCGTGTTAGCCGGATCTCAGTGTTTGAGATACCGATAAAGAAAAATCAGAGTGAAAACCTCCCTCGCCTTATATGAATACCGTAGATTATTAATCCAGAAAAATGGTCACCGTCTCATTTACTTCCAGTCACTGCTATTTCCTAATGTTTTACAACTAGACCGGTTAATTTCACAGCAAGTCACCGTCCCTTTTTAAATCTCAGGCACTGGCCCAAGATTGTTGGCATTGGGTTCACAAGTAGGCCGGACGATATTTTTAAAGAAAGAGCCACCCTCCGCTTAAAACTTTCCCGTCGGTCTGGACGTTGTTGTTTGAAGCCGGTGTGGTGTTGCAAATGACTCCTCGGGTGAATAGAAATGAATAAGATGAGCAGGGGAATAGTATCGTTCTCTCCTCTGTCAATTTGTGTGCTCTGTGCATCGAACGACACTTTGTGTAGGGTCGGGTTCTTTATCCCCCCTTGTGTAGACGGCCAGCATCCCACGTTGCTGTGTGGCTCTGTAGAGAAAAAACATGTTAAAAAACAGGAAAACCTGACGGTCAAATCACCGGTCTTGGCAGGAGGGCCGGGAGACAAGTGGGGGCGGGGAGGGGGGGCTCTAACCAACTTCTAAGGAGGTGTGTGAAATTGGCTAGATTTGAAGTATTTGATGCATCTTTCAATAAATAAAGAACCTTGACATGGGAACAGAGGACTGGAAAGGTCCTTCTTGGATCCGCTCCTTCGTTATCGCAGGCAACTGCCTAATTTATATTAACCAAATAATGACGGGAATACTAACTTTCCCTTTTAGTAGCACCCTCCGTCAGCTGGGACTCTGGGCATCTTACAAACATAGGTTTCGTTCCGTGGAAGTTTCTAAGAAACCCATTTCTCTGTGGGTGGACTAGGTTTTGTTTCACTCCTCGTTTCCCTGAACAGATTCCAAAATCTGGATCTAAACTCAGTTGACCGTGTCCCCCTCTGAACGGGAAAGCGGGCCAGGCCCTTTGTAATTAAAGAGTCCGATCAGGGTGGTGTGTCTTTAAATCCACACGGTGCAGGGTTCCCGTTAGCGGAAAGACTCGGGGGACAGAGGGACGAGGGGGTGTCGGGAGTGCGGATTGCATCACGCTCGTTCTAGTGGGAAATGCCACGACAGCTGCCGGGAATATCTTCTTCCTAGCCAGTGTTTTGGTGAGTCTCGAGCAGCTAGACAGCCCCCCCTTTGTTCTTCCATTCTCGAAACGGGATAGGTGTGAGCAAATGAGTCACACGAGGAAGGAGCAAAACGCAGCTCTTTCACGTGCCCAAAAGAGGGGATCGGGTTTTGTTTCATCGATCGCAGGCTAATCCCGCGAGATGTTTCCCTCCCGTGGAATGGTTGGAGATGTTCCGCACCTCCCGGGATCGTGCCCCGAGTGCTCGCCGGCCCAAGTCAGGAGAGAGAAAAGGATGCTTTCTGCATTCCCTGCTCCTCCTGGGTCACGAACTAGCGCTTGTGGCCCAGGAAGCCTGGCCGATGATCCCATGCCCCGGTTTAAGAGCAGCGTGTGGCTTGTGCAATCTCTCCAAGCAGTGGAGAAACTGCAAGGGCAGTGCCAGGGCCTCCGGACTAGAGCCTTGGTGGCCCCGAGCCTTTGTTCGTGCTTTTCTCGTCCCCCCCCGGAAACGCTGGGGCTGTCTCTGTCTCCCTCCTTCGGCCGTGTTATTAGCAGCCTCATGGCTAAGGGGAGCCCGGTTTCCAGTGGACGAGAGAGGAGAGAAGGGAGAGAGAGCTCCGTGTGGCTGAACCATGCTGCTCATTGCTGGGCCAGCAGCTCTTATCTTTCTCCTTCCCCGATATCTCGCATAGCGTCACAGATGTTAGTTTGTACCCAGGCCAGCGGCCAGAGCAAAACTGTTCCAGGCTGGCATTTTTCCCGGTCTAATTTTAAATATCCTGAGCCCTGG
Source organism: Sternotherus odoratus (assembly GCA_032164245.1). Lineage (NCBI taxonomy): Eukaryota > Metazoa > Chordata > Testudines > Kinosternidae > Sternotherus > Sternotherus odoratus. The sequence continues at coordinate 10,469,757 of JAVMKO010000020.1, forward strand.
GGCTTCCGCCCCATTCCTTGGGAGGCTATGAGCTTTCTCTGTTAAGAAACGCTTACCGAGATTCAGCCTCCATTTCCATTTGTCCGATACCGTTCCCTTCCTTCTGGTCGGACCCCCTTGCGACTCCCCATGGAAATCCTCTCCCCACTTAGTTTTCATCTTTCAGACGTTTGCGGGCCGTCAATGTGAAATCCATTTTAGACACTAAAGGCCTATTACCCACGATGCGTCTGCCGGAAGCTCCAAGAGGATAAGTAGGGTCCGTAGCGTTCACGCGCGTCTTGTAGCGTGGAAAGCCGCGTGCGGATTATGGGCCTGATCCGATGCCTATTAAAGGGGTTGGATGGGGCCATGAGGACACTTGCCCCACCCCTGCCCTTCCAGTAATCTGAGGACAGGTGCGAACGCCCACTCCTAGTGTCATACGGAATTCTGCCTGAGCACCTGGAATTAACGGGCTCTTAGCTGGGACTTTGGCCCAGCGGACGTGTCTCTAAGACGATGAGCCCAGCCAGGCCGCAGCATTCACAGGAGTTGTGTTCTTTGAACCCCTGCAGGTTCAGCAGCGTGTTCCCCAGCCTGAACATGGCCGTGAAGAGACGTGAGCAGGCTCTGCAGGACTACAAGCGGCTGCAGTCCAAGGTGGAAAAATACGAAGAGAAGGAGAAGACCGGCCCCATCCTTGCCAAGCTACACCAGGTACGGAGCCGGGAGCCGGGCGCTCACCGCTGGGGTTGAAAAGCTCCAGAGCGAATGTTAGGCGCCCCCCCCCCCCTCCCGCGCAGGCAGGGTGGCACACCAATTTCCCTGACGTAAGGTTCATCCCACCGCGCCGAGTATCGTTGGAAGGTTAAGCGCCGAATTGTTTAGCGCAGTAACTGGGAATAGGGTGGTGAAATTACGACCGAGAAAATCTAGGCCTCGAAGCTCTCTTAAGCTACGGGATAGACTTGCAAGGGAAATGATGGAAACACCATTGCTTGGGACATTTAAACCTAGACGTGAGGGGAAGTGCCTTGTAGACGTACACTTGGGGGCAGCTCTACCTCGGCAGGGAAATGGACGGAATGATCTTTTGTCTTTCAGTAGGTAAGATCTGTATCTAAATTCCCTGAAGGATAGGCTAATGTATTCAGTGTTTCGGGGCAAAGTGCCATTATTTGTTCAATATTTGCCACGCGCAACGCTGGGTAAACCCACGTCAATTAAGAGCGCTCGGTCTAAGACCAAACAGAAGGTCCTCTCCAGACTAAAGCCCATAAGAACAGGTTAGGAGACGGTCCCCGGAACTTCAGAAGGTGACTAAACGGCTATCAAACAGAATCAGAAAATGCGACACCGTTGCCACCTGGTCCAAAGCTTAGTCTCACAAAATCGCCATAGCCGGTGAACGTGAAAGCTCCCCAAATTCTGGCGTCTTTCTGAAATTCGAGCAAAGGTGTTGGCTTTTGGCTTTTGTTTTGACTAAATCTTTGCCGGCATTCCCGGCCAAAGCTGTCCTTTCTAGAACACATTCGCTCGAAACCTCTCCGGAAGAGTCGCCTTCATCGGAGTCAGAGAACACGCCCTTTGGATCACTTTCCCCACCAAATTAAGTCTGGCGTTAAAGGGCCCTGTCGGCATTAACAAAAGAGAATTCAGAGTAAGCGGCTTACGCCGCTCAGCCTCAGTGACTAAAGCTACGGCTGGACAACTGGGAGTTCTTTTGTCCCGGCGATAAGTCGGTTTGATTTGTTTCCCGATGAACTCCCGGTCCGACGTAAATGTTTCCCCATGAAAATCGGAAAGAAGTGATCCAAAGGCTGAGCTCGGGGAGCCAGAGCTGCTGTCGGAGAGGACCGAAAGCCAGGCTCTACGAGAGAGATCCGGATATTGGGTAGGGAGTTAGCATAGTCTCAGCAGGTATTTCCATCCGGCCTAAAATACACATTGGGCCTTTGCGAGCAGTTTACCCGAGCCCCCGATGTTTGGATGCGGGAAGCTTCCCCGAGGAACCCTCCTCTCCCGTGAGGCGGCACGCTCTCGGCCGGATGGGCGTCGGACGAGGCGTTTGCCCCTTTCGAGCCTGGTGTCGTTTAAAGACCGGACTAGCCGGAAGTTATGGCCGCTCCCCCCAAAGGCCCGGAACCTGTCTCGAGGCCGGTCCGTCCGTAGGATTAGAGGCCGCCAGAGCAGGGCCAGCGTATGGAATGTCACTGCTAGCCCACACCCCCTCCCTTTGGAATTGCACCGGGATTAAGTGGCAGACTTGACCTCGTCTCGTGTTTCAGCACCCACCCCCTCCTGCCCTTTTCCACCTCTTCTCGGAGACATTTCCCTTTCTCCCCACGCTTCTGTTTAAAGATCGCCAATAGGACTCCCCAAACGGAAGGTCACGGCCAAAGCGCAAAGAGAGGAGAGACTCCCCCGGGGTTGACCCGGCAAAGTCTCGGAGGGCACGGGGTCAGGGGATCCAACCCACCGGTCCGAGAGCCAAGCCGGCGCTCAGCCTGGAGTCTCCCCTACTCACCTTGACTCCCGGCAGCCTAGCAAAGTTGCTTTGCCGGTCGAGTCACGCCTCCCCTCTCAATATGGGTCTTAGCACCGGCACGGGCCTCTAGTACGGCGCAGGCCGTAGAGTCCTTCCGAACTCGTCAGCTGTCCCGGCGAGAGAGAGATCCGCCAATGTCCAGTGACCTTCGGGTTAGTGAGAGAGGGCTGCGGCCGACAGATCAACTGTGGTGCTTGCTAACGTTGTCCTAAGGCTGCTAGTTAGAGGATCTCGTGTCACGTTCCGGGTTTGCTCGGTTTGGTTTCAGACTGCAGGCTTTTTTGAGGGCCCCGGTCTAGAGCATTCATTTCCATTTGTGAGGCAGGAGAAGGAACTCTTTAATTTGGTCTCCCAGCAGGTCATCTGTCCCTTGCTGCTCAGAGAAAAGCGACTTTGAGGCCTATTATTTATAGTACAACATAGAGGGGAGTGGCTCAGGAAAGCTCTTTGTGTGTGGTGCTCACGCACTCAGTTGAGTTGTGCACGTGGCAGACAGAAGGAGCCTGCCACGGTGGTGTCAGAGTCCTTCCTGCCCTTCGGTGATCTACCCGTGGATCTCTTTATGGGAGAGATTCTGTCGTGGCCTAACCATGCCCCAGACCCACGGGTTGGTCCTCGGAATGGTCCCCTGTCGCGGTCGCTAGGTCTTCTTGAGCCCTAGCGTGAAAACGCACTGCCCTAAGCCAGCCTCCCGGAAGTCGGTACGTCGGCTTGTTTCGGGAAAGGGGCAACCCCGTCTCTCGTTCCCCAGGCCCGGGAGGAGCTGAGGCCGGTGAAGGAGGACTTTGAAGCCAAAAACAAGCAGCTTCTGGAGGAGATGCCCAAGTTCTACAGCAGCCGCCTCGACTACTTCGAGCCCAGCTTTGAATCGTTGATCCGCGCTCAGGTGAGACCCATAGCGAAACCTCCCCCTGCGCTGCCCGCCCTGGCGTCGGCGTCCATTAGCTTGCGCTCCTGTGTGATTGATAACCTGAGCTGATTCCTTTACCTCCCCACCCCCCCCCACCTCCTCTCTTCCCAGTGAAGAGAGAGAGACCTTAAAGGAATTAAACCAGACAGTTTTTGTAACTAACAAGATTTAATACAGAAAGAGAATAAAACAGAGATCCAGTACACTTCACAATCTGGGGTTCCCTAGCTCCCTTCTGAAAAGGAGAGAACCACCCCAAAAAGCACAGGCTGACAAGAATCAAATGGTTATACTCACAGTACAGCTAAGTAGAAATATTAGAGCAAAGCTGAGTCATCTCCATAGCTAGAGATGAGCTCACGGACCCTGGCCCCTGCCGCATGGCCAGCAAAACGAGAACTGACTTAAACCCCTCCCTCCCTCATGGCAGGGAAACTCGACGTTACTTGTTCTCAGGCGACATTAGCCCCCTCCAGCCCTGTACACTCATGACAGGGTTCTATGCCGGTCGAAGGCCAGGCAGGAAGAACGGCTCGGAGTGAACGTTGCCCCCTTTGTGCGTCACAAAGCGCCGCCCGGCTTCGGCGGAAGGTCCCGAGCAAAACTTTTCTGTTGTTTATGTAGGGCCCCGTCCTCCCATCCCGTCGAAGTCAATGAGCAGAAACGGGGGAGCTCGTGGGACTGGGTGGTGGCTCGTTGATCTGAATACCGTGGCCCTCTGCATTCGGGGTCCCGAGCTGGGGTCCTAAAGGAGACGGGTATTAAGTAAGTCCCTGCCCGGGCTCCGGTCCTTCTTTGCTACACAGTTGATGGGTGCCACGGGTCATGGCTGACGCGCATCCGCGTAACTAGGGGAGGCGGCACAACCGGACTATTCCGAGGTGCCCGGCTGCGGCGTGCCGAGACGAGCCCCGTTTGGATGGTCTCTGAGCGGCGGGAGGCTTTGGACATTTCTGTCGTCCTCCTGGAGGGTGTGGTGGTTTCCGCTGTCCCGCTCCCCCTGCCGGCACGAGCGATAGAGAATGGGCCTCTGGGCTTTGGCCTCTGGGTAAGGACGTGGCACAGAGCAGGCTGTAATGTCGGTTGGTTTTTGGCGGTAGGAAGGTCATAACGAACTCAGATCCCTCCCCGTCCCCGGGGGATCCGCGTGATCGGCGTCCAAAAGAACAGGATGTCCTTTGATTCAGGGACTTGTTCGTGCGAGGTCCTTCCCCCCCACCTCCCTCATGAGAAAGGGCCGTCCATCTTTGCCCAAACTTGCAGGGTCCTCCTCTTGTGGCGAGAGGGAACGAGGAAGGCGCGAAGCAGCTTAGGGTTCGTCTGTGCAGAGAAGCTTTTCCCCCTGCGGCCGGCCAGCCCGATGGGCCGGAACGAGCCTCTTCCCATTGCGAGCAGGCGTACGAGTCCGCTCGGTGGGAGACCGGCATGGCCGATTGGCGGGATGAACGCACACCTGGCGTGAGTCGGGGTGATGAGCAAGGCGGTGTGACTTAGAGTGCCGTGTTCACGCTCCCGTAGGCCCAGCTGTGCCCACTTACCAGTGCTTTGGGGGAGCGAAACTGGTGTCACTTAAACAGATCTGGAGGAAGATGAGAGTTAAATACGGGGAAGGCCTGTCCTAAGGGAGACCTTCCCCCCCCTCTCCCGTTGGTCGCGTTAGCTGCCAGTCTTCTCTCTGCCATAGATGTTAAGGCCGTTGCCGTCGGTTAAAGTGACATCCTCGAGGTCTTAGAGCGTGGGGGCAACTGACCCGCAGGGGTTCGTCGTCGTAGGTTCTCCCTGGGATTTTTGGCGTCCCAGAGAAGCGCCGTGCCCCCGAACCCCGTGCCGGTCTCTCCGGGGGACTCGGCTGGCCAGAGACGGAGCTGACGTGTGAGGTAGTTGCAGAAATCCAAAGAAGCCATTCTAGAGGCAGCGTAAGAGGCACGTTAAGGGAAGAAGGCCTAAATAAGACCAGTTCGGCGTCCCCTCCGAACTTGGGCCTCCGCGTACCCGAAAGCCACTTGCCCCAGACCGATCGACCTGCGATTTGGCATCGATCACCCTAACGTCCCTCCGTTAGAGACCAGGGACGCTGCTCTGTCTTCTATCGGAGGGGGAGCCGCGTCAGTCTGGATAGGCAAGAGCGACAGAGAGTCCCGTGGCACCTTACAGACTAACCGACGTGTCGGAGCGTAAGCTTTCGTGGGGGAATCCCCGCTCTGTCAGCTGCGTGCGGTGGAAATATCCAGAGGCAGGTCTAAATCTGCGGGCAAGAATCGGGCTTCAGATAACGAGGTCATTTCAGTCGGGGAGGATGAGCTCCTCTTCTAGCCGTTGATGTGGAGGCGCGAACCCCAAGGGAGGAGAAACGGCCTTTGCGGCGGGCTAGCCAGGCGCAGTGTCTGTTCAGTCTTAGTTCTGCCTTAGTCGTGCCGGAGGAGAGGGCCCCGTGCTCCGAGCGTCAGGGCTGAAACCACCAGGCCCTTCGGAGGTGGAGAAAGGGTCCCGGGCGGTTCTCTGCGGCAGATCTTCCGGTCGGGGCCTCGAAACCCAGAGAGCTCCACAGTTGGTGGTTTCCTAATGGGGGGGCCTGTGTTTCCCTGTCTCGTGTCGTGCCGGTTGGCTGCCGCCCTCTGCTCTTAAGGCGTTTGTATTTGCGTGGGGTCGGGTGCCCGGGCTCCGCGAGGCGCTCTGAGGGATGAAAGACCTTAGACGGCCGTACGAACCCGAACGGTTCCTGCGCCCTCCCGTCCCCCACCTCCCGAGCCCGCGATCCCGGCGCGACACAGAGTCGGGAACCTCTTTCGAGGTGCCCAACCCAAACCCAGGTCGCTCCCGTGCTGGCCCTAGTGTGCCCCGCCCCACGCGAGCCCCGTCCCGTCCCTGCTGTGTCCGTGACTCTGACCTGTCGAGTGGGCCGGGCTTGCTAAGACCCCCCTCCTAGAAGCCTTTCCTGGAGAGTTGTTTGCCTTAGTTTTCTGTTTGCCGATCGCTTTTGCCCACGAAGCCAGAGCCAAGCCCGCTCGGCCTCCGCGGGGTTTGTTGCTTTTGGGGAGGAGGGTGGGGAGGAGGAGAGTGGGCTTTTCCATTCCTTTTGGATGGCAGTGAGGGGTCGGTCCAGCTCCGCGGCCCTCCGAGCGTAAGCCCCCGGCAGAGGGGCTCCGCGACGGCCCAGCTATAAGGGAGCAAGAAGGTTGAAAGCCGAGAATAAGCCGTCGGTTCCTGCCGCGCATCGGGGTGCGCGATCTAGTGACGGTGCCGGCCGGGCCGGCGCTGAGGAGCATGCGGTTGTTCCCAAGCTTGCTCTTTTCCCTCGCTTCGTCCGGCAGCGGGGACCGCGGGACCTAGGAGATCTTTCCCTTCTCCGTGGATCTGTTCCACGTCTGGGCAAAGATTCCTCAGGTGTCCGGGGCTCACCCGCCTTCCTCTCTCGTCCCTTTCCCCGGAGGTGGCTGGGATGGGGGATTTCTTGCCCCACGATGGAGGAGGAACAGAGACAAATGGGCACCTCTAGTTGCCGGCTGAGCACCGGGAGTTGCGAATAAACCCGGGACTGCGCCCGGTTTCTCGCCGACGGTCGCTCCCTTTGCCGCGGTGGGGGCGGAGGGTTAGCGCAGCTCTGACCGAGTCATCCGCAGCCACCCTCGGTAGGGTTACTTGGCTTTCCTGTAGCCGCCCCCCCCCTCCACCCCCAGCACTTCAGACACGTGCAGTAGGTGAGCATTGTTTCCTCATTTTGCAGATCAATCAGCCTCCACTGCTACAGACTAGGGACCGAACAGCTAGGCAGCAGTTCTGCGGAAAAGGACCTAGGGGTTACAGTGGATGAGAAGCTGGATATGAGTCCACAGTGTGCCCTTGTTGCCAAGAAGGCTAATGGCATTTTGGGCTGTCTAAGTAGGGGCATTGCCAGCAGATCGAGGGACGTGATCGTTCCCCTCTATTTGACATTGGTGCATCTGGAGTCCTGTGTCCAGTTCTGGGACCCACACTACAAGAAGGATGTTGAAACATTGGAAAGAGTCTAGAGAAGGGCAACCAAAATGATTAGGGGCCTGGGGCGCATGACTTATGAGGAGAGGCCGAGGGAACTGGGATGGTTTAGTCTACAGAAGAGAAGACTGAGGGGGGATTTGATAGCTGCTTTCAACTCCCTGAAAGGGGGTTCTAAAGAGGATGCATCTAGACTGTTCTCAGTGGTACCAGATGACAGAACAAGGAGTAAGGGTCTCAAGTTGCAGTGGGGGAGGTTTAGGTTGGATATTAGGAAAAACTATTTCCCTAGGAGGGGGGTGAAGCACTGGAATGGGTTCCCTTGGGAGGTGGTAGAATCACCTTCCTTAGAGGTTTTTAAGGTCAGGCTTGACAGAGCCCTGGCTGGGATGATGTAGTTGGGGTTGGTCCTGCTCTGAGCGGGGGGTTGGACTAGATACCTCCAGAGGTCCCTTCCAACCCTGATCTTCAGTGATTCTGTGATCAGCCAAGGGAGGCGACTCGCCCAAAGCTACTGAATGAGTCCGTGCCGGGCCTGGAATAGAACCCAGGCGTCCCGACTCACCGCTGTGACCGCTGAACTGCAGCGCCCCCTTAAGGCTTGTGAGTAGTTTCCCTCCCGGCCTGTCCCAGGGGCTCAGGCCCGCAGAGAGCGTCCCTTTCCCCTGCCCCGTTTCTGTGCCGATCCTCGTTTGCGCGCCGAACGGGCACGAGCTCCCGCTCGAAGGCAAGTGAACGGTCGGGGCCGCCCCCGGCCGGTCCGTTCATCCAGCCGGCGTTCCTCCCGGGTTCTCTCTCCCGCCGCGCCTCGTTGAGTGGATTGATCTTTGCAGGGTTTCGAGTTACTCGGTGGAATTTCTATTTGTGTTCTCCTCCCTGGGTATCTGTGGAATAGCAGCGATCGTTCTAGAGACTGGGGGGTGGGGAGGGGCACAGCTGATACGGGCAGATGCCGCCGTTTTCTGAACGAAAGTAGAACCGGCGGCAGTTTCGCCTCCCAAGCATTAGGCACCGGAGGGTCCGGTGGGTTCCCCTCTCGGTTTCGTTTGAGGCCAGAGCCTTGGTGACTTCCGCCTGCGCTACCGACAAGACACGCCCTGCAGGGAATCGGTGCAGGTTCATTTAGCAGAGGGACCCGTGGCACGGGGCTCGGAGCTCAGAATAGATGTTCCCGCTGGGGTTGAAACCCAGCGCGTGGGGGGGGGGGGGGGGGCATGATCTCAGAGCCCTGGATCCAGCTTGAGCGGGACCCGCCACACGGCTAATTTTTGCCCCCCGGTCCCAAGCGGGTCGACTCAGGCTCTGGGGCTCGCCGCTGTAGACCAGGGGTCGGCAGCCTTTCAGAAGCGGCGTGCCGAGTCCTCCTTGATTCACTGTCAGGTTTCGGGTGCCAGGCATACACGTTAACGTTTTTAGAAGGTCTCTTTCTAGAAGCCTGTAATCTAGAACTGGATGGGTGTTGTATATCAAGTAAATAAGGTTTTTGAAATGTTTAAGAAGCTTCATTTTAAATTAAAATCCAGGCTTCCCCCCCCCCTCCCCCCCCCCCCCCCCCGGACCGGTGGCCAGGACCCAGACAGTCTGAGTGTCCCTGAAAATCAGCTCGTGCGCCGCAGGTCACCTACCCCTGCTGTAGACGTACCCACCGAGGGCCGTTGCGGCGAAGGGGAGCACTGCTCTTACTCACAGAGGAGTCAGCCAGTGAGTAAGTCTGAGAGGGGGAATCCTTGGGATTTCCTGCTCCCGAATCAAACCTCCGGCGTTAAGGCTGGGTAGAGAGAGACCCTCCCTTCCGAGGTCGGCTTGAACGCCGTGTAGTAAATGAAGCCGGTTCCCCTTTCAGTGGGCGCTTTGTGTGCCCCTTTCCCTCGGGAGGAAAGGACAGCAGGCGGCAGAGAAGGCGAGCCGGCCGGGGCGCTGTGCGGCCGTCGTCCGAGACGGAGACGGCGCCCCGTCGATACGGCCTCGCGGCTAAACCTCCCGCAGAGCGTAGTAGGCCTGAGAGAAGGGAAAGAGGCGAGCCCTCCGGCACACCCTAAACCGCTCCAGAGAAGCGGCGTTAGGGTTCGGACCTAACTAGACCCGCCGAGGTCCCCGTGGCACAGCTTGAACTCGGCCCTCCCGCGCCAAGGGCCACACAATCCGGGCCTCCGTCGGAGTCTCCCGGGTGACGTCGTAGCCCCGAAGGGTTCCCTCCGTCCACCCGCTTTGTCTAGATCGGCGGAGTCAAATAGTTCCCTAGCCGCGGAGTTTGAAGTTTGCACTTTAGAGGAAGGGGGGTTGTCGGCGGGAGCTCGCAAAGAACCCTTCCCTTATTTGGATACTTACTTATTTCCCAGTTAGGAAAGAGGAGCCTTTCCCCTTCCGCGTCTCCCATGCCGTTTGCAAGGAAATGGGGCTTTTATCACGAGGAGCGGCCTCATCTGGGCATCGGCGTGATCGAGTCGGGTCAGCTCTGGGTTTGGAGTGTCTGAGAGTGAGTATGTATGTGTAAAAGAGTGTGAGTGCGACTGTGAGAGAGTGTGTGTGTGTCAGAGAAAGAAAAGTACAGCAACTATGGTCCCGATCCTACACTCAATCAGCTCTGCACAAGCAGACACGTGCACTCATTTCCGAGCTTTATGGACTTCAGCGGGTACGGGGGTCCACTCCTATGGGGCTTGTGACAGGATCAGGGCCCGCGTTACTCATTCAGATTTGCACGTGGTACGTGATGATGCCGTTCTAATGACATGCCATAGAGGCCAGGTCCCGTCTGTCGCGCGGTCCCTTGAAACGTCAGTCAGCTCCCCGGGCCCCTTCCCCGTCCGGTGGCCATCTGGGACGAAGGCAGCCCGCTGGTAAAGCGTCTCGGCGTTCCCTCGGTTTTTATGCAGAGCGGCCTCCGCGCGGGACCGACCGTCGCGGCCTTCCCGAGCCGCCGTCTCGCTGCGGGAGTCCCATCGCGTCCACTAGGCCCGCGTGCGAGTGGTGAACGGCGCCGTTTTCCAATGATCAGTAATTTTCATACAGATTTCAGCCAGCAGCCGTGACGTGGGTGTCACAGAGCGCCCGGGCGAGGGTCTGGAACTTGCTCCCGGTGAAGCCGGTTAGGACTCCGGGGGGAAGCGTCCTCTCTCCGTACACAGCCCGTCCCCAAGGCTAGGAGCTTTAGAGGTCCCCGTTTACACCTTTCTGGCTCTGACCTCGGAGCATTCGGCACCTTCTGTCCCTCCGTGCGCTTCCCCCAGCGAGCCCGCCCGGGGAGGGGGGGGGCGGCCTCTTGGGGGAGCCAGAGGGTCCTGCACCCCAAATCCACAGTCAGACGTGACTCAGCCAGCCAGTAAAACAGAGGTTTATTCGATGACCGGTACCTGGTCTAACCCAGACCATACAGCGAGCGTGAGCCCTCGGCCGGATCCATTTTGGGAGCCAGATAGCCCCTCTGCCCTTCCCTGCCTGACTCCAGCCAGTTTCAGACTCCAAACTCCTCTCCAGGTCAGGTGACCTCCCTCCCCCACTTGGAGTCAGATGACTGACAGCTTCAGGTATGGACACCTGCACACAAGTCAGAGGAAGGATTCTCCTCCCTCACAGTGGGTCCGAACGCTCGCTCTCGTGGGACTCTGGGATCAGAGCTCCCTCTAGCGACCGTCCCCCGCCTCTGTATCGTCGCCGGCGGCCTACATACCACGGGTTCCGTCTCCCGAGGGCCGGAACCGCCCGCTCGGCGCAGCGCCTCCCGAGGGGCCGACGGCGGCGACGGCAATTCCCCAGACGTTCGGTGTCGTCCACGGACGCGGCAGAAATATGGCTGAGGAGCCGTCATCTCGGCCGCTCGACGTCTTCGGAGCTGTCCGTCTGGGACCGGACCACAGACGTCAGCCGTGGGCATAACGGGGGCGTCATTTTAGATAGAGTCTCCCCGGCCTAGCGGGTGGAGCGGCGGTTGGAGGGTCGGGAACCGGCGCCTTGCGACGCCGTTGGTCACGCCGCCGTGGGCGTCCATTTCGCATCCGTCGAACGAGGCGGCGCGTGTCTGAAGAGGGCGAGACGGTAGAAGGGTAGCTCCTTATCCCTGCATCCGCGTGTCACGCCGAGGAGAGCGTCAGAGACGGGCAGAGGGAGTACCGTACCGCGATGGGCACGGCGGGTTTCGACGGACGTCCGCGCCGAGCCCGTGGGAGCGTTAATCGGCAGCGTACGTCCGCACGGGGCGGCGGGAGCGGGCCTTTCAGTTGCCGTCGTCTAGGAACAGGGACGGAAAGGAATGGATCGCGAGGAGAGTCGTTAATCTGTCGTTTGGGAGGAGACGATGGATATATGTATGTATCGTCTCGGAGCTGCACGGTCCTTCCCGGTGAGCCTCAGTAATGGGACATCGCCCGATCCTCTAGCTGGAGTGTGGCGCCCCCCAGTGGATTTGTGCGCGTAGCAGCGGGGCCCTGAGCTCTCTTCTTGGGATAGAGATACGTGCAGGGCTTTCTCCCGTAGTCTGTGTAGTTCACTTTACGGACGGCACGGTTCACTTCATAGAGGCTCACGGGGCCCGCTCTTCTTTGCCCGCCGGAGGGAGGATTTGGCGGTGTAAGGTACGGAGCGGTAATAATGAAATCCAGTTAGGCAACGCCTTTCATCTAGGAGACCGTCCAAGTGTTTTCTGACCGGTCTATTGTGTCATGCAGCTATCTCTGGGGCTGCTGTTTGTTTAAGGTTGCCCCCCCCCCCGAGGAAATCCAGTTACAATTGCCCGGGGAATTTAGGAAGGTGGGATGTAGTTACCTACATCAGAAAATGCTCAGGACCCTGGGGTTAATATGCCGTCTCTTGCAGATACGACGGCGGTGACCTTTAGCGACCGCGGGCGTTCAGAAGTCTTTGAAAAGACAGTAACACGGACCGATCCGTGGAGGGCGGTGGGTCGGTCAGTCTGGAGTCAGAGGGAGGAAGACCGCCCCCGGAATCACTGTGCGGTGACTCTCGGACCGCACGGACCACCGAGCCCAGGTGTCTGGCACGCAGGGACATTTCTCGTGGCGTGCGTGAATAATTCAGCTCCCAGACAATCGTCTCTGTAATTCTCTCTTCAAGGTTGTAGTTACCAGATAGCAAATGAGGAGAGGGCCTCGGCCTACGCGTTCATCCTTTCCCGCCGCTCATTGCGCGTCGGAAGTCGGACCACCTCCCGGCTTCCCCGGCACGGGGGCGCTTCACGTGGGGAATGAGCGGCAGAGAGAGTCGACGTCTTGAACCGTGCTCCTCCTCAGACAGATGAGGGATCTAGAAATCACGGGAAGGAAGAATGGAGATGGGCGGTGGGACGAAGCGGTTAGGCCGGTCGGGGCTCCCGCGTCCCATTCCCCGCCGGCCTTAGGAGCGTGGGCGAGACGCTCGACCGGTTCGCTTTACCCCACAGTCGGGGGGTGGATTAATTAATACACCTCCCTCCCGACGGGATCGTGAGGCGCGATGCTTCCAAATAGCTAATGGCAGGGGTGGCGAGATTTTTAACAACCCAGTGGACTATGGCTCACCCGTAGTCATTCCCACGTGTGCAGAGGTGCCATGGAAATTGCCTCCCCTGGTTGTAGTGGTCTATGTATCTGATTGATGTTTGTTAAGTAAGTGCACATGGACTCGGGGCTCCCTGCAGCCCTCCGCCCAGCTTCGGTCTGGTGGAATCACTCCAGAGATGCGCAGGGAGGGCCGTGAGCGAATCGGTGACCGTCGAACTGTCCGTGGGCACGAGGTGAGGGTAAAGGCAGAGACGAGGGGTGGCCGTCGATCCTTCACCGGGTCTGGCCGCTGAATGAATTTTGTCAGTTACCGTGTAAACCGGCATTCCCGCCGAATCCCCGGGAGCCGTGCTGGGCTGGGGAGGGGGAAGCGGCCCCCTCCTCGGTCGCACCCCACGGGAGAGATTAAGAAATAGAATTTTTTGTGTGTTCCCAGCAGCAGCTGCCACCCTCCTTTCTCGCAAAGCAAACTGGCTCTTCAGAGAGTGGGGGGAGACGGTGATGGCCGTGCAGGTATCTGACTGTGGCAGAAACATTCGGAGGAGGAGCCGGCTTTGCCTCCTCCTTGGCGGGCGAGCGTCGGAGCTGCACCCCTGACAGTAAAGCCCAGGGAGAAGTTCTCGGATGTGTTCCGGAAAGGGCAGACACACCCCCTGCCCGACTCTAGTTATGGTTACAGAGAGGAAGTGCTGGGAATGGCAGCGCAACCGAGGTAGGTGTCGTTTAACCCCGTCGGTCTCTCTCCCCTTCCCAGGTCGCGTACTACACGGAAACGCACAAGATCTTTGGAGAGCTGACGGAACAGATAGACGAGCCGGGCCTGACGGACGAGCGGAGGGAGAAGGAGAACGAAGCCAAGCTGAGCGAGCTGCGAGCCCTGTCCATCGTGGCCGACGACTAACTTCTCCCCTCGGGCCGGGGGAGCCTTTCGGCGGGCCGCAGAGAGACTCACTCTAGGGTTGACCCTTCCGTCCCACCCGGGTGCCTGCTGCTCTTCAGCTTAGCTTAGAAGGGGAACTCCTTCGGAGATGATGAGGCCTCGCTGAGTTAGGATTGGGAAAGGGTAACATCTCAGAGCACCGTCACTACCTCGTGTGGTCAGCGTAGACTGGCCCTAAGCAGGGGTGGCTTAGGTTGAGGGAGGTAATATGGCAGCATCCATGTGGGGAGAGTGGGGTTGTGGTACAAGAAGAAGGGAAAGGGTCCCAGTCAAGTTGGTATCCATGTAGGGATCAGTATTGGTTTTGAGATAGATAGATAGATTAGATAGATAGATAGCCTGGAAGTAAGTAAGTAAGTGCTATGGAAAGCTAGTGGTGTACAGGGTGATTTGTCATGGGGATGGATAGCATCTGGTGGATGATAGGAAGCCAGTCAGGCTGTATATCAATCAATCAATGTGAAGCAGTACAGTACCTGAAGCACTTTACCATATGATGTGTCAATCAATCACTGAGTCTGACCCTCCCCCAATAAAGATGCCTCCCCACTCCCCTATTTCAGTGTCAAACATCACTAGGGGGCTTGGAAGAGATTAATAGTGCAGAGGATACAGAGCAAAGAAAGATGGGCAGTGGCACACGACACCCAGGGGTTTCCTGTAGCACACAACTATTTATTGAAAAACAAAAACCTCAATACAAAGAAGTCCTTTCCTTTCAATGGGAACAGGAGACAAAAAGAATAATTAATAGTCACAGACATGGGAAGAAGAGAGTTTGTTCCCCCTTTGCCATTGGGTACAAGCAAGCTGTCAAGGCCTTTGTTTTCTAAAGCACCACATCCAAACTAAGTAAGTGCAGATGGGAGATCTTCATGTTCCTAAGGAAGTTCCTGCATTGTGTGTTCGGGCATGGTCTGTGTGTGTTTGGTTGGTTGTTTGCCCTGGAACCTTGGCTTTTAGTTAGTTAGTTACACTTCACTTACTTACTTACTTGTGCCCAGCAGGCAGGTCAGAGTGGGAGGCAGGCTACCCCAGAATGAGAAAACCTAGCCTAAGTCAGGGGGGGGGGGCGGCCTGTCTGTCTAGGTGCTTCAGCATCTGTGTGTTGTGTTGTTTCCCTTCCTGGGGGCCCTTGTGACTGTTTGTTTCAGAAGCTGCTTATGAATGACAACAACTGACTGACAGGGCACAGAGTTAGTTAGTTAGTGGCACAGTCCAGCCTCTGGGCTCCCCTTGGGTCAGTTGCCAGAGGCTGGTGCCTCCTCTTCCTCCTTCTTCTCTAAGCAGGCAGCAGTCTGGAACAGAGAGGAGTGAGTGAGTGGTTGGTTGAGTAGCAAAGGAGTGGGAGGTGGTCAAGTCCAACTAAACAAAACAACAAGTAACTAACTGCTCCAAAGTAAGTGGTCCCCCCAAGCCAGCCAAATTCCCATTGGCCAAGTTGCTCGGCCCAGGAGGAGCCCCGGTCTAGCACCGGGGCTCCTCCTCCAAGAAATGCCCCGCAAAGGGGAACGGCCTTGGCTCTCGCAGCTTCCACCAGGGGCAGCCGGGACAGGAGGCCTGACAAACAACAACTAACTGCCACCTTGACACTTACTTACTTCTTGATCAGTTGTCCACCAGCGCAGGAAAGACAAACAGGTCACAAGGGCAGCTGCACAGCCCCTTCCCTCCATAGCTCTCAAGGTTGAGCACTGGCCTACTGAACCCAGGGTTGGGAGTTCAAGTCCCCAGAGGGCCAGGGCTGGAACGCTTTCTTTACATATCACTCACTCACTCCAAGACAGTCTCGATGATGCATGAATGACCTACTCTCCCCTGCACACCAAACAAACTCCAGCAGTGTGACACCAAGTCTAAGTGCTACCCCTGATGGTCTCCATCAGCCAGCTGACTGACCACACCACACTGGGAGCCCATCGCCTACCTTCTCCATGATCCTCTGCAGCTCCAGTTGCAAGGGGACCAGGCGCTTGCGGTTCTCCTGCAGCAGCCTTTGAAACTGCAATTTCTGCCTCTCCGTCCCTTTCCCCCGCTCCTCCACCTCCACCAGCCGCTTCTGCACGGCCTCCAGCTCCGAGTGCAGTGCCTTGTTGGAAGACTCTGTGGCCAACAGTCTGCTCTGGGCATCCTCTAGGGGTACAGGTGATTGATGATAAAGAGACAGACAGACACATTATTAGCCCCTGCTCAGCCGCACAGGGGACCTCACGTCCATGCAGGACACACACACACTCACTCACTCACCCAGCTTGACCTCCAGCGTGTGGATTTTGCTCTCCAGGTACAGGCGGCCACCCTCTGTCTGCTCCGCCTTCTCCACCAGCTTGCCCAAGTTCAGGACGGTCCCATTGCTGCAGACGAGATCCCCGTGCTGCTTGGTCCCAACACAGGCCTCAGCTGCGGGGCTTAAGGCAGGCAACAAAGCAACGTTCCCTGCAACAAGAACAAACAACTACCTTACTCTACTTTGTATCTATCTCCAGCCTTACCTCCTCACTCTGACCTCTAGGGATGTGGAAACCACACCACAAAGAAACTGCCCCCCCTGCCCCCCCCTCCCCCCAATCAATCACCTTCTTTCTTAGCTTTTCTGAAAACTTCCCCCAAACAGTGCACTGCCACCAACCACTCCACAAGAACTTGGAGCCACCCCCCCCAAAAACCTGGAGGAAAAAGCCCTCAGCCTATCATGCTGGGTGCCTGGATCTCCTCACACAATAGAAAACAAAGCAGTCCAATGTCTACAAGATGACCGAGAGAGAGGAACCCATCCCTTCTTTAAAACAAGAAATACAGTGGAAAAGCACCTACTTACTTACTTACTTCACTTGCAATCAATCAAACAGAAACCCCCACACCACAGAGAAATTCCTCCCTGGGCCAAATGAGTCCTTCTGGAAAGTTAGTTAGTAGTTTGTTACACAGATAGATGGATGGATACCTCCCAAACCCTGAGAAATTCCCACCCGTGAGGAAAACAAATGTGCACAAGAGCCCTGCCTGGCTAAATGTACTAACTAACTGTCCAACTCCCCAGTCTGATTGATAGAGCAGAGCACCCAAGAGAATAAGCACCTTCCTTTACCTTCTTAACCCCTTACGGCTAAACTGGAATTCTAAGCAACTTTCTACTGACTTACATGTGGCACAGCCCCTTTCTTCCACTAAGCCTCTCACCACATCCACTACTTTCCTTACCCGGGAGCTGCCCCTCCTCGGGGACGTGGTCGGCACTGCCGGGGTCCCGGCCGTCCCGGTGGTTGTACCGCAGGCTCCGATACTGGCACACGTACTGGGTCGCGACTCTGTTCACAAGACGCTTCGCCTGTGGACGGCACGGGTCACTGCCCGCTTCCTTCCCGACCCGGCACCCCCGCCCTGACGGCCGGCCCCGAGCCGGTCCTCACCTGCTCCTTGCAGAGATGTAGCCCCAGGGTCAGGAGGATCTTCTCCACGTCTCTTCTGTGCAGGTAGCCACAAAAGTTCAGATCAAAGTAGACAAAGGCCAAGAGGGCATCCAGGGGCAGCACGGCACTCAGGTCCAGCTCCTTGGGCTGCTAAAGAACAAGGCGCGTACGTAGCAGGGGAACTCATTGAACTCGGTGACCACCAGTTCGGGACAACCCCACCCCTCATCCTCCCCCTCCCCTAACTTACTGACCAGGTCATGGAGTGAGGAGAACTCCATCTCCGACTGGTTGGACGCGATGGATCTCACCTCTGCGTCGTCTAACTTGACGCCTGCGGGGGACACGAACGAGGCGAGCGTCATCCACACGGCCCACCCAGACACACACACACACACACCACCCACGCCGCGCCCTGCACCGGACCTACCAAAGTCCTCCTCCTCCTCATCCCGCAGCAAGAGGAGGTCGTCCTCCAGGCTCAGCATGCACAGCTCGGCCGTCGACTCTTTGGCCTCCGCTTTGCCCTTCTCGTCCTCGTCGGGACTTTCGCCGCACGCCGGCTTCCGCTCCGACTCTTCCTCCTCCCGACGGGTCTGTGCACGGGCGGGAGAGGGTCGGAATTGAGCTGGGGTCCCGGTGCGACCCACCGAGACCCCGGGGAGACGAGGGTAGCGGGGACACACCTGCGCGGGCTCCCGCTCCCCGGTCATCTCCTCCTCCGTCCCCAGATTCTCCACGGCCTCTTCCTTCGGCACCATCTCGGGCTCGGTCGGCTTTTCCGACTCCGGGTCCGGGTTCTTGGCCTCCGACGGCTCTTCCTTCTCCGGCAGGGCCAGCAGGGCCCTGTACAGCGTGTATCCGAAATCCCGCTGCAGCATCTCCTGGAAAAGCTCCGCCACCACCGCCGCCTCGGGGAAGGAGAGAAAGATTCATGAGCACACCCACGGCACTCTTAGGAACCGGGCCTCTCGCCCGTGCCGTAACGGGAGCCTACCTCGAATGAAACCTTTTCCCTCCGCCTCCTGTACTCCAGCAGGGTGCAGAGCGAGAGGTTGCGGCAGCTCGGCCGCCCGCCCTGCGTCGCCAGCTTCAGGCGGGCCACGATGGCGGGTTCCAGGGGGGCGGTGGGGGGTTCCGGTTCGGGGGCCGGCTCGGCGGCAGCGTCCGTGACCGCGGCCTCCGCTTCCCGGTCCGAGTCGGCTTCCGGAACGTCCGCGTCCTGTTTAAAAGCATCACAGAGAGATCTTTCCAACGGCCGGGGATGAAACCTCCACCGCCGTCCCTCTCGCCTCGAGAACGACCCGGACTCACCGTCTCGGCTTTCTCCTCCGGCGCCGGCGAGCGGGGCGGGGGACGGGCCTTCTCCGCTTTCTGGCAACACAGGGCCTCCCACTCCTCCAGGGACGGCATGCGGCTCCACACGTCCGGCAGGAAGATGACCGCCGTCTCCCTCTGCGACGGGTCTCCCCGACGCAGGTACCTGAACTCGGCGAAACGGACCCTGGAGCGGGGCGAGAGGGCCGGCTTTTGGGATCGGGGAACGGGAGACGTCGCCCACGAGACGGGCTCCGTCCCCCGCCGCTAAAGATACAAGGGAGGCCTCCTTCGTCCCCGAGCCGTTACCGACCGACCGAGTCACGCGCGAGACCGAGCCTAAGCGACCTAAACTCGATTACCACGGCGACCCGGTGCGGGAACTCTATCTATAGCCGTCCAACGCGCCCAAAGTTCGGGCCCTCTATCTGCCCGGATTAAGCCACTCCCTCCTGCCCGGTAGAGGGGAACGATCTACTCCCGACTGCTCCTCTTCCGTTAGATACAGGGCCTATCTTTTCTGAAAAGGGGGTCGACAGCAACCAGACCCGCACGGGGTACTCGAGGCGTGGACGTACCGAGAATCGATATACTGCCATTGGGATCTTAGCCGTCGCTCACAGAAAGAGAGACGGCGGGAAAAGGGGAGAGGACAGAAGCCGGAAAGCCTCCGCTCCGGATGGGACTTCCTCCTCTCCGATCGGTCTAGACGCTCGACGACGACCGAATACCCAAGGGGGCGATTACTGTAGCGTCCGTGGCCGACACGAGCCACGTCGACGGGCCCATTCTTCTTACACCCTCTTCCCGGGACGACGGCCCCTGTCCGTTCGCGGTGCCCGGGGGGGGGCGCACTCACTCACCACTTGGTGCAAGCGCCGAGGTCCAGGCCCGTCTGGGCCTTGGTGCAGCGAATGGCCGTGCGGACCAGAACCGTGGGGTCGGAGTCGGGCTCGGGGCCGTCCAGAGAGGGCGACCACGCCCCCCCGATCAGCACAGCTTCCTCCTCTTTCCTCCCCAGCAGGAACTAGGGACGGAGAAGCGACGGGCGATGATCCCCCATGCAGCGGGGACCGTCCCCCTCCTCCTCCCGACGCCTTGACGGCGGCCTCACCTTTATTTGCTTGGTGGGGTGCTCCGGACTCTCCTTCTGCTCGCCGGGCTCCTCGATGTACGACAGGCATTGGCGATACAGCTCCTCCAGCCCCGGGGAAGACAGCAGCATCACCTGCGGGGACAACGACAGGCTCGGACCGGCACGGACGCCCCTATAAACCCACCGCCCTCCTTCCACCGGGGCGGGGAGGCGCACGGAGCTCGGGGCGCCGCCGAATCTCTCGCCTTGGCGCTGAAGGCGGGATCCGCGTCTTCCGGCGCGCCGTCGTCCTCCTCCGTCTCGGGCGCCTCCTCCGCCGGATCGGCCACCAGGATGCGGCTGGGGTGCCTCAGGCTCAGCGGCCGGCCGAGCGGGAACGTGTCCGACCAGCACAGGCGGACGTCGTAGAAGTCCCGGGGCAACTGGAGGCTGCAGTAGCGTCTCTGGATTTCCAGGGCGTCGCAGAAGGGGCTGGAGCCGGGCGGAGAGAAATCTTTCGTGAGCGCCCGGACGGGAATCCGGCGACCTCTTAATGAATACTTCCTCCTCCCCTTCGGGGCCCGTGGCCTCTCACCTGTCCACGGCGTAGCGCGCAAAGTAGACCCGGTACTGCGGCGGATCGTGGCGTGGCTTCTTCACTCCCCACGGTTCGCCGCCCTTCTGCTTCCGCTTCTTCGAATCAAAGTCGTCCCTGTGACCGGCAGAGCGGACGTGAGCGTGGCCGTCTTCCGGCCCCGAGACGCGCGCGCCTCGACGCCGGAGAACGCGATCGTCCGCCGGCCGGGCTCTCGCCACGAGGGCCTGCCGACGCTCCCTTTGGAGCTCGCGGGGACACACGCTCTCCAAGGTCCTTACCATCTGCCCGAATCCTGCCTGCCCTTTGCGCCCCAACCGGGGTATCTCCCGAGGTGGCCCAGGTGGAGCGAAGGGGACGACTGGAAGAGGCTCATCGCTGGGGAAACAAAGACAGGGTCTTATTTCTAAGCCATTCCAAAACTCCATCCCTATCCGGACTAGCAAAGACTCGTCGTCGCTACGTCACCTTCCCCTGCCCTCGGCCGACGGGACGCGACGGGGTCGTCGCCGAGAGAGACCCAGACGTCCGCGGGACCCCGGCCGGTAAAACGGGCGGGTCGTCCCGGGAATGCCCGTAGTTCCGGCACTCAAAGTCTCCCCTGCGTCATACTCACGTTTCTGAGGAAACAGAGGAGGGATCCGGTGAGGCTGGAACAGCAGCTGAGGTTGGGCTCCCAGGATGCCTTGTTTCTGTCCCAAAGTCGCCACGTGCAGGAGGGGGGTAGGGGCCTTCAGGAGGGGCTACGGAACAAAAGGCACGTGACGCTCAGGCCGAGAACTAACTTACCCCCCTCGGGCTCGCGGCGAGGGGTCGACCCGGCTTCCTCGAGAGGACGTTCCGCGCCGCGACCCGGCGGGGCGAAGCCCGGTTAAACTACACGAGCGGCCCGAGAGCCGCCGCCGGATCGAGGCCAAGGTGAGCGACGTTCTCGGACGCCGGAAAGATCCTCCTTCGACCCGCACGCGGAGAGAATGACCGGGACGTTAAGCGATACCTGATTGGACAACGTCTGGACTTTCATGGCGTTCCACGGCACGGACTGGCTTGGATTGTAGACGGCTTTCACCAGCACCTTCTCGCCGATCTGCGGTAACCGTCCCTTTACGACGCTGTCGCAAAAGAACAGACCGAAGAGGCACCGCTGTTATCTTTTCAAGCCGGAACCCGGACTCCCTGACTGTAGGCCCCCAACCCCTGAGCAAGGCTCCCCTCCCAAAGACTCCCTAGGGGGCACACACACACACACCCCTTGTCTTACCTCAGTTGAAAAAAGACCTCTTCATCCACCACCCCAAAGTAGTCATGCAGGCTGGTGACGATGCCCGTGAAGACTCGCTGCTTCTCACCCACCTGCAAGGCAAAGGACCGGCGGGGCAAAGTGAGAACTCACGCGTAAGCATCGTTGACTTTAGCACCTTAAGCCCACCTAAACCGTGACATCCTCCAATGAACAGAAAGGGAGGTTGCTATTTTGAGCGAGGTCCCGCTCCCTCTGACGAACACACGGCACGCGGGTCTTTCCCGCCCGGTCCGCTGCGGCTCGGCGGCCCGAGCCCGTCGCGTAACGGAGCCCTTCGGGTTTCACTTTCCTTGGGGGCGTTAGGGACGGTCAGACACCGGGGCGAGTCGAAAGGGAAATTCCTACCGCCTCCTCTTACCAAGGGAAAAGCGGATCGACTCGGAAGTGACCTAGTACTCGGAGAGCGAACGATAGACGGGCACGGGAACGCTAGGTCGGTCTCTCCGGGAAGCGAGAGACCCCCGACGAGACGCCGCTTTTCTAAAGCGGCAAAGGCTCGTCCCCGGCGTACCTGCAGTTGCCGTGCATTCTGGATGAGATCTGCCGACACCGGAGGGTTTAACAGGCCGGGTGCGGGTCCCAATAAGGAGGTCGGGTGTGTCCCTAAGATGGAAGAGACAAAAAGTTAATCCCGCTTCCATTTTGACCCTCTACGTGGAGGCAGACGCTTCCGTGCCCGGCACGAAAGAGACACCTCGTGCAATCGACTCGGAAGAAGCTCCCATCGCATCTACTCGACGGCAAGACTCTGAGCCGTTTGGTACCCACGATCGACCCGTCCGGCCCAGATTACTGGGGGAGGGGGGCCGAGCGAGAGACACGCCGACATGTAATTAGCCATCCAGTTGTCCAGATGCCCGATTGATAAATAGCTAGAGAACCGGACCGGCTCACTGGAGCTACCGGAAGCGATGCCCTGGGAAACTCCCACCCTTCGCGTCCTACGGTACAGACCCATTGACGCACGGTAGCGCCGGGCCTCCCGGCGCTACCTATTTAACACGCGGCACCGGAAGCGGTCTATCTGCAGATGCAGAAATACCACCATTTTTCATGCTCGGAAAGTTATCTGAACTACCAAAAACTTACTTACTCTAATAAAAACAAAAGCTTCGACGTGGCAGAAACGTTCCGCTTCGGCCCCGCTTTGGCCAATGCCGGATACATTTCTTAAGTACTAGCAAACGGCACGTACCTTAGGCCGTGAAAAGCATGGCGTGGGTACCCACATTTTGGAATGCTAGGTAATTCATATCAGTGATCGATGGACATCGAACAACAGATTTCAAACCAATTAGACTATTCTAGAAGCTACCGTGTTCGCCGTTCTGACACTCCGAGAAATCATGAGTCTCCGAGTACTTGACACACACACACACACACACACACACACAAATGTTTTCACCCGCCCACTTCTCCGGTGGAACTTGTTAAATTACCACCGACACACAGAATCCATAAAACAACCGAAGACGGGAACCAAAGCGGGCCAACTCGACCGGACTGAAACTGCAAGGGGAGAGGGGAAGTCTTTAGAGAAGCCAAAATTGATTTCCCCCCGCCACCCTTATTCTGCATACTGCTTGGCTCCACCCGCGATAGCTGCATTTCAGCGCCATTCGCTGCAGAGATTTCAAATTTTAAAACATCACCAGATCAGGGCTAGGCAACCGATGGACCCCGGTTCGTGGGGATGGGGCTCTGCATTTTTATTGCATTTGGAATGAAGCTTCTTAGACATTTTAAAACCTTATTTACTTGATATACAACAATAGTTTCATTCTATATTAAAGAAAGACTGACTGACTGACTTAGAGAGAGAGAGAGACCTTCTAAAAAAGTTAACATGTATTACTGGCACACAAAACCTTACAGTGAACAAATGACTCGGCACACCGCTTCTGAAAGGCTGCCGACCCCTGCACGAGACCTACACAACCTCAGTGATATACATACAGCAGAAGAGGGTACGATTTAGCACTTCCATAACTGTATTTAGCTAGTGAATCAGTTTGCTTTCCTTTGGGAGGAAAGGCATGCTACCTCTGTAATATATTACCATTACACTCCACTCACTTACTTACCTCTTTTAGTTGTGGCAAAAGACACACGGGAATAACTGACAGAGTCCCGTGGCACCGTATAGACCAAGGGTAGGCAACCGGCGGCACGCGTGCCAAAGGCGGCACGCAAGCTGATTTTCAGTGGCACTCACACTGACCGGGTCCCAGACATTAGTCTGGTGGGCAGCCTGTATTTTAATGTAATTTTAAATGAAGCTTCTTAAACATTTTAAATACCTTATTTACTTTACGTACAACAACAAACAAACAAAACAAAACAACCACTTCTTTAGTTCAATATTACAGACTTACTTACTTACTTATAGACAGAGACCTACTAAAAATGTT
The DNA here is from genome assembly GCA_032164245.1 of Sternotherus odoratus. Taxonomy (NCBI): domain Eukaryota; kingdom Metazoa; phylum Chordata; order Testudines; family Kinosternidae; genus Sternotherus; species Sternotherus odoratus. The sequence continues at coordinate 10,493,718 of JAVMKO010000020.1, forward strand.
AACAAACATGTATTACTGGCACGTGCAACATTACATTACAGCAAATAAATGAAGACTCGGCACACCGCTTCTGAAAGGTTGCCAACCCTTGTTTGTTAGAGACTAACAAACAGACATACATATCAGAGCATAAGCTTTCCTGGGTGCATCTGACAAAATGGGTATGCTCCGTTATGTCTGTCTGTCAGTCTATAAGGAAGGTCCACAGGACTCTTTCTTTACCATTCGTAATACAGGTTCAAGAATAGCAGCTGTGTTACTCTCTATCTGTAAAGAGAGCCAAGAATGCTTCTTGTAGCACCTTGGAGACTAACTAGTTTATATCAGCAGAAGCTTGACACAGAAATCCATTTCAAAAGGTGTTTTTTTCTCCTGCTGATAATGGCCCATCTACATTTAACAACAAACAGCCCTCTTTCTTTCTTAGGATTGGTATGCTAATGGACAATTTTGTTTTTCTTTTTCTGTGTCTATAAATGCATCTTACTTCTGTTCCATTCTATGGATCCGATGAAGTAAGCTATAGTCCACGAACGCTTATGCTGAAATAAACTAGTTAGTTAGTCTCTAAGGTACTACAAGTATTCCTCACTTTCTTAATACAGTTATTCCTCTTTGGCGGATCCAGACTAACAGGGCTACTCCCTCCCTTACCTGAGTGAATAACGACAGTAGCATGAGATTACCAACGTGTGCTTCACCCACCGATCAGAAATGCCCTTTACAAGTCAGTCCCCTGTGGGGCAAACCTGATTCTCCCTCAAGAAAAGGTGGATCATTAATAGACCCAGCAGCTAGGAACGGGACTCAGGAGTCCGGGCTCCCACTCCCCGCACTCCAGGTAACCTGACCCCCCCCCCCCCCCCGGTGTGGGGCTCGCTGACCTGAGAACGGCCTCGCCCCCGGCACGTTGCCCGCTCGCAGCGGCTTCTGGCGCTTGAACTGGGCCATGTCGGGCGATCCGCTGGTTCCTCGTCGCTGGGCCGAGCCTGGGAGGGAGACACACAAAGGCCGCATCACAAACCGCCCCCCCGGGGAAGCAGGAGCCCGGCGAGGGGAGGCGCTGGGGGGACGAGCCCCCGCCCCGAGGCGCCTGTAGGGGGCTGGGGGGAGGAAGGAGCCACCCGGGGGGGGGGAACTTGAGGCCGCCCCGGGGGGGGGGGGACTTGGAGCCGGCCGCGGCCCCCAGCCCTAGGCCGCGGGGCGGGGGATGGATACACACAGCCCCCCCCCCCTCACCCTCCAGACAAGGGGGGGAGGCGCCGCCACCCCCCTCACACCCCGCGTGGCCGCCACGGGGGAAAAGCGCCCGGGACCGGAACCAACCTGCGGGCGGCGACGGAACCGCTGCGGGACCCGCGACAGCCGGGGGGGGGGGGGACAAAGGGACCCGGAAACGCTTCCCCGGAAGCCCGCGCCTCGCTCCCGGCCCCGGCCCCCTCGCCACCGGAAGTGTTGCTGCTCGGCGCGGCCAGCGGAGGCACGGGCCGGAAGTTGCGCAATCCCCTCGCGGGAGCGGGGCTGCCGTGACCGGAAGTGTGGAGGGGAGTCAGGGAACACAGACCCCCCCCCCCCCCAGCATCCTTTGGGAGGGTGGAGGGTGACGTCACAGTTATGCATCATTGTCTGAGATGACATCATGGTGCTACCCCACTGACCGCACAGGGACCCCTCCCCCTCCATACTGTCCCATGCAGCCAAGAGTCCTCAGGAGACCCCCCTCCGCCCCCACTGAGCACCCCCCATCTACAGGGACCCCCCCATACTGTCCCATGCAGCCAAGAGTCCTCAGGAGACGCCCCTCCACCCCACCCCCACTGAGCACCCCCCAGCTACAGGGGCCAGACCCCCTGTGCCCCTTGTGCTGGGAGAGGGGGAGGGGTTGGATCAGGCAGGCAAGATACTAACAAACTTGAACAGACTTTATTTAACAACAGTGAAACCTCTTCCCAGAGCTGCTGCCCCCCTCCAGAGCGCTAACTCGGGCTGGGCTCCTCCCCCCTCCTTCCCCTTCAACAGCCCCCCCCCAGTCCTAATAATTACAAGCAACATCTAAAACCCCACAGGAGGCTGCACGCGGCCCATGCGCTCCAGAGTAATTTCAATCCCTAGGCCGAGCCGTCTCTCCACCCCCAGAGCCACCGCTCCTGGACGGCACACACCAGAGCGCGGTGACGGTGCGTGGCCTCTCCGCGTAGTAGCTCGTGATAGGTGGCCCTTCTTCAGAGGCGACCTCTCTGGCAGCTTGGAGTGGAGATCTAATTCTAGAGGCCAACAGTCCCTTGGGGAATTTGCTTCTCGGTCTCACAGAGGCTGGCCTGGCCCAACTTAATTCTTTCTCTTCACTCTGGCGGGTGGATCCCAGCACTATCCACCCCACACAACTGACCCATTACGGCTCCTAGCCCCGGTCAGCTCGAACCATCTCGGTGCCTGCGCATCCCCTGCCGGGAAAGGGATAGCGGGTGAGCCGTTAGGAATAGCCAGTACCCCTCCATCGCCATCACCCCGAGACCATATGCAACCTGTTAAAATAAGGCATAAATAATTTCAATTGAGTATTTAATTCGTCCCAAATCCTTTCCCCGTGCACACAAACATTTCCCCGTGCGGGAGGTTGAGCCATAAACAGAGTGCATCTCAAACAGCGAATCTACTGCCAGGCGCTGCGTGACTCGTGAGGATTATAATGGAGACGTTACTGCCATCCTGTGGCTAATTTTAAAACCTTCCCCGCTTTTGTTCAGCATAGATCGGGGTGGGCAAACTTTTTGACCCGAGGGCCACACTGGGCTTCAGAAGTGTGCAGAGGGCCGGGTAGAGAAGGCCCGGCCCCCCATCTGACCCCCACCCACTTCCCACCTCCAGAGTACCCCCCTCATAACACGGACCCGTCCAACCCCCCCTTCCTTGTTCCCCGATCACCCCTCCAGAGACACCCCCCCACACACTCTAATTGCCCCCCAGAGCCCCATCCCCTATCTAGCCCCCCTGCTATCTGTTCCCTCCCAAGTCCCCCCACACACACACCCTAACGACCACCACCACCTAAACCCCCACTCCCCCAACTGGCTTACCTGCTCAGATGGGCACTGGGCCCCTGTGATGGAGTAGGGAGACTGTGTGTGCGTGCCTCAGTTTCCCCTATGCATTTCTTAAGTGTCTATGTGAAGGAGTAGGGGCTGACACTGGAAGCAAGCAGGCAACGCCCTCTCCCCTCTCAAGGTGTGCATCCCTGATGCTGTAATCTGACCCCAAGTGGGGGAGGGAGGTCACTTGACCTGGCTGAGCGGGGGGGAGGGAGGAGGGGCTGGAGAAAGTGAGTTTCAGTTTGGGAGTTTGCAGCTGGCTGGGGAGAGGGTTTTGAATCTGAAGCTGTGTGGGCAGAAGGGAGGCAGGCCCAGGCAGGGTCTGGCCTCCCTTGGGTCCCCAAAATGGATCCAGCGGAGGGGGTCTACAAGCTCGGTGTTAGACCATGTACCTGTCGACAAATAAACCTGTTTTACTGGCTGGCTGAGAGTCACGGTTGACTGTGGATTTGGGGTGCAGAATCCACGGGCTCCCTCGGGACCCCGCCCGGGCGGGCTCACTGATGGAAGCGCACAGAGGGCCAGAAGGTACCGAATGCTCCGAGGTCAGACCCGGGAAGGTGGACGTGGGGACCCCTGAAGCTCCTGGCCTTGGAAACAGGCTGTGTACGGAGAAGGGGCCCTTCACCCAAAGTCCTGGCTGGCTTCCTAGGGAGCGGTTCCAGACCATCGCCCGGGCACTCCGTGACAGCCCCGCAGCTGCGACGCTCCACCCGGCAGCGCACCTTGCCGCCCTCGGCCCCGCACCCTGGGCCGGGGCCCCACGGCGATATGCACTTGGCCCGGTCCCCGGCCGGGAGCGTGGGGCCAGTGGCTTGCCACACTTGGCCCCGCCACACCACCCAAGCTCGTGGGCCGGACAGAAATGGCCAGCGGCCCACACGTGGCCCGCGGGCCGTCGTTTGCCCACGTCCGGGATAGATTCTCCCCTTTGCCCCAGTCCGATTCCTCGGTAGGAGGCGGAACACGATGTCCACTCGTAGCCAAATGCAGCAGCACTCGCTAGCGTACCAGGCTCTGGCTCCTTACGGATGTAGACCTAGCTCGCTTTGGAAGTTTGAATGCGGACGCGAGCCCGACGCGAGCCCGTCGGAGCGGAGGGTAGGCAGAGTTTTCACAATCGCATAGTATTGATGATTGAAAAACGGGAGAAAAATAGCCGGTTACACGGGGCCCAAATTCCACCGGCTCTTTGTCTCAAAACACACAACGGCACTAAAGTCACGGGCCGGCCCCGACAACCACGAGAAAGCATGGCTCGACCGTAGCAGAACTGCAGCGAGGATAGGATGCTTCTCATTTCCACCCCTCTTCCTCGGAGAACCTTCCTCCCCGCTCTCCCCGCCACAGACTCCCGCCTCCCCCGGGCACGTGTTGGGAGAATAGGATTAGTTCATTTCCCACACGTGGCTCGGCTCAGCAACCTTACGGATCCCCGCACTTATAGAAGCCGGGATCTTTCCCGGAGCCGGAAGAGGGTCAACCCCTTATCTCCGCGCCCAGCAGACTCCTTAAACGCTAAGTTTATTCTCACGCACAAGCCCCTGCCGTAGATATCTATCACGTGAGCCCAAGAACCAAATTCCATCGTAGCTCTCAATTCTATCGCTTCTCTGCTCTGCCTCTCGGCTAGAGTTACTTCCGTGGGTCGGGAGGCTTCGTCGTTCACTATTCATATGAAGGAATGGGGTCTAAATTAGCCGTTACCGCTCGGGAGGAGTCCCTGTGAATCGTTCTATGAAAACAACCTTTCGATGTGTGGCGGCGGTCAAAAAGAGCGTGGGGAATCGCTAAGAAAGGGATAGAGAAGGCAGAAAGGATATTGCCTCGATATAAATCCACAGTACGCCCACATCCAGAATACCGCACACGGATGTGGTCCTTCCCGCCTCAAAAAAGACATATCTGATTTGGAAAAGGGCAACAAAAAGGATACGGGGTATGGAACGGCTTACGTCCGAGGAGAGATTAATAAGACTGGGACTTTTCCGCTTGGAAAAGAGAGGACGGGGAGAGATACGATAGAGGTCTATACAATCACGACCGGTGTGGAGAAAGTTGCAAAACTCAGTGGTCATTTATTTTTTTAAGTGTCTAAGACTCCATCAGCCTCCATAAGCACCTCTCTCCATCGGGCCACATAAATACGTCGCATACAAATACACTGGGACATTTCCAAAATTAGCAGGCGCTAGTAGCGGTCCAGTAAGCGGTCAGAGGAGTTCGTTCACATTCGACAACGCCGGGGATTTCTCCCTGCTGTGCGGAGACCCCAGAGCTGGAATCCCGGGCTAGGCTGGGGGTCTGACCGGAACGGGGGTTTGAACAAACATCCCCATAGGAGGAAGGGAGAGTTCCGGTCGCGACCGGGTCAGTTCGTATAAATTCTGCCCCGGTGGTGAAGGCTCCTCTTTGCCCACCATCGAGACCCCGATACCAGGAGCGGGCTTGGGGCTGCCTGCAGTCACGGGAAGATGAAGTCGGGGGTGAGAGTCAACAGCAGTGCGATGGGGCTGCCTCCTAGCTTTTGCAGCCACACGCCGCAAGCAAGGAAGTAGCAAGACAAACATACCCGGGGGCGATGCTGGCCAAGAGTGTATGTGTGTGTGTTGGGGGGGGGGGGGATGGAAACAGACACCAGAGCCTGCTGGGGCTAAGCCAGCTTCCTCGAGGACCCGCCTCAGGGGAGGAACGTGCCTCCTAGGCATGCCCACCGCGAGGGGCGAGTAGGGACGGCGTGCACCCCAGCGTCCATACGTCTAAGCAGGCTTGATCCACGGTCACTTGGCTTCAATGTCACAGCTCCACAGGAACGGAAGACAGCCTCCCTTTTCCACAGAAGGGCCGGAAAACCTCATCGAAGCAGGCGGGAGTGGGAAATCCAAACCGGCGTCGAGGGGGCAGCGGGACGAAGGGGACCCCTCGTGGAGAGCGTGTCCGTGGCAGGGAAGCCGCAGCAGCGTTAAATCCTTCACATTTCCAAAAGCTACCCTGGCCTCCGGGGGGGGGAGGGGGCTCAGCACACAGAGAGGGGTTTCGAGCGGTGTTTCTTCACCCCCGGCGCTGGCAGGAAGCTTCTCCTGGGGTGGGAGCCTTGTTCCTCCAGTGAAGCCTCCAGGCTGTGAGGGAAGAGCAGGGAGTGGAAAACGTCAGACTGGAGACACCGTACAGCGGCGCGGGGGCACGAGCTCCCCTGTCAAATCCCGATCGGCCGGCAATTTACACCCACGGCCCCGGGGATCCCGGCCCTCCATTGCCGCCCCGTCACGAGCCGGAGGAGGCACGGGGCAGGGAGAAACAGCCGTCCCCTTCGGTTCTCCCTCGGCCCCCATCGCAGAGAGACCGCGCGGGGCAGATTGGGTGGAAGGCACTTCTCCAACTGCACCGCTAGGGGGCAGTGCGTTCAGCTTCCTTTTTCACACCTAGGCGCCCCAGACCACAAACACCCCACCCCTGGCTCCTTCTGCTCCCGGGATCCCCGTTGCCCGGGACAGGGTTTCATTCTGGAGGGAGAGGCAGCGTATACACGCCTCTCAGGAGCGGGTAGGGTGACCAGACAGCACATGTGAAAAACCGGGGCAGGGGCCGGGCAGGTCATAGGAGCCTACGTAAGAAAAGGATCCAAACGTCGGGACCGTCCCTATAAAATCAGGACAGATGGTCACCCTAGGAGGGGGCAATCCCGAGGGGAAAGGCACACGGGGCCTCCCATCCCTAGGGCCCGGGGGGGTGGTGACCGAGGAGGGATCTCCCGCCTGCGGATGGCTCGGTGGCCCGGGTGAAACGGGTTCTAGGGAGCTCACAAGGAGGAGGTCGGTGAATTGGAGAGGGGACGGAGACGCGCCGAGAGGAGCTAAAGGCCGCGGAGGCCTTCTAGCCTCAGACTCGGGGAGCGCCGTGTATTTAGCTTAACGAAGAGCAGGTGAGGGGGCGACTCGATCGCGGTCCAAGTATCGACACGGGGAACAAATATTTCATACTGGGCTCTCGAGGGCGAGCGGAGGAAGGTCTAACGCGATTCACGGGCTGGAAGTAGGAGCTAGGCACGTTCTAACTGGAAATCAGGTGTCCGTTTTTAACCTCGAGGGTAATTAACCACTGGCACAGCTAACCAAGGGCCGTGGTGGGATTCTCCAGCACGGACACTTGTCCACTCAAGACGGGATGGGTTTTAAGAGAGCTGCTCTAGGGATGGTTCCGGGAGCTGCTCCGGCCCGCGCTAGGCCGGAGGTCAGACTGGTATCAGAACGGTCCCGTCCGGCCTTGGAATCTGTGCATCACAGACGGGACAAGCCGGGACCCTCGTCGGCATCCTCGGCCGAGGCGCCAAGGATCGGGTGGCCCACGGAGACCGACCCCCCCTCTTGGGCTCCCTCCAGCATGGCTGGGAGGCACAGGGAGGAGCTGCCCTGCCTCTGCCCAGCCCGTGCCGGGATGAAGGCCTTTAGGGTTTTCCCAGCGGGCTGTTCACGAGGAGCTACCTTCTCTCCCCCGCGCGGTCTCCAGGCCGGGGCAGCCTTACCTACAGCGTCTGCCGTCGACGGCAGACTCCCCGAACGGGGACGGCTCGCTGGCCCGGATCGATCTCCTGGTGATCCTGTCGATCAGCACTTTGACTTTCCCCCAGTGCGAGCGCTCGTTCTGAGAGGGGGAGAGACGGCAGCGGTGGAGAAAGGCGGGAGGGAGGGCGGGCGGGCGGCTTCCCCCGCCACGTAGGGGATAGAGCCCCGGCACTCAAACACCCAGCCTCCGTTCTCAGGGATGAGTCTCCCTCGGGAGACGTGGACGGGGCTCTTCCTCTGGCAGGGGAACCCCGATCTCCTCCCCAGGGTAGAGCGGTGGGGATGGGGAACCCAAAGTCTCAGCTGCTGGCGGTCGGGAAGCATCTCCAAAAAGCCACTTCCCCCACAGCTGCTGGAAAGGGGGAGGTCTCAGGATGGGCGGGCATTGCCCAGCGCTGCTCTTGCCTGGAGAACAGCTTAGCAGGCGGCACCGGGAGAGACAGAACGTAAGAGCGGCCAGGCTGGGTCAGACCAAAGGTCCATCCACGCCAGTCTCCTGTCTTCCGACAGCGGCCCGTGCCAGGTGCCCCAGAGGGAATGAACACAACACGGAATATCAAGGGATCCATCCCCCGTCGCCCATTCCCAGCTTCTGGCAAAGAGTTAGACCCACCGGGTAAGTGCCGGCCCCGCACGGGCAAGGAAGGGCACCGGAACCGGATGCACATACGGGGTCTTCCCAGCATCAGGGTGATTCACATGGAATTCGCGGGGGATCCTTCCCCCCCACACACACACAAACCCCTGGCTCTGCAGGACACGAAACCTACCCTGCGTCTCAGGTTTGGCGGTAGGGTCTGGGCTCCCCAGTCCGGCTGATCCAGCAGGGTGAGTGAGCTGACGCAGTGCATTGCCGTCTTCCTGCAGCAGGCGGGCTCGTTCTCTGCAGGGAACACACAGCGTCCGCACCCATTATCTGCCGAGTGAAAGCCACCGGCCCCGATGCAGCCCCACGGAGAGAACCCGGGCCATCTAGCACCACGTGCCCGGGTCCAGGGGTCACTACTCCCGGGTGTAGGGTCTCGGACTTGCACACCCACCTAGGAAAAGCCTCCGTCCTGGCTCACCAAGCTGAATTTCAAAGCCCAGGCCTTTTTAGCGCCAGAGACCCCGTGATTGGCATTTGCCGGGGGAGCGGGAGATGGATAAACTTCCGGGTCTGGGATCTCGCTCGCCCCAGGCTAGCACGGGCATTGCTCTACAGGGGGTAAGCTGCTCAATGGGGAATCGGAGGGAGCTGCTGCCAGATCGGAAGGTGTCCGTGGGGGGGAGGGAATTAACGGGAGGGTGGAGACGTCCTTAGCAGCAGCCCTGTCCCCCTCCCCAACGAATGAGCCACCCCAGCGAGGACATTCGATGGGCACAACAGGGGTCACCTTCATTTTGGGGGGGCAGGGAGGGGGAGGAGTTCTTCCCCCCCGCCCTGCTACTCCGGCACAAGTCAGGAGCTCCCGGCTGCCGGGACGTGCAGGGGAAGGGATGGGGCCTTGGGGCCGCTATTCAAGCCGGGCTCACTCACCCGAACTGCCGGTCGGGTCCTGGAGCACCCCGGTGTCCGAGGCCGAGCGCGCCCGGAAGGGGTGGGGCCTCCAGCGGTCCTGAGGCAAATCCTCCTCCCGCATGTCCACCGCAGGCGCCGGGTCCGGCTGGGACAGCCCCCGCTCTTCCGGGGCTCCGCACGGCCTCTCCGCAGACGGCACCGCCTGCCGGGCACGGAGGATGCATGGAGTCAAACAAGCAGCAGCAGGAATTGGGGGGGGGGGACCCCTAGTCATTCTCCCCCACCCTGGCGAGAGGAATCCCAGAGCAGACTCCCTTTCCCCCTCCTTCTCCCCCCAGCTCCTCAAGAGGCTCTGAGGAAGCTCCTCCATGGCTGGAGACCTAAGAGGACAAAGGACCCACACGCACACCCCACCGTCCCCCAAGGGGATCACACAACTGCAAGGTGTGCGGCACCCCTTTCGGGGGGGATACAACGGGACACGCAGCTGCGTCCTCCCTTCCTCAAGGAATGGCAAGACCTAGCCACTGCACTCCCCCCCGGATTCCTAGCCCCACTCAACCTCTCCCCCCACCCCACCCCCGTGTCCCCCGCACCGCCAGCCTTACGTTCTCCGGCTGCTGGCCCCACAGCCGGCTCTCCATCGCCTTCTGCTGCTGCTGGAGCTGCAGGTTGGCCTGCTGCAGCTGGGCGATCTTCTCCAGCATCAGGCAGACGTGCTCCAGGTAGCGCAGGCCCTGGCCCGGGAGGGTTAAAGAGGAGTCTCTCTGCACCTGGGGGGGGGACACCGCACAGAGCGTCAGCTGTGGGCAAACACGGACACAGAGCGGGGGGGGGGGGGGACAGGGCGCGACCCACGTCTCTCAATCACTCCAGCCAGGGCAGCGCTTGTTGCTCTCCCCGTTTGTCAACGTCTCACAAGGGGTCAAGGTGCCCAGGACGGGGCTGGGTTCAGAGTGCAGTGCCCCCTGCCTCAGGCCCTGGCTCCCAGATCCCACGCTGGCCTCCCCAGGAAGAGCACGGGTACAAATAGCTTCCGCAGTCGCCTCCGGCCTCTCCCACGGCGCCGGCCTCGGGGTCCGGGCCGTGAACATGCCACGACGCACCCTCGCCGGAGCTCTGGATTTGCAGGAGAGTCCCGGGGGAGGGCTGGGGGTGCAGCCAGGTTTCCTCCTCCCCCACATCCTGCCCCTGTAACCCCCCGACTGCTGGCACGTCCCCAGCCCCACGCGTCTGGAGAGGTAGCTAGTGAGACAGCAGCAGCTTAAGGGATTTAAACCAGATTACAAAAGTAGGGCAGCCCCACTTATACCTGATGCAGGCTGGCTCCAGCCCGCTCCTCACCCCGGCCGAGTGGGTCGTTTGTTGGCTTTTGGTATGTTTTGGGGGACGGGGGTGATCGGATCTATGCCGGGGACGATCCAAGACGTGAGGGGACTCAGGGTTTATGGAGCAAATGAGGAGCCAAAGCTTCAGCGACTGGACTCTGCCAACCCCATCGCTCCGGGGCCTACGGACTCCCAAGCCCTACACCTCCTCCCCCGTCCCAGCAGGGAGGCCCGGAGCAGCGGACAGACGCACCGCGGCGGGGAGGGACAGAGCCGCGGACGGACACGGCGCAGCAGAGGGCAGGTCGCGTTCAGAGGGCGGCGAAACACTTTGCCGTCACGGCCCCAATTGCCGACTGGGGAGGTTGTGAACTTCCCTCACGGCGGTGCCCCGCCGGCTGGGAGTACAAGCCGACGGGAAGCGCAAAGTCCACAGAGCGGCAGCCCCTTCCCCGCCCAAAGCTCCTCTCAGCCAGGCAATCCCGTCTCAGTCGCCGGGTCCAGCATCTGTCTGTCCGCGTGGCACCTGCACCCTGCCACTGGCCCTTGGACCAAGCCCTGGAACCCAGCCTGCCGCCCGGAGCTCCGGGGTCTCCGGGTGCCAGGCCAGAGCGCCCACCAGCCACCAACCCAGACAGGGAAGCCCAGACGACCCCAGCAAATCCTCTGCTTCGAGTCCAAAGGGCTGTGGGGAGCCCGCGGGCTTCTCCGTATCTACCCGGCCTTCGTGTCCTAACCTCCAGGCCAGCTGCTGGGGGGCGGGGAGGGGGGCTCAGCCCGGGGAAGGCCTTGCACAGCGCTACTCCTGCCTGGAGAACTGTTCAGTGGGGGGCTGGAGAGCCGCCCCCACAGAGCCAAGGGGAGAAGAGCACAGAGGAGATCCGGCCCTAGTCTGGCACTGCGGGATCTCGTCCGCTTGTCTTAGTGGTATCCTGGCCTGTTGAAGCTCAAGGGCGGGGGCGGACGGGGTCTCACTGACCCCCATCCCATCTCACGGTCCCCCTGCAGCTGCACGGTACTTCCCCGTGGCTCACGGCAATCACAGCGACCCAGCTGGCACGGTGGACTGACAGTCAGGGAGAAGCCTGGGCCGCAGACCGGCAGCGGGGCAAGGGGAGTGGCTGAGGCTCCCAGCTCAGGAGAGGAAACCCTCCTCCAGCTGCGGTGGACGGCCTGTCACGCCGCTCTTCACATCCCAGGGCTCAGCCTTGTCTGCTCACGGCACGGGGGGGAATTCCTCTCCCGGCACCCACGGAAATATTTTCCTCCCCTCCGCTCCTAAGCTCTTTGCCGACGGGCTAGTCACACGCCCACCCCGCCCAGGGGACCGAGCCGGGGACTGGGAGTCGGGATTCCCAAGTTCTAGTCCTCTTCTACAGACCGTGGGCGAGTTGCTTTGGCGCTCCCTGCCTCAGTTTCCTCATCCGTAGCAGACTTACGGGACCTCCCAGGAGGGTTCGGGGTCATCGGTAGCTACAAAGAGCGCCAGCTCTTCAGGCCAAACATCGAAACTTCCTCTCCGGTGCCGCTGCGAGCTCCGGGCCCCACCGCCACCCCCGCCTCGCGTATAGGAGCCGTCCCTCCCCCTTGGCAGTCAGAGCAGGGGATGACTCCAACACGCCACTGCCCATTAGCACACGCCAGGCGGGGGACTGCAGCAGCCTCCCCGGAGAGCTCTGTCCAGCGGGCAGGCCACACGGACAACCTGGGACCTCCGAGGGGCAAAGGAAGAGCCAAGCCACGCGGAGGGAGTGAGAGGAGATGGGCCCAGCCGGCCCCGCCCCACGCCACCCCTAACCCAGCAGAGCCGGGCACAGACGTGAGGCCGACGAGCTCCATCCCCCAGCTCACTAGCGATAGCCTTAAGGAGTCATCGCAAGCACCCACCAAGCAGGCCACGCGGCAGGGACCAGCACGTGGCATCGGGCGGGTGCTCCGGAGAGGGGCAGCAAAGCGGCTGGGGGGACAACGGGAGCAGACAGGATCCCAGCAAATTCCCTTTCAGTGGCCCACGGGCTAGCCCGGCAGGGCCCTGTGTCACGGAGCGCCCGGGCGATGGTCTGGAACCGCTCCCTAGGAAGCCAGCCAGGACTTCGGGCGAAGGGCCCCTTCTCCGTACACAGCCTGTTTCCCAGGCCAGGAGCTTCACGGGTCCCCACTTCCACCTTCCTGGGTCTGACCTCGGAGCATTCGGCACCTTCTGCCCCTCCGTGTGCTTCCCCCAGACCATACAGCGAGACCATAACCCAGACCATACAGCGAGCGTGAGCCCTCAGCTGGATCCATTTTGGGGGCCAGAGAGCGAGATAGCGCCTCTGCCTCCCTGCCTGACTCCAGCCAGCTTCAGACTCCAAACCCCCCCCCCCTCCAGCCCCTCCTTCCCCACCTGGGGTCAGATTACAGCATCAGGTATGGACACATGCAGAGGGGAGGGGGCGTTGCCTGCTTGCTTCCACTGCCAGCCCCCAGTCCTTCACATAGATACTTAAGAAATGCATAGGGGAAACTGAGGCACGCACACACCGTATTCCTACTTCGTCACACCCTGGCATCCTGGGGGAACTGGCTCTGCCCCCCTGCCAAAGAGAAGCGAGGTCGCACGACCGGGTCAGGAATCACCAGCACACCCGGACGTGAGAGCCAGGCGAAACCTCATGACTACAGCCAGGCGACGCCCTCAGCCAACACCGGATTTCTGGTGGTGCGTTTGGTTTCAAAAATAAAAAAACCCTCGACCTCAAACCCAAACCTTTCCTTGGACCCGAAACTCGGCGTGTCCCGACTCCCGTACTGCCAGCAAAGCGGAGACTCGGTTATTGGCCCAGTCCTACTCACAACCAGCCCGGCGTCTGCCCACGCCACTCCGAGCATCCCGGCTGAGTCATCGCAGGAGCAGTGATGAGAGGCACTTCCACGCGCTGGAGTCAGGGGATGGAAATGTGGAGCGTTTCCTTCTCTGAAAACACCCCTCTCTGCCTGCGGCAAGACGGGCTAGGGATGGGGGGGGGGGGGACGGCCACCCCGTCTTCCCTGCCCACAAGGCAGGGGAGAGAGAGCACGCGGGCTTCCTCGCAGCAGTGCCCGCACCCCAGGGAGCTACCTTTACGCTATGGGGTCGGCGTGAGGATGCCGCTCCACGCTGCACCACTGCGTCTCTTAACCCGTCGGCCCCACAGAGGAGGCCACACCTGCTGGAAGTCAGGCCAGTTGCAACGGATCTTGGGGAGGGGAGGGAAGTGGTCCCTCTTCTCCACCCCGGCCGGCCCCTCCCGAGCCCGTTCCTGGCACTCACCTCCGCCTCCTCCCCACGGGACTCCGGGCGCCGTTCCTCTAGGCTCCGGCCGCCGGAGAGGGCCGCGGCCCCGCCTTGACCGCTCAGCCCTCGCGAGCCGTAGGAGGCCAACAGCTCCACGTCCAGCGGTTTCAGGCTCTTCTGGCCGAGCGGCTTCGGGGAGCGGCTGGGCACGTGGAGCTTCCGGGAGCGCTGCATCACCTGGGCCAGCTTCTTGCTGACCGACAGGTTCCGGAGGCGGGCCCGCTCCCGGAGAGGGTCCGACTCCCCCGGCCCCTCCGCTTCGGGGCAGCCCTCCTCCGGGTCGCTGGCGGCAGAGTCCGCGGGGGAGGGCTGGAAGCCGTCGAGACGATCCAGGGAGAAGCTGCTCTCCGAGCCCAGCGGGGTGGAGGGCGAGTTCTCGTTGCCGGCCATCTCCACCCCGGAGTCCTCCGACTCCGACTTGAGCAGCCGCCCGCTCTTCGGGAAGAGGCCCGGCTGGTGGGGGAGGCCGGACTCCGTGGGCGACCCGGCCGGGCCCCACAAACCCGGCTCGTCGCTCATTCTGCTGCCCCGCTGCGGCTCGGGAGCGGGATCCGGGCTCTCTCCGGAGGCTTCCTGCAGCTTGCGGTAGATGCTGGCCGAGGTTAGCACCACGCAGCTCTCCCGGGGCTTCCGTGGGCCATCTGCGAGGCGAGAGAGAAGCACTGTCAGAGAGGCCGTCCCTGTCCCCGTCCCTCCTCCACAGCACGGCAGCCCTGTCTCCTCCTTACCTGTGGCTATTCGAACGCGGTACCCACCCAGCCGGCAAGCCCTCCCCGGCTCCAGCCTTCTTCCCTGCCCCATGCCTATCCCGTATTGCTCCATGCGCATTCCATGGAGAGCTCCCGGTGATTCAGGCGGGCGGGGCGTTTCAGGGAGAGACGCGGCACAGAGCACTGGGGGGTGGGGAGAGTTGACCAGGGAAGTTTGTGCAAAGGGTAAAGACAAGCACATGCGTCTCTGTAGTCCTTGGGACACAGGGGGGGGGGGGGATACCTTTTACAAGGAATGTGTCAATCATTGAGAGCATCATTCTCCCCAGAACCGGTCGGCCAGGCCGGCCCCGTGCAAGCCTCCCCCACCTCACACTGCTATTCCTGACCCGCAGCTTTGCTAGCGCCTCAGTCCTGGCCCGGGGCTCCCCAGCTATTCCGGCCCGGCTCCCGCCGCTCTGCCGACGGACTCCCGCTCCGCCCCGCTCTTCCCCCCCTGGCTTTACTGAGGCCCCTCGTCTTGCAGCTCTGGGCACCCCCTTCCAGCTCTGCTGAGGCACCCCAGATACCCCGACAGCCCCCCATTGCTGGTCCGTTTCTGGGCCTCCCACGCAGCTCTGCCGCTGGATTTCCACACGGCACCCCCTGCTCTCCGGTCCCAGCTCCCCTCTCCTGAATAACTTTGGGCCGCTGGCTCTAGAGCGGGGGTAGGCAACCTATGGGACGGGCGTCAAAGGCGGCACGCGAGCTGATTTTCAGGGGCACTCACGCTGCCCGGGGCCTCTGCATTTTCATTTAATTTTAAATGAAGCGTCTTAAACATTTTTAAAACCTTCTTTACTTTACATACAAGACTTATAGAAAGAGACCTTCTAAAAACGTTAACGTGTATTCCTGGCACCTGAAACCTGACATTAGAGTGAATGAATGAAGACTCGGCACAGCGCTTCTGAAAGGTTGCCGACCCCTGGCCTCGAGAAACACCCCAGAGAGATGAGGAAGACGCCCACCCGCCTGTCCCCTCACTGAATCCTCCACCCCACCCCGACGCTGGGGCTCAGTTGACCTGTTTCGGGGACAAAAATCCACCTCCCAGCCCTCCCGTGAACAGCTCAGACTCAGCGCAGAGCCTCGGTATCCTAGAGCGGCCCACCATCGCCCAGAGCCGGCTTCCCCTTGGGACTCACCCCACCGCTGGGACCAAGGGTAGAGTCCTCCCCAAACCCCCACCCCACTCTCACCTTTGGGGTCTGCTCCTACAGTAAAGTCCACTGCGAGGCTCCCCCGCCTCTCTCCCCCACCCGTCCCCCGGGGTTTCCAGCCTCCCAGGGAAACGCAGGCGTGGGGACTGAGGGCTCCGCTCCCCAAAGCTGCCCCGAATCACACTCCTGTCCCCGGGCCGGGGAGCGCACCTCCTCCAAGCCACGAAGCCCTGGGCGGCGTGAGCATTAGGAGGAGAGGGGACGGTAACTGTCTACAGACACCTGCGGGAGGTGACCGGGAGGCACAAGAGTGATCAGGAAACGCTTTCCCAACAGAGAGCCACCTGGAGAGGGTCCTGCAGCCAAGAGGGGTGGGAGCTGCTGGCACCTGGGGCCTTTGTGACTGGAGTGGGCAGCAGGGACGGAGCCTGCAGAGGTCTGAGCTAGTTTCTGCAAGGGCAGCTCACAGAGGGTCACTCCCCAGCTCCCTACACCGTGACCCCAGCCCTCCCGCGGCGGCGGGGTTAGGAACTGGGACCCTCCGACCTCACCTTCCGCATCGCGCCGCCCATTGCCACGCAGGCCTCTGGCAGCCCAGCGCGTCCCAAGTCTCCCTGGAAACATCCCCCGGGGCCCGGCCCAGATCCCAGGCCCTGCGTGGACGGCACGGCGGAGGTGCCTCGTAAACAGCTCCCTCCGGGCACCGGGCCCAAACCGCATTCCTCAGCCCTGAAACCGCCGCTCTCACCACGTCACTCCCGCGGGCCCCAGCCCGGGCAAGGGAGCTGGCACAAGGGTAGTCAGCGGGCGATGCTTTCGTTTGGGCACCAGAGCCCGGCTGAACGGAGGGAGAGCTCCCCACGGGCCCTCCCCGCCTCACTCCTCCCGCTGCCGACCGGCACAGGATGACAGAGCCCTGTTTCTACGCTCCCCGCGTCACTAGCACACCCCCCGCTATCAGGGATAATGACCAGGGACAACGGACCCCAGCCTGAGCAGGGCGGGCAGAGGGAACAGACCGGGAGGCCGGGTGGAAAGCACCGTCCATAGCAGCGGTAACGGGTTCCCCGAGGAGGCGGGCCCCGTCCTCCCTGCCTGTGAGGATACGTCAGCCCAACGCAGGGCTCTCCGGAAGGGGGGGGGGGGGGGATGTCCTCCCGTAAGACCAACCCTGCCACTAAGGTGCCCCAATCTGGGCTCCGCCAGTGACGCGTTCGCTCTCCAACAGGGATGGAAATGGGGCTTCCGCTGGCTGACATGACCCGTGCCCCACACTGGGCTAAGTGCCGTGCCCGACCCCTACGCTGCCATGTGCTTGCCCACAGCCAGCTCCTCCGCTGAGGGCCCGACCCACCGTCCCCAGTCACTGCCCAGAGAATACAAGTCACCCACTCTCCGCCGGGAGACAAGCCGACGTTTCCCACGCACCACGCGGCTCACCACCACGGGGCCAGAGGTCTCTTCTAGGGGAGACTACCGCTTGGGATCGGCCCCACCGCCACCACCCCATGCCCCTTCGGAGCGGGCGATATTACCCTTCTCTGCTCCCCAGAGACCGAGCCCCCCAGCAGGGAATGTTCCTACAAACCAACACCATCCCACCCCGCCCATCCTCTGGCATCCTGGGGACAGGAGAGGCCAAAGACAGCTGACACCTCGCAGCTGGGCCGGGCTCGGTTCCACTGAGGAATGAATGCCGGCATGGCCCGGGGAGGGCCCCGCGGTGAGATAGCTGGGTCAACTGCTTATCTCCCCGAGACGCAGGCAGGAATGCATCTGCCATCACCTTGCACTACGGGACATAATTGCACCCGGTGAAACCAGCAAGACTCCCTCGGAGATTGCAGTCCCACATCTCCTCCCACCACAGGTGCCTAAACTCCCTCCCCCACCCCACCCCACCCCCATGTGAAAGTGTCAGGAAGTGGGGGAGGGGCCCAGAAAGCAGAGCCTCCAAGACAAGCGGGACAAGCTTTCATTCCCATGCTGCCGGACAGGTGGATCTAGGTTTTGAGCCCATACCCCCAGCCGCCACATGGGAGGGAGCCCTCCAGATGGAGGAGGATCTCTGCTATACGATTCATATTCCTCTAGCCATCCCTCAAGAAGCCTTTCCACCCGCTGGCCCCAGCCATGGGCCCTATGTTGATTTAGGGGTCAAGAGTAGCTTGGCACAACCAACCAGCCACACGGATTACAGATTAAACAATTTTATTCAAGCTAATGTTAAAAAATGATATCGGACACAGGTGAAGAAAGGCGGATCTGTACCTCTGGGTCTAGTGCTTCCATTATCCACAAATACAAAGTTTGTTTACATAAGATACTTACGGTGCATAATCAGCAACAACCCAACTCTAGGTGAATACATTTAACAATCCAGGTAAGAGATATTAGGATCCAAGTATTCGGGTACATCACTCACGAGAAGTTATACAGAGAGTTGGTTGTGGAAAACAAATATAGCCACGAGTGAAGATTTTCCCTCTGCCATTGAGAATTTAGGTTGTCCATTTAGAAAATACAATCCACGGGGAAAGTATCTCAGGTACTTTCCCGGTTGTGCTTCTACTAGGATACCCATTTACTTCACGCACCTCTCCTTGTTGTAGCAAGCAAAGCTCTCCCAATTCCCTTAGTTCAGCTCCTTCCTTCAGCCAAAGATTACTCTTAAAAAGACTGTACTATGAACTAAGAACAAATCTTAAACCTGGCCCGAAGAGGTGGAAAACAAGCACGAAGACACCAACATTTCAGACTAGAGTGTCTACAGAGCTAGGTCATTAGATCAACAGTTAGGACCCCGAGTAAGTGGCTAGATCTTCCAGAACCGGCAAGCACCCTGCTGCCACAGCAGACAGCGGCAGGCGCTCAGCATGTCTGAAAAGTGGGTTAGATCACTCAGGGCTCGTCTACACATGGAAGCAAACCCGGACTACGGTAGGGTGTGAATTTAAAACGGATTATTCCGGCTTAATTACACGTATGGACAGATTTATGCCAAACTAGCTACGCCCCACGTAGACAAACCCTAAACATCGATTTCGATACCTAGCTTTATCGACACCTAAGGGCTTGTCTACACTTACATTTTATAGCACTTTAACTCGCTGGCTCAGGGGGGTGAAAAATCATCCCCCCCCCGAGCGCAGCAAGTCTGAGCGCTTTCAAGCTCTAGTGTGGACAGGCTCCGAGTGCCGGGAGCCGCGCTCCGAGCGCTTGGAACAAATCCCTTCCTGGAGGTGGATTACCAGGAGAGCTCTCCGCGCGGACCACACTCACACTTCAAAGCGCTGCCTGGATTCCAGGGCCTCCGTGGTTGGAGGGGGAGGGCATCTCTCCCTTCCTGCATTGGGCTGCTTTATCCTCACCGGCAGGGAGCATGGGATTCGTGTCTGGAGACCAAGATGTAGGGCCAGGCCTGAACACGCAGACTCTCCAACACAACCACGTACTCTATCGTTTGTACCCCATTACATGACAGCTTCTCAGGTAGGTCTTGGTGTATTTCATCATACACAAGCAACACTCCTACAATCGTGCTGTGCCAAAGCTACCTATGAACACTCATTACTAATTGCCTCACAAGGTGTCTTGAGTCAGCTCCGCTAAGCGTGTATAAAGGAGAGATACCAGAAAGGTTAAGGAACTTGTCCAGGGTCACGCACGACGCATGAATTCCTGGACTCCGGTTTCATGCTCGGTCCCCTAGACCGCACCACATTTGCCTCACGCTCCAGGAAGGATCCCGACCAAAACAGAAGTGGCCCGAGACCAAGATTGCATTCATACCATACATTGCAGCTTACCAAGAGCCTATTGGTTTTAAGCAAGATAAGACAGATACCTAAACAGTACATGCAACCAAAAGGCAAATGCGTGTGGGGCTGGCAAACAGATTAAAGCCCAGACAGGCAGCGGTTAAATCTACAACCTTCCCCGTTCCCTTTAAACAACAACTTTGCAATCGACGGCCCAAAAACCACCAGGCAGGGACATTTTTACACAAATTCCAGTAATTCCCAAACGTTTCCATCGGCGCGCAGGGACTGCCGGCTCCACCCCGAGTTTCAAGGTGGGGTGGAATGTACACACACAAGGTAGTTTTACAAGGAAAGACCGGAGGGAGCCGATTATACCACATGCATGGGGCCTCTTACCACCCTCTCTCTCGCGCACTGTATTTAATGTTCATATTTTAAAGCTCACGTTAGCACAGCCCAGCCAGCTTCCTCATTCCCAGTACAGGCCCAGGAACGGATGCGTAACCTTCCTCCCTGTCCTCTCCACCTGGCCACGCCGCCGACATACCTCAGTGCTGACCCAGAGGTCACCCCTTCCTAGGGAGTTCCGCCCACACGTGTGGCCTGCTCAGCATTGCCTCAGTCTGCTGCTAACACCTGTGGCTAGTGGTAGCTGAAATGAGGCTTTCGTTACTACTGAGCTGAGCTGGGTTTGATCCATAAACCAGAGCTGAAAGCCTCCTCGTTCCACCACCAATCCCAAACCCGCTAGCCTCCTCCAGCGTGTAGCCCAGCCAGCTGTCCACGGCACGCCTCCACTCGGACAAGCGTTACTGTGCCTCATGGGACGGTATCTGAGTCTCCGCTGCTCAGCCAGGTCCACACCAGCACACGGCTAAACGGGTTCACCAGCAGGTTGGAGAGGGGCTGCACTCCAGACGCGGCCACGTTTGACATCAGGTGTCAAGAACGGCAGCCCAGTGAGGGCAAAGAGCAGTTACGGGCTCTGCTCCAGAGGGCCCCAGCTACATCCCTGTCTGTGTGGCTGGCTGGCTGGCTGGTGGGGTCCTACGCACCTTTCTGTGGAACAGGAGGTGCTGGTATGGAAAAGGTTGCAAACCACCCAACGACACATCTGCTCCGGGCTAAACCACTGATCGGCCCCCCCGTGGTCAGGGATGACTCTGGAGACCTGCACCCCAGGAGGGAGGGAGCCCCAGAAGGGAGCACAGTTTGTGCCCTGCAGCTACCCCGTCTCCCCTCCCTCCGCCAAGGGAACTCCCACAGAGAGCGCTGCCCCCCACTGCCATGCCGGAACCCCCTTCCCCAGTGCAGAAGGGCACCCACCCAGGAGTCCCCTGGGCTGGGGAGGTCAGAACGGAGGGAGGGGCAAGTTAGCTTCGCCCCTTCCCTCAAAGCTGCAATGTGGAGCATCGGGCCTTGGGGCTGGATCACACAGGGCCCAAATGGCCAACAAATCCAAAGGCTACTGACAGCAGCGAGTAGGGTGCCCGGAGCGGGGCGTGCCCTAGGGTGCCCGGGACACCCAGAGCAGGAATCTTCCCTAAGGCACCCAGAAACCAGGGCCCGGCGCGGGGGCAACATGGCCCAGGGGAAAGTTTAGGAAACAGGGCGCAGGGAGCGCCCCACCCCCGGCCCGGGCTCACTCCCTATGACCAGGGCGCACTGGGCAGAAGCTCCACGGGGCACTGAGACCCCCGGCCAGGGGTGGGGAAGGAGACGGTCTGGGGGTGAGCCAGGGCCGAGGCCAGGGGGAGTCCCAGCGCCTGCCCCCGGGGGCAGGAACCCCGGAGCCCGCTGCGCGCGTGGGAGGGCGCCGGAGACCCCCAACGGGAGCGGCCCCGGGGGCGCAGAACCCGGCCCGGCCCCGGAGCGCACAGAGCCCGGGGCGTCCCCTCCCTTCCGCGGCTCCCACCCACCGCCGCGCCCCGGGGCTCACCTCGGCTCCAGAGCGGCTCCACCGCGAAGACCCGCCGCCTCCTCCGCATCTCGCAGCGGCCACCGGCTCCGGCGCCTCCCCGCGCGGGGCTTGCGCGCTTGGCACCGGCCCGGCCCCGCGTGTGCGTGCGCCGGGCTCCCGGGTCTCGCTCTGCCTGATCCCGCCCGCCCCCCCTCGCCTGGCTCCCGGCCGCCTTCTGCGGGGAGGGGTCTGCCTGGGCTGGGACACTCCCAGGGGACGCTCCCCCCGGGAGGGGCGGAGAGAAGGGGGCGAATGGGGTGGGGTGAGTGAGGGGCAAAGCTCTAGCTCACGCCCTGGGATTTAGGCTCAGGAGGGAAGAGTCCTGCCCCGGCCGCCCTCGCTGGGCGGCTGCAACTGTCCTCCGGGTGGGCTTGTGAACTGGGAAATTAATCAGTCCTGGAAACCTCCGGTGCCCCCACCCCTGTCCAGGATCAGCAGAGGGAGCTGATCGCTGAGGGACCTGGAGGGGCCCAGCTCTGGAGTGAGGGTGCCACAGCCCCCTAGGTCCAGAGCCTCAAAGGCACCCCACGAACTGGTAGAGTTGCTGCCTTCCCCCAAAGCATGGAGCCCAATCCACTGTACGATGCCCAGTACCCAACTTAATGGGGCAACAGTCTGCTCTAAAGGTCCACTCCTCCTTAAATGAGGCCCTTTGCACCTATATGGCTGACTGATCAGATGGGGAAACTGAGGCATGGAGTGGGGAAGCAATTCAGTGGCAGACTTAGGGAGAGAAGAACCCAGCTCACCCTAAGTGCTGGTCTAAACTCCCTGCGGAGGCTGGAGTCACTGGGGGAGGAGGCATGGGGGGGGGGGAAACAGATGATTACACCTGTAAGGGGAAGACAATCCCCTTCAGAAGGGAGGGCACCTGCTGTTATTGAGAGAGACCGGAAGTCAGGCCTGCCCCCAGCTGCCTCCGCCCAGACAGGGGATTGGGAACCCAAATCCACTTGATTAGATTGATCACCTTCATCCAGCACTTAAGAGGCCTAATCCACCAGCTAAACTCAATGCACTCCTAAGGAGACATTAACCACATGATCACAGAGCCAGAGTAGTCCCCCCTGTGTCCTAAGCAATGCCTGGGTATCTGCCCCAGGGCTACTGCTCAGGAAAGCTCTGCACCTCAAACCCTGGGATGAGCTGCACTCTCCTGCTCCCCTCAACCAGCCTGGTAGCGTCTGACTCCCCAGGCTCCAGTCCACACACACACCGGATTATTGGGAGGTTTGTCACCTCCTGAAATGTTTGGGGAGGGGGGGGGGATTCTCAGTCTCTCTCTAAGAACAGGGAAAGCAGCCAGCCAGGCCCAGGCTCCTGCTAATCCACTGCCTGGAGCAGATTAACACTGCAGGGGATTTAACCCCTGTTGTGCCAACAGCTGTGCCTGGTTAGGGACGGTTACCAGGCAGTGCTAGCCCCCCAGCGCCACGGAGGGGCGCCGGGAAGAAGTGATTGGGGCGCTGCAGTGACAAAGGAGATCCGCTAACACCCAACAAACAGAGACGAGGCACCGATCCCAGAATCAAACCAGGGACCCGCAGGGGCAGAGCCCCTTGGATAATGCCCACAGCTGCACAAAGGAGTCCAAGGGACTCGTTGACGCCACGTGGACAGATGAGGGTGGGAAAGGCCCACAGAGAACACCCTGGCCCTGGCAGGGCGCTGGAGAAGGAGGTTCTGGAGGAGACTGCAGCCTGGTGCCCTGCCACCAGGCACATACTAGGGTCTCTCTCTCGCTGGCTGCAGAAGGGGCAGGTATGGATGGGGGCATCAGCCAGGCTCCCAGCTCCGTGCGGGAACTGATATCGCCCCCTCCCCCCCGGCCGGAGAAGTAGGAACTAGCGCCCTGAGGCTCGTCACCCTCGGCCCTGGGTGTCGGGGCAGGCCGAGAGGAAGCACACAGCACGGAGCACAAGCCCGCGCAGGCATGGTTTGGAAGAGAGGCGACCGGCTGGAGGTCACTCAGCCAGCCCAGGCAATGCACTGGAAGCAGGTGGAGGGAGGGGTGCAGCTCGGGGGGCAGGGACCAGTGCTGAGTGGAGATATGGGCTCACTGGGGAGTCTAGTTCCAGTTTAGACCAGGCCCCGAGCAAGGCAGGAGCTCCAGGCCTAAGCTTCGGCTAGAGCAGGGAACTGCCCTTGGCATCTGCCCCGGGTACGTGGCTATTCCAGGGCCGGAGCCCTCCAGGAATAACGAAAGAAAACACGGAGGTGCAACGTGGTCAGAGCAGAGGAACGCGGAGTCAGGAATTCCTGGCTTGGCCAGCGCTCGGGAGCAGGGCAGTCTAGGAGGCAGGGTTCCCTCGGACAAGAGAGAGGTGGGGCGGCCAGGCCGGTGGCTAGATGCACTCCAGGCAGGGAGCGATGCCCCTCATGAACCCAGCCTCTCTCCACACCAATAACTGCCCCTTGTTTGCGTCGGCATAGGCAGCCGGCTCGGTTTGTCTGCACTCCCCGGCCCCGAGCCCTGTCCCGGGACTGCAGGAGTTTGCCGTGCATCTTAGGAACTGGCCAGGAGCTAGTTCAAGGCGTTGGATAAAACCTCAGTGCCCCCTGGGACCATCTCCACCAGCTCCCCCAAAAGCAAAGGGCCAGGGTCTGCTCAGCTTGGGAGGGAAGAGAGCCCAGAACCTCCTTGCTCCAGGCACACACCCGGCTTCCCCCCAGCCCCCAGGAACAGCGGGAAGCTAAGCAGCTATTTACCTTTTGACACCTAATTACCCCTTGAGTGCAGGCGGCCTTGGGAGGGATTAGCTGAGGGGCCTTTTGTTCCTTAGCCTCTTCAGCCGTCCTCCCCTGCACGTACATGCACTTCGGCACATACACGTCATACGGGCATTCGGGAGCGTACACACGCCTGCCTGCTCAAATGCAGGGCCATGTACAGCCGAGAACACACCTACATGCACATCTGGGCAGGCCCATGTCAACACGCAGCCCCTCAAAGGCCTGAGAGCACACACAACACACACACCTGGAGACATGCCTGTAAAACTTCAGGTGCACCCATGTGCCCTGCCCACTCCTGTGGATGTTCATATCTATAAAATATACCCCCCCGAGCCGGGGCGGGCATACACCCTGCCCGAGCGCCTGCCGTCTGGAGCTCCGAGCACTTGACAGACCAAGGAGGCAAGCCCTGAAAACCCCCTGTGAGGAAGGCGGGTTCTCTCCCCAAAGAACCAAGGGGGAAACAGGCCCCAAAGGAAATGAGTTGCTCCGGGACACAGCTTGAGTCGGTTTCGGAAATCCAGGACTCCCGATTGCTGCTCCACCCCTTCTCACCTTCCCTCCTAGGCCCAGCTCCAGAACCAAGGAGTTCTGCTCCCCAGATCCCTGCTTTAAATGCTAGATCTACCCAGTTCTCCTTGAGAGCTAGGACTAGAACCCAGGACTCCAGGAGCCGGGGCCTGCTCTGTCTCCCCAGCCCCAGCCCTGTGAAGTGCGATAGTTAACACCCTTGATAGGTCTGCAAGCTTTAATTAGGCTTCCACATTAACACTCCATCCAGGAAATTCACAATTTCTCCTTCTCCTTTTTCAACCTGGCTGCTGATCCAAGAGCCCATAGCGGCCGGGCTGGCTAGAAGGGTGCAGAAAACCCGACACCGGGCTGGGTTTGAATGCAAGTGCTGAGACTCCGACCGAGAACAGCTGAAAAATCTGGCTGGGGGAGTTTGTATTGTTGTAGCTGATGGCTTGTCTCACCTGAAGATGGAGGAGGGAGGCAGCTGATCCCAGGCCAGCCAGCCAACCATGGAGGGGGAGCCAAGGGCCAGTGGACTGGCCTGGGATCAGCTCCGCCCCCAATCCCCCCGTCACTTTTGGGGACACAGAATTGGAACCAGCCTGCCACTCATGGGCAAGATCAAGAGCCGTGGACAGAGTTCGAGGTGTCAGCCAGGGGCCAGCCACCCCCTCACTTTTTGCCCTTTGGGGAAAAGGAACAAGCCAGGAAGGGCCTAGACTGTATCCGGTGCCCCAGAGCACCCAGGGGAGCCCCCCCCCCCCGTGTGCATCAGGACCCCCGCTCTCGGAGAACACAGGGGTGGGAGCAGGTGCTGGAGGAAGCTCTGCCTGAGCCTCCTGTTCCCCTCAGCGGGGCGGGAGATGGAGATAAGGGAGATAAAGGGACTTAGGCCAACGTGCGGGAATTCACCTGCCCCCCTGCTCCTGCCCCTGCTGACAAGCGGGAATCAGCCCTCAGCAGGAGCTGAGGCAGGGATCTGCAAGGGCGAGGGGAGCACGTACGCCAAAGGGACAGAGTTCAGGGGGGGATTTGCAGACAGGGCTGGGCTGCAAACACAAAGGGCTGGCCCCTTCCACCCGGTTCACGGGACCAGCCCCTCGCACGGAGCCAGCGTAGGGCCGGGTGGCCCCGGATTCACCCCTCGCACCAGGGCCGGGGCCTCTCTTCCCCTTTCACAGCCTGCAGAGAGAGCGCGGCACCGGGCTGGAAACTGAACCCAGGAGCCCCCCGCTTCTCCTCCACACCCCACTCCCTCCCCCGTGCCAGGACCAGAACCCGGAAGGCTCCATGCTCTAACTCCTAGACCTCACTCCCGCCCCGCTCGATTTTAGTTTGGGGAGGGGGGTTCTTTAGGGACGCGTCCCACCTCTCTGAAGGAGCAGAGTAACCCAGCCCCTGCCCAGCCCCCGTGGGAGCTCACTGGTAGAACCTGTAGTCGAGCAAAGGCAGAAAAACCTCCCACCTAGAGCCCTTGCAGGGGGAGGTCCTGGAAGGCTCGTATGGTCGCTCAAGTGTTTGCACCTTATACGCCAGGCCCTGCTGTGGGGAAGTGCCCACGGCCGGCATCCTGCCTAGCACGGGCAGGGCACCACTCTGGGGAAGCTCCCAGCAGATGTGCAGAAGGACCCCGGAGGCAGAAAGCCGCAGGAGAATGCGGGGCCGGAGACCAGGCGTAATGACCGCCAGAGCGCCCAGGGGCTGGGCACCAGCCCACCTGACCAGCCCCTCTCCTGCCGGACTGGGCTGGCACCAGGGACACCACCGGGTCCTTTTATTCCCTCCGCCACAGGCTGTCGCCTTCCCGCTGCAGAGCCCAGCCGACGCGTCTCCGCCAACCCTGCCGCCGCCGGGTTCGAACGGGCCAAACGCCACACGAAACGGGACGGCGGGGGGGGGGGCCCAGAGCGTTCCTCGCCCAGGGCTCATACGGGACCTGCCCCAGAACACACATTCCCAGGGGCCTACCGGCCACACAGAGGGCTGCCAACTTTAACAGAAGCTATTGGAGGAGATTCCCCTTCCCCGACACGACATCACGTCGTTTTCTTTCAATATCCGATTCCAGGAGACTCCCGGCCAATCCCGGAGGGCTAGCGACCCCTAGCCCCCCACGGACAGCACTGGTTTTCGACAGCCACGTGAGGCCCTGTGTCTCTCCGGGGCAGATTGGTGCTCTCCCCCCTGGGCACGGTGCACATAGGCGCTTCGCCTTTCCGGGGTGGCAGGGTCGCATTGCTGCCGCCCGCCACCGGCGCATGACTGCGGGGCCTGCCGCATTTCCATCAGGCCGGGGGGACATCCCCTTCCTCCCCCCGGGGCATCGTTTGGCGGGTACCCCCGGCACTGAAGTCCCCCAGCGGCAGGTGAACAAGCAGAGGGATGGGGGTGCAAAGGCCTTGCATGGATCCCCTCTGTGCTACCTGGCCATCACCAGCACTCCCAGCCCAGGGGAGATAGAGGGGCCTCTCCTGTGGAGAGAGGGAGGTTGCTGGGGGGGGGAGGGGGGGAGCTGGGAGCAGTCCTGCCCTGGCTGGACTGGAGGCTTTGTGCACGTGGGTCCCGTTCCGGCCTGGAGCCCCCCACTCCTAACCTAGGCCCAGGACACTACTGAAACCAGCAAGAAGGGAGGGCAGTGAAACCCAGGGAGAGCAGGCTGCGGCACAAGGCCCTGCAGATAAGCAGCTAATCCCGATAACACCCCCAGCCCACCTCTGTGCAAAGCCAAACAGCTCTGGGTTTGGAGAGCAGCCGGTGAGGAGCCGGCCTGGCCCTCCCTCAGGGGAACAAAGACCCGGGCTAACAGCTAGCCATAAAGCACTGACACTTCCCATTCACACGCAGAGAACAAGGGGGCAGGGGGTGGGGGCTCACTGCCCCACAGGAGGCTGGATGAAAGGCCTGGGAGGATTATCCAGGTGCAGCGGTTGAGCTGCCTTGTTAGCGGCTTCAAGGGGTCTTCAGCATCCACCTCACACCTGCAGAGCCCCTCCCCAGCGGAGCCGGGCAGCAGTAAAGGGGGGTTGGGTAAAGGGCTGGTGTGTCACCATCTAACACTAACAGGTCTCCAGGGTCTGTTTAGTCCTCAGCTCTGGCTGCCACCAAGGGGTGGGGGAGAACAGTCACCTCCTTGCAGCCCTGGTGGTGGGGAAACTGAGGCACAGAGCTTACATGCCCTGACCAAAGGTATGAGTGTGAAAGCAGGGAACGGAACCCAGGAGTCCTGGCTTGCAGCCCAGTAGCCCTCACTTTCTCTCCACCCCAAATGATTGCAGTACAGAGATCGGAGGACCCAGCCTCCCCCCCCACACTCTAACCACTAGATCCCACTCCCTCCCAACACCCGACCAGAACCCAGAACCCCCAGTGCCCTGCTGTTCTCTGTGCTGGAGTCACTCCAGCCCCAGGGAAAACGGGAGCGCTGCCCATTTCTGCAAACTCGGGCTAAGCCGGGGGAGTCCCCTGCAGCTCCCGGGGAACCTGAGCACACATTGGGGTGCACTAGGGGCGGAGAGCCCCGACCAGGAGCCTGCACCGTCCCCACGGCCCGGAGCACGCGGTGTGCCCGGGCTGCATTCCAGAGCGGGCCCTTTCTGGTGACTTCGTGGGAGGAATGCAGCTTCAAACAGGAAGCGAGGAGGCGGCAGGAATGCTGCGCCTGGCCTTTGGCCCGGCGCTTTGTTTGTGCTTCTTCAAGGGCTGGATTCTTCCCACCCCCACCCCCAACTTGACCTCTTAGGGATCAGACACCCCAGCACCACCTTTCCAATTCAGCCCCCCTCCCACAGGCATTCCAGCCCCGGAGACGCCCCGCGCCAGAGAGACGGGACCCAGCCGGGAGGCCAGGCCGAGCAGCGACCGCGGGACGCTGCACACGTCCGACAGACTCGCGCCACCGTCACCCCATCCCACAGGGCCCTGGAACAGGCCGGGGGGGGGGGGGGCGCCTAGGACTCCTGGGTTCTCGTTTCCCTCTACGCAGATGGGCAAGAGGCCTAACAAAGGGGACGAGAGCTTTAAACCCAGCTCTGCCACCCATTCCCTCTGCGTCGTCGGGCTTCGCACAGGGTGGGGAGAGGATCATGCAGGAGGCTGGGCTGGGACACGGGAGTCCCAGGAAGCCACTTCCTCCCCCTGCCTCCCTCCCCACTTGCATTAGCATTCCCAGAGCGCTACTTACCCCTGGGGCGGGGGGAGCAGGAGGAGGAGGTCCCAGGCGGGCGGGAGAGCTGGCTGGGTCCAGGCAGGCAGGTCTCTGCTGGCCGAGCAGACAAGGCCAATTTCAGTCCCAGTTACGGGCGCCTCTTCCCAGTCGCTCGTCCCTAAATTCGTTTGCAGACACTGTGGGGAACGCAGAGAGCTGGGCCGCTCCCCCAGTACTGCCCGATTGCGTCCGTCCCGCTGACGGAGCTGGGCTGGGCCCCCCAGGGCAATGCCCCTTCAGATCACCCGGGCCAGGGTCTCACCTCCGTGCGCGGAGCTGGGGAGGGCTGGTTCTGCAGGTATCAAGCCAGGCAGGCGGCCGGCCTTCAGGGCCGTGCGCTCCACCAGGGTCCGCATGTAGCTGCAGGGACCCCCCCAGTCAGGGAACCACACCTGGGCAGGGAGCGGGGCCCAGCTCCGGCTGGCTTCTCGCCTCCCCCTTCCCCAGCCAGGCCCTTTGCCAGAGAAGCCCATCGATTCTGCGAGAGCAGCGCTCCGCGGTGCAACCTCTGCTGCAACCCAGCTCCCGGCTCTGCCCAGGCTCTCAGCAAGGGGACTGACCTGTCAGTCCACCCACTGGCCCATGTCCACCCACCATGCCCCGCCAAGGCCTTTCCTCCTGCAAACCCACCCACCTGCCCCGGGAGGCTTTGGGCTGGCTGCACCGTCCCAGGTCAGCACAATGGGCTGAAGGGAAGCTGGTGCCCTCCAGTGTCCAGCTCCCCACACTGCACTCGGGAAGGGGGCTGGCGATAGTGGGCACTGCACCCCGCAGTGGGATCCGGCAGCCCAGCTGCCGCGGCCTTCCCCTGATCAACATGCCCCACCAGGCACCCCCACCCCCCCGGACACCACTGCCAGCACCCCGCCTGGGCCGGGACTACCACGCAGACCTGGCTCCCGTGGGCCCGGGGCGCCCGCCCTCCCTCGCCCTGCACTCCGCACCTCAGAGCTGGCAGGGAGAGGGCCCCACGGCTGCTGGAAACGTCCCCCATTGGCACCGGGCTGTTGAATTGACGGGGGAGGTTGGCCACGGAGCCTCCCACCTCTGCATCGCCCCCTGGGACTACAGGAGCCCCCACCCCCGCCCTGGCAGAATACAGAAAGGAACCGAGCCCGGCACAACCCCTGTCCTGGCAAGGAGGGGGACCCAGAGCATCCCCCTATATCCCTAATGGGACAGTGCATTTCCGCCATCGCCAGAGCATGCTCCCGTCTGGTAGGAATGGACATTTCCCCCGTCAACTCCTCTCTACTCTCCCCCCCCCACACACACACACACCGGTCTGTCTCTATCCCAACTCCACACCCCCTTCCTTTAAGCCCCACTGGTTGTGGGGAAAAGCACACTCCCCTCCCTCTCGGCTGCATGCACAGAGCAGACACGGGAACGGGCGGGCGCGGGGCGGGTGTATATATTATATTTTATATAGAGATCTGGCTTAATACCTTAGAGGAGCTTTACAAAAAGTCAGTGTACAAAGCTGTGACAATCCCCTTCCCCCCCTGCAACACCCCCAGTACCTGTGTGAGCGCCACCCGCACCCTCCCCACCGCCCCCCGACCCGTGCACAGCTCCTGGCAGTGAAAGAGACGATCCAGCCGTCCAACAGCGCGTCTGTGTGTCCTGGAGCCGCCCCGGCGGCCCCGGAGTCCGAACCCTCGGCCCACTGAGCGGGAAGGCGACAGGGCAAGCGTCTCCCAAAGCTTGGGCCGGACTCCTTTTGAGAAACGGGCGGAGAACCAAATCAGCTCATTTCTGCCGCTGGGCAGACACTGGTTGAGCAGAGGGATCCGGATTCGAACGGGTGACCCAGAAGCCACCCCCTACCCCATCAGGCTCCCTCATCCGTCTCTCTCGACAGGCCGGAGGCAACAAGAGCAGCGAAGCCGACAGGCTGGGGAGCAACGGGCGCAAGGGCCTGGCAGGCCGAGAGCAGGGCGCGGCAGTGAGATTCCCAGCGGGCTTGGCGGAAGCTCTGGGGAGGGGGCGGGCAGAGCCAGGGCGCCCCAGGCTCTCCGGGGCAGCTCAGGACTTGGAGGAGACGGGCACGGCCGCCGCGGCGCCCTCCCCGGGGCCCTGGTAGCGCTGGCGGGCGTGCTTCTCGCAGTACAGCTCCTCGCCCGCCCAGAAGTGGCCTCGCATCTTGAGGTTGAGGCCGCAGTCGGCGCAGACGTAGCAGGAGGGGTGGCGGTAGCGGCTCTCCTGGATCCTCACCGCCTGGGTCCTGCGGGAGACAGCGGGTCAGCTGGGTGGGAAAACTGGCCCACAGCGGCCCAGCTCTGCGGATGCCACCGGCCCTGGGCTCTCCCTTCAGATCCCAACAGGGGCCACTCCGCCTTCCGCTCTCCCAAGCTACGGCCAAGCCCTTCCAGCAACGGGCTCCGGCCTGCTCCGTGGGGTCACCGCTGAGACCCCGGCACCTTCCTCGGAGCTCCAGCCGAAGGCCGCTCACCAGGGCATCGCGCCGGCCACTCGGAGCAGCCTCACGGCCTCAGGAACCAGCCGAGCGGGAGGGTAGCCCCGGAGGCCTTTCTGTGAGCACAGAGACGCACGGAGCCGCCTCCACCGCGTCCCTCCGGGTTAATGCGGCCAAGCCCCGTGCCCAGCCGCACTTCGACGGGCAAAAGGGCAGTAACGGCGCACGGACTCCAGCAGCCGGGTCCGTGGGTCGGAACTGCCCCAGGGCCCGGAGAAGGATGGATCCCCATCTCCAGTGCTGCAGGCGTTCGCGACGCTTTCCCAGGTGGGGAAACCGAGGCACCGAGCAGGACCAGGACCTGCAACGGGCACGGGTGGCCGAGGTGGGGATAGAGCTCTGGAGACCGAGGCCCAGTCCCGGCGCTCTCATCGCTATACCAGACATCTGTATTCTGCCGATGCCACTGCACGCCCCAGCCTAGCGATATGGGAGGGGCCGGATGCTCCCCAATCGGGCCGCTTGGCCAGCAATTGAACCCAGAGCCTGGGCTTTGAGCACCAGGCTGACACCCTCTCCCGCCGCATGGAGAGCAGACCTTGCTTGCGGGAGCTGGCCCTGGAAGGACAAGATAGCCCGGGCTTGTGGTGAGTTCCCCACGGGACTCCCCCCCCCCCCCCCCCGGGAAATCCTGGGATAAATGGAGCCATCAGGTTGAGGGTCTCCGGAGTCCACCTCCCCCGCATTAGCCACACTCACGTGATCCCGGTGCCGCACTTCTCGCACGTGTGCAGCTTCTGGATCCCGGCCACGGAGCTGGTGACGGGCTTGTGGGCGCCGGGGGACAGCTGGCTGGGAAAGGGGGTCGTGGCGCCCGCTGAGAAGGAGAGCGAGGGAGACATGAGGATCCGGGCTGCACTCCCATGTCCACAGACCCTCCCCTGACCCCAGAGACTAACCCCCTCCTCCCCGCCCCTTCCATTCCTGCAGGACCCCAGACCCCGGAGACGGTTACACCCCTGCCCTCATCCTGGCCCGTCTGCTCTCCCTTCTCTGCTCCAGTTCCCTCCAGCCTCCGCTCACCTCCCCGGTCAGTCTCCAGAGCCTCCTGGAGCAGGCGGAAGGTGTTGGACTGCCGCGGAGCGGCCCGGATCTCCCGGTTCTCCTGGATCATTTTGTAGACCTCGGAGTCCTCCTCCAGACGCCGCGGGGCCGGCTCCGAGTCCAGGCTGCAGAGAGAGCAGGCCCCGGTCTAGAGCGGCCCCGCTCCTAGCCATGTCCAGCCCCAGGCTGTGGGGTGGGGAGCAAGATCCTGGCCAAGCAGCCCTGCTACCCCCACCCCCCTGTAAGCTCCAGAGAGGGGCCGGGGGCTCATCCCATCCCAACACAAGGGGGCGAAGCTCCGAGCGAATCCCCTTTGTGCCAAGGCAGCAGCCAGGCCTCGGGCAGGGGGTTCAGACAATCCAAGCCCCTCAGCTGTGACCCCTCACCCCCTCCTCCCAAGGGGCCCCGGTTCCCCATCCCTAGGGAGAGGGACCCCAGCAGCCGAGCTCCGCTGACAGAGCCAACTCCTCACCCCAGGCGCAGACAGCCCTGTGCCCATCCCCCATCCCACCTGAGCGCTTTGGGGGGGCCTTTCTAGCCCACACCTCTGCCCCTCCTCCATGAGGGAACCAGGGGCCACACCCCAGCCGGCACCCTGCAGCCCATACACATGGCCAGCTCCCCCGGGGGGTGGGAACTGGAAATTCAAACACCCCCCCACACACACACCCCAATTCCTACCCCAGGGACCTGCCAAGGGGGCGAGCTGCTGCCCCGGGGGTCTCTCCCTCTGCGGGGCCCGTCCCAGCTCCCTGCGCTGACAAGGTGCTTCCTGGCCAGGCCTCCCTGCTCCTTCCCACGCACACCTGGCGCAGCTGAGTTAACCCTTGCATGGCTCCCTGGGCCAGGGGAACCCCCAGTGAGCAGGCTGGGGCTGGAGATTTCCCAGCCTACCAGAGGACTCCCCCCCCCCCCCACACACACACACAGGGGCCCGTTCTCTCCGACGGTGCCCAGCCCCACACTCAGATACTCCAGTGCTTGGCTCCCTTCACCCACCCCCAGCGACGCTGGCAGATCTCAGGCCCAGCCACCCACCCCTCCCTGCCCAGGACCCGGGTGGCGAGTCAGGCTTACCTGTTGCGGGGGCTGTACGAAGGCGAGGCCCTGCCCGGGGCCCTCCCCATCTCCCAGGGGCCGAGGGGGGACGGTGTGCGGTTGACCAGGGGCAGAGCTGCAACCGGAGACCTGCTGGGGTGGCAGAAGCTGCCTCGCTCCTGAGACGCGAGAGAGAGAGGAGGAGGGAGCGTGAGGAGCCAGCCTGCGGGGGGGTGGAACTTGGGGGACCCGGTCTCCCCAAGCCAGCGCTCTGCTCGCTGGGCCACGGCGCCCGGCCCGATGCCTTAGCCCGGGACACGTCGAGCTGCGGGTACCAGCGGACGGGACGCCGCAGGGCAGGGGTGCCCTGTGCAGAGGACAAGAGCTTTGCCCTCACACCTTCACCCAGGGCTGCGCTGCCCGCTCCGGCCACCAGAGGACGCCCCTGACCTACAGTCCAGACACCTCCTCCCAGGGGTGCCAAGGGGACCCCTCAGACAGGCTGGGGAGGCACAAGGGGCAATGCCCTCCCGGTCCCGCAGGGCCCCGGCCCATGATGCAGGGCTGGCGTCCGGGAGCCCCCACCCCAGCCGGGGCGTGAGCGGTGCAGAGGGGGCTCTGCTTGCTGGGGGAAGCGAGGCAGACGCCCCCGTCAGCTTGCAGGAGAGACGGAGGCTTCTGCTCATCCTGGCCCCATGCGGCGAGTGGCCCGTGCCCGTTCCACCCCAGAGCAAGCCAAGGAGTTCTGGGCAGTCACACCCTCTTGGGGCAGGCCCCGGAAGGGGTCCCCGGCCGCCCCACCGAGCCGGTGCCAGTTCCAAGGCCAGCCAGACCCTGCCCCGCTCCATGGGGAGCAGAGGGGATCGGGGCCACCACAGCGCCCCTGCCCGAGCCCTGGATCCTTTCTGCAAGGACCAGCCAGCTACGCAGCGCCAGGCAGACATGCCCAGGTCCTCCCTGTCACAGTGCCGCCCAGCACCCTCTGCGCCAGGGCCGATTTCTGGGTTGGCTCTGGCCAAATCCAGGGGAGACTCCCTCCCTCCCACCCACCCCCTCACCCTCACCCCCGCCCCAGCCTGTTATTTTAAGCCCCATGCGCCGCTAGCCCAGAAACGCTCCTCCAGCGGCATCTGCTCCTGTTTAACGGCCCTGGAGCCACAAGAAAGGCAAAACCCCGGCTAAGTGGAAGCAAATGTTTCTGGGAGAACGACTCGCCAGCGCGCGCCCCGCAAGCCAGCAGAGCCTGGCTGCTCAGCCTGCCCGCCCAGGAGGAAGGTGGAGGGGTCTGTTCCCCTTCCGCGGGGCAGGGGATCTGGCTGGCTCGGATCTCTGCCAGGAGCCAAGCATGGAGCCCGCGAAACTTCCCTGGCTCCAGAGCAGGAGTCCCCATCAACCCCCTGGAGACTGCCCCTGCATCCCTCCTCCCATCAGTGACACTCCGGCTCCCACAGTGCAGCAGGGTCCACACGCCAGGCCCTGCAGTTAACTCCAGCATCCCACAGACAGACTCTCGGGGACTGGGGGGGGGGGGGGGGGGCTGGTCTGGGGCCCTGGGTGCCCTGTTTGCTCCTAGGAAGGGCTGAGTCAGGAGGCTCCGGGAAAGCTCCCCTGCCCAGCTCCCGCACAGGATGTCTCCCCATCTCCGACCCCTCCCGCCGGGCCCCAGCTCTGGTATGGCCTCCGGGCAGGGAGGGGCCCACCGGGGCCCGGAGACCAAAGCAAATAAACGCCGGGAAGGGAACAAGAGAACAAGCCAGCTGGAGCAGGCGACGCGCCGGGGCCACCGCGCTTCCCAATTTGGGCTTGAAAAATATCCCCAGCCCCAAGAAAATAAAGGGAGGGAGGGAGGGAGGGAGGGAGGGAGCCCCCCCCCCCAGCCAGA
The DNA here is from genome assembly GCA_032164245.1 of Sternotherus odoratus. Lineage (NCBI taxonomy): Eukaryota > Metazoa > Chordata > Testudines > Kinosternidae > Sternotherus > Sternotherus odoratus. The sequence continues at coordinate 10,529,049 of JAVMKO010000020.1, forward strand.
GCCAGGAGGAACAAGCAGCAGCAGCGCCCAGGAGAAACACGCCGGAGAGGAGAGGAGCCAAGGAAAGTCCGCGAAGTGGGGCGTGTAGCCACCGCACCACCGGAGTGCACAGAACAGGCTCCCCTACAGGAAAGGGGAGGCCACAGGGTCTAAGCTATGGGAGAGTCCAGGGGCCAGACCCCTGGGTGGGTCACAGGCTTCCCAGCACCTCACCCCGGGCGCACATGTGGCTAGAAAGTCCACTGGGGGCTTGCGCTGCAACCGGTCTGGGCCCCACGGCCGGTGCACCTCTGGGACGGGGAAGGATGTACACAGAGCCCAGTGGTGAGCGGCAGGGGACGGAGCCCAGCGCTCCGGGGCAGCAGGGCGATGGAGCTCCTTGGAGCCAGGCTCTGCAGAGTACCGGTAGGACGGGCTCGGGCTGGGCTGCAGTTCCCCAGCCCTGAACTCCCTGGAGCTGCAGCTGCGGCGCCAGCGTGGCCCGGAGAACACGCCCAGGACTGGGGCAGGCAGCATCCAGCAGCGAGGGCGGGCTCTGAGCAGAGCCCGAAGAGGAGGCAATGGAGCAAGCGGCTCCTCCAGAGCAGTGCAGAGGGACCCAGCACGTGTTGGTGCAGCGGCAGCCTCCCCTGCCAACGCCCCTGCCCTGCCCGCCCCCGGGGGAGCTGCAGCATCTCCCCAAACTGGTTTGGCCTCCCCAGCCCCAGCCGTTGCCGCGGAGACGCCAGGTAGACACAGGCAAACATCCCCAGACAGGTGCACTGCTGCCTGCGGGGACGGGGGGGGGGGGGGGGAGAGGCAGCAGTGGGGCAGCCGGCTGCCTCGGTAACGGGGCCCAGCACACGGCCTCAAGGGGGCGGCCGAGTTGGGGCAACACAGAGGCCAAAGCCCTCCTCCGGCAGGAGGGTCCCTCTGGGGCAGGACAGGAACATGGAGGCAGGCAAAGCTGGATGGACCAAGGGAGGAGCAGTCACAGCGCCACAGGCTGATGTGAACCCCCAACCCCCCCTCCCCCCCCCCCACCAGCGGGCACAAGAGAGCTCTTCCCCAGTGCTACAAATACACCCGGACCCAGAGTCAGCACTGGGAGGGGAAGGAACAAACTCCCCAAGGAAAAATATCCCGGGGCCGGGGGGGGGGTGTTCAGAGACGGGCGCTGGGAGACCGAACGGGACCTAGGGAGAGGTGCCAAAGGGCTGGTGCAGATGGACAGGCCACGGTGCCCACCAACGAGCCGGAGAGGGGAGGTTACTGCCTTCCCAGTCAGCGACACCCAATGGCAGCACGTTTCAGATTAATCACCTATTGTGCGGCAACCTGTGGGACTCGCTGCCACAAGATATTGCCGGGGCCGAGAGCTCAGCAGGGCTGTGAAGACTGACTGGAGTTTGCTACGGCGAGAACGTCCCGTTATCCCATCTGACCAAAGAGGGACAGCGAGCGACGACGTGCCCTGGCACCCCGCTCCCCTGAGTTCAGGAACGAAGCAGCCCAAACCCTGGGGGCAGGAATCAGAGGAGTTTGTGACACTGACCCCGTACAGGGCATCACGAGGCTTCCTGCAGCGGCCCAGGCAGGGGAAAGAGACAGCGTCACTCAGACTGTCCCCTCTCACCCCTGTAACCGGACAGACTCGTCCGCCCCAGCACAACGCCCGGTGCCCAGGGTACGAGGCCAACACCTGCGCCCACCGGCGTCAGCTCGATAAGGGGGGGGATCCCCCAAAACAGAACACGGTGCAGCTGGGATGCTGTTATCCCAGCGCCCTCCTGCTCACCTGTCCGCTGCCTGGACGCTGGGGCCCGTGGGGCGAAGGGGAGCGATCCTCAAAGACACTGGGAGAACTGGCCAGAGACTGGAAGCTGAAAGGGGGAGAAGAGTCTAAGGGAAACCCATTCACAGGGGAATCCCAGAAAGGGGTCGACTGTACCCCATCGCCTCCACCCCCCTGCCAGCCCCACTGTGCCATTCAAACCCAGACGTGGGGCACACCCACCCCACCCCGGGCCTTACCTGCGGCTGCTCACCGCCGTCTCCGCTCTGCCCTCGGCGGGCAGGCTGGGCCGCAGGGGGCTGTAGGGGCTGCCGGGCCGGTACCCGGGTGAGGAGGATGAGAAGGGGCTGCCGGGGCGGGGGCTGAGGGAGGCCGGGCTGGAGTAGGAGGACCTCACCGAGCCCTGGCTGTCGTCCCTGGTTCGCACGACATCCTGGGGAAAGATACCGTCAGCCACGGGGGCGGCAGGATGGAGCCACCCCAAGCACCAGTCAGGATGGCCTGGCTCCCCATCGCTCCCCCTCCTTTGGTGTTGAGCGGGAGGGACCCTTGTGTGGGGAGAGGTCTTGGAAGGTGAAATCAAGGCCCCGGGCCATTCCCAGGCACAGCACCCTCCCCCCATGGGAGACATGGGGCTCCCCCCACCAGGTGGGGCTGGATATTTCCACTCTCCCCAGGGTCTGGGGAAGGTCTCACCTGGAACCGCATGGCCAGCAGCTCGGGGGAGCTCTCACCATTGGTCTGGCCGGGGGAGAAGAACTGGGATCTGAGGGCAATGGAAAGAGGGAGGAGATGGTGAGAGAGAGACCAACCTGGCTGGCCCCCGTTCCACCTTTGGGGCCTTGGGAGGACACCCGGGAGGAGAGGAGGCAGTTGGCTAGTTACTGCCTCTCAGGCCCTGCCCTGAGGCCATGTTCTGTGTCCGACAGCCTCCAGCGACTACCCTCCCCTCGGGAAAGCAGAGGAAGGCTAAACTGGGGACACAGGAGACCCAAGTTCACTCCCTGCTCCGCCACAGACTGTGCACCCTTGGGCAGGACCCTTACCCCCTCCGTCCCCATTTGTCCAATGGGGTAAGATTCATAACCCATCACCTTGTCTATCTGGCTTGCTCCCCAGTGAGTCGTTTCCGGGCCCTGATTTCAGTGGGGGGCCTCGAGGTGCTACCTTAACAGCCTCCCCGGCAGCGAGGAGGAACTGGGCTCACCCCAGAGGCCTCGCTCCACCCCACCCCCTTCCTATCCGGGCATAGCTAGAAGGACAAAGGGTTAAGAGGACTTCTTCCACCCCGACTCCCGGTCCCAGCCCGGATGCGCTGGACGCGGCGCCAGCCCCGGAGGCCCGGCAGAGAGAGGAGGGGAAGACAGGGCTGCTTTATATTCTCTCCCCTTCTCAGCAGGGACCCGCTGGGGGCTTTGATGTAGCCAGGAGCTGGAATTCATTAAGGGCAGTTAAATGGAAGGGTACAAACGGGACCGTAGGAATGCAACGGGAGGGTGTGAGATGGGAGGAGTCCTCCCCTCACATCCCATATGCCCCAGAGCGGAGGGGCGGGGCGCGAGGAGGCTCCCCCGAGCTCTGGAGCCCGAAGGGACCAGCACTTCACCCGCGGAAAGGGGCCGCGTTGGGTTAGCTCCGCCCAGGAGGAAACGGAGCAGACTGCGGGGGTCTGCCTGCCTCCCGGACTCCTAGCCAGATGCCCGTGACAAGAGCGCAGCTTGGGGGGCAGCCCTCCCCCCCCACCCCGCCACACACGGGCAGACACGGCCAATGGCAGGCGAAGGGCACATGCTTTCATAGAGGGAGGGCGTCAGCTCCCGGGGCGAGGGCGGGTCAGCGGGGGGAGGGTATGCAGGTGGGGTGCCGCTCTTCCCGGTACTCGAGGGCTGCAGGGGCCAGGAGGTGAAGGGCCAGCAGCCAGGGGACAGAGAGGCATGGCTCCCCGCCCTGGGGACCCCGCGGGAGCCCAGGGACAGCGGGCTGGCTCTCGGGGCAGGCGGGGAAGGGAAGGAGATGAGCCAAAGGGCCCAGAATGAGAAGAATGCTGCCTCCAGAGCCGCCCCAGCTGGGTTTGTGGGTTTTGGGCCCCTTCCAAGATACCGCGAAGATTTCCCACCCTTCGTCCAGAACCCGCTGCACGGCCCAGTCAGCGGGAGAGGGGGAGAGGACGCAGCACCCAGCAGAGAGCCAGCCCGGAGAGATGGGCTGCTACTCGGTGCTGGCCAGAGACAGGGGCTGCCTGCATGTGGGAGGGGTCTCTTGGGCAGGCAGCTCCCCAGGACCTCGGGCACCAGCAATGGTGAAACTAGGCTGCACACGCTTGTGCGAGCATGACTGCACGGAAGCTTGAACGTGCAACTGCTGGGGGGAGGGGGGCGTGATCAAGGATCCGGGGTACGTGGCCTGCTGCAGGAGCGGCTGATCGGGGCACGGCAGGGGCTCGGCCCTGGATTTTGCCTGGCGCTCCCGGGCACGACCTCACCCTACAGTGCAAGGCCCGGGGCACCAGGCCAGGCAGATGCCTTTGCCAAACAATCCCTTGCGAGCGCCGGGGATGGCGGGGGAGGGCAGGAGGAAGCCGTGAGTCAGGCTGGCAAGCGGCCGCGCCCGGGTCAGCAGCGAGGTATTTATAGGATGCGCCCATCCCCACCCCCCTGCGTGAAGACGCCTGCACGTTCCGCACAGTCAGAGTCATCAGGAGACAGCACCGAAACTTTCCACCTCCCCAGTGGGGCAGGGCCCAGCCGCCCGGACCCGGCCTGAGCTGCCCAGCGCCAAGGGTCCACTCGCTGGCTCCAGGGTGCCTGTCGGGGGAACGACAGGGCCTGGCCTCCCCGGCCTCTGGGTTGGGCTTCGACCGCCAGCGCCGCCCACGCTCCGGCCAGCGCCCGTACAGCCGCCGCAGCCGGCTCCTCTGGGCCACGCAGGGGAACCAGGGAGGGTCACGGAGAGCCAGCCCCGGGGGCGACTGGACTGACCGACCTGCCACATGGGGTCCCTCTCCCGCAGCCTGGCCATCCGGGGAGGGGGGCCCGTACCCAGCTCCTCAGCCCGGAGGATGACGGTCCCCAAGGCAGCTCCCGCTGACGGGGGCGGGCCCCGTGCTGCAAGGGGCGGTCACAGGACACCCCTCCCAGTGGGCAGAGGCTCGCTGGGAACCGGTCGGACCCGGGCTGCCGGGCGGGAGCTGCCTGCTGCTTCGTGCGCACAGCGGGCTGGTTTCCAGAAGCAGCCTAAAGGCCCCCGAGGCCAAGGGCAGAGATGGCGCCTCCCGAAGCAGGGAGGAAGAGAGAAGCTGTGCCTGGCACAGCCCCGCCCTGCCCTGCCCGCCGCCCGAGACACAGCTCTGCGCCCGGCCCTCGGAGCTGCACGGTGCCCCAGAGCAGGGGTCCCCGGGGCGTAGCAAGGAGACCAGGGCAAGGGCCCCTCTGTGTTCCAGCCTCATATCCACCCCGTACGGGCCTCGGCTCTCTCTCGTACGTCTCTGCTCCATGTAAGCAGAGGGGGCTGGGCCCCGGCATGCTGCTCAACCTTTGCCCAAGCTGCTGTGCTTCCACCACCGAGGGGCGCGGTGGGGGGAATAACCCCCAGCGCCTGTCCACGCAGGAGGCGTAGGCATTTACCAAGAAGCCAGGAGCAGTAACGGCATATCGTATCGGGACGTAAATAGTGCCGTACCGATTCATTCCCGCCCCCCCCCCCCCCCCCCGGAGAGCGGTAGGGATCAGTAAACCCCCCCCCCCATTGCACAGCAGGGGAAACTGAGGCACAGAGCAGGGCAGTAACTTGCCAAAGGCTATTCAGTGAGGCAGTGGCAGAGCTGGGGAGAACCCAGGAGTCGTGACTCCCAGCTCCACCCCTTAGGCCTTGCTGCTGTGATGAAAAGAGCCCGGACGGATCCTGCTGGAGCGATTGCTAGTGTGAACTTGCAGGACTCCAGATTCTTCCACGGTACCACAGACCCCTGACGCCCCACCCAGGCACTGCACCGCTCCCCCAGCGCATGGGGACTGGAGGGGGGACAGCGAAGCCAGGCCCCCGCGCAGATCCTGCCCTGATGAGGAAGAGGGAGCAGCACCGAGCGGACGCGGGCGGGCGGATCTCACCTGTCCACTTGAAGCTGGAGCCGGCCGGAGCTCTGCTTGATCTTGTTCTGCGCCTCCACGTTGAGCATCTCAGCCGTGCTGTCGCCATTGATGGAGAGGATGACGTCACCAGGTCGGAGGTCACCTGCAGCTGCCTTACCGTGCTCCATCACCTGTGCAGCAAGGGGGAGAACAGCCAGGCATTACTGCAAAGAAAAACCGCCCTACCAGGGGTCTAGAGCTTTCGGCCCCATACGGGAGGTTCCCAGACATCGTACCTAGACTTGGGGGGTGGGGGAGGGAGAGAGAAGAATCATCCAAGATCTGGAAACCAGACAACATCCATAGACCCTGCAGCCCTTGGGAAGCAGCTGCCAAGATGGGGAGTAGACCTGGAGCAGAGGACACGGCTACTCAGCTGAGTTTCCGAGTGGCTACCCAATAGCCCTGTGGGTGAGACTCCCCAGGACCCCCTCCTCACACAACATTACTCTCTGGACAGTGCTCAGCAAAGCTGCACAATATGTCCTCTTATTCCCCTCCAACACTGCGCAGTCCCGTGCACGACTGTCCCAATCCTGCTCGGAATACAGAAGGATTCGTTTCCTCGTGGGCTTCTTCCACAGTGCTCTCCTGGCGGACTTCATTCCTTGCAAACACAAATTAAATTCCCAGCACCTGGGAGGCGAAGGGGTGGTTGTATCCCCCAGTCTTATAGGTGCAAAAACAAGGCACAAAGATTACAGCCAAAATGGTCAAGTCATTTTGGGTGTCCGATTTGAGACAGCTGGCGCCTGATTTTTCAGCACACTTAGCAACACGTAGCATGTTATATGCTCACAGCCCAGCTCACTTCAGGCAAAGCTGGGAGCACTCGGCATTTCTGCTTATCTGGTCTCGTGTCAGGCACCCAGAAAATGAGGAACACACAGTCAGTGACCATCTGTCAAACAAATATCAGGTTTAAGTGACTTTCCTAGAATCGCACAGGAACTCTGTGGCGGAGGCAGGGATACAATCCAGTTCTCCAGGACGGCATTCAAACATCTTACCTAGGAGACCATCCTCCCTCTCCCTGCAGCCCCCTGCTCGTACACTACACACCTGCCAATCTCTGTAACAAGTGAGGCAAATTCCGTTCTCAGAAATGGCTGAACCGTTCATTTTAGCTGAAACTTCCCAGAGAAGTGCAGCCCAAGACAGTCAACCAGCATGGAAGATATCAGCGCGGAGGCCTAAAGTTTGGTTTCGGGAAACAGGGCCTTAGAATGGGAAACGTCCAGCAACCTTAACTGTAGGCCTCGCTACCTGCGCCACCGACAATAAAGTGACATGAATCTAGTGCTGGGGCAAGATGCCAGAGCGACAGCCGCAGGGCGCAAAAGCTTCTGAAAATCCACCACGCAGCACGGCAGGAGTCCTGTCTTGCCAATGCGCCTCAAACCCCGATTCAGAGGGACCACCCCGAAGGCTGGGGGAGGGTGTTGAATCTCTGTGGGCCACTTCGTCCTTGGCCCCTCTGCTGAGGCAGGAAGGCTCTTGGCCACAGCCAGCCTGCTCCCGGGGCCCAGCTGGTGACTTGGAGGCAGAAGGTCTCACCTCCCAGGCCTGATCTCCCCCGACTGAGGCCAGGTTTACAGTGGACCACAAGGCCAAGGCCAGAACAACAACAGAGAGAAACAAATCTCGGCCCGGAGGGGGACGTTAGGGCCCATTGTTTTCCTCCGCACACGTGCGCCGCGGGGGCTTTTAGCCTGTTCCCACAGAGCAGGATTCCTCAAGGACGGTAAACAGGATCTGCTCGCAGGTCCCTTGGCACCGGGCCCGCTCAACAGGGAGCTGGCTTTCCCTGCAGCCCCTGCCCTTCACCCAGGGGAGAGCGCGTGGCTGCGGCACGGGGGGACAGATTATACTAGGGATCCATGGGGAAATCCACAGGGAGCTCACCCCAGGATCAAGTCCACCAGACCCCACACCGCCAGGGGCCTGGAACCAGAGCCTGGGCTCTCTCCAGCATCCCAGCCGGGGATCAGCCTCCCACTCTCTGTGGCTTCTTTACCTCACCTCCACCTCCTGGACTGGCTGCTCCCCGACCCCACCTGGGGCTCCCTGGGCCGCGGCAGCTAACCCAGCACTTGCCACTTTGCCGGGAGAGCCAGAACTCCGGGTATCCCGCTGGCTTCCCGGCTCCCGTTCCAGCAGCTACTCCCCGGCGGCCACCCTGTCCGCACGCCACCCGCCGAGATCCAAGATTAGAACCCAGGAGTCCTGGCTCCCGGTGCTCCGCTGCTCCAGCGCCTAGCGCACACTCCAGCACCAGCTGGCAAACCCCAGGACATAGGCGTGTGGATGCTCCTACCTTGGACACAATAATGGGCTTTCTGAAGTCCCTTCCTCCTGTGATACGGAAGCCCCAGGGGGCTGGGCCGGTCAGATTCACCGTTAGCGACATGGCGACTCCACCGGCGGCAGGACGGGCAGGGCAGCGGCACCTGGAGGAGGATCTGAGAGTGGAATGAAGTCAGCGGGTCAGGAAATCCAGGGAGCAGCGAGGCAGAAGCTGAACCCAGCAGCATGAGCACTGCTGGGGAGTCCAGGGGCGAGAGAGAAAGACCCTTTTTTGCCTTGCCCAAAGCAGGTCAGTGGCAGAACCGGCAATAGAACCCAGGAGTCCTGGTTCCAGTCCCACTGCTCTAGACCCTACTCCCACTAGACCCTACTCCCCTTCCAGAGGTAGAAATGGAACCAGGAGCCCCGACTCCCAACACCAAGCATTAGACCCTACTCCCCTCCCAGAGCCTGGAGCAGAACCCAGGAGTCCCGACTCCCAGTCCCGCTCCTCCACTCCCAAAATCACAACCAGAAGGTTGCCCCAGCAGTTAGCGGGGCCCTCACCCTGGGCCGTCCCCCGACTCGCTCGCAGGGCAATCGGCCCGCTACGTTCATGCGCCCGGCAGCTCTTTCCTTCCGGGGAGGGCGGCTGCGAGACACACAGAAGTGTCTTGGGCTGTCACAGCTTGGCGCAAACAGCCGCTGCCTTCCCGTTGCCGAGCTGAGACCAGCCAATAAGGCCAGCGGTTTCCTTTCCCAACCACAAGCAGCTGGGGCGGATGGCAGGGGCTCCCTGCAAAGAAACACACCGTGGGCGCAGGCCGCTGGCTCACGGGGCCCACGCCGGCTCCGCCCAGCCCAGCAGGAAAGGGGCAGAGAGAACAGGGCCGGGGACCCTCTATAGCACCACCCTGCCGAGGGATCGGGGGGGAGGCAGTGGTCGGATGGTGCCGGCATCAACCCAGCGTTGCAGGTGGCCAGTTAGTCTCGTTCGGAGGCTGCCCTCTACACACCTCAAGCCCCTTTTGCAACCCAGGAAACTGGTGCCCTGGCAGAGCCGTCCGCTGGTAAACACCACACCCGCCCGCTATGGGGAGCATCACGCAGAGCCGGGCTTGGGGCAGACGGGCAGGAGAAGGGGACCCAGTCAGCTTCAGGGAGGAGTGAACCTAGGGAGAGCGGGGCCAGGCGGTAGGATCCAGGTGCGAACCTAGGGAGAGCGGGGCCAGGCGGTAGGATCCAGGTGCGAACCTAGGGAGAGCGGGGCCAGGCGGTAGGATCCAGGTGCGAACCTAGGGAGAGCGGGGCCAGGCGGTAGGATCCAGGAGCGAACCTAGGGAGAGCGGGGCCAGGCGGTAGGATCCAGGAGCGAACCTAGGGAGAGCGGGGCCAGGCGGTAGGATCCAGGAGCGAACCTAGGGAGAGCGGGGCCAGGCGGTAGGATCCAGGAGCGAACCTAGGGAGAGCGGGGCCAGGCGGTAGGATCCAGGAGCGAACCTAGGGAGAGCGGGGCCAGGCGGTAGGATCCAGGAGCGAACCTAGGGAGAGCGGGGCCAGGCGGTAGGATCCAGGAGCGAACCTAGGGAGAGCGGGGCCAGGCGGTAGGATCAGGGCCTGGGAAGATGGCTCGGAGAGGCAGCAGAACGGATAACCAGCATGGCACTGCGGGCGTGTTGGAGAGGAGAGGAGAGGGTCGTGGGACTGGCAAGAGGCAGATGGTGGGAGCAGAGACAGAGCAGCTGCCAGTGGGGGGGAAAGGGGTTTAGAAGAGGCCTTGGCAGGTCAGTGCTGCAGGCCTGAGCCAGGCGGCCCTCCCACCCCCTGCACCCACAGGAAGCAGAGACAAGACAATGCAGGAAGTTTGCAGCCACAGGTTTGACTCATTTGTTCCTGTGCTTCAGTAGAAGCTTTTCTGCTTCTCGGAGCAGAGAGGATGCTGGGCTGACACCTCCGGGTGCCGAGCCCCCCTCCTCCCAAGGCAGGCTGTGGTGGTTGGGGCGGGGAGGGACCGTCTTGGCGGGACGGCAGGGCCATCCCAAAGAACACATGAAGCATGGGATCCGGGCGGCATCGGGGTGGGGGGAGGGGAGGCTGAGTTCAGCCCGTTTGGTGCTGCTCGCGTTCCAGCAGGAAGGAAGGACCCTGCCCCCTCCAGCACCCAAAGGACCCATCTGCCTGGTGCTGCTCCGGTCCCGCGGGGACAGTCCCACTGCACAGCCCTGGGGGTGACCCCATGCTCCACTCCCCCCCGTCTGAGTCAGTAGGACAGACGCAGCCCCCAGCGCTCCTGACCCCTTCAAGCCTACACCACCCACAAGCCCCCTTCCCGGGGGTGGGGGGGTCTTTCAGGTTCACATGCAGCGTGGCGGAGCGGCCCTGACACCTCTTCCCATAACCGTCAGGGAAACATCTTAAAAATCCCAGGCACACAAAGAGGAGCTTGAGAAACCGCGGGGAAGAATTTCCTGTGCTTGGCTTTGCAGCACCAGTAGGAAGCAACCCCCCCGCCCCCCAACACAGACACACACCAGATACAGACATGCCCCGTGCCTGGCAATCCCCCCGGAGGGGAAGGGGGTGGGAGGGGGAGGAGGACTGAATCCATACTCCACCCTAGGGTGACCAGATGCCCGGGTTTAATAGGGACAGTCCCGATTTTGGGGTCTTTTTCTTATAGGCTCCTATTACCCCCCCCCCCCACACACACACACACACCTTGTCCCAATTTTTCCCACTTGCTGTCTGGTCACCCTACCCCACCCCCCCAGCAGCAGGGTAGGCCCGTGTGCCTCGGAGCGCCCAGGCAGCAATCCCAGAGGCGGACAGGGAGCCCCTTTGATGGGACAGATGCCCCAGATGGGACAGAGCACTAGAAAGGGTCCCCTCGTGGCGCCCAACATCTCTGACCCCCGGGCCCCACAGACCCGGCCCTGCGAGCTCACCAGTGACTGGCACGTCCCCAGAGGCCGGCGCTGCCCGCGGCGTGATTGGAGGCTGGGGGGAGACGCGGGGTGCTGGGTGGCGGGCAGAGAGCCGCCTCCGGAGGGGAACGGTGGGCCTGGGGGAGCCCTGCGGCTCGTGGGCAGCCCGGCAGAGGGGGAGACGGCTGCTGGGTGCATGGCGCCTTGCGATCAATACCCAGCTGGATTAGCGCCCCGCAGCGCAATGGGAGGGTGGCGAGCGGCAAGCGGGGCAGCAGGGGATAGAGAACTGGGGCCCAGCTCGTCCCTGTTAGGGGGCAGTGGGGGGAGGAGGAGCCCCCCTGCCACCAGGGTGCTCGCCCTGCCCCTCCCCCCACACCAGGAGACAGGCCATTTACTAGACGGTCCCAAAATAGCCCCTGCCCTGGCTCCCCACCACAGCCCAGCCTGTCATTACCCGCAGCCCGAGAGCCGGGGCCAGAGTCCAGACACCGGGCCAGGCTCGAAGCTGCCGGCTCGGCCGGGGAGGCTCCCAGGGCGCGGGACGCCTGGGAAGAGAGTCCAGAGCATCTCTCCCCCCCCCCCCCCCCCCGAGACCTGAGCCAAGGGGTCCAACCTGCGAGCTCCCCTTCCCCCAGGGCCGGTCGAGACCCCCCCCAGCCCCAGAGCCCCGGGAGGGGGGTGCAGGGGGAGCAGCTGGCAAGTGAGGATTTATGGGGGGCAGAGTTGCAGAGGTAGGACAAACCCCCGAACATCCAGCCAGCCCCTCCCCCGAGGGGAGCAGCCCGGGAATCCCAGCGCCCCCCCCCCCGCTCTCCCTGCACCCCGCCAGCAGCCCGGGAACCCCAGCGCCCCCCCCGCCCGGCTCTCCCTGCACCCCGCCAGCAGCCCGGGAACCCCAGCGCCCCCCCCCCCGGCTCTCCCTGCACCCCGCCAGCAGCCCGGGAACCCCAGCGCCCCCCCCCCGGCTCTCCCTGCACCCCGCCAGCAGCCCGGGAACCCCAGCGCCCCCCCCCCCCGGCTCTCCCTGCACCCCGCCAGCAGCCCGGGAACCCCAGCGCCCCCCCCCCCGGCTCTCCCTGCACCCCGCCAGCAGCCCGGGAACCCCAGCGCCCCCCCCCCCCCCGCCCGGCTCTCCCTGCACCCCGCCAGCAGCCCGGGAACCCCAGCGCCCCCCCCCCCGCCCGGCTCTCCCTGCACCCCGCCAGCAGCCCGGGAACCCCAGCGCCCCCCCCCCGCCCGGCTCTCCCTGCACCCCGCCAGCAGCCCGGGAACCCCAGCGCCCCCCCCCGGCTCTCCCTGCACCCCGCCAGCAGCCCGGGAACCCCAGCGCCCCCCCCCCCCGGCTCTCCCTGCACCCCGGGCACTTACCTCGGGGCAGAGACGCCGCCTCTCTCGTGCGGAGCGAGCAACCCCCGCCCGCAGGCTCCCAGCCCAGGCGGCCCGGTCCCGGGGTGTCCTTCGCGGGGGCGGCCCCGACGCTCGCAGCCTCCGCCCGCCCCGTGGGCAGGGGCCGGCCGCGGCTCTAATGAGACAATTGGGGCGGCGTGTGCGGGGCCGGCCCAGCGGCGCCACCTAGCGGCGCAGGTCCGCCTCTGCCGCCCGCGGGGGCATCCCAGGTGCTCTGGCGCCTGAAGCCCAAAGGTTTGCAGGCGCCCAACTCCCGTGGACATCAATGGAAGTGAGGGAAAGCTCCGGGAGGCCGGTGGGCCAAAGCTCCTCTGCTTCTAAAGGCCCCTCCCCAGCCTTGCAGGAGGGACCACGGGACCCAGGCTCCAAACGGGTGTGTGGGACAAGTCCGAAACAACAGGGTCAGGAGTGAAGGTGCAAAACCGGGGACCCAGAGGGGGACACGGAGCAGAGAAACCCGGCTCCTGGGGGTGGTCCGCAGGCACCCATGTGACCGAGCGGCTCTTGGAAATGTGACCCAATAGCAGGAGTGACCAGGGCAGAGAATGACCATCACACCCCCCACCCCCCCAAGACAAGAGAGGAACCAGAGTCAGCTGGGGCTTGTGGTGAGAACAAGGGGAAGTCATGGAGCCGCCGGTCAGGCTGGCTCTGGAAGAGAGACAGTCACACTGGCACCAAAGCGTGGTCAGCCACTAGCATGGGCGGATTCAACAAGAGGATGGACGTGTCTCTCTAAGAGCTCCACTCTAGCCCAAGTGACCAGCTGCGGACAGGAATCTCGGGATGGGATTCTCCGGCCAACCGGTGGGACGCAGCTCCGACTGTCTGGCCACGAGACTGGCTCCTACTGTCCTTACGATCCATGAGGGGGAGCAAGTGAGGGCAGGAAGACAGAAAGGAGATTGCATAGGGGCCTCATAGGCTTACAAAATCCATCCCCACCTTCCCCTTTCTCCGCTGGAGACACCGTCCCCACCACAGGCCTCACAGCCCTGAGTTCATTACCTCGGAAGAGCCAGATTGCAACACCAGGGGGTCAGGCAATGTTGTCTGTGCTAAGGAACTGTGCCCGGTCTCATTGACAACCGGTTGTGCTGGCAGGCTGCGGGATGCTCTGTAGGATCTGAAACCATTCATCGGCTAGGGTGCGTGCCACTGCCGTCTACTGGATGGAATCAGAAGTGCTCATCTGTGTGGCATAGGCACTATGCTGCTGAGAGCTGATGGGGAATCTCCTTTAGCTCAAGTGGCAGGGGCCTGTGATTTCGAGCGGGGAAGAGCCGAATTTTGTGCGTGCTGCCGGTGTGAAGCTCTGTAGCACAGCAGAGGGACAGCGGACTAGGCATTATCTATTCTAGACCCTCCGTGACACATGGCCAGAAAGGGTTAAACATCCTGCAAAATAAATAACCCTCAAAAGACAGGTGGGGAGGTAATGTTTGTGGTTTTGTGTATTTACATATGTATGAGTAGGGTTGCCAATGTAATCAACAGTCCCTATCTGTGCTGTAGTCTAATAACCCAGAGGTCAAAAGAATATCCTAGCATGTAAATGAATTGCAAACACCGGCTCTCTCTGTATTCATCCCTCTTTGAAATGCACAGCAAATAATCTGTGAATGGCGGAGGAACAAGCAAATTGCCTTATGTTAATTCTATCGTTGGACCTCCTTCAAACTCCTCCTAATGACCTTTTGAAGTCCCAGCGGTGTCAAAAGACATGAAATGGTATAAAAGATCCCTGGGTCCTGATTCTGTCATCTCAGATTTGCCTAGGCTTCATCGGGGGCAGTTTGAGTCTCAAGACTGAGGGCCTAGTTATGCTGGTAGGCCCTGAATAGGAGATTTGGACATTGGACTGTGTATGACCTATGAACTATTTCTGAAACAACTCTTTGCAACCACAAATCTCACCAGCTCTGCTATGAATCTGCACCTCAGTGAATTGAACTGCTGTCTCTATGTATATTGGTCTTTTAAACCTACTCCTCTTTTTGTTTTTTAAGAAAGCTGAGTTTAGTTAATAAGAATTGGCTGTAGCATGTTTTGGGGTAAAAACTGGAATATTCAATAACCTGGGAGATAATGTGTCCGATCCTTTGGGATTGACAGAACCTTTCCATTTATATGATGAAATAAGATTTACAGACATTTTCATCATATTTGATGTGGGTACCTGGATGGAGGCTGGATCACTTTAAGGGAACTACGTTGTTTGGACTTGTGAGTAACCAGTAAGATAATAAAGAAGCTGTTTTATGCTGTTCTAGTAAATTTAACCAGACAGTTTGGATGTTTTTCCTAATGCCCAACCTAAACTGCCCCGGCTGTAGTTTAAACCCATTGCTTCTTCCCCTATCCTCAGAGGGAAGGAGAACTATTTTTCTCCCTCCTCCTTGTAACACCCTTCTGTGTACTCATGGTTGGCCTGAGCAGGTCTGAAGGGGCGCACCATGCCCCATGGTCTACCATCACCGCACTGAGGGTGAAGAGATGCTTTGGGGGGGGGGGGGGGGGGACGCCCAGCATGGGATGACCGGCGAGCAGCCTTGCTGATGCATAACAGAGGTGACCGCACCCAGCAGAGGGCGAGGGGAGCCCGGGGATCCTGGCAGGCACACTGCCCGCTGCTCAGAGCATGTCTATCACACTCGGGGCCGGCTGGCATTGGTAACAAGGTGTGACGGAGTAGGAATACTGTGTGCGTGCCTCAGTTTCCCCTGTGCATTTCTTAAGTGTCTATGTGAAGGACTAGGGCTGATAGTGTTGCAAAGCAGGACAGTGTAAGCAAGCAGGCAACGCCCTGTCCCTTCCCCCCACCTCTCTACCTCTGAACTGGCTTCCTAGGGAGCCCCGGGCACTCCATGACCCCAGGGCGTCTGCCCTGGCCTCAGGGTTCCACCGGCCACAAGCCACCCTTTGCCCTGCTGCATGGATTCCCGCCCGCCCCCGGCGATCACCAGGCGAGGCCTTTGCATGGGGTGAGGCTGATCTTTAATAACAGAGGACAAGCAGGTCAGGTTTCCGGGCACGTGAGCCGGCCCTTTACAGGGGGTTTGGAGGAGTCTGCCCCCTCCGCGTCCCCCCCACGTGGCAGGAGCACCGGAGAGGACAGCGACCTTGCCAAGGTCAGCCGCAGGCATGCACAGGGTTCAGCGCAGCTCGCGGGGTCCACGGAGGTGCAGGCTCCATGCCCGCTTCCCTCCAGAGGCCGTGGTGGCGCAGATACAGCGCACTGTGCCCCCCTCCCCCGGGAGAAAGGAGCGTCCCGCTTTGGGGTTCAGCTGGAGGAGGAGGACTAACAGCTCCTTCCCTCAGGATACGGACACCTTCAGCAGCCAGGCACAGACTGGGAGATACTTATCGGGCAGGCACAGGGAGAGCCCTGGGGGCAGAGATGGGGGACCAGTTTCCCATCAGAGGGAGCCCCAAGGGGGGGCAGGAACTGGTCCCCATTAGAGGGTACCCCATGGGGCGGTAAGGCTGGGGGATTGCTCCCTGTTAGAGGGAGCGCAACGGGGAGGGGGGAGGGTAAGGCTGGGGGATTGGTCCCCATTAGAGGGAGCCCCATGGGGGAGGGATGGACAAGGACTGGTCCCCATTAGAGGGAGCCCCATGCAGGATAAGGCTGGGGGATTGGTCCCTGTTAGTGGGAGCCCCACGAGGGGATAAGGCTGGGGGATTGGTCCCCATTAGAGGGAGCCCCATGGGGGATAAGTCTGGGGGACTGGTCCCTGTTAGAGGGAGCCCCACAGGGGAGGGGGATAAGGCTGGGGGACTGGTCCCTGTTAAAGGGAACCCATGGGGGGTGGGGGGAAGGACAGGGATTGGTCCCCATTAGAGGGAGCCCCATGGGGGATAAGTCTGGGGGACTGGTCCCTGTTAAAGGGAACCCCACGAGGGGATACGGCTGTGGGATTGGTCCCCATTAGAGGGAGCCCTGCAGGGGGGGTGAGGGCAGGGACTGGTCCCCATTAGAGGGTACCCCATGGGGCGGTAAGGCTGGGGGATTGCTCCCTGTTAGAGGGAGCGCAACAGGGAGGGGGGAGGGTAAGGCTGGGGGATTGGTCCCCATTAGAGGGAGCCCCATGGGAGATAAGTCTGGGGGATTGGTCCCTGTTAGTGGGAGCCCCACGAGGGGATAAGGCTGGGGGACTGGTCCCCGTTAAAGGGAACCCCGGGGGGGGGGTTAAGGCTGGGGGATTGGTCCCCGTTCAGATGGACAGTGCTGGAAGCTGAGCTGAGTGACTGGGACAGGGAAGGGGGGGGTCTGTTACTAGGAGAGGCCGGGGCCCGTCCCAGTGCCGAGCTCCCCAGCAGCAGCCACCAAAAGGCTCCTGCTGGGAATGTGCCTGGGGGCGGGGGCTGCCCCCCCCATCCCCATCTCCTCGTTCCTCGTCTCAGGGCGCCACGCTGGCTCTGGGCAGGCGGCAGGAGCCCGAGTCGCAGCTGCAGTTTCCTCCTGGCTCGCGGGTGCTGGGGTGCGGGGCAGGGGGATGTTACACGGGGGCAACGTAATTGCCAGGGAAGGTGCCGAATTTCTGGGTTCTCCTGGACACACCTGGCGGCGGGAAGACACAGGGAGGGTCGTGAGGGCGGGGCCCTGCGGGAGAAACTCCCCCCCTTCCAACACCACCCTCTTCCGGACTGCCGAGGCTGGTGCTCCCCCCACGGCCAGTCCTGCACCATCCCCTACGGCGCCCTCCGCTGGGAGTGGCTGGGACTGGAGTCACTGGGCGCGCCTGCCCTGCTCCCCCGCAGCACTCCCCTGGGCAGAGTCTCCCCACCTCCCAGCCGGCAAACGTACCCACGAACCAGCCGTCGTCACACTGCTGCATGACGTCCACCCAGTCCCCTTCCTGCAGCTCCAACTCGTCCTCGTTCTGGGGTCTGTACTGATAAATGGCCCGGAACCTGCAAGACCCCATCAGCCCGTGAGACCCTGCTCCCCTGAGTGCCGCTCACGGGCTGACCTAGTCCAGGAACCAAGCCGGGCCCAGGGAGTCAGCAGAGCCCCTTCCTCCCACTAGCCGCCCCCGCACTGCGAGTCGGGGTCACTCAGCCCCCCGGCAGGGGGTCGGCAGTGCTGGGGAGGACCTGGTACAGCCGCCAGCAGCATCCGCCGGGCGCAGCTCACTGAGCGAGCGGCTCTGAAAAGGTCCTTGTTTGGGGTAACAATTCAGACACTGTCCCAGCCCAGCGCCTCGGCGGGGGGTCTGCCGCCAGCCCTCGGCACAGGTCACATCCCGGGGCCGGCTTGGCCAGCTTCCAACTGGAGAAGAGGGTCCCTCTCCTCTCCGCCCCTCCCCGAGGGGGAAAGCCGCTGATCCGGCTACACTTACGGGGTCCACTGGATGCCGGAGCCGTTGTCAGACGGAGGGGCCTTGGGAGGTGCCCAGCACCGCGCTGGTGGCAGCCGGCCGGTACCGGGGCTTCGGGGGCGGAGCTCTGCAAGGGAGAGGGGAGAGTTTGGTGCGCTGGGAAAGGGGGAATTAGCCCAGGGGTGCGGAGAAGGGAGGGAGAGAGCGAGCGCAGAGGACAGATGCTGATCCCCACGCATGGCGGGCTATGGGGGGCGGGTGGTTGGACTCCAGGGGTTCGTGCAGGTCTGCAGGGACAGCTGCAGGGTCTGTGCTGGAGGAAACTGGGGTCCTCGCGCGGCAGGCTGGGCAGGGCGACCCCGGGGAAGGAAGGACGGAAGGAGAAGCACGACTGTCTCACCTGCCCAGGGAGCGAGGCGGGCGCTGCAGCGGGTGGAGTCTCCTGTGGCCGGGACGGGGCCGGAGGCTTTGGGCTCAGGGGGGAGAGCAAGGCGGTGCTGGGGGCCAGTTGGGGGCTCTGGGGCCCCTGGAAGAGGCTGGAGGAGACTCCGGCGTGCTGCAGCTTGGGGGAGGCGGGGAAGGTGAAGCCGAAATGGCGCGGGGAGGTCGACAGGGCGCCCCCCTCGGTGCCGCCCCGCTGGGCAGCGGGAGAGCCCGCCAGGCAGGAGGGCGAGAGATCGGAACGCTGGCTGCCGGG
The DNA here is from genome assembly GCA_032164245.1 of Sternotherus odoratus. Lineage (NCBI taxonomy): Eukaryota > Metazoa > Chordata > Testudines > Kinosternidae > Sternotherus > Sternotherus odoratus. The sequence continues at coordinate 10,547,591 of JAVMKO010000020.1, forward strand.
CGAGTGCAGCCGGGCTGGCGAGCCGCATGTGCCAGCAGCCTCGGGGAGGCAGGGGCAGCAACAGTCAACTTTGGGGAAGAGGGGAACTCCTCGGAGGACTTGACCCGCGGCTCCTTCACCACCTGCACGTAGTTGGCCGGGAAGATGCCCTGGCGGCTGGTGCCAGAGATCCGCCCCTCATACCAGTTCTCATCCACCCTGCGGACCAGGCAGATGCGCTCGCCCTGTGGACGGAGAGAGGGGCAAGGTTAGGAGCCCCCGGGATAGGGACACGGGCTTGCCAAACGCCAGCCTCTGTTGCAACTGCCCTGAGGTTTCCTGCCCTTCCAGAACGGACCAACCCAACCTGGGACTCTTATCTCCGGCTCCAGCAGGTCCGGCCGGCCGCACCAATAGCCCAGCCTGTCTGGTTTCCTGCTCGCCAGCCCCACTGGTCTATCCAGTTGTGCAGTGTCCTGTCCAGCCGGCTGTGCCGTTCTGTGCCGCGGGTGCCGCGCCGCTCAGTCCCCGGAGCATGCGGCCCGAGGGTGCTGCTCATTTTCAGCCCAGCGGGCGGCCGTGTGACATGGTGTGACGAAGTGGGAGTACGGTGTGTGTGTGCCTCGGTTTCCCCTATGCATTTCTTAAGGAGTAGGGACTGACCCTGGAAGCAAGGAGGGAACCCCTCCCCTCTGAAGGTGTGCAGCCCTGAATGCTGTAATCTGACCCCAGGAGGAGAAGGGAGGTCAGGTGATACCTCGAGCCGGGAAAGGGACAAAGGAAAGCAGGAATGGGCTGGGGAGGGGGTGGTCAGTCTGGGTCTAGCTGGGAAGGGCAGAGGAGCCATCTGGCTCTCTGGCCCCAAGATGGATCCATCTGAAGGCTCACGCTCGCTTGCTGCATGGTCTGTGTTGGACCAGATGGAAGTCATTGAATAAACCTGGGGAAGAAGCAGGAGCCCAGAATCTGGATCTCACCTCCTAGCACCCCAGAAGGGCCTGACTGGATGGGCCCTGTTGAGACTGAGAAGCTCTGAGTTGGATGGTGTTCCTGACATCTCAAATAAACCTTCTAATCTGCTGGCTGGCTGAGAGTCACGTTGGACTGTGGATTTGGGGTGCAGAACCCATGGGCTCCCCCAGGACCCCGCCCAGGCGGGCTTGCTGGGGGAAGCACACGGAGGGGCAGAAGGTGCTGAATGCTCCGAGGTCAGACCCAGGAAGGTGGAAGTGGGGACCTGTGAAGCTCCTGGCCTGGGAAACAGGCTGTGTACGGAGAAGGGGCCCTTCACCCGGAGTCCGGTCTGGCTTCCTAGGGAGCGGTTCCAGACCATCGCCCGGGCGCTCCGTGACACATGGCTCTTTGCAAGTGGATTCAGTGCTGGGGAAGGGCTCCGGGCAGGCCACGCCGGAGACCAACGCCCCCTGAGCATCCACAAAACAGGTTCAGGCCAAGCTCACCCGATGCTAACCTCTGAGGAGAGGACAAGAAGCCAAGAGCTGAACTTGCAGCCAGGGTCGGATTAGGTTGGACATCAGGGAAAGCTTCCAAACGGTCAGGGGGGTTAAGTACTGGACTAAATTGCCCAGGGAGGCTGTGGAATCTCCGTCCTGGTGGAGCTTTTTAAGAGCAGATAAACACCGGTCAGGGAGGGTCTAGAGCAGTGATGGCGAACCCGTGGCACGCGTGCCGCTGCCGGCACGCCGAGCCGTCTCTGTGGGCATGCCGTCAAAACGCCGGAGCAGAGGGGCGGGGTCAGTAAGAGGCGAGCGGGGGGTGGAGGAGGAAGTGAAAGGACGGCCGGAGCCCGGGAAGGAGAGCGGAGGCGGGGCCGAGGCAGGAGGCGAGGCAATGCAAGGGGGGGGGGGGGGAGTGAAAGGACGGCCGGAGCCCGGGAAGGAGAGCGGAGGCGGGGCCGAGGCAGGAGGCGAGGCAAGGCAAGGGGGGGGGGGGAGTGAAAGGACGGCCGGAGCCCGGGAAGGAGAGCGGAGGCGGGGCTGAGGCAGGAGGCGAGGCAAGGCAATGCAAGGGGGGGGGGGGGAGTGAAAGGACGGCCGGAGCCCGGGAAGGAGAGCGGAGGCGGGGCCGAGGCAGGAGGCGAGGCAAGGCAAGGGGGGGGGGGTGAAAGGACGGCCGGAGCCCGGGAAGGAGAGCGGAGGCGGGGCCGAGGCAGGAGGCAAGGCAATGCAAGGGGGGGGGGGGGGAGTGTTTTTGTGTTTTTCTTTTTAAACAAAAGCTGTTAATTAGTTTGAAAAACTGTACAAATTGTTTTTTCTAAACTAAAACCTCGTTATTCAGGTTTAATTGCAGTGTTGGCACTTTGAAAAAAACAAGTCGTTTTGGTTTGCAGTTTGGGCACTCGGGCTCAAAAAGGTTTGCCATCACTGGTCTAGAGAATACTTAGTCCTGCCATGAGTGCAGGGGACCGGATTAGATGACCTCTCGAGGTCCCTTCCACACACACGCCACATCCCCAACTCAGTCCCCAGGAGAAACCAGTGCAGAGACCTACACAGCAGGGGCGGAGAGGGGACAGAGGGGTTAGCCCGCATCACATAGGCTGGCTCCCTCTCCACCTCTCCCCGCCAGGACCATTCCCAGGCGCCGGTCTGAGACCCAGCAAACGCAGTTCAGGGAGGCCCCTGGACAGCTGTCAGGTGGGAACGACGTTTGGCCGTTACCAGGCACTGAACTGTGACCTGACCTAACAGCTTCTGCAATGAGCCTCCCCGTGACCGTTCTGGGCTCCGTACCTTGCGGAAGGACAACTCCACGGCCAGGTCCCCTTTGAAGCTGTACTGGGCCAGGGCCTCTCCGTACTCCAGCACCTGGATGGTGGGGGGCTTGATGGGCTTGGGGACTTCGGTGGGAGGCAGGATCTGTTTGGGAGAGACAGGGAGCAGGGTAAGCGGAAGCTCTGTCCGGAGCACCCCACCCAGCCCTTTGCCTCAATACCGCCCCTTCCTGCTGGGGTGGGGCATGTTCCATTTCAAGGCCCCCCAGTGTAGGGGAACAGAGTTAACCCTTTCAGTGCTGCTGGCCCTCGCCCTGTACCCTGCTATCCGCCGGTCATGTCAGTGGGCTATTCGGGAACGCCTGGTCTAGTCTAGCTCCCAGGCACATCCGGCCTGTGCTTGGGAGGAGGGAGCTGTCGGATCTGGGAGGGCTCGGTCCACGCCGGGGGGCAGCCGGCCCTGGCAGGGTTTCCGCTGTCCCGGCGTCTGGGTTACCTTCGGGCTGCGGGAGGGAGGGGTTGGAAGAGGGTGTTGATCGCTGCCCGTGTTCAGACGCCGGCATCACACCAGCACTGGCCACTAGGGGGCACGTCTCCGCTCCTCCATGCGCCCGTGCTAAGGTGTCCCGGGAGCCGCTTGCCAGCCTCCATGCCAGGCCAACGCCGAGCCGCCAGTGCCCAGGGGCAATGGGAGAGCTGGGCACGTCTGTCCCCCTCGCCTGCAGAGCTCGGGACCCGCCCCGGGCCTGCGCCCCGCCAGCCGGGTTTGCAATCAGCAGCCCCACCCTTACCTCCACGTAGTTGGAGGGGAAAATGCCGACTCTCCCGTAGTGCTCCCCTTCCAGCCAGTTCCTATCCACCTCCTTGTGGATATAGACGATGTCGCCCTTCTGCATGGTCAGCTCCCTGGAAGATCAAGGCCTAGCGTCATGGCCCCTTCCCGGGGGCTGGGGCCTGCCCCCTCCAGCCAGCAGCTCCCTTGCCCCTAGAGACGTGTGATCCCTGATGCCGGGCTGAGTCCTGGCTCCCTGCCATCAGCCAGGACACAGCTCCACGCCCCGGCTGTAGGGAGTTCACTTGCTGCTGACCCGCTCCCACTGGATGCCCACTTGGGGGGCCATTCCCCGCCCCCCCCCCTTCTCCTGACGATGGAGCCCGAGGCTGAGCCGGGCGTTACATTCACCCTCATGCCAGCCTAGCTCTGGTCCATAATGGCTCCGCTGGGAAGACTTCACTTTCATGCACTTTCCTCTGGTGAGGTTAGACCCAGCGAGGGGGAAGTCGGCCCCCACTTCCCAGCCTGCTCCCCCTATCTCTGCAGGAGCAGCCACCGGGGCTAGCCTGCATCACATAGGCCAGGTCCCTCTCCCCGACTCCCCTGACCAACTAAATCCACCCGGGAGAGGGAGAAAACACAGGCCAGTTCCACAGCTGCCATGGTGGCTGGATGCGCCAGGACAAAGGGGGACGGCGACACCCATCGGAACAGACCCGCTCAGGGGACCTCGTGTCCGGAGACAGCAAAGATCCACCAGGGGCCACTTACTTTGGGGACTCCGCCTGGAAGTCAAACTTGACACGAGCAGCTTTCATCTGGGGCGGGGGAGAGAAAGGGTCAAAGAGGGTGAAACCAAACCAGATCCCAGCCAGAGCCCCGGGGTCCCGGGAAGGTGGTGGTCCCAAACCCCCAGCCAAGTCCAGCTCCTAGAACCCAGCCTCCCACCCTGTAGTCACTGATTCCCAAGGAGACCCAGAACCCACTCACTGCTTGGTCACTGCTCTCAGGTCCCCTGGAGAGACACCAGCCCCAGTCACTGACTGGTTCTTCTCTCCCGGACAGAGACCATAGACAGTCTCCCTTGTTTAGGCCCCCCCGGCACTGGCTTGGTAGCACCCATGGTTACTCGGCCCCACGGCAATCCCCAGAATCAATGACGGAGGCCAGGCCCCCGCTAGCTGGATGGAAAGTGACCCACTGCCCCATCAGCTGTAGACACACCTGCAAGCTCTCCCCCATGTCTTGCCAACCCAGCGTCCCGGCTCTGTCTGCTGCAAGCGGAGGACGTTCCCAAGGAAAAAGACTGTCTCTCACCTTCTTGTCCTCTCTCTTCACCGGTCCATCCACCGCCTCTGTGGGCTCGCTCTCGTAAGCCAAGGGGCTTTTCCCAGGGTGGCCTGGGGGATCTGCAGAGAACCACAAAACAGGGGGATGAGCATGTTCCCCTCTGGTGGGACCCTCACAGCTCCCGTGACAGTCCCAGGGGCTGAGGAAGGCGGGTGTTATGAGACACCCAGCACTGTTCCAATATCAGGGGTTGCGCTGAATCTGCAGAGATCTGTGGAGATGCGTTTCCCATCCGTATATCCAGCCATCGGCATGGGAGGGCTCCACATGCCACTTGCGGCTGCGTTGGAGGGACCAGGACACCTGGGTTCTGAATGCCTACACCTCTCCCAGACTGTGAGGAGTCAGTGTAGGCCGGCAGCCGGGAGATAAGAGACCTGGTTCTAAGTCCCAGCTCCGCCACAAATTGGACGAGCCTCTGCCTCTCTCTCCGTAGGCTGAGGACGATCAATCTCCCCCACCCCTCCAGTCTGGACACTCTCTCTCTCGGGATGAATAGCACACCTAGCTCGTCTCAGCTCTCAAAGCACAGGAGTCCAGTATCTTTAGTCCCCTTTTACCCTGAAACCGAGGCAGGGCGGGGAAGTGACTTGCCTGAGGTCACCCATCACCCCAGTGGCAGAGCCAGGAACGGAACTCAGGTTTTCTGAGCCCCAGTCCAGTGCTCTATCCACTAGGTGAGACTGCCCATTGACATCCTCCTGACAGCTCACAGTCACACAGACCTACCAGAATAGACTCAAATAAGCAAATTTCTTAATTTCTGCCAATCCAGCTGCTCCCCAGTGAACAAGACCGGAGCTCGACTACCGTCTACGCCAGCCAGTGTCCACATTACAGCTCTCTGTCCGTGACACCATCCACCCAGAGGCCAGGCATGGGGAGCAGCACAATAGGCCCAGAGCCGGCGTTTGGGTTGGGCCAGGAGACAGCTGGGCACCCACAAGCTGCTGCCTCGTTCGCCTCATTTTAAAAATGACTCTGGTGTTGTGGCTGGGAAGAAAACCTCGAGAACTTGAAACATGCCCAGGTAATGCGGCGACGTCTGCCTGAGTCTGCCGAGAGCCTGAACCAATCGCTCCAAGAGGGGCAAACTGCCCCATTCAGCTCAGTGCAGGATCGCTCGGATGCCATCAGTGACACTTCGGTGTCAGCAGAGTTAACTAGGTCACTACTCCAGTAGGCAGAGCTTGGGTTTTGGGTGGAGCTTGGAAGAGTACGGCTACCTTCCCCCCACCCCAGTTCAACCTCTGTCCAAAGCCCAGGGCAAAGGGAGGAGCCCTTCGATGGCTGGGTTGAGTCCGTGGGTAGCTGGGAAGCCACACCACTAGGGTGCAGAAGGGTGGATGAGACCAGTGCCTGTAGTATCTTGCATACCCGGTCTGACTACAGGGAGCCAGAGAGAAAGGCTGGGGGGAGGGGGAAGAGTCCTTTCCAAGGGGAAGGGGAAAGGCAGATGTCAGGGTAGTACTCAAAGAAGGGGGGACTGGCTCCATGGTTTGGGGGTGGGGGATTCCCAGCAGACAGGACAGCAGGAGTGAAGGAGGGAGTGGAGAGGGCTAGAGTGGAGGAATGAACAGCAGCAGGGGTCTGAGGGTCAGAGATGAACAGCTCCTCAGGGGACATGCCTGTGTGCCGAGATCCTCACCTTTCCTGGGGGGAGACCTGCTCCAATCGCTCAGGGCCAGGCCCCCCTGCTCCATGCTGGGGCTGGCAGGCGGACGGTGTGGGGCAGCGGGGGGGCTCTGCCCCAAGGCAGGATGGGAACGGCAGGCGGATGGCGGGCTGCTGGAGCAAGAGCAGAGAGTCAGTCAGAGAGACTGTGGGCCTCTGTGGATAAGCAGGCCCAACACTTCAGGGGGCCCTGCCCCGTCCCAAGAGGGAATCAAGGGACCAGGTCACGGCTAGTGACCCATAGGGAGTGATTGTGCATTCCTCCCCCGACACTCACAGACCCGCACACCCTGTGCAGCGACACACAGACCCACACCCCACACCTTGGGGAAGAGCTAGATCCTCCCGTTCCCAGGGCCTGGCGGTGGCTGGCTCGGCAGCACTGGGGGGTGTAACGTAAGCAGGGTGCTGACAGCATGGCGCGCCCCCCTCCCCAGCAGGGGTGGGTTCCAGTGCGGGAGAAGCTGGGTAACCGGGGCTCCAGTCTGGGAAGGGGGAGAGCTAACAGGCAGCCGACTGCACCGCGTGCCCCCAGCCCCGCCGGGGGCTGCTTCAAACAGGATGTTCGCGGCACAGATGCCAACCACATTACTTCACCGGTGCAGAGCCGGGGCCAGGAGCAGCTGACACGGGGTGTGTCCCTGCTGGGTCCCACCTCCACCGCGCATGGAAAACAAACCAGCCCCAGCCCGGAGCCGCCCAGGGGGAGTCTCCCAGCAGCCAGCCCACCCCCACCTGGCTGCCAGGCAACCCGCGACACAGCCCCTGCTCTCACCTCCTCCCCGCAGGGCCCCAAAAGAGCCAGACCCCACCCAGAGAGCTCACCCCTCCCTACCTCTCGCCCCCAGCCAAACCAGGAGAAGGCTGGGGGGAGGGTGACTGGACAGCAAATGGGAAAATTCAGGACGGGGGGGGGGGGGGGGTAACAGGAGCCTATATAAGAAAAAGAGCCCAAAATCGGGACTGTCCCTAGCAAGTCGGGGCTTCTGGCACCCTAGCTGGGGGGTCCGGACTCCTGGGTTCCAGTCAAAGCTCTGGGAGCAGGGTGAGGTCTAGAGGGTTAGGACGGGAGGCTGGGGGTCCGGACTCCTGGGTTCCAGTTCCAACCGGGGGGAGGGGAACGGCAGGAATCTGGGCTCTTGCCCTTGCCACTTCCCTCCTTCCTCTTTGCCCCCCCGCAGGCCATTCCCTTGGCCGGGGCCCAGCGCGCCCTGCCCCCCTCAGCCAGAGCGGGTACGCGAAGTTTACCTCCTACCCTGGCAGCCGGGCGGGCAGCGCTGGTTCCTCCCTTCCCCGCGCACGGCCCCGCACGGCAGGAACTGAGACAGCAGCCACGGCAAGGAGTTGGCAGGCTACAGCCACTTGGCTAAAGTTTAACTTTGAATTCTTAAAGGAGCAGCACCATTTTCCCAGGCACCTGAAGGATGCTGGGGGAAAACAAGTGGGGCTCCGGAGAGGGGGAATGGCAGAGCAGGACACCCGGGGGGTGGGGGGGCACCCTGCCCCCCTTGTCCAGAAACTGAGACAGGGAGTGGACTCCCCTCATGACTCACTCCCTGCCCTCCTCCCCGAAAGGCCCCTATAGATCCACTGCAGCCCCCAGGAAGGAAAGCAAAGGCCTACCTTGCAGGGCCTACCTGCCCATTGTTTATGGTAGGACCTACAAGTGGAGTGTTGGATTTTGATTCCTGCGGCTGCAGGGACAGACTCGGAGGCTACAGGGGAAGGTTTCCTGGGAATTCTGCTTAACCCCTTGTAGGCACGGCCCTTGTGAGAGAGAGAAAGAGAGGGGGGGGGGGGAACCGCCCCGGATTCTGAACATGCTGAAAGAATGTGATGATCTGCTCCAGAATGCAAGCGCATGGAAAGAGCACAGACCCCAGGCTCCGAACTCAGGACACGCCTATGCTGGGAAACATCCGCGCTGCTGTGGGGTGGGACCCGGCAGAGATCAATGTGACCTAAACTGGCTGGGTGGAAAATCCCCAGGACGGGGGCATGCGACCCGGGAAAAGCACCTGGCTGGGAACTGCTGCCCCGTTCCCTGCCAGGGAGCAGCAGGCTGCCCAGGGCAGCGGTGGGGCGCTCGAAGGCGTGTGGTCCCTGGCATAGAGACACGCATGGCCCTTTGTTGGCACCAATCCTGCTCCTCCAATCCCTTCTCAAGTGCCCGGTACCCCCGCTGCCTTCATACTTGATGCTTAACTTTTGAGCAAGGGGCTCTTCTTTCCTTCCGCTCTTCTCCTGTCACACCCTTCCTTCCTCTCTCCCTCGCTCCCCCCTTTTCTGCACCTCTCCTAATCCGCTCTGAGCTCACCAGCCCCGGGCAGGGGGGCGGACCGAGCTGCTTGCTGGATGACGCCAGCTAACCAAAGGCGGCCGCGCCTGGGCGGAGGTGCCCGGCATGCCAGCCCGAACGCCCCGTTTTACCTGGCCGTACTCACCGGGCGGTCGAGGCCGGGCCGGGGGAGCAAGCCCAGGGAGCCGCCGAGGAAATCTGCAGGGAGAGACAGCGAGAGAAGAGGGGGGAAAGAGAAAATTAATCACCCAAGAGGCTGTCTTGTGCGGGAAGCGGGAGTCTAACTCCTGGCGGAGAGGAACCAATAACGCGCCAGCAGGGAGAGCTAGCCCATCCGGCAGGGAGGGAGAACCAGCCAGTGGGGCCAGAGCAGGGTCCTAGAGTCCAACATCTCTGCGGGGGGGCGGGGGGAAGGCTGGGGGTGGTCCCTGCAGAGCGAGGGGGACACCTGGAAGGGAGGCAGCAATCAGACAGACAGACAGACAAAGAGGTTCAGTGCCCCAGAGACAGGGGGAGGCGGAGAGATGGAGAGACAGGCAGGGAGGGACGGAGGTGTGTCCCGCAAGCTCCCAAGCTGCCACCCAAACCCAGGCCCAGGGGGTTTGTCAGGGTGAAAGAGGGATCTGGGACGGGTTCTTTTTATTGGGGTTGAGGGGAGCTGCGGGACAGCAAGGCTGGCAGACAGACAGACAGACAGACAGAGGACAGACAGACAGAGGACAGACAGTGCCTAGATCCTATGGGGACGGTGTGTTAGCACCATGACCGGTGGATAAAGGAAGAGTACGTCTGGGGATAGGCGAGAGATGAGATTAGACAGGGGAATGCCTATGGGGGCAGGTAGGCCAAGTGTTACAAAACTGCTAGACAGAGGGTGCCTTTGGGGGCAGAGGGAGGGAGGAGAGAGTGGGTCGAGAGGCAGCGCCGGTACCCTGCATGGCTATCGGCAGTGCCGGGCCTGGAAGAGGCTCTGACATCGCTGCCCGCAGAGCGCCCGGTCTGGGAACTCTTGCTGGGGATTAGCTCAGCCAATCCAGGCCCGTGTGAACTGCGCGTCCCGGTGGAGCTTCCCCTACCCTTGGTGCTGGGCTACCCTGGCGCTGCCCGCCTGTCCCAGCCAGCGAGCAGAGCGGCTGGCAACGTCTCCGCTGGGCGCAGGGTCAATGCCCAGCTACTGATTCCTGAGGAGAGCGAGGGGGTGTGAGCATGTGGACTCCCCCTTTCCTGTGCCCCTGAACCACCCAGCGCCGCAACATGGAGGGGAGAGGCCCTGTATCCCTGTGACCCAAGAACCTCTTAATGCCAGCTGTCACGGGGGCCCAGAGGTGTATCCTGATTCTGGGATGTCCACTGCAGTTCACCAAAGAACCTCCCGCGAGGTCTCCAACCAGTGTCCCGCTGGTTGTTAATACCACGGGGAAGGGTCCATAGCGATGCTACGGCAGGAGGTAGGGCTGTCTACGGGTGTGGATCCAGGCACCGGTCCCCAGCAGGAGTTCTGCCCGCGGGAGGCGAGAAACGCTCCGCTCTCTTGGGATGCAAACTCCGCACCGTGCGCTGACACAACACACATATCGTTTACACACGGAGCCAACGCAAACACGCCTCCCTTCCCGCACACCGGCCCCCGCTGCTCTGCAGTGCTCAGTGCAGGCCCCAGGAGGCGCTGGGGAGTCCTGCGGGGTGGGAGAGAGAGGAGGAGGTGGAAGGCCAAGGGCACCAGCTGAAGCTGGAAGCAGTAATCAGGGAGAGCTATGTGGAAAGGATTGTCCCGGAGAGTGGGGGGGGGGGGGTACCTTGTAACGGTGCCGATGTGTCTCCAGGGCTTTCATGTCCTTGTCTAGCTCCTCACTAAGCTGCTGGAGCTCCCTCTCCAGTAACACCTGGTTGGGGGGAGATGGAGACAGCCTGCCTCAGGGACCAGCCAGCTCGCTGCCCGGTCACGCTCACGGAGGGGACGAGGCCAGGGGGTGACCGTGCCGGGCGGTGCTGGCAGGGCTGCACATCGGCAGGGTGCCCCAGCGCCAGGACACCGGAAAGGTGCCCCGTGTGCCAGGCTGGCACGGCGTGGGGTGGCCGCAGCGACAGGGCGTGACGGTGCCACGGTGCTGGGTTCCGCAGGGGGCGGCTCTTGTCTTTCAGCACCGGCGCCTTTGCTGACCCACTGAAACCTCCGCCCGACCTCCCACGCCAGGGGGAGGGGAAACAAAACACAACTGCAGAGCAGCTGAGCGGGGTGGGCCGGGGAAGTGCACGTTGCGGGGGCGGGGTCATGGCTCAGCCACGACCCCCTCCCCCCTCTCAGGCATTTAGCAGACGCTCACTGGGCGGCATCCCAGGGCGGAGGGCAGCCCCGGCTTTGCCAGCACGTGCCTGGCACATGCCCCGTCTGTCCCAGCTGGATGGCACTTACCTCGATGGGCTGGGGGGGCAGGGGAGGCTCTGCAGGAAACATTGCCAGGGGCTTCTTAGGCTGCAAAAGTCAAGGAGCGGGCAGCAGTCAGCAAACACAACACCCCCCCGCCCCGCTCTAGCAGGGCCTGGGGGGAAAGGGGGTCGGAGGGTGGTGAGCCCCCTCCCGGGCGTGGGGCAGGGAGTTGGTGTGGGGGACGTATCCCTGCGGGGGTCGCCTGCACACTGAGCGAAGCCAGTGGGGTGTCACGGGGGGGGGGGGGGGGCTGGACTGAGGTCCCATGGAACAAGCCGAGAGGTGGGGGGAGCCAGGCACCCCGAAGGACCCCTTCAGCGCCCACAGAGTTTGGCTCAGGGGCCCGCAGGGAAAGTCGCGTGCAGAGGGAAGACACTGAGGGGACATGGCAGGAGATGGGGCAGGAAGGGGGTGGGAGCAGAGGGACATGGGGGGACCTGAGATAGTGGCAGGCAGGCCTCTCAATCCCACTGCCCCCCTAGCAGCTGGGGGGGGGGGGGAGAAGAGCGCCAGGAGGCTCTTACCAGGCTCCCGGTCTCCAGCTCCTTCAGAAATTGGTACCAGTTGTCAGCACTTCCCGCCGGGGGCTCTGCAGCCTGGAGCTGGGACAGACAGCGAGAGCCACCCTAGCACATTCCTCCGCCCAGCCCCTGCCAGGGCTCCTGGAGCCGCGGCCCGGGGCTCTTGCCCTGCCCAGGAGCTGCTCACGTCCTGCCATGCCACGCTGTCACCCCCACCCCCATGTAGCTTCAGGCTGCAAGACCGGGCTGCAGCCACCGCTCTGGGGCGACCCCCGGAGCAGCGCCGGCACACGGGACTGACCCAGGACGGATCCCAAGAGTTCGACCAGACCAATGCGGGTTTTCTCCAGCCGGGAGGCGCCACTGCAGCTAGAGGGAGCACAGCCTGGGCTCCACTTCCCTGCCCGTGCAATGTCTCGGGCTGTCCTGCGTTAGTGCAGACCCCCTGGAAAACACCCTGGGACGGAGTAGGAATACTGTGTGTGCGTGCCTCATGTGACGAAGTGGGAGTACTGTGTGTGTGTGCCTCAGTTTCCCCTATGCATTTCTTAAGTGTCTATGTGAAGGAATAGGGGCTGATAGTGTAAGCAAGCAGGCAACACCCTCCCCTCTCTGCAGCTATGCATACCTGAAGATGTAACTTGACCCCGGGAGGGGGGGGGAGGGAGGTCACCTGACCGGGCTGAGCCAGGGGGGAGGAGGGACTGGAGAGGGAGTTTCGGTTTGGAGAGTCTGAAGCTAGCTGGAGTCACGCAGGGAGGGCAGAAAAGCTCTCTCGCTCTCTGGCCCCCAAAATGGATCCAGCTGAGGGCTCACGCTTGCTGTATGGTCTGGGCTAGACCAGATAGAAGTCATTGAATAAACCTCTGTTTTACTGGCTGGCTGAGAGTCACGTTTGACTGTGGATTTGGGGTGCAGAATCCATGGGCTCCCCCAGGACCCCACCCGGGTGGGTTCGCTGGGGGAAGCACACGGAGGGGCAGAAGGTGCTGAATGCTCTGCGGTCAGACCCAGGAAGGTGGAAGTGGGTACCCGGGAAGCTCCTAGCCTTGGAAACAGGCTGTGTACGGAGAAGGGGCCCTTCACCCGGAGTCCAGTCTGGCTTCCTAGGGAGTGGTTCCAGACCATCGCCCGGGCGCTCCGTGACACCCCCCCAACCCAAGAACTAGCCAGTGTAACGGAGCTAAGCCGCCTATAGACACGTCGGTGCCAAAGGAAATGCCAAGAGGCCCCCCCAGGGTGATGCGCGGGCGGGGAAGGCTCCCTACCAGGTTGGGATGGTCAAGGACAGATGATTTCCCAGGTTCGTAGTCGAAAATGCTCCTGGGCTCCACCGCGGCATCGTCGGCTGCCTCCTGGCCCCTCCTGCAGGGAAAGGGAGTGTCCTGGGTGCAGCTCTGCCCAGTGGCCTAGCTCCCGAGGGCATCCCAACGTGTTTGCAAAGGGCACTGCTACTCCCTTCACCCCCCTCACAACAGGGCTGCACACCCCCTGCCTCCCGATGACGGGCGACGCGGAAGGAGTACTGTTACCCTGTGGAACACGCTGCTGCAGGATGTTGCTGCTGAGACCAGGGGGTTGAAATTTGGATTTGTCGCTTTATTCAAAGAGACTCCGCACCTGCATCCCTAGCCAGGGTCAGCTTAGAAAGGCCCTCGGTCCTCATCCTTCAGGGTACAAGCTGCTCAAGACCCGGGGTCAGGAAGGCATGTTCTCACGGGAGAAGATAATGCACACTGGGGTGGCAGAGGGATTTTGACTCATCTCTAAGCCACTATCAGAGGCAGGACAGCTGGCTAGATCGGCCCCAGGTCAGATTGCAGCGCCGCCTGGTCAGTTATTTGATCCGGCGTGGCAGGAAGTGGGACACTGGACAGATGAGTCATTGATCTATTCCAGGGCAGGGATACCAGCCTAGAGGCCTGGTCCTTCCCCTCCCTACCTCCGGCTTGCTGCTCCTCCCCACAGGAGGGGTACACGTCCCGTGCCCCCGAGCACTCCCACGTCTATACTCACCAGTCCAGGCCATTCTGCAGGCAAGAGCGGCCGCTTGGCGCGGGGCCCTTTGGTGCAAGCGCCGGAGGGCGTGGCTCTGAGGGAGACAAACGGGTCAGTGCCCAGTGGGTGCAGCGCAGACTCCTGAAGGGACAGGCAAGGGACTGGGTGCTCCCTAAGGGCACCACCCCGGAGCCCAGCACCCTCCACCCCCTGAGTGTAGAGAAGTGCAGGCCCCGGTGAATCCTTCCTAGGAGTGTTTCCCCTACGGACACCCCAAGCCCTGCTCCCTATGAACAGGGGCAAGGGAGCTGTGGTCCCTATGAAGGTCCCAGGCGCTGCTCTCTGAACAGTGGTTGCCGCGAGGGGTCAGGGGACCCCCAGACCCTGCTATCCGTCCCAATGTTAAAGGACTTGATACTTCCCATCCCCAGCGAGCAGGCTGCGATGCTTACCTGTGCCGTGGTGGAAATCCCAGTCCAGCTGCGGTTCTGGAAGAGGAGGGAGATTGGCGTGAGCAGGTTCCCTGACGGAGCAACGTCTGGTGTGGCACACGCTGCGGGGGCAGAAATCAGCCCCCCAACTTGGGACCTTTCCTACCCTGTCTGCTGGGAGGCAGGCTCCCCCACCCAACCCAGCAAGCAGGGCAGGGCGGGAGGAGGCTCATGGGAATTCTGGGAGCACCAGGGATTTGACCAGGAACAGGTGCAGAGGAGTGGGGTGGTGGGGATCAGTTGGTCCCAGGGGAGCTGGCAGAATGACACAAACTGGTTACATACATGGGCCGGGGCGGGGGGAAGCCTAGGAGGGCAGGAGAGGGGCGTGGAATCGCTCTAGCCGAGCTGCGGCAGGAAGGCCCCTGCACCCAGCGTGTGGCCCCAAGGGAAGCGGAGGGAGGAGGTGACCTTACCTGGGAGCTTGCGGTGGATCTGCTGGAACATGCTCCGGTACCAGTCTCGGGGCCTGTCCACGCTCTGGCGTTGGAAACAAACACACAAGGCGTCAGGAGCCGCAGCCCTGCAGCAGGGAGACTGGGGGGGAGCCGAACGCTACAGCTGGGTCAATACGCCATGGGGGGAGGGGGCAGAGAAACTGACCTCAGCCAGGTGTCAAATGATGGCCAGGACATTGTATTTAACATCACCTCCTGCAGCACAGCGCCCCCTACTGGGACACTGGGATCAGTACAGACTCCCGGGGGACCTTGCCCCCTACTGATCCTCCCACCCCACTTCCTCTGGCACAGCACCGCCCCCCTCTGCACCGCACTAGGGCACTGGGATCAGGACCGACCGCGAGGCCCAGCGCCTCCTACACGCTTCCCTTCCCCCCCAGCTCAGCCCGGCCGGGGGGTTTCTACAGGACCGTTAACCCCCCGCCCCCGGACTCACTGAGCGCGATGCGATCGGCATCCCCGTCTCATCCACGGGGCCGATCCCGTCGTACTTCACCCAGCGCTTGTCCTTCCTCTTGCTGTCCTTGGTCCAGGTGGCAGACCAGGGGGCCGCGGGGGGCACGGGCGGGGAGCCGTTCTCCGGGGGGCTCATTGCTGACCCAGCTGGGAGGGGAGCAGGCACGGCCCGGGAACTCGGCGTCTTCGTTTCTTTGGCAGGCCAGGTCTGGTACCAGTCGCTCGCTGCGGGCAAGGCGGGGAGAGAGAGAGATGGGGTTAAGGGCATGGGCAAAGTCTTATGGGTCCTGCTGTGTCAGAGGACCTGGGTGCCAAGCACAATGGCAATCCCACTGAAAGCAGGGCCCACGTCCCCCGGACAGACGCACAGCCTGACAGACTGACTGTCACACCCAGTGTCCAGGTCTGGGGTCCCTGGACTCCTGGCCCCACAACAGCCGCCTTATCTTCAATGGGAGGCGCCAGCTCCCCACTCACTGTCTCTTCCCCTCTGCTCTTTAAATGCAGCCCGAGGCTGGGATCAGTCCCTGCTCTGCGGCGTCAGGGCTGTGGCGGCGATGGGCTGATGCAGGTGGGGACAAGCCCGGATCCCCTGACTGCCTGGTACAGGCCGAGAAGGGGGCACATCTGTTCTGGCACTAAGGGGCCACACCTCTCTCCGGGCCCCCAGAGGTGCCTCCCCAGGCTGCCCCCCTGCCTCGTTAGTCACGGCTGGCCTGGGAGAGGAGCTGGGCCTAAACCGGGCACAGAGCGTGGCCTGGATTTGAGCTGCTCCCGCTGCTGGGCCCCTGAGAATGCTCTGTCCTCCACCCTTTCCCGGGGACCCCCGGCTTGAACACAGGCGGCCGCTGCTAGGGTGGATGCCGAGACAGCTTCACCTTGAGATCTGGGCGTCCAGTCACACGGCCCAGGGTCCCCAGAAACCGGGCTGGCTGGAATGGGGCTTCTGAGCCAGAAGGGGCCGTCCCGGGTCTCTGTGGGGCACCGCCCCTGGCTGGAGTTACCTGAGCTCCGGGGGGCTGCCGTCCTAGGCTCGGCGGTGCCATTGCACGCTGTGCGGGGAGGCGCGTCACGGAACTCAAAGTTCAGGGTGTTGGAGCCGCAGTGACGGATCACGGGCACCTATGGGGGAAGGAAACAACACGGTTCTGTTGCGCAGGGTGCAGCAGAGCCCAGACAATGGGCACGAAGGAGTCAGGGGGCGGGGGAGTCGGGGGCGGGGCACTGGGGGTTACAGCAGGCCTGGGGGAGCTGAGGGGCAGAGAAGTCACAGCACACTGGGTGTCAGGGTGATTAGGAGGCGGCAGGTGCCAGAGAAGTTGAGGCCTCAGTTTCCCCTCTGATTTTGGAACTAGCCGCGCACAACAACCGGTGGGGACAGAGTCTGGACTTTGAGGGGGGGGGGGATGAACGTCTCTCCCGCCCGTCCCTCCTCAGACATGGGCCCAGCACTACACAGCAAAGAGACTCCCCTTCCGCCCCCAGGTCACTGGTTCAACTCCGGCCTAGGCTGGCCGGCAGCAAAACCCGTCGCTGTCTGACGACCGCCTGACGGAGGCCGGTTGAGCGGGTCTCAGTCCAGTGGGCAAAGCATCTCCAATACAAAGGCCACCGTCCCCATCGGCACCAGTCACCCGCTTGGTGGGCAGTCCCGGGGGAAGGGCCGAGGGCTGAATGGGCCTGAGGATCGGGGTGAGGCACACAGGTGGGGCAGTGTGTGGGGGAAGTCATGCCATCGGTCCAGACAAGGCAGGTCAGGCTCCACTCACCCTGGGTCCTCTGTGTCGCAGCGGGACCCCCACGGACGGCAGAGGGGATGTGCCCGTGGGGGCTGCCGGGCTCCTGACAGCAGGAAGGAATTCCCTCTTCTGGGGGTGGGATGGGATGAAGTCTCCCAAGCTGAGGCCCTGGGGGCCCTCGGGATTCAGGCAGCCCCCTGCCATGGCACGGGGGGCTGGAGAGGAGAGAGTGGGGGGAAAGCAGCCGCAGCCCCCTGCTCCCGCTGGAGGGGCACCGGGTCTCTCCCGGAGATGGGGATTCCCAGCTGCCCTGAATGGCCCCCGCGGGGGCGTGGGAAGAGAGATGTCGGCGAGGAACCCTTCCCGCGCAGCAGGCTCCGGTCCCCGGCCGTACAGCGGAGGCTCCAGGGGTCGCACCTGTGGGAGGGGCAGGAACGAGTTCACGTTTGAGGAGAGTAGGAGGCTGACAGAGCCAGGTTGCTGGGCATGTTTCTACCACCGTGCGCCAACACCCAGTGCCCCTCAGTCCTGTCCTGCAGTGCCCCACCCCTGTTCAAGCTCTGGACCCCTCTCCCAGCTCCCGTGGGTCCCTCAGTCCCAACTCTCAGCCCCTCCCTCTATTCCAGCCTGGAGCTCCCCGCTCCGAACAGCTCTGCTGATGTCTCCCAGGCCTGCCCTGCAGTCCCCTCCCCTCCATTTCCTGAGCTGGGGGGGGCCACACCTTGTGTTTGGTGTGTGTGGAACCGATGAGGCGACTCCCCTGAGTCATCCCCACCGGGGGCGTGCGCTGGGAAGGGACAGGCGGCCCCATGCTCTGATTCCTGAGCGGGCGTCCCATCGCCACCTTGCTTTGCAACCACCCTCGCCCCAGCCCGACGGCCCCTCTGCACGCAGCCCCGCGTCACCAGCATCAAGCACATGGCAACAGGCTCAGCTAGGGCGTGGGGGGGGGGGGGAAGACATCAAGCAGGTACAGTGTGGCTGGAGCACACGGTCACAGGGGGAGTCAGTGGCAGGGCCGGGAATAGAACCCAGGAGTCCTGGCTCCCAGCCCACGATCTATTAGGGCCGACGTTGTCCCAGCAAAGGCCTGCTCCCGGCAGATGGCTCTAGCAACCCTGGCTCTAGTACAGGGACTTCCCATGCCCCCGGGGGAGCCTGTTCCACCGCTCGGGCCGCTTGGGAGCGTTTCCTGTTATTTATTATTTTTACCACGGGGATGAGAACAACAACAGGCGCTCAGTGGAATCGAGGCCTTACGCTCCGGGGCTGCACCGTCCCAGATCCGGCCGCCTGGAACGCCATCGCTGTCTCATGCCTCTCAGCTGCCCGGGATCACGGGGCGGGGTGGAGCAGGGTGGTCAGCGCAGCTGGGTGTCCACGGGGCTCTGCAACACAGCGGGAAGGAGAGGTGACCGCGGCACTGGGCCAGGATGGGGGCCAGCACGGAAACTGGTGCCGCCGGCTGGGAAATTGGGGTCCAGGTGGCCCTGTTCATTCCTCCCCCCATCCCGAGGCGGGATTCACAGCCTGGCAGGCTCATGCCTCCACCAGAGCCGCCTAGCGCTCCGGCTGGCGAGGGCGCCAAGCCGGGGGCCGGCCAGGGCTTTGGGGCAGCAACATCACGCTCCGAGGGCAAGACAAGCCCCAGCGAAGCGGCACTGGCCCCAGAGAGGGCAGGAGCAGGGCCTGGCGACCTGGGGAGTCCTGCATGTGGAGGCAAACTGGGGCGCTCAGGGTGGGGGAATCCAACAGAGCTGGGGTGTGGGGGGGGCAGCGGGATGGGATTTGGGAGGCTTCGGGCTCCTTCCTTCCCAGCTACAACTCTCCCCAGGCGAGGGAGGGGAGACCCTGGCCACAGCTGGGGGCCGACCCGTCAGTGCTGCACACTGCACTCTTTGGAAACAGAGCCCCCCCGCCAGTCCCCGTGACTGGTGGGGGTCCACCGCGAGGTCAGCGCCCGCCCCCTTTCCCTGCCAGCGCCAACGTTGTGTCCGGCCGTTCCCTGCTGCCATGACAATGCCACGGCCTTGTATTCAGCCCCGAACAACAAGCTACAGTCTGAGCTGCTGCCGGGCTCCATCCTCTGGGGGCAGCCCTGGGTTAACAGAAGGGAGGGGGCAGCGGCTGGGGCTGGGGGGGGGCTCGGAACAGCCAGAGCCGTCAGCGGGTCACCCTGCCCTGCCTGATGGGCACCTCCAGAGGGGACGCTGGGCTAGACCTGAGCTTTCGAGAGATAGGGCCCTGGAAGACAGACAGACAGACAGAGAGCAGTGGGGCTGGCTTCCCTGCCCTGCTCTGGTGCTTGCCCTGGGACTTGTGGGATTGTGGGGCTCCCAAAGCCCCTCCCGAGGGGCCCTCCCCATTCCCTGAACCTCTCTCCCTTTAGCCCCCCACCAAAAGCACCGCAACACCCGGTCCCTCTCCAAGCCTGGGGAAGGCAGGCGAGGTGACAGGTCCCTCCTGGAGGCAGCCCCGACCAGCAGAGCTGAGCGCGGACCTAAAGCCAGCCCAATAAGGGCAGCACCACTCTTTGGGGGGCCCTGTAGACTCTGGGGCACCCCCCTGGGCTAGGAGTTTGTGGGCAGATTACAGCCCCTCGTCTGTCCACGGCGGGCGGGAGGTGAGGCTGAGATGGGAATAGGAGACCCTGACCTCCAGGCCAAGTTTGATGGAGTGGGAAGCGCAGCCCCAAGGCCTTACCCCCGACAAGGGGCTGCCCTAACCAGGTCTTTCCGGGAAGCCAGCAGGTTCCCCTCAGCACAGTCCTGCCTGCCCAGGCGTGGCAAACACAGGTGCAGGCTAGGACACCAGATGCAACAACGTGGTGTTATTTCTACAGCATCCTAGTACAGACTGAGCCTTGCCCTGAAAACCTTGCAATCTAGGGGGGAAATAGACGGTTTCCCAGGCTTTTCCAGCCAACAGAAACACAGCCGGCTCACATGGGACTCCAGCCTAGCCCATGTGCGGGCTACAACTCATTAACTCCATAGTCGCCGGATGGAAAGAACTGTGCACATAGACACTGGGAGATGGAGCCGGGTTGAAGTGAGGCTCTTGAGACTGGATGAGGAGCCTGGGAGCCAATGGGAATGGAGAACATCGGTCTGGGGGGGTGAGTGGAGGCAGGTGGGGGAGGAGATGAGGAGCCAGAAAGAGAGAACTGGGATTGGCTGGGAAAGAGGCTTCAAGGAGCCATGGGGTGGAAGGGTGAATTGGGAAGGGCTGGGCAAGGAGACTGGGACTAGGATGATAAGCTTGAGCAGTGGAGACTGGGACTGGCTAGGTGAACAGAATGGGAATGGGATGAGGAGGCAGGACTGGGACAGGCCCACTGCAGCACACTCCCTTCCAGGGCCTGGAATGGAACCCAAGAGTCCGGGTCCATCTGGAGGATGACAGCCTACTACTGCTGTCAGTCACTTGGTTAGCTCAAGCAGCAGACCTCTGCGAGTTGGATCTAAAGGTTCCCTACTGTCTTTAATGCCATGATCACATACTGTTGTGTGTGAGTACAGGTACATAACACTACATAAAAGAGAAAACCAAAACCCTTTAGTAACTGAGGGAAACAGACACCAAAACATTGTAGTATTTGTGGCTGCATCTGTTTGTCACCATTTAGCAAAGCCCCACACACAAACACACACTCACTTTGTCTCTTTTATCTCCTGCGCCCACACTGGCAACACGCAGGGAGATGCAGCTGCCAGTTCCCACCCCGCTGTTTTCCCCTGCATCCTTGAGCCCAGATGTCTCTGGCAGGGTGGCTGTTAACTCAGCAGGGGGTGAGTGAGTGGGGGAGAAGATGGAGAGGGAAGAAACCAGCCAGAGGAACAGAGACTTTGGCCAGATCTGCCCCCATCTTCCAGCCACCAACAAACCCAAACTGGGCATTACTGTCTCAACAAAAAGCCTCCTCCCCTGACGCGGTCCTTACTGCAGACCAGTCTCTCTCTGTTCCCGGCCAATTTGCTGCTGCCTTCCTGCTGCCATGCACAGAGGCTGGGAAGGGGACAACCCCAGGTGGGTACCCAGATGCCAATGCGAGTGGAGGGGCAGGATCACAAGGAGGCTCTGTTAGTCCCCACCAGCCTCTGAGGTTGCCACCAACTCACCCGTGTCTGGAGCTGCATCTCCAGCTAAGGCGGGGGCTTGGGGGGTGGGGGTCTGTTTGCTGGTACAGGGCCGAGTCTCCCCCACTGCTGGGGTGAGGTGCGGGTATGGAGCTGGAGTCTCCAGAGCACAGAAACCACATCACTAGGGCACGTGCTCACGGTTCCCGGACCAGTCTGAGCAGGAGCCCTGGCACCGAAATCTGAGCAGTGCCTCCCCCTGAGTCCCACTCTGACCTCCCCGCTCCCCTCCCTGGGAGGGGACACCCCTTCTTTTAACCTCAGCACCCCCATCCTGCCAGCTGGGCAACTCCCCCCCCCCCCCCGCAGGGATAATCCCTCAGGCCAGATGAAACTCGCCGCACTGGTTTCGCTGGGGAATGCTGCCCTGCAGGGGGGGGGAGAAGGGGAGGGGGAAGTGTTTGGAGTGCCGCTGGTGTGCAAATATTTCCAGAGCCAAGTGCCCTCCCCGTGCAAACAGTGCAGAGAAAGGCAGGCCCAGAGCGAGGAGGCTGGAACAGCGTGTTGGAGCAGAACAATCCGGAGGGGAGGGACAACCCACCAGCTCTGGGGCTGAGCGGATGAGTCACCGCTATAAACCAGAGCCGGGCCTGGCACCGCACCAAGGGCAGGGGAGCAGGAAAGGGGGAGTGTGTCCCAGTG
Organism: Sternotherus odoratus; assembly: GCA_032164245.1. NCBI lineage: Eukaryota > Metazoa > Chordata > Testudines > Kinosternidae > Sternotherus > Sternotherus odoratus. The sequence goes on from JAVMKO010000020.1 coordinate 10,569,277, forward strand.
TCTCTCCCGCTGCAGGTCCCTGAACCAGCCCCTCACCCTCACTCCCCCTGAGGGGACGAGCTGCTCAACATACAACAGAACCAGGACTCCTGGGTTCTAGTCCGGGCTCTGGGAGGAGTAGTGGGGCCCAGTGAATTAGAGGAAGGGGCTAGGAACCAGAACTCCTGGGTTCTTTTCCCTGCTATGCCACTGACCTACTGAGTGACCCTGGGCCAGTCACGTTTCCACTCTGTTCTTCAGTTTTCCCATCTGTGAAATGGGGACAGGATTTATTTCCCCAGGGCACAAGGGGGTTGTGAGCAGTAATGAGTTAATGATTGTGAAGCACTCGGACGCAGGTGCTGTGTCGCTGCCATACAAACCCCTGGTCGCCCCCTGCACTGGGCCTTTGTCTTGATTCAAGAACTACTTTCCCAGTCACTTGAGCCATCAACTTCCTCCCCTACAGTGCTCCCTCCCCTCCCTCACACTGCACCCCATCCCCCCATCTCCAACCTCACTGCACCCCTTCCTGTAACCATCCCACACTGCACCCCATCCCCCCATCTCCAACCCCACTGCACCCCTTCCTATAACCACCCCACACTGCTTCCCATCCCCCCCCAACTGCAACCCCACGTACTCCTTCCTGTAACCATCCCACACTGCACCCCATCCCCCGCCTGCAACCCCACTGCAACCATTCCTGGAACCATCCCACACTGCACCCCATCCCCCGCCTGCAACCCCACTGCGCCTCTTCCTATAACCATCCCACACTGCACCCCATCCCCCCATCTCCAACCCCACTGCACCCCTTCCTGTAACCATACCACACTGCTTCCCATCACCCCCAACTGCAACCCCATGTACTCCTTCCTGTAACCATCCCACACTGCACCCCATCCCCCGCCTGCAACCCCACTGCACCCCTTCCTATAACCATCCCACACTGCACCCCATCCCCAATCCCACTGCACCCCTTCCTGTAACCATCCCACACTGCTTCCCATCCCCCCCAACTGCAACCCCATGTACTCCTTCCTGTTACCATCCCACACTGCACCCCATCCCCCCATCTCCAACCCCACTGCACCCCTTCCTGTAACCATCCCACACTGCTTCCCATCCCCCCCAACTGCAACCCCATGTACTCCTTCCTGTAACCATCCCACACTGCACCCCATCCCCCCCAACTGCAACCCCATGTACTCCTTCCTGTAACCATCCCACACTGCACCCCATCCCCCCATCTCCAACCCCACTGCACCCCTTCCTGTAACCATCCCACACTGCTTCCCATCCCCCCCCAACTGCAACCCCATGTACTCCTTCCTGTAACCATCCCACACTGCACCCCATCCCCCCATCTCCAACCCCACTGCACCCCTTTCTGTAAACATCCCACACTGCACCCCATCCCCCCCATCTCCAACCCCACTGCACCCCTTCCTGTAACCATACCACACTGCTTCCCATCCCCCCCAACTGCAACCCCATGTACTCCTTCCTGTAACCATCCCACACTGCACCCCAGCCCCTGCCTCCAACCCCACTGCACCCCTTCCTATAACCACCTCACACTGCACCCCATCCCCCCATCTCCAACCCCACTGCACCCCTTCCTATAACCATCCCACACTGCACCCCATCCCCCGCCTGCAACCCCACTGCAGCCCTTCCTATAACCACCCCACACTGCACCCCATCCCCCGCCTGCAACCCCACTGCACCCATTCCTGGAACCATCCCACACTGCACCCCAAACCCCGCCTGCAACCCCACTGCACCCCTTCCTATAACCATCCCACACTGCACCCCATCCCCCGCCTGCAGCCCCACTGCACCCCTTCCTATAACCACCCCACACTGCACCCCATCCCCCGCCTGCAACCCCACTGCAACCATTCCTGGAACCATCCCACACTGCACCCCATCCCCCGCCTGCAACCCCACTGCGCCTCTTCCTATAACCATCCTACACTCACTGTTCCCAGCCACCCCCACATGACCCCACAGAACCCGGCAGGCATTGAGTTTGCCGTTCACCTTTAACAGCTGCTGATCTCGGGCTGCTCCTGGCTTTGAACCCCAGGCCACGGAGAAGGCAGGACCGGCTCCGAACTGCAGCCTCAGGCCAGCTGCTGCCCCCCCCCCCCCGCTGCGGCATTCAGTGGCACCACCCACGGTCCTGCCAGCCTCTTGCCTCTCCGTAGAGGCTGCCTTTGTTACAGCCCAGGACAAAGGCATCTGGGGGGGGGGGGGAGGGGAGAGTCCCCCTCCAGGACTAGCCCTTGGCCTGGTCTCGGCCCACGGCCCAGCCTGGGTCCCTGTTCCCTGGCTCCCTCCCCCCTGGCATAGAGGGCACCGTTCCCGTCCTATCGGCTGCAGTGGGGCGAGGCGGTGCCATGGGGATTCAGCACAGAGGTCTCTGCCCCAAGGGGTGCCCATGGCAACGCCGGTGCTTGGCACACAGCGGGGAGCGCCAGGTTTGAGGGGGAGCGGGCTGGAACGCCACCTACGGAAAGGGCCCTTCTCTGTGCTTTCGCCCTGGGGCAGCTAGCCACGTACTCTTCAACTCTCACTACTCCCGCGCCCAGACAGTGCCCACGCCACTCTCACCATCCTCGTGCCCAGCCGGCCCTCGCACTGCGCGCTCTATCCCAGTGCAAAACACTAACCCTCCTGGTGCCAGCCCAGTGCCTTTATCTGCCCCTTGCAATACTCACTAGGAGAAAGGAAACTCCCTCGCCCCACCCAGCACCTAGCTGTGGGCTCTAGTAACGTCCCTGCCCTTTATCAGACTCCTAGCCAGGAAATCCAGGCTGGGCCTGGCGCGGGAAGGCTCGGTTGAGAACCTCCATCGCTCTTTGCTTGGGGCTTGCGTTTCACTCGCAAGAGTCTGGATGCAATTAAGGGGAGAGCGTAGCTCTCCGAGAGCCAACGAAGCATTTTTCCCTTTGGCGTCCCCTCGAACGTTTCCATTCCCCACCCAGCCGCCACCCCCACAGCTTGTAATGCGGCAACTTAACCCTGAGCCATAAGAATCGCTATCATTCGCCCCTCTCCGGGCCCTGGCACTCAAGGATCTCAAAGCACTTGACAAATGCCGGGCCCAGTTCAGGGGTAAGTCCAAAGAGCAAGCCAAAGGAGATGACCCTAGTCTGATGCTATTATCGAAGGGGTGTCCCTAGCTGGAGGGATGAGCACAGGTCACCCATCTCGATCAGGAAAGGGCAGATAAATGGGCCGGGGGCTGGAGAGACTCCTGTGGGAAGAGAGACTGCAGAGATGGGTCAGTGAACAGAGCAGATGGGTCAGAGAGATGGGTAGAATACTAATTGCAGAGGGATAGGAGCTGGGGTGTCTCTCTTTACCCTTCCTCATGATACATGATCAGGGACCCGGGCAATGAAACATTTATAAACGATGAAAGGAAATGCTTTGGGTTTTTCTTACACAATCTGCCTGCGGAACTCACAGCCACAAGGTATCACAGAGACCTAGAGCTTAGCAAGACTCAAAAAAGGATCGGGCACGTCTATGGATAATGAGAACTATATTGCCCCCCTGCTCCAGTTGTGCCAGGTGCTGTACACATATATTTTTAGACAGTCCTTGCCCTGAACAGTTTCAGCCTAAACAAAGGCTGGGAGGGGAAACTGAGGCAGAGTGACGGGGCAGCGACGTGCCCAAGATCACCCCGTAGGTCAGTGGCAGAGCTGGGAATGGAACCCAGGTGTCCTGAGAGCCAGTCTAGTGCCCTGCTCACTGAACTGCACTGCCTCTTAAATGAGTGAGAGGGGGGTGATGGTTTCTGGGTGCAGCCTGGGATAGAGGGTGCTGGGGGGGAGACATGCAGAGCGCTGCTATTTTGAGTTGCATGGTGCACTGAGAGTCCCGTTAGAAACACCAGAATCGCCATCACCAATCACAGCCCCTTGTGAAGTGGGGATTATCATCATCTGATTTACGGGGGGAAACCAGGAGCACTGAGAGGAGATGGGACTTGCCCACGGTTACAGAAAGGAACCCAGGTGTCCTGATTCTCAGCCTCCAACTAAATCACGCTGCGAGCAAAGAACTCAGGAGTTCTGACTCCTAGCCCCCTGTTCTAACCCCCAGACCACACTCCTCCCCAAGATCTGGGAAGAGAACCCAGGCATCCTGATTCCCAGTCCCTCTCGCTCTAACCACTGGATACCATTCCCTTCCCTTCCGCTCATGTTCCCTATAATCCAGGACGGAGACGGGCAGAGGCAACAGACATCACAGTCTCCCTGTTTGCAAGTGGAGTCACGCTCCAGGCGGGCAGTGCCATGGCTCTGGTCCTTCTGCACATAACCCGCCTGTAGCTCTGGTCTCTCTCCCCAAAGCAGGGGGGAGCTGAGAGTTTGCAGGGTTTGGGGCAGGAGGGAATCCGGGCACCACCCAGGGGCAGGGGGCGTCTCTGATAGAGATTGTTCTAAAAACCTTCGTGCCTTTGGCTTTTTACAAATAGGATCAGAATTCCACTCCCTCCACCCCCGTCCTGGCCCACACACACACACACACACACACACACACACACACACACACACACACACACACACACACACACACACACACACACACACACACACACACACACACACACACACACACACACACTGCAGAGAGAAGGCAGCTCCCTACCTTCCTAGAGCAGCCTGGCGAGGAACGCCGTCCGATGTTCCCAGAGAGCAGGGCACTTCCCAAGTCAGGTCGGTTAGCAGCACCCGGGAGACAGCTGTCCGCACTGACCAACTCCCATGCCTGCTGCTAGCCCGGGTGGCGTGTCCAAAGAACTGGCTCCCAGCAGCGGTACGGTGCAGTGGGAGGGCAGTGCCGGGCTGAGTGTGTGGGATTCTGTGTCTAACAGCCGCGCTGCGAGCTGCAGGGGGAGCAACTCACACGCACAACAGAAAAACAAGCAAACTTGGAGGGGAAACAGTCGGAGAAGGAACGTGCCCTCTGACACCAGGGGATGGAGGGAACGCTGGCCCTCCCTGCTCCAGGGGCATCCCGCCAGCTAGCACCATGCTCCTGCACCTAGCACCCGGCGCAGGAGTCCCTCTTTTAAGGAAGCCCCAGAGAGCGCGCTGTGGGATTGAGACAGCTTCCCCCAGGGCCGGATGTCCCCTGCCAGCAAGCATCAGATACTGACAGTGACGCAAGGGGACACACTGAGGAGTGGAGAATTTGCAGGGGAAAGTCACCGGAGACAAGCCGCCCCTTGCTCTGGGGTTTTAGTGACCCTAGCAAGGTCAGCAGCTGAGCAAATCCCCTCTGGCCTGCCCATAGAGCGCCTAAGTCTGTCCCTCCCCTCCCCAGCCCACCACCGTCCCTCACGGCTTATCCGGAAAGCCCCCAGCGCCGTGCAGAGTTGCAAGTAAAACAAACACGGAGCTGGCGAAAGGCCATTCAGAGTTTCCAGTGACATTTCCAGAGTGTGGGAGTGAGGACGCGTTCCAGGCAGAGGGAGCCCAGCCAGAGCGCTGAAATAACGAACGGCGCGTACACACACACACACACACACACACACACACAGCTTGGCTCACGCCGCCTGGTTACAAAACTCCAAGGCCTCGAGAACTCCCGGGCTCACACACACCGGAGCCACGCATTCGTCCACCGATACATGGAGACAGCCATGCAGCCCCCCCCCCACAAACACGCATGCACTTCTAGACCCATGACAAGTGATCACTCATGTGCATATTCATGCATGTGAACATACGTGTGCAGACAAGCGTGTCCCCAAAGGGCACTCGCAAAAACGCCAGCCCAGACCCCCAGGCAGAGTCCAGCAGGGGGTAGGAGGCCAGCCTCTGCCCGATCAATATGCCCTTCAAGAGCCTGTGACAGGCTGCCTGCCCCGCAGCCTAGACACCTCTCCTCTGCCCCAGGAGCAGCAGGGCAAGTCCCCTGTGTCAGGCCTGCCCTAGGCTGGCCAGTCTCCAGAAGCCTCCGCTGAGGTGTTGGCAGTGGGGACGCCTCTCGTGCTTGGAGCTGGACGGAGATGAACTCATGTCACGCGGGGGCCTCGGGGGGGGGGGGATCAGCTGCATTTGCTGCCACCCTGGGGGGCGTTTGAACCCGGGGCTGCCTCCAGATGCGGTAGCCCCCCCTTCACGTGCGAGCCATTCTTCACCTGCGATCCCTCCTTCGCCTCCTTTGCACCCGGCTTCTCTCGTATCCAAGCCCCGTTCCTCGGGAGACAGGACGCGGGGAGTCAGCTGGATCACAGGTTCTGCTTTCAGCCCGTTTCTCGTCTCACCATCCGCCGCGGCAGGCCAGACGAATGTGCTGTGGACGGTGCATCGTGCAGCGCGGTCGCCATAGCTAAGCCATTGCTCTGCAGACCGTCCTGGGATCGCCCGAGTGGGGGAGATGGTCTAGGGAGACAGAGGTGGAGCATGTAGGAGGAATGAAAGAGAAATGGGGGTAGTAGAGACCAGACAGGGTGGGATAAACCAGGAAGGGGGGGGGGGGCTGTTTCCTTAAGCTGAGAGGGGCCATTGCCCCCCTGAGCTGGCTGTGATGCTATTTCAGGGATCCATCCCTCATGCGCAGTGGAAGTTTGGCACCAGCCTCTCTTAGCCTCATGATCCAGCTCGCGGCTCTCTGAGCCCAGCTCCCTGGAGGGAAGGGATGAGGTCATGGAGTGGAAACAGGCGGGCGTGACAGACTGGAGCGATTGGTCAGCCCGGTTATCATCTCCCGTCTTTCCTCCGGTTTTGGTCCGGATGAGTCTGGCTTCCACGCTGGGGCGTTTGCAACCAGCTGAACAAGCAACACCCCGAGAGGGGCAGTGAGCCAGGTCCTAACGCGCCCCCTCCCCACCCCCCACGGCGGCCGCCTGCGGTGCCCCTCTGCCAGGCACACACATCCCTCGGGGCGCGCTGGCCCTTCCGAAGAACTTTGCCAATAGAACCCAGGAGTCCTGACTCCCCATCCCTGGCTCTAACCACTAGACCATGCTGCCTCCATCGCCAAGAGCAGAACCCCATCTATTCCTTTAACCGCTAGAATACACTTCCTCCTGGAGCTGCAGAGAGAAGCCAGGAGTCCTGATACCCGCCTGCTTCAGCCACTTGACTCCCACTCCCCTCCCAGAGCTGGGACTAGAACCCAGGCGTTCGACTCCCAGCCCCTACAGCGAGACAGAAACCTGGGAAGCAGCAGCTCCAGGTGTCTCTGCAGCTATCTCCATTCTAACAGCAGCAGCAATGGACTCAAGGGGGTAGGGCAAATCAGGGAGGGGGAAAATGGAAGCTGGGAACACATGTAGCCCCTGACCCTTGCAGAGCTGCATGCCCCAGGCGAGGAGCAGGGGGGCAGACAAGCAGTGCCCCAGGATCCCACAGGGATTTGGCTAGAAGGGTGACGGCAGGGATTTGGGGAGTCAAACACTGCCTTGGTTTTTGCACAGTGGGTGCGTGCACGGCTGGCATGCGGCCACTCCTGGGGTCAAATCACAGAGCTAAACCTCTCCCCCCTTGGACAGCCTGACGCTCGGGGGGCATCGTGCCATCTGGGACTCGTGGGCAGGCGCACGTGCTGGAGAGGGAAGGCAGAGACTGGAAGCACGAGCCACAGCGAGCTCTGCAGACCCCTAAAGGTGAGCGGACCCTGGCCAGGCTGTGCGGAAACCCGGCGCTGGACCTAAAGGACGGACAGCAGCCGGGCGTGTGTGCGTTGGACAGAGCCCGAGCGTCCCGTGCTGGAGGAGGCGCTGGGCAGCTGCGAAGGTGGTTTACACAATGCTTTAATCTCTTGCTTCCTGCTCCAGAATCATGGCAGCCCCCCAATGGCGGCCCCACCCGCTCCTCTCCAGCTGCAGCCGCATGCCCTGGCAGAAGAAACAGTGACTTGCACAGAGCCCTGCGTCCCTCTGCACCCCGGGACAGAGCTCCCTTAGCATGTCGCTGTGGCCAGAGGGGACAGGGAAGTGTCCTCTGGGTTTAGTTCCCAGGGGTTTAGACAAAGCTAGGCGCCGTCCCTTCCTTCCGGTTCTGTCGGGTCCCACTAACCCCAGCACGGCACTCCCCTCCCCCCCCCCGCATGCATGGGGAGTCCTGCCTCCTCTCTCCCCCCAGCCCTGCACCTGACTGCACAGTCCTGGAGGCCCCGGTGGCTTTTATGCCCCTGCTCTGTCCCCCGCCACGGCTGTGCATCTGGACACGCGCAAGGGGCTTTGCTCCCCAGCCCTGCATCACATCATGGGCTTCCCCACTTCCCCCTCCTGCGCTGTCTGGGCCTTCCTTCCCCTCGGACTACAGCTCACCCCTCCCCACAGGAAATGGGGCAACCCCTCCCCAGCCCTGCTCTTCCCAGGCCCTGACTTGAGAGCTCTCCTTCTCCTGTGCCCTGAGTAGGCAGAGCCGACCCGGGCATTGTCCGGATTCATCTGCTCCCATCACTGACCACTTCCCGGGGAGGTGGGCAGACGCCACGCTGCTGCCTCTCTAGGGAAGTGAAAGCCAGGGGGATCTCCAAGAGGAAGGGGTTAATCCAGCACACCACCGGGGGCGGGGCAGCTGAAGGCGACAAGACACCGAAATTGTAGGCTGGCACCTGGAGTCAGAATAACGATACCGCTCTATACACTGGGGGAATCGCCAATCTCCATAAACGGCTCTAGTTCCTTGCATGGAGGGGCAAAGGAGCCACTTATTACCCACAGCCCCATCCCCCAGGAGTTCCCAGCTAGTGCCTCGGAGACACTCTCTGGAAACTGGAGTCACCTCGGCCACCTACAATACCTCCCTGGTTAGTTTCCTTTTGCCCGAGAACTGAGAAATTCCTCCAAGGATCCAGAGCCTCGGACCCACAAGAACGGCGCTGGGGTTCAATCCCCAGAGCCCCCTGCTCGGTCATCTTGAACCCCTCTGCAGCAAGAGCCAACTGGGCCCTCGTGATGAGTCTATCTCATCCCCGCTACCCAGATAGAGAGAGGACGGAGCCACGCCTAAAGCAGATCCCCCACCGCCTGTCCCCCAATACTCCACATTGCCTTTGCATGAGAAACAGGGCACCAGCCCAATGCTTTCAAGCTGACAGAGTAATAAACAGCGTAAGCCACTCAGGGTCTGGAAAGCTGCAGGGGAGTTAGCATAGAGCTGGTCCAATTCCATCATGTAGCCCAGAGCTGAGTACACAGAGACTGACAGCTGCTCTCCCCAGCGAAGCCCCCTCCCAATTACAGATACTCAGGCACCTGCTGGAGAGCGGTGCGTATTAAACAATGAACTCATTCTCCACCCAACTGAGAAGAGTTAACCGGGCACCTCCTGCGGGTTTGTAAACAGAAGAGCATCGTGTAAGACAAGCCTTCCTCCAAAGGAGAGGCGGCTGGGGAATAAACCGGATGAGACCTGAAGACTCAGAAGAGAACAGAAAGAGTTAAATCCCGCAGGATGAGAGGCACAACAATTCCAGTCAGTCCCCTTGTTCCCATAGTGAGATCACAGTCATTTGAGATGGGCAAGGATCCCCACTCTGGGTCACAGCAGACTCAATCTCAGTCAAAAGGCTGAGACTGGGCTCTGTGCTACCAGCCCTCCCTTTCCATGGCACACAGACAACTGGAGGCTGCAGTGAGCGGGGGCGTGGGGGGGGTGTGCACATGGTGAGGACAGCAGATGGGCGCAGGGATTGTTCCACACAGAGCGCAATGCAGGACTGGGGCAAGCAGACATTGTCCGATCCAATTGGATCGGACATTAGATTTAGTTAAAAAAAAAAAAGTTTCACGGAACTTCAGACCAACAGAACTATTCCCAGGAGTCCCCCTGTGACGGAGTAGGAATACTCTGTGTGTGCCTCAGTTTCCCCTATGCATTTCTGGAGCGTCTATGTGAAGGAATAGGGGCTGATAGTGTAAGCAACCAAGCAAGCCGTCTCCCCTCTCTGCAGGTGTCCATACCTGAAGCTGTAATCTGACCCTAAGTGGGGAAGGGAGGTCACCTGACCTGGCTGAGCCAGGGGGGAGGAGGGGCTGGAGAGAGGGAGTTTCGTTTTGGGTCTGAAGCGAGCTGGAGGGAGGCAGAGAAGAGGCAGGGAGCTCCAGGCAAGCTGGCCTAGCTCTCTGGCCCCAGAATGGATCCAGCTGAGGGCTCACGCTCGCTGTATGGTCTGTGTTAGACCGGGTACAGGTCATCGAATAAACCTCTGTTTTACTGGCTGGCTGAGAGTCACGTCTGACTGTGGAATTGGGGTGCAGAGTCCACGGGCTCCCCCAGGACCCCGCCCGGGTGGGCTCGCTGGGGGAAGCGCGCGGAGGGGCAGAAGGTGCTGAACGCTCCGAGGTCAGACCCAGGAAGGTGGAAGTGGGTACCCGTGAAGCTCCTAGCCTTGGAAACAGGCTGTGTCCGGAGAGGGAACACGTCCCCCGAAGTCCTGACTGGCTTCTTAGGGAGCAAGTTCCAGACCCTTGCCTGGGCACTCCGTGACACCCCCCTCCTCAACTGTTAAACTTCAGAGCAGGTAGTTCTATAAACTCTTTAAGTGAACAAGTCCCCTGCCAAGTTTGTGAAGTGTTCATTGCAGCCGGGGCGGAACAAACTGACTAGGAAAGTGACTCCTCCGTTATCAAGATTCGTTGATGTTTTTTAGGTCAGGGACTGTAATTTTTGTTCTGCCTGTTCAGTGCCGGGCACTGTGTGCCCCTGGTCAATGACCGGGGGGAAGGGGAGCTCCCAGGAGTTACCACAGGGCATTTTTCAGTGTTATTTGCAAAGAGGAAGCAACAGCGTAACTAGTGAGACACACGATGGATTTTACAATCCTCTGAGTGAGATGGAACAATCGGTGGTGGTCTTGGTAACACAGGGAGGGACAAGAACGTGGCCTTGTCTCTGCTAGTGGAATTCCTCCCATGCCATTGACTAAATTCTAGCTCCTCTTCCCTCAGAACAGTACATTATACTCTCTACTACACAGGCAAGGAGTGTCAATAGCTCATGTCATCGAGTCCAGAGTTAAATCCTAGACCAGGGGTTCCCAACCTGGGAGTTACAAACGCGTGTTGAGGGGTTCTGAGCACCCTGCCTGTCCCTGCTAACTGGCTGGGGGTTGCTGGGTAGATCCCAGTTAGATGCGGGAGGTCCCAGAATGGGAAAGTCTGAGAACCACTGCCCTAGATCTCACTGAAAATGACCCTTGCAAAGAGATCTGAATGACATGCCGTCAGCTCCTAACAGGCTGGTGGCCTTTGTACCCGCTGCACACACAGAAATGCCATAAAGAGAAACAGCAGCCGCCTCCGAACGATCCTTTCAGAGCGCTCTGTAGCCTGAGACACACTCCCACAACCCCACCTCGTCACGTGCCTCGCTGACCCAGAGAGCTCCCACCAACCCAGCGAACATCCACAAGGGTCATCACAAAGTCTGTGCAGACCCCACTCACCTCCCGGGCTCCTGCTTGCGGCGTGGTCTTCGTCCTAAGATCCTCCTTCTCGAAGTATAAGCTTTCACTCGCCCTTACGCTGCCGTGCTCCTGTTGATCTGATCCCCGTCCGTCCTTCGGTCGCAGATAAATATTTAACACGCAGACTGTGACAGAATCAACAGAGCTCGACTGTTTCCTGTTTGCTAGGCGGCAGGGTGCTAGTCGGACAGCTCTAGGAGCATGCAGGCATGGCCTGATTGATTAGATATTATTCCTACCCAGCAGGAAAAGCCGGGTGCACAGAGCCCATACATGCTCTGTGTCTCTTACAGCACTCTCCCGCCTGGCATTGCATTCACAATCCTGGGCTTTAGCTTTCACCCAGGGATTTCAAAAGGCTCTTGCAGGGGTGTCTCCTCTAAACCAGTGGTGCTATCACCAATTTACAGAGAGGTTGTGGCTTCCCCAAGGAGGGAGAGCTGGGAATAGAACCCAGGAGTTCAGGCTAGATAGGCAGCTACCGTGGGTGGGTGGGTGGGGGAATTTTGATGGTGCAAAGAAGCTCTCCAAAGAGAACACCAAGTTCCAGGGAACCAGCACTAAAGAAGAGGAGGCTCTGAAAACGTCCGCTCAATGGGCAGCAGTGGCCAAAAAAGCAACCAATGTTAGGAGCCATCCGAAAAGGGGTGGTTAAGAAGCCAGAAAATATCCTATTGCCTCTATACACATCTATGGAACGCCCACATCTTGACTCTTGTGTGCAGTTCTGGTCGCCCCCGCTCAAAAAAGTCATATTAGAATTGGAAAAGGTACAGAGAAGGGCAAATAAAATGAGTAGGCGGGGTGTGGAACAGCTTCCATATGGGGAGATATTAGGAAGTTTGGACTTTTCAGCGTGGAAAAGAGATGACCACCAAGGGTTGGGGAATATGATCGAAGTCTATAAAATCATGACTGGGGTGGAGAAAGTAAACAAGTGTGATTTACTCCTCGTAACACAAGAACCAGGGGTCGCCCCGGGAAATGAAGAGGCAGCGGGTCTGAAACAAAGAGAAGGACGCAGGCCACACTCCACTCAGCCCACTGTGGAACGTGTTGCCAGGGGCTGTTGTAAAGGCCCAAACTATGAATGGGCTCAAAAAAGAACTAGGTAAGTCAATGGAGGACCGGTGCATTAATGGCCATTAGTCAAGATGGTCAGGGATGCAGCCCCACGCTCTGGGTGTCCCCAGCCTCTGACTGCCAGAAGCTGGGAGTGATGACAGGGAATGGACGGGTCACTTGATTCCTGCTCTGTTATTCCCTCTGGGGCACCTGGCATTGGCCACTGTCGGAAGACAGGAGACTGGGCTAAATGGACCATTGGTCTTACCCAGTACAGCCATTTTTATATTCTTAGGCTGCTCAGAAAAGTTCCCCAGTCCTAGTGAGGAGGGGAAAACAGATAAGACCAGAGGAAGGGCAGGTGCCCATCTAGCCTGGTATCCTGGCGCTGACATAACCAGTACTGGCTGTTTCAAGAGCAAGGTGCAAGAAGTCCCCTAGTGGCTAATTGGGCAGGTTGAGAGGAGGGAGGCGGTGAGCCAGGGGAGGGAAGACACTCTTAGGGACGGGGGCCCTGGAGAAGAGATGAGGGTCCAGTCTGTTTTAAAATAGCCATAACAATGCTGATACCCTAAGGAAAGGGAAAACAGCACCTGAAACGCAGCAGTATAGGCACATAGCGTGTTCAGCACCTTCGAGCGGTAGCCACAATGATAAGACAGGACTTCCAACTCCAGGACAGGGCCTGCTGGATCACCCTCGCAGGGAGCTGGGTAAGGCAAGAAAATCCTGGGGGGTGCAGCCTGGTTCCTGCAGCTCAGATGCTGCTTATGACACTAGTCAAAACGGGCTTCTACATCCTGCTCCCCCACTTAGCACGTCCACACTACAAGGGACAGCTGCAGTTCTGCCCGCACAGCGCAGACACTTACCGCAGTCATGGACGGGGTGTTTCCACCTCTCAGAGGCGGGAGCTAGGCTGGGGAAGAATCCGTCCATCAACCTACCTGAGCCCATGCTGGGGGGAGGGGGGGGGGGGAGGCAGGTCAACTTCATTACCGTACCTGGGGCGTGACATTTTTCACAGCCCTGAGCAGTACAGCAAAGTTGACTTCAGTTGTAAGTGGAGATTGTATGTGTACCACACCTGGGTCCGAGGTCCCCCTCACTGCTCGGAGGCCTTCCTTTACTAAGGCTATACTCAGGAATAGTCATAATAAAGAAAACGAAATTGTACCTGCATCCGCTCCAGCTCAGATTTTCGACTGTGATGGGGGATAGAGAGGAACCTGCAGGGAAAGAGAGATGTCACGCTACCCTTTATTTTACTCTGCATCTCCCCAGGGCCTCCTGCCAAGGCTTGGATATGGGACCTTCTCCCGCTATCGCTGGTCTGTGCACGTTTTGCTATTTAGAGTTCAGGACCATTGGCTTAATGCCTGCAGTCAAAGTCACTGGCCTCATATTTCACACTGAAAGCACCAGAGCAACGAGAGCTTGGGAAGCACAGATGAGGTTACACCTTGTCTATGGAACCACAGGCCAATGGACTCTGGTTATTCTCCAGGGCTCTGTCCAGCTTGATTCTCCATAACTCAAGCAGAAAGCTCTCTCAGGGGACTGCTGTACTAGGCATTGGTGTATGAGCAGTGTACATTGGCCACTTCCCCGTGGCTAACTCCATGTTCTATGCTAGGAAAACAAGTCAACCCCTGGACGGCTCAGTGTACCCCAATGGGCAGAATGAACTATAAGGCCGCAAGCAGGGGACCAGGTCTCCTTGTTGCTCTCTCATCTGTACTGGTACCTGTCTAATAGAATGTATGTTGCAGGCTCAGAACGCCACTTGGAGGAGCTCTGCCTTTGGTATTTAAATATGAACTCACCATGCCTCAAGGGAATCCAGGCAGCAGAAGCATTTTAAGACCCCCGGGTGGGCAAGCGCATTAAGCCAGGGCCCGGCAAGCCGTCTAGTTCTGGGTATACGTTGTTGAGCTGAAGGTAAGTGACTAGATTTCACAAGCTGAAAGGAAAGCGGAGAAGGAAAGCAGTAGTAACCGTACAAGCCTATCAGGCATGCCACCCGCATTGCATTGCTTGTTTGGCTTAGCGCTACCCTTGGTCTTAGTGCTCAGAGCCTTCCAAGGACTTACCCTCAGCAGGACTTGACCAGACCCAGCCGACCTGGCCCCCTCTCCCTGGAGGACGCCCGTGCAGGACATCAACCCATTCCAAAATCCACACTCCATCGCTGCCCCCATCAGATCAGTAAGCAATTGGCAGCAGCAGGAAGGCCGTAAGTGACAGCCACTGCTGCTGCCCTCCAGCAGCTGGTTGTGTGTGCTCCTTCGTGCCTGGCCTCGGTTAATGTTGATAGAGTCCCCGCGAGCCCAGAGAGGCAGCCGTGTATCTATTTGCATGGCCGGGGCACGAAGGCTCACTTGTGCAAGGGGGGACATACGTTCCAGCAGTCAGCGAGGGCTTGCCATACCACCCAGGATCGGGCCCACCCCATGCATAGGGTGACCTCTACTGCTTAGCTAAGAACTGCTGCAAAGGGAGAAGAGACAAATGCAGGATGTCGGGACTCCTGGGTTTTATGACCAGCCCTGGCACTAATTTGCTATGGAACCTTGGGCAAGTTACTGAATGCTTATGAAACTCTGAATGCAGCACACTTGGGGAAGTGCTTGGAGATCCTAAAATGGAAGGCACTCAAGTCCGGGGTCTCTGGGTCTATGGTATAGCTCTTCTGGTGGCTCTGCCTGCCACAGGGTCATTTCTGGAACAGAAACACAGTGGCACAGCATGAGGTAAGCAGAACGTGTTTTGTTGTTAAGGTATCAGCTGCAGCATCTAATCGCCTCTGCTCAGACCTGCCCCAGCCCCAAGGGGGTTCTGGTAAGTGACCACAAAGAGCAGCACGGGACTGGTCATGTTTGCAAAGCCAGCATTGGGAATTTAGAGGGCGAGGTGGGGGGTGGGGAATAGGATTCTAAAAAGAAAGAGCAGGCGTAACTCCGGCAGGTGGAGCCCAATCGCCATTCAAAGAACTAGGCCAGCAAGAGAACCATTCAGATAGCTGTTTGTTTAACCTCTGAAAAGCCCATAGGAGGACACTGTACACTAGCAGGAACAAGTTGTAGAATGAAGTTAATCCCTGTTGAAGGCGTCCCTCACAGACCAGGGCTCCATCCCCTACAGCACCTTTGGGAGACATTGGCACCTACTGCAAGGGGTGGTGATAAACGGACTGCAAGGATTGTGTAAAAGGTAGGAGCCCGAGTCACGCAGAGATCATTTTAAACAGTGAGAACAGCACAGTACAGGTAGCAAGGTGCAGTAAGGCTTGTAGCTTTCTCTTGGTATTTACATGGTTCTTGTCACTACAGCGTATGTAGCACTAGAGGGGAGGGGCAAAGGGGCCCTAAAAGTCAGTTGGCACAGCTCTACACACACACACACACACACACACACACACACACACACACACACACACACTGTTTACAGTAATAAAGCAGGAACTAAGACCAGCGGGGTTTTCTAACTGCCATGCAAGACCAGTTGTGTTATACACATGACCTAATCCTCCTCCCGTCATCCTTGGTGAACTTTCCCCTCCTCCACAGATATTTCAATCCTAGGTTAACCTAGTTTTAATTTGTCCCTGTAACTCACACGTCACGTGACTCTTATGAACTTTACTCTCCCTGTCCAACTTGAACTGGGAAGAATTTCAATTGCTGCTCTGTAATGCCAGCGAGAGGAGGCAGGGGAAGAACTGCTGCTCTATGGTAGGGAAGAGGTGGGGGTTTTAAAGGAGGAATTGTAAAATATGGGCTCCATATAAACGATTTAGCTTACTGGGCGTTCACATGCCACTCTCAGCAGAAAGCCTGGCCTAGCAGATCGGGCACCAGACTGGCTGTCATGAGAGCTGGGTTCTCTTTCCTGCTCAAGCACTCCCTTGTGGGAGACCTTGGGCAAAACCCTTCCCCGTCCCAGGAGATGCCTGTCTAGTCTGGTTGGACTGAAAGCTCTGGAGAGCAGGGATGGTCTCACCTGAGTTTGTACAGCACTTAGCACACAGGTGCCCTGGTCTCAGGTGGAGATTTGAGGCCCTCCAGGAATATAAATTAAGATGACGACCACTTGTGAGCCTGCGACATCTTACTGGATGGCCACAGTTCAGACCGTGGAAATGATCTCTGTACACACACGACCGGGGACTTAAAAAAATACAGAAGCAGAGTCCTTAGCCTAGATCCTTGCACTTGACACAGGGGAAATGTTTCTCCTAATAGCTTGTGCTAAACAGTGGCTGGGGGGAGGGGGGGAGAAGAGAGAGAGTGCAGCAGGCCGGGTGCAAGGGACTTACCAGTCAAATGAATCCTACTCAGGTTTGAATGTTAAAAGTAAAGCGACATCAACATCTCAGCACCTGACCTGAGTCTCTGCAAGAGCGACCGCGCCCTCTGCTGGCGTGACGGCAGCATGAGCGGTGAACACAGCAAATCCAGGCAGTACTATCAGGCACTGGGCTTGCAGTTGTCAGTAGAAGGGGTGGGAAAGACAAGCTACCTCCCATACAATTTAAAAATGAAGCCCATTTCAGACCATAATGCTTCCCAATGAAAGCCCAGGGGCCGTAAAGGACAACACTATTTACGGAATAGCGATTGGGGGACAATTCAGGGGCATTTTCTGGAATAGTATCACCCACCGATCTACTGCCTTTCAGACAAGGATCTGAGCATCTTACAACTATAATTAACCCTCAACCTACGTGAGGAGGGAGGTGAAATATAAGCATATCAGCAACCTCCAGCCTGCAATGCAGCAGCTGTCGTGAATGCACGATCCCCCAGTTTAAGGTAGGAAGGGAAGAAGTATCCATCTGAAACAAAAGAGGGAATTTAGCCAGGCAGAGTACAGTTACCTGAGTTGGCTAACGCCCACATCTTTAAGAAAAGACCGGCCACCTTTAATCACACTGATTATTCAGCCCCTCTTGCACAGAAGACTCCGTCCTAGCGTGAGCCATGCTAAGAGGACAGTACCTATTGGATCCAGGCACTACAGAGGTACTCTGAGGCCATGGTGATAAGCATGGTATTAATACACCTAAATAAAACAGAACTTCCTGCACCACCAAACCTCTTTCTTGGAAGTCTCCCAGCCAGTGCTGATTCAGCCCAGCCAGGCTTAGCTGCAGGAGGCAGCGTGGCCCAGTGCCTTGGGTAACGGACTGAGTCAGGAGATTGGGGTTCTATTCCTGGCTCGGTCGGGTGACTTGGATAAGTTATTTCCCCTGTGTCTGATTCCCCACCCGTCAAATACTGATCTTTCTTTGTACGGGGCGTGAGATCCCTGGCCGAAGTGTTATACAGAAGAGGTAGGTAGTTGTGGTAACATGTGGGGTGGCTGCAGGTCATGTGACATGGAAAGGGAATTCCTACCCCCAAAATACCACTCCCCACGAACAAATCCCTGTGCAAACAGAGGCAGGATTTTCTCTCCAGGCCTTATTTGCATGACTGGAAACCCACTGATCCTCAGACGCACCACAGTGAATTGGATTTGAATAAAGACACCAGAGTCAAATGACTGTCATTTAATTTTTAACTTTTTTTTTTTAAAGATGACTTCCAATTTACATTAAGACAGTTCTAACAAATTCATTCCTTGTTCACAGAAAAGAGAAATTATATTAAATAATTTCTGCCAATAAATAACATTTTTCACCATTTTTCTTTAAACATAACTAAAAAAAGCAAGAAAAAAGGAGGCAGTCTCCAGGCAACGGGCATATGCTCTTTCAGCGGCGAGAACCTAAGTCATCATCACCATATCCAACACATGTTCTTAGGGGCTTTACGGTCCCTTTGGGTCTGAGGCAGACAAGCCTTCGAGCTGCTCCGTTACAAGAATCTAGCTAGGTAAGATTTACCCGAGTATGGTGGTGTGCCAAGAAAGGCCCTTAAAAATAGGTGTGTGGGATGGCATCGCAGTAAAAGGTTCTCCCAAAACAAGGTGACTGCACCTTTGTTCCTCATGCTAAAATATCCCATTGCTGACTCCCTCCTTGTTACATGCACCTTGCTATAACATGCAAAAATAAGACAGGCTGCTAGGGACAGCCTTGTGGAGAACGGAGCGCAGTGGTACTGCCCTTAATAGTCTGGAGTTCCATGGACTGTTTGTACTCCTTGGCTTTTGTGTTTATTTATTTATTTTATTTTTTTGCAAAGTCTCATTCGTCAAGCTTCTGCAGCTGGCTGGCAAGAGGGGATGGAAAGAGGACAGAACGGAGCTCTGAGATGAGGCCTCTACAGACATGCATATTTCCCAAGGCAGAACCAGTGCTGGGTTTCGGGGAGAGGGGATGGGGAGGTGGAAGAGGAGAAACTACTTCATGTCTCTGCACCGGGAGCCAGGGGAATATTTAAGCCCCTCCCTCTCTCAGCCATGGCTGTCAAGGCCACAGTTCTTTGCACTCGTCTGTTACAGTGCAGAAGGCAGGAGCCCCTCTCGCACCGAATGCTGTGGTGTGGCACGGTGCTTTGCTGGGAATGAGCTCTGCTTGTTTTCCAGAGCCAACCAGCACTTCAAGACCTACGCTTCGAGGGATCTCTCCTCCCCTCTTTCCTTGGGATACAAAGAACAGAAGTGGACTGCAAGGTTTAAACGCTTAGCACCGAAGGTTGGTTCACGTACTGTTTACATTTTAAAAGCAAAAATCCTGGCTGCCCCTGGCTCTGATGGAAGGTGGAATCTCAACATGCCCAAGACAACGGCAACTGGTGATGGTACACTCCTCCCCTACTGTCACACAGTACAGCACTGATCGCTAGTTAACCTCTGAATTAAAGAGGAAAAGCCAGGACAGGGAAGGTTACAAGATGAACATCAATTAAGGGGGTAATTAACACCCACTCTCCCCAATCTGTGCTGCTGCTCACCCTCTCGCCCCATTAAGAACACTGCATACTGTGCTGAAGAAACACAGACCCTGGCACCAACGTTCCCATAGCAACTGGAGACTGTGCTTCGCCTGACAGCATCCTATCGGCATGTGCTTGTGTGGGATATGGAATAAGTTTCCAGCAGCTCTCAGCTTGACAGAATAAGAAGGGGAAAGACCCGATAGCTCCTGTATGGGGAAGCCATGAGTCATCCAGAGAGCTCCTTCTGCCCACAACATGCTGGGCTAGAGACTGCTGTCAGAGCCACTCAGTACTGCTCATTCGAAGGGACTGTGACGAACATGAGAGCTGGGTTCCTCCCCAGCGGAGACAGCCTCATTGACTGACAATTAGCGGGTGACTTGGGACGCCTGTTTAAGGAACACCCAACAATTAACAAGCCCCCTCTAGCTCAACGTATTGCTAAAGTCACAAGCCAATCAGAATTGAGGGAGGCAGCTGTCACTCCAATTATGCCCCCCAATTACATGGGGGGGGGGGGGAGAGAATAATTTCGGCAGGCACAGAGCTCCAGTAACTATGGTTTCAAAGCTCCATGCTTTGCAAACACTGCTTAAGCAATGCTATGGTGAGCCTCCAGGTATGAATCAGAACTAAGCTTCTTCTTTGAGGAGTGGCAAGAGGGTCACAGCAGAAGCTGGTAAGGCTGAAGTGCGATTTGCTTTAAAAAGCAGCACAGAACAGGACAGCGTTTCATGAACAAACGCCTGCTCTTTTCAAGAAAGCCGACACCAGCAGCCCAGAGACCACAAGCAAAGCCCCCGTGGTAGCTGGGGCAGAAACAACTTTCAGTGTTCAGCTTCCAAAGGGTGATGAGTAGAGGATACCTTGGCAGTGTCTTCTCCTCCCCCCATTACGACATACAGGAGGAGGGCTCCCGCCTAGCCAAACATCCCCCCCGAAGGAGGGACAGATTCATCTCCTTCGGGTGCCTGTCACATGGCTCTTCTGCTCAGAGAAGATCTCAGCCAGGTCCGTGTGTGCACTACACATTAGGGTAGCACACTACACAACCAGCCCTTCTTGAAAGGAAGATGCAATGTTTAGGTCTGTTCCTGATTTGGAACAGATGCCGAAGAAAGAAAAGGGATATCAAGAGGGTTCCCTTGCCCACATGGAGTAAGAAACAGAGAAGCCTTCCAAGAACACTCACTTTCACAAAGCGGCAGTCATGTAAAAAAAATGGTGACACGTGACTTTAAGAGTCCATCGCTAAAACCCCCAGCTGCTCCGATGCAGTGTCCTAAATAACTGGTATGAAATTAACTCTGTGACATATCATTAGAAGTGACAATTTAAAAGATTCCTGTGAGGCAGCTGCCTTCCTCTGGGACTGGATCAAGACTATGCCCACAGCATGAAGGGAAGATAGTAACGTCAAGGGGCTTCAAGACAAAGCAAAGAAGAGGATGCGTGGATCACCTAGAGGGTAGAGTTTAACCCTGCTCACCTGCTAGGTGGCACTAGACGTCATACATTTGTTCAAGTGGGATGGGGAGCGAAAAAGCAGCCAGGGTTTAGCATCTGAGCGATGCTGCTTTGATGCAATGTAATAAACAGGAAGGGATTCAGCTAAAATGACCGATAAGGGAAAGGCAGGAAGAGAGGAGTTTGCATTTTGTAAAAATAAGCAACCAGGTTTGGATTTTTCACAGTCTGTTTCCAAACTGGATTCAGTCAAAGTCTGGATAAGTAAATGAAGGAGACTGGATACTTTGCTTATTTAGATTCCAACTTTAACACACTTTACAATGTATAGAGGCCATCTTTTGGCAGCTCCAGTGGTGTATTTATAGTCGAAACCCACCATCCCCTAAAGAGAGATCTCCTTTCTCCCAACTCGCTAAGAAATATTCTATACAGCCTTCAAGAATCTCTAGCCCAGATCCATGGAGTTCTCCAAACCACTTTCCTTCTCTAAAAATTATCCTCCTCAGTACACCCAAAGGACACAGATGTTTCCAAAAACATTCGTGTTTCACAAGTCCCTCTCTGCACTGACCATTCAACAGCACAGATATTTAGGGGAAGCGGGCAATGATGGGTATAGATCACCAATCCTTCCCCACGCCATCTATCCACTTATCTGTGGCCAGGTAAATTACTTCCTCTTTCGGATGGAGTCACATTTGTTCCACCATTTTCCATACATCTCCTGGCCACTAGGTTCTTGCTCGCCTAATCCCTTATGCCTGGTGTGTGTGTGTGTGTGTGTGTGTATTCTGGTTGCTACTGCCTGTTGTAACAGCAACTCCAAGGGCTTGTCAGGACACCGTTAGTGCACGGCAAGCTGGGGTGTAAATCCTAGTGCACTAACTGGCTGCACAGATCTTGCGATTGTGCACTAAATGTTCCCTAGTGTGCACTGACCTACTCCTGTTTCAATGGACTGTAGATGAAAATGCACGGTGTTCTGTAAAGAACATTTAGATGCACTTCAAGTGCTGTCTGTACTGATGGAAAGATGCAAATGGTTTGCTTCACAGAGTCTGGAAACCAGAAGCTTTAGAAAGAATGGTGACTAAAGGGGATGCTTTCCTATGCCCACCTTCCAAGTCATTATAAGAGGTTTTTTGTTCTACTGGAATCCTGAAGAAAAATGTGCTAGTATTGGAAAGTTCGCACCCTTAGCCCCAAGAGATAACACAACACTCCAGCTGGAACCTGAACGATCCACTTTAACGTCACCTAGGATAAAAAGTCTCCCAAAAAGGGAAGGATGGGTTTGAGCCAGTAGCACCACGCAGCATGCCATCTTCCACAAAATCAATTGCTGAAGCAGCGGATGCAGCTAGACAATAAAAGTTGAAGAAAACAACAGCAAACTCCGTGAAGACAGTTGTGAAAACAGGTTTTAAAATGAAAGGTGCTGCTTTTGAAAGCACGGGCTAATTTAAAACAGTACCAAAGTCAAAGATCAAAGTTGCCCGAGACTCTGTGTGGGGTTATTTTTGTTTTGTTTTTTTAAATCCTCAGAGGTTCCCCTTCTCTGGGGGGGGAGGTCAGCTGTACAGCACAACACTTCATATATGCACTAGCAATTAGATTGGTTTCTAAATTAAAAAAAAGATGGACTTTTTATATACTGAACATAAATTAAAAAATTACAAAATGGTCACCTTTCTTACAGAATGGATGCAAACTGGATTATGAACGTGCCTCCAGGTTAAGTTTATTTCTCCCCATCCCTATCCCACCCCAATAATAAATAAATAAAATTCATTAAGTTTTGGATCCTTTAGTGGTGCAGATTGGGCATTAGAACCATAACTAAGCTTTCTTCCCTGTGCCGTTCTTTTCCGCAGAGTTTGTTGAGGTTACCAAGTTCACCGGCCCGTCTGGGTGCATTGAATCTTTGCGCGGCGGCATGCGTTCATTAATGCGGTCCAACCCTCTGGCTTCTTCAAAGCTGCGGATTTTGTGCTGTGGTGAAAATCCACGGATGGCTAGAGCAAGGAGGGCAGAGAGTCAGTCTGTGCAATAAACATACTGAGGAATAGCTTATCAGCACACACCATACTAAAGAACCGAGAGTCGTGGCTACAGAGCACATGTCTGGTTAAGAAAAAGGAAGCAGTGGATCTGTGTATGCTTTTGTTATTGTCTCGTGAACTGGCAAAGTTATATTGGTGACGTGTAGCATTGCATTATCTTTCATCAACCCAATTCCTAGAGCCCAGTTCAATTTACTCAGCAGCACCAATAAAACCAGTGCTTATCTGCATTGTTTTCACTTATGACTTCCCTTGCAATACTGTTTAGCAGAGGGTAACTTGCAGGCCAGACATGTGCCCTGTATTCTGAAGAGTTAATGCAGTGAAATAGCAGCACACTTTCAAAGCTGAAAAACATAATACTAAAAAAACAGTGAGGACAAATCAACAAAGGGCATTTTACTTCAACACAAAAACCACGCACTGCAACACCACAAAGAGGAGAAAGAGCTAATCCTTGGATTGGAAAGGAAGCATTTTATCTTGCATGACCAGGAGCTAAATACATGGGACAGAGCTCCACTGCAGATGTATATGTCTTTGTTTCTACTCAACCTCGCAATAATTCAAGTTCCTTGCAGGGAGTTCCCTACACAAAGCATTTAGCTGGTTTGTTTTACAATAGATTTAAGTAGAAGGTTTTGCTCCAAGTATTTTTAAAGATAAATTCTTTTGAATATTGTGATCATCAAATAGTCCGGTTTTACCCAACGTAAATCCGATAAAATTGTGAAGCAGAATGCAAGCTTCCAAAGCAGTAATGTCGTTACTCTGGTATTACTACTATAACTGCAGAGAGGATACTGCCTCTCCACACTGTGCTCACTCCACCCAAAGGGAAGGCAAAGGTTGAGATCAGATCCCAAGGAGCCAGGATAGCAATAAATACAATCCAATATTTCCTCTATGGTTTTGGTCAACTGTTCTTCAGCCTTCAGAAACATTGTCAAAGGCCTGAGCTGAGCAACAAGCTATCCAGTGATGAAGTTTCAAGAATCAACACTAGGACCTTGGTGAGACACCAGAATTCTCAGTCCGGGATCCTGCTACAGAAATACAGCAGTCCCAGAAGCCCAGTCTTACGACATTAAGCGTTCCAACTTATCTGTGACATCAAGGCTGAGACAGCTCTGAGGTAGCCCAATATTTTATTTATTTTCCCAGATGGGTTCCAATTCTCCCCCATTTTTGGTGATGCAAGAGTAAAAAGCTTTCATACTGCTGATAAAGCTCCTTGAAATTAGCAGACAAACATGATTGAGTCTCTCACAGGATTCTAGCCATACCTTCCCGTGCCTCTACCGCTTCTACTGTGGCTGTAATACAGGAGGAACAGTGGCATGCAAAAATGAAGACAGAAAAGAGTGAGTGAACTAACATTATTGCTGCCATTACAGAGACCCACAACCGTCCCCGCCCCGGTAAGGACCATGATGAAGATCAGCTGGCAGAGAAGGACTGACAGGAGCTAGAGACAGAAGGGCTGGAAGGGGATTTCACTCAGCTGGGATTTACAGCTGAGGATTCAAGCTTCAGGCTGTTTGGGAGCCTCCTTCCTCTTAGTGGCACGAACTTCGCCGTACGTGTCAAACTGCTGAGTCCAAAAAAAGTAACAAAGCAACCAACAGGACTGGCCTTTCAGCACCTCCTGGGCCAGGTGCGTGTGGCCCCCATTATAGCCATGGAGCCGGTACCTCCTGGACTGAAGAGTGCCATGCTTCCATTGGTTTGCAAAGCCGATTTTTAATGGGTACCCACTATAGCCTTTAGCGTAACGATGCTTTGGGAAGGAGAGTCCCATGGATGGAACTCGCTGCCTCATGGAGTTTGCAGTGCACATACCTACCTGTGGCAGAAGTCCCCTGGTCACTTAAAGAAGAAACTGACCTTAGCAACAGGCTGGCATTTGGCCAGGAGGGGAAGCAAAGGGGGTTGGCTCCTTTTCTGGGAGCAGAGTGCCGAGTAGCACAGTAACTAGGCTGCTCAGCTCCTGATGTCTTGAAGTAGAACACAACACAGGCAGATATTTCAAACCTACTTGGCTTCAACTCCTCCCACAAAAAGGGTTACTAAGCAACAGGGACACCATAAGATTTCAGCAATCTCATGTCTCCCTCCACCCCTGGAACTGCTGCAATTATCAGTGTTCTTGTGCTAGAAACCCGTCAGAACACATGGTAACAGGGCATTCTCAATGGAGGGACCTTGACTGGAATCTACTTCCCCTTTAGGCTTGACGGTGCCTGAGATTGTTAAATCCTTGCGACATAATGCACGGGTCATGTGTTCAGGCTTCCAGATAGAGGGTGAGGAAGGGGTAGTGTTGTAGTTCTGGGTTGAGCATCTTTAGTTGACTCTTGTTAATTTCATGTTATTAAAGATCTGTAAAAGGCTCAAAGACGGCGAGAAGGGGTGCAAACCAACACCCAACCTCCCCAGCCTGACAATGACAAGATGACCCAACACAACACTGAATGCTCACAACTCGGTGAAGCCATTATCTGTGGAACCCATGACAGAACAGGGGGGTTTCCAGAGTGATTTCTGAGGCAGAGCATTCGGTGCATATTCCAAGCATATGGGTAAGCATGGAAGGCAGCATGAAGTTAGGAGTGGACAAGAGGGACAAGGAATGACCAGGAGAGAAGCTTCGGGAGGGTGCTTAGGAGCTGAGCATGGAGATGCAGGTAGCAGTGGAGTTATGGATTGCCTTAAAGGTGAGAAGCTCAGACTTCATGCAGACGAGGGGAAGTCAACAGAGACTGGAGGAGGAGGGAGAACAGGGTAAGAGCAGCAGGAATGATCTAACTGGTCTGCTCTCGCTCTCTCTCACTATTGTGATCAAACCACAAAGCTCACTATGAAGCTGTATAAAGCTAAAATCCTTCACTTCAGGTCAAACCGTGGCTCTTCAGAAACTCTGGGACATGTCCACATTGCACCTCACCTCTGAGGAGGTGGAGGCAGAGGCGGAGGTTGTGGGGAGAGAAATAACCTAAAAAGCAATAGACAGAAGCCTGTGTCCTAAGCTTGTTTGCCCCTTTCTGGTCTATAACATGTATCATCTTTCAAACTAGAGCTGCGTAAAACAATGCTACAAGACTAAGACTGGTTCTAGTCTTTTGTATCCCAAGGTCATCAGAGCGCGCTCAAGGCGAACATCTGCTCTCTCACCTACTGACTTTCTACCCTCCTGCCCATCGCTTAATCAGTGGGACAGAAATCACGTTGGACAGAGCGTCAAGAGAACTCTCACATCTCCTTGGACAAAGAAAACCTACAAAGCTTGAGAAGATGCCACATCCTCCAAACCCAATAGGATCCAACAGCAATTCGCCTCTCACGCACACATGAGATATTTAATCAAAGGCAGACAGTCCCAGAACAAACCTCCTTCTGAGCCATCAGGAAATCATCCAATGCCGATAGGAAGGGAACGCAGGCCGATTATATGCCAGTACTGAAGGTCTGGCAGCAGGAAAGGATTAAAACATTAGATTACAGGATTCCCTCTGGGGACACATGTTACGAGGATAACTCATTCCCTGACCACCAGCCAATCTCCACTCCCTGGGGCCTGAAACACTCGACTTATGTGAGGTTTGATCACTCTCAGAATGTTAATATAATTTAAGACTGATTAGTGGGAAGCAACAAGTGTACTTGCCAAAAATACAGAGAAAGTAACAAGTCTACAGGAAAGCTACTCAAATCCAAGTCATTGGGACTGCCAAGTTTGAACATTATAAACAGACTTGAGAGAACTAACTTATTTCAAAGCAAAAATGTAAGTTCCCCTCTCCTGGAATCATAATATTAGGGCTGAAAACAAAGGGATTTAGTTTGATAAAAATAACTCATTTATCACACTATTCATGTACACTGCTACACAGCAGCAGCAGAGTAGCAGAAGCAGAGAATGCCCTGGAGGCAACGTTAAGGAGGAAGGGGAAGACGACGACAACTCTTAAGAGTTAAAGGAACCAGAGAGGATACACATGCTTGAAACCCGATGCTGTTCAGTCTCAACTCTTGCTACCATTACGGATCATGAGATTATACTAAGATCTTAGAAAAGACCCCCACCCCTGAGTTTGTCTCAGTTTATATCAGGAGTTCTCAACCTTTCCCTCCTATGACCCCACACAATGGTCCTCCTGAGAAGCCTTTGCCCCCATTCGCATGGTGCTGCAGGGGAGGAACAGTAGGAAGTGGCACAATGGCTTATGGTGGCACCTGAAGGCCAGATATTTCTGTGCTAGCTCTGCTTCAGCAGGACACTAGATATGGTGAATAGAGAATCTGGACTCCTTCGAAGCACCTATGTACAGCTGTAAAACTGGAGCATGGAGCTCGTTGAAAGGGGTATTTCCCATGTACTCACCAGTCTGTAGAGTCTGCTTTCCCCCTGAGAGGACTCCCAGTGGCAGAGTACCTGTGGGAGTCAGGCCCTTGAGAGTCAGCACGCTCTCACTCTCCTCTCTGAAAAAGGAGGCAGAAGGATGGATTATTCTTACTAAAGCCAGCATTTAGGCAAGAGGCTTACAGCCAGAGGCATGCTCACTAAAATATTCCTTCCCTCAGAGGAAATGCTACATACTTACCTTTGGGTAGCCCTCAAGCCTAGGTCTTACATTTGATGTATTTTTTTACCAGGAAGTTTAATAAACCTTGTAGGCTCAGGTGCTCTGTTTACTAGGATGCCGTGCAACAAAGCCAACAGCAAGGCAATCACTTCCCCGATACTTCTTTATTTACATGAAATGCACCTCTGATCTGGAGGGATCCCCACTATAGGGGATGGAGGATGCTAGCTTTGATGGGATGGAGGTTTTTGTAGTCCCTGAAGAACAGGATTGATCATCAGCTTTGCAGCACCAGTAACAGATAGATGGGAGCAATCTTCCCAAATCCAGACCCCCCCGTTTTGATATAGTTTCGTAGTCTCTCTCAGTTGGATTCCTGGCTGCATACTACTACCTTCACTTAGAGGAGCAATCTCCAGTACCAGGAGCAATCCCTAGATTGCACATTACGCTCAGACACAAAACACTCCCAAGTTGCCTTCTTACCGGAGAACTGAAAAAACACGCGCCATCTTCCCAATGGCTCTGATCTTATTCCTGATGATCTCCTTACGAACTGTCGTCCCTGCTTTGAAAGAAAAAAAATTGTTTAAGGTTTTCCTGTACCCTTTTTAAAGGTAATGTCAGTATGCAGCATCTGTCTGGCTCTAGGAAAGAGAAATCATGGATTACAAATTCACAGCTATGTTCTCTAGAAAACCGTTTCTCGGGAGGGAGTAGGAATGGAAATGAGAATGGTGAGAGACAAAATGACACACAGAATAAAGGTCTAAGGAAAGAGTAGAACCACCAGAAGAATGGATCACACCGTTCTTGCTTGAAGCAGCAGATCTTAACTTGACAGGTCAGATCACATTACACAAAATGTAACACAAATGCCTCAGCCATGTAGACAGTTTTGTAAGGCAGAACACAGACAAATCTGACTGCTGATGAATACCTTGGAATGCTGGGCTGTGCTTGCAGAAGGGAAAGTGGTCACATAAGCATCACCACTGGCATAAACACACACTGTGAATGGCTGGCAGTAGTCTTGCAACTCTGCTTTGACCCTCACTCAAACATACAGTGAGGAAGGTGTATTCCCCTTTTATTACACACACTTGGAGAAAAGCACGGAAGGTGACTGATAAGATAGGACAGATACATCTCCTCTCAGCTAAGACTCTTCAAATGGCACGATCACACATTAGAACAGTACAAGCCAAACTGGAGATGGAACATGCACCAATGGTTCAGCCATGCACTAGGTGGCTGCATTAGGAAGTCAAATAGAAATGTGACCCCATCTCTCAAGTTCCTCAAGGAACGCAGCAGGGTTAAAAAACACAAGGTGCTTATGTTAAAGCTGAAAGGGAGATAGAGAACCTCCCCAACTAGTCAGCTATTCAAATCCACTCCAAGGAATCTGGTGGCACAGGCAGTGAGAATTAAGCTTGTAGCAAATTCTAGCTGGGTACCTTTCTGATAGCTTGAAATGTAGTGATCTTCAAGGAGAGGAGACACCAAGAAACAAGGAGATGAAGACAGAGATAGAAGAAACAAATTTAATTTTCATGGGAGGGAGGGGAAAAAAATTAAAAATGAAATTCAATGGGAGAAGTGGGTTAAAGTCTCGACCTGTCGACAGAAGTGGCACTTTGTTACATTATACTTCTGCTACTTCCATGTGGCATTTACTTTTTCTTCTCTCAATACTTTTCCATTTATCAAAATTTATGCAATACTCCACCCACATTCAGCTTCCCTCATACATCACCACTTCGAAACTCACTAATCAGGACCAAATAACTGCCTGTCATTTCTGGAGCTAGTATGAAAAGGAAGGACAAATTAACCCAGTGCTTGAGACACAAATTGACCCAGTGCTTAAGTTTAGATCTAGCTGGGCCGAGTAGCAGCAGAAAGACTGTCTGCACCAGAAATTTGGGTAATAATGTTTGAGTCAGAAAAAATAACTTGGGGAATAATCCCATGACCTGGTAATGCCAGGAAATTATTCTTCAGAATATCTAGTGAGGAGGACATCACCGCAACATAGTACAACCTACGCACTTCACGGTCACTGGACTGCAAAGGGACAAAGTTTAGTTCTAAAGTGGCTGCCAATCTCTCCATTTAGCTTTAAGCCATTCCCTCACCATCGTTAACAGCCCAACTTGTAATAAAGGTCATTACCTTCCAAAGTTTCATCACCATCTGAAATCAACTCATCATCAGAGCATATGTTGAGGATGTTGACCAGCATCTCTGTGACTGCAAGAAGTAGTGACAAATAGGTAGGAAGATTAGAGGGGGCTGGCACTCCCACTGCTCAAGGGGGTATCTGAGAGGGTGAGCTGGATTGAACCAATGAGATCAGTCATTTACACATCTGAAGAGGGAGCCCAAAGGTATTTTCTAGCTACATTCTGCAGCATCTTTCATCGCAAAAGATCCCAAAACACGTTTGGTTAGATATTTGAGATCCTGTCACAGAGGTGGGTGCAATCTGAGCACTGCACAGAATGCTGCACAACTGCATGGGAACTGATCAGGGAGTGGGGTATCCACAGTGTTCATGCAGAAGAGATTGGGCCTCCGTTAAGGTCCCTTCCTAATCCCCCACAACTCCCCCCGCCCCACAAAAACTGCACAATACTCCATCTGCTTCAGGGACTGTCGGCTCTTCTGGGATTTCAACTTTTGGTTCCACAGAATCAACATTTCAGACCTTTAAGCTATCCCCAAAACTGAAAGCCCTGAATGAGAATCTAGACTGGTTGGGAGGGGACAGCGCTCCTTAGTTAAGAAGCTGGAATTTTGGCAAAATCTTTTTTTTTTTTTTTTTTTTTACTGCAGCCGTACCCTATTAAAACTGTAATCAAAACCTCTCCCCGACTGTGGTGAATGCTCCTTTGCTGGGTCACACATCTACATGATACTTCCCTCTTTCTTTGTGTACCACGGAAGACGTCAGCATACTTGAGGGAAATTACCTCATCAGGACTGGTTCATCAGTACAAAAATATTGTGAAACAGGAAGTATTTTATTTAACTTCTTAGAAATGGCAACACAGACTTTTTCCCAAATAAATTTAAGTCTGAGCTAATTATCAATGCCATTTTATATTGCCAAGCTACACCACATATTAAAAACTTCGTAGATAATCACTTGATTTGTATTTACAGATATTTAGTTATCCTCAGGGGGCTGTTAACAGAGTGCTATGAGCTGTCACTGTTGAGCCAAACAGAAACCTGAATGCTTTATTTTTCTTACCCTTTTCCCCTACAAAAGGTAAAGACCATGTGAAGACATCCATGAAGTTTGGAAGCCAGTAGGGGTGTGGAGAACAGTTGAACTGTCTGATGTTCATGACATTGTTTTCATATTTCAGCACAGCAGCTAAAAAAGAATATATAGAGAGAATGCGTGTATGCAGGCACTGTGAGCTCTGAGGTGCAAAAAACGGTCTTCCTCTAGGTTTGTACAGAACTGAGCATTAGTGATCAAACAATGACAACTAGTTCAATTTGTGCAGCACCAAACTACTACTTATCTAGAATTAAGAGGCTTAAGTGGTATTTTCAATTTATCAGCTACAGGGCATGAAGTTTTAGACATTTCACAATAGCTCATCTTCCAAATAGCAACGCAGGACAATATAATGAGACTAAAGTAAAACTCTGCTCAGAAGCCTCAAACGGTCACCTCAAAGAAACCAGGAACTAGAAACTCTTGGATCCTAACTAAAGGTTAGAAAGATAGGTGGAAAGTTTCCCTCACTCCGTATTTAACATCAGAGGGGTTAAAGTTTATGAACATGGACAGCAACTGCATGTTACAGCGGCACAGTCATTACTGGTGAGTTGCCATTACTGGCATGTATGTCATTCCCCCAGGGCTTATAACTGGACAGTTTAGTTGTAACAGCATGCAAGCTCTCATCTTAGAGGGGGACAATTAAAGACAGGTAAAGTCAGAGTGGGAAAGAAGGGGTCTTGTTTAAGTTTGCTACTTAGTCCAGTTCGGACTAAAAAAAATTGCTTTAGCTTTTAGTTTTAGAAACAAGATTTGCAACTGCTTTTAGTCCTCAGTGTGTTTCTAATTTCACAGCAATGCTCCTTTTCCCAGTGCAAGTCAATATTCATTTTCGGGCCCATGATGACATGGTACGAGATTGACATTTCCACAGATATCAGAATCAGAGGGGAAGACCTATCAAGTACTCTTGGCCAAGCATTTTACGCTTGTTCCCTCTGAAGCATACACTAGGGCTGTGTCCAGAGTAAGTAAGTGATTGCCACCAACTCCTCTTCAAGACTATTTCTCTGCCCTGCAGATCAGGCTCTTAGGAAAGAGTTCCTGCTCTCAGCCTACATTTGACCTTTGCTCATTTTCATCCCATCCCATGACTACTCGGAACAATTTTCTTCCTCCTTCTCTTTTGTGTTTACATATGTCAAACACTTCTAGCTATAATGTGTCCTGTGGACCCACTGACCTGATGATGCCAATGAAGCACTGCGTGACTTCAGTAAGCAATGCCACAACAATCTGCTGCCAATTTGAATGCAGCTGCAATGCTAATAGCAGAGCTTGTTTTCATTCAGTACCATCGTCCAAAAAAGGAAATTAATGCGATGCTGAAGTATCAAAGATGAACTGACTAACGGAAAGAAATTCAGAACCAAAGCTACTAACTCCATGGTTTACTTATTCCTGTGTGCACTGGTACTGCAACACATGGGTTGGGATGGGGTCCAGTCATACACAAAGTGGCAACTTTCACTACGAATTTACAGGCTTTTATCAAACTGACACTTAAAGAAGCTCTTTTGGATTCAACACTAGCTTATCCCAGGCACAGATCACACTGAAGACGACAGGTTTTCTTAAGCTTCCATCAGACCACTGTGGCAGATAAAAGGTAATACTAACTTCAGGGATCTTGAGGAGCCCGTTTAGAGAGCTGTCCCACCTCCTTCCCCAGCTGTCACTTCCCAGACACCCACCTCCCCCTGAAAGCTGAGACCCAAAAGAGTGGGAGTAGAATCATATCAGCAGGTCAGGTCAGGCCAGGCTGGAAGAGATGGGGTAGCAGCACACAGCAGCTAGCATGTTCTGGCTCACAGGCTGTGCGTACACCTAGGGAAATGGAAGAGGTTTCATTCGAATGAGAAGGATGGAGTGAACTGGGGCTACTGCTAACAAAACAGGAGGAGGAAGCTGGAGAGGAGTTTCCTAAGGGTTAATATTAAAACAGCACTGGCATCCAAAACAACTGCAGAGAGGTGGCCTTGCCAGCCTTACCCTTGTTGTTATACACATCTAGGTAATTTGGTGCGGAGAAGATTGTGATTAGCGATGGAAAGCCTGTTGTCTGGCTCTTCCTGTACATTCGGTACCTAGAAGATAGGGCATGGTGTTAGCATTCTGGTCTTTTGAAGGGTAGAAGAACTGAAAAAACATTCTTGTGCAGCCCTAGCACTGCAGCACTTACCCGGCATCCTGGGCTTCATGAGCGCGGATTACAGATAACAAACTATTGTTTTGCAAAAATTCACAGACGGCAGGGTAACTAAAAAGAAGAGTTTTAAATACGTTAGTAGGTAGCAAAGACAAAAATCCTCCCTCCTCTGGGGAGGCAGGAGAAATGAGAACACAGAGCGTTAATGGTCTCATGAGTGTTGTCATTAATCTTTAAAGGATAGCGCTGCACATAGTTGGGGGCTGCTTTCAGATGTGCGGACCATCTTTGGAAAGATCTACCCTACAGCCCCCAACCCTCGCTAGCAGACTGATGCTTGCATGGCTCAAGCTAGCGTGTTAAAAACAGCAGTTGGATGTTACTACACCTGCGGGGCTTGCACGAGCTGCCGAGCTCCGACCCACCTGATCCTCTGGCTTCGTGTGTTGGCTAGCACAAGCCTCAGCCAGTGTTGCAACCTTCCCAATGCTATTTTTAGCATGCTAGCTAGAGCCCTGCAGTCACAAGTCTGTCTACCCGGGTCAGGAGGCTCACTCCCAGCTGCAGTATAGTCACACTCTTCAAAGCCAATGAAAGCTGCAAGTGCCCAGCACCTCTGAAATAAGGCCACAACTATGCACAGTATCATCTTTTAAAGATTCATCAAAATGCACATTGGAAATAGTAGTCAGTCTGGATTCTTGTGCAACCAGCCAGGTTGCAAAGAGTCAAGTACAGAAAATGATCTTTTAAAATTATTTCTTTCCTTCTGAAATCCCCATGATACCTTCTGATCCCTGAAAGTCTTTCCAAAAGCACCATAACCGGTACCAGAAGTCTCATTACAACCTTGAATACTTGCGATTTCATCAAGTGATGCCTCCTGGGGCAGCTTCAGGAGGTCAGATACCACCCAAGTAGATTTCCCAGAGGAGAAAAACAGCTTTAAAGCAAGTTCATGTCTTTCTGGGCTAACACAGACAATCCAAGAATCTGGTAAGTGGGGGGAATTTAACACAACAATTGGATTTCACTCCATCTCTCCATTCGCTTTTAAACACTACCCAGGGCAAATCAGGACCCAGAGTTCATCTGAGCCCCACTGAAACTCTCCTTACCTGTAGAAATAGGAGCAGCCCCGTACAGTGTTGTGAGTGAAATGCTCTAGCGTCTTCTCATTGCCGTAATCCTCTGATGGATCAGACCAGAGGAGGTCACACATCGGACCAAAGGCTGGAGGCTCTTTAAACCTGTCTAACTGGAAGGTGCACACAAAATGAGGACAATTGTGGAGGTTAAGTGGCTTTGTAACCAAGGGGCATATGCCCCTAAACAGAAGAGCTCTGGAGATGGGCTAGTTCGAATGAATTAGGATTGGAGATTTGGACACCTCTCTTACTGAGACCAAAACTGAGTCTACTCAACAGATCTGAGCTTCCTCCCCTCCCTTTTTCCATCTTCTGGGGAGCAAGGTCTGAGTGGCAGCCATCTGGTCACCACTTGGTTGCTCCTGAGTTGCCTGGCTTTCTGCCCCTGCCTGCTTTCCCTTCTCCCTCAAAACATTCAGAAGAGATCTTCACTATGGGAGAACCAGCATATACTATTTGACTTTAGGCTCCCTGGTCTAACTACTAGAGAATGCTGACTACACTCAAAGTAGCTACAGAAATTCAGTGCAGTCAGCATCCAGGATGTTATTAACTTGTTACATGGTGGCAGAAAAAGTAAATTCTGTAATTTAACAAAAAAACATACTGCAGACTTAAGGAGGCAAACTATACCAGTGACAAGATACCAAGTAGCAATTTAGGAAGAAGAGCTGGAACCAACTCATAGTAACCAACCCAAAGGCCTTTAAATTAGCCTGCAGCTTTGCTGACTGAAGGCCCAACTTGTCAGGACCTTGCAACCATCCAGCTCTGGCAGCACGAGCGAACTAAGGATGAGGTGGGAGAGAGGAAGAAAAGTGCGCGATCCATTATCCTCAAACACTCAAAGTAGCTTGAGTTGTGCTGCAGAACTACAGACCATGATGCCGTAATGTCCATGCAATAAGACAGGGCTTTGGCTTTTTAACATATTGTCCAAAAGGCCTACACACACTGAATTGCTTGGAACTCAATTTCTTTACCTCAATGAAAAAAAGCTGATTTGTTCCTGCTGGGATCTGGGTTCCCAGGAGGGCATCGAACCTTATGCTTAAACTGCAGACAACCCGTTTTGGTAAAGGGATCAAAGAAAGCCCTATTAAGACCAAACTTCAACAATCCAAGATTCTAGAGGAAGCAGTAACTTATGTTATGTGAGTATGCAGCTAAAAATCAAACCCTAGTACTACAAGTGCCCAATAAAAATGTCAACGTGAATGACAAGTGAAATTACTTACTTTCCTAATGTCATCTAGACATGTGATTTCTGGAGACAGTCCTCCATGGACGCACAGGAACTGCTGATTTAGGAGGGCGGCAAGAGGAAGACAGTCAAATGTATCCATACATGCATCATACACTCGCTCCGAATATTTGATTCGACCTAATGGGGAGAGCAGGTGGGAGAGAGAGAAGATGGTTTATCTTCTACCCAATGTGGGTTGATCAAATTGAATGAAAAGGTTCCAGACCATTCAGACTAATATACCAAAGGAACTGGCAGCAAAGGCCTTGATCTGTAGGAGCAGAGTCAGAGAAATTTCCAGGAAGCTAATATAGACGGTGAAATAGAAACAGTCTACACCTATGACATTCTAAGCAAAGCTTTCCTCTAGCACGTTAATGGAGCGGTCTTAGAAAATACTTAATGACCCTGAAAGTCAAAAGGCTTCCAATGTGGCCCCAGTTAGGAACTTTTACTTTAATCTTCTCCCCCTCAAGCTCAGAAATGAATTTATCCTAGTGCATGTTAACCTCCATACCAAGAACTTCCTGGAAAACACGCCTCAGCATTTGCCAAGGGTCAGAAAAAACTTGGTTTACTAATAAAATCATGTAAATATCTTACAATCATATTGCATCTTTCATCTCAAGGGACCCCAAACAATCTTACAAGCTTCAATGGCTATGCAGACTATACACTAGGAACTGCAACAGCTGTTTAACTTGGCACAGCAATACCATGTAACAGTTTAGATCAGGAATTGCAGTTTCAAGTGCTTCAAGGGAGACTTGGGGAGGCTAAGGAGCTAGAATCTGACTGGGATGCCAAGGGTTAACACACCAAATCTTACAAGAAATAACACAATCTTTAATGTCCACATATGGTCAGGTTCTCAGCTTCATGCCTCAGCCTGATGTCAGAGGGACAATCAACTAGTAGCAGTTCTCTCACCAAGCTGATTACTGTCAGAGAGAGAAGAGCCCTTCAGTTCACTTTCAGCACCATTCCCTGCAACTTGTGTTATTTCAAGGGCTCCAGAGTACTGACCTGACCCAACCTTTTTCACCTGAGACCTGATTGGATTAGAACACAAAGTGATCTGGTTCCTTCCCCCAAAAGAAGCCACTGAGAACAAGTTCTCTTATTTAGCGTGCCGAGTTGACCCAAATGGCTCAAAAAAGTGTTACATTCAGCAATCTCCACATTAAAATGCATTCAAAAGCCAATGTTTTCGATTTCTTTTTATGGATACAACAGGAGGTGCTGTTCTAAGCAGCAGTATGTCCAGACACCTGCTAGTTTAACCATTAATGTTCTGCAATCTGATGTCTTTTGCTGCTTGTTTTAACAGATAGGCTAGGAAGGTTTTCAGTGTCATAGAATTGACATGGGTTTCCTAAAAGCAGAAACTAAGCTGTCGCAACAAGCTGCCAGACAGGGGACATTTCTGAATTCATCAGGTGCTACTGAAGTAATAAGATCCTACAACACCAAATAGTCACATTAGGAGATCACCACATCAAAGTACACATGGTCTCATGTCTGGCAGCCATCTTAGATGATGATGTCTCACAACCATGTCTTGGGACTTACTGAATTTTTTATTTTCTCCCTCCCTTATTTCTGTGGCTCAAAGACTTCTGTGGTGAAATATTTATGTACAGGAAGAGAAAAGGCAGGGTTTGTTTATTATGCTTTTCAACGGGGTATACTGGGAACAGAATACAGAACCATTAACCTCTAGATCACTGGCTCAAATCCAGCCCGGCTCAGCAGGGAGTAATAATGACCACCATCAGATGGCTCTTCAGTGTTCAGCATGAAGCAAGCTGATGCCTCTCAGCTTATTTCTGAACAAACAGGTACGTTCCTGTCACACTTTCCCCCTCTGACAGCAATCTGAGCCACAGAATTCAACTATAGCCTGCCCTCTAGAGACGACTCTTTCAGGTCAGGGTCAAAGCACATGCAACTACTGCCTCTGCTATGCTTGCTGCATGGAGAGAGGATTTCAGTCTCCAGGGCTGGCATGCCACTTGACCTTTCACCAGCACTAGTGTCACATACTTTAAAAAGTCATAAATACTATATTTAACTAAAATAAAATTATCTTAGAGGTAATGATTCGCCCAGTACAAACACTAGGAAGAGTCCTTTATTTTCTTCCAGCTGTAATCACCAATTCCAGCTGCACAAACTGAACTGAAAGTCACTTGGCAGTAATTATAGGGTGCTGGGTCTAGAAGCTTGGGGGCGGGGGGGGGGGACTTTGCATGCAACCATTTGTCACTAAGACAGGAACACAGGAGATGGGCTTGCTCTCCCTTTATCTGCATTCATATTCCTTTTACCAAGGAACTCGAATGCTACTTTAGCATGTGTTCAGTACTCCATAGCGTTGGTTCAACCCAAAATATTAAACAGCATTAAAAGCAACATGCTAGTATATTGGAAACAAGAGGACAGCTAGGTGCAGATACATTTGCCAAAGCCAGCTGGGCCATCCACGGCAGGCCCAACAGAGGACGGAGAGCCCTGACCTGGCCAGGTCGTGCGAGTGCATCTATGTCATCACTGAGGAGAATTGGGCATACTTACATTCCTGTTTAAAGGTGAAGTATTCTGTGAGGTGCCTGCACTCATGGTTCCCTCGAAGCAGGAAGAGCGTTTTGGGATGATTTATCTTTAAACTCCATAAATACAGCACACACTACAAACGAGATGGAAGGAGAAGATGGTATGTCACAAAACCTTTTATAGGGCACTAATCATCTATAGACTTTACTGAGAGTGTTTGGGAATAACATAAGAATGGCCATACTGGATCAGATCAACGGTCTATCCAGCTCAGTATCCGGTCTTCTAACAGTGGCCGGTGCCAGATGATTCAAAGGGGATGAACAGAACACGGGAATTAATCAAGTAATCCATCCCTTGTCATCCAGTCCCAACTTCTGGCAGTTAGAAGTTTAGGGACATCCAGAGCATGGGGTTGCCTCCCTGACTATCTTGGCTAATAGTCATTGATGGACCTAGACTCCATGAACTTATTTAATTCTTTTTTGAACCCAGTTACAGTTTTGGCCTTCATAATATCCCCAGCAACAAGTTCCACAGGTTGACTGTGTTGTGTGAAATATTTCCTTGTTTGTTTTAAACCTGCTGCCCAAAAATGTCTTTGGGTGACCCCTAGTTCATGTGTTATGTGAAGGGTTAAATAGCACTTCCTTATTCACTTTATCCACAACATTCATGATTGTACAGACCTCTAACACACTGCCCTTTAGTTGTCTCTTTTCTAAAATGAACAGTCCTGGTCTTTCTAATCTCTTCTCATATGGAAGCTGTCCCATACCCCTAATTAATTCTGTTGCTTTTTTCTGCACTTTTTCCAACTCTAATATCATTTTTGAGATGAGAACAGTATCCAAGGTGTATCATGATTTATATACTGGTATTATGATATTTTGTCTTATCTATTCCTTTCCCAATGATTCCTAAATCTCTTTCTTAAGTGGTAACAGCTACCATAGATCCTGTCACTTGGGATTAGGTTTACCAATGTGCATTACTTTGCTTTAGCAACAGTGAATTTCATTTGCCATTTTGTTGCCCAGTCACAAAAGGATCTCACAAAACTGGTTAACTCTTCTCAGTCAGCTTTGGACTGAACTAGCTTGAGTAATTTCATACCATCTGCAAACTTCGCCATTTCACTGTTTAGCCCTTTTCTCCCCACATAATTGATGAATATGTTGAATAGCACTGGCCTCAATACAGATTCTTGGGGATCCTGCTATTTACTTCTCTCCACTGTGAAAACTGACCATTTATTCCTATCCAGCATTTCCTCTCTTTGAACCAGTTACTGATCCACGAGAGGATCCCACACTTTCATCCCACACTGCCAACATTGCTTAATAGCCTATGGCAAGGGACATTGGGCTTTCTGAAAGTTTAAATACACTATTCACCCTTGTCCACAAGTTTGTTGACGCTCCCCCAAATTCTAATAGATTAGTGAGGCATGATTTCCCTCTACAAAAGCCACGTTGCTTCTTCCCCAACATACGGTGTTCATCTGAGTGTCTTGTAATTCTGTTCAGTACAGGCAAATTGGTTGAAACTGTAGTACAGAAATTCAGTTTACCAGACTATAAACTCCAGAATCACTTCTGGAGCCTTTTTTTTTTTTTTTAAATCAACATTACATTAGCTATCTTCCTGTCATCTGGTACAGAAGCCGATTTAAGCAATAGATTACATACCACAGTTAGCAGTTCTGCAATATTGTATCTAAGTTCCTTCAGAACTCTTGGGTGAATACCCTCTGGTCCTGGTAACTTCTTATTGTTTAATGTATCAATTTGTTCCAAAACCTCATCTACAGACACCTCCAGCAGGGACCGCTCCTCAGATTTGTAACCTAAAAAGAATGGCTCAGGTGTGGGTATCTCACTCACATCCTCTGCAGTGAATAGCAATGCAAAGAATTCACTGAGCTTCTCTGCAATGGCCTTGTCTTCTTTGAGTGCTCCTTTAGCACTTAGATTGTTGAGTGGTCCCACTGATTGTTGGGAAGGTTTCCTGCTTCTGCTGTACTTTAAAAAATTGCTGTTAACTTGTGTGTTTTGCTAGTTGCTCCTCAAAATTCTTTTTTGACCTGCCTAATTATACTTTTACACTTGACTTGCCAGAGTGTAGGTTCGTTAGTCCTGCCATGAGTGCAGGGGACTGGACTAGATGACCTCTCGAGGTCCCTTCCAGTCTTAAGACTCCTTTCTATTTTCTTCAGGATTTCCAATTTTTAAAAGATGTCTGTTTCTCTCTAACCACCTCTTTTACTCAGTTGTTTAGCCAAGATGGCTTCTTTTTTTTTTGTGCTCCTTCCTGTTTTCTATTTTATTTGGGGTATACATATAGTCCGAGCCTCTATTACAGTGGTTTTTAAAAGGTTCCATGCAGCTTACAGGCATTTCACTCTGGTGACTGTTCCTTTTAGATTCCATTTAACTAGCCTCCTCACTTTTGTGTTCCTCTTTTTGAAGTTAAATGCTATTGTAGTAGATCTCTTTGGTATTTTCCCCAAGGATGTTAAATGTAATTACATTTATGGTTGCTATTGCCAAGCTGTTCAACTACATTCACTCTTGGAACGGATCCTGTGCACCACTTAGGACTAAATCAAGAATTGCCTCTCTCCTTGTGGGTTCCAGAACAAGCTGGTCTAAGAAGGAGTCATTAATGATGTCTAGAAATTTAATCTCTGTATCCCATCCTGATGTGACACGTTCCCAGTCAACATGGGGACAATTGAAATCCCCCATTATTATTGGTTTTCTGATTTTGTAGCCTCTTTAAGCATTTCACAACCATGATCCCCACCCTGGTCAGATGGTCAGTAATATACTGATACTGTTATACTTAGATTCAAGCATAGAATTTCTATCCAGTAAGATTTTTACTATATTTGACTATGCTCTCGCTCACAAGAGTGCCACTGCCCCACTAGTGTGACCTACTCTGTCATTCCTATATATTTTACACCCACGTATTACCCTGTCCCATTGATGATGATCATCCCACCAAGTTTCTGCAGTGCCTGCTATATCAATATCCTCATTTAATAACAGGCACTCAAGTTCACCCATCTTAAAATAAACCCCAAAAGTTGATTTCAAGTAGAACCTTAAGAACAACCTAGTTCCATAAGCAGCATCAGATCTTATCTTGGTCAATTTCACTAGTGGGGGAAAAGCCACAGCACATTTCTCTATATTAGGCTTGAGCTGGAGAACAGAGATGTGATCTCATTCAACTGAAACCAACTTTGCATTGGGTGGGGGCAGCTTTTCCTTCCTTCCGCCCTGTCAGCAGAAACCAAAGCAAGAGCAAGCATTTCAGAGCAGCTAAGCACAAACGGATGGACAGTATCTCTACAGCTGTCCCACCTGCAACCTAAACTGGAGATCATCATGTCCTTGCTGACTGTTATATCAAGCGTGTTGAATATTAGTTAAAGCCTAATGTTTCTAGTGTGTGCGGGGGGGGGGGGGGGGGGGGAACAAGCATCTGAGTACGTATTATATTCATGTGACACAGATGCTAGAAGAAATACCCCAAACAGGAAAAACTCAAAACCCTCTGGGGCTGAAAGAAGTTTCACAAGCTTGCTTTGAACAGTGTCACTGAACAAGTGCCACAAAGTGACTGAGGAATAGACCAATATCAAATTGACACAACAGCCGTACTAGGGCCAGGGAAATACTCCAGGCTAGCTTGCCAAGGAAGCTCTGAAGATAAATGTTTTAAAGAGAATATACTTATATCATCCTGTGGTTGGCAAACTGTTAACCAGCTGATTTGTCTAACATGGGAGAAGTGATATCAAGTTTGCCTTGATGATTTTTGAGAGTTGGAAGATAATCTGTTATGACAACAAGCAGTATGGCTTGGATTAAAGTTTGTAACAAGCACCTGCCCTTTAGGCTGACATGCTGCAAAAACTGTACATTCTTTCACAACATGAAAGATGAAGGTTGACATCAGAAAGCAAATTTTGCACTTAATACATGCTGGTTTGGGTGCACAGTATGCCAGAAACCAGCTGCTGTGACATAAAAGTTAATTCCAAAGCAGAGACAAACCAACTTCAATCCAGTTTCTATTACAGATGGCTAAAACACCAAGGTACTTAAATATTGAACCTCCAGTCAAGATCTGAAACATTAAAATCTCCAGAGAATAAGGAGCCTAGGTAAATGTAAGGATTTCCAGAGTCCCATGTAGTTCTGAAACATCTCTCTGCATGTTACAGAATTTAAACCTTAAGAGCCATGCTTGCACAATCCTAATTTTAAATATTACTACTATAGATAACGCAACATTGTCAGGTACTTTAGATTGCCCGTTTAGATCCAGAATAAAATGTTTTACTAAGTCTATTTATAGGAGAAATGTTGCTACAAACTTATAAATATTCTTCAATTTCAACTTTATCCTGGTGTGTTTGCAACCTAAATGTCACAGATCAGGGCTAGCACATGAGAACCAGAAAATGAAAGTTACTATAAATTACACAAACTGACATGAGGGATGGAGGCAGATGCTCAGGGAACTGACTAAGCTCATTTCACTGTCAGAGAAAAAAAAGGGGGGGGGGGGGAGATATAGTAACGATGGAGTGAAAAAAAGTTCTTTCAGTTTTAACAATCTCCCATTATGTTAGCAACCTGGGGAAGAGCTATTAAAAATACACACTTTTTAAAAAAATATAGTATTGTTGAATAATGGATGTAACCATGAAATAATGCTTTCTGACAACAGAACAAAATCTACAGAACTCTAAATCAAACTTTACATTTTACTCTCAAATGGTGTATGGATATTTCACAAGTACCTGAAAAATCGTTGGTGTTGAGAAAGGTAACACATAAGGGGAAACACAGTTCAAAGAGCACTGAACAGACTGGTGATGTCTCTACAGGGCCCATGATAAGAAATAGAGAGAACTACAGTTGCATTCATGTGATTTTTTTAATTTGGTATTTTACAAAGAGATCCCGTACCCAGATTTTTCGAGGCTCTGTGCCTAGAAACAGATTACTAGATGGTTAGTAATCACCTCAATAGCAATTTGAGAAAATTATGGATTACTAGATTGAAGAATGCTACTTCCCTTATTTTGTCTGAGACCTTAAAGCCTAAAGCCATGCACCGAGAAGTACATGAATATATTATTTCTTCCCCTACAAACTGACACTCATACTAAAGATTTACTCTTGTAACATACCACTAACAAGAAGGAGATCAGACCTGCCTGCAGTAAAGCATAATGGAACATTTCCTAAATGAAGCAAAAGGAATCAAATTGTAGGGGACCTAGAAGAATCTTTTTAAGAGTCCCTTTACGCAAATACATAACTAGCATTATTAACAGAGAGATGTTCATTTTAAAAAGTCAGTGGAGATTTACAAATTAATAAAAAATGCATCAATAAAGTGTTTATAAATAATAAACCTTCCACTCCTCTTCTGAAATAGGCAATATTGCCATTCTATAGATAGGAAAACAGGTATGGGGGAAGGGGGGAAATAGCAGACATTGGCAAAACAGGGAACAGAAAGGAAGAGTTCCAGAAGTCTATCCTATGCTCAGACAACATTTTTTCTTTAATGGGTTATGTATTCTGGGATACAGCCAATGTAATGGATGGACAAAGGAAGGGAATATGATTACATGTTTGCTACTGGAAAATATTATGCCAACACAGACACTGAGA
Organism: Sternotherus odoratus; assembly: GCA_032164245.1. Classification (NCBI taxonomy): domain Eukaryota; kingdom Metazoa; phylum Chordata; order Testudines; family Kinosternidae; genus Sternotherus; species Sternotherus odoratus. The sequence goes on from JAVMKO010000020.1 coordinate 10,612,889, forward strand.
ATTATACAGTATTATTGCAGGATGGGGTAGAGAATGAATCCAGCTTCTATTTACAACTGTACATAGTTTGGTATGTTAAATCAAAGTGAATTTACAGCTTACATGACTTAGCAAGAGCAGCTTATCACTGCTTTCTTTAATAATGCTAACGAGAAAGAAGAGTCAAACGGAAAGAAAAGGTGTAAAAGCAAAACATGCCCTCTCCCTCTCAGAGAGGGGTCAGTTTCCCTTCAAACATTCATTGCTTTTTTCTCTCTCTGATGCAATATCAGAATCACCAGCAGGGTCAACCAGGCCGTGATAAGCGCGCACAGAAATTTTAGTGACATTGTCAAGGTTGGCAGGCCCCACATTTTTTTAAATAAAAATAATAATTTTTAATGTGAATTTTGTGAAATATGCTAAATTAGAAATCCCATTCTAGAGACCAAAGTTCTCTTAAACCACAATGAATAGCTACAATCATGGTCATGCAAGGTTTCCTGTCAATGTGTCTGAACCCTTATTTGGCTGGACAATCTCTAGGGGTTTGGTCTCCCCAATCCAGTCAATCTTGGCCATGCTGAGGAGTGCTCCAGAAACTGGGTCTCTTAGAGCTAATGTGGCTTTTTTTATATAGACACTTTTCCTGGGAATTGGAACTGGAGTCAGACAAAACTCATTTGCCACGGGCCAGTCATGAATGCCAACCTGAAGGTCAATTTTTGGTGATTTCCTCTTATGGAAAAAAGTACATTTGACGTCCAAACTGAGAGATGCGAAAGAAAGCACTCAGTACTCTGGGTATGCAATTTTATATCACACTTCTTTACTGCTCTCTTCTAGTGTTAGTGAGAATTACAGAAATTCTACTTGGTGCATATACCTTAAAACCAAAACAAGAGCTGTTAAATCTAATTTTAGGCTTACCAACTTTGACTGTGTTGCTTCAGTATTTAATCATCCTGGATAAAACTGTAAATTCTAGCCCTGCTGAAGTATTGGACATTAAATTCTGTAATTAAACAATGAACAAGGGGCCCTGATGTAATCTAATTTGGCAAATGAATCCAGCAAAGCTCTGCACCACCATCACTTCACCTTTACTGATAAATAAAACTGATTCTGTTTCTGGTCACAATTCTTGCGTTTTATATTTAATAAAATAGGGCTTTATTAATTGTATTATGGTACCACACCCAGAATTTCCATGTGAGATGAGAGTCCCATCACACTAAGCATTGTACACAGAGTGAAAGATATTCCCAGCGCCAAAGAGCTTTCAGTCAAGAAACAAGATGGAGGGCCAGAAAGAGGAAGTGAATTGTCCAACATCACAGATGGTTACTGGCAGATCTGATGTAGAACCCAGATATCCTGAGTCCCAGTCCAGTGCCCTGTCCTTTAGCAGCCGATATCTTAAAAGGGTAAAATTAGGCTAAGATGTCACTCCTGCTGCTGGTGCGTATAAATTAGATCCTTTCCTGAATACAGTGCACAGAATACACTGGGAAACACAACTGCTTAAAATGCCTGTATATAGGAGCCTCTAAGGAGATCTCCCACCAAAGTGGAAGATACATAGAATGTGTTTGACTAAAAATGTTATGGAAGTCACAAAATAACAGATGCATGTTTTAAAAAGAAGCTCCTCTCTCACTTCCAGATTATGGGGATAAGAAGTTACCAAACACCCTCCACATCACTAGCAGCAGAAAAACCGTTTGCTAGAGCACAGGCTAATTATTTTTTTTAACTCAGATGTTTCATATGTGAAACAAAACAGTCCAGTAAACAGCCAGAAGGTACATAATAGAATTACAAAGACTGCGAGATCATGGCTCCTTACAAGTAAGGATACAAGTCAGCTTTTACCACCAGACCTGCAGGAGACCTACAATACTATCTATACCAAAATTCATCTCTTTTTCCCAGATAGGAACCCACGATACGAAAGGAAGGAAAGATTCATAAAGAAGAAGCTATGAGGAATTGATCTCAATCCAAGTCACAATTCTAACCAGCCTCTGAATATTGTAATATAATGGCCTACAGTCTTGCATCTGAAAGTGAATATATGAAGTATGTTATTTAGCACACATATTGCCTGCAGCATCGGCTCCATTGTGCTAGGCACAAAGCCTCTAGTATAGCATCCAGGCTGCATGTCACTACATCAGATCACTAGGAATGAGAGAACATTTTCCTTTACTTTTAACTTACTGGGTGTGAATTTAGTGCTGACAGCTCTGAAGACCAGATGCCTGTTTATCCCTAGAACAGGTACAAAAGCAACAAAAGCCAGCTTCTCTCACAGTCTGCTACACAATATGGATCAACAACCCCACACTGGAGAGAGAGTTCAGTCACTAGGTCCTATTCAATCCCCGGTCTTCTGCAAAGGCTGAAAAAAGAACAGTTACTTACCTCGTAACGTTGGTTCTTCGAGATGTGTTGCTCATGTCCATTCCCACAGTGTGTGCGCACCGCGCATGCACGGTCCCGGAAGATTTTTTCCCCAGCGGTACCCGTAGGGTCGGCAGGGGCGACCCCTGGAGTGGCGCCCTTATGGCCATGTATATATGCCCCTGCCGACCCTCCCCCGCCCAGTTCCTTCTTGCCGGTACTCCGACCTGAGGGGAGGCGGGTGGGATTCGGAATGGACATGAGCAACACATCTCGAAGAACCAACGTTACGAGGTAAGTAACTGTTCTTTCTTCTTCGAGTGCTTGCTCATGTCCATTCCCACAGTGACTTACGAGCAGTTACCGTGGAGGAGGGTGAGGAGTACTGACCGTACCAGCTGCTAGGACTGCATGACCGACAGCAGCATCCTCCATTGTCTGTTGCACGATTGCATAGTGCGAGGAAAAGGTGTGTATCGACGACCATGTTGCTGCTCTACAGATGTCAGCGATGGGAACGTGCGACAGGAATGCTGTGGACGTGGCCTGAGCTCTGGTTGAATGTGCTGTTAACGGAGGAGGAGACACATTCGAGAGGTTATAGCACAGCTTGATACATGATGTTATCCAGACCGAGAGGCGTTGGGACGAGATGGGCAACCCCTTCATTCTCTCTGCCACTGAAATAAAAAGTTGAGGCGATTTACGGAAGGGTTTTGTACGCTGTAAATAAAAGGCTAAGGCCCTTCTCACATCCAAAGAGTGGAGCATTCTTTCCCTGTTAGAGGTATGAGGTCTAGGAAAGAAAACAGGGAGGAATATGTCCTGATTCACATGGAAGGCCGAAACAACCTTAGGGAGGAAGGCCGGGTGAGGGCGTAACTGGACCTTATCTTTGTGAAAGATGGTATAGGGTGGTTCCGAGGTAAGAGCTCTAAGCTCAGAGACCCTTCTAGCCGAGGTAATGGCTACCAGAAAGGCCGTTTTCCAGGATAAGTAAGAAAGAGGGCACGAGGCTAATGGTTCAAAAGGGGGCTTCATTAATGCTGAAAGGACCAGGTTCAGGTCCCATGGGGGAACTGGCGTTCTCACCGTGGGGTACAACCTGTCCAATCCCCTGATAAAGCGCACGACTAGTGGGTCACTGAAGACAGAGACACCCCCTATACCTGGGTGGAACGCTGATATGGCAGCCAGGTGTACCCGGACAGTGGAGATTGCCAAACCTCGCTGCTTGAGGCTAAGGAGGTAGTCTAGAACAAGGGATATAGGAGCTAGAGGGGGAGCGACTCCCTTTTGCTGGGCCCACAAGGAGAAGCGTTTCCACTTGGCCGCATAGACGGCCCGAGTAGAGGGTTTTCTGCTACCCAGTAGGACTTCCCTGACCTGAGCCGAGCACTGAAGCTCCGAAGGGTTCAGCCACGGATACTCCACGCCGTGAGGTGGAGAGATTGCAGGTTGGGGTGTAGAAGCCGGCCGTGGTCCTGGGAGATCAGGGTCGGAAGGAGTGGGAGAGTTATGGGCGTCCTGACTGAGAGGGACATTAGCAGGGTGTACCAGTGCTGGCGGGGCCATGCTGGCGCTATGAGGATCATGGAGGCCCTGTCTAGACGGGCCTTGAGCAGCACTCTGTGGATCAGGGGAAACGGAGGAAACGCATAAAGTAGACCCCCCTTCCAAGGGATCTGAAATGCGTCTGCCTCTGAGCCCGGGCTGAGGTTCAGTAGGGAACAGAACCTCTGGCACTTTCTGTTGGATCTCGTGGCAAACAGGTCCACGAGGGGAAACCCCCACTGAAGGAAGATTGAGTGTACAATGTCGACCCTGAGCGACCACTCGTGACCCCGAAAGGAGCGACTCAGGGTGTCCGCCAACACATTCTGAACCCCTGGGAGATAGGTGGCCTGGAGGTGAATATTGTGTAAAATACAAAACTCCCATAGGGCTAGGGCTTCCCTGCATAGGTGAGAGGACCGAGCCCCCCCTTGTTTGTTTATGTAAAACATTGCTGCTGTGTTGTCTGTCAGCACCAATACACACTTGCCTTGTATGCGTTCCCGAAACGCTTGGCAGGCTAGACGAACCGCTCTGAGCTCCCTGACATTGATGTGAAGGGAGAGTTCGCTGCGAGACCAGAGGCCTTGAGTCCTGGCGTCTCCGAGGTGTGCTCCCCAGCCCAGGGCGGACGCATCTGTACCCAAGGTTACTGAAGGCTGGGGCTTCTGGAAGGGTACTCCTACTGCGAGGGAGTCGTGGCGAAGCCACCACTGGAGAGAACACAGTATGTGGGTTGGGAGAGTCACAATCAAGTCTAGAGGGTCCCTGCCCTGTCTGTACACCGTTGCCAGCCAGGTCTGCAGCGGGCGAAGCCGCAACCTGGCGTGTGGCACCACATAAGTACAAGCTGCCATATGCCCCAAGAGAACCATGCAGTTCCTGACTGTAGTGGTGGGGAATCGAAGGGTCGAGTGGATCAATTCTGCTATGGTGACTGCCCTGGTAGGAGGTAGGAATGCCCTTGCCTGTTGAGAGTCCAATATCGCCCCTATGAACTCTATCCTCTGAGTAGGCACTAGGGTCGATTTTTGTTCGTTCAGCAAAAGGCCCAACTTGGTGAAAGTTTCTCTGGTGAGAGCTATATGCTGGGTCGCTAGCTGCTCTGACTCCGCCCTGATGAGCCAGTCGTCCAGGTAGGGGTACACATGCACCTGCTTTCTTCTGAGGGATGCAGCCACGACAGACATACACTTTGTGAAGACCCTTGGGGCGGTGGATAGGCCGAACGGCAGTACCGTAAACTGGTAGTGGCGGTCTCCCAAAACAAATCTCAGGAACCTCCTGTGACTGGGAATAATTGATATGTGAAAATATGCATCTTTTAGGTCGAGGGCAGCAAACCAGTCTCCGCGATCCATAGAGGGAATGATGGTTGCGAGGGAGATCATGCGGAACTTCAGCTTCTTTATGTAGGAGTTGAGGCCCCGCAGGTCTAGGATGGGACGAAGACCGCCTTTGGCCTTCGGGATAAGGAAATAACGGGAGTAGTAACCCTTGCCCCGAAATTCTTGAGGAACCTCCTCTATGGCACCCAAAGACAAGAGGGTATTGACCTCCTGAACTAAGAGCTGCTCGTGAGATGGGTCCCTGAAGAGGGACGGGGAGGGAGGATGGTGGGGCGGAAGGGAGGAGAATTGGATAGAATATCCCACCCTTACCAGGCTGAGGACCCATCTGTCTGAGGTAAGAAGGGCCCACTCCTGGTAAAAGTGGGATAAGCGGCTCACAAAAGGGCGTACTGGATCTAAGGGAACTGGTCTGAAGCCCTCGGGCGCAACTTCAAAAGTTAGGTCTGGGCCCTTGCTGGTTTCTGGGTCCAGGATTCTGCTGCCCGTTCCTAGACGAGGAGCTAGGACGTCCCCTGCCATTACCCCTACCACCCCTCCTAGGGGGGTCTCTCCGAGGAGGGAACTGGTATGGTCTAGGTTGAGTAGGAGGGGGAGGTCGGAAAGGTCTGCGGAGGGGCTGAGGCGTATGGAGGCCCAGGGACCTCAACATGGCCCGCGAGTCTTTCATTGAGTGTAGTTTTTTATCGGTGTCCTCCGAAAATAAACCCTGCTTGTCAAAGGGCAGGTCTTGAATTGTCGATTGCACCGGGGTTGGGATCCCGGAGACTTGTAACCATGCCCCACGTCTCATGGCGATGGCAGTAGCCATGGTGCGCGAGGCCGAATCGGCGGAGTCCAGAGCGGCCTGGAGGGCTGCTCTCGAGACAACCCTGCCTTCTTCCAGGATGGCTTTAAACTCTGGATGGGCCTCCGTGGGAACCTGGTTCTGGAATTTGGCCATTGCCGACCAGGAATTGTAGGCATACCTTCCCAGAGCCGCTTGCTGGTTTGCAACACGCAGCTGGAGTGCCCCTGAGGAATAGACCTTCCGTCCAAACAAGTCCAGCTTCTTGGCGTCATGGGACTTCGGGGTAGAGCCCGTCTGTCCCTGACGTTCGCGGTGATTGACCGCGTCTGCCACCAGTGTCCCCGGCTGGGGGTGTGTAAACAGGTGTTCATACCCCTGTTGGGGGGGCAAAGTAGCGCCTCTCAACCCCTCTAGCAGTAGGTTGGATCGAGGATGGTGTCTGCCATATGACGTTCGAGATTTTGTGGATCGTCTTAATGAATGGCAGTGCTATTTTGGTAGGGCCCCCCGATGTCAGGATATCCACTGTGGGATCTGTTTCCTCCTCCACTTCCTCAGCTGGGAGGTGGAGATTCTGCGCCACCCTTCTGAGGAGTTCCTGATGTCCCCTCACGTCCATTGGTGGTAAATTTGGGGACGAGGAACCAGCTACTGCCTCATCGGGAGAGGAGGAAGAGGAAGGAGCGAACTGTGCCTCTTGAGCCGGTTCTTCCATAGGGCGGTCACTGGTGGGCCCTGATGGTACCACGGATTGAGGCGCTGACTGGGGATGATGTAGCCCCGAGGGACCAGGCGCCGGAATCTCCGGGGCCACTTCAGGGGGCGGCACCGAGACGGTGGCCGAGACCGGTCCCCTCGGCACCGACGGCAAGGAGGACGATACCGATGGCGGCCCCTGCTGGTGGATCGCAAAGGGGGTCCAAAAGGGCCATGGGCCTGGAGCCTGTTCCTGAGGCAGCCATGTCGGGGGGGTCCTGTGATGGGAGGACCTGCGGTGCCGAGAATGGTGGTGGGAACGGGAGGTATGATGACTACGACCCGATCTAGAGGAGCGTGCGTCGGACTCGGACGAATAATCTGACCCGGACCATGGGGGAGCAGACCCCGACGGTGCCACGGTGTACCTGTCAAATATGGTTGGCTTCCCTGGGTGCTGCTCGACGCGCCCGGGTGCCGCAGGGTCAGAGATAGCCGGTACCGGTATGATCGGTACCGGGGGAGCCCGTGCCGCCCGTGCCGGCACTGATTCCGGGTAGGCGGGAATCAGCGGCACCGGGTCCGGGAGTCCGATCGGTGCCGGAGGTCGTGCCATGACCGGTGCCGGTGCCAGAAAACGGGTCTGAGGCGCTGGTGCCGGGCCCGGCTCCGCAGTTAGGGCAATTAAGTCCCTGGCCGCCTCAAAGGTGTCCGGGGTTGAGGCTCTGTCCGGCTGCTCCATCTGCAGATGCAGAGAGTCGGTGCTGAGGGGCCCCTGTGGCTCTGTCTCAGCTGGCGGCGTAGGCACTTGACGGGGCTCGCCCTTGCGACCCGAAGTCTGCCTTTTGGGAGAGGGTTCACCCTGGTTCTTACGTGCCGGGGAACGACCTCTCTGCTTCTTCGAAGGCACCGGTGACTGGGAGCGGTGCCTTCGGGAACTCCCTTTCTGGGAGGAACGGTGCCTGTGCTTGCCCCGGTCCGCCTTCGGTGCCGACTGGTCCCGCACCGAGGCCGGTGCGCTGCGCACGGAGGTGGACGGGATTTCAGGCTCAAGAGCCGATTCCATTAGGATGATCTTCAGGCGGGAATCTCTCTCCTTCTTCGTTCTAGGCTTAAAAGCCTTGCAAATCGGGCAGCGATCAGCTAGATGGTTCTCACCCAAGCACTTAAGACACTTGGAGTGAGGATCGCTCACGGGCATAGGCTTAGCACAGCCTTCACAAGTTTTGAAACCTGGCGCTCCAGGCATGCCCCAGCGCCGGAATCTCAACTTCTTTATCTAATTCTAATATGATAACTATATACAATTAACTATGAACTATAAGAACTAACTAAACTACACCTAACTATCGAACGAGGAATTAGGATACAAGGATACCGCAAGAACGAGCCGAAGCGTCGTTTTGTTCCAGCGACCGTCATGAACGGAAAGAAGGAACTGGGCGGGGGAGGGTCGGCAGGGGCATATATACATGGCCATAAGGGCGCCACTCCAGGGGTCGCCCCTGCCGACCCTACGGGTACCGCTGGGGAAAAAATCTTCCGGGACCGTGCATGCGCGGTGCGCACACACTGTGGGAATGGACATGAGCAAGCACTCGAAGAAGAATGAAGAGTTAATTAGACCAAGTTGCAACGATGGGTTTAAATAAGAGACCAAACATTTCCCATCAACTATTTCCTTTTTGCAATAAGAAGCCTCAACTACTGTACAATAAAAAAATCTGTTGCATCTTTGAGCTCATTCTATCACCACGGGATGTTGCTTTTAAAACACATGAACAATGAGTCCAGAAAGAATTGGGTAAAGATCTCAGAGCTGACCAAACTGACTTTTGGGTATATTTAAATACTCAACTCATATGCTATAAACAGCCACTTTTACACCGGCAACCCAAATATTCATGGCAACGCAGGTATCTTCCAGGGGTCACTTGGGTCCCTAAGAACTAGTACAGTTTGCCTTAACACCTCCCTGGTCCCCAGTTTTGCATCCTGTTTCCTGAACGCATACATCAGGATGCAATTATACAATTACATCCTATTCCACTCAGTTAAAAGGTCATGATTATCAGCAGCTCTGGGCAGACACTTGATAATATCCCCTCCCTGCATATCGATGCACAAGCTTGTGCCAGGACTCACAAAAGGGCCTATGGATGCCAGCAATCTTCACCTTTTTAAACTGGAAAGCACAGCAAAGTCTGGATGGCTTACAACCACCTGAATCTCTGTGATAAAGAGACTGTGCCTGCAAAACTAAGGCACTCAGGTATCTCAGATCACAGCAGCTGGCCGCCTGAATCCAGTCACCTCTGAAAATGTTTGCACTGTATATGTCAGAAATCCTGAAAAAACCAGGAGGAACTAGATTAACCACTTGTTAACTAGCCACTTCTTTAGCCACACAGCTGTTGTCTAAGTGGTTTGCTGAACTGCTGCCATTTCAGTAGAGAAACTGGTGCTGCTGCAGTTTATTACACACCCAAATGGGAATCTCTCTAAACATATAGGCAGCACTTTGCAGTAGGTGGAAAGAAAAGGCACACATCAATAAGCACAAGGGAAGCAAGCCTTCTATATTCTGTTTTATCAGTGACATTTGGATCAGCCCCCGCGTGTACTAATCAAAGCCCACCCTGCTTCGTGAAAGATCAATGCTTGCTCTGTGGGGAAAGAGAATGCTTCATGGCTTTATCTCCCCGGCGGACTCAAAGGGAAAGGGGGAGAGGAGGGTCAAGAATGGTATGAAAGGGATTCATGCTGACAGCTTACAAAGAACAGCTGTCCCAAATGTCTCCAAAGACTGAAAGTGTTGGGTTGCTCCACAAAGGTCTCCAACTTTTAAGATGTATTAGGCATTAAAAGGGACCAGATCAAGCAAAATTTGATTAACTCAAATGTGCAGCCTTTATTCAGCGATAAGATTTTCTCAGCTCGATCCTTTCCCCAGAAAGACTACTCGGTGATCCGTTTTCCTGCCTGCAGCACACACTTCTTCCTGGTTCTGACGCTTTCCCATTTTTAATCCAAATTTCACCCACCACCATAGTATTTAAGCACTTACTACTTAATCTTCCTCCCACATGCTAGACAACCTAGCCTATCTATGATACAATCCAAGGATCAAAGGCTTGGGGGGTGGGAGCCACCCCTCCCCCATCCATGTCCTGTAGAGCATACGCTGTTGTGTATGCACAACTTTAACACCACAAAAGAAATATTTCTCGGATTACTGAAGGATTAAGCTGGCATTCGACAATATCTCTGGCAGGTAAATACATTTAAATACCCAACACTGGAGTATCCACAAACCAAACTGTTTAAGTAGGAATAGCATGAAACTCCTGTCATGCCTTCTCCCTTCCAGAAATAATATACAGAGGCACCAGTGCCAGCACTACAGAAATCCTATTGGCTGAACATTAGAAATGCAACCTCTCAAGCATCAATATGTCCACTATCCCAGCAACTGCTCAGTGTCTCACCTTGTCTTAAAGTCAATATGTAGGAGCACAGAAGTATTAGCATGGAAGGAGGCCAGGCATCTGCCAAAATACAGTCAGTAGTACCCCGCTAAATACTCTTCAAAGAACTATTTTCACTAAATACCCTTTGGTAGTCCCAGGCTTGTATTTTAACTGATCTCTGCAAACAGAAATTCCACTTGAGTTCCAATAGGTCAGTCTTCATTACCTTTGTTCTCCTATATGACCTTAACTGAAATTGCTATGCAACATCTTATTCTATTGCCTTTTGAAGTAAGACCCACAAGCCCTGGCTAAACTAATTATGCCATTTTATGCCCTCTGATAGCCTCAAATGTCACTTGTTATACTGTGTCTGTACCTAGATTAAGCAATCCTCTAGTAGTCAACGTCACTTTCATGCAAAGTGAGATAGCACCCCTCAGGGTCTGTGGCATTTATTAGCAACTCTTCCACATGGAGACAAGTCCCAACCACCTCCTGGCACAAGTATTATGTGCTTGTTCAGTTACCAGGAACTGTTCAGAGAGCTAGTGACTGTTACTGATCAAAGTCAATTAATCTGTCCTTTAAGACCAACATTTCTCAACTTTGCCTACCTGCAATACCACATGATCAGTGAATGGAGTCACAAAGCCACATTGACAAAGCACATAGCTGCAACATAGTTAGTATGTAGTTAGAGGACACTGCACTGTGATTACTGTTTGGCTCATTCGGGCCAATGTTCTGGGCGATATTCCACCCTCTAACTCCAGCCTTCTACATTCATGCAACCCTAAATCCTTCAGGAGATAATGGGTAAATAGCCTCTCTTCTTCCTCTGCTAGGAAGCTCACTGCTCCCTTGTGTGTTATGGGCAAGATGAGGAGTGCTCCTGTGAACAACCCTCCCTCTTGCTCTGCTCACAGTTGTTTCCCCGTCTCTGAATACTGAGGGCACAACTTTCAACTTGCCCCAACAATAATGTCCCATTGGTTAATAAAACTTTTCTAACAAATCACACTGCAAGTAGATGACCTATAAACAACGTGCCGTCCTCTTATGCAGAAGCATATTAGAACCTAAAAATGGTGTGAGAAAGAAATATTTGTTAGGCTTAGTTCAGTCTTTAACATGGTAATCCCCAAAGGCACAGGTTTATTTGTCACCTCTATACTGAAGTAGCCTCTGTCCACGTAGTCTCCCAGGAAGAGGTAGCGGGTGTTATTGGGTGATCCTCCAACTTCAAACAACTTCATCAGGTCAAAGAACTGCCCATGAATGTCACCACACACTAAGGGGGGGGAAAAAGGACAGCAAAAAAGGGAATTATACGCTAAGAAGAGAAAGGTCATGGCAGCAACAGGGAGCAAGGCTTCACTTTGACCTAAGCTACAGTGGCATTATATTCAGCTTCTGTGAAAACTTTATCTATGCTACTAAAATGCTCCCTCTCCTGGGAGTAAAGGCAATTTTAAAGCCCCACTCCCTGAAAAATGATGGAAAGAACACGCAGCAGCAGATCTGCTATTTTTGGCAGCTTGTGATTCCAGACAGCCCTTATATGTGACTTCAGCTTCAGAAAGCTCTCTCTAACCTGTGATTGGAGCCTCTACTTCAATCATTGTCTTCTCATGCCTCAGAATGGCAGCCCCATCATTGATTATCTTCAATGCTGCATCCTCTTCTAGCCGGCCTTCCTTCACCAAGTGGCTTTTCAAGACATCAAGCCTGGGCTTTCCATCCTCAAACACTTCCTTCAGTGTGAGCCGTTGCGTGGGAGGAAATGGGACAGCTAGAAAACAGAAGCAAAGACATTAGCAATGTATCTCTTTAAAGGGACTCACACACATTTCAGTATTAGACTTCTGTCCAGTGCTCAGACATGAACAGTCACAAGCATCTGTTTCAATACACATTTGTCTTCTCAAATGCAACAATATCAAGATTATGTTTCCAACCCAGCTAGCAGGCAGCCTCACATTAGAAATCACCATATACAGCCATGTAAAATGTTGTTATCTGTGTATCTGGGGCAGCTGAAAGGGGTGAAAACCTACAGTAGATGTGGGAACTAAAACGCTTCCTGACTTTAGTGAGGGAAACCACTACCATAACACTGTTTTAGAAGGGAGAGGTTCTGGGTGCAAATATTCTATACCAACAGAACAACTAACCAAATGTACTTGTTTGTAGCGGACAAAAATCAAGTGTTGGTTATCTAGCTTTCACCATTACAATAACCTTGCACTTTATTCTTTAAGTGCCATTTCCCAGTAGTCACAGTAGGTAGAGTCTTATATAAAATAAAATGAGGATTATTTGTGCCAATACACTGATGTGAGCAGCCAAGAACTTTTATGTAAGTTTCACTACTAGCTTTAGTGACTAGTTAACTCCCAGATGGAATCGGATATATATGATCAACTTCTTTTCTGCTCCGCCAATTTGTCCACCACTCTGCAGTGACCCTAGAGGAATGGGTGCTGCATACATACACCAAAGAGGAGAATCTGCACCAGTTATTACTGCATCTCCTGTTGTATATGGGAATATACTTCTCACTTCACTTCCAACAGACCAAGCCAAAAACAGTGTTCTCTGTTCTTTAAGCCAGTACTGTAGTAAGGTGCTGGAATAGTAGTTAAGCATGTTGCAATACCTCGAGAGGACCAAATCCGCCAGAGTCCACAAGGAGGATAGATGTAAAATCCTCCCAACCAGGCAGAGGGGTCAAAATCTGAGGCGCTAACGAAAACAAAACCCACCCAATATTATTAAGCAATGATTATGTTTCCTGCACAAGGTAAGTGATAAGGATGAGCACTTAAGTAATTAGTGTTGCCAAAGCAAATAATCCTTTTAGCCAGCATAACTTGTATAAAGGCTTTAATCAACTCAGTGCAAGTAATTATCCCATGTAGTAATTGTCACCTTTATAGATTTTGCCCTCATTTGCACTAACCCCATTGAAATGGTCAATACTGTAAGAAGGAGCTGTGGAGGAAGTTTCTTTTCAATACTACCTTTAGTTAGCAAAGGGTACATACAGGCTGCTGTCCTAGATCAAGAGATTGGGAGCTACAAGAGCTGACTCTGACATCATCTCACACCATTTCTCTCTGCTCCTCATTTTCCCTCACCTGTAAAAGGTGTAAATACTTACCTACCTCACAGGGGGATAAGAAAGATAGAGATTGTCAAAGTACTCTGAAGATGAAGAGTACTAAACTGATCTGACACAAGGCTCCTAAGACACTGCCCATAAATATTAAGTTTAAGAAAGTTCAAAGAGAGTGAAAGGTGCACATAACACTGAACTTCTCATGATCATTCCCTAAGATCCTCATGCCCACTCCTTTTGTTTACCATCATGCCCTGTGTTAAACCAAATTTAGACTACAAAATCCTTGTGGCAGGGGCTTATGATTTTGCAGAACACCACACATACCTAGTATAATGAGTAATATACTGGTATTTCTGGTTAGCAAAATACCACACATCATACCACAATGCCACGCAATGACAAAGGGACATCATGGCATGTGAACTTTGAGGTGTAAACATCCATGATCTAAAATGGATGAAGGGGTCAGTTGTGTTTCAAGGAGTTCAGTAAGAGGATAGCAATATCCTTGTGTCACTGCAGTGCAGGAATAGATGTTTGGTGAAATTAACATGCTCTATATTTACAAGTCCAGGTGTACACACCAACTATAGGCATTCTTAGCCTGCAAACTAAGAGACTGAATATGGCAAAAGGCTATTTACAGAATGACAGTTCAACAAAAAGCCACTTCTCCGAAACACTGCAAAACTAGATCTCAGGCAGCTAAAGTGTGGAACCAACTCGCCCACAAAAAAAGTCACTCTGCCACTGCCAAATCTCCATGCTCCTTTAAGTAGAATGCCTGCACCTTTTCTGCATTACATCTTCAAATGTTCATAATACTGATACAGCTGCACTAATGCTACACATCTATTAAATACGGTAATAGTCTTCTCCAGCATAGACTGGGTTAGGCAATGCAAACTGTAGCACAGACCCATGCCATTAAAATGGAAACACAAAATTTCTCCTATTACCATTACTCAGACAACTGTACAAAACAACAACCAATACTCATTACTGAAAAAGGAAGGAGAAGTATTTGCCTAAAATGATGATTGGGTACAGACTAATTTGTTCCCAAGCCCTCCATTTATGGTTCTGGTGGTCAGAACCAGACAAAGAAAGATTTTAAGTTTCAAACCATCCAAGACTTCCAGTCAAAAGCAGCAACTCAAGATTAAAATGACAGAGTATTGCTCTGCAGTGAACATCAGAAAGATTACACTGCATGTCCTGAACCCAATATGGGAGCATACCTGAAAAGTCATTCATTGCAATGGGCTCCTTCTCCTGTCTGCTTCTAGTCAGATGAGTGGAAGAATTACAGCTGGTTAGTTCAACAGATGGCTAAAAGCCTTCTCTGGGGGGAAAAAGGCATTTCAAGCATTCTGAAAGAGCAGCTAACAGTTCTGTCAAGAACCATACCCTTTCAGATAGTCTTTCACCTTACAAGTCACAGTGGATTTTGGCTAGATTGTCATTTCTATAGTCAGACAAAGGTTAACTTGAAAGAGTCTCCTTTAGATCAATCTAAATAGATTTAGGTACTAATAGCTTCCAAATATTTCACGCTTTCCACCACTAGACATCTAAAAAGTTTTGACAATCAGCTAACAGTCTGACAATTCATGACAACAGATGTCCACTTGTCACAGCAGAGATCTAATTACTGCCAAGATCAAACCCAGATGCCCAAGGTAGCAACATTCACAATAAAAATGCTGTATTGGATTCAGTTCTGTAGAACCTTCTAAACTGTTACAAGAAACTATCTCCTGTGTTAAATTATGAATAGTATGAATGTCAGGTCTCTGGCATTTTCTATGCCAAAATATCGCAATGCTGTATTTCCTGAGATCTTCTCTTTTTGTCCACTTGTAACCTAACATTCTTATACTCAACAGAACTCACTGCATATTGTTAGGGTTCAGACTATTGCTTCACAGTCAATTGGCTCTATTGGAACAAATCCACCTGGTTCAGCGATGGAAGGTAACAAGCATGTCATTCTGTGTTCACAGAAGGCTAAAGTTTCAGCAATGCGCAAAACTGTAACAGTAATTAACAGGGAATAAATACCTGGATCGCAAGCAATGGATGACATCTTTGACTAGTAACTAGAATATAGCTGAGGTTGTATAATCTGTTTCATTATTTCTCTTTATTCCACGGCACCATAACAGCCTGTGTTACGCTGCAAACTTCCATCACCATACACATGCAGAATTTACTAATTTACCCATCTTTCATCCCAAGACCTTAAAGCATTTTAGAAACAGCTCAAACCAAACTACAGAACAGAAAGATAGGAAATGAACAGACATCGTGAACACTGCATCCAAGTTAAACTGCAAGGGAATGACAGGTCGGCAGCATGTAATCCCTGCAGATGGAATTTGGGCAGAACTCTTGGGCTGACATCTCTAAGACACATGAAAAGAGTGCTGTGGAATTTTTAACAAGCCATCAGTACCTCAGTTTTCATACCCCAACTAATAGCAGCTCCAGCAGTTCCTAGGTGCTAGAATACAAATAAATAATATATTGTCCTTAGCAATATGCTGGGATATTGGGCCTATACACTGACTCAGAAGAAAGAAAAACACAAACTTCTTGCAGCACCTAGGACCACCCTAACACTGCTGCACCAGTGAGATCTGACAGAACTACTATGCAAAGTTTAAAGGTGGAAATTGAAGGGGGGGGGGGGAGATACAGGGGAGGAAATCACATTTAAAAGTAGAGGCTGTAAAGTGGAAGAGACCTAGTATGAAGTTTTCTTTACAACCAGAGCTGCAAACAGTAATGGCAGGCAGAGGCTTGCCATAATATTAAAAAAAAAACTAGGCCTGTAATATGGATGTGTCATAGGTGTACAATCTAAACAGGAAACCAAGTTAGTTTTCTTAAGTTTTCTCCAGAATGATACCACAAATGGGTTGAATGCAGGCTGACCCTTAACGTAAGTAAACTCATCAAATTCAAATCTGCTGTTAGTTCCCCAATATATTTAGAGCTAGAATTCAATTTTCCATGGAATAATCTTTACTTCTTAAAATGATCATCTGCACAAATCTCTGGTCACACAACCCCAGGATCTCTTCATTCTTAGAGCCCCATTTTGAGCTAGGTGATGTTCCCTCGCACCAAGCTGAAGTTAAGTGTCTGCAGGAACAGATCTGTGTTTCATCCTGACTTTCTGAAGCATGGACCAACCCAGACAAATAATCTTTGCCATTATTCAGTTTAAAGCAACTCTGGAACAAGTAGGGATATTGATGTGCCAAAGCAGAATTATCACTTCGGCTAAATAAGCACCATGGAAACGAAATAATCACAACATGAAGCAAGTATCAGAGGGGTAGCTGTGTTAGTCTGGATCTGCAAAAGCAACAGTCCTGTGGCACCTCCAATATGTCTGTTAGTCTATAAGGTGCCACAGGACTCTGTCGCTTTAACATGAAGCAAAGAACAGCTCTTCTAACCTGTCACTCACCCCCAGAATACAACTTGCTCTGTTAAATGTTTGAGCCTATTAATCCAAACTCAATTCATGCTTTGGGCAGGCCACTTAATAAAATGAGCACCTACCTCCCAAGGATGTCACAATCGCTATGTAAATGCTTATTATTACACCACTTTATTGCCCTTTGTTCCTCTCTAACCCCCTAAACTTTTACAGATTCTCCTATTTCCCCTGTAGATTGCAATTTTCTTTGTCTGGTATGAATACGATGCCTGAATTTCAAAACATCCACAAATCCCACTGAAGTGGACAAGAGCTATAAATTCTCAGCACCATGAAAATCAGGCTAATCGTCATCATGTGGGCATTTACTGTTGGAGACAGCCAAGGTCCCCATGACAGCTCCCTGGATTCACTTTCAGTGTCCCTATTAACGTAGATATGCTGCATTTCAGACTCTGAATATCTTAACTTCCTTCCCCTTTTTTACAGCATACTTCATTTTTTACTGAATGGTGACTACCTCAAATAGACTAGGAGTGTTTAAGCACCTGATTTCCTAAGGGTGATTTTAGGGCTCACCAGAAATTTTTAATCTAATATGAAACTGGTCTAAGACAGCTGTATCTTCTGAATGAAAATTAATTTTTTATATGGAACGCATTCAAAAAGCTTACCCTGGCTTCATACTGAGCCAGATCATTTCTTCTGAAATTAGGATGAAAACAGCTGCCTGTAATAAATCGTAAACAATCTACACAATATTTAAAAAAATAATTCATACTAAAGTTGAACAATTTTTTCCATGGGGGAAGAGGGAAACACAGTAAGTTATCACACTACATTCAAGTCACACTGAGATATACCATTGAACTGAAATGCTCCCTTTAGAAATCAGAACTTGAAGTCTCACCACTACCTTGCTTATCAACTGCATTCCAGTAAGGGAGCAAGGCTCAATCTTTGAGGCCAAGTTCGCCTTTCCATTCCAACAGCGTAACAGAATTTGGCCCTCAATGTCTATTTATAAGCCACATACATGTAATTCCAATAATCAAGTTACACTTTCGTGTTCCAAAATGCAAATAACATAATACAAAATGTGCTAAGAGTGTAAATCACTTTTAAAGTTCCTTTTGAAAGTGCACCCCAAGGCCGTTCCCACCTTGTGGATGGACCTATTGTTAAATACAAGGAGGTTAGAAAATAAAAGCCAACTAAATCTGAGTCCACAAGAACAGTTTGGAAGCAATACTTCCAGCTACTGGTCCGAGGCCAGGTCTACAACTAGAAACTTCTGCTGGCACATCATTGTCAGATAGGGGTGAGATTCCCCTCTCCCCCAATTTTTATTTTGGCAAATGCCCTCAAGCAGATGCAATTAAGTGCTTGTTGGGGCAGAGACCATGACTTACTCTGTTCTGACTCAGTACTCTGATGGCTCAGTAACATAAGGAGCCTGAACTGCAATCTCAAACTGCTAGCTGCCATGGAGAAAGGAGAGCAGATAAGCCCTGAAAAATCTTTGAGACACTGAAGCTCTACAGACTTTTCAGCAGTTAAAAATACACATATTACTATGAAACAATCACTCAACAGTATGCCACCCAGCATCAGATTTGTCATCTTCCTTTCATCAGCTCCCTCAGATTGGATGATTTCCTCAGCTGACTTGAGAGGGTCATCACTAAGCTTAAAAAAAGAGAAAGCATGAGGTCCACAGCAAACAGCTGCAGCTACTTAAAAAAGTGAGCTAACCAAAGGAGAGGAGGGGATTCCTAGATGTCAGCAGACAGGGAAATTCGCCACCTGTTTTCACAAGGTTAGCAAGCTGACAGCTAGTCCACTAATAGATCATTAATACAAAAACAGTAGGGTCTTTGTGTTAAAAACAAACTCCCCACCTGCTGGTAAATGTAAACCTGATGCTACCAGCAGCGTGCAGGGGGAGGTTGAGGGGTTGGCTCTAGTTTTAAACCTGCTTTAAGTGAACATGATTTTGCACATAGTGTACTTTTAAGATCAGACTCAAGCCAGCTTTGTATGCATAAGCTGACCTGTTCCATATGGGAAACCTAAACAAAGTAACATCCACAAACACTATCATCGGATTCCACTGCTAACTGACACAGGCATGCAGAGCCAAGCCAGTAGATCTTTGACCAGAGTGTTTCTTGCTTAGTACAGGGGTCTCCAAACTTTATGAGACGAGGGCCATATTAGATTTTTGAAGGGGCTTCGCGGGCCGAAGCAACTGTGAAAAAATTCAATATATGCAAATATATGCAAAATCCCCCCCTTTGCTCCTCTGGCCGCTGCTGCAACACCCCCACCCCCCACCCCTTTGCTTCTGCGACCGCTGCTGCATCCTCCCCTTTTCTATTCTGGCCACTGCCTCAGGGGCACTCACCCCTCCGCCCATGGGGCCGCTGGCACCAGCTCATGGGGAGGGGGAGCATCGGCAGCTACTCCACTTGCCTGCTCAGCTGGGGGGGGCGGACAAATCAAAGCCAGGGGCCGGATCCGGCCCCCGGGCCGTAGTTTGGAGACCCCTGGCTTAGTATAATGCAACACTCACTACCAGTAGCAAAGATTTCAATTGCATTATCCACTGCAGAAGAGATACTAAATCACACGGTATGATCGTGGATGCCTCAATTTCTCTTCCTTCCAATACTCACTATTTGGCTGAATGCTTCAGTGTAAGCTCTGTTTACACTGGGCTCGGTTCTGATTACAAACAGATTCTAAATCACTGTACAATGTCTTTACTCCACTGTTTCCAGTCATCTGCACCCAGACATGTCTTGTAATCACCGTCATAGTTTGCAGGAAAGATGTTGCAATATACAGTGTTATAAAACCTAACTGCCCAGCCCCAAAGAGCCTATATTAGAGCTCAATAGGAGCAGTTCACCTGCAAGCAGTGGATAAAGCGAAGCAGGAGCAAACCCCTTTAAGATCACCTAAATTCAACCACCACTTTAAGAGGAGTTATTCCACCAGCTCACAATGCCACTCACTCAAATTTGGTCTGGCCAGCTCTCCGTCATGCTATTCACTCACAGGGCTGCAGAGCCACTCACTCAGAGCTGCCCCAGCTGCCCCTCTGACATGACGGGAGGTGGCCAGGCCAACTGAGTGAATGGCACTGCAGCCTGGCACACTCAAATCTGGCCCTCCACCAAAGCCACAGCTTTAACAAACCATGTCAACAATTTTTAACCAAAAAATCACAACTTTCTTACAGCCTTACGCATAAATAAATTATAACACCTGGTAAGTGCCATAAAATTAATCCTAAAGTGTGAATATGGGTAAAAAGTTAAATCACATTACGGTAATCATACAAAGAAACCTACACCCATCAGAAGGAAAATTCTTCTTCATATCTTCATATGCTCTAGGAAATCTTCAAGTTACAAATTTGAGAACTGCAATTTTATAACATGAACTCTCTTATTACTAATAAGACGAGGAAGACTTTGTAGCACCTTAGAGACTAACCAGTTTATTTCTGAATAAGATTTCCAGGGCTATAGCCCACCTCATCGGATCCATAGAATGGACCATGCATTCGATGAAATGGGCTATAGCCCACGAAAGCTTATGCTGAAATAAACTAGTTAGTCTCTAAGGTGCTACAAAGTCTTCCTCTTCTTATTTACGGATACAGACTAACACGGCTGCTAATCTTAAACCTATTTTATTACTGGCTTTAAAGCCATTTTATGCCTGATCACCTTCCCTCGCCTGCTTATGAAATGAAGAGCCTTCTGTAGCTAGCTATGGGAGTCAACACTGCATATATCACACCTGGTCCTGCTTAGCTTGGGGTGGGGGCGAAGAAGGGGTTCAAAATGTAAGTCTCAAAAACCATCACCATTGCTCTTGAAGAAGCCAGAAGGCATTTACCACCACCACCCTCACCCCCAAAAAATCAACAGTGAAGAGCTGGCTCTAGATTTCTGTATCTCCTCTAAATAAAACCTAGGAATCTCACATAAGGAGCATATCCAGGCTCCCACCTGGAAGAGGTCATATTACTCGATATGCTCACATCCACCTCTGCTACTAATGGGAACATAGCAAGAACCTATTATAGCTTCATAGCTGGAGATGCAGATTTGAAGTCAGGAGTGCAATCTAGATAGCACAACACTACCACTCCCTGTAAATTAAGTCTTTAAAAAGAGCAGAACAGGATTTCATTCTCCTATCCCTCCTGGGGTCTGCCACATCAATGTGGACTTTCCTCATGCATCCCATTTCCAACCTCCATCCACCCAACTCTGTTTTTCATCCTATCAGCCCATCAGCCTTCTAGTCAGAGAGACTGACCTCCCTGAGGAGCCCACCAATACAATCAAACAGAAATCATTCTGTTCTCCATAAGCTTTCATTGTACTCCTGACCAAGGACTCCAACCCAGCTCAGTACTGCAGGCCAAGAGACCAGTCTTGAAGAAGGGCTTTATAGCTGACTTTTCTATATTAACACTGCTGCTTTCACATAGCCTGCTCCCTTGCTTCAAACTGCTTAATAATGTCTAAACCCATTAACACACTGTACAGCTAGTAAACATACCCAGCATCTCAAGGCTATCCGTACAGAAGCGTAAGGGACTGAACAGGAGATGCCTGAAAACCAATAAAGAGTTGTCAGAGATAAACTCAGACAATTACTGGTCTACAAGCTAATATCTTGAGATTATTGTGTGGCTCTACCTCCACTGGGACTCCAGGATTTACCTAAATAGCTCTGTTCATCACAAACAGGCCAGACTTCATTACTATTTTAAGCCGGCACCCTGCCCTACTTCCTGCAGACTCAATTCCTAAGGAAGCAGCCTTCCTTCATTTTCTAATCATAAAACCAACTAAACACTGAAAATGATATTACAGCTAGAAGTGGTAGATTCAAGTTTGTCTCTTTTTTATTATTATTAAATGAAAAATGCTAAGCATATTTTTCATTGAGATACCTGGCTGATTTGAACTCATTTGTTTTGACTGCTAGAGAATTGGGCTTCTGAGAACAGAGTTAACCTCTCACAGAAGAATATCCAGAGAGTAAGAATAGAGAAAAATCACAGTATATACAGAGATTCACACATTAACAGCAACTCTTGTCACTTACACATGGAATTCCTTCCCTCCTTTCCATGTTGTTGCACCATTCTGGCACTTCATATGTAGTTCTTCAAAGAAATACAAATGAACACCCAATCTTTTATATTTTCACAAAGCCTCATCAATGATTTCTAATATTTTATATCTTTGCTATCATATTTTAGGCTTTGATAGCAGCATAGACACTTCTGCTAAAATGCAGATAAATCAGAGGATAGCATAATGACAAGAGAGCAGTCATATTTTTAGCTAGCAAGACCTGGTTTAGGGCACTTGCTCCAGTCAGGTTCATATTATAAAGGTTGCTAGAGACAACTGGTGGTGCCACTGCTAATACACAGAACGGTGTAGGAGACATTTAATACCAGATGCACATTATAGTTTCATCATCTGCTCGTCCATAAGGTATTAGTCACAGTGTCACGGTCTGCAATGCATTTGATTTCTGTTGCATTTTTGGATGTATCATCACATGATCTGACAGCATTAGCATGAATTCTGCAGCAGACGATCCAAGCCCAGGCTGCAAGCTGTCTCTTCTCAAACCACATCAAATTAAGACTACCTGCGGTAAGAAGTGTCTTCGGGGCATGAAAGATCAGTCAATAATTAAGGAATATTCAATGAGATCTCCAGATTTCTACAGCCCTTAATGGTATAGCCATGTCTATGCTTAAGATCCTGAGTTTTGTCCAGATGAGTATTTGCGCTCTGATACCACCTGGCTTTTAGGAATCCCACTGATCTGTCTTAAGTCAGCTGACATTGGCACTGTTAGTGTGGCGCTCCCAAGGTTTGAGAAAGCTCCCTCCCCTTCTCACACAATTTTTCACCCTTTGTCCCCACATTTACTCACTAAATATAGCAGGCTCTTTTTCTGGCTAAGTATTTCATAAATTAATTCTCAGTCATAATATTGCAATATTACACAAGATAAACCATTTAAGTTTATATCTCACACAAGAGAACATTAAATATTATGGCAGCTATTATGAAGACCCTCACACATGAATTGCTTTTAATAAACATTTCCGTCATATTAAGGTCCATCACTGTGCCTCCTTATAAGATTCCCATTACCAGAGTATGAGGTTTTAGGCTAGTATTTGTTTGATATTTTTATGCATGTGTTGTGTTATGAACATGAACAGCATCTGTGAGTATATCAGATGGGGGAGAAATATATTCAGCTTCAAAATAAGAATACTGTATGTTAACAAGGTATGTATTTTAAAATCATAACTTTTTAGGAAGTGCAAGGCCTCAGAACAGTTTTGACCTAGCATAGTAAAGAAGCAAATTTTCTAGCTCCACCTTGATTCGCTTTGTAACAATCTGAAGGAACCCCATCAAAGCCACAGAAAAGCAGAATGTACCAAATTATCATCAACCCTACAGCTCTCACTCAGTGGTAAAGCTCTCATTGAAACCATTGGAAGTTTTGCCTGAATATGCACGGCATAATCAGACCCCATCTTTCTAAAAATAACAGCTGCCCTATGCTAAGAGTTGCCCAGGTCACAAATGATATATGGAACATGGCCTGCAAAAAGAGAGCAAGATGAACCATCTTTTGTGCATTTATATTCCATTCAAAAACTATGCCTCGTCTAAGCTGAACAAGCATATTCTTAAGGCATCACCTTGACCAGCATGCAGTGGCTACCTCTTATTAGGAGTCCTTCTTTCCTAGACTTGCTATTTACTCTCTTGGCTAACTCCTCAATGGCATGCTGCCACAGGTCTTGAGAGACAACTCACATTTGGAAAATCCAAACTAAGAACTAGACTCCTGAAACAAGAAAGGAAACACTGTTTTATCTTGCAAACTAAATGCTCTTATGATAAACGTGTTCAATAAATTGTCAGAGCAGCAAGTCAAGGACTAGCAAAGAAAAGCTGAGGGCTTTTAAACTCACCCCCTCTTATGCTGTTCCCTAATACAAATAAACTGGGTATACACTTTGTCAGTTTCATAGCTGTAAGTGTTTGTCAGAGAGGAGCAAACAGGGAGCTCTGAAAGGTGATAAACTCAATCTTAACTGAAAAAACAATTCTTGTTTGTGGGAGATGTCTATCAATGTGGTCTCAACCAAAGCAGGAACTGCTAAATGCTCTTCCCAGCATTAGCTAGCATCTACAGCACGGCCTTAAGAAAGTAACTTTATTTCTTAAGGGCTTCAGTTTGCCCAGCTGTAAAACAGTGAATATGCTTCTTATTTCACAGAAGGGTTGCAAATAGTGGCTACCCAGAAGCACTATATAAGTGTTATGTATTACATTATAATGCTATTACATTGATTACTAAGAAACATGAAACAGTTGTGGTTGTAGCCAAAAGAGAAAATGCTAGATTTTAGCAATTCAGTTCCTCAGAGTGATTAATCATGATCCTAACACACTGACATTAATCCTTCCTGAAAAAAAGTCACCAAGTGAAGATGAACCTCTTGTTTCATTGCCTTGATCGGGCCAAGTGTTTAAATAACAGTATCAGGTTTTTTAAACAATTCTTCGTAAAGACAAATGTAAATACAGTAGACTCTCGATTATCCAGGATGATAGGGAAAAAATTAATCCAGGTTAATAAAATCATGGATAATCACCATCCATAGGAAACATGGGGAGGGAGAGTTGGTTAACCAGCCACGCTGCGCTGGGAGGAGGGGGGGTTGGTTCACTGGCTGCCCTGTGCCCTGATGGGTTTTTGTGTGTGTGTTTGGGGCGGCAACAAAGCCAAAGCCAGCCCTGCGAGCATTGTTGGTTTTTTTGATGTCCTGGTTAATCCACATCCTGGTTAACCCAATACTAGATAATCGAGAGTCTACTGTATAGCTCAGTAATCAGGTTGCTCTCTCCAGTCCATAACTTTTGGTTAAGAAAAAAAATCAGGATCCCCATTGCAGAAAACTACTCTCACTGTCACCACTACTTTCCAGAGGATTTATTTTATACCCAAGGGTGACAGTTTATACTTCATGTAGAATGAAATAGAACCTTTACAGTACAACAGACATGTCTGAAGGCCTGTTTTTACAAGTTACTTCTTTGTAGATCAATGCCCTATTTACCCAGAGGAGAGGTGTACAGCATTATTCCCTGACAATGTGCTTCAACTTCTGTCCTGATGTTCCACCAATAGGTGTGAGAAGGGAGGTTGGCCCTCCCCACCTAATTCTTAGGCTGAGACTGCTAATAAAGGGACCAAATAGAAATTTAATTTGCAGCCCCATTTCAGAGGGTTTACATCTGACTCAAGTATCACACTCCATCATTCTGAAGTTTTATTGCATCTCTTAGGCTTTTGATCTATACTAGGCCTTTTTAATAAAAATATGTGAAACTACACCTATCTTAATAGCTGAGTGATTTTGGTTCAAGTAATGTTCTGACAGCTTCCACTGCGACCTACTTCTGGCCATGTCTAAACTATAGTTGAAAATTAAGATGTTTGGTTAAAACAGACATCACTTGGTTATATGCCAAGCTGCTTAATAGTGATATCTGATGAACCAGAAATACAAGGGGGCTTAACACAGGATTGAAAAACTGAGCTGCTTTAAAATAGGTGTAAGTACACAAACTCAAGGAACTACAATGTTTACACTTGCTTATAACTGAACATAATTAATGCTAATGCTTTCACAGCCCTTTGGAAATGTAAGTTCATAAGATAAGCATTATTAAAATCTGTAACAGAACAGGAGACTTCTTCAGTGCAGGAATTGAGCAAAATTAGCTCTGATTTCTCTTTAGATTTAAATATAAATACTGCAAACAATGCAACCACCTTTTAATAATTAGTTGTTTTTTTTTTTTAAAAAAAAAGATGGATGAAATTCTCCCCCAGGGATCCAATGCCAGTCCAAATAAGGTTCATAGTCTACCTCAGGATTGACACCCATAATCACAGCACTATCTATAGCATTGGTTCTCAAAGTGGGGGTCGGGACCCCTCGAGGGGTCGCAACCCGATTTTGTGGGGGTCGCGAGCCCCTGCTGCCAGCAGCCGGCCCCGACCCCTGCCGGTGGCACCCCGAACCCCAGGCCCGACCCCTGTCAGCTGCGTCCCGAACTCCAGACCCGGCCCCTGCTGTGGTGGGCTGCCAGCGGAGCCCCGGACCTGGCCCCTGCTGCGGTGGGCTGTTGGTGGCGCCCCAAGCCCTGGAGCCAGCCCCTGCTGCGGCGGGCTGCCGGCAGCGCCTGGAGCCCCAGGCCCTTGCCGAGGCAGGCTGCCGGCGGCGCCCCAAGCCCTGGCCCCGGCCCCTGCTGCGGTGGGCTGCTGGTGGTGCCCCGAGACCCAGCCCCAGCCCCTGCCGCGGTGGGCTGCTGGCGGTGCTCTGGGCCTTGGCCCCTGCTGCAGCGGTCTGGACCCCAGACCCGGCCCATGGAGCAGCAGGCTGCTGGTGGCGCCCAGAGCCCCAGACCTGGCCCATGCTGCGGCAGGCTGCTGGCAGCGACCTGAGCCCCAGGCCCTGCCGTGCCGGGGTGCCACGGCACCCCGGGACCTTGCTGGCACCCTCCCTTGAGCCTGGCCCCTTCCCCGGGGGGCTGGCACCCCTACACCCCCCCCCCATAGCTCAGCCCCTGCCCTGGGGGGCTGCTGGCATGCCCCCTCAAGCCCAGCCTCTGCTCCGGGGGGGGGGGGGGCTGCTGGCACCCCCCCCCCAGCCTGGCCCCTGTCCCGCCCCCGACCCCTAAGGATGGCACCCCCCCCCCCAGCCCGGCCCCTGCCCCACCCCTGAGCCCGACCCCTAAGTGGGGGTCGCGCTTAGAGGCCTGGTGTCCGAAAGGGGTCACCAATAGAAAAAGTTTGAGAACCACTGATCTATAGGGCAGCCTCCTTATGAGACTATCCCCCATGCTTCACTACATACTGTCAGCATGCATTTGTGTAGTGAATGATCATACTGTCTCCCTTTAAGCTCCAGTGAATAACTCACATGTGTGTGAGCTCCACCTGGCTGAGGACTATTTATCAAAGGCCAGACCCAAACACTGGCTTTCTAGATATAACATAATAGATATTGCACTGCTGTCTAGCCCCCAAAGCTATTCTCTCTATTGAATGTATTCAATCCAGTGCATTCACAATATACACATCATTAACAGGATTTCACAGAAATGAGTCCAAAGGCTCAGCTACAATGTAAACTAAGATAGCGTTAATATACAAGACAGCTGAATTGACATTACCCTCTCATTTCTAGCAGCAATATTAAACTAAAATCACACACAAAAAACACCAACTCACAGAAACCTCAGGGTCCAGGCTGCCACCCTGTTCCACTCTATGTATCAGGCAGCAGCTACTAATATCTGAACACAACAGGTAAAAATTCATTTGCGCCCAGGTTAGAGTAGCAGGTAGAGGTGAGAGTGTAAGCACCTCAATGGTCAGCAGAGGATCCAATACGCGTGAAATTTGACATATTCCTGTCCATATCTCAGTCCCTGCAACAGGATGGGTTAAGGGCAGCGTGACTGAATATAACCATTTAAGATGTCTACGTGAGCAGCCGTTGTAACTGTGCAATTGTATAGTAGTGACAGCTAATGAGCAAAAATTTAATCAAATAAAACTTACAAAATAGAAGTTCCCCAATACATAGGTATGAGAGAGAGCATTCGTTTAATTAGGGCAGCTAAATCTACATTGTACAAGCTTCCAACTAATCCAGGAACTTCTCGATTAACATTTTGCCCTCCTCGCTATTAACCGCTGCCAACATCAGCAGCTCTTTGAAAATAGCATCTCTAGGTGAGGTGCCCAGCGCAGGGCAGGGGGCACCAGCCTGTCAAAACAGGGGGACTCCAGGAAGACACCCCGTTGCAGTCACATCAAATAAAACGAGGTGCATTGCCCATCAGGGTCCAGGGAGGACAAGGGGAAATCTCCACCCTTCTTGGGGCAGGAAGATCGTCTCCGTAAGTCTGAATGCCCAGACTGGACAGGGGCAAGTGGGGGTCGCCCACGTGCCCACACACCGCCCCCATCTAGGGGGGGGGACACAGCGCCCCTCCCACTCCCTGACCTCTCCCCCCTCCCTTACCTGCGAAGTTCCCCCCCCGCCCCACTCACCCGCCTGCTCCCTCCAGACAGGGCCCCCCCGCTCGGGGGGGGGATTCCCCCCGCCTCTAACGGTGCCCAACCGCCCCCCCCGACGGGCCCGTACAGCGGGAACACCCCCCCCAGCCCCTCCCCTCGGTAGTCACAGCGCGCCCGGCCCCCCTCCCCCCCAGACCGGGAGGGGCCCCCAGCCCCGCCCCCGGCCGCGCCCCGGCCCCTCACCCTTCACGATGCGCTCGGTCGTGGGCAGCTTGTTGTGGCCGCGCCCGGTCATGGTGCCGCCTCCCCGGCTCGCCCCTCCCCCCCCCGCGGCCTCCCCCCCGGGGAGCCGGGACTCCGACGGCGGCTGAGCAGGCCCCGCTGACAGCGGCGGCGCAGGGATCCGGCTCCGCTCGGTCTCCGGGCGGCGGTTCCTCCCGAGCGTTTCTTCTCCCCCACCCCCTCCCCCGAGCCTACGCCGTTAGCGCGCAGGCGCCAACCTGCCTCCGCCTCCCTGGCAGAGCGCGCGCAGGCGCCAACCCCCCCTCCTTCCCTCTCCTGCGCAGGCGCCACCGACCCTCTCTGGGCTTCTCGGCGCGCATGCACCAACTGGCAGTCCTCCGTCCGGCCCGTTCCCAGCGCACGCGCACTGCCGCTCTCCCGCAAAGGCCTTTAGGAACGCCGCCCCCCCCCCCCTCCGAGATCACGTGACCAGACGCGGGGGCGCCCGTTCCTTTCCCCCACCATCTTGAATGACCAGTGTTGCTAGGTGATGAGGGTCCGGCCTTGCTTAGGCCTGGAGGCCTAGGGACTCCCTCCTCGCTCTCCTGGGGACAGGGGCTTCCCCCTTTGGGGGCAAAGCTGCAGGGGCCAGGTCCACCCCTTCACCCAGCATCACCTTTCAAAAGAAGGGATCCTCACCAGAAAAGCCTCATTCCCAACAGGGACAGAGGCTCAAAGCCTGGCCCCCACCCCAGGATTTTGCAGCCTGCAGTGAAATAGGGCAGGGTGGTGAAAGGACAACCCTCAGCTCCCCATAGCTTGGGGCAGTAGTTTCCCTTTAATGACATGCATAGGGATTGCAAGGCACAGAGGACACTACCTCCACTCTGCCCAACCACCATCCTTCCACGATCATGCACATTACCTCGCCTCCGCCCTAGAAATAACAGGCTGCAGTGCACTCAGAGCCAGCATCCCTGTTCACAGGACTCGCACTAGCCCTTCACAAGGCAAAAGGAGACCTCACACACTCCGACCATAGCTCCATTAACCTACCACACACTAGTCGACCGGAATGCATTTAACAAAACAAGAACATTAAGCTCACCTTTAAACAGGGAAGTAAGTACTCCTGTACAGGCAGAGTAACTGAATGAGATTGATAAATTTAGAGATAAAGGACAAGTAGCAGTGGCTGCAACCAGAAGCATGAGGATTCTTGATAAAGAGGTATCCCTCTTTGGAGAAAACTTTAAATGAGCCAATTTTAAAATTGGAAAAAAAGTCATTTTAAATTAGCAAAGAAAAGGGATTAACTAGCAAAAATTGCAAAAGTTTCTGGGATTTAAACTGAGCCAATAGTCTTGAGGTACAGAGTTGCTGGCAAAAAAAAAAAAAAGGTGCTTATATAGCCATGATTTGAAAACAGTCAAGAAGCTCTGGTCTATGCCCATCATAGCCAAGTTAGTACTGAAGAAACCTTACTGATCAACGGTCCAAATGAGCATACTTGATTTCTCAACTCAAACACTGCATTAGGAGGACAGGAGTAAGTCACATTTGTCCCAAATTTATTTTTCAGTGTTATTTATTGTAAAGGGCAGCCAAGATGGTTCAAGGTTTGTTTGTTTAAACCTAGTGGGAAAGTTTTTAAATAAATGTTGTATTGCTTTCAAAGTGGTTACAACCAGACTACTGCAGTTTTGGGCTAAGCATACAAAGCCTGGAATGTGATATTGAGTCAAAACTGACTATGCTCATTTAAAAAAAAAAATAATGAAAATCAGCCAGAATGACACAGGCGCCACTGGACCAAACTCACTTCATGTGAACTAGAGTGAAATCCACCAGGCATCCCAAAGCCCCTTTAGGAGACTCTAAAAAAAGTCTTAACAAGCAATTGGCTTGCTGCACAAAGACAGTATTTTGAATGGACATATCAGTTTAAGAAGGTGAACACTTAGAAAATGTGAGCAAGGGGCACCACAAACCAAAGAATCCAACTGAACGAATGATGCATTATGAGTGGGCATCAGTGCCATCTTCTGTTTAAAATGCAGCAGCGCACTTAAAGACAGCATCCGCACAAGCACAGTAATCAGAAGTTACAGATGGAAAAGTCATATTACATCATCCAATGCAGCTCAGCCTTCTAATGTAGGATTTCTCCCTCCAGCCCACCCCTAAGTCCCCTTCACTCCCCCCCCCCCAGTCTAGTTTTAAGCATCTGAAGTAATGAAGCTTCAGTCTCTTCCCTAGGGAGACTATTCTGTAACCTAAACAGATCTCGCCGCAGGGAAGTTCTTTAATATTCAAGCTATATACTGCCTTTAATCAGAATTCAATACCACACAGAGCACACTTGCAATTCTCTTTCATTACAGAATAGATTTTAATTTATGGAATTTTACAAATAAACTTTACAGTTCACAAGACATAAGTTATGTTCTTTGTTTCAATAAGTGTTTCAACAAGTATTTCTTATAACACCTGAGATATTAAAATACTGAGATGGAACTTGAGTTGCTAATCAGATGTGTAAAGGGAAATATAAATAAAAACACTCAAGCTCAGCTTTATGTCAATTTCCTTTCTCAGCCATCCCTCCAGCCCCTCCCACACACGCCCTCTCTCCCTTGGGTTTGTACCATCCTGCTCAAAGGAGACAGGATCCTCTTCCAGGCACCCCTTTTAATTAAGACATTGGTTATCTGCCTCCCTCAGCTACACATGTACTTAGAGAATGTTTTCAGAGGTAGCTCTTTAAAAAGAGCTCCATCCCTCTGAAGGTCTTTGCTGCAATTCACCCGCATTTCCATCCGGCATATTTCTTGATGAAATAGCTCTGGCACTATGGAAAAGCTAAGCCATCTTCTCCCTTTTGGAATGCACCAGATGTCACGTGCTTTTCAAATACTTCCTTGAGAGAGAATAGGCAGCCCAGATCTTTCTCCTTCAGACAGGGTTTAATCTCTCACCTCTCAGACATTACTTTATTCAGATACAGCGCTGCAGCTCTCCTACCAGTGGTCATGCATGTTTTTTGACCACAGGCAGTTTCCCTCTCAAGTACTGTTCCCAGAAGCTGGCCTCCTCACTGTGACAATGAGAACTTCTCCTGGTCAGCTGCTGATGACAGATGCTGGTCTGACCAAACATTTTCCCATGTGACTCACACAAGAGTGCCATCCTATTCCATTCACCTCTCAACTGGGCAGCAGGAATCCCACAATGATGGTTTTCCCAGGGGAAAGGAGATGGTTCTGCTGCTTTCCAGAGGCCCCTATTCTAGTCTTTTTTATAAACATGTCAAGGAAGGGTTTGGTGAAATGGAGTTGGCAAAGTTTGGGCCAACCCATATCAACCGTTCATTGGTGAAGCACCGTAAAAAGGTAACAGAGTCCTGTGGCACCTTAAAGACTAACTAAAGTATTGAAGCATAAGCTTTCATGGGCTAATACCACTGCTTGCATCCGACGAAGTGGGTATTAGCCCACGAAAGCTTATGCTTCAATACTTTAGTCTTTAAGGTGCCACAGGACTGTTACCTCTGCTATTCCAGACTAACACAGCTACCTCTCTGATTCTTGACACTGTAAAAAGATGGTCTAAATTAACTAGGGTGTAGGCCTGGGCCATAAACAGCAAGAATGGCGTGGGGATAGACTTTCTCCTGGCTATGGAGGAAGACAGCATGCCAGCTACCTAAGATACAGGCAGTGAACGGGAGATACTGCTGACAAGGCTGTGGTCCTTTGCCCAAGGTGACAGAGCTGCTTTGAAGCTGTTTTGATTCTTTTTTAAAATAGGATAGCCCCGTAGGCTATTATAGATAATTGGTCATGTGAACAAAAGGTAGTTTTGCACAGGTACTACAGGGTTGTACATTGTACCCGCTTCTGTTCAACATGTTTACAAGGACTCGGGGGGTGCTACGAAGGAGACATGGACTATGGTTTCTGCCATTTGTAGGTGACACCCAGCTATCTCTCCATTAGGGCCAGTCGTGCTAGTGCAATGGAACAGATGACTGACCACTACAGGAGACTGGGGTTTGATGTCCAGTCTCTATTGAGCAAGTTGAAAGAAAATAGTTAAGCATTAGAAGGCAGAGGTCTGGCAGTCAAACCAAGTCATGACCCTGCTGGAGGCGCCGTGCCTGCCATAGCGCATGCTGTTGTCCCAGGTGGTTTTGGTTATAACATCTATTCCTTTGGAGTCACGCCGATCTCAGTTTGCCCTCGTTGAAGGGAGGCAGGCCGTGGGCCTGGGTATAGCTGCCTAGCTCATATTTACCAGAGGGGCCTAAACCCTTGAGGTGTGGGGTATGAAAGCATTGGGTATGACAAGCAAACAGGCCTTTCATTTCTCTTCTGAAGGGATCCAGGGGAAAACCATCAGGAATAGCTTCTCCTCAGCCTCTGCCATGAGGACAGCATAAGAAGGTAACACAACTTTGTGCAACAATGGACAAGTTAAAAGACAAGGGACTGGACAGCAATTGTTCCCTTACACACCAGGCAGCCAATCAGGCAGACAGAATGATCACAAGAGACAGACTGGCAGCAACAAACTCGACACCCCTCACAGGAAGAATAAGAATAATCGTCATCCCTTATCTCGTGTTTTTCATCAGTAGATCTCACAGCACTTTACCATGGAAATCAGCATTATTAGCCCCATTTTTCAGATTGGGGAAAACTGAGGCACAGACACGGGGGGAAGTGACTAGCCCGAGGTCATCCAGCAAGCTAGTAGCAAAGGCAGGAACTTCTGTTAGTCAGCAGCCACAAATTCACAACCATGGGAGGCAGAATCTGGAACAACCCAAGGGTATGGGGAACCTCATTCCCATCCCCAAGCTGAAGGGGCCAAACATTAACAATACGTCGGGTCACCTAGTGTATCGGAGGAAAGCTAGTCCAGAGCTCTGGAATGCCTTTAACTCCCTTCCCAACTCCTGCTGCTACCCAGAGCTGGGTTCCAGTTCCACAGACTGTGTTCCTGGGACCCTGTCCCCTGATGAAAAGTACAGTGTGTGTTTTTTAAAACCCTTGCAACTCTGCAGAGTCAGTGTTTAAAACCAGATGTCCAATTCCCAGTGAACCTGGTCACAGTGTAAGGAGAGCTCTCGCAGGGAAGCTTGAGAAACAGGCTTCAGGACTTGGGTTCCACACCGCCCCGATCTGAACGCAGGTGCCAGGCTCTTCCCTTGCAATGATGAGATCCTGCAGCATCTTCGCTTCACGGCTCCCTCGGCTCCCAAAGTGTCCCGAGTTAGGATGGAGGGATTGAAGCACTCTGCCTCTTTGTGGAGGGACTCCTGGGAAAGGCAGTGGGTGTTTGGCCGTTCTACCTCCTGGAAGCTGCTCAGAAGTGTCCATCACAGTAACTCTGACCAGCAGATGCAACTGCGTAGTTCATTAAACCCCTACATGAGCAGCATAACTCTCTGCCCAAAGCCAGTCTGACTGCATGGCCACCACTTCTCCTGCCCTGGTATCTTCAGTGCTGTCTGTGCAGCCAGTGGGAAGAGGCCAGAGCAGCAACAGCTGTGTCTAGGAGCAGGGAAACCAAGGCTGCCTGCCCAGGTCAGTATGTGCTACCTGTGCCAGGGAAGGAGCAATTCCAGCACAGCAGCAGGATACGTTCCTGCTCATCCCTCTTCCTGTGCGACCTTCCCAGACCTCTTCATTTCTCTTTCACACTCCGCACCTCTCCTCCAGCCCAGCACACTCTGCAGGGATGCCGGCAAGGGAAGCTATTGGAAGCAGGAGAGCCTCTCTCGAACAGGGCTCTTGACTGCATATCTAGGTCCAAAAGGCAGGCATACAGGTAACGTGTATAAATACTGGGGCTATCCCGTGACCCAAGGCTGTTCCCATGCCTCATTTCCACTGCCCGTAGGGAGACTGAGTACAAGGGATGGATGGGTACAAGCCTCAAGCAGAGCTTCTGCCTTGGTAAAGTGGCCTCAACGTCCAGCGCCGACACTGCGTCCATCCCCAACAACCCGAAGAAGATGGGAAGAAGTAATGTCCATGGTTGGAGCTCTCCGAAGGAGGCGATGCAGCCAGAAAGGAGCCAGTGAGTCCGTTCTCCTGATTCTCACACACGTCCTTCCCAGGAGTCCCTTGGATGCGAGGAAAGTAGAGGAAGGGACGCTACACTGGAAACAGGTCCTTGGGTTACTTTAGATCTAGGGCAAGGAGCTTCATCAGCCCCCCTGAAATAAACGATACAAAGTCTATGGAACAGTTTTAATAGAAATGCCTCTTTTCTGTAGTGCTTTTGCAACGCCGATGTCCCATACAGGTGTTGTCAGTCCGTATGCTTGCAGGTGGGAAAGCCCAATCCAACCAGGCCCGTCCCTACCCTATCTGGATCTGGCCCGAGAACATGGTGAGCAGCAGCATGATAATGAATCCGGTCAGCAGCCCTGCGTTCTGGATAGCGAAGGCGATCAAGGCGCTGCCGTTCCGCTCGTCCTCCTGGCTCACTTCATTCATCTCAGGGAACTGAGAAAAGAATTGGAACGTTTCAGTCGCGGAAATTCTCCACCCTCCAGTCTCCCTGTGAATTTGCACCTGAAGATCCCAGCTGTATCCCCCCCCCCCCATCTATTATTAGGCATTAATTTATATAGAGCTGTTCACAATCAAGGCCAAGTGTTCTTGACCTGACCCTGCTAGGCTAAGGTCAGATAAATTTATAGCTCAAATTTACACCCTGCATCTGGTGGACCCGAGGGAATAAACACCCCTCTGTATGCTCTATTGTCACCATTCTCCCCTTACACAGACCAGTCAATACCCCTCCTCAAAATCACCCACAGGCCTCACTATGAAAAGCCAGGAGGGAACCCGGGGGTACCGCACATGAAGCTGCAGAGAGTGTTGCCATTAAGCAAATCCTCTTGACTCCCAGAGCTCTGCATCCTCAAAGCTTCGCAGTGCAACTGTAATCCTGACAGAGGCTCACCAGTGCTCATTGGCCACTGCAGGGAAAACCCCCTGCAATGCTCCGATCCCCTAGCCAGCCAGCAGCCCTCCATTACTATCGGTTTGGGATTTACCATATCAGCCAGCGCAATGTAGAGGAACATCCCACCAGCCAGAGCAAAGATCCAGTTGGCAGAGAAGTGGCTGCCAGCCAGGATCCCAAAGGCCAGTCCTAGGTAGCAGCAGCAGGCCGAGATGAAGTTGAAGAAGAGCGCCTGCTGGATTGTCATGCCGGCGTTTAGCAGGATGACAAAGTCGCCTGCAAAAGGGAGGATAATGTAAGCGGAGGAGGAGGCAAGCAGCTACACACAACCATCTACTGGATGAAAAGCACTCAGCAATTAGGCCCCTTATTCACGGAGGTGCTTAACTCTAAGCATGTGAGCAGCCCCACTGAAGTCAATGGGACTATTCAAATGCTTCAATGCCCAACCCTCTTGCTGACTCAAGGCCTTATATAATAAAATAAATACTAATAATGCCTTGCTCATATAGAGCATCTCCATCCACAGACCTGAAAGTGCTTTAAAAAAATAAAAGAGTAGGGTATCTTTATCCTGATTTACAGCTGGGGAAACAGAAGTAAAGAAAGGGGAAGCGACTAGTCTAAGGTCACATAGTGAGCTGGCCGTAAAGTCAGGAATAGAACCCAGGTCCTCCGAACCCTCAGTGCAGTGCCCTCTCCACTGCACTATGCTGCTCAAGAAGCAGTTGTGGGTCAAGCCACGTCAATGCAGTTAACCGCACCCTCCTGCAAGGGAACCAAAACTTTGCAACACTGACGGAATCGCTGATTTGCCAGGTGCCCGAGGGCTACATCGACTTCCACGTATCACTCTCGACATTCAAACACAAACACGTAGCAGGCGTTTTACCAGCTGTCTCACAATCTAAATTTAATCACAAACACCCTGGTTTTCAGAACAGATTACACAATGTGATGCAGCAGCTTTCCTACCCTGGCTAGGAGCGTTTCACACACCGCCCTCCACCACGCGCACACACGTCTCTTTAAAGGACTGAGAAGTTGGTACATTTTGTTGACGGTTAAATGAAAATGGTGAAATGGGTTCAAGTTAAACAAGTGCTTTCACGCTTTCCTTAAGGATTTAAGCACATGTTTAAATACTCGGCTGGACAGGGCACAGCTGAAGAGCCGCGTACCCAGCTCGTGGGGGAACTCCTCGCAGAGGATGGCCACGGAGGTGCTGATGCCTTGGAAGACAGACACGGTGAAGGAGGCACCGATGGCCAGGCCGTCGATGAAGTTGTGGAGGCCGTCGCTCAGGGTGATCATCCAGGCCAGCGTGCCGATGTCAGAATATCGCACCCCCTTCATCCAGTAGCATGCACTCTGGGAAGCCTGCAGGTCCTGCAAGGGAGCAGGCAAAGTCACACGTGAACCCCACCAGCTGGGTCACCAAGCCACACTGGACTGCGGACAACTCCACTCGCCTTACTGCGCTGCCCAGTGTGCTGTCCGTCTCTGCCAACGCCGCCAGCCAACAGCTGTAACTTGTAACAACCCCAGGAGAGAGCGGCACTCACCTGGACAGACAGAGAGCCCACGATGACTTTCTCATCCACGGACGGGTTCTTGCACTCTAGCTCGCTGTTTCTGTGCGGGATCATGTGATCCATGTCCCCATTCTGCAGTTTTTCAGTGACCCCTTCCTCCTGGTCCTTCTTGGAGGGGAGGGTCTCAGGACCGTAGTGACTGTGCCCATGATGGTGCTGGAAGGATAGAGATTTACAGTTATGGGTGCATGCAGTCACTTGTACATTTCCGGCTCATAAACGCCTGGGGCATGCTGATTATTTTAGCTTGCCCACA
This sequence comes from Sternotherus odoratus, assembly GCA_032164245.1. Classification (NCBI taxonomy): domain Eukaryota; kingdom Metazoa; phylum Chordata; order Testudines; family Kinosternidae; genus Sternotherus; species Sternotherus odoratus. Next base: position 10,649,949 of record JAVMKO010000020.1, read on the forward strand.
AGGTGGAACAGGAAGCCTTGCAGAGACGGCAAGGCTGAAGCTGACTAAAACCACTAGGAAACTAGAGTCTCTTTGGTTATTAAAGCCCAACAGTGTGATTGTACATTTTCATAGCGTCTTTCATCCCAGAGCATTTCCACCTCTGCTGACTGTACAAACTACACACACAAGTCACTACAGATACTTCTGGGATGGCATGAGACAGCTTTTGGGGTGGATCAGGAGAAGGAAGAATCATACAGCATCATGCCGAAGTGTCTCTTACTTCCACCTTTTCCGTCAAAAATATCACCCTCCCCAAAATCTAAAAAGGAACCACTGTTTGATATGCAAAGATCTACCCTTTTCTATTCACACACAGGATTTAAAGAGTCAGTAAAGCAGGCGGCCTTTCCAGAGTGTACCAGTGAAGGGCATGCAGCAGATTTAGGTTCCACTCCAAACTGAGAAACAGGGTGAAAAATGGATTTTTGAAAACTACATCAGAGTAAACCCATTGGGAAGCACCTTTCTGGCAGTGGTACCGTCAGGGAATGCCTAACCCACTCCCCCCTGGGACTAGATCAACCTTACCTGATCTTTCTGCTTGAGAAGCATCTTCAGGATTTTCTCTGTGAAGAAGAACAAGTAAAAGCCCCCAAAAACCACTGCAGATTTGGAGACATAATAATCCTCTTGAGGGTTGAATCCAAAGGCCTGTAGACAAGGGGCAACAGAGAAAGGTTTGAGAACCATGAACTCCAGCAGCGTCCCCTACTCTTGTCTCTAGGAGCTCTCACTACAGGGACAGCAGAACAGCACTTCAATTAGTCTTTTCTCCCCTTTTCTCAGCACTTCCGAAGTCCTTGCTTTGGGGAAAGGGTTAACACATCTAATTGTGCAATACTACTGCATGCTAGAAGGGAATGTCTTCCTGACTCCAGACGTAATCAGCTCATGCGCCAATGGATGAGAACTGTTAGCCCATCTCATTTTTATCTCAGTGTCACTGCAGATCCTACTCTCATTAATCTAAAATGTCCAATACCTCTATAAATCTCACCCAGCTATTCATCTTGATATCCTGTGGCTGTGAGTTCCACAGGTTAATTATAAAATGCCTTTGCTGTAAGTCTATTGATTTTTAAATTCACCGTCCCTCTTCTCACAAGTCAGGAGTGAATATACAGGCAGGTGGGCCAATCAAATCTCTTGTATTAGCAAGTCCACTCCCAGAAAACATCATTAGCTGACCTCTCCTCTCCCTTTTGAGCACAGAATCAGGAGAAGCAACTGCACAGATTCCACAGAGCATAGCGCACCAACAATCACTTGTCAGGCACATGCGTAGGAGTTTTCTGGACAGTACCACTCCACCGTGCTCAGCTTATTCATTTCTTGTGTGCATAGAAGGCATTTTCAGCAAGTTCTAGCACATGGCCTGGGGGATCCTTTTATCTCAAAGCCCAGATGGTCTAAGGCACTTCTCACAAAGAACTCACCACTGAGACTATGGAGCGTGTCCACTCGCAGTCAGCACGAACACTGAGCCATATATAAGGGACACAAGTGGCACCAACAGGCAGCTAAGATTCCCCTCAACATGGAGTCTTCTCACCGGGCCATTTGCTCTCTACCATAAAAGTGATCCAGTCAAGCCTGGCTTTGTTCGCACATCTAAGCCACTTTCTCTATATGGCCTGACAATGGCTAAGGCCCGGTCTATACTTAAAAGTTAGGTTGCCATAGCTCCGTCAGTCAGGAGTGTGGAAAAAAAACCAACAACACACCTATGCTGACCTAATCCCCAGTGGACAGAGCTAGGCCGATGGAAAAACCCCTTCCCTTGGTGCAGGCTGCTTCTTAGCTATGGGGTTACGCCAGCACAGCTATGGAGCCAAACCTGTATCCATATAGTCTCTGTAGTGTGGACATACCCTAAGGCTTTGGGGTCCTTTGAGCAGTGCTAGACCAGGCACCTCATCCTGGCAGGTAAGTAAATACCATCAGGGCCATTTTATAGCTAGGCACACAGGCACCGAAAGGTGAGGTGGAAGTGACTTGTTTATGGTCACATGGTCAATGGCAATGCAACTAGGAGCTTAACAGTCCCCCCGCATACGGCAGCCTTCAGCCTTGCTGATGGGCCTTAAATATTCCCAGCACCAGATGCAGGCACAGACCAGGTCTGACCATCTTTGTCTTCCTGCAACATTCACTCATGTTTCCCCTCAAGTTCCGCCAGCTTCTCCTCAAACCAGGGAGCACAGACGGACAGACATGCACATGACAGGCCCGAAGGCCCGCGCCATACCTCAGGGATGAGCTGGAAGAGGGCATTGGAGTAGAGAGTTCCAATCGCCAGAGCTATGAAGTAGAGGAGCAGCCGCTTGTAAAAGGTCTTCTTCATGAAGGGCACCACGCTGGCTCCCACCAGGGAGCAGAGGGAGATGACGGTCACGCAGAGGAAACCGTAACCCCAGACTGCAGCGTGCGTGCCAACCCCACCCCAGTGACACCACAGAGGGGAGGAATGTCCAGGGGAAATCAACACAGGGCAGCAAAGAAGTGAGTCCACACCAGGGAGAGAGAGGGGGAGAAAGGAGGAGAAAAGGGGACATTTATTAGTGATTTCATCTCAATCTGGAATTGGTTCAAGGAGGCCAGAAGCAAACGTGGTACAAGATGGCTCTGGAACTCTGACATGCCAGCCCCTTTGGGGAGGGCAGGCTGGTGGCTGGATGTGAATCAGCGGAGCTGTCCTGTGACTCACTGCACCACCGACTGACGAGAGGATGGATTCTCGACGTGGGGAAGCAGGGGGGGTTGGGTGAAGGAATGAGATTCCTCATCCTAAACAAGGCCCTTACTTTAAAATAAACACGCTGAGAATGGAAGTTAGCGCGTGGCAGGGGGCCGAGAAGTGTATTTTGAAGAGGGAGAAATAACATCAGGGTTCTACTCCCAAAACAGATTCACCTCCCTGGTGACCTTGACAGTGGGCACAAGGCCCCTTTAATGGGGGAGGGAGGCGTGTCAGAGTTCCAGCATCCCATGGAGCACTTCCGTTTTACAACCAGCATCTCATACACTCCACCCACATGGCACAACTGAGCCTATACATCCTGTGCACGCCCAGTGCACTCATCACTGGAGCATCTGGGCAACAAAGCCAGAGAGGCCAAGCACTCCGCCTGGACTGTACAAGGCCCTGCCAGCCTAATGGATTAACCTGTGTTTGCATTCCATATGGTGGGAGTTCTCCTGGAACGCACGTACCATGGGGGTGGAGTGTACACCATCATTTCAGTTCCCATCGGATTAGGAAACCAGGCATTTTGTTTGGTTTTTCAGAGCAAAATACAATAAAGTTACAGTTCTGGAGCTGAAAAATACCTCCTCACGTCCCACAAACAAGGGGCGCCATCAGACGCTGGTTTGGAGACGTGGTAACAGCCCTTGCCAGCCTGGGATATGCAGGAATACTGGGAGTTAGGTTGAGGCCACCAAGCCTGGCAGACCCAACACGAAACGTCCTAGCTTTGTTTTAGTTTGCGAGGGGCTGAGAGAAACAAGCACCAGTCCTGCTGTCCTCAACTCCCTCTGCTTGCTTGACTGAAACAGCCAAAAGATCCTGCACTCTGGAGCACTGGCAAGGAAGGGTAATATCCATTTATGACTCGATACCCTGTCTTCTTCAGGGCAGTACACTGCAAACACACATACCCTGGGATCACGGTGGAAGGATCACTCCAGTGAGAAACTGAGATTTTAGTTTTCATTCCATCACTTCTAGGCTGAAAGTTTGAAGAGCTGAATGGATTTGAGGTCCCTAAGCACCTAGACCTTGCTGAGAAAATCCTGCTGCCAGAAAGCAGGATGCTGGAAGAACATGTGTGTTTCCAACACCTGATTGTAAAGCACATGGGAATATTTATTTAGCTCCAGAATTGTGCAATCAAAACAAAAATTAGTTTGTAAAGTATCTGACACACCCATCGGGGCACCAGGAAACCTCACTTTTCACAGATTTTTCCAGGGGCTCTGCCGCCTTTAATCAGCAAGACTGGGAGCTAGGAGAAAGCTGGGATCCCCAGGCAGGGGGGTGGAGTGTCTTCCATTCCTTCTGTGCATTTTTACCCTCCGTTCCTTCCTTCCTTCCTCTTTTACCCACCTTCCTTATGAGCCCCAGGAACGCCCCTACACCAGGCTCCGCTCATCAGACCAATGCTGACCCAGCACAGATGCTGTGAACCCAGCACAGGAGTGCCCTGTCCCCTTAAAGCTCCCGGACACTGCCTGATGTACTTGCGCTGTGCTTAGTGTCCCTCATCACGGGCAGGCTTTGGGATGTCTTCCCCTTTCACAACCAAAGGCTAACAGGAACACGAAGAGCAAGAGCCCTATTATTACTACACTGGTCTCAGTGGCGCAAGGACCACCCATGTTTCCAACCACTACAACCAGGGGGAGGAGCGGGGCTGTGTGACCACCCAGCAGGAGTCGAAGGGGGGCGGGAGCTCTCTTCTTCCTCCCTCCAGAGCTAGGATCCCTGCCAGCTACGCTGCAGCTACGGGATATTGCTGTTCTCAGAGAGGCTGCAGACAACCCCACCGGAAGGAAGGAGGAAGCAAGCGAAGGTGGTACAGGGCTCCCCCGGCTGCCTAAACACCAAATGTTGGCCCTGAAGAGACCATGTGATGTTTCCTGGTGCTCAGAGGAGCCAGAAGGTCCTGGAAAGTCACTGGCAGGAAGCCAGCATGGAAGAGAAGTTTCCCTTGGTCTTGGCGATGCAGAAATCTGTTTGGCAGGGACTGGGCTGTAAAGGCCAGCAGGAGAGCCAGCCCCAAGAGAGAAGGGCAGGGTGTGTTCTACCGCACCTCTGGGATCATCTGGAAGAGCGCATTCGAGAACAGCGTCCCGATGGAGAGCGCGATGAAATAAGTGAGGAGCCGTCGGAAAAAGGGTTTGTTGGTGCAGGGCACGATGAAGACTCCGAGGAGGGAGGCCAGGTTAATCACTGACACACTGAGAAAGCCAAAGCCCCACACTGCGGAACAAGAAGAAATGAGGGCTGGATTACCACGGCTATTTGGGGGTGGGGAGGGCCAGACACCAACCGCTCTGGATACAGCTGGGCAGGGAAGGCCAGGGGAGTCAGCCCTCACTGAGGAGGGGCCTTGTTGTGAGGAAGGATCACTCCCATCTGCTGCGCTGCTTGGAATACTTGAACGGTGGGACAGTTACAGGACGGGGAGAGGGTGTGGAAATAAACCCGGTTAATGCTTCTCCGTGTCTCTGAATTACTTTAAAGGGCACTGGGAGTAATTATGCTCCAGGCGCTGCACTCAGCTGTATCCCATTAACAGGCTGGAGCAGTGAGCCAGAGCTAGGAACGCCCATCGCAGGCACCAGAGGAGTTCCTGAGACAATAACGTGTGTTCCAATAGGGGGCGCTATCCTTCCGAGAAGCCAATCAGAGGCCTTGGGCCACTTTTGATGGTTACAGGTCCCCTGGCGCTTTTGGAAAGTTAACCCGGGACTCTGCTTTGATACGCTCCTTCGGGGCAGTGTTCGCACAGCGCCAAGCAAAACACTAGGCACTACCCCAACACAAACCACCCGTGCCCTGGCATCCCTGGAAAATTCTAACCTGAGCAACTGCATGTGGCTTCCCTGAACTCTCCCGGGACTGCCGTGTGATGGATGGCGTGCTACTCTTCCCAGTCTGTCCCACACTGCCGTGTGATGGATGGCGTGCTACTCTTCCCAGTCTGTCCCAGACTGCCGTGTGACGGATGGCGTGCTACTCTTCCCAGTCTGTCCCACACCGCGGCTGCGTGGCTACTGGGACAGCTGCCATTCAGAGGTGGCAGCGTTTCACGGGTGAGCAAAATGCAATTCATGTAAACAGTCTGTAATGTGCTTTGGATGAAAGGTGCTATAGACATCCCTGTTATTTATTAACCTGCACCCAGATCCTCGAGTGAAACATAACGAACAGGCCCCGCTGAGCTGAGTGTGTGTGCGTGTGTGTGTGCGTGTGTGTGTGTGTGCGCGTATCTCTACCCGGAAAAGTCTTTGGACGGACCTAAGGAGAGACAGAAAAACCAGCCTTCCATACGTGGGTGCACAGGGGTGATTTTATTGGGGTGCCTCTGGCTCCAAACGACTGCCCCAAAGCCATCCCTAAGAGGACAGGCTTAACAGCCGTCCAGTGCATTTTGACAGCCTCTTTCAGCCCAAAGCACTTCACTCTCAGGCAAGCCTCCTGGGAGGCAGGTAAGCATTACCGCACAGTTTATAGATGGGGAAATGGAGGTGAGGGAGCATTTAATGTGACTTTCTGTAACATAATACAGCTGGGGGATGGAACCTCAGACTACTCTGCCATCTAGCATTAGGAAGTGCTGACAGCCCAATTCCACAGTCAACTCAGAAAGCACCTTCAAAGGGCGACCTGTTGGAAAAACTGTGGTTTAATGTAAAAAAGCCCCGTTGCCTAGGATCACTGTCCCCACAGCTCCCCTGTGTAACTAAGGGCCTGTCTATACGGGGAATGAGTTCACACTCGGCTGACACACACTAGTTGGTATGTGGTACGTAAACTACACTAACAGCATGCAGGTGGGACAGCTGTGCCCGGTTTCAGTTCACACCATTGTGGACATATGGCGGGGCTGGGTGTACGCTAAGTGTGTGGAATTCCAGGTGGGTATCCCATGCTCCTTTACTTCGCCCAGGGCATTCTGGGATTTTTCTCGCTGAGCATTGTGGGACGTGGAGCCACGTTAGTGGAATTCTGGGACCTGGGAGTCAAGCCCCCCAAAATCCCACGATTCCGCTCCCTCCATCCCATGGCTCCTCTCTTTCTGGGCAGGCTAGCGCCATTTTCCAATTACTGTCAGCCAAAGACACAGCCCTGGATGCGCGGCACAGCCCCAGTGTGTCGCTCCTGCTGCACGGCTGAGGGGAAGAAGGGTTACGAACAGGCACGATCACATTAAGCCCAGAATATGCCCCATTTCTGCCGTGAGGGCTAGAAAAAGCTCCGGTGCCCTGCACTCAAGAGAGGCGCTCGGGAAGCTCACGCTTCAGCAAGGCCTTGAAAGCTAAATCAGGCCCCGGTCCCCTCTCCGTGCCCCCTGACTATCTGTTCACCTTCCGCCGAGCTGGGCTTCCCCTCCTCCGTCTGCTCGTTTTCCTCGTTCTCCAGGTTCTCTGCCGTGCACGCCCTGGACTCCAGCTGCTGCAGGATGGTCGGGCAGAACTCCTGGAACGTGCTCTGGCCAACACGGGACCCTTCGCTCAGGTTGTGGGCGGCGAAGAGCTCCGAGGAGCTGAAGCACTAGAGGGGGGGAGGGGGAGGAAGAGACCTTGAGCCTCCCAGGACTACGCTTTGCTGTCTGGGGTGGAAATATGGGCACCCCCAAGGGGCTCCTTGATTGCATCTGCTCCCTCCCACCCCAATGCACACACAGCAGCCCCTCACTGGCCTCGGTCCTGTCCCACTGCATGGGAGTCCCTAGCCCCCTTGGCAGGTCTAATGGGTCCCCCGAATCACTCAGCTGCAGGGGCTGTTTTCCTCCCCCTCTCCCTGAGAATTCTCTCCACTCAGAGGCAATATCCCGCCTCCCGCCATCACCGCAGTTCCGCCTGGCCTGTAATGGATTCCCCCACCCCACCAGAGCCAGGACTCTCCGCTCCCCTTCCCCCGCCCCATTTCGCCCGACTTCACCCGCTGGCTCCCTGGGAGCGGAACGCCGAGGGATTGGGAACCCAATACACAGCAGCCGGGGCAGCGAAGGGAGCAAGCGGATAGAGCAGGGGAAGCAACCGTCTCCGGAGTGGCGCTCAAACAGATTCCCTGCACGGGCGACCCAGTGCCCCCGCGCGCCCAAGGAGCGGCCCTGCAGAGACCACGACCCATCTGATCGTCTATTCCAGCGGCATGGTGACACCCCCCCTCTCCCCCCACTCTGGGTTTAAGGGGTGGGGGAGGGGCAGCGGTGCGTTAAGCTCCAGCACGTTACCCGGGACAGGTTCCTGCGCTGCGGCTCCGACCGAGAGATGTTCTCGTGCCCCACCCCCACGTCGAGGCGATTCAGCAGGGCCTTGAGCTGCTGCAGGGTCAGCGCGTCGCTCTCCCCGTACCGGCGCAGGAGATCCCGCAGGAAGGAAGCGGCGGAGAGGGCGGGCTGCGGCGAGGCGTCCGTGCCAGCCTGCGCCTGGCAGGCGATGCCCAGGAGACAGAGCAGCATCACCAGGAGGTGGCGTCGGGGCCTCGCACCCGGGACCATGGTGACCAGGTGATCCTGCAAGAGGCAGACACTGTGGTTAACGTTCGTGTTCCCTGCAGCCCTGAGCACGAAGAGAGTCACTCGGGCCTAACCCAGCCAGGCAGCGGGACTGAAATTGTCCCAGTACCCCTGCCTGGCTGGGTTCGGCCCCGTCCTTCCAGCTGTCCTACCCTTCACTCGACTTCCCCACACAAGAGAACGTGCCCCCAGGGGGGAGGACGACACGGGCCCTCCTACGCCCTGTGATGGTATGGCAGTGCGCCCTGCCAGGGGCAGCAGATTCCCTTGGCAGCTGAACATCCCCGCCCCCCGTGACAGCCAGGCTCCCCCTCACCTGCACAGGAACGAGGATTCAGTGCGGAACAGAACTCCAACACTGGCCACGGTTAGCAGCGAAAGCACCGACCCCTCTGGCAGAGGGAAGGTCCCCGGAGTCTTTCCCCCCCACCATACGTGCCCAGATCAGGACTCCAGCGTCCACGACAGCTACTGAACACCCGCCATTGCACCATGTGGGGATTTTATGGGGTGAAGCTGGCAGACGCTGCCAGGAAAGCAGCTCTTCCACCTGGCCTATTCCCGAAGGATCGCAGCTGCCAGGAAAGGCCCTGCTTGCCGACCTGCTGCCTGTGAGGAGCTGGAGCGGAAGGGGAGGGAGAGGCTGCAGGGCTGTTGTCAAGTGACTCCAGGAAAGTCAAGTCAGGTCAATGCTTTCTAAGGGAGAAAAACCAACATCCAGGCAGATGGGCGGGAACCTTCGCGATTCTGTGAGGTCAGGTGAGGGGGTGGCGGAACAGGCATGCCCCGGGGGAGACACTGCTTCTCACGGCACTTGGGAGAGGTGCACAGATCAGCCTTGGAAGGTAATTTCCCAACTCTCAGGCCCAGCGATGGTGCCACCTGCCCGCCACGCACCAGCCCTGCTTCAGTCTCCGTGGGCCACCCTGCTGGGTCTGTGCTTAGCAGCTTCTCAGCCGCTCATGCAGGTGTGCAATGCTCCCCGGCTGGCACCCCTCTCCTCGGGATGGGGCTATCCAGCCCATACAGAAACATTCATCCACATGACATGAGGCGGACAGGATTACCACCAATGTTTGGCCTGTGGGGAAACCGAGGCACAGAGAGGCGTGATTTGCCCCAAGCCACAGAGGGACTCTCTGTCAGACTCAGGAATTGTCCTTGGGGGGCCCTGGTGCCAGACAGCGCTGCCTCACTGAAGGGATTCAGAGGCAGAAGGGGACTGTCCATCTCTCCACCCAGCACAGACCGAGCCCTGTGAGGCAGGCAGGGCCACTGCCTCACTCACCCCACCCCCATGGTATCACGAAGGAAGGGAGAAGCCTCGGAGCATCCGCTGCCAGAATCACTCCAGTGTTTGCCTGCTTGGGGAAACCCCCGCCATGCTCACAGCAGCGTTCCCCCGAGGCAGGGCACTCACCGTCGTCCGGTCCAGAGACATGCTGGAGTCACCCGGAACAGCCACCGGCAAGCAGGGCGCGCCAAACGCTCACGGGCAGCGGAGCTCACGGTCCCTGGAGGGGGAGAGGCAGTGTGAAGGGAGGATGGAGTTGGCCGCGGGAGGACCGTAGCGTTTCCTGCCGTCACAACGCTCTGCCCAGAGGACGGGGCAGCGAGCCGGGAGCTACTCAGGAGCGAAGGGTTTTGTCTACACGTGTGATTAAGGCGGCCTCTGTGCTTCTGCAACGCATGGGATGGGCCAGCTGCAGGCTGCTTCCCCCACCTCTTATCTTCTTGTGAGGCGGTTAGGCTCTTATCACACCAGGCCAGCAGCCAGAGGGTTCCAGGAGACACTCAGGTCTACAGGGCCCTGGGGGAGACAGCCCACAAAACACGCCTCCTGCAAGACTGCAGAGCTCTCGGGAGCAGGCCCCTCAGCAGCCCCCACTGCCCTGCAGTGCCTGGAGGCTGAACACAACCGCCTCGACCTAGTGTCACAAACGGGGTCAAACCGGAGCAGCCGGGTTGGAGGTTTGGGAAACTTCCTGTGAAGGGGCCAAGCCAAGTAATTGGCAGCTGGCTGCGGAAACTTTCACTTTCTTCGGACACCGAGCGCCAGGAGGCCCCCTCCACACAGACCCACAGAGGGTGCAGGGGGAGAGTTTGTACCCGTCTGCTGCACCCAGGTCCCAGCTGGGGCTCTGCATAGACGGATGGGCACCACAGCCAGGGTGTTAGCAGAGCGCAGAGCTCCGAGCCTGAAAGCTGCACCATGCTTTTATTCACCCCTCTCTTTCCTCTGCATCTTCTAAGTTACAACCACTGCTCAAAGCCTGCAGAGAGGGCAGCTTAGACCTGTGCCACTCTAACCACACCCCTCCCCATAGGGTCAGTTACCCTGACGGCCTATACGGGGCCTTGAGTGACCCCAGTGCAGGCTTCGCACACTCAAGACAAGGCCCCTGCTCCACAGGCTGCCGGCCTAACTCACACAAATCCCACACCCACATTCAGACAGGAGGCACAGGGATGATAACACAGCCAGCACATGCAGCTTTGGGGAAACCTGGGTGCTGGGCTGTAGCGAGTCATTTCGAGCGGCCTGGGAGCCCGGGAGAAGCAGGCAGCAGCTCAAGGCCCTGAGGGATAAGATGAGTGCATTACGTTATATTTTAACCATGCTGCTTGTTATAAGTTAAACCATATCCCAGTGGCCTCTTCCCCAGGTGGAGGCGTATATATATTTATATTTACCTGGTCCTTGACCGCTAATCTTTTATATAAAAATAAATCAATAAACCTGTATAGCGCTAGAACCTGGGCAGCACCAGCTCTGCCACACAATATGCCCTGAGGTACAAAGAGAACGGCCTTAGATAAGAATGGGAGCACAGGTCTTATCCAACCTGGCAATTCCTATCTAGCTTGGCATCCTGTCTCTGGAAGTGGCCAGTGCCAGCTGGTTCAGAGGATGGTGCAAGAACCTTGTAGAAGGCAGTTATGGGATTACCTGCCATCAGAGGATGTTTCCTCCTGACCCCCTCTCCCACGCCTTGAGACCAGCTGAAGCCCTGAAGCATGAGGGTTGAAATCCCTTCCAGGCTCTTATTAAAAAATACCAATACCAGTGTCCTGTAACTGCCAGGACAGTCACCAGAGCACACACAGGAGCTGATCTAGGGCTTCTCCTATCTATTCTAATAAAGAGGTTTTCAGAGCTCCTTCATGTGTCCAGTGCAGTCACCCCGGTGTGTTGGAGGAAACAGTGGCCCAGTTAAATGGCAGTGACAGCACTGTCCACAGTGGGGTCAGATTTTCACCCGCTGTGCTCAGCATGACAAATCTCTCCAGGGTAAAGCCACCTGGCAGCCATGGGAAGGCTTCAGGTGACTACGCCAGGTATTTCTGTCCCAGCTGGTTCACGGCCAGCTGGGACCAGGAAAACATTCCCCCCAATTCCCCAGCACAGCAACAGGAGGTGAATTACGGCACTCAGCACAGAACAGATCAATAAACCACCATACAAATCCACAAGGCTGAGAAATGGAAGACACTTGCCCAGACACGGCATGTATGGGGTGTCTTGCTGCAATTCAGAGCCGAGGCGATGGCTTGCAATTCTGATAAGCACAGCGGAGCGGGACTGTTTCCATAGGAGGAGAAAGTTGTGTCTCTGGGATACAGGAACATTGACACATTGTGCAGCTGAGACCTTATCAGGGGAAAAACCTTGGGTGCCAGGGAATGCTGGACTATCTCTCCAGGAAGGTCAACTGCACACTTCAGTATGGTTTAGGTTCTTAGCTTAGACCCTGTCAGATTTCCCCCCAGGTCTCAGACATTACACTGCTGAAGCAGACTTTGGTACAGGAGTAGCAGCACATCCCCCCAGCTAGTGCTCAGTATTTTAGCAAGGGGGGGTTCTTAGCCACTAAGCCTAAGGAAAAGCTGCTGTGGGCATAGTTATTTTAAGGACTCTGGGCTTCCATACACTACTTCACCTGCCCAAGAGATGGATGGTGAAGTGGACAAGATGCTAACCGGGGACTCCAAAGATCTAGATTCAATTCCCAGCTCTGGCACAGATGTCCTGTGTGACCCTGGGCACGTCATTTAGCCTCTCTCTGCATCAGTTACTCATGTGTAAAACGGGGAGAACAGCACATCCCTGCATGAGAATAAGTGCGCTGAAGACTGACACACACTCTGATATTTTGACACTGAGATGACTGCAAGGCTTAGAGGTGGATAAGTCACTAGGGGCCTTGGAGGTAGTTTGTATTCAGGCTTGCAGGGACCCAAAGTCACTCCCTCCTGGCAGCTGTTTAGTGCCCTCTGTGGAATGAGTCTGCGGGGGAAAGATCAGAGAGGCTAAGGACAGAATGGGCCAGGGGACTCCCTTCCCCTCCCCTAGTGGTGGCTGCTCCTGCTATGGGTGGGATGCAAGAACAACATACCCTATGCCCGAAGGGCATCACACCAACATTGCATTCACTTTAAGACACTTCTTGTTGCTCTGCTCACACACACACACACACACACACACACACCTATGACCCAGAGGGGAATGCAGTCTGTGCTCCTGTTCCTGAGGCCCACAGCCATACTCAAAACAAACCTTTGCTGATGCGTTACAGACTTTGGTCTCCTCTCGAAGTAGCTCTAAGGCGTTTTTGGACCCTACCCAGCCAAATGTTCTGAAAATAAAAGTTTGGCTCATTGACCAGAGCCATATTTGGACTGGCAAGGCCTCTCCCGGCGGCCTTGCTCTGCAAGGAGCAGCCTCCCAGCCCCGCACACTGACTGGGGCTGGGTGGGAGAAGCAGAGGTTCAATCCAAGGCTAATCACCGCAAACCAAACCCAGGTGCCCAACGCGGCGACTGTGCCACATCCGCCTCTTTCTGATTAAAAAGGGATCGACATTCTCGCCGTCTCAAGAGCTTTACTGCAACTTTGAAAATCTTTGTTTTTGAAAAAGCAACAGGAATTCCTTGAGAGGGAACTGGCCGGGGAGGTTTTAGCAAGGGCTTAGGGGGGATGCTTGGCCGATTTAACCCCTCCCCTCCCAAATCCGGAGAAAGGCCGTGCATCCGGAAGCAGTGCAGCACAGATTTCGGGACATGCCAGGGACACAAACCCTTCCGTCAGTCAAGACTCTGCAGTACCCACCCCGTCTCAGGGCTCCTCGCTGCTTTAAAGAACTGGGGACAAGGCCTTGGGAAAGGTCTGTAGCACAGATTAAAAGGCACAGCCCAGCCTGACCACACAAGCTCGCTCTTGGGAGGATGGAGTGTGACACAGCTGCACCCCTTCTGTCTTTTGAGATGGGGTTGGCAGGGAGGTGAGAAGGGAAGAATAGCCCCAGGTTTCATCTCCCCCCTTCTCAGCACTCAGTTTACCAGCTATTTCCACACCCCCCCCCAACCCATACTAAGCCAGTCACCATCCAACGCAGAAATTGTCAGAGCGGATCACACCAGTGGTCCCAATCCAGTGTCCATAGGAATTTTCTTCTTGATCACCCACAGGTAGTGGCTGGCTCGAACCCTGAGGCATGAAGGCTTATACCCTCCCTTACATATTTCTATCATCGCTGCTGTAACTGCAGATGATACCCTCGTTCACAGAGACGTCTAATCCTTAAATACTTCCTCTCTGAGCAAGCCCACAATGACACCCAGGTTTGTTTCCCTGAAGTGTATTCTCACCAACGGTCACCAATCAACATGCAGGATTAAGTCAAGTCATTAGGTCCCTCTGAAGCTGCTCACAATCCTTCAGTTCTAGCTAACCCACGAAGATTGGTCTCCAGTGCAAATGCAGCCACCTCTCTGTCCAACCCCCTTTCCCAGAGAAAATATATTTAAACAGCTCCCCGTCAAATATACACCCTATTAACCACCTCCTGCCTTGCTCAAAACTCACCACCTAAGTCTGCTCAGTAAATACAGTAAGTGCATTATACTAACTGCAGCAAAAATGTTAAACTACCACACACACACAAAACCACCTCTTCCCAGAAGTCTGAGCTGCTGGAATTCATGGAAACTATGAGCATGTCACTCAGATCACACCACTCCCAAGTTTCTCTCTGCCAGCTCTGTTTCCTGAGGTGCAGGCGTGGAACAAGAATGACTATTCGATGCAGTAAAAGTTACAGCAGTGCTCTCACATATATCACAGCTTTACAGTTTAAAAAGATGCCTGCTAAGCAATGCATGTGGCTTGTGCTAACGGTGCTGTGTTTTTTACCTTAGGGTGATTAATACGTGTGAGCTGTCCCAAAGGAAAAAACACAACAGACACCAAGCATATAAACAGTCAGGAAACCCCACCCCATCCACAGCTGACCTCTGCAAAATTTAGTAAAACTAAAGTGGTCTTCTTTGTGAAAGAATATACCCCATAACCCCTGCAAGAATTGAGCACAATACAACCATGCAAGAGCTGCCAGAGTCAGACCCGACGCAGTACATTGCAAGGGTTTACATGGGGCCTCAATGGCAAAGGAGGATTGGTGGCAGGATTCAGTCTCACTCTGAAGTTGGCAGTTCAAAACCAGACCACGCTGTTCGTGTTCAAAACTCATTCCCCTGATCTCTGGTGGACAGGTGTCAGTCTCACAAGCCCCTGCCGTGCCCCTGTTGGCAATCTTGGAGGAGACTAAGGATGAAATGGGCCGTGGGGAGCTTCCCTAAAGGAAGTTCCTCCCAAGTGAGGCTGAAACGCCTTAGCAGGAGATGGTGAGCCCCACGTTGTGCCTGCCCTGTGGCTAGTTCACTTTCTAGGGATGGCAAGCCAGCCTATTTCACTAGCATGACAGGAATGACAGAGAATTAGATCCCCAGGAGCTCGGTCTGAACCTCATTGGCACCGGGGAGCGGGGTGTTTTTCCTGCATTTCTTTTAAAGGTTCAGAAGCTTCTCCAGCTAGCAAAGGCGTCCTCGGTTGGTCATGTGCTGGGACCACAGATCGGATCTAATCGCAAGATTTCCCATCACACCCTCGTGGCGCTTCTTGTCCTTTGCCAGCATTTCCCAGATCATGACTACACAATGCGGAGCTCTCAGAATGTTGCAACCCTCCAGAACCCCATGTTGCTTTGCAGCCCTTTTTGCTGCACTGGGAGACTGAAGAGGTTTCTTCTAAGGGACCCTTTCAGACTGACAACAGCATGCCTGGTATCCATCCCTGCTGCATGCATGACACGCGGTAGAGAGCATGCAGGAAAAGGGATGATACAACATGCAGGAAGAGTTGTATAGTGCAGATCCTGTATGTTGCTAGACATCTACTCCCATGCCGCTGAGTAAAAGGTGCTAAAGAAACGCATGCAGGAGGTCTTTCAAGATTTATTTCCCTATGCTTGGAGGAATCAACCCCCACCTGTCCCCTATTCATTCATTTTTTTTGGAGCCCCCAGTATCTTTCAGAGAAGAGAGAGGACAGGCCTCTTGGGAAGGAAAGGAAAGCCTGAGAACAGGGGAGACTAACGGTACAGTGCAATAGTCCGGAAAGAAAAGAAGCTGCGGGTCTGGAGCATAACTTTCTGAACAGAGGAGGATGAGGAATTTCCAGGGCTTGCTGGAAACAGGAGCAGTCCAGCTGCCCATGGGCAACGGTTACAAGAGACACCTCGCACAACTAGTGGAAAACCACCACCGCCTCCACCCTTTTCTCACATGTTCAGAAATCCCCCATGTTAGAATTCTCCACCCCTACCAGAGATTGACCTTCTGAGGTATCCTCCGTTTGATTCACCACCGATTAGCCTCTCTGTCAGCTCACAGAGCCCTCTGACCAGGAACATGCTCGATAAAGCTGTAAAGTCCATCGGGTTTTCATTCAAGAGATTTTCGGCATTACTTTTAACCAGAGAGGGTGGGAGGCCTGAGTCTCAATCAGGTCAGATCTAGCCTCCAAGCACTTGCTCGGCCCCAACACCCGGGAAATGACGCAGTCCAAAACAGTGTAGGGCCGGCGTTTGACCTACTTGGAATCGAAGAGCACAATATTCCATCCTTGTATCTCTCCCCACCTTTGGCTCCGCGGCTATCAAATCCCAGGATGTTTGAATGTCAGGAGGAAACACAGTGAGTAGAAGACTCAGAACCAGAATCCCATGAATTAGTCATTATCCCCATTTTACAGAGCAGGAAAACAACCCACCCAAGGGAGACAGTGAGTCAGGAGCAGAGCTAGGGATTGAGCCTAGTCCTAAAAGTGTATCTAATTCTTTGAACGTGCAATGGAAACGCGAAGTATTACACATTATTGTGATGCTTGAGCACAAGCCTGGAAGTAACGTGTTAATTTCAACGAGAGGGAGAACCAATGCTAAGAGGACACCCTGGTGTGAGAAAGTCATTTTCAAACATTTGTGGTGTTTGTTCAAACACATGCAAACCAGGAAGAGTTAGGAGCAGATGGTGGCGTAAGGTGCTACCCATCACCAGTAAGGTGCTACCCATCAGCTTGCAATCCTCGGACAAAGCCCCTGGGATGTCTCAGCATCGTCCCTCTTCATAACCCACCCAAGCCACGCCACGTTCCAGAAATAGCACAAGACACTTGCTGGGTCAACACAAATGGCATTTGAAACCTCCAGCAGAGGGGACAGGAGAAATCATTGCAGCTTTTACAGAAACAAGGTCAAAGGGGCACATTTTCCATATGCCTAACCACTCCCTTCATGCTTTAAGATAAGACTTCTCCCGACTATTCATCCCCTTCAACACTGAAGTTTTCAACCCCACTTCTCCTCCCAGAGCGTGGATGGAAAGGGAAGCATAATACTAACACTGGGACTACAGCAACGAAGCATTCCCCTCTCCTCTCTCACTGCAGGTAGGTTTCTCAACCCTCTAAAGCACATTCTCTCCCTGCACTTTTGCTCGTTGCAACCATAAAGGGGTGTGCAATTCACCACAATCTTACCCCACATGCACACAGGCCGACAGTGCAAGGAGAAACAACTCCACTCACTTCACCAGAACTGTGTCTGCTCATACCAGTACTGCATTTGGCCTTGTAATGGTATCCCGACCCTGTTACCACCTACTGAGAATAGGCATGCCCAGCTAAAGTTCTTGGCTGGCTAAATCTGGCCTACATGCCTTCTCTTTCAAAATGGAGAGTTCTACGTGGCATGGGATGATGTGTCTCAATCCACAGGCAAGACAGCAAAAATCTTTGCCACCAGGGGCAATAATTAACCCTCTTGTTGGCAGTCTCCCCGCAGAAGGTAAGGACTGAATGGCATACCAGCTGCCCTTTGCCTTGCGTATTGCTTTTTATCTATAGATATCACCGCAATGCACAAACAAGGGAGGAGAGCAGGTTAAGAATGTTTAAAGAAAAACCCCAAACTTCTAGCCACGTCCAGTCCTCCAGGGGGGGATTTATTCCTAGCACCCATCAGGCGTAAGTGCATAATGTGAACAGCCCACCAGTTTCATTGCTCCCCCAAGCGTGTCCCTGCCTGCCCTGGAGTGTCCCTTCAGGCAAATGAATGTCCACAAATTACCTCTGCTCCCTACATGCCCCCAGCCCAGGCCTTGATATCAGCTGCCCCCCAAGGCCTCTGCTTCTTACTTCTTCTCAAAGATGCCACGACCTCTTCTGCTCCCAAGGGCCAACGGAGCCTCATTCCCTCCCCACAACAAAGTCTTTCTTTCCCCATCCCCTGGTGTCTCTGCACACCCTCTACCTATCCGTCTCTTTGGTGCTCAGCTGCCTTCGGTCATATCCCCAGATACCACTGATACTCCACAGTCAGGGCCCTCTGCCCCACAACTCCCACGGGTAGACCCGCCTGCCCTCAGCCACCCTGATGCTGCCCAATTCCTAGTGCCCTCAGCACCCGCCATGGTGTCTCCCGGGTACCCCAGAGCCAATACCCACCATAGCAGCCGGGCACTAGTATCCCAACTCTGCTGTATCCTCACACTCAGTTCACATGTCCTCCCCCACCCCCCAACACCCACCCACAATCCTGCAGCCCCCACTTCTGCTGCTGGCCAGGACCCGCGGACCCTCAGACGACCCTGACCCCCTCTACCCAGCATCCCCTAGTGCCCTGACTCCCCCCCACCCAGACCCCCACCCCCTCTACCCAGCATCCCCTAGTGCCCTGACTCCTCCCTGACCACCTCTACCCAGTACCCCCTGGACCCCCACCCCCTCTACCCAGCACCCCCTAGTGCCCTGACTCCCCCCCACCCAGACCCCCACCCCCTCTACCCAGCACCCCCTAGTGCCCTGACTCCCCCCCACCCAGACCCCCACCCCCTCTACCCAGCACCCCCTAGTGCCCTGACTCCCCCCCACCCAGACCCCCACCCCCTCTACCCAGCACCCCCTAGTGCCCTGACTCCCCCCCACCCAGACCCCCACCCCCTCTACCCAGCACCCCCTAGTGCCCGACTCCCCCCCACCCCCTCTACCCAGCACCCCCTGGATCCCACCTCTACCCAGCACCCCCTAGTGCCCTGCTCCCCCTCTGCCCTGGTCCCATGTGCCCAGCACCCCCCGAGCAGCCACGCGGCCCTGACCTCAGCGCCCGAGCTGCAGCCCCCGGGCCTCCCGCGCGGCCCCGATCCCGGGCCTCCCGCGCGGCCCCGATCCCGGCCCTCACCTGGCGGCGCGGCCCCGCGGCGCTGTGCGCTCGGCCCCGAGCCCGGCCCGTTCCCAGCTCCGCACGGGCCCGCGCAGGCTGCACGGCACCGGCGGCGCCCGCTACGTACCGGGGGGAGAGACAGGCGGCCCCGCCTCCTGAACACCGCCATTGGCCACGGGCCCGCGCCGATTAGCATAGCCACGCCTCTGCTGGCTCCGCGGCACGCCCCCTTCGGAAGCCGGGAGTACCACGTGGCGCGGGTGCTTCTCTCTTGGGGCCCAGTGGGTGGGTGGAAGGGGGAGGCTAGGTGGGGGGGACCCCTCGTTTTGTTCAGCGCCTAGCACAGTGAGTACCTGCGCGGTTCCCGCCTGGGGCTGCTGGCTGCTTCTGCAATAACAATAATCGAGGGGCAGGCGTAGGAGAAAACCTGTGCATTCAAAATAGGAGTGACACTTGCACAACCACCTCTGCATGTGCACACCCTCGTACACACCCCACGACACACTTACAAACCCCACACCCAGCTCCAGGCATGCAGGGCTCTGCCCTTTTCCCAGGCAGACTGAGGCCTGATTGTAATCACAGCCCTAGGGTGGATGACAAGAGCATAAATAATAAATGAATGAAAATGACCGTTTGCCCTTCTCTAGCCCCTTCCTCCTGAGGCCCTCGCAGCTCTTTACACACCCTAATGAATTCAGTTCCAGCCCCCTGGAGCAAGACGGCATCATCCCCCATTTAGACAGAAACGAAGGAAAGAGACTGGCCCAAGGTCACTAGGGTAACCAGATGTCCTGATTTTATAGGGACAGTCCTGATTTTGGGGTCTTTTTTTTAATATAGGCTCCTATTACCCCACACCTGCTGTCCCGATTTTTCATATGTGCTGTCTAAAGGTCACACAAAAGTCAAGGGCAGAATCAGGAAACAAGCGTCCGGGGTCCCAGAGCTGCACATTAACCAAAAGACTATCTACTCTCCACCCCACCCACCCCCTGCCTTAGGGCCATGCTGAAGCACTGGCCTTTTCATCCCTATCTGCACCAATAACCAGTTTTTCACCCATGGACCTGGAGCACTTTATAAAGGAGGTCAGTATCATCCACCTTTTACAGTTGGGGAAACAGAGGCACAGGGCAGCAAACTGATTTGCCCAAGGTCACCACACAGGCCTGTGGTACTCAGATCTCCTGAGTCCTAGTGTGGGGCTCTAGCCTCTGAGTCCAGCATCTCTTCTTCTTGACATTGCTTTGGCATGACAGAACCAGCACGGAGAGTGCCAAACAAAAAGCTTTGCCTACCTGCTTGTTTGTCCCTGGAAGTCAGAGTGTTGACCGTGTCGCGTTCTGTCTTTGGGTCAGAAGCCTGGCTGGTCACTTACAGGAAATGAGCCCAGAGCAATCCTATTTAAGAGATTTTGAAGCCCTCCTGTTATGAGCAGTCCCCGGTCCATTCCCCTAATCATACTCTCTGTTGTAAATTACACCCCGGTGACACAGCAACTCTGTCATCTCAGCGTTTAGAGAGATGGGTCAAGCTTAACATGGCCCCTTTGATAATGCAAAACAGGGTCTTTTAGAAGCGAGAGATAATAGACCTTCAGTTCTTTAGAACCAGCCTAGTGGTTACAGGTCTTTATCTCATTAAAAATGGCTGGTAGGTGGAGAAAGAGTCAGGTGAAGGCCGCAGTGGACTCCAAAAGTAAGACACCTGTTTACGTATTGTAAAAACAAAGGCAGTATCTGCGGGCCTGATACCAAGTGGGTACACCACCCGTGGGCTGGAGCCAATCAAACTATAGCCAGCTGAGAGTTCTCTGGCAGAAGTCTCAGCCAGGGCTTGAACAATGTCAGTTAGGAGGGGAAAGGTCCTTAAATGCCCGTCTTTCCGGCAGTCTTTCCTCTTGCCCCTCTAGCCTCACCCCACTGCCAGCGCGTTACCTTTCTAGAGCATTTTATGAAGTGTTTCTAGGAGACTCAGCAGCAGTTTCAACAGTGCATAACAACAATATGCAACAGCTTAGGCAAGACAGCAAAGAATACCGTGTCCAGTTGAAATGTTGGGAGGCAGAAAACAGTTAATCGAGCTCCCCAGAATGTGTCAAGGACTCAGGATTAATAAACCCACGCTCGTGCAAGTGTGCCATGAGATTTTTAATAAGTTGTCAAGGCTGCCAGCTGAGGCCTCATTAAATAAAAAGTATCCTCAGCAGCCTACCTCCCCTTATCCCCACAGAGGGACGTGCCCCACTGGAACGAGGGCTATTAACAAACCAGTTAAACTTTCCAGAACAACCCTTCAGCTTCACCACAGACTTACTGCCGTCGCGTCAGTCTTGAGAGAACACAACAGGGCCTGCTGCAAAAGAGCAGCCGAGTTCCGTGTGCTTCCTGTAATACCCTGCACCCACACTGGCACTGCACCCAGTTATTTTAGGGGATGCAGGCCATGGTTCACAGTGCCCCAGCCAACTGCACTGTTGTACGGTGTCTTCTGTAGGTTACAGGGAGTAGAATGTGACTGTCCTTTTGGGGATTGCGAGTAGAACTGGGATAAGCCTAGGAAATCCAACGACTCCGTGTAAATAATTCCAGACTGGCTCCAGGTTTTGTGCTCTCATCTTGTGGTGGAGGGTATGCCACAGCACAAAGATGCCCTGCAATAATTGCATCCACAGGGCATTAGGGGAATAGTGTGGGTTCAAGTACTCTGCTTTGTCTGGACTGTTAGACTTTCCCAATAGTCCCATGTGTTGCAGAGCAGCTATACCACTCCAGGCCACGTGGGCCCCAGTCACTGTGGTGCATCCTACGGGAAGAGTGCAGGGTAGGAGGAGGAAAATATGTATGGAGCATGGAGTTTGGCCTGAATTCTGGAGAGACACAGAAGCCTGAGGTAGCTGCTTCTTGGGTCAGGGCAGGCGGGCTAGTCAGACTCCCACACCAGGGAGTTGCCAAGGGGCAGTTTGCATACAGCAGCGGGGCTCGTTTTTATAAATTAGCAAATTCCTGACTCCACAGCACCAATTTCTGTTCCCCAGGGAAAGGCTGGCCCCCAAGCTCTGCTACCGCTCA
Organism: Sternotherus odoratus; assembly: GCA_032164245.1. Classification (NCBI taxonomy): domain Eukaryota; kingdom Metazoa; phylum Chordata; order Testudines; family Kinosternidae; genus Sternotherus; species Sternotherus odoratus. The sequence continues at coordinate 10,671,879 of JAVMKO010000020.1, forward strand.
GCCAGGGGCCCCACCAGCTTGGGCGCATAGGAAGTGCTGCCCCGGAGAGGGTGTAGGATTACACAGCAGAGTTGCTAATGGGATCAAAGGGCCTGAACAGCGAGAAATAGGAGCTGGGAGACATGAATAGTTTATGAATAGTCTACCCATTCGCCTTCTGCACCTGTTGTGGAAATACCAGGGAGACCCACAGCCTTCCACAGCGACAGAATCAGTCCCCTCTGCTGCTGGAAGGGGGAAATAAGCTACTGTAGGCAGAAACCAGAGGTAGCTGTTAGTCTGCTTCACGCGTCTCTTTCCCATTGCTCCTCGTTATCCGCCATGGTACCCTTAGTACGAGCATCCCACAGAGTATCAAGCGTAAATAACAAAGCAGTTACAGTACAGCAGTGGCTCTCAACCTTTACAGTCTACTATACCCCTTTCAGGAGGCTGATTTATCTGGTGTACCCCAAGTTTCACCTCACTTAGTCAACAAGTGTGCGGTTTTATTTCTAAGTTTTACCTTGTAATTGCAAGATAAATCAATTGGAGCATAAATACTGTACTTACCTTTCAGTGTATAGGATACACAGCAGTATATACAAGTCATTGTCGGTATAACATTTTAGTTTGTACTGACTTCGCTAGGACTTCTGGGGTAGCCTGTTGTAAAAGTAGGCAAATATCTAGATGAGTTGATGTTACCCCCTGGAAGATCTCTGAGTCCCCCTAGGGGTACACGTACCTAGGGTGATCAGATAGAAAGTTTGAAAAATCAGGACAGGGAAAGGGGGGGGGCGTAATAGGAGCCTATATAAGAAAAAGCCCTAAATACAGTAGACTCTCGATTATCCAGGATGATAGGGAAAAAATTAATCCTGGTTAATAAAATCCCGGATAATCACCATCCATAGGAAATATGGGGTGGGGAGTGCTGGTTCACCAGCCACTGTGCGCCGGGGAGAGGGGGTGTTGGTTCACTGGCTGCCCTGCGCCCTGATGGGTTTTTTTGTGTGTGTGTGCACTTGGGCCCTGCGAGTTGCGCATATTTTTTTTTGACATCCTGGCTAACCTGATCCTGGATAATCGAGTCTACTGTATTGGGACTGTCCCTATAAAATCGGGACAGCTGGTCACCCTACATGTAACCCCAGTTGAGAACCACTGCACTACAGTACTAGACTTCTGATTCCTACCCCAAGAGTCTCATAGACTTTAAAGGCAGAAGGGACCATTATGATCTAGCTGACATGCACAACGCAGGCCTCAGAATCTCACCCACAGTCGGGTCTCTTATCTCAAATGATTAGCTTACAGAGCAGACTCCTGGTCTTGGAGGCAGAAGGCCCAATTGCTGTCTAGCTTGAAGTTGAAAAGACAGCCCTTTTTCAAGGCTGCAGGGGTAGTCCTGGGAAAGGACACAGCAGGCCTTGTCCCCTTAAAGCAGCAGCTAACGCGGTTTATAAAAAGGAGTCTTATTAGGCCAGCAGCCCTGGGAAATGAGATAATTATAAATACTTGGAAACGAGAGGGATGGGAGCCAGGGAAGTACCTGGAGACAGAGGATGTGGAGCAGGTAATGTCAGAGGGGGCAAACGGGAGTAGACAGTACGAGTGTCCCCCTACTAGCCATGCAGAGCAGGGCGGGGGACTCCAGCCCCAGGGAAGACAAAAGCCCGGGGCCAGACCTCTTTTAACTATTTCCCAATGAAATTGTGCTCTTTGCACCCCCACTCCCCGGTCATTTATCTCCTAGCACCCCATAGTGGGCTGGCTCAGTGCCTCAAGCCAACAAGACCTGCCCTACGTCGCTTGGGAAGTGACGCTCAGACATGGCATATGCAGCCTGGCCAGGAGGCATACACAGGACAGGCCATCCTCACTCCCTGAGGGCTTCATAGGGCATCCGACTGGAAGGGACTTCCGGGGTGAGAGTCCAGTTCCCTGCTAGCCCAGGCACCTAGATAAGCACAGCACGGTGGGGGAAAGGCAGAGGTAGGGCAGTGTTGTTAACATTGCTGCAGATTGTGCTTCCCTGGAGATGTAGGTGCTCCGATTCCCCCTGCATCCCCCCCACCCCCCAACACACACTGAAAGGACCGAGACAAGTGACCCTGGAGTACAGCCCACGATTCTTTAATCACTGGTGGTTATAACTACATCCACTAGTTAGGATGGAGGGAACATTCCCTCCGCTAAGAGTGGACCTAGATCCCTGCTCTACCCCAGCAAGGTACAACCAGCCTGCTGGCACTCGGGGCACATCTAGCCCCAATTTGCTCCTTCCAGCGAATGCAAAAGTAAGTCTAGAGTTTGAGCTACGGCCCATCTCTGTACTTGTTTGTGCAGCACCTAACACACTGGGGCTCTGATCTTTGGTTGGGGTCTCCAGGGGCAACTGTAAATAGAAATAACAACATGATGCCCCTTGGCAGAAACTCTTAACTGCGAGGAAGCCAGGATAACGAGACTGGCAAAGCTGCAACGAAGCACCCAACGTAACTGGGGTGAGAGGCTGTGCCACGGTGGCCAGTGCCCATGATTTTATTTCAAGTCTCATGCTACTCGGTGTTCTCCTGGAGTCATGTGATTGTGAGACTCTCCGCTTTCATTTTAGAAAGCGTCAGGCCCTGCTAGTTGCGGAGGAAAGCTGAAGAACATGAACCAAGTTCAACCGACACGGCCCAGAAGCCACCCAGTAAATAAATCCCTCCCAAAATGGATTGTTTGGCTTTAAAAATATATAGTGAGAATTTTAGTGCCAACCAGGCTTATCAAAGGCCTGTGGCGGGCACCGCTGCTACCCTGCCTCTTGCACCTTAAAATGTAGTTCTAGCAGGTGGGGATGTACCCAGTGACCGAAGGATGACAAAGCAGTCTGTGTAGCTGAGAAAACACTCCAGCAGAAACTGAAGAGGCCAATGCCAGGGACTTTGGTCAAGGCTGGGCCGTGGGAAGCTGCTTAGAACCACATCAGCAAGAAAACATGTTGACTCATGGGACGCAAAAACAGTACCGGGATTTGGCCCTGGAAGCAGCAGGTGGTGTTTGAAAGGGTAATCTACCACTTTATAGTGGGGCGTTATTCAAATAAAATAAAAAACCATGCTGGATGAATGAGTTGTTTGTGCACAACAGGTTTACTTTCACCTTTGTCTGTACAGGCACTGAGATTAGAATTCTCTCGGCTACAGACGTGGACCAACAAAATGCACAACAAGGAAAAGTAACGTACAGTCACTACATCACTACGTTACAAAGAGTCCTGTGGCACCGTAAAGACTAACTAAAGTATTGAAGCATAAGCTTTCGTGGGCTAATACCCACTTCGTCAGATGTGGGTATTAGCCCACGAAAGCTTATGCTTCAATACTTCAGTTAGTCTTTAAGGTGCCACAGGACTCTTTGTAACTTCTGCAATTCCAGACCAACACGGCAACGTCACTAAGACTAGGGAGAGGCTGAATAGCATCTGAAGCCAAACACCATGGTTTGTTTCTAGTGGGTCTGGGCAAAGCCAACCTGTGGAATTCCTTGCCAGAGGAAGTTGTGAAAGCCAAGACTATAACAGGATTCAAAAAAGAACTAGATAAGTTCATGGAGTGCACTTCCATTCGTACCCGGCTTCCTTCCCGAGAGTTAACCACTCTCCTTTCAATGCCTACAGCTCAGCAGAGGCAGGATCCCAATACCACTTGCCCAACTCAGGGAGATTGGCGGCAGAAGCCAATTTAGAACTTCAGGAGTTTCCTGCCCTGCTTGAATGGTTTTGCTGCTGTAATCCACATGCCATCTGATTTATTCCCTGCAGAACAGTTCAACAAGGCTGGCTGTAGAGCCTCCAAAGTCAGTCGGTAATTCCAAGCAAAGGGGGGATCTGCCCAGTGCTATCACATGCCATAAGAGGGCCCAACGTCTGTTATAACTATGTCAGAGACCTATTAAGAGCAGATCCTGGCTGGTGTGGCCAGTGTAATAGAATCATAGGACTGGAAGAGACTGAAGATGAACAGCTGTAGAGATTCTCCATCACGGACACATTTTAAGGACAACTGGACATTTTTCTAAAGGATCAACTCCAGGAATTATTCTGAGCAAGTTCTATGGCCTGTGTTATACAGGAAGTCAAATAGTTGATCACACTGGAGTATTCCGGCCTTGGACTCTATGAGACACACGGAGCATTATTAAAACTATTTATTAAGTGACAAAAAGCAAAGGTTACACAAAGAGTGGAACACAATATCTGCCAAAGGTCGCAATGAGAGCTATCGAAACAGTAGGTGTAAGCAAATACACATGGTGGCTAACAAACAGGAATGGAATCGTGCCAAAATGCATCGATGCTACAGTTGCTGAAGAAGAGAACTTTTCAGCATCCAGAGCTATTCAGCCCAATGGCAGAGGTAACCTACACAGATCAGAGCACAACACGGAGCAGGTGTTTGGTGGATCCCATACACGGATTACTGTCCACAGTACTTCTTACCACTCCCGAGGAACAGGCTTGCTACCATGGTGGGTGGAGATTACTGGCTGTCTCACTGGAGAAGTAGAGGTTTCGTCGTAACCCCAGTAAAGGTTCCTAACTGTATAAAAGGAACTTGAAAAATGATCAAACATGCAAAAACTTGGAGAGACATTTATAAAGTAAAGTGTTTGCCTCCTGGCCTGCTACTCAGTCAACATCCTTCAAGGTACTAATGCCAGAACTGGTAGGGTCTACAGACTCTGGGAGCTAGTGTTAAAGAGAAACTTGAGCAGAAATACTGCACCCAGCAGGTAAGAGGATGCTGGGGCTGGGAAAATAGCAGTAATGAGCAGGATTCTCCACTCAGATATTCAGGAGGATGCAGGGAGCTGGTGACTGGAGAATCCTGCTTTAGGGGAATTTGTTTCTGAGCAGGAACGGGGGAGGGAGAATTGATGGCACTGGCTAGTGTTAAATCTGAGACAAAAATAAAGCTAAGAACAGGTAAGGAGGGTGGACCAGGGGGCCTTTGCTCAATCCAAAACTAATATTTTTAACCCCGGGTAGAGCAAACCCAGTCTCTGCACATTGTGTGCTGGTCTCCCTTTGACAGGAACTTGCTTAAGTGAGCATCTATGTAATTGCGACCCACTCAACAAACCATCAGCTAATCTAAAATAAGGTTTTCATCACTAGCACCATTCCCATCTGGGTAGGGAACAGATTCTCCTCAGGGAGCCAGTCTGGAATGGAAATGAACCTCCAAAACTTGTAATCCTGGAGATCAGATCGGTGCACCAGGGGCAACTTTCAGAAGCTTGAATCTTTCCCTCTGCTTCCTTCAGGAGTAGCAACCTCCACAGACCAAATGAACAGGCTGGTCTGAGAAAGATTTGGTTTAACCCCTGTATTTAGTGTAATCTCTCACGCTCAACCCTGCACTCCTCCCTCCCCCGGGGGGCGGTCAGCACTAGGATTTACTGATGGGAAGGGTTAGTGCCAAAAGGGATCACTGAACTTGGTGCTCATGAAAAAGGACTAAAGCACCAACTAAAACAGAAGTGGGCAAAGTACGGCCCGCGGGCCAGATCCGGCCCGCGGGCTCCTCCAAACCGGCCCCCGAGGTCTGGCTGGGGAGGCTGCTCTTGCCCCTCCCCCGCGGCCTCAGCTGCTGCACTGGGGAAGTTGTTCCCCCGTTGGCCCCCTCCCGCGTGGCCTCGGCAGGACATGGTAGGGAAACTGCTCCAGCCCCTCTTGCCCTGTCTCCCTCCCCCGCGGCCCCAGAGGGCCGCGTGAGCAGCGCTGTTGGGCGGGGCTGCGCGACAGCGTGTCCAGCTCCCGGCCAGACACGTTGCGCGCTCTGGGAGATCAGCGCAGCCGTGTGTCTGGCTTTGGGCCAGACACGCTATTCTAGGCAGCGGCGAGGTAAGAGGACCGGGGCCAGGCAGGTTACCTAAAGGGGCAGAAGGTGGGGGGGGGGGAGGGAGGAGGTTGGATGGCACATGGGAGTCCCAGGGGGCCTGTTGGGGGTGGAGGTATAGATAGGTGTCAGGGAAAAGGAAGCTTGGATAAGTGGATAGGGTCCTGGGGGGGTGAGTAAGGAAAAGGAGACCTGTGGAGGGGGTGGTCAGGGGCGAAGGAGCAGGGGGGCTTGAGGTGGGGTCTTGGGGCGGTGGCTAAGGGCAGGGGGTCTCTGGAGGGGACAGTCAGAGGACAGGGAGCAGGGGGGGCTTAGATAGGGGGTGGGGCTCTGGGGGGCCATTAGAGTAAGGGATCTCCAGATAGGGCGATGGGTTGGGGGTTCTGAGAGGGGGTAGTCAGGGGGCCAGAAGTGAGTGAGAGTTGATAGGGGGCGGGGCCAGGCTGTTTGGGAGGGCACCGCCTTCCCTACCCGGCCCTCCACACAATTTTGAACTCCGATGTGGCCCTCAGGCCAAAAAGTTTGCCCACCCCTGAACTAAAAGCAAGCATCGTGCTGGTAGGCCTTGTACAAACGTACTCTACCACTACCCCTCAGTCCTGACCTGCAGCATTCCCGATAGTTCAGTCCCAGGCTTGTCTGTAGAATATGGTGTGTGTGTGTGTGTGAGAGAGAGAGAGTGTGTGTGTGTGTGTGACACAGACACACAAGAATTAGGAAGAGACCAAACTTCTTTTCACTTGTGACCGAAACCAACTTTGATGCAGAGTTGCAATTGCTGTCTGAAAGTTTGTGGGTTTGTCTGCACAGCCGACAGTGGCCAGTGTCCAAGACCAGGTTGAAGGGGTCGGGAAGAAGAATGCAATCTGCTTGCAAGAAGAATGCATCTGAAGAAGTGGGGTTTTTACCCACGAAAGCTTATGCCCAAATCATCTGTTCGTCTTTAAGGTGCCACTGGACTCCTCGTTGGTTTTGCTCACCCAGAGTGCAGGAATACCAACCCTGTCCTTTTTTCAGCCCAGTACTAATTTGTTCTTAACCAGGTTTTGATCAAGGTAGCCAAAATCTACATGGGTGGAGGTGGGACCGGCAAATAAAACAGGATAAAACCTGCTATCTCTAGCACATTAGGAGAATATAGTCGACAGAAGGTAAATTATTAACCAAGGGAAGAAAATAAAGTACATGATGCATTCAGAAGTTCTGGAGACTGGAAGGGGGCAGAGAGAAAATACAGAATTCTTGCTTATGGTAGTCCACCCCAGCTGTCCTACAGCCTCTTACTTTTGAGGAGAGCTGCAATCTATGCCAAAAAGCCAGGTGCGGCACAGCCCCTGCTCCCTATCCGACCCCCCTCCTTGTCCCCTGACAGCCCCTCTGGGACCTCTGCCCCATCCAACCACCCCTTCTCCTTGCCGCCTGACCGCCCCCAGAATCCACACCCGACTTCCCCCTGCCACTCCATTCAACCCCTCCTCTCCTTCCTGACTGTCCCCTGGCACCCATGCCCCCAATGAACACCTAGCTAGATTGTAAATAAACCCATCAGCACAGGGGCCCGACTTCATCTCTGTCGAAAGGACCTAGCACGCCACTTGCACTACAATATAAAATAATGCCCCCAGGCTACGTTTTAGCATCTGGTGTAAGAGGAATTGCAGCAATGCAGGGAATGTCTTGTATCACCTCCAAGGAGAATAACCACTATTGCACAATAGCAGATGCAGCATTAGATACACAAAAAGCACACCTGCAGGCCATAGGTGTCAGGCAGCACCCTGAATGCAAAGGGGAAGCTCTGTGTTGTTCCAACTCCCAGTCACCTGCAGAGACACTGTAATAATGAGGTAACAAGTAATAATGAGAATCAGGGAGGTAGCCGTGTTAGTCTGGAATAGCAGAGGTAACAAAGTCCTGTGGCACCTTAAAGACTAACTATAAAGTTTTGAAGCATAAGCTTTCGTGGGCTAATACCCATCCGACGAAGTGGGTATTAGCCCACGAAAGCTTATGCTTCAAAACTTTAAAAGTAATAATGAGTTGTTCAACCAATGTCTTAGGTGCAGGGGATAAGAGTCCTTATCTTGGGCTTGTGTCGCCACACTCCCGTAGTGGGATAGATTCCCTGCACTTTGCCCGTTCTCCAGAAGAACACCACTGGGTCTCTGTGGCAGGCCGAAGCGGCCACTCGTTTTAACCCTCAGCAGGACCAGCGAAGATTACCAACGTGCAAGACAGTCAGGGGCGTGGTGGGGAAAACTGATTTGAAAAGCATGTTCAATGGAACTGAAAAACCTCCTGTATGAAAGCGAGAGCCCCGCTCTTCTTGCTCCATGCAGAACTGGAAATAGCAAATCATGGTCCATTCAAGGTCAAGAGCATTAAAACAAGTCACTCTACATGAGTCAAATTCCTGTTCAAACCAGCTCCTCTTCAGAGGGATGGCTCCTTCCTAGGACACCAGTTCAAACCTAACCCACGTCAGCACTAACTAGTAGTAGTTACCATCCGACTGCAGTTCAGTGGCTGCCCAGTTTGTAGTGGATAAGTGTCTACACCACAAAAAAACCGGTGACAGTTGGCACTAAATTGACCTCGTTAGCAATCTGGATTGGAATGGGCCATTGAAACTAAACGCCTCTTTCCCCTCCAGAGATGGGTCTGTCCAGTCAGGGATCAGGGACTTTCACAGGGTGGGGGGGAAGTGCCCCAAGTGACCATCCACCTAACAGGGGATATTGGTTTCCAGAGCATTTTTCACGAGTTTGAAAATTCACTTATAGGGCAAATAAATGTGTGTGGGAGAAACACAGCTAAGGGCAAGTATTTAGGATGAACAGTAGCACAGACAAGACTTCCTGCTTTCTCCCTGTCCTGTCCCTTCTCTCAGATACATCACACTCGCTCATGCTTTCTGCAGCATTTATGAGCCCTCAGTGCATTCCTCTCCTCTCCATTACCGCTACCTCTCCATTACTGCGGAGCTGAAAGCATACCCCGTGACCCACACCCCACAGGCTGCACCATGGGGGGGGGGGGGAAAGAGACGGCAGGTAGCCTGCACATAAAAGTGTCGTCTATTTCCCACAAGACCCTGTTCTGAAGGGTGGCATGGAGGGGAGAAGACAGATAATGACTCGATAAACCCACATCTTTCACATCCGTTTTCATCAACCAAATCCTTTTTTGTTTTTACAGTAACCAGTAACTTAAGCACATATCTGCAAAAACAAATAAAATGTAATATTCTGCTCTTTAAAGCATTAGATTAAAAAAAGGAAAATGAAGTAGAAATGTAAAAGCTTCAGAAAATTCCAGGGTGTCGCAAGGGATTTTTTTGACACATATCAGGGAATATGTTGTCTTTGGTTTCATACACGCACCAATATTTGTAAAGCACAAAAAAAAAAAAAGTTACAGCAAAACACCCTGAAAGCTACATTGAAAAAAAAAAAAAAGTACTATTGGAAGACAGTGTCAGATTTTCCAAGTACACCCAACTGCTTTGATTTGGAAATTAGGAAAAGGGCAAGTATTCAGTACTATTGCATAGGCAGAATGTTCATTCCAGAAACAGTCATTTTTTGGAACCTGGACTGTTTGTTTGAAACGGTTTACCAGAAAGATCAATAACGGTTGCAGAAAAGCTCTCTGGTCACTAATCCAACAGCTCATAATGTACTACTACTGAGGTATGGACTGTGGCCAAGCCAATGATCTAGTTAAAGGTATATTTTGGAAGTCTTACTTCATGGACCATAATGGATCAGTTCACAACCTCGGCCACACAAAACCTAGTTCTTCAGTAAACCAACATTTCCTTTGGAGACATTAGTCATCCATGTTTGGGCTTTCTGAACCGATCAGTTTACAACTTCAAAGGAACCTTTCCCCAGACTGCTGTGTAAATCCCAGGACTAAAACAACCAATATGGTTTCATACTTTTCTGGTCTATTGTAATCGGTTGTGGTAAACTAGCAACTACAGAGAAGAGGTGTAAATATCTTTGAAGAAAAGCAGTGAAAAAAGGAATGAACATACAACCAATGCAGTTTTTATTTAGATACTTTCATGCTCTCTAATCCAAAGTACAGGCTAAAATGGGAGAATATACAGAGAAAACTTATTCGGGGAGCTATAGGAGCAAAAGGCAGCACCTCATGGAAGGTAGCTGGTATAGTGGACTACTGTACTGTGGTTTCCCACTTCTGAAAGTGTCCACACCAGCACTAAGTTGGCGGGAGACACTTTCCCACTGACATAGCTTCTGCCTCTCATTGAGGTGGAGTAACCAAGTAAAAAAAACCACAGAATATATATACTTATAAAAACAAACTTTCCAGGTTATAGGAAAAAGAGTCTCTCACAGAGCTGAATAGATGGCTCATGGTGCAGAAACTGTCCTGCGAGAAAGGCCAGCTTGTGTGCATATCTGCAGGGGGCTGGAACTCTGATAGTGCCTGGCCAGTTCCAGTACATGTGGCAAAGCTTGAAAGTCAACCTAGAAACAACAGGAGGAAAGAAGATTCCATTAGAATTCATACCTCCCTACTTGGGGCACTGTGTGTCTAACTCACATGTGTTTGGGGAGGGCTGTCCTTTGATGGCCACCAAATTGGTGCTATTTAAGGGCCAAACACTTCTCTCACTGAATTGCCATTAATCTGGGGCAAACTGTTAACCTAGCTCTGAGAGCAGCCCATGCAACATACTTTGGGCACTAGGAATCTCCAAAGGGTATTGTATCAGCTTTATTAACAGTATATGTATATTTAGGAGCTAGGGATTGTCTTCTGGCTCCATGGGGAGTTACAAGGAGCTTCCTGCAGGAATTAAAATAACCAGGCGGTGATGCATCAATGTAAATCCCTAGGCAGGTATATAAGACAGGAGAAGTCCTCCTGCCTTGTGGGAAGTTGTATATACCAGTTTGAGCTGGTTAAAAGGCTATCAAACAAAGAACTCAGCTGTGTAAAGTGACCATCCTCACATAAGGGAGAAGTCACTCTCACTCCATCCAAGAACTGACACAGCTATAACCCAGGGACCCCTGATGCCACCTGACAGAGCACAAGGTGTGCACGGGGGTTCCCTGGGTCAGACATCTGCATACTAGTTCACCAACGGGGGCATGTGAGACCTCTACTGAAAGCCAGGAAACATGTACATACAGATAACATTTAAGGAGTTATGTATCTATACTGAAAATTATGCTCTTAGAGTTCAGGAATGTCAACAGGAGGCTTCATTTCGGAGGCACACTGTCTCTCAACAAAAAGGTCATGGCCTGCCTACGAGGATTTTGGGTGAGCAACACTCTTATGTCTAATAAAAGTGTGTGTTAATTAAGTCTAGGCTCTAGAATGTAGGCTATGATTTTATTTTATATGTAACCATTTTGTTTCCACTACTTCTAGTTGCTACTATTTGACTCTCTGTGTTGTGAAATAAACTTATACTTGATTTCACTATAAACATATCTAAGTGCTGCCTGTCAAGTGGAGTGGTGAGTAGAGGTGAAAGTGGGGGGCACTGGAAGCAGTGGATTGGTGAATACCATGAGAGTCCATGGAGCAGAGACTGGATGCTCAATGGAGAAGCTCAGAGGTCTTGATGGTTGGAATGTGCCCCGCGCTAGTCTGCAGAGGGACAGTGGAGCCTGTGTAAGCTGACAAGGAAGGGCTTGTTTTGCCTGTGGCCGGTGGAGGCTTCCTCATGCTAAGGGCAAGTGGTAGCGACAGGGTTTGAAGGACTCTGTTCCTAACAAGGTCTCCATGTAGAAAACGGGCAACTGACTGGTCAGCTGAGACCTACATGTAAAGATATGTTTTCTCTGAAATGCTTCTGTTCTGAACAAATAATACTTTGTTTTATGAAGGCTGGATGGTTACTGGTTAACCCTGCCATTACCCAAGAAAAAGACAACCGGCACATACTGAACTTAAGTCAGACCTGACAACAGTATCACAGTGAACTGCAACTTAAATCCTCAGTCTAGAGGAGGGGAGTCAAAGGGCCATGCCCCAAGAGAGGTGATGGCTACAGGCCTGAGACCCTTAAAGAGACCACGAAGGGGATCAGAGGAAGTGTGACAGCCAGCACTAGCTACTTCAGAGGAAGGTACAAAAATCCTTAGTGCACAATTATGGAATAATCTACTCACAGGGGAAGTATGTTCCTGATCCTCTTAAAACAAACACAAAAAACAATGACCTACTTAATGCAAACTGTGCACATTCTCATTATCCCATAGATTTCTAACCGTTTTTTTAATCCTGCTCAATTATATATTGTCATTGGCAGTCAGTTCCACAGGCTAATTGCTAATTATACATTGTATAAAGCAGATTTTCTTTATCTGATTTACATTTATTGCTTTTTTCAATTTAATCAATTCTCTCCCATTTCTTGTCTAATGAAGAAGGGTAAACAGGAATGTCCAATCTGCCTTCTCCGTACCATTCATTTTTGAGTCTTTAGCGTTTGAGCCATGAACTAAACCAAGGCAGGAAGTAATTTCACCTCATTCTTTGTAAAGGTACACGTTGGTCCCTAACTAATTTCCAAATGGAGATTGTTTTGCAACAACAGGCCTTGGGGAAAAGTTCCAGCTTCACTGCTTCTGTATTGCAAGAGTATTTCTCAACACTAAGCCCTGCTGGAGAACTAGAGATTACAAGAAATGGTCAAACCACTCAGAGTTTGACATCATCATTGCTGGACTTTTGGCCATAACTCCCCCACGCCCCTTCAATACATTCAGAAATCCCTCAAGCCAGTATTACCTGAAAAAGAAAAATGGGAAATATGCGAAGATGCCCAACTCGCAAGCGATCCTGCCTCACCTAGTAGGACAAATTTTGCAAATAAACTCAGAGGCTATTTCCAAAATGAAGATGTGCCATGTTGGATCAGACCACTGCACCAGTAAAGCCAATACACTGACTCTCACAGCAGTAGATTGCCAGCATTTCGGAAGCAGCCACTAAATGCACCTCTGCAATCACATCAAAGGCACAACGGACTAATTTCCACTTCTCTTTAGGGCAGGATTTGGAGAACGACGTCACAAAACATTCAAGAACCAAGTTACATGTTGTCACAGTGCCACCTCCAACTACTCAGCCTCTCTGCAGTGCAGCTTTGTAGGGAGGGGGTGTTTGAGGAAGACTCCTCTGCTCAGTGCTCTCACCTTTGCAAGTGATCAGGACTGAGGTTGGCCGTGTTCAGCACACAGATATACCGCGTTGGGATGCCACAACCGTATCGGACGTGGTGAGACAACAAGTAAAAATCCACCCTGAGAAGGATAAAGAGAAACACTTTAAAGAGTCAAGTTGTCTACCTGTAAACAAGAGAAAAGCCTGTAACAGTTCCTTAGGTAGGTCTGTTAAAGGGGTTTTACACCTGAAGTTGAGTTTGCTTCATCAAGGTTTCATTCTAAGTTGAAATCACAGCATGGGCTCACTGCCTGCTCCCTTAGTAGATCTTCCCCAGGGGTACACTAGCATCTACATACCAAGGCCTAAGAGCAACATATGTAAGAGGGCCTTTCATTCCCAAAGCATTTCAGTCTATATTCATGCAGCACGTTCTGTGATCGAGAGCAACCAGTACCGTGGGGAAATGGATGGGAAATTTTGGGCAAGGACCAAGCAAAACCCCTTCTTATAAAATGCTAGAGGTATTCTTTATGCAGCATTGTAGCTGTGCTGGTCCCAGGATATGAGATAGACAAGGTGGGTGGGATAATATCTTATCGGATCAACTTCTGCTGGTGAGAGAAATAAACGTGAGCTTAAATAGAGCTATTATTCAGGGGTATGTTTAACATACATAGAGAACAAATGGGACCCTCTTTGCAAGGTCTAATGAGAAAGCACTCCAGAGTAAATGGTATTGTTACATAAGGTATCCTACTGAGGCAGGTAAACTAAGGGTTGAATTGATCTCCTGGGGCCTAGAAAGTCTAGGTACCAAATTCGTTAGACCATAATTGGCAGCTTCCTGCGGTAAGCCAGTGCTGAGCCATATTCAACCCTTTGTTTTGGAATTAAAATATGCATTAGGTTTCCACAAGCTAGTAACACAAAGCAACAGGACTCTCTGCTTTTATTGGCAGTTACACAATGGTGATGGGGGGGGGGTGATATATGAATGCTGACAGAGAACGGACTTTTGGGGGTTGCCTGCCACTCACCAATCTCTGCTGGTGACAGTATGGTCAATTACAGTCCCTGGAGCAGGGGTTACAAAGTGCTCAGTGGAAGCTGAGTAGAAAGTGGTGTTTATTTTCTTCTGAACCACAAAGACTACCATCTTGGGCTGGTAGTTGTCGAAGGATTTAAAGCATTGCTGGAGCTGTGGGATCTCATAGTTGACCACTGTGTTCAGCTGGCTGTCTGACACTCCATCTCTATAAATTGCTATCTTCACTGGTAGACAGTGGTTCATCTGAATAAGAAACAAGACAAAACAAAGCATGGAAGCTCCTTCCCTGGAGGTTTTCCAAAGGAGACTGGATAGCCATTATCTTGAATAGTTTAGAAACAACAAATCCTGCATCATAAGAACATAAGAAAGGCCGTACCGGGCCAGAACAACGGTCCATCTAGCCCAGTATCCTGTCTACCGACAGTGGTCAATGCCAGGTGCACATTTCTTACCCATCCTGGCTAATAGCCATTAATGGACTTAACCTCCATGAATTTATCCAATTCTCTTTTAAACCCTGTTATAGTCCTAGCCTTCACAGCCTCCTGTGGCAAAGAGTTCCACAGGTTAACTGCGCGCTGTGTGAAGAAGAACTTCCTTTTATTTGTTTTGGTAACCCATCTTGGTAGCGGGTTAGACTATATGACCCTTGTGGTCCTTTCTAACCCTATGATTCCAAGAAAGGTCTATGGTAACACGGAATTTGATGTCTTAGTGCAGCTTCATGCTGTGAAGGAGGCCAAATTATATTTGGAGATTATGGTCTGAGACTCCACAAATATAAGATCAAGAACCATTCTTGATCCGTAACAGAGTACCCACAGACATCAAAGGGCAGTTTGCAAAGTTGAGTGTAGGACATGGACCTTTTAGTTAAAGTCACTGCTGTATGCAGCATCATTTGGTGGGAAAGAGGTCAGTAACTGTGAACCTAAATTGCTTGAAAAATCTGACTCTTGATGTATTATCATGAGCATTAAGAGTTAACACTTAATTTTGAAGAAGTATTTTTCAGGCTGAGACAGTGCTGCATAACATCAACCATATGGGTTAGAAACTCATTCTTTCCTTGAAGTGAAAGCTTGCACTCTGTGAAACAAAATGGACCATTGTGGCAAATTTCTGGCACTATATTGATGGGTCCCGCACTTTCTCTTCTTGTGGGGGATTCAGGGAGCCTATTTCTTGCCCCTGAACAGGGTATTAACTGTCCCACTAGCATCCTAGAGGGGAGAAGTGGAGAGGGAGGGACCCGGGCCCGCCCTCTACTCCAGGTCCCAGCCCAGGGCCCCCGAGAATAGCGGTAAACCACTTGGATTAGCTATTCCTTCCCCTGGGCTACTTCCCTCTCCTACCCTTCAGCTTGTGGAGGCTTCCTGCCCTCTCTCTGCACAAGCCAGGTGTTCCTTTACCTAGGGTTTGGGTCTTCCTTAGCTCACCGCAGCACTCCTCCTAACTCTGCTCTGCTTTCCTCCAAACTGCTCACCGCTCCAACTCCTTCCAAACTCCTTCCCCTGTCTGCCTGAAGCAGGGGGTTTTATTAAGGCCTTAATTGATAGCAGGTGCTCCAATTAACCTGCTGCCTGCTTCCTTAGTCTACAGGGAGCCATGCCCTAATGAGCCTTGAGTTAATATATCTCCCCTCAAGCACTCTGCCACAGCTCCCTGACCCTCCTCTATTACACCACAAAGACTAAACAAATACACTGACACTTCTGGCTTTGACCACTGATCTTTTTACTTTGGGTTTAAATGCACTCAGTCTGCTTTTGGACACAGAGAATGCAAGCTGAACTGCTGCCCTGGAAGACACTGGTTCATTGATCCCAACGTGGAATGAGTTTTCTGGGTCTCAATCCAGTCCCAAGTGGACAAGTATCCACATTCAAAAAGCCACCACCACAATCAGCACCTTTTTGTTCAGCCTCATCAAAAATCCTAAGGACTTAATGGCCTGTGGAAACTAAATCCCTGTTCTCCCACTAAAAGGGGGCTCCTTCCAGAGCACCATTAAGGCATATTCACAGGACAGTATTGGGAAAAGCTTGCCCTACGACTGCCCAAGAATGACCTGTCCTGTGACTAGACTTACGTTTCCAGAGCTGTTAATCTGGCACCTTTCACAAGAAGCATTTAAGATATAAAAACCTACTGTATTTAATTTATATGTTTATAAACAGGATTGACTGCCTTTCAAATTACTGCCTTTGCAACTCAAAACCCTGAAGTGTGTCCTAACCGTGTGTCTGGGAGCAAAGGTTTATTTGTGGACAACCATTGTAGATTAAAGCATATACATGATCTGCTGAAGAGGTGAAATAATCAAGAAGCTACGTCATGGTCCTTACACTTTCATACAGAACGTACCAGTCCTCTTTTTGCACCGAGGGGATTTATGGTGAGATAAAAGGGCTGAGATTATTCAGAGACAGGAGACTCTAACCACTTAAGACAGGTAGCAGTAGTGAAAGTGAGAAGAGTCATTCAGCAATAGCCACAGTTGCTCACTAGGTCTCATCGAGGTAATTAAGCAAGTTCCTGAGATAAGGAAGGACGATTAAGCCTGCACCATGCCAAACAAAGGGCCATTTCACTTTTTAAATTCAAAGTGAGCTCTGCAAAGTCTTTTACTCACTTGCTTAACTTTTAATTTGTTCTTTTTGTTTAGAAAGCCCAAATATCTTCCACTGATACTTCGGACAGTAGTTTTTCAGTCAAGATGAACTCCAGGTTGTGTTGGGAATGTTGACACTCATGAACACATGGAGTGACAAACCCATTTATTCATGTACTGAAGCAGAGTGGATAGGTGGATGCCACTTACTGGGTAAAATCCAGTTTATGGTGCTCTCTCTTTGGACAGCAATCCAGTACATAGGAACTACCAGACAGTCAGAGCTAAATCCATCTAATCCAGTATTTGGTCTCTGACAGTGGCTAGTGCCAGATGTTTCAGAAAAAGGTGCAAGATTCAGAGTCAGCAGGCAGATATGGGACAATCTACCCCTCACACTGGTGTCTAATAGTCAGAGATTGGCTTAAGCCCTGAAGCAGGAGGTTTCATATTCCTTTCAATTTTTTTGTCATTACATACAACTACTCTGAATATTCTTGATACCCGTAGAACTATTCCATCTCTTTTTAAATCAATAAGTGGCACCCACAACTCTTCACCCTAGGGTAGTGAATAGAGATGGTGCCCGCACTCCAGAGTACAGAAAAGATGATGTATGTTTCAGGCTACGCACACTTTTCCCTTTTCCGTTTTATCCATTTCCTGTAGTGGTCAGCGTAGAGTCACCCACTGTGCTTCCTCACCTCATAGAACTTCTGTAAGGCCCTGACCAGGCAAAGCTTCAAACTGTCTGCAATTTCCTGATTCGGCATCTGGAACACAACCCTAGAATACCACTTTGTGAGAGCACTCGTGGCAGAAGGAGAGAGGTAAATATTAGTCTACAGGACTCTTGTGAGCCAAAGCCCAAAACACTTATACAAATCAAAACAAATTCAGCTCCCGCTTTGCATATATCTTTTCTCAGACTGTTTCTAAAAGGATTTAGGCATATGGCAATAGGGGCACCACATGACCAGAGATAATGCCAGCTGGTCCTTGGCATTGGGGATTGGTGACGGCAAACTAACAAGTTATTAAACCCCGTTGAAAAGGACAACCAAGGTTAAGTCAATATCGCTTTTATTTTTTAGTAAGGGCAAAGCAGTGCCATAAAGTGACTTTATTGATAAAGAAAAGTGATGTAACTTTTCCACCACAAATGCAACTCCCTAGCAGTGCAAGTGTAGGAAAACACTCAAGATCTGAAGGCTTCTCATCTGTGTATGACAATGTGCAGTTCAATCACAGACTTCTTCCTCCAGCAAGAGACTGTCAAAAGCCTGGAAGAGTAAGAAACCTCCCAGAGAGTCTCTCCGTTTGCTATCGGCCAGGTCTCATCATGCACTTAGTTGACCAACACTTCAGAAACCAAAGGGGAATACTCAAGTTGAAAACTGATCAAAACAGCAACTGCCCTACTTGAGAACTATGCAGGATCTTCACTGGGACAGAGTAATCTGGAACGCTCCATTAAAGAACAGATCCATCTGTCTCCCTCTGTAGTCCACAGCACATGTCAGATTCTCTGCAAATACTGGCTGCAGTGTGAAGCGCTCACATCAGCCAAACACTGAGATGCTTAGATGTCCAGGTTTTACAGGCACGTAAAGGGGCAGAACCTACTGTAATTTAGAAACAACTTACTGATTGGTGCTTGCAATGAAGCCAAACACAGAGCGCATTCCCCTGCTGGGATCGTGGTACACATCCATGCCAATCACCATCAGCTGTTTCTGGAAAAGAGAAAGGAAGCCCAGTGCAGTGGGGAACTGTGAGTCACAGGCATAACTCAGCATTTCACTGGAAACTATATCTGAACTCTTTCTAAAGAGCAAAAAAGCAGAGCTGAATTAAACACTAGGAGGAAGTTCCACCCTCTGGCTTAACTCCTGCAGTGGTCATAAAATCCCTGGAATTAATCAAAAGTACTAGTTACCACCAGAGAGCTAACCAGATAGTTCATTTTATCTATCCTTCATCGCTACTATGGTATACAATACCCCTCCCCCATGATGTAGGGAAGTGTTGTTATCCCCATTTTACAGATGGGTAATGGAGGCACAGAGAGAATAAGTGCCCATACACGAGGTCTGTGGCAGAGTTAGGAATCAAACCCATTCTCCTGAGTCCCAGGCTAGCATGCTGATGGCTTGTAAGAGACACGGTAAGGGTATATTCCCCTGTGAAAGAGGGAAGAAGGGGGGATACATTTCAGAGAGGCTTTCACACTATGAACTATTCTTCCTCTATTGGATCCAGGATGAATTAATATTTGAGCACATACACACACCATGCACATGTGTGTGGAAAAGGAATAAAAGGCCACAGAGAACTCATAGATGAGAGCCCTGAACCCACAGGTCATTAAGGGTGCTGAAGCCTCCCTCGATGGAAATAACTTATGCGTGGCTTACCAATGGGATGTCCACTCCCCAGAGTTCCCCACCTAGCTTGCAATTAATCTGCAGCAGAATTTTCTGCGCGATACTCCTTAATTTGGCTGGCTGGGTCATGATGGTTCGAGCATTGATGACCTGCAGCAATGGGAAATATTAAAAATCGGTTAACGCCAGCTAAGCTTTTAAGACTGCAAAGGGTCTACTTTTTTCCTCCCCAGACTGTATTCTGTTAGTGTTACTGTAAGTGACTCACAAATGTAACAGATTATACTTGTATATTGCAAAGCATCCAACTATACAACTTTAATGACTGTTACGTTTTTCCATTAGTATTCTTTGCTTTTTCTTCAATCTTTTAACAAGATGATAGACTTTGCATTTGTGAAAGCCTGTATAACCAAGTTCTGGTCCCTGGATCTGCAAGTGTAATTCTCATTAAGTTGAGAGTTTTGAATGCGCTTCTGAGGGCAGAATTTAACTTTCACTTAACAAAAATCTCATATGCAGCGAACACAAAAACTGATACCCATCTAGCACTTTGCCCCCAATTCATCCAAAGCTGGCAAGTATTTTTAAGGATGCTTACACCGTAGACTAGCATTTATGTCCCTCTCCACCCATTAGAAAAGATGTTTCCCCAAACTGAATGATGCTTGCATTACATCCTTCAGCAAACCAAAGTGTCTTTCTAGCAACTTTCAATTTATTTATTTTTTAAAACACACACTGTATTTGATGACTGGTGTATCTGCACTATCTTCCTCTTCTGCAAGGAATCGAAGCTCCTCAACAGTTGCCATAGGTCTTACATTCACAACAGCTAAAGGAGAATCTTCTTTTGTTTTACCTGCAGGGGTCTGAGATTTTAGAACAGAGGAACTGGAGTTCTATCCTTGCTGTTCCATTGGCTGAGGCGTGAAGCACATGAAGCCCCAGCTAGCCGCAGATACTTAGAGAGAACCATGAAATTGTTTTTTAGGCTAGACACTATACTCACAAGCAAGGCAAAAGTCCACAACACAATTTGAATGTGACTAATTACATATTAAATACAACCTATTGTTATGCTGCTATAAACAACATGATGACCAAGATGATGTTCCAGCCACGAGGCCTTTTTCTAACCAGGCCAACTTTGCTATACTGGACTTAATTTAGCGGTATGCAGTAAATTACATGGCTTGTTCACGGTATACTTGAGGGTTAGATTAAACGGTCATGATTTTATGTTACTGTAGGGTTTATTTTTAAAATATAGGCAGATGAGCCTGCCTGCTCTACTGCTCCAGAGAGAAATATGACAGGAAGCTTCAAACGTAGATGAGGATGAAATGGACAGTATTTTGAGGTCTTATGCCAGGCAAAAGCTTTGAGCATGGAATTCTTGTCTCCACCATGTCACGTTATAATACCCAAGAATTTATAATACAGCAGTGACCTGACTCACCTGAGAGGGTATTGGAGACTGCACACAGCACAACTTTTTAATGGCTCCGTACAAATCATCTCTGGTCCCAGTGATGATACATACTACCAGTTGCATCTTCCCCTTCAAGAGACAAATGCAAAAGTCAGGCTTTAGCACCACAACTTTTGCTGGATGCTCACACACATTGCTCTGCCTTTGCAATGGAATGAATGCAGCTCCCTGAGTAGCATTATGATGAAGGGAAGTAACACACAGCCCTGGGACATTAGCTCTCACCGTCTAATAAAGTAGGAGCCAAGAGTGATATCACAGCTATTTGTCAGACAGCAAGCAGAATCCTCTCCAAGAGCCCATTACTGTAGTTATGCCAATACTCGTAAGAATAGATTTGTTATTATTAGCACCTTCACAGTAACAACTGGGCACCTCATTAGTTGTCAGGTCTCCCCAGCTCCCTCCACTCCCTTGTTTATACATAAGGCTTGGATGTGGACTGGATTTGGGAGTGCAGGTCTTCAGTACTAGCACCATGAACCGTGCAACCCCAATGTTTCTTTCTAGTATCAAAGCCCTTCACTGATGGGCTGACATCCAACGTCCATGACAAACTACAGCAATTAAAGCGAACCTCGTGCCTCATTGAACTGAGATAACAAGCACCAAGGAGTTCATAGCTGCATGTTGTGAAAGATCCCATGGCACAGAAGGCATTACTGCGGAGGGCTGGGAAATAATTGTTCCACAAATAACTAACACGGGACTGGCTAAGGCCTTATCATTATAACAGTGCAAAGGAACATTACAAGTACAACATCTGCATTAGATCCCAGGGACAGAACGTGCGCAGGTAGCAAAGTCTCTCCCAAGACCTTTGCTGATCCGTCACCTGTCTTTAAGTGTCACAATCAATATGCAGCTCTTTATAGTTAATATATTAATTCAAGATAAAACTATTGATAGGCTGCAGCTGAAGAGTAGAGCAACACCACAGTCCACAAAGTTCAACTGTGTCTTACATGGCTAAGTAGGTCTCCTCCCCATGGACAGGGCCTTCAAGGTGCTGCAGAGCTTTCCAGCTCCCATGATTTGTATTTAGGGCATACCCGAGTCAGATACCCTGGTGATGCTGTAGGACTGAAATGTGACCGTTTACATCCTTGATATTGCCACTATTATTCAATTGCAACAAATCTTGCACAACGTATGCCATGAAAGGTGTCAATAGAAAAGTTGTGGTTTGCTAAATAAGATTATCCTGCTTAAATTCATGTATCATCGCTGTATCTCAAATGGGGATGTCACCCCAGGAACAAACAAGTTATTTACATCCAGTCCAGCCAGCCCATTATGAATGGGCTACTCAAGCATGATGGGCCATTACGGACATTTCCCTCTAACAACCGGCCACAGAAGAAACACAAAGAAAGTGAAGAATACTTGTAGCACCTTAGAGACTAACTAGTTTATTTCAGCATAAGCTTTTGTGGGCTATAGCTCACTTCATCGGATGCATAGAATGGAACAGAAGTAAGGCCTTGATTACACTGGCACTTTAGAGCGCTATAAAGCCTCCAGGAGCGCTATAACTCTGTACCCGAACACACTGGCAAGGCACATATTGTGCTATAAGTCCGAGGTTATAGCGCTCGTGGTAAACCACCTCCGCACAGGGAATAAGGGCTGTTGCATATTCCCTGTAGCGTGTTATGGCAAGTATAAACAGTCATTACGCTGTAAGTGATCTCTGGCACGCCTCCGAGCCATTTAAGGCAATTGACGTCTCTGTGTTGTTTTGTTCTCAGCAGGAGGAATGCGGAAGTACCTTTTCAGAGTTTCTCTCTTAACTTAGATAAGCACTGCAAATGTTTACAAATGGGAGCTGTGTGGTGTGAAAATTATAAAGCAGGCTCTGATTTCAAAGGAAACAACTGACAAAGACTGTCAACCGGAGAAATCCCCTCTCTCTCTCTGCATATGTACTACATGTTACCCCTCACCCCCCTCGTTTGAAAAGCACGTTGCACCCAGCTGAATTCTGGAATAGCTGCCCATAATGCACCACTCCCTGTGCCACGGCAAGTGCCACAAATGTGGCCACGTCATCCATGCTATAGCGCTACACCTATTGCTATATATGGGTACAGCTATAACCAAAAGCGCTATAATCCTGTAAGTGTAACCAAAGCCTAAAATGCATTTATACACACAGAAAGAAAGAAAGAAAATTGTACATTAGCATACCAATTCTAAGAGGGCTGTTAAATGTAGATGGTCCATTATCAGTAGGAGAAAAAAAAACACCTTTTGAAATGGAGATCTGTTGTCAGTGAAATTAACACAGGAAATGCAATCAATTACTGTAATGAGAGAACCAATCGGAAGCTCTATTAAGCCCTTGGTTAATTGTATCCAATTTGAAAATTAATTCCAGTTCCTGACAACTGAAATCCATTTCAAAAGGTGTTTTTTTCTCCAACTGATAATGGACCATCTACATTTAACAGCCCTCTTAGAATTGGTATGCTAATGTACAATTTTTCTTCTTTTTCTTTCTTTCTGTGTGTATAAATGCATTTTACTTCTGTTCCATTCTATGCATCTGACGAAGTGAGCTATAGCTCACGAAAGCTTATGCTGAAATAAACTAGTTAGTCTCTAAGGTGCTACAAGTAATCCTGGCTTTCTTTACGGATACAGACTAACACGGCTGCTATTCTTGAACCTGTCAAGAAGAAACTCAGAAATTCTTTCTGTGGATGGAGGGTTTTAGAGTTTGTGCAGGAGGACCCAGATGCGGATTGAGTAAATGGGCTTCTTTACTGCAGTACTTGTTCCCCTCCACCCAATTGTCGAGTAAGCCCTGAATTAGTTATAGCACACTCTTTTTATCTACGTCAGTATGTAAATACCTACATTTACTATAATACCCCCAAAACCCTTATTGAGTAATATGAACGCCCATACAATGAATATTAATAGCTATATACTGAATATAATTATCCCCGCCCCGATGACTGTTTACAGCATTAAGCATATTCTACCTTGACTATATTTTTTTTTGCAATAATTGCAGCCACAAATTCCCTTGATCGGCAGCTCACAGGGAGGAAGGGGCCATGACCCCGAGCTCCTTTATGAATCAGAGAGGTAGCCGTGTTAGTCTGGAATAGCAGAGGTAACAAAGTCCTGTGGCACCTTAAAGCCTAACTATAAAGTTTTGAAGCATAAGCTTTCGTGGGCTAATACCCACTTCGTCGGATGCAAGCTTGCATCCGACGAAGTGGGTATTAGCCCACGAAAGCTTATGCTTCAAAAGCATCCGACGAAGTGGGTATTAGCCCACGAAAGCTTATGCTTCAAAACTTTATAGTTAGGCTTTAAGGAGCTCCTTTATGTAACTGGAAAAGGAAGTGTGCGGGGGAGACGACACATCTTTGCCCAACGGGGATCCTTTGAACAATGACATTCCTTATGCAGCTGATGCTTATCAATCCTTAGCAAGAAGAAGGGAAGGGAGAGGGGGTAGCACTTTATCTATCAAGCGCAAAAATGGTTCCTGCCCATGCCTCTACTACTCCCTAATACCATGTCAGCATACCAGCTGTTTCCCAGGTCTTCCCTTAACCCTTACATATCTCAACAGAAGATGCTTCAGACTCCAAGGAGCCAATGGCTGTCTCAGGTCGTCAAAGCATGAAAGGACATGGGATAGGCTCATGTGATCTGGACTCCATCTTACGCCAGTTACTTTGCACCAACAGAGGCTACGAGCTGTGTCTGAACCAATGAATTTCTGGTCACATGGTATAAAAGACCCCGAGATGACTATTTTGCCTCTTTCCTGTCCTGATTCCCTGGACTGTGGATTTAGAACTAAAAGGAGCATACTGAACTATGCATACTGAATTGAGGACCTTCCATTCTTTTGGAAGCTACCAGAGATATTTTATAAACCAGGCATCTGTACCATTACTGCTACAAACCTGATAGATCATATATATACGATAATTGCAAAGTCCTTCTATTAACCATTAACTCTTATTTTTTCCTTTCATTTATAAATCTTTAGATTTTAGTTACTAAAGGACTGGCAGCAGCGTGATTATTGGGTAAGATCTGAGGTATATTTACCTGGCTATGTGGCTGATCTCTTGGGATCAGGACACCATATGTGATGAAACTGGTTTTCAATAACCCCTCAGAGTCCAGTGTCTAGGAGGTGAAATAAAGGCTGGAATGCCTAAGGAGACTGCATTTTTAACTTCTTGTTAACCAGCGTGGTGAGACAGAAGTTTACTTTTGTTACTGGCTTGGTGTAATCCAATGATAGAATAACCATCAGTTTGGGGTGAGTCGCCTATTTTTCAGATTTGTTCTGAATCTGGCATTCTAAGCTTTGACCCACTGAGGCACGACGACAGCCCTCCAGGGCAGAAATGAGACACACAGTAGAGTGCGGCTTCTTTCTACCCCAAGGCAGGACCAGGCACACGGTAGCCGTGATCGCTCACTGTGACTTACATAGCACTTAGAGGATGTTAAGCCAGCTTTCAATGCTTTACAAGAGCCCTCCCTATAGACTCCAGCGGGAGATGTGGTGCACACACAAGAAACACAAGGAAACTGCCCTATGTGCACATGACTGTCCATGGATGGTACTTTAAAAGATCCTCCCAAATGGGCAGATTCATAAATACATTTCTCATACGTGCAGAGTGTCCCAATCTCCTAGAGGTACACGAATGCCAACTGAACAGCAGATGTCTAAACAGGATTACCCCAAACCCCATTCACTCTGTCCCATCCTCCTCATTACCTCAGTGCCCAAGATGGATTTGATAGTCCTGGCATAGGTCTCTATTCGATCGTCTTTCAATTCCACCCAGGCAGGCTGGTTTACCTGCATGCCAAGCGGACCAGAGACCTTCTCCAGCATGCTGACAAACTCTTGTGCTTGGACCACGGCCCGTTTCGGATAAAACAATGCCCAGTAATGCATGGAAATCTAGGATCAGAACCAGACAGCCATCATCACTACCTTCACTTATACAGGCTATTTGATGGTGATTTCCCCAGAGGATCTTAAAACACTTTACCAAGCCATTAATAAAGCCTCACTACCCACCCACGGAAACAGATATAGTTCTGTTTTACAGATGAAGAAACCAGGAACAGAAAAATTAAGTGGTGTGCCCAAAGTCAAAGAGCTAATCAGAGGAAGAGCTGGGGAAAGGACACCGAAGACCCAACTATTAGACACTTCTTGCATTCATATCCCACCAAATTTGAGATAAGACAAAATGTGCATCTGCATTGCAGAGTCAGCTTCCAGAAGCCCTGCTCCTTGTTCTCCTGCAGCATAGACTTACGGCGTACCTCAATTTGCACAAGCTCGGGAGGAGAAAATTTTTAAAAATTGCATTAAGTGATAAAGAGAGGATCCTGACTTCTAGTTCCAGATGGAGCACTTGCAAACATCTTCTTCTAACCAGACACTGCAATGATTATGCAAGTTCTGAGGAAAGACTTTTCCCACTGACACCTTGGAAAGACAACCATCGCCAATGGTAACAAATCTAATGCTTTGGAAAAATCCAACTCCGTGTCCAGTAGGGTCTGAAACAGTCTGGGCAGCACCAATACTGCTTGTTGACTTCCTAATTTAGAAATTGAAGGGACGCTTTCAAAAAAATCCAGTTGAACAGGCTACTCCACTGTCGTCCTGGTATTGGGAAGCAACCTGTCTGCAAAGGAATTTACCGTAGAGAGGGCAGCTTCTCTTGTTATTTCTTTGGTCCAGTTTAGATCCTCAGAAGTCATAAAAGAGCTGGTCCTCAGGTTTATTTTTTCCATGGGGAGAACACGCCCTTGTGTCTGAAGAGAAGAGAAGAGAAGAGAACAAGAGCCATATGCAACTGTTGTTTACACATATACTACGGACATCAGGAAATGCTGCTTAAGTCCCTTCTGCCCATCTGGGAGGTGTACTTCATGTGATCTCACTTCATGCAGTGCAATATACCACTGCCAAATATATCAACATGGAAAGGAGACTTTCTTCCTGCTGTTCTTCCAATGAAGACTACGTTGTATCAACTGAACTGTGTATTGTGAATTTATGTCTAAGCTGTGCCTTAACACTGAAGAATTTATTTTTTAAAGAGTCAAGAGTATAGCCATGGGGAAGAAGCTATTTAAACTGTTAATCTAAAATTGATTAACAGAGCTAAGGTTGAAACTAATTGCACAGAAGTAATGAAATCCAGAGTTAAAGGTTTTTCATTTCGTTTTTACATGCTGGCCCTTGTGTGTAAGCATTCTGAAGGGATCTCTCATTCCACTATCACTTGAACACACTTTGTGTTACTAAAAAGAGGGGACAGTAAAAGACGCAGTTTGGTTTTCAGCTATATGCAAAGCTGATGGAGAACAGGATCCAGTAAAGGTCAATGAATTGACAGAGCACTTGAATATAGCATATGGAACAACCCAGCATTAGCACAGAGTGACACCTACAAGGTCTTTTCCATCTCTATCTAGGGGCTGGTCTTCACTCACGCGGCATCGATCTTCTGGCGATCGATTTATCGTGTCTTGTTAAGACGCGATAAATCGATCGCCTGGGGCTCCCCCGTCGACTCCGGAACTCCAGTTCGCCGGGAGGCGCAAGCTGGAGTCGACGGGGGAGCGCGCCGCCGACTGCCGCGGGGACGAGAGGTAAGTCGGCGGCAGATACGCAAACTTCAGCTACGTCATTCACGTAGCTGAAGTTGCGTATCTGCCGTCGATTCCCCCCCCCCCCCGTGAGGACCAGCCCTAGGAGTCAGTGGGAGGACATAGAATGTGCTGTGTGTTTAATTCTATAGTTAAATCAGCTGATTTCCAATGGTTGCCCCAGGAAGCCAGACAATTGTTTGTTGTAGGTGTAGGAGAAGACAGAGTGGTGATCAAATGCCATATGGTCCCCTTGGCAGTGTGGTACATGCATATCACAAGATATGCCACATCCCCAACATTCAGAACCTGCTTCTAGTCTTGTGCTATGGAATTCACAACACGCTCTTACTAAGTCACTGTTACAGATAGGTAAGATCTGCAGTGGAAGAAAGGTATTACATACTCTTACAGCATTAGGGTCATTAGGATGCAGAAGTAACCACTTCCCTTAAAGAATCCCAACCGGTGACAATACTCTATATTTCAATAGCACCTCTCAGAGTGCTTATAAAAGCATGGCATCAAATATATTAAACCCCCTCACCAAGTATTATCAGCATTTTATAGATGGGAAAACTGAGACAGGTTAAGTGACTCCTCCTAAGCCACAGTAAGCCAGTGGCAGTATCTGTAATAGAATGGAAGAGCCCCGTTATCCAGTCCTTTGCTCCAAGCACTACTGTACAATGGGAAATATCTTACCTTATACACATCCTTGTCCAAATATAGTCCCCACCGTGACATTTCCTTGCGGGCAGCCTCATTCTCCTCAATCCTGTGCAGGAGATTAATCAGGGATGCGTGGTGCTGCTTAGGGCTCACATTAATTTGATGGGTTAGGTCCTACAGAGGATGGTGGAGGGAACAAAATAAGTCACACCGGAGAATGTCACTATCCTGAGGTGGAATCGTATCGATATCAGACCTTGACTTGCAGACAGTGATATAACAAAGCTACATGCTTATGAATAAGTCACAGGCTACAAGGATCAGTGTGGGGAAACGCAAGTACTGGTCCAGTTGTTCCCAGGTAACTCCTTGCAGCAAAGGAGGAAGGACAAGGAGTACTGAATCCCAGTTATTTGGAGCCAGATAACATAAATTAGGGATTTGCTTACTTAGATGTTTATAACAGTGTGTTACCAAGTACCTAGGTGCCTTACATTTATAGGCAATTATAAGACATTGCAAACTCCTCTGATTTCCCTGCCCCATGTTCTCTCTTTTGTACAGCTCAATCCCCGCCCCCCAAAGTCTTCTAGCTGACCCATACCCACTGCCCAGCTCCATAACTACTCCAATCCCCGCTGCTGAAATAAACTCATAATCCTGCAAAGGGCTGACCAAACACTGATCTCAGGGCTCAGCCTAAAATCTCTAAATCTGGACTATGGCAGAACACTGGAGGGAGAATAGGTTTGAGAAGACCACGCCAATGGCTGTGCAGAGTTTAACCCTCAGAACTGGCCATGTAGGCAATTCACTGCACTGTATCTCTTACAATAGGAAAGACCGGGCAGGGTGGATAGAAATCAATATGAATGTTATCGCATTTGAGGTGCTTCGTGTAATCCAATCCAGTAGGAATTGCCTTCTAGATCCACTCTGTTAAACTACCAACTGAGCGCTGGTTTGCAAGTCTTGGGAGAAGGAGCAGAGGACATAAGCAATGAGAAATGTCTGCTCATGGGGGGCTGAAGACCTGCCCTGCTGCAGAAATGCTCCAACCTTCATGGCTCTGAAGTCCTTCTTCATCTTCTCAGGGATCCCGGTCATGTAGGAGAGCTCTGGCAGCAGCAGAATCTCACCCCTCTGAAGCTGAAGGGAAAGGGGAGCCAGTACACATTAACGTACACACACTGCCTGCTGGGTTGCTCCCAGCCGTATCATGCACAAAACAATATAGTACCAGCCCTTGCTACTGCTGGGGTAAGCAAAAAAGGGGGAGCTTGTACTGCTAAAAAAAAAAAAGAGAGAATGGAATCAAATATGTCCAAGGTTTAGTTCCCAGGAACATTAAGGGACTATTTCTGCCACTACCGACATCCCAGTTGCTTTCGATGGGGCTCAAAAGGGTGCATCTGGAGCAGAGTTTGGACATACTCTGCTGGGCCTCACTGATTCCCTGCCAACTAACAGCAGGTCAGTGAACACTGTGAGGCTTATGACTTTGTAGTGCTGCAAAACAATTCACTTCTGACTAAGATATGGGCATACATCAAGCAGAACCAACCCTTGACACCAGAAGAGTTAAAAGAAGTCACAGAACAATTGCAGGAGGAGACCCAGATGTCGGAGAGGACTTGTAATGAGATATAATTTTCAGTACAGTGACTGATGTTGCCTTATCAAATAACTGTTTGGGTGGTTTGATGGGGGGTCTTGGGTGGGGGCAGTCTTTGTCTAAGGGGCCACCACATTTGGCCTAACTGGCCTCAGCAGAGAGGTCAAAGATTGAATAGGCCATGGGAACTGAACTCCTTTGACTCCTAGAAGTGGTTCCCTCTATAGCAGGATTGTGGCACATGGGTGTGAAGGGAAGGCTGCTGCCTGTGAGCAGACCCCTTCCTAATCCAAGGCAGCCAGCATATCACTGGGAACCTGGTACTGAAATTCCACTACTAAGACTTCCCAACTACAAAAACAACTCACCTTCCCTTGGGGAGTCTGCTTTTCATTGGGTCTGTGAATCAACAGCGGCTGGTCCAGCTCCCTGACTGTTATACCATAATTTTTCCTGGAAAAAGAGTTGGGGAACAATTTTAAAGAAGCACTTTCCTGATACCAGAGCAACAAGCTCAGCTCCCAGCCTGCAGAAGGGGCTCCGTCATAACAGAGCTAAAGATGAGACCTGAGGGGTCAGACTACATCTTCATTGAAGTTAAAGTCAGGCGACACTCCAGAATGGCACACAAACTGGGGCTTGCTGTACAATATTGACTACCGATCAGATTCTTTCTTCCCGTAACACCTCAGAGAATCATAGAAGATCAGGGTTGGAAGGGACCTCAGGAGGTCATCTAGTCCAACCCCCTGCTGAATGCAGGACCGATCCCCCACTCCGTCGTGGCACATACAGAAGTGTCTACCTGTAATAGTCTATGAAGGTGATCTCTTTCCCATCAGACAAGGTGAAACTGTCCTTCGGAGTCTTGTTCCAGTCAATGTCATGAATACGGTACGTGTGATTATTGTAACGGGTAATGACGATATTGCCAAGTAGCTCCTTGGTGCACTCGTCCTGGAAGTTCTCTCTGCTCTGCTGGCAGATTGCATGCCTTTATGGAGAAGGATGGATAAAAGCTCTCAGATTTCAAACCACCTTCTTATACAAGGAAAAACTACAATTGTAACATTCTCATGGATGAATTGCACTAACAAGACAGCGTGGGGGAAGCTTGCATTATCTGTGCTGTACCTGCTCTGTAATGAAACAGAAGATTCACAACAATGCTTAGATTCCCAACACAATCGCACTTGTCTGAAACGAACCTCGTGGGAGGCTCGGAGGACAATGCTATGTGATCAGCTCATTCCCCCTTTCAGAGGGCTATTCCTTTTGACATACTTACTGAACTAGCAGTTCTTTGTATGCATCATCATTATTTTCTGAGCCTACTAGAGGCTTAATTCTGATTTCTCTTCTCTTACTCACATTACATCCAGGACAGATTCATTCCGGATCACCTTGTGGGACACGTCTGCCAATAGGAAGAGACCTCCATCCGTTATCCGGATACTGGCTGAGTAACCTGGCCATATCTGCAACCTTCAGAAAAACAGACTGCATGCAAATCAGCGTGCTCATCCAAAAAAGTCATAGGGAACCTGAGTATATGAGCAAAGAGCTGTTCTACCCGTGAGATTGTAGAGTGAACACAAGACAAGCATAGCACAGTGAATACATTTAACCTAGCCAGCAGCTAGAATTTCAGCTAAAATCTCTGAACTGCGTATCTAAAAATAAACAGGTTTTTTTCAGGTAACAACGACTAGACTGGAACCTCAGCATTCAGACACATACGTGTCAAAGGCCTTGCCGTAAAGGTCTGAGTTTCTAGACCTGTGGTGCTCAAATACAAATAAATACACCTACCAATACAATAAATACCCCAAGTGTGGAGCTTGGTTAGACTTGTCTGGAAGGACTGAACCTGGGACTTCACGATCCAAAAGCATGAGCTAGGACTGGGTCCATTAGCTTAGAGGAAGTAGCAGACTCAAACCTCTGTAAGTGGTCTAGCCACTAGGAAGGGACAGGGCAGATACTGTTATCCTGGGTTACTCACACTGAATGAGGAAGGAGATTAATGAAGGATTTTGCAGGACATGACCGCCATGGGATGTGTCTTTTGCTCACAAGAAGCCATAAAGGTGGGTTACAAAATGTGAGCCGCCACCACCACCCTATCTACTTTGTTTGTTATCTTCCTTTTGTCTTCCTGCACAGTTTGTAAACTTAGGGCATGGACCATATCTGCCTCTAAATCTGTACAACATCCAGAACACCATCACAATAGGTCCCTAATCCTGACTGAAGCCTCCGTGTACTACCACAGTGTGAACAATCCCTGTGAATGGCTTGGGAGCTACTAGTGGAGAGATCCTCTCCTTTTGTCTAGTCCGGTATGTTCTCCTGGGACATTTCTACAGTCAGTTCCTGTAGTTTCCCTCCCTCTAGTTCAGTTGGGAGGGTGTTCTCAATCAATAGTTCTTACCTACAGAACCCATTCCTGCCAGCAGCCTGCCACTACCTCTGCAAATCAGAACTTTAGAATGTTCAACATTTGCACACATCCTGCAGCTTGTTAGACTAACTTACTGAAGGGGCAGGCTCTTCTCCCTCTTCTCCACTTTAAGCATTGAAAGGTGCATGGGTACCATGGCAATAGGAGACAAATAATAGTACTAACCTATACTGCGGCAGCATTATAGGATTGCTGGGATCGTAGAAATTTCTCCCGACAAGTTTCAGATCTAAAATCCTCATCACCCTAGAATAGAAAACTAGGATAATTACAGGATTCTGGGGACTGGGATAGATAAATGTAACCAATAAAATTGCATTGCATAGCTTACACCTTTAGGGAGACACCATAAAACAGTCATTAAGGGTCTCATCCTGGGAGGTGCTTAGTATCCTCGACACACAATGGAGTCAGTAATGGAGAAAACTCCATTTGCAAGACTGGGCTTGTATGCGCATTAAAAATAAAAAAGTACATAATGGACTGTCTGCCAAGGAAAAGGAATATGTAGGAATATGCGCCCTTTTTTTCTTTGAGGCAAGACACCTGAAAAAAGTTTTGACTTGGTTTTTAATTTTTTCTCCTTGCCTGTTCTTTTACCTCCTTGCCTGTTCTTCTACCTTAATATATCAGGAATGTCATCTCCCCCGTTTTTACTGAAGGAGTAAAGAACTGGAGTGGGAGCCTTCTCAGACCTCAGATGAGGGCAAGTGGGAAAGGGGTGTTGCTGAAACTTTCAAAACAATTTTCTTTTCTTCCAGAAGTTTGTCAGTATTTGAGTTAAATTGGTGTCAACAACAACAAAAACATTTAAAACAGAGACTAAAAATCCCCCTCTCCATTGCTCAGGTTCTGGTCTCTTGGTTCCTGGAGTATCATAATCCTATGAGTTCTCTAGTCAACCACAGACTTTTCCAGTAAAGACATTGCCTCACTTTCCAATATAAAATCTTTTCTGGGAAAAAAAAATTCAGGCCTTTATCAGAAAGCAAGCAAACATTTCTCCCAAATAACCCCCCAAAAACATTTCCCCTTCCTTTGCAGGTCCCCTTTTAGAATAGCTTACGTATGAAGAAACTAGCCTTTTGTTTAACCATTATCAGATTAACCTGTACATTTGTATTTCTGCCTCCACCTGAGATTACTCAAACTGAAAGAATTTCAAAATCTAATCAACATTTCACCAATAAACTACTGTTCACTTTTGCTTCTCCCTCAGCCAGGACAATGAAAACCGATTAGCTGGCTTCACTTTCAGATTCTCATGCACTATGCAAATGGTGCAATGTTTGTGTTGCAAACACACTGGAGGGGGAAGGTTTAAAATTTTAAATCCAAAACAACGGCTTAATTGACTTTTTTTGTAAGTGTTCATGAGAGCATTTTAGTCATTGGGTTTTACAGCTTTCCCCGCCTCCAAAACAAAGAATCTTAAAAATTAACAAATTACCAATGCCCATTTAAATAAAAAGTTATTTTATTCATTTTAAAGAGCTTGGAAAACTCAAAGAAATGGAACATCCTAAAAAAAAAAAACACAAAATCAACCCTGTGCAACTTCAACATAGAAGAAAAAATGAAGTAACTGGACAAAAACAGATTCATTTAATTTCTCTGAAGAACCAAAATATGGTTCCTGGTGCTTCTCCCATCACGCTTCCCTTGTGTGCAAGAAAATAAAATGGTTGTCCCTGTCTTTAACAGTTATTTCCCCAGCTCTCCATAGATTTTGATCTTGCATCCTGTGAAGTCAAAGACAGAACTTTCATGACAATAGTGTAAGATCAGGATTACAGAGATTTTACCAAATAAAGAACTGAGTGTTCCTTAACATAAAGCAAAGAAAGGAGAAGAGCAAAAGAAAAAAATTGCTTACAGGTTGAAAACTACATAGAGCATGCCAAGGAAATGGAGTCTAGTGAGTGAAACAGCACAATAAAAGAAATAGATGTTCCAATACAAGACAAACAAGACCTCCCTTGATTTGTTTGAGACAGGATTGAAACCTCTGATGCCCCAGAATATATATATACAAAATGTTGTTTGAATCCTTGGAAGAGATTCTGGGATGCACAATTAGAAGGCAAGGCAGATTAGTCTGAGATAAATTCCTAAACAGCTGATGAGGTCACTGAACATGGTT
Source organism: Sternotherus odoratus (assembly GCA_032164245.1). Classification (NCBI taxonomy): domain Eukaryota; kingdom Metazoa; phylum Chordata; order Testudines; family Kinosternidae; genus Sternotherus; species Sternotherus odoratus. Next base: position 10,706,020 of record JAVMKO010000020.1, read on the forward strand.
CAGGATAAGCAGAAAGATTTTAGATTAGGATGCAGGTGTCTGCAAAAATTACCCTGTAGTAATAGGGTGTTGGCATATGTATTGTAGGTCCCTTCCTCAGTCCCTTATCTAGCTTTGGAAGACTCAAACTTTTTCTCTGTATGTTTTTGGAGGAATTCCCTCTCCCTTTATACTCCACATCCACACACAGTCGTCCCCCACACCCCCACTTTCTCAGGCATCACCCTTCAGACCAGGAATGAAGCACTGTACAGCCAGAGGCAAACAACATCCCTTCCGTCTGTCAGACCTGCCACTGTTTAGAAACTTGAGCAAACCCCAGAAGAGACTGAATAAAGGCAGCTCAAGTCTCTAGTAAAGCACAGCCATTGCATGCCTGGGATGTCCAGTCAACTGGCTGGTAGCCTTGCATTCAAGTCAATGGTTAAGAATCATGCCAAGTCACTGGCCTCAACTTTTCCTTACCTCCTGAAGACCACATTATAAAACGGAATGCACAGGTCCGAGCTGGGCTCTAGGGTTTTGGTCATCTGAAGCTTCATGATGATCTCAGCTCCATCTGTCTTTCTCTGACACGTCAGAACAACAGTCTAGTGTGGGGATGAAGACATTTTAACAGCAGCAAGAAGTGAAATTGATCAGACCATTAATTAGAAAACCCCTTTGGAACCCCCTGTAGCTGAGAATTTGCTACAGCAGGTCCTTCCTGCTGTCTGAAAGGATTAATCTCTGCATCACCAAGGAAGACACTGGATGCTCCAAGCAAGAGCTGCTCCAATCAAGATAATCCCCACTAGGAGGGAAACTTTTTTGGGGAGATGCAAGTATCTGGTCTCAACACATTGCTCCACCTGAGGTGCTGTTGGCAAAAATCACAGCTCCCTTCTCAGGAGCTGGAAGCTGGAGATAGATGAAGATGCTGAACCACACATTTGTTCTGGCCCAGGAGACTCGTAGTGATATGTTTTGTGATGCAGTCTTGAAATTTCCAAGACTTAGTTATACTGGCAAATCTCTGTGCGCACTGCCTGCTGGTGAATGACAGTTCTGTACTCCTGACAGATAAGCACTGCAGAGAGGTACTGTGCAAACTTCCCAAATTAACTGCTGAAGTACACCAATTTAGACGTGCAAGTTCCTTGTCTATTCTAGTTCTGAGTCCTCCAAACTGCCAATTGTGCAGCAATTCTGCTAAGTGAAGACAGAATGGTACCAAAGCCATGATCCCTTGCCACACTCTCCTGGCTCTCTTCTTTACCTCTACCTGTTAGAGGCAAATTATTCCCTTTTCTAGTTCCTGAAGTGTACGGGGAATGTGTGCTTTTCTTTACTGGTGAGGGGAAAAAACCATTTAAAGCATTTGAAATCATCAGCTATTTCTGTGCTCACCAGAATTTTACACACGTTCCATGGATTACGGAAATCTAACCCAGACCCTAAGAATTACTGGGGGAGGGATAGCTCAGTGGTTTGAGCATTGGCCTGCTAAACCCAGGGTTGTGAGTTCAATCCTTGAGGGGGCCATTTAGGGATCTGGGGCAAAAAATCTGTCAGGGGACAGTACTCAATCCTGCTAGTGTAGGCAGGGGACTGGACTCGATGACCTTCAAGGTCTTTCCAGTTCTAGGAGATTGGTATATCTCCATTTATTATTATTATTATTACTGGTTTAGGATATGACAATCACAAGATAAAACTTCTTCAGTTTTTACTGATAAGTTTCACTTTCACTTTTAAAAGGCCACATACTCAAATGATACACTCTGACACCCTATAACAGCTCAAACCATGTAGTACCATGCAAAGGTCAGCCTGTGTGTTTTCTGCACCAGTAACATGTCTTACTTGAGGCAACTTGATAGGCAGGTAGAGGATAGAGCCATCAAATGCAGTAACGTCTCCTGTCACTGATCTATGCTCCTTCATCATCGCAAACCGCATACTCTTGCATTCCACATCAGGACTGCGGGTCAGGGAGTTAAGAAAAAGGTGGGGAGAAGAGGAGAGAGAAGGCTTTATAGTGTCTGCAATATCCTTTTACTTGGAAAATATGAGTATGCATTCAAATACTAGTTAATGCTACTGTGTCCATTCCAGGCTCTCAGAGTGCTTTAGTATAATACCTCACAATCCTGCCACAGCTATAACCCAAATCCGAGCCCATAAAACCGCAACAGAAGAAAAATCAGTGCAACATGCAGATTAATATCAAAATACAAGAAGCAAGCAGGGGGTCAAATCAACTCTACTGTGCAACTGAGACAGCCACAATCCTTACCCGGCCTATGCTATGGCAATTTACTACAATGAAGACCTAAAATGCCACATGTTTATGACTGTTGCCCCATCTAGTGGCTATTCCAGGGCAACTATTCATGCTCATGTTACAGTGTTAATGCTTTATGCCAAGCAAATGGATTTGTATTGTGTTACATCTCCAGGATAGTTTTGTGATCACCAAAAGGATTCTGGAAAAATTGTTACCATAAAATTCCTCTAATTAAATCCAGATACTCAAGTGATAGTACAAGTATTGAAGCATAAACTTTCGTGGGCTAATACCCACTTTGTCGGATGGATATTAGCCCACGAAAGCTTATTCTTCAATACTTTAGTCAGTCTTTAAGGTGCCACAGGACTCTCTGTCACTTCTGCAATTCCAGACTAACATGGCTACCTCTCTGATTCTTAAGTGATAGTATGTTCCCCAATTTCAAGAATTGTGAAATCAATTTAAATTAAGGATATTTTTCCTGGGCATGCTGTCCTCCAAATTTCCAGGGGAATTGCTTGAAAATCATTCAGAGGGGCAAGTCATATGAGTTCCACTGCTAATTTCACTATACCTCTACCAATCTTACTATAACTGAGATAGATGTTCAAGTGCAAGGTGTCACTACCTGAAAGTCACATGGAACTGGTAAACAGCTTCATTTTTGCAGTATATTTTAATCAGGTTCAATCCTAAGGGGAAAGGAGTTCCTTGAGATCCTTGCTTCATTACTGGTTCTCTGTAAAGATATGAAGGGAAGAAAAACAAATGCAAATAATAGTTTTGTCTAGATTAATGAAAAGAGGTAACACAGAATGCCAGCACTGGCTGAGGATTTGAGAAAAAAAAAATCTGAGTTCATCACCACCACCCCTAGACCTCGGCTATGTTTTGCACCTGTACAACAATTAGTATGTATGGAGAATATCTCATTAATACTTTCGACATGCGCATCTCAAAGTGCTTTACAAACAAACATTCATCAACTACCAGCACCCACTGAAAGGCAGGAAATATTGTATCCATTTTACAGATGCGTAAACTAAGGAAAAAGAGGTTAAGTAAACTACCCACATCTGTTCAATGACTAAGGGCTGGTCCCCACTACGGGGGAGGGGGGGGGGAAATCGACTGCAGATACGCAACTTGAATCAACTTGAATCATGTAGCTGAAGTTTGCGTATCTGCAGCCGACTTACCGTCCGTCCTCATGGCGGCGGTAGTCAGCGGCACACTCCCCCGTTGACTCCAGCTTGCGCCTCCTGGCAAGCTGGAGTTCCGGAGTCGACGGGGGCTCCGTGAGCGATCAATTTCTCGCGTCTTCACAAGATGCGAGAAATCGATCGCCAGAAGATCGATCGCTACCCGCCGATTCGGCAGGTAGTGAAGACAAGCCCTAAGTGTGTTCTTATCACAATGCCTGTTTAAAAAATTTGTAGTGTTAAGAGACAAGTTCCAGCAATATTCTATCCAGTCAAGTTGGCTCAGCTTTGCAACACTGTAGATTCAGATTGTGTGAAGTCTGTTTAGAATCTGGATTGTTTGTTCTGGAAGAGTCTTCCAGAACTACATTAGTACTGTCACCAGTACTGTCCCCTACCCTTCTCCTGCAGCATAATCCATGTTACAAGTCAGGCAGCCAAGTGCCTAGTCTATCTTAGAATATATTCAAAAACAGCTCCCTGTGCTGTACAATTAGCAAGTCAGAGTGTAAGACAGCAGCTATCAATGGGAAGCAGCTGCACAATGCTACACACGTTGCCACCGTCAGCATTTTTCACTAGTCAGTTTCAGAGAAAGTTTACCTAGATACTGTAAAAACGAGGAGTACTTGTGGCAGCTTAGAGACTAACACATTTATTTGGACAAAAGCTTCCGTGGGCTAGAACCCACTTCATCAGATGCATGGAGTGCAAAATACAGTAGGAAGATATATATATACAAAGTACATGAAAAGATGGGGGTTGCCTTACCAATTTTAACAAGACAATTCAATTAAAGTGGGCTATTAGCAGGAGGAGGAAAAATCACTTTTGTAGTGGCAATCAGGGTGGCCCATTTCAAATTGTTGACAAGAAGGTGTGAGTAACAGTAGGGGGGAAATTAGCCTGGGGAAATAATTTTTAGTTTGTGTAATGTAACGTAGACATTGTAGCTTCTTCTGCTAAGTAAGCTAGACCTTCTCTTAGTTTTTTCATGGCACCTAAAAAAATCCTCCCCTCACAGAACCCTGCTGTTTCTCTGTGGTTTCCTCTCCTCATCATGTCCTATTTCTTTGTTAATCCAAGGCCAAAGCCCCATACTGAAAGGCACCATTGCAGAATATGAGAGGTAGATATTTGCACCCTCTTCCCCTAACATGAAAGTCTGCAGCAATGAGTCCACCAGGCGCCAAGCCACATCACTGAACAGAGGATTTACCTTATGGGTTTCTACAGCATAAATGGCTACAGCAGTTGATCTAACAGATGTTTAGAAATAAGTGTGCAACTCACCACATCCATCTCTCACTTACTTTTTCTCCATCTGTTCAACAAGGCTGGGTGGAGGACTTTCTGGCGGGGCCGCAAACCTGGGGGGTGACAGCAGCGACTGCGAGAGCTGAGGCACACATGAGCGCAGGAACATCAAGTCTGTAGGAACTTTGCAGAACCCACTGCCGAGTGACATGGCTGCTCTTCCAAGAGGGACAGGTGGAGCTTCCATTTGCCCACGGCCAAGAATTCTGAATCCATATACAAGGATGAAAAGGAAAGATGTTAACCCTTCCCCAACTTTAAGTTTCCATCCCCATTATGAATTAAGATAAACATTACTTGACTGATGTGAATGTAGGTTAAAACAGGTTTTGGTCTGTCTTTATTCCACTCCTCTGGTTTTGAGGCTGAAGCTTATTTAAGCTTAAAACCAAGATCCAAGCCTGACAAGACTCACACTGCAGCCAAACTTGACACACCTGTGAATCAATAGCCAGATGGCATTTCTTCTGCCTGTGGATTTGTCCTTCATCAATGGCAGTTATGACTTCCTGCACCCAGAGGACTCCCCATTATCCCTGTTCCAGAGCCTAAACCCTACAGAAGTAGCATGCCCGTAATACCTGACTCTTCCACAGGGAGTTTTAGGAGAGGCATGGACATTGTAGAAGAGAGCTGTTAAAATTCCATCTAGGCCTTTCCACAAGCCAATACAAGACAATTCCCTATGGTACATTCTTGTTTATAATTTGTATTACAGTAGTGCTTAAGTGAATGGGGCCCCATTGTGCTATGCCTGTAGCAAGGATACAGTCCGTCCAGTCTCCCAAAAGTCTACCCAGTCTAATTTTAACTGAGTCCTCCACCACCTTTCTTTAGGATGTGGTTGAAAACAGGTTTGTGGGTTGTGCTAAAAGCAAACAATCTCCATTTTGCTCCTCCGCATGGATTGTATATTTCACTTTTCATCAGTACAACTGTTTGCTATTCCTATCCTACTTCACCCTTGGGACAGAACAGCACAGACCTTTTACAAAGAGCGTGAGGAAGTTTACTAGCAGGCATGCTTGCAATGCAGGAGTCACACACATCTTGACAATCTAATGGCACTCTACCTCAATCTACACATACTCTACAGCAGAATGACAAAGAAAACTAGAGTGCAGCCCTTTCATCACCCAGCCCAGCCATTAGAAACTGCTGCATACAATCCTTCAGACTGGCAATGTCAGACAATTACTGTACTGATCTCCCTGAGAGACCAAGAAGACTAAGATAATGCCTCTGAGTTGCATTAATACTAATACATCTCATTTCCAGAGCATTTTCATCCCCCAGTTCAACTACAAGTATTAATTTGTTTATCACTGAAATTCAGCCACCTCTGGTGTGCAGACCAGCAATCAAACACCACAAGAGAGGACATCAAGGGACTTCTCAACTCTCACAAAAAGGCACTGGACCATCTTTACCACCCACATAGAGCAGACAGACCTTGTTTTTATCTCATTCAAAAGACCAGGCAAATGGCAGCATACTCAACCTATCAGCCTTGGCAGAATAAGTGATTGATTCAGCCGTGCTGGGATTCAAGTCTGTGCTGATTAGTATTTCAAACCTGCTGTTTAGTTTATTAAGCCATCTCCAATGTCTGTTGCATATACTGCACATGTGAAATATACAAGCCTAGTTCACTGGCATATGAAAGCTGCTGGTGACTAAGCATCACATGCACAGTTCTTTCTGAACCAAGAGTTCAGCTCAGGCAATCATTTTACTCACCTGCCAGGAGAAAGTAGCATCCTCTCCGCCTTGCTGTCCCCAGCTGCCATGACTTTTGGTGAGGAAAAGGTGGGCTGCACTGGCATGACTACTTCAGGTTTGGCATCCATGTCACTCATGCCCCTGCCCAAGATGCCTCGACCTGAATGAAGGGATAGATTCGAAACATGCCTGAAAAAACCTCCCAAGATATGAAAGAGGTTATCACTTTAAATGCACCATCACAAAACAGCCTTTACTGGAACAGAAATGTATACAAGGCTGGGATAACTTACCCAAAGGCTGAACTACTCGTTCTAAGGCAGGTCTTGGGATTGTCTCAAAACCAAGTCCTTGGAACATGGAAGACAGAGTCATGACAGACGCAAGAGGCTCCTGCAGAAAACCAAAGGATAAAGCTTTAAAGAATGGATAGAAGTGCCTCATTAAGACCTTAAAGGAACAACAATCTCAATGATTAGCTGTACTTCCAAGATACGCATCATGCAAGAAACTCTCTCTCAGGTACTGAAGCATAACTACAAAGTAATTCCTCTACAGGGAAATCTTAAGGGGATGGCTTATTTGACAGCAATGTTTCCATGCAACCCAAGCAGACCAAAAGCAGAGTTTTTGTAGCTTTTTCCCAACAAATATCCATTTGCTGCAACTGTAAGATTTCCCTGCAGAGGTTTGTCGATTACAGACGTCAGGTTACACATTCACAACTGCCATGCAGCAGTTAATTCTAAAGCTAAAGCTTTTTAACTTAAAACTATTACAAAGGCAGCTACATTATGGTGACATTCTTATCTATCTATATCTATAAAAGTCAAATGGTGTATGCGTGTGTGTGTGTATGCGCGTATGTTCCCTTACTCCTTCTACACCGTTTGAGCTAGAGACTTGAAAATTGGTACAGTTATAGGCTTTAGGGTCCTAATCAGGGTAAAAATCGAAAACTTTTAAAATCTCACCTCTTACACCACCTAGGGGTGAAATTCTTTAAAGCTCATTAACATCAACTACACAGCTCACATATCATCATCTGGGCAGCAGGTTAACACATGCTGTTGTCTGTGACAGTTATGATGTCATAATACAGATAACCAGAGAGCTTAGTGTTGTGTAGCGCAAACATGATTAAATACACTGTTTTTCTCTTTAAAAGGACCCTATTCGTTATGCCGCGTAAAAAGCGAAAATGTATCGGAGAAACCACATCTAAATGCAAGAGAATGAAATTACTTAGACAAAATGAGACTTCTGAACAAAATTTGTATTAATAAAAACATTGTAGTCTTTTTACATCCCAGTTTCCAATTACAAATACCCCGAGCAACGCTGGGTATTTTTGCTAGTTTTATAATAAAGTCATAAGTTTTTGTTCCGCATGTTAGCAGATAGCATTTTAGGAAGTTGGCCGCTGTAGGTTCAACAGAGCCCCTACAGAAAAGTGAGTGAGGAAACATGGCCAAGCCTCTTAAGAGCAAGAGAACTAATGCTCAGATGTCATCCATGCTGCAGAGAGCATATTCAGTTTATTCCACTAGTCAAGGCCATCAGGCACATCGATAAGAACTGCTATTCAATTACACCTGTTTAGGTTAATGTCAATATAATATTCTTAGCTAGAATAAAAACACTAACACATTCACTGCTATTATTTTCTAAGCAATTAGAATGTTATCACTGATCCGCAGACACCTAGACGAGAGACAGTCTGCCTTGGAGAGCTTACAGTCTAGAACAGGGGTCTCCAAACTGCGGCCCGCGGGCCGGATGCGGCCCGCGAGGCCCTCTCATCCGGCCCGTGGAGATCTTTTGGGCTCTTTAGAGAATGTTTGGCTCTTTTGAGCTTTCCGCAGGGACGGCTCCGTGCTGGGGCCTGGAAGCCCGCGCGGGCCGCCAGCCGCGGGGCCGGGACCCGCCACGTGCTCGGCTGCCGCCGCGGGGCCGGGACCCGCCGCGTGCTCGGCTGCTGCCGCGGGGCCGGGACCCGCCGCGTGCTCGGCTGCCGCCGCGGGGCCAGGACCCGCCGCGTGCTCGGCTGCCGCCGCGGGGCCGGGACCCGCCGCGTGCTCGGCTGCCGCCGCGGGGCCGGGACCCGCCGCGTGCTCGGCTGCCGCCGCGGGGCCGGGACCCGCCGCGTGCTCGGCTGCCGCCGCGGGGCCGGGACCCCCCGCGTGCTCGGCTGCCGCCGCGGGGCCGGGACGGCTCAGCTGGGGCCGGGACGCGCCGCACCGCCACGCAGTTGCAGGGGGCGAAACAAGGCGGCGAACCGGTCTGTGGGGAGAGACCGAGTTGAGCGGGTCAGTTGGGGGGGGGGGGGGGGAGAGACCGGGCTGGGTGGGTCAGTTGGGGGGTGGGTGGGAGGGAAGGAGGTTTTGGGGTGAGAGACCGGGCTGGGTGGGTCAGTTGGGGGGTGGGTGGGAGGGAAGGAGGTTTTGGGGTGAGAGACCTGGCTGGGTGGGTCATTTGGGGGGGGGTTGGAGGAAAGGAGGTTTTGGGGTGAGAGACAGGGCTGGGTGGGTCATTTGGGGGGTGGGGTTTGGAGGAAAGGAGGTTTTGGGGGGAGAGACCTGGCTGGGTGGGTCAGTTGGGGGTTGGAGGAAAGGAGGTTTGGGGGGGAGAGACCTGGCTGGGTGGGTCAGTTGGGGGGTTGATGTGTAGTGTTGATGTGTAGTGAACAGGTGTAGTGAACAGGTGTTCATGTGTAGTGAACAAGTGTTCATGTGTAGTGTTCATGTGTAGTGAACAGGTGTTCATGTGTAGTGTTCATGTGTAGTGAACAGGTGTTCATGTGTAGTGTATCAATGTGTTATTAAATAATAACTGAATAAAATAATATTAAATAAATAATTAAAAACAACATCCATGTTTTGATTCTTTTTTATTTGGACCTCGAGTGTGTTGTCGGCCCCCGAACTGCTATTTGATAGCTAATGCGGCCCTCGGGCTGAAAAGTTTGGAGACCCCTGGTCTAGAAATACAGTTGCCATAGCAAGTCTCTGATTAAGTTACTTAGACATTGTTATATTAAGAGTTAAAAATACCAAAAGTCAGATTTTGCTACACTTCTTAAAGACTACCTTGATGGGAAGAAGCTGTAATTTTGAAGGGGGCAGAGGAAGTGAGTAAAATGAGTGAGCATGCTTGATAGCTCTCTTTAAAGAGTGAAGCAAATCTTGATTCTTCCAATCCTGTCCCAGAGGTCTCATTTCAAATAAGACATTTTAGATTGGAATTGAAATGACACACAGCAATTAAATGAAATCTAAATATTTGATAGGGGAGGGAACATTTGAGAGGCAGGGCAGCAAGATCTAATTCTGTTTAAAATAAATTAAAGATAGTTCCACACCTTCCACCAGCCCAAGTCCCCCAGACAATTATTACAACTTTTGTAATTTTAAAAATTGGTTTTCCCCCCTCTTGGTGCTGTAAGAATAACTAACAAACACAGTAAGAGAAATTGACTATCTACACAGAGGAAAGGGAAACTGACCCTTTACAAAGTGTGCTAGGCAACACAGAGTAAACAAATGAAGGCTATGTCTACACTGGACCTGGAATTTCCAACTCAGACATACCCATGCTAGCTCTGATCAAGAAGCCGGGGGAGAGGGGCGGTTAGAGGCTGTGATCCTGGGAGCGGGCATTCAGGGAGGGTGGGCTGGGTTAAGGTTTCTGAGGGGGACAGTCAGGGGGTGGAAAGTAGGAGGGCCAGATAGGGGGCGGGGGCCAGGCTGTTTGGGGAGGCACAGCCTTCCCTACCCTCCATACAATTTTGCAACCACAACATGGCCCACCCCTGGTCTAGCCTGCCAGTTATGGGAATCCCAGTCATTCCCCTGTCTCAGCCAGTCTGTGCATCACCCAGCACAATGGGGCCGTGACTGGGACTTCTAGGAAGTACCATAATACAAATAAATAAATGAACAGGCAAGGTGTTTCCAGCGAGACATCTGCCTTTTACAGTGATGATGGTGCCCCACTGGAAGGTTTACCTGCTGTACCAGCCCTGCTGGCTGCCGTGGCTCCTCCAGCACCCGCTGCATCCTGCCGGTACATGGAACGGACGCTGCCCTGCCACGAGCCAGATGCTCAGGCTGAGGCAGCTGCTGCTGAGGCCTAGGCATGCGGGTCCCATAGAGCATGCGAAAGGGGGGAGTGGCCTGGAAAGGGGGCCTCTGGGGATCCATGGCGAGGGTGCTGGAGAGAAAACACACGGGGCACAGAGGCACATTGTGAGGAGTGGGGCGAGTAGGGGGGGTTACCAACAAGCCAGGGACCTGGGTGCAGCCCCCTGCCTGGCATCCAGGGTGTCAGCTCAGGGGCCAGTCTCCAGGGCTGCACTCCACATACAGTGCCCATCGCTGTGACGCCAGCGCACCCCCCCACACCCGGGAGAGGGGACCCCACCTGTACCCCCCCCACCCGGGGGAGGGGATCCCACCTGCACCCCCCCACACCCGGGAGAGGGGATCCCACCTGCCCCCCACCCGCCCGGGAGAGGGGACCCCACCTGCCCCCCACCCGCCCGGGGGAGGGGATCCCACCTGCACCCCCCCACACCCGGGAGAGGGGATCCCACCTGCCCCCCACCCGCCCGGGAGAGGGGACCCCACCTGCCCCCCACCCGCCCGGGGGAGGGGATCCCACCTGCACCCCCCCACACCCGGGAGAGGGGATCCCACCTGCCCCCCACCCGCCCGGGAGAGGGGACCCCACCTGCCCCCCACCCGCCCGGGGGAGGGGATCCCACCTGCACCCCACCCGCCCCTGGGGGGAGGGGATCCCACCTGCCCCCCACCCGCCCCTGGGGGAGGGGATCCCACCTGCCCCCCCCCCGCCCCTGGGGGAGGGGATCCCACCTGCCCCCCACCCGCCCCTGGGGGGAGGGGACCCCACCTGCACCCCCCACCCCTGAGGGGACCCCACCTGCCCCCCCCGCCCCTGAGGGGACCCCATCTGCCCCCCCCGCCCCTGAGGGGACCCCATCTGCCCCCCCCCCCGCCCCTGGGGGGGGGAGGGGACCCCACCTCAAAGGGGAGGGGATCCCACCTGCCCCCCCCGCCCCTGGGGGGAGGGGATCCCCCTGCCCCAGTCTCCCCTCTCGCGGGGGGGGGGGTATCTCGGCCCTTCCCAGGGGCCCGCCCCGGCGCTAGACGCTGCCCCTACCCTGCCGTGGGCGACTGTCCGCACGTGCCTCTCTCCTTCGCGCGCGCGGCCGCGCCTCAACGCCTCGCCCCAACGCCCGGCTCCACGGCCGCCCTCCATTGGGCCACGCCGCCGTCTTTCACTCAGCCCCGCCCTCCCATTGGAGACTCTCCGCCCCTCGGGGCCCGCCCACGTCCGAGGGCTTGCCTGGGAGCTACCACACTGGAGGGAAAATGGAGGGCCCAGGATCACCCCCCACGTGGTGAATGGTGAAGTCCACGTGCTGTTCAGGCTCATGGGGTCTGTCTTTGCCCTGGGAGGGAGACGTGGCTCTAAATGGGAACTTTGAATTACAAACCACCCAATGCAGAATGTAGTGAAAGTAGCTGCCTCCTCTTCCTGCTGATAGAGTGGGGCCAAGGAGAGAAGAGGGAAAAACAACACAAAAATGGAAAGTAAAAAAAATTCCTGGTTTTTAAATTAAAAAAAATTAAAATCTACAATTTTTTCATTTAAAAAGGCCCCTTTTTCATTAAAAAGACTGAATGAAAAATCGCAGCCATCCCAGGTTTTCAGCATGCTACAAAGGATTCATCAATTCACCCTCACAACCCCATTGCACTAGGCATTTTTACCAAATGAGGAAACTGAGGCAGCGAAAGAACTTGCCCAGGGTAATCTATTTACCTAGCTAGTGCTGCACAAATCTGTCCGTTCCCTTGGAGGCCTCTCCCAAATAGCAACCAAGGACAGGCAAAGGCTCAAGGTAACCTGAACAAAAAGGTTTATTTGCATGCAAATAGGGGATCAGGGGAATACAAATCCAAAGCCTCAAATATGCAAACAACCAATACAATCAAAGAGAGTCACAGCTTCATACAGCCAATAATCTAATGCCACATACATAGCTTGTATACAGATTCAAACAGCGTCATGGCTACCAGCCGTTGGCTCCCCCCCCCCCCCTTACTGATACAAGCATGTCAGACATTGTTGCAAAGTATGACATGAGCTGACAGGTCTGTGTGCAGGCTCAGTCCTAGATCATGGCTGCATGCTCACCCAGCTGACAGACTCCATTTCAAAAGCAAAAACTCCATTATGTAATACACATTACATCACCATTAACCCAACAGTTACCAGAAGGATAACGCATCTTATACAATGTACAGTTAAGCTCCTGCTAAGCTCCTATTTCTATAGCAGTTAACTAGAAACAGGCAGCGAACATTACAGAGCAAAGTAATCAACAAATACCATTATTATATTTGTATTACACTAGTAAACTATTTGAGTCAGGGACCATGCTTTTGTTCAGTGTTGTTGCACAAGGGGCTCGTTCCTTTGGAGGTCTCCCAATTACCTTCAAAGACAGGCAGAGACTATAGGGTAACCTGAAGTTTATTTGCAGGCAAACAGACAGTCAAGGGGCTCACGCTCCAAACTTGACTGCCCCGAATCAACGGGCAGTCAGAACATATATACAGGATTCAAGAATCGTCACAGATACATGCAACCAATAACTTCAAAGAGCATCACAGCTTCATACAGCCAATAGTCTACTGCCACATACACAGTTTGTACACAGATTTGAAAAATGTCATAGTCACCGGCCCGTTGGCTCACAACACTTACTGTTACATGTATAACAAACAATGTTGCATAGTCAATCATATGCATGACATGTGCTGAAGGTGCTACCTGCAGTCTCTGTCCCAGGCTATGGCTGCATGTCTGTTCAGCTGATCTACTCCATTTTGAAAACTTTTAAAATCATAGTCTCTAACAGTTAACTATTACTATAAACAAACAACAACCAGTACAGTTTTTATCACAGTGTTTGCACAGTAGCTCTCTGACAACAGCTTAGTAGAGGGAGAGGCTACAGCAGTGGTTCTCAAACTTTTTGTAGTGGTGACCTCTTTCCCACACTGGGCCTCTAAGCGCGACGCCCCCAGGGGTCAGGCGTGGGGGGGCGTGCCTGCAGCCCACTGCGGCAGGGGCTGGGATGGGGGGGTTCCAGCAGCCCCCCAGGACAGGGGTTGGGATTGAGGGGGGTTCCAGCAGCCCCATGGAGGCACCAGCAGCCCACCGTGGCAGGGGCCGGGCTCACGGGGGTGCCGGAAGCCCACTTCTTCAGAGACCAGGTTAGGCACATGGCAGTGCCTGCAGCCCGCCACAGCAGGAGCCAGGGCCCGGACTGGGCTCACGGGGCTGCCAGCATCCCTCCGCGGCAGGAGCCGTGGCCAGGACCGGCCTTATGGGGGCGCCAGCAGCCCGCCGTGGCAGGGGCACAGGCTGCCTGCAGCAGCAGGGGCCGGATGCCAGCAGCCCATGGCAGCGTCATTGTTCGGGGCCGGCTGCTGGGATCAGGGGCTCGCAACCCCCAGAGGGGTCCCGACCCCCACTTTGAGAACCAATGGGCTACAGGCACTTCTTAGCCAGGTAGAACTCATTCTCTCTGCCTTGTTTCCATCTGGAGTGCTTTGGCCAGAGAGGAGGATGCTGCAGTAAGCAAGTCTCTGCCCAATTCTCCGAGTATAACCCTTCATTTCCCCAGGATTCATGGGGTGAGGTGGTAGGGTGACCAGACAGCAAGTGTGAAAAATCGGGATGGGGTGGAGGGTATAGGGGTCTATAAAAGAAAAAGCCCCCCAAATTGTAACTGTCGCTGTAAAATTTAGACATCTGGCCACCCTCAGTAATGGAGTTACGTGGTGTGGAGTCTCTCCTGGGGGAGGGGGCAATAGGTTTACTGTGGGGTTGATCCATTTCTGTTGCTGCCCGGTCCCTGGTGTAGTACAAATGTGAAAATGGTATTTATTGATTACTGGGTATTGTGTAACATGTGGTAACTGCGGGGTTAATAGTTGTAAAATATGTAAGGCAAAATGGAGTTTTGTTTTAAAATGGAGTCTGTCAGCTGGGTGGACATGTAGCCATAATCAGAGGCTGAGCTTGCACGTAGGCCTAGCAGCTCATGCCTTACCTTGTAACAATGTCTCTCATGCTTGTGTTACAGAAAGAGCGGGAACTAACGGCTGGTAGCCATGGTGATGTTTGAATCTGTATACAAGCATGTATGTGGCATATGATTATTGGCTGCATGTAGCTGTGACTATCTTGAATGTTATTGGTTGCTTACATATTTGTATCCTGTATATATGTTTTGCCCACCCTGTGTCAGTGGGCTTTCAGGCTTTGGATTTCTATTCCCCTGAACCCCTATGTGTGCACAAATAAACCCTTTTTGTTCAGGATCACCTTGTGTCTTTTGCCTGTCCTTTGAGGTAAATTGGGAGAGGCCTCCAAGGAAAGAACAGATTTATGCAACACTGGGGAGCCGTGGACAGCAACCCACAGGGCAGCATTGCTGAGTCCAGAGCCTGCACCCTGTTTTTGCTGGGCACTTAAGTAGACACTTAAGCTAAAAATAGTAGACACTTAAGCTAAAAATATTTTTTTAAAAACTAAAACTTTAAAAACTTTAAACTTTAAAGTTTTAAACTTTAAAAACTAACTTTAAAGTTTTAAACTTTAAAAACTAACTTTAAAAACTAACTTTAAAAACTAACTTTTTTTTCAATCTAATTTCTTTCTTACCACTGCACAGTTTGTCCACTTTTTGCATTTTTCTCACATGGACAATGAAAATAGGCTGATCAGTTTCACTTTCAGGGTTTCATGCACCATTCCAATGTCCCAATATCTGGACTGTCCATGCCCTGATGGAGAAGGCTGTTGTCAAACCAAAGAGAAACTGTTTGAGTGGAATAAATTACACTATAATGTTTGCTTGCTAATCTGATTATCCTGCCTGTTTCCCTAATTAAATGGTGCAAAACACCCTTTGACCACAATGGTGCAGAATTGGGCCCAAAATATTTGAGGGATAGTCCAGGTGGTAATATCTGAGTGTCCATGATTTGAGAGTATCTGAGTTCAATGGGTATGCTTTTTAATTACTATATTTTAATGTGCTATGATAATAGGCACTGTAAACATCAGTAGAGTTGGTACTAATATTAGATTTTGAAAAACCTTTACTCTCAGGAAGGCTTGGGGATTTTGTATCAATGAAATGTCTTCGCATAAAATATTCAGAACCTTAAACATATGCTTTTGCATCCATGCTGCTGGCATTTTTAAAGAATGTACCATTTTATTATGGCTACACCGGTTTTACATAGATAAATTTATTGAGGATATGGAATGTGAATTGGGCAGCCTCATCTGAGATTTGTCATCATTATGAGAATGCCACTTACAGGCACATGGGCTGCAGCATTCTCACACTGACTGCTGTCTTTGCCGGTCCTTTTTGTGGCAGGCTTAGCTCCCAGCTTTGGAGCCAGCAGCACATAGAGCTATTATTTGGGGACATCTCCAAAGATCTCCTAACCTGGATTCTGATGTAGAATAAGATGCTGGGTCTTCCCCTCTGCGTGACAGTCATTGGGGCTGCTACCTACTACACCATCAAGTGAGTCTCAGATACCCTGGACTCCACTCAGAAACAGAGGATGAACCTTAAACAAAGGTATGGAGCTTCAAGGATCATGAAGGTAGGTGTGAAAGTGAGGAAAGGAGGGGCACCTGTTAGAGAGACAGGGAGTCACCCACAGAAGGATGGCTGGGGACTAAAATGAAATATAGTTCCATTTTCACAAAGCCTTAACCTCCATCCCCTGTTCTGAATAAAGGTTCTTGTGGTTTTCTTACTGAAGATGATTTGTACAATGGCTAACCACAATGGAATAACATAGGATTTGCCATACTGAGTCAGATCAGTGATCCATCTGTTCCAGTGCTCTGTTTCCAACAGGGACCATTAGCAGAGCTAGGGATACAAACCAGATCTCCTGAATCCTAGTCCAGTACGCTAAACCACTAGACCAAGCTACTTCACATGTAGAAGCATATTAAAAATGTAGTACACTACAAAAGTTAATTTCTGAAAAGAGATTAATATTAAACTTTCATATTTGACTGTCAACTTTTTAAAATATTCTGAATTGGAATCCTGCAGAAATCAGAAGATTTTGCCAATTTTAGGCTAATCTTATCACAGAATCAGTGGCCTCATATATTGTGCTCAACAAGTACAGGGCCTGCAGATCTCAAACAAACACACACACACACACACACACACACACACACACACACAAACAAACAGCTTGGCGGCAGTGAAGGAACCAAACATGGTCTCATTCTTGTGTGCCTTGGAAGCTCAAGGAGGGCAACTTTAAGGTCATACTGTGGTCTGCCCAAAAAAATGTGTGATGAAAGAGAAGAATGAAACTTGCACCATTACAGGATAATTACTTCCAATGACCACACAAAAAAGGCAAAAACAGATAAATTAAAATTAATAGCAAAATTCTTCATAAGTTTATGAGATTCCTTTTTATTTAGCCAAAGACAGAACTGAGACTATACCTGAATTTATACATTTTATTAATTTCATAAATATATTAACAAGGAGTTACAGAAATCAAAGTAAGTTAATGACAGTCAAAGTTACAGCTATGAATTTAAACATGGAATATTCCTATGTTTATCAAGTAGATATAATAAAATCTAGTTAATTCATTTCACATATAAAATGGTGATATTAGCAAGGTATTAGTTCAAAACAGAATTAACTATCAGTGTAAATCTTTTAAGAGAGGTAATTGTTCAACACTTAGCTGGCAGAAATAGAAGTCAAATGTTTTTCAGTTATTACACTTCAAAAAGCTCAATAAAGGTTTAAGGGATCCCATATAGCTGCAGAAATGCTGACTTTTGAAAGACTCTGAAGATATCTTTATTCTGCTGGGTCATCTTCATCCCAAATTTTGGAATTAGGAATGACAGTAAGAACTGAGGTAGCCAGGTAGGTCCTGGATCCCTGTTGAGCTTAAAATTCAAACCTCAGTGCTGTCAAAACACCTACCCTAAATTAACTTTCACCCCAATAAAATTGCACCAAACAAGCAACCTCAACTTTGCACTCTAAGTACACCTAACAATACACATAGACAAAAACATCTAAGATTTTCAACAATTCACTGTAAACCAATACCTGAGAAAATCACCACAAAATACTGTATCTCTACACAAATACCAAACACTTCACAGAAAAATATCTACCTTACACATCCACATCATCATCCTCGAGCATCCACT
The DNA here is from genome assembly GCA_032164245.1 of Sternotherus odoratus. NCBI lineage: Eukaryota > Metazoa > Chordata > Testudines > Kinosternidae > Sternotherus > Sternotherus odoratus. The sequence goes on from JAVMKO010000020.1 coordinate 10,723,864, forward strand.
TAATCCAATAAACATAAAAACCAATTAAAACACCACTATTACCACATAGATCAATATACACAACTACCAAAAAATACTCTTAACTCTTCTGACACAACAGGTGCAAAGTTAAAATTGAATGTGATACAGTTTGGTTGGTGTGACTGTTGAAGTAGAGTAGGTGTTTGAAAGTATTGAAATGGGGGGGGAGTAACTGCTAGTTTCCAGAACATTTATTTTTGTTTGCTTCTTTTTAGCAATGAGAGAGAGATACAGAGCTTTAAAAATATTAAGTTAGATGGATCTGGAGTAAATGTTAATCTTTTCAACATTAACTTTTTTTGAAGAGTTTTTTCAGGGGGAGGGAGGGGTCTGGGAGTGAGTGGAGAATACAAACGCATACCTTCCTTTCAGTTACATCTTTGCACTTAGAGTAGGAAATTAAGGATTTATTCTTAATAGTAGTGGCTAGTGTGTTTAAGGTCTCTGCATTAAAGATTCACAATTATTTATTTGTATATAAAGTATTAGTCATCCAACAATATAAGAGACACAAGTCAAAGGAACACATTTTCTAAGATGTGTGTAACTATTTTACACAAAATCAGGTAGGTCACCTTGGTAAAACATACATTTTAAATACTAGATTACATTTCTACATGAAATCAACATCCTTTATATTGGTAATTTCTAACTGGCCATAGGTAGAAACTTAGTTTAATTCCATATGGTATCATAGCTATACTACTGTTTTGGTATCCAAAACAGACTTCCTTCTGCGCTGAGAGAAAGGAGAAAGATTAATAGTGTGCTGAATTAAAAAGATTTTCCAACACTCCTCAGGGTGGCCATCCTACATCTCATTTTCTTCTATCCTTTTGAAATGGTTCTTCAGCTTCAACTTGCTGTAGGCAACAGACTTTAAGAAAGTAAAACTGACTGCTTGCTAAACAGAAGCCCAAATCACCAAGCAATGACATGAAAATGATTTCCTACCAGCATAAGAAAATATGATAAAGCACACTTTATGAACTCATTAGTAAAAGACAATTTGAGATTATTATAGATTGACATGATTATAAAATAAGACGACATATCCGTTTTCATGTGCACAGGTAGTTACAAACAGAAAAGTCACAGCAGAAAACTGTTCTTCAATGCTCATGAAGTGTTGTGTTGCCACAAGTAATTGAGTTTTAGAATTTGTTATATACTATTAACATTAATCAGCATTTGACAAGTGAGATACATTTTGTTCAGTTTATCCTTCCAGTGCACTCATACACCATGCTGCTGGACATGGTATAAACCTGCAGAGAAAACAAAAGTATTATTTTAATGCCATGTTAATTATGCTACACAAGAAATATTTAGTATTGCATAAGGAAATCTAATAAAAGCACTATGTTAGAAGAATTTATATTCATTATGTGAATTTTTAGCATGATTTACTTTTGGAAAAGATCACAATTATATTTTGAGCTCAGCATTTGTTTCTGTTCTTATTTTTCAAAGCCCTTTAGCTTCTCCTATGTTGTTTTTAGGTTGGGTGCTTCAATTTTGACTAATTCTCCTTAAGAGGATAGAAACAATGTGCAACACAGTTATAGCAAACTTGCAATTCTATCTGAAATTCTAGATACAAATAGACACGTGTTAAATGTTTAAAAACAGTACAAAATACATTTCAAAAAGAAATACACAAAGATAAAGTATTGATTCGGTTATTAAACAAGAGACTCATTTTCAAATTACTGGTAACCCTTTAAAGAATTCAGCAATAAAGTGGACATAGCTATAGAACCACAAATGGAATAAAAATATATTCACAGAGGACAATGCCTCAAATGTAAAAGGGAAATTCAGTAACTAAAGTGACTATAAGTGCATTTAAATAAAAGGAACTCTGGATGATGCACTTAATCATCACAATACAGGAAAAGCAAAAAGGCACACAAATGTAACTAAATAAACCTTCTTATAAAGCAAAACTTTCCAAATTTCTCATTCATAATTATTGGACTAAGAGTTTCTCCACGTTTTTAATACAAATTGCTCCATTCCAAAACGGTGTCAGGGAGTTCGAAGGAACCAATCCCAGTCCACAGATCAAACTTTTGAGAAACTAGGCCCTAAGCATATCAAGTCTCCCCCCCCCCCCAAAAAGGTGATCCATAGCAACATGGAATTAAAAGACATGGATACCAAAATAAATGGAAAAATTCACATACTGACACTACAGAAATGGACACCTGATCCTCTCTTTCTGAGCTTACTTGAAACAGCAGCAGGATGTTGGGACTCCAAGAGCAGAGTGGGGAAGAAAACAGGAGACTTGGCTGCAGAATTCCAGAAAGTTGGAAGCGCAGTGTGAAGGGGCAGGACTCTGGACACAGTTTCATGGGGGCATCATAAATAGGGTCACATGAGACCTGTACCCTGTTTACAGGGTGCTCATTCAGACCAGCTGGCTGTACATGGCCTAGTGCCAAGACCCAATTCCCTCATTACAGGGTGGTCATTCACCTCAGGCTGTGAAGAAAGCACAATGCCAAGAGACCCAAAGGGCCTCGGAGACCAAACCCTAGTTACAGGGAGGTCAAGCTGCCCAGGCTTCTAATCCACCAGATTTCAAAAGAGAGATGCAAACTGTACCCTGATTACAGGGTGGTCACTGGGGATCAGCCAAATAGCAGAGACCGTAACCCGAATTACAGGAAGGTCAAGCTCCTCACAGTACAGTAGAACTCAATATGTCCCATTTTGTAGATACTTGTGACATGAACCCTGATTACAGGTTGTCACGCTGACTAGTGGTCCCGAGCACGGCGTAATGCCAAATGAGCAAGTGGGCAAAGACCGAGACCCTAGTTACAGGGTGGTCACATTGCTCAAGTTACCAAAGAGTTGAATGTCCCTCGAAAGCGAGGGGGTGGTGACTTGAACCCCGATTACAGGGCAGTCACTCTCACTAGTCAGCTAGCGGAGCATAATGTCAAAAGGACAAAACAGCACAGACCTGGACCCTGATTACAGGGAGGTCACACTGCTCAAGATCCCCATACAGTGTAATTACATGATCTGAGGCCTGATACAGGGAGGTTACTGTGCCCAGAGTCCCTTTCCTTCTCCTCCATCTTCAGTGGCTTGTCTTCTTTCTTGACATTCCTGACTCTTCAGTCTTCTTGTCCTCTTGTGCTTGGAGCCACCTGGAACAGAGGGAGAGAACACACAGAGGACTGTGTCAGTCGGACACCCCTACAACTCCTCCACCTCCCTGATGTAAACTGAGTGGAAACTACTGATGCAGTGTGGTTTTCTGGGACAGCAAGCCTCAGACACTTCAATAAGGACTTATCCACCCTCCCAAAACCCACTGGGTGAGAAAATTACCAAACCCATTTAACTCCAGAGCCACAATCTCCAGATTTCCCCTGGACAACTATTACACCAAGCAGTCTCATAAAAAAACCCAGAGAAATTGGATGATTAAGGGCAGTCTAGAATTAAGCGACAAGTATTTGAAAACCAGTGTCACAAGCTCTGTTGCCTGGATTGACTTCGTTCCAAAATGCCACCTGACCCTCCCTTCTGATCTTACCTGCAACAGGAGCAGGATGTCGTTTCTCCAAGAGCACAGTAAGCAGAGGAGACTTGGCTGCAGAATTCCAGGTAATTTTGACACGCAGTGTGAAGGGCCAGGACTCTGGACACAGTTTCATGGGGGCATCATAACTAGGGTCTGAGGAGACCTGTACCCTGTTTACAGGGGGCTCATTCAGACCAGCTGGCTGTACTTGGCCTAGTGACAAGAGACTAGAGGGCAAAGACCCAATTCCCTGCTTTACAGGGTGGTCATTCGCCTCAGGCTGTGAAGAAAGCACAATGCCAAGAGACCCAAAGGGCATCGGAGACCAAACCCTGGTTACAGGGAGGTCAAGCTGCCCAGGCTTCTAATCCACCAGATTTCAAGAGAGAGATGCAACCTGTACCCTGATTACAGGGTGGTCACTGGGATCAGCCAAATAGCAGAGACCGAAACCCGAATTACAGGAAGGTCAAGCTCCTCACAGTACAGTAGGACTCAATAGGTCCCATTTTGTAGATACTTGTGACATGAACCCGGATTACAGGTTGTCACGCTGACTAGTGGGCCGGAGCACAGCGTAATGCCAAAGGAGCAAGTGGGCAGAGACCTAAACCCTTGTTACAGGGTGGTCACCTTGCTCAAGTTACCAAAGAGTTGAATGTCCCTCGAAAGCGAGGGGGTGGTGACTTGAACCCCGATTACAGGGCAGTCACTCTCACTAGTCAGCTAGCGGAGCATAGTGTCAAAAGGACAAAACAGCACAGACCTGAACCCTGATTACAGGCAGGTCACACTGCTCAAAGTATTAAAAGGCTCGAGATCCCCATACAGTGTAATTACATGATCTGAGGCCTGATACAGGGAGGTTACCATGCCCAGAGTCCCTTTCCTTCTCCTCCATCTTCAGAGACTTGTCTTCTTTCCTCTTCCTTGCTTGACATTCCTGACACTTCAGTCTTCTTGTGCTTGGAGCTGCCTGGAACAGAGGAGAGAACACACAGAGGACTGGGTCAGTAGGAGACCCCTACAACTCCTCCACGTCCCTGATGTAAACTGAGTGGAAACTACTAGTGCAGTGTGGTTTTCTGGGACTGCAAGCCAGAAGGCCTTATCCACCCTCCCAAAACCCACTGGGTGAGAAAATTACCAAACTCATTTAACTCCAGAGCCACAATCTCCAGATTTCCCCTGGACAACTATTACACCAAGAAGTCTCATAAAAACCCCCAGAGAAATTGGATGATTAAGGGCAGTCTAGAATTAAGTGACAAGTATTTGAAAATCAGTGTCACAAGCTCTGTTGCCTGGATTGACTTCGTTCCAAAATGCCGCCTGCCCGTCCCTTCTGATCTTACCTGCAACAGGAGCAGGATGTCGTTTCTCCAAGAGCACAGTAAGCAGAGGAGACTTGGCTGCAGAATTCCAGGGAATTTTGACACGCAGTGTGAAGGGTCAGGACTCTGGACACAGTTTCATGGGGGGCATCATAACTAGGGTCTCATGAGACCTGTACCCTGTTTACAGGGGGCTCATTCAGACCAGCTGACTGCACTTGACCTTGTGCCAAGGACTAGAATTCAAAGACCCGATTCCCTGATTACAGGGTGGTCATTTGCCTCAGGCTGTGAAGAAAGCACAATGCCAAGAGACCCAAAGGGCCTCGGAGACCAAACCCTGGTTACAGGGAGGTCAAGCTGCCCATGGTGCTAATACACCAGATTTCAAGAGAGAGATGCAACCTGTGCCCTGATTACAGGGTGGTCACTGGGGATCAGCCAAATAGCAGAGACCGTAACCTGAATTACAGGAAGGTCAAGCTCCTCACAGTACAATAGGACTCAATATGTCCCATTCTATGGATACTTGTGACATGCACCCTGATTACAGGGCTGTCACGCTGACTAGCCTGGCCCTAAGCATGGCGTAATGCCAAAGGAGCAAGTGGGCAAAGACCGAGACCCTAGTTACAGGGTGGTCACCTTGCTCAAGTTACCAAAGAGTTGAATGTCCCTCGAAAGCGAGGGGGTGGTGACTTGAACCCTGATTACAGGACAGTCACTCTCACTAGTCAGCTAACGGAGCACAATGTCAAAAGGACAAAACAGCACAGACCTGGATCCTGATTACAGGCAGGTCACACTGCTCAAGGTATTAAAAGGCTTGAGATCCCCATACAGTGTAATTACATGATCTGAGGCCTGATACAGGGAGGTTACCGTGCCCAGAGTCCCTTTCCTTCTCCTCCATCTTCAGTGACTTGTCTTCTTTCCTTCTCTTTGCTTGACATTCCTGACCCTTTATTCTTCTTATCCATCTGTGCTTGGAGTTGCCTGAAACAGAGGGAGGAAACAGAGGAGTGTGTCAGTCGGACAGTGTACACTACTGATGCAGTGTGGTTTTCTGGGTCTGCAAGCCTCAGACACTTCAATAAGGACTTATCCACCCTCCCAAAACCCACGGGGTGAGAAGAGTAGCAAACTCATCCAACTCCAGAGCCACAATCTCCAGATTTGCCCTAGACAAATATTACACCAATCAGTCTCCATACAAAATCAAGAGGTATTAAATGATAAAGGGCAGTCTGGAATTAATTGACAAGTATTTGAAAATCAGTGTCACAAGGTCTACTGCCTGGATTGACTTACTCCAAAACTGCTACAGGACCCTCCCTTTTCGAGCTTACCTGCAACAGGAGCAGGATGTCGTTTCTCCAAGAGCACAGTAAGTGGAGGAGACTTGGCTGCAGAATTCCAGGTAATTTTGACGCGCAGTGTGAAGGGCCAGGACTCTGGACACAGTTTCATGGGGGGCATCATAACTAGGGTCTCATGAGACCTGTACCCTGTTTACAGGGGGCTCATTCAGACCAGCTGACTGCACTTGACCTTGTGCCAAGGACTAGAATTCAAAGACCTGATTCCCTGATTACAGGGTGGTCATTTGCCTCAGGCTGTGAAGAAAGCACAATGCCAAGAGACCCAAAGGGCCTTGGAGACCAAACCCTAGTTACAGGGAGGTCAAGCTGCCCATGGTGCTAATACACCAGATTTCAAGAGAGAGATGCAACCTGTACCCTGATTACAGGGTGGTCACTGGGGATCAGCCAAATACCAGAGACCGTAACCTGAATTACAGGAAGGTCAAGCTCCTCACAGTACAATAGGACTCAATATGTCCCATTCAATGGATACTTGTGACATGCACCCTGATTACAGGGCTGTCACGCTGACTAGTCTGGCCCTAAGTATGGCATAATGCCAAAGGAGCAAATGGGCAAAGACCCGGACCCTAGTTACAGGGCGGTCACATTGCTCAGGGTTCCACAGAGCTCAATATCCCCCAGATGCCAGATGGACACAAACCCTCCCCTAATTACAGGGTCAAGACTCAGACCAACCAGCTGAAGTAGCAGGGTGGCAAAAGAATTAAGAATGAACCTCATCCCTCATTAGAGGGTGGTTATACTGCCCAAGTACTAGGGGATACCTCACTACCTGTGAGGCACGGGCGGGCAACTTAAATCACCTTCCTTAATAGCCAGTCATTGCCATCAGCCCATTAAAAGGAGCTCAACTTAAACAGAGCAGAAGGGGAAAGAGACCAAATCCCTGTTTACAGGGAGGTCACTCTGTCCAAGGCACTAAAAGAGCCCTTACTCTTCCCTTTTGTGGGGAGGAGGAGGAGGATAAAGACATTACTACACTTTGAGCTCTTTTTCCAATTCTGAGAAGAGTAAAGAAAAAGCGCTGCAGCGACTTAACTTAAAAAAATAAAAATAAATAACTGAAGAATAAGAAGCTTGCACACCCACTTGTGTCACACGCTCTCACAAACACACCCGTACAAAACAAAGGGGGACTTCCCAGAACAGAAAGAGAGCTCATCGCAACAGGTCATTCGACCCACAGTGTTAAATCCAACCAATCTTCCTCCCCTCAAAAAACAAAAGGGAAATGGGACAAGACCTGCCCCCTGATTACAGGGTGGGGTCCACTTGACTAGCCCCAAAACTCAAAGGAGCCAAAGGGGAAAGGACCTGAACCCTTCTTACAGGGCGGTCTCTGGGTCACTTAGCCCAAACACTAGGGGGAACCTAGTCCTCCGTAAATAGGAGGCACATGACTTGCACCCTAATTACAGGGCAGTCAAAATGACCAGGCTGAGAACAGGACATGTGCCCAGAAGATCAAAGGACAGAGACCTGAACCCTAGTTACAGGGAGGTCACATGGCTCAAGAAAGAAAGACATCAGTAGCTCCCATAAGTCAGGGGAAGGCGACTCTGGCCCTGATTACAGGGTGGTCACTCTGGGTAGAAAGATAAAGGTACATAAAGCCAGGGAGCAAAGGGGCAGAGACCTGACCCCAAATTACAGGGAAGTGAGTCACACTGCTCAGGGTTCCAAAGAGCTCAGTATCCCCCATAAACAGGAATATGACTTGCACCCTGATTACAGGGTTGTCATCCTGACTAGTGGGCCAGAGCACGGCATAATGCCAAAGGAGCAAGTGGGCAGAGACCTGGACCCTAGTTACAGGGTTGTCACATTGCTCATGTTACCAAAGAGCTCAATTCCCTCAAAAATGGGGGGGGGGGGTGACTTGAACCCTGATTACAGGGCGGTCACTCTCACTAGTCAGCTAGCGGAGCAAATTGTCAAAAGGAAAAAACAGCACAGACCTGGACCCTGATTACAGGGAGGTCACGCTGCTCAATGGATTAAAAGGCTTGTGATCCCCATACAGTGTAATTACATGACCTGAGGCATGATACAGGGAGGTTACTGTGCCCAGAGTCCCTTTCCTTCTCCTCCATCTTCAGAGACTTGTCTTCTTTCCTTCTCTTTCCTTGACATTCCTGACACATTATTCTTCTTGTCCATCTGTGCTTGGAACTGCCTGAAACAGAGCGAGGGAACACATAGGAGTGTATCAGTCAGACACTCTTACAACAACTCCACATCCCTGATGTAAACTGAATGGGAACTACAGATGCAGTGTAATTTTCTGGGTCTGCAGTCCTAATACACGTCTATAAGGAGCTATCCATCCTCCCAAGACCCACTGGATGAGAAAAGTACCAACCCCATCTAACTCCAGAGCCACAAACTCCAGATTTCCCCTGAAAAACTATTACACCAAGCAGTCTCCATAAAAAATCAAGAGGAATTTGATGATAAATGGCAGTCTGGAATTAAATATTTGAAAATCAGTGTCACAAGGTCTACTGCCTGGATTGACTTAGTCCCAAACTGCCGCAGGACCCTCCCACTCTGAGCTTACCTGCATCAGCAGCAGGATGTCGTGTCTCCAAGAGCACAGTAATCGTAGAAGAAAGGAGGAGACTTGGCTGGAGAATTCCAGGCACTTTTGACGCGCAGTGTGAAGGGCCAGGACTCTGGACACAGTTTCATGGGGGCATCATAACTAGGGTCTGAGGAGACCTGTACCCTGTTTACAGGGGGCTCATTCTGACCAGCTGGCTGTACTTGGCCTAGTGCCAAGAGACTAGAGGGCCAAGACCCAATTCCCTGCTTTACAGGGTGGTCATTCGCCTCAGGCTGTGAAGAAAGCACAATGCCAAGAGACCCAAAGGGCCTCGGAGACCAAACCCTGGTTACAGGGAGGTCAAGCTGCCCAGGCTTCTAATCCACCAGATTTCAAGAGAGAGATGCAACCTGTACCCTGATTACAGGGTGGTCACTGGGATCAGCCAAATAGAGACCGAAACCCGAATTACAGGAAGGTCAAGCTCCTCACAGTACAATAGGACTCAATATGTCCCATTCTATGGATACTTGTGACATGAACCCTGATTACAGGGCTGTCACGCTGACTAGCCTGGCCCTAAGCATGGCATAATGCCAAAGGAGCAAGTGGGCAAAGACCCGGACCCTAGTTACAGGGTGGTCACCTTGCTCAAGTTACCAAAGAGTTGAATGTCCCTCGAAAGCGAGGGGGTGGTGACTTGAACCCTGATTACAGGACAGTCACTCTCACTAGTCAGTGAACGGAGCACAATGTCAAAAGGACAAAACAGCACAGACCTGGATCCTGATTACAGGCAGGTCACACTGCTCAAAGTATTAAAAGGCTCGAGATCCCCATACAGTGTAATTACATGATCTGAGGCCTGATAGAGGGAGGTTACCGTGCCCAGAGTCCCTTTCCTTCTCCTCCATCTTCAGAGACTTGTCTTCTTTCCTCTTCCCTGCTTGACATTCCTGACACTTCAGTCTTCTTCTCCTCTTGTGCTTGGAGCTGCTTGGAACAGAGGAGAGAACACACAGAGGACTGGGTCAGTAGGAGACCCCTACAACTCCTCCACGTCCCTGATGTAAACTGAGTGGAAACTACTAGTGCAGTGTGGTTTTCTGGGACTGCAAGCCAGAAGGACTTATCCACCCTCCCAAAACCCACTGGGTGAGAAAATTACCAATCTCATTGAACTCCAGAGCCACAATCTCCAGATTTCCCCTGGACAACTATTACACCAAGAAGTCTCATAAAAACCCCCAGAGAAATTGGATGATTAAGGGCAGTCTAGAATTAAGTGACAAGTATTTGAAAATCAGTGTCACAAGCTCTGTTGCCTGGATTGACTTCGTTCCAAAATGCCACCTGCCCGTCCCTTCTGATCTTACCTGCAACAGGAGCAGGATGTTGTTTCTCCAAGAGCACAGTAAGTGGAGGAGACTTGGCTGCAGAATTCCAGGCAATTTTGACACGCAGTGTGAAGGGCCAGGACTCTGGACACAGTTTCATGGGGGCATCATAAATAGGGTCTCATGAGACCTGTACCCTGTTTACAGGGGGCTCATTCAGACCAGCTGGCTGTATTTGGCCTTCTGCCAAGAGGCTAGAGGTCCAAGACCCAATTCACTGCTTACAGGGTGGTAATTCGCATCAGGCTGTGAAGAAAGCACAATGCCAAGAGACCCAAAGGGCCTCGGAGACCAAACCCTAGTTACAGGGAGGTCAATCTGCCCAGGCTTCTAATGCGACAGATTTCAAGAGAGATGCAACCTGTACCCTGATTACAGGGTGGTCACTGGGATCAGCCAAATAGCAGAGACCATAACCCGAATTACAGGAAGGTCAAGCTCCTCACAGTACAGTAGGACTCAATATGTCCCATTCTATGGATACTTGTGACATGCACCCTGATTACAGGTTGTCACGGTGACTAGTGGGCCTGAGCACACCGTAATGCCAAACGAGCAAGTGGGCAGAGACCTAAACCCTAGTTACAGGGTGGTCACATTGCTCAAGTTACCAAAGAGTTTAATGCCCCTCGAAAACGAAGGGGGGGTGACTTGAACCCTGATTACAGGGCAGTCACTCTCACTAGTCAGCTAACGGAGCATAGTGTCAAAAGGACAAAACAGCACAGACCTGAACCCTGATTACAGGGAGGTCACGCTGCTCAGTGAATTAAAAGGCTTGAGATGCCCATACAGTGTAATTACATGACCTGAGGCCTGATTAAAGGGAGGTTACTGTGCCCAGAGTCCCTTTCCTTCTCCTCCATCTTCAGTGGTTTGTCTTCTTTCATCCTCTTTGCTTGACATTCCTGACACTTTATTCTTCTTATCCATCTGTGCTTGGAGTTGCCTGAAACAGAGGGACAAAACAGAGGAGTGTGTCAGTCGGACACCCTTACGACAGCTCCACATCCACAACATAAACTGAGTGTAAACCACTGATGCAGTGTAGTTTTCTGGGTCTACAAGCTTCAGACATTTGAATAAGGACTTATCCACCCTCCCAAAACCCACTGGGTGAGAAGAGTACCAAACTCATCCAACTCCAGAGCCACAATCTCCAGAATTGCTCTAGACAAATATTACACCAAGCAGTCTACATACAAAATCAAGAGGTATTAAATGATAAAGGGCAGTCTGGAATTAATTGACAAGTATTTGAAAATCAGTGTCACAAGGTCTACTGCCTGGATTGACTTACTCCAAAACTGCTACAGGACCCTCCCTTTTCGAGCTTACCTGCAACAGGAGCAGGATGTCGTTTCTCCAAGAGCACAGTAAGTGGAGGAGACTTGGCTGCAGAATTCCAGGCAATTTTGACGCGCAGTGTGAAGGGCCAGGACTCTGGACACAGTTTCATGGGGGGCATCATAACTAGGGTCTCATGAGACCTGTACCCTGTTTACAGGGGGCTCATTCAGACCAGCTGACTGCACTTGACCTTGTGCCAAGGACTAGAATTCAAAGACCTGATTCCCTGATTACAGGGTGGTCATTTGCCTCAGGCTGTGAAGAAAGCACAATGCCAAGAGACCCAAAGGGCCTTGGAGACCAAACCCTAGTTACAGGGAGGTCAAGCTGCCCATGGTGCTAATCCACCAGATTTCAAGAGAGATGCAACCTGTGCCCTGATTACAGGGTGGTCACTGGGGATCAGCCAAATAGCAGAGACCGTAACCTGAATTACAGGAAGGTCAAGCTCCTCACAGTACAATAGGACTCAATATGTCCCATTCTATGGATACTTGTGACATGCACCCTGATTACAGGGCTGTCACGCTGACTAGCCTGGCCCTAAGCATGGCATAATGCCAAAGGAGCAAGTGGGCAAAGACCCGGACCCTAGTTACAGGGTGGTCACCTTGCTCAAGTTACCAAAGAGTTGAACTTCCCTCGAAAACGAGGGGGTGGTGACTTGAACCCTGGTTACAGGGCAGTCACTCTCACTAGTCAGTGAACGGAGCATAATGTCAAAAGGACAAAACAGCACAGACCTGGATCCTGATTACAGGCAGGTCACACTGCTCAAGGTATTAAAAGGCTTGAGATCCCCATACAGTGTAATTACATGATCTGAGGCCTGATACAGGGAGGTTACCGTGCCCAGAGTCCCTTTCCTTCTCCTCCATCTTCAGTGACTTGTCTTCTTTCCTTGACATTCCTGACCCTTTATTCTTCTTATCCATCTGTGCTTGGAGTTGCCTGAAACAGAGGAGTGTGTCAGTCGGACAGTGTACACTACTGATGCAGTGTGGTTTTCTGGGTCTGCAAGCCTCAGACACTTCAATAAGGACTTATCCACCCTCCCAAAACCCACTGGGTGAGAAGAGTACCAAACTCATCCAACTCCAGAGCCACAATCTCCAGAATTGCTCTGGACAAATATTACACCAATCAGTCTCCATACAAAATCAAGAGGTATTAAATGATAAAGGGCAGTCTGGAATTAATTGACAAGTATTTGAAAATCAGTGTCACAAGGTCTACTGCCTGGATTGACTTACTCCAAAACTGCTACAGGACCCTCCCTTTTCGAGCTTACCTGCAACAGGAGCAGGATGTCGTTTCTCCAAGAGCACAGTAAGTGGAGGAGACTTGGCTGCAGAATTCCAGGCAATTTTGACACGCAGTGTGAAGGGCCAGGACTCTGGACACAGTTTCATGGGGGCATCATAACTAGGGTCTCATGAGACCTGTACCCTGTTTACAGGGGGCTCATTCAGACCAGCTGACTGCACTTGACCTTGTGCCAAGGACTAGAATTCAAAGACCTGATTCCCTGATTACAGGGTGGTCATTTGCCTCAGGCTGTGAAGAAAGCACAATGCCAAGAGACCCAAAGGGCCTTGGAGACCAAACCCTAGATACAGGGAGGCCAAGCTGCCCATGGTGCTAATACACCAGATTTCAAGAGAGAGATGCAACCTGTACCCTGATTACAGGGTGGTCACTGGGGATCAGCCAAATACCAGAGACCGTAACCTGAATTACAGGAAGGTCAAGCTCCTCACAGTACAATAGGACTCAATATGTCCCATTCAATGGATACTTGTGACATGCACCCTGATTACAGGGCTGTCACGCTGACTAGCCTGGCCCTAAGCATGGCATAATGCCAAAGGAGCAAGTGGGCAAAGACCCGGACCCTAGTTACAGGGCGGTCACATTGCTCAGGGTTCCACAGAGCTCAATATCCCCCAGATGCCAGATGGACACAAACTCTTCCCTAATTACAGGGTCAAGACTCAGACCAACCAGCTGAAGTAGCATGGTGGCAAAAGAATGAAGAATGAACCTCATCCCTCATTAGAGGGTGGTTATACTGCCCAAGTACTAGGGGATACCTCACTACCTGTGAGGCACGGGCGGGCAACTTAAATCACCTTCCTTAATAGCCAGTCATTGCCATCAGCCCATTAAAAGGAGCTCAACTTAAACAGAGCAGAAGGGGAAGAGACCAAATCCCTGTTTACAGGGAGGTCACTCTGTCCAGGGCACTAAAAGAGCCCTTACTCTTCCCTTTTGTGGGGAGGAGGAGGAGGATAAAGACATTACTACACTTTGAGCTCTTTTTCCAATTCTGAGAAGAGTAAAAAAAAAAAAGCGCTGCAGCGACTTAACTTAAAAAAATAAAAATAAATAACTGAAGAATAAGAAGCTTGCACACCCACTTGTGTCACACACTCTCACAAACACACCCGTACAAAACAAAGGGGGACTTCCCAGAACAGAAAGAGAGCTCATCGCAACAGGTCACTCGACCCATGGTGTTAAATCCAACCAATCTTCCTCCCCTCAAAAAACAAAGGGAAATGGGACAAGACCGGCACCCTGATTACAGGGTGGGGTCCAGGTGACTAGCCCAACGCCGCAAAGGAGCCAAAGGGGAAAGGACCTGAACCCTTCTTACAGGGCGGTCCCTCAATGGAGAATACATCACATGAAAAAGAAAAGGAGGAGATCTGAACCCTACTTACAGGGTGGTCTCCGGGTCACTTAGCCTAAAGTACTCAGGGGAACCTAGACCCCCATAAATATGAGGCACATGACCTGCACCCTAATTACAGGGCGGTCGATGTGACCGGGCTGAGAACAGGACACAAGTCCAGAAGATCAAAGGCCAGAGTCCTGAACCCTAGTTACAGGGAGGTCACATGGCTCAAATAATAAAGACATCTGTAGCTCCTATCAGCAAGGGGAAAGTGACTCTCACCCTGATTACAAGGCGGTCACTGACTAGCTTAATGAAGGAGCATAATCATAGAAGACAACTTTAGACCTGAACCCTGATTACAGGGCAGTCATGCTCCTAAAGGCCCTAAAATAATCTTAATCCCTAATACATGTGAGGGTTGCGACCTACACCCTAATTACAGGGTGGTCACTGTGAGTAAAAAGAAACCTGTCCCCGAATTACAGGGAGGTCATGCTCTGTATGATATCAAAGTATTTCCCATAATATAGAATGTTGTGACATGCACCCCAGTTACAGGAGGTCACATTGACTACATTGCCAGCAGGGCATGATGCCAAAACAGCAAGAGGGCAGAGATCTGACCCCGAATTACAGGGAGGTGAGTCACACTGCTCAGGGTTCCAAAGAGCTCAGTATCCCCCATTAACAACAGGAGTCTGAGTTACACCCTGATTACAGGGTTGTCATCCTGCCTAGTGGGCCAGATCACGGCATAATGCCAAACGAGCAAGTGGGCAGAGACCTGGACCCTAGTTACGGGGCGGTCACATTGCTCATGTTACCAAAGAACTTAAAACCCTCGAAAGCGAGGGGGTGGTGACTTGAACCCTGATTACAGGGCAGTCACTCTCACTAGTCAGCTAGCGGAGCATAATGTCAAAGGGACAAAAGAGCACAGACTTGGACCCTGATTACAGGGAGGTCACGGTGCTCAAGGTATTAAAACTCTGGAGATTCCCATACAGTGTAATTACATGACCTGAGGCTTGATTACTGCTAGGTTACTGTGCCCAGAGTCCCTTTCCTTCTCCTCCATCTTCAGTGATTTGTCTTCTTTGCTTGAGGTTCCTCATACTTTGTTCTTCTTGTGTTTGGAAGTTCTGGAAATAGACTGATAAATATAAGATAGACATTAGAACAAGTCCCAAGTTCTTCCCCCAAAAGTCAGTTATTCAATTATTATTTCAATTAAAAATGATTTCTTTCAACATTATTTAGAAAAGGCTGTATTCATTTAATTATCATACGAACAGCTAGATCAGTGCAGATTCTCTTGACTACAAGAAATGCATTCAATAACATGAGCATTGATAGAGTTTAGATTTCCCTCTCCCAGCATCACCTCAGCCTTTCCCGCCCAGACCCCGAGCCCCTCCTCCTGCGTCACCTCAGCCTTTCCCGCCCAGACCCCGAGCCCCTCCTCCTGCGTCACCTCAGCCTTTCCCGCCCAGACCCCGAGCCCCTCCTCCTGCGTCACCTCAGCCTTTCCCGCCCAGACCCCGAGCCCCTCCTCCTGCGTCACCTCAGCCTTTCCCGCCCAGACCCCGAGCCCCTCCTCCTGCGTCACCTCAGCCTTTCCCGCCCAGACCCCGAGCCCCTCCTCCTGCGTCACCTCAGCCTTTCCCGCCCAGACCCCGAGCCCCTCCTCCTGCGTCACCTCAGCCTTTCCCGCCCAGACCCCGAGCCCCTCCTCCTGCGTCACCTCAGCCTTTCCCGCCCAGACCCCGAGCCCTTCTCCTGCGTCACCTCAGCCTTTCCCGCCCAGACCCTGAGCCCCTCCCTCTGCCTCACCTCAGCCTTTCCCGCCCAGACCCCGAGCCCTCCTCCTGCATCACCTCAGCCTTTCCCACCTAGACCCTGAGCCCCTCCTCCGGCGTCACCTCAGCCTTTCCCGCCCAGACCCCGAGCCCTTCTCCTGCGTCACCTCAGCCTTTCCCGCCCCGACCCCGAGCCCCTCCTCCGGCGTCACCTCAGCCTTTCCCGCCCAGACCCCGAGCCCCTCCCTCTGCCTCACCTCAGCCTTTCCCGCCCAGACCCCGAGCCCCTCCTCCGGCGTCACCTCAGCCTTTCCCACCCAGACCCCGAGCCCTTCTCCTGCGTCACCTCAGCCTTTCCCGCCCCGACCCCGAGCCCCTCCTCCGGCGTCACCTCAGCCTTTCCCGCCCAGACCCCGAGCCCCTCCCTCTGCCTCACCTCAGCCTTTCCCGCCCAGACCCCGAGCCCTTCTCCTGCGTCACCTCAGCCTTTCCCACCCAAACCCTGAGCCCCTCAGCTTGAATCCCATCCCCCAACTTGTGCCATCTCAGCTCTGCCCAGCCTGCTGCCTCAAATCACCCTCCTCACCCCCTCCAGTGACATTGGCATTTCCTGCCTGAATGTGAACCTCCCTCATGCCCTGACCTCTCCGTGCCTGACTTGAGCCCTGCCCGAAACTCCCCACGCCTTCCTCGAGTTATCCCAGCGCTTCCCACCTTAAACCCAGCCCTTTCCTCTGCTTGTACCCCCTCTCTGGGTTTGGCCCCAGCATCCTCTTTCCCCATCAGCATTGTTCCTTCCCGCTCTGCAGCATGCTCAGTACCCCCTGCCTCAGTGCCCGCCCTGTGTCGCTCTTTACTGCCCAAACCACGCTCTGGCTCCTGCCATCTCAAAGCTTCCCGCCAGTGCCCAGCTGCTTCCTGCCATCTCGTTCCAGCCTCCCCTTTACCCCTCCTGCTGCCTCACAACCTGGCCACTCGCTCCTCTTTCTCCAACAGTGCTGCACGCGGCTTCCCACCCCCTTCCTCGCGGCTCTTCCTCCCCTTCCTGCTGCAGCCCCATAGCTCTGCTTCCATGTGGGAGCCTGGTCTGACCCTATTTTATCCCTATTACCAGCTATAATCATCTTTTTGGAAAGTTTTTTTTAAAAAATAAAATGATTAATCAAAGTTGTAGCTGTCTATGGGGGAATGTAAATTAATTGATTAGGTGATAGGTGGAGTAGGGAGGAGACAGAAAAGTGCCTTGTTTTCCCCATGCTCACACAGAGGTTGAACTAATTAGGAGCTTGAGCTCTGAGGCAGGATCAGGAATGGACCCTCCCCTTCCGCCACTGGTGGGGTTTTAATCAGCGATAATCCAGCAGTTCGCTGCACAGAGCCACCCTTTCCTGCCAAAGGAGGCAAGGCTGAGGGGACATTCATTCACCCCCAAGGCCTGACATTCATTGGGCCGATCACAGTCCCCCAGGATCCCTACTAGGTTGCGATATCTCCAGTAGCAGCAGAGCACTTTGCATTGGGAGAGGGGCCTGCCCATCCATTGCAAACAAGGAGAGCATCTAGCTAGGAATCTGATTAAGAGGCAAGGTAGCTCCCCTCCCCTCCTGGTTCCGGCATGGTCAGATTGGGCCCAATTAGCTAAGCACTTTTTGGGATTTTAGCCTGGTATACTGAATCCATGGCAAAGCCAGTTCAGCTAGGAATAGAGGCTGGGTCTCCTGTCCCCTCTACTGATGTCCTAGAATGGATGCTCTCGTCTAGGCATCACTTTTGCAGAGAGGGGAAAATTAGGGGTGTCAGGTTGAAGTGCTGGGGTTCGGTTGTCAGTGGTGCAGGGGGATGGGTGGCCGGAAGAGGCTGGAGCTCCAACCGTTTTCCTTAAAGCCCCAGCTCCGGGAGTCAAGTGGATGTGTGACAATTTCAGCTTTCATCCTTAAAGACAAGGTAAGTTTCTACCCTTATTGCTGTGAAGAAAGCTTTAAAATGTGACCCCAGTGTACGCTAAAGGCTCAAAAAGCTTAAGAGAATTAAAAAGAACACTAAATCTAGTGTTTTTACATCTTGTTTTGAAGCCCACCTCATGATTTTTGGGGATCCTAGCTCCTGATTTTTGAACACTGGGGGGTTGACACTACTGGGGATTCCTCTTTGTACCGGGCGTGGTGCTTTGTTATACCAGTTTGTTACCTCTAGAGGGAGCTGCAGATCAAATTCCAGCACTTCCCACCAGATCCGAGATTCAGAGGCTGCAACTGTGTGTCTGACTGCATTGAAGGTGATGGTGCTTGATGAGAGCAACAGACCGCACGACGTGGACCCTGCCATCCTGAGGACGCTCTGCCACCTTCCAGATCCGTCTACCTGTAAGAAAACACCCTCCCACCCGCAGCACCCACCCCCTGCACCCCGACACTCACCCCCTGCACCCCGACACTCACCCCCTGCAGACGCTGAGGCTGTAGCAGGATATTCTGAAGCTCATTCTGGCCAGAAAAAATACGAGTCTCTGCACTGTGCTCAGGAGGCCATTCTCTGCTCTCTTCAGCGCAGACCTGTGGCCTGGCAAGGGGTATGGCCTCCTAAAAGGCAAGAGGCCCATGGTCCAGGAGTGACCAGCCCATGAGTGGCAGATGGGGAGAAGGAAACCGCTTGTATTGCCAATGCAAAATTCCCCACAACCAGAGGAGCAGCCCAAGAAGTGGGAGGCAGGGGAGATGCATAAGCAGAGATGAGCATACCCCATGTGCTCCCACAACAGCTTCTGCTCATCCCAGTGTAGCTGGGGCTTTACAAGAGGGGCCACATACACAGGCGGCTGCAACCCCCTCAGCCCAGCAGAAGCAAGTTGGTCACTGGGGTTCTGTTCAGGAAAATGCCCACCTCAGCCTGCTGACCCACATTCCCTCCACTGCTGCTCACCCCGGGCCACTTTCTCCCCACCCCTGCCCAATGCCACCCACTTTGAGAAAGGAGTCAGGTCCCAACAGCAACAGGACGGGTGTACGTAGGAAAGGATTTACCAGCTGGGGTGAGGCAGGACTGGGACTCTCTCCATGCCAGGGACATGCCCTGACCTTATCCCCCAGCCAAACCCCGAGCAACTGCACAATCCCCAAAGACTTAAACATCTGGGAAAGCAACAGATTCCAAAGGGTCAAAGGTGGACTTACGTGTGCCAGGTTGAGTGGGTTACTGCTCAAAGGAAGCTGCACGTTTCTCTCAGTCTATGAGTAGTAATGCAACAGGAGAAGCCAGGGTGCAGGTAACCCCCCTACAGCAGGATTAGCAAAGCTGAGAATCATGGCTGTACTAGCAAGAGGGACCCAAGGACATAGGGAAGGGTCAGCCCCCCCACAGCGCTTAAAGTGACACGTCTCCCCCCACCTGGATGAGGCTGGCATCGGGCCCCAAGCCTGGGGGGTGAGAATGGCCAGGTTGGCACAGACACCAGTCCTGCTCCCAGCAATGCTGTGAACCTGAAAGAGCTGGTGGAGGAGACAGCCGGCTCCTCCAGCGGTGACTCGTGGGAGCGGTGCAGGGATGCTGCCATGTATCGCATGCACATAACTGCTTCCACACGCAGCAGGTGACGCAGATCACCCAGATGCTGTAGGATAGGGGGGACTCCATCGAGGACAAGTGGAGCTTGACCTACTGCCTCCACTCCCCACTCCTGCAGCAGGACCCCCCTCTCACCTGCATCATTGCATGGGGTGGTCCCTTCATACTTGCCCTGGCAAGCCACACCTCGGTCCCCCTTATGGGATAGGGCTGAGGTTTCCTCCAGAGCCGGTACTCTCTCCCATCTCACTCAGTGCTTTGGCACAGACCACATTGGTCCAGTCCCCAGGGGACACGTCGCTGCCTCCTGTTATGTGTCAGAGTCTTAGGCGAACCCCTTTGCCCAGGTGGTGAGGCTGCAAGGTACTGGGTGGTGGTACAGATCTGCAGTGGGGTGAACAGAACAAATAGCCTATTGGATCAAATCCCACCAGCCAGCTGGTCCTGCCTCCCATCTCTGACAGCAGCCACTACAAAGGAAAGTGCGAAGATACTCTGCAGAAGACACTTGTGAGATAACCTGGCCCAAGGGGAAATTTCATAGACTATCAGGGTTGGAAGGGACCTCAGGAGGTGATCTAGTCCAACCCCCTGCTCAAAGCAGGATCAATCCCCAACTAACCCCACCCTCTACTTCCACTGCTTGCATCCGACGAAGTGGGTATTAGCCCACGAAAGCTTATGCTTCAAAACTTTATAGTTAGTCTTTAAGGTGCCACAGGACTTTGTTACCTCTGCTATTCCAGACTAACACGGCTACCTCTCTGATTCTCCTCTATAGTTAGAGAATGATGAAAGACTGGGGATCAGTAATAGGGCGGCCCCTCACCCTGGGTGCCTCCTGCTGGTACATCTGGGGAATTAGCTCTTTCCAGCCTCTGGAGCACCCTCTGCAGAATGATGTCCCACTTCCCTGGACCCTGGTGCCCTCTTCCCTAGGGTGCTGCATCCCTGCAGTACCCCCCCCCCCAGTCTCAGGGTCCCCCCTCCCCATGGAACCCCCCCCACTCCCTATCCCCACCTTGCCTCTGTCTAGGCAACTGCCAGTCACCACTTACCTCCGTTCACTGGGGCAGACTGCAGTATCATTGCCACTCACCACTGTAGGAGGGTTGGCCTGCTGCCTCTGTAGCCATGGGCTTCCCCCTGCAACTCCAGTACCCTTTTGCTGGGCCATTCCCTAGGCCCTGCAGCCTGGGGGTTTCCAGGCCAGAGCTCCCCCAGCTCTGCTTACCTTGCCCTATCCCTACTCCACTCTAAATACCCTGTCAAGGTCCCCAGCAGCCAGACCTATCTGCTTCTGTAGCCAGAGGAGACTCTCTCCGAGCACCAAACTCTGGGCCCTTTTTATCAGGGCCAGCTGGGCCCTAATTGACCCAGCCACAGCTGTGGCTGCTCCACCCAAGCTGCCTTCACTTGCAGCCCTCTGCTGGGCTGCCTTTCCAATCAGCCTGGGAGCTGCTTGCTCCCAGACATGGCCCTTCCCAGGGCTGGTTTAACCCACTTTGTGCTGGAGTGGGGCAGCTGCCCCACTACAGGGTCCCTGCAGATACCCCAAGAGGCTGAGGAAATGGGACCCACCATGGGCAGGTTCAGTAGGGTGGAAGAATGCAGCATGGAAATAGGTAATAAGCAGCAGCTTGAAGCTTAGGGCCAGGTCAAGCCAAAGTTTAGGCTCTGATACCTCTGATTTTGCAGTGGAGCAGAAACTGCAATCACTCACCCAGCTGGACCAATGTTTGCCCTGATGAAGATGGCTTACGGGGTAATGGTAACTGCCCCAACACTGAAGGAGCCATGGACGGATTGATGCACTGGCCAGTCTAGTTTGCCTGCACCAGAAAGCTGGAGAACGTCACTTGCAGAGATTGGGAGGCTTCGTTCCCAGCAGACTGGAAGCAGGAAGGTGGCCTGGAGGAAGGCAGCAGGCTACAAGCTCTTGGCTCTGTTCTGGCTGAGCAGTGGTGGAAGGGTGGGGAGGAATGAATAATGGGGAAGGGAGGGGAGGAATCACATCTAAGCTAACAAAAAAAAGGCAAAATGTGTAAATGAAAGGAGGACATTTATTTCTTCTTCTTGGATCAGGACCAGTTATAGGAGAAAGAAATTTCATTGCTTCAGAAGTGGTGGTGCAGCAGGTGAGTGGTGTTCACCTCCCGGTGCACCAGGAACAGAGCACTAGTTAGTAATGCACAATCTGCACCAGCTTAGTACCAACAGTGGTTGTATTTTATGCACAAGACAGCTCAGACCTGAAAAAGGAGAATGAGGGTGGCCCAGGTGGTTAAAGGATAAACACTGCAAACAAGGAGGTCTAGGTACTCACTCCCTGACACCTGGCTCCTCTCTGATGCTTCGCTACACTCTGCCTCGGTTTCCCCATCAGTAATGTTTGTGATGTGCTTAGAGATTCCCATGGAGCAGACACTAGAAGTATTCCACTGGCAAGGAAGGTGCTGTCCTGGTTTGCACTAATCTAAAGAAAATAACTCACAGGGAAAGAAAATAAGAGCAGGAACCATTTCTACTAGCATACGGGGACAGCAAAATGTAGAGTAGAAGCAGAGGATAGATATGAAAGGGCTAACTACACCTTCGCTGTCTGGCTAAGAACCCGTACCACTCTAGGCTGCACAGCACAGCAGGTAATAGCTGCCATACTGGAAGCTTCATCAAGTTCCAGTTGGCCTATCCAGATGACTGCAGTATTGAGACCTTATCTACACCGAGTGGAAGCTGGTGCATCCCTATCCTGCCTCTACGGGGGAATTCCCATATGTATGGGTGGGGGAGGACAGAACTTGTCCTCCATGCTCATTCAGTCCTTAGCTATCATAGAATATCAGGGTTGGAAGGGACCTCAGGAGGTATCTAGTCCAACCCCCTGCTCAAAGCAGGACCAATCCCCAACTAAATCATCCCATATCTTCTAGCCCCAGCTGCAGCACTTCCCTTGGTGGTCCATTCCCATGCTTGGAGACACTTGGTTAACACTCCTAGGACAGGGCACTGGTCCTTCACCAATAGGTTGTTTCCACCCTCAGCTCTGTGCTGCCAGGAAGAAAGCCAGGGGTGGAGGTGCG
The DNA here is from genome assembly GCA_032164245.1 of Sternotherus odoratus. Taxonomy (NCBI): domain Eukaryota; kingdom Metazoa; phylum Chordata; order Testudines; family Kinosternidae; genus Sternotherus; species Sternotherus odoratus. Next base: position 10,746,572 of record JAVMKO010000020.1, read on the forward strand.
GGGGGAGAGGGGAGGGGAGGGGAGGGGAGAGGAGAGAGAGAGAGAGACACAGACAGACAGACTTCTGTGGGTGTAGAAATATTTCACACCCCTTTTACAACTGGCCACCAGCTTATGGCCAGCCAGGGATCACAGCAACATACATGCTGCCTGTGCAAGTCGCCAGAGTCTTTTTGCGGCACACTTCAACTGGGGTCAACATTTCCCCATTGCTAATAAATCACCTGCCAGCAGGGTACAGGCCTGCAGAAGGCAGGGAAGAAAGGGCAATGTCAAGCTCTTCCCTCATCCCTCCCTTCCCCCTACTTGCAATGAGGGTGACCAGATAGCAACTGTGAAAAATTGGAGTGGTAGTGGTAATAGGAGCCTATATAATAAAAAGACACAAAAATTGGGACTGCCCCTATAAAAATCAGGACATGTGGCCACCCTACTCCACCTTTGCAATGCTAACACCCAGGGAAACCAAGGGCAGACATGTAATAGATGAAAACAAGCTTGATGTGGCTCAAAAGCTTGCATCTCTCACCCACAGAAGCTGGTCCAATACAATATATTACCTCACCCAGCTTGTCTATGTAATAAATGAGGCATTTGCTCACAGCCCCCTTTGGCCTCTATTTTCATTTGTAAATTCCTCAACGTTGCTCCTTCTCTTCCTATGCCCTCTCCTTCCCCTGGGTGCTGCGCTGCTCCAAATCTGGCTTCCCCAACCATAGGAGCATTGGATGTGAGGCAATGGAGTTGCCACCCCAGACCGCCATCTCTGAACCGAAGAAACGGACACAGGAGGAACAGAATAGTAGCAAACTGATGAGGGTAGGTCAGCTGGGCTCCAGGAAGCCCTGCATGCTAGCTGCAGTAGGGCATTTTTCCATGGGGTGGAAGGGTTGGTGATCTCCGGGGCAGTGCTTCCTTACAGAGTAAATCCAGAGTGAAAACGGAGTGGAGGAGTTTCCCATGCAGGAGCTAGAGCAGGTAATAGTATGAGTGCACTGGTGGATTAGGACCTGACAACTACACCAGTACCTGTTCTCTCAGGGAGGGGAAAATGAACGTTAAGGAGAGCCCTGAAGACACAGCAAAGGCCGAATCCACTTGCCAGACAGACATCAGTTAGGATGCACTGTGACATCACAGGGAGAAATGATCTCATTGTCGTCATAGCGCTGGCTTGTTTCCAGGGTTGAGCTCAGAAGCCATGGAGGACAGCTAAGTCTTCACACCCTTGGTCCAGCTTCTTGGGGTGTCGGTAGAGGTTGCTCGGTGCAGATGAGAAAAACCACTGCAAGATCTTAGCGTCTGGAACTCTGCCTTTGAAGCGTCCTCGTTTGGTGAGCACCAGGGATTTACACTGTGCTTGGGAGGAAGCGCATGATGCCACAGTAGGGAGAGCCTCCCACTCCGCTTGGCCCGAAATAAGCCATTCATTCATGGAAAGAGACTGTATGTGTGCCTGGCCCTTCTGACACCAAGCTGGAAGTTAGAACAAGGGACCTCCTTACCATCAGAGACGTTAAGAGGAACCTTCCTCTCCACCTTCCCGTGTCAGCAAGGTGGGCATAGCTGCACCTGTTGCTCCACAGTGCACAGGATGGCGGGCTGGCAGGAGTTCATCACCAGCTTGATGAGAGATGGGCTGTGCTGTGATGCAGCGGTGATCTCCGTGGCTCACCAGAAACTCCTGGCTGCCCACCCAGGCGGAGTTCTGGCCAACATCACTCGGCTGGAGATCCAAGCCCTCCTGAGCAGGAATAGAGACGCCCTTCTCACCAAGGGAGCCACTCTGGGCGGGCTCAGGTGTCTGGTGATCCGGGACAATCTCTACACCAACACCCACAATGACACCATGGACCTCCGGACCAAACAGCAAGAGGAGAACAATGACACCTGCACCTATGCCATTACTGTCGCCCTGGCCCACCCCCTGTGCCTCATCCTGGTGGGCCAGAAGGGGATCCATGGAGGAACGCTGAACCGGAAGGCTTTCAAGATGGTGTGTTACATTAAGAAATCAATGCACCAATAAAGACCAATCCTGAGGGACCTCCTTCCCCTGCCCCCAAGCTCCTTTACTCCTGTATCTGCAGGCCATCCCCACTCAGGCACGGAGCAGCCCCTAGGGCACCCTGTTGATTACCGGTGTTCCTTCTGGGCACCAAGGCTAGAGGTGGTAGCATCCTATGGTAGTTAAGTCCCAATGAAACGATTTGATCTACAGGAGAGCTCTACAGCTGCATTTTGCCAAACCTACCTGCTATGCAAGGCAGCAGCCAATAGAAAGGGGAGGGCACCTACAGGACACTAAGGACCTCCTGAGAGCCTGAACAACCCTCCTACAACAGGACTCCCTTGCAGTTTCGGCTGGCAGAAAGGCACACTCCTCTAGCATCCTCATAGGGGACAATGCAATAGCTAGTGGGACTAGGCCATGTAAGAGATACGAGTTGCAACAGTATGACTCTGTCAGCGCAGACCATATCCAGATTCTGAGAATTAAAAGCCTTTCTATAGAGATCCCGACCACTAGGCTTTCCTAATAATAGACATCCCTGGCCATTGTAGTTGTGTAGAGCAGTGGTCCTCAACGACCAGTCCTAGACCGGCGTCAGTCCTTGAGATCTCCCTGATAGTTTAGGAAGGCAGCAAGCTGGTCTCGGGTATCAAAGATTGAGAAACACGTGTAGCGCATCAATGCCATGAATGCGCTGGGGGCTTGCACCTGAAGACAGCCCAACTGTTAGAAGCAAGTTGGGCTTCCAAAGATGGGCACTTTCCACCTATTTTACCCTCCTTTGAGTCAAGAGAACATTAAACCAGTGAGCCCAACTCAGAGGTTGACCATGACACAGTCATTCATCCCAGCAGAAACATGTCCAATGACCTTAGCAATTGCAGCCAGATATACCTCTAATGCCCCCACCTCTCATAGACCTAGTTTTCAGGCCAAAAAAAGCTAATTATCTGGAGGAGTGAGACTTTGCTACTGCCTCCTGAATTGCAGAGAGCGGAATGTTTTATGTTCCAGTCAGATAAAGCCTTTAGATTTCACACATTTCTATCAAAACTTCAGTTGCAATAGGAGCGTTTTTGTTTTAACCAGATAGTGAATATTTACTGAATGACTCTCCCTGCCTCCTACAGGAGTATCGGTATGTAGTGTATGGTAAACAAGAGGTAGGGACTGAGCAGACTAGGATACCAAGACCATCTCAAGCAACAGGGTAGGTGGAAGAGAAAAGTTGAACCCCACAGAAAACGCCCAGATGCTATTGACCTGGCTGTCCGAGGGCTGGGCAAAAAGGGCATATAAGATCTTTCCTCAGAAGTATAACTGCAACACTGAGCTAGAGGGCAGATGGATGGTAAAAGGTGGCGTCTAGGATGACCAGATTTGGAAAGCTGTGCAGCAAGGAGGAGCAGATTCCCAAATGCTGGGTAGAAGGGATAGCGAGTTTCAGGGAGAGGGGAGAGCACACATGATACTAAATACAGAGAGGACACACGCGTCTGCTAGGAATAAGCTTTAGCCCACACACCTATACCACGTGTGCACACGGAAGCAGTTTTATTCCACTTTGATTTCCACACATAACCCATGCAATGCTCCCGGTAGAATCCAGCAGCCTTGACACCACACTGAAGCAAGTGCAACTCTTTCCATTGGCTCCACCAGACAGGGACCACACAGACAAGCTGCTGGGTCTTCCAAGAGCAACTGACCCAGTGGGAAACCACTTCATTGGCACAAGCGGCTGGGGGAGGGAGACCGCTATCTTTAGCCACTCACATAAACCGGAGGAGGAGTTAGGAGTGTCTGAACACTCAGCAGAGGAGGTGGAATTAGGTGGTTTCTGTGGAGTACTCCAGAATCCCTAGAGCGGTCATTAAACACAGATGATTTTGGCCATCCTGTTTCTCTACAGCCTCAACAATACAATGAATGCACTGGGAACTTGTTACGTCAGCAGCCAGGTGGGGGAGCTTGAAGGGGTTGAATGCATTTTGGACCAAGGCCACATTTTGATATTAAACTCCCAAAAGCAAGACTGGCGGCTGGTAAAGTTATTGGCACATTCTTCCATGAGAAAATTTAAACACCACACCACTCTGCACTTGGACAGCCCTTTAGGAGTTCAAAGTGCTATCTAGACATTGGCAAACAGGTCTCTCACCTTCAGAGATGGGGGAGATTCACCCCCAAAGCCATATCACCCATTTACTGGGCACAGGGCCTAGCCTTTTAAAGGAATACTTATGCAAGGATGAGAGGCAGTCTCTCTCTCTGGGCAATCACTGGGTGATGGGAAAGCAAGCCCCTATGATTGCATAGCCCTAACAAGCAGTAGTGCCGCATGCGGGTATGTCTACACTGCAGATGATAACCTGTGGCTGGCCTTTGCCAGCTGACTCAGACTGCAAGGCTATTGAGTGCAGTGTAGTCTTGTGGGCTCGAGCTGGAGCCGGGGCACTTGGACCCTGAGAACGGGAGGTTCCCAAAGCACCAGCTACAGCCCAAGCCCACAAGTCGACACTGCAATTAAACAGCCCTTTAGACAGAGCCGGATTCAGCTGGCATGGGCCAGACGTGGGTGTCTAACTGCAGTGTGAACATCCTATAGACTAGGGGTGGGCAAACCATGGCCTGTGTAGCGACCATGCGGGGGCGGGGGTGTGGATAGGGGACTGGGCGGTGAGAGGGTGGGGAATAGGGGGGTTGAACAGGGGCAGGGATCCCCAGGGGGCAGTCAGGAGGGGGTTGGGTGGATGGGGCAGCACAGGGAAGTCAGGGGTGGGGGATCCGGGGGTGGTCAGAGGACAGGGAGAAGGGGTGGTTGGATGCGGCAGGAGTCCTGGGGGTGGGAGGGCATCAGGAAGAAGAGGAGTTGGATGGGGACAGTGGGGTGGGAGGGTTTGGATGGGGTAGAGGTCCCAGGAGGCTGTCAGAAAGGAGAGGGGGCTTTGGATGGGTCAGGAGTCCCAGAGGGGCCATCAGAGGGTGAGAAGCGGGCGGGGGGGTAGGGGGGTCAGATAGGGGGCAGGGCTGTACCACACCTGGCTGTCTGGGGAGGCTGTAACTGGCCCGCCATACAATTTCAGAAACCCAGTGTGGCCCTCAGGCCAAAAAGTTTGCCCACCCCCACTATAGACACACAGAGGTTGCTAGAGCTAAGGAGGCAGAATTTTAGCCTGGGTGTTGACAGGCAGATCAGAGAGCCCATAGGAACGGCTCACTTTGTATCTCTGGCCAAAGGGAAACCACTGGTGAAAGTTTAACAGTCTCCAGGATGGGGCCCTGGGCTTGGCTTCCAGGCTTGTCCCACCAGGGTTCGGGAGGCTGGCAAAGGAGGCTCACAACCACCGGAAGCAGAGGGAAGCAGCTTGTGTTGCTTGGTCGTGTCCTCCTTCAGCCCAATGGTGGTGGCTGGATGCAGGGACTCTGGCAATGCAAGGCAGGTGGACATGGTAGGATGCTGCAGGCTCATATACAGTCAGGAGTGGGGAAGGAAATCTTCCTCACTGGTACCACGGCTATGGCACACCTCACCTGTGCTTGAAACCTGAATTCCAGTTGTCTCAAGTCCAGAGGCAGAGGCTGGAGTCACTGTAGCTTTTCTATATACACAGGGTGGGAACAGATGTCTACTTGTTCCAGTGGGGACAGGAGCGCATTTGTCCCTTGTAATCCTTGTTTATAGCTACAGCTGGAGGGGAGGAGCCCTCCCAACTCCCCTCACTCTGAGAACAGCCAGCAAAGAACTCGGATGGGAGGCTTCTAAGAGCAAGATGCCTGTGGGCACCGTAGTGGCACAGAGGGCATTGCACAGCCCCAATGGGGAACCATCCTCTGACACGCACCTGCTTCCCGTAGCCAGAACAGAACCTGAACTGGGATGGACGCCCCAGGCTGACGAGAGGAGCAGCCCACCTCTGGCTGAACCTCCACAAAGGAGAGGAGAATCCCACAGAGAACTCCGCCCCTTCTTTCTTGTCTCTTATCGATGCCTGTGCTCCAGCAGGGACTCAAAGTCTGGGGAACACACCAGCTTGTGCTTCACGTGTCCCAGGACGATCATCTCTCCAGTCCTGCTGTCTCCAATGCCCACAGATACCAGCTCCTTTCAACAACACAGGAGAAACCATTAAACCCAGCCAGATCCACTCCGTTTAGAGACCACCGGCCAGGAGTATAAAGAGAATGCATCTTCCTGGCTTGGGGAAACTATCTTCATGACTACTCCAGAGAGCCATGCTGTAGCTTAACTCCCTGGCCCTGATTCATTGCATGAGTGAGTTACACTCCTATCAAGCACTGATTTCTAATGCTCGGTTTATATCTGAACTCTGGAAGGGAAGCTCTTCCTTCCCAACAGGGAGGGCTGAGCCCAGAAACTCATCTCCCGGTTGCCCAGGATCCCTGGTGCATTGGTTACAGACACAGCCGGTAGATGACTAGGACACGCCAAATCCTTGCTACACTATAGGCTCCACCAGTCCAACTCCTCCCAAAACAAGTGAGCTGGGGTTTTCTTGCTCATCCACTGTCTCTAAAATAATCTCCCCACTTCCAGTGCTGGCATGTGGATGCTATAAGCTTTCATATCATGGGGCCTCCTTCCTGACCCGAAAAAAGATAATAGCAACTCTTCTCAGTCCTCAAAGGGCACATGAAGTGGATGGCTCAGGGGAGTGAGATTTAAATACAGAACCATGCACCGCCGGGACGCTGGTTCAAGTCAGGCCCAGGTGGAGAGTACATAAAATCACTGCTACCCGAGGACTGCTGGATGGGCACTGCATGAAATGAGTTTTGGCACCTCAGACCAATTCCTAGCAGCTAGGGGTACACACGATGGAGTTTATACCACGGAAACAGACATCATGGATCACAAAATCCAGTACAACAACTCTCTCTCACTAGCCATCTCAGTCAAGAGGCCAAGGAGTGAACGGACCCTGGAGAGAGAATGCTCCTCTCAAGCACAGAGGGGAGTCAGAACCTGAAACACACAGGCACAGGGCAGCAAGCAAGCATTTGGAGGTGGAGGAAGCATTCCCAAGGCTGTGTCACCTTTCACCAGCACTAAATTCACCACAGACTCAAGGACGAGCCATTTCCCATGCATGCTAGCGGCTGAGCGAGCTGTACCTGCAAAAAGGAACAGGAGGTCCCCATGGTCACGTCCAGAGTCACTTTGCCTAGAACCAGCTGCACCTTCCCCGATTTGCGGATCAGCAGCTTCCCCACCTGCCCTTCTGGCAGGTCCCCCAAGGTGCAGATGTTCTCAGCCTGCTTGGCCTCCTGTGGAGAAAGACATTTGGGGTTAGAGGGTGCCCTGGTCACCCCAGTGCTCTTCTCCAGTCAAGAGTTGGGATGCTCGTGCCTTCCCTTGAAGGAGTCTCTCCAAAAAGGCTTGCTGCACGTCACCCCAGTTAGAGGGGAGCTGTAAGATATAAGAGCTGCCTCCACCTCTATGCAATAAGGCTCAGGTGTGCCGTATCATTGGAGAGACTTTAAGAGAGATTTTAATGCACGTTCCGTCAGTGTCGAAACAAAGCAGCCTCTCTCAAAACCAGAGCCTTCCTTACATGTCAAGGTTACAAGCATATTTGCCACCTGGCTCAAGCTGGTAGGATGACAAAGGGGTTTGGGAAACTTGCAGAGTGGAAGTGGGAACTGCCATGAGCCAAGATGCAGACTGAGCCGCTTACAGAAACTGCACCGATGAGATCCTAGGTGCTTTCTGGGAGTGTGTGAAGGACCCAGTGAAGGGATTGGGGAGCATCGTTAAAGTTGCCTGTGTGCCCTCCCTACCCCAGGTCTCTCAGCACTGGATTCAGGAAACTCTCCAGAAACACCAACACAGACGCTGTCCCTTGTTGCATTGCTCCTTCTCACACTGCACATGCACAACACGGAGCCTCTCACAGGGCTCAGCTCTTAGCTAGGTTTTACCTACGACTTCTGCTGATGGGCATCCTGAGCCCACATGCTTTCCTAGCTACAATACATGCATACAGCTCCCCTCTAACAGGGGTGACGCACAGCAAGCCAGCCCCCTGCTACGGTGTCTCTCTCATTCCCACACCAGGGAGAGCTCAGTGAGGGTCCCGCCTGACCTCCTACCTGGCTCTTCTCCTGCTTCACCATCACCATCTGCCCCTCCTCATTCTGCACCTCCGTTTTGATAGGCTTGGTGTCCTGCGTGGGCGGCTGCCCAGGGAGCGTGTCCGGCAGCTGCAGGAAGACCAGCTCCTCCGCCTTGGTCAGGCTTAGACTCTGCAGCAGCTCCGCCACAGAGACGTCTTGCGGGTAGCTGGGAGGCGCCTTTGCCTGAGATGGCTTGGCAACCTCCGGGGGCTCCTCTGACTCCCCCTCATCGCGGGGCTCCTCTTTCACTAAGAGCAGAGACAAAACCGCAGGATCACTAGGAGACAAGGACAAAAGCTACCTGTGCAGGGTTATCCCCACTTCACCATGAGTGCCCTGTTAGACAACAGTCACCTTCCCATGCTCTGGGAGTGTCCGCGTCACGCCACCTGCAGCAAATCTTGTTCCCTTGCAGCAGAAGAGCCAGGGGCACAGGAAGAACTCTGATCTCTAGAGTAATTATGTCATCTGTCAAGCCCAATCCTGCAAGGCGTTAAGCACCTTCAACTCCCATTGGGAGTCAGTAGGAATTGGGGCTCTAAGCACCGTGCAGGACCTGACCCTTAGTGACTAGGATGATGGGAAACGTCACACGTAGTTAACGACTGGACTATGCCCTGAGCCTCTTGAATAAACTCTTGGTTCTGGGTGGTTTTTCATCCCCTTCTCAAGAGCTGGAGACAAGAACCATCCTCAGTCAGAGCAAACAGAGGACAGCACCGTACCTCTTGTGCTGATGTGAATGGTCCAACGTACTAAGAGGTCACATCCTCATGTGGTTTCCCTCCACCCCCTGCAACTCCTGTACCTTGCTCCTCTTTTGATCAGGGAACCCCTGATATGCCTCTGCTCCCCATTCACGGGGGTGGGGAGGCTGGAAGTAGAAGGGCCAGGCCAAATGTACAAGACTGCTAGGGAGGCCTCCCAGGGTTTCAGTCAATAGCCGGTTTGCTTAGCTTAATGCTTGGATTTTGAGTACATGGGCACAAATCAGCTCCACGTTCCCCTAAATTCAAGCTACGAGGCTGTAGCTAAGCCCCAGGGGTGTATCCCCAAAGGGATTTTAGCACCGAGTCTGACCATGATGGGCTTGGATCCAGTACCTTTCACTGAAGGCAAATCCACTTCCATCATCTCTTCCTTGGTGCTGGTGGCCAAAGGTTTCACATCTTCCTGGTCATCGCCTTCCTCCTTGAACAGCCAGCCTGAGTGGGCCAGGGGCAGCTGAACGGGCTTGTTCCGGATGTCATTCCTCAAATGGGGGTCATCAAGGAACTGAAGGAGGAAAGTGGGAGAGAGAAGAGTCAGAAGGGAGAATATCCCTCAGTGCCAGAGCGGGGAGAGCTGCCAGCCAGGACTTATCAGGGTCACAGGATACAGAGAGGACAAATACTTCATAACCCCCTATGCCAGGGGTGGGCAAACTTTTTGGCCTAAGGGCCACATTGGAGTTGTATGGAGGGCCAGGTAGGGAAGGTTGTGCCTCCCCAAACAGCCTGGCCCCACCCCCTATTTGACCCCCACCTACTTCCTGTCCCCAGACTGCCCCCCTCAGAATCCCCAACCCATCCAACCCCCCTTGCTCCTTGTCCCCTGACTGCCCTGACCCCTATCCACACGCCTGCAGCAGGGACACCCCTTCTCTGGGGAAACGGGCCTAAGTGTCCTGCTGGCAGGACCAGAACTGGGGACTCCCAGATTAACAAACGTCAGGGAACTAGAAGCCCCTAAACTCCCTCCTCCACCTCCCTGTCCCCCTCCAATCCTGGAGTAGGCTCTTCTGTTCCAGCAGGTTGGAGGATCATAGCCCCCCGTCCCAGCTGGTACCGCCCCTTCCTCCCAGCCTTGCTTACATCATCCTTTTCCAGCATACGCAGGATCTGTTTGGTCTCCTCATCCGTCTCCCTCTTCTCTTTCTTTATGTTGATGATATGGGAAGGGCCAAAGTCTGACATGTCCACGGTCTTATCCCAGGTGCCTGTGTGACAGAGGAGAGCGCAGGAGTGAAGGTTTGGAACAGGGACAAGGCTGAGCACTGTACTTCAATCCCCCATGTCTTGGTGTGAATTAGGTGGTCCTGGATTCAGAGCCCGGGATCCCCTTGTTCAGCTCTAGAACAGAAGAGCACAAGCAGTGCAAGCTTCTCCCCAACACTAGCCTGCCAACGTGCCTCCACCCTGGCCTAGAGAAACTGCATCTTTGGGGAGAGAGGGTAGCTCAGGGCTGGTCTTCACTGCAACAGTTATCTCAAGTCACTACCTGAGTTAGCTTAGCTCAAGAGAGCGTGATCAGGTCGCAAAACATCACAAGTTACACAGAGTGAATGGATCAGCAGCTGATGAGTTGTTCTAACTTGGGCTGCTGCATCCCCATTGCATTAGTAGCTTGAGCATTAGCAGTACTTGAGCATCAGCTTGTTGCCCCGTAACAGCTCAGTTAGCTAGCTTGACTTTAAAGCACCACTTAACTCCAGCTAGGTGTGTGTGCGAAAACAGGAGGTGGGTTGGGGCAACACTCGAGTTACAGCTTGAACTGCTGTGAAGACAAGGCCTCACCCTCCAGCCAGGGAGGACTCTCCAGTCTTGACTTCCCCAAGCGTATGTTACACAAGCCATCAGGACATTTGCCCACTAAAAACCGCACTGAGACCCACCCTGCAACGAATCGAACAGTGGTGACTTTAATGGGCTGGATTGAAACTGGAAACCTTGGGTGAAGAGCTCTCTTACCCCAATGTGGATCACTGAGCCCTTCCAAATCCCAGATCATTTTCATCTCAAACCTTTGCATAAAGGCAGCACCCACCTTAACAAAAACAATCTCCCCATGGACAGCACCTTTCATTCCAAAGTGCTTTAACAATTCTGGCACAAAGATACATGCAAGCGAGACACAGGGATCATTCAAGTTGCCACCGAAATGCAGCATCTCTCCCCACCACTGGCCTTTGCTGTAAGTCATCTCCAAGGAGGAGAAGCAAAGCAGAAGGGAAACTCTGGGAAAAGTGGCTTCTGTGACACCCTCCTGCCCCCACAGCCATAAGTGCTGTCCACACTCCTGTTAACAGTACCCTTCTTCTTCATCATTTCTGCTGGGCCTTGCTCGAAGATGGAGTGGGACTGAATGACCTCTGGCCTCCCTCTGCCTCGCCCATGGCCATCTCGCTGCCGATCCCGATCTCTCTCTTTCTTCTCTTTCTTGATGGAGATATCCTCTTTCGGCCTGGAGAAAAAGGTCTGATGGGGTATTGCTCATTGCAAGCTTAAAACGCTCCTGGTAAATCCTAACACACTTGAAATGATCCACCCTCCCATCTTAGACTGTAGTTACATACACTCCGAAGATGCCAGAATATTTTCTATAGCAACCACTGCAAAGCACTGGGGTGGAACGTGGAGGCTGTTTAATGGTGCACAGCAACCAGTACACATTAATTTTGTTTTTAGACTATCCCATCCCACTCACTGAGACAATATAAGGTGGCCACTTACTCTTCTTTGATCTTCCTGCTAATTATGTTGGGGGTGAAAGTTTTCTGCAAAACAAAAACCAAAAACAAAATGATTAAGTCACTTGTTCAGAAAGTGCCAAATACAAGCCACAGAAAACAAATGACAGGTTTAAGATTAGCAGCCGTGTTAGTCTGTATCTGTAAATAAGACGAAGATGACTTGTGGCACCTTAGAGCATTGGCTCTCAAAGTGGGGGTTGGGACCCCAATGGGGGTCGCGAACCCCTGATGCCAGCAGCCGGCCCCGAACAATGCTGCTGCCGCGGGCTGCTGGCATCCGGCCCCTGCTGCTGCAGGCAGCCTGTGCCCCTTCCACGGCAGGCTGCCAGCGCCCCTATAAGGCTGGTCCCGGCCGCGGCTCCTGCTGCGGCAGGATGCTGGTGGCCCCGCGAGCCCGGTCCCAGCTCCCGCCGTGGTGGGCTGCTGGGGGCCCCGCAAGCTAGGTCCGGGCCCTGGCTCCTGCTGCAGGCACTGCCCCGCCCCCAGCCCCTACAGAGGTGGGCTTCCGGCGCCCCCGTGAGCCCGGCCCCTGCCGCGGTGGGCTGCCGGCGCCTCCATGGGGCTGCTGGAACCCCCCTCAATCCCAACCCCTGTCCTGGGGGGCTGCTGGAAGCCCCCCATCCCAGCCCCTGCCGCAGTGGGCTGCAGGCACGCCCCCCCGTCTGACCCCTCGGGGGGATCGCGCTTAGAGGCCCAGTGTGGGAAAGGGGTCACCACTACATAAAGCTTGAGAACCACTGAGGTTGACAGTTTCTCAAACTGGGGGGCGCGAGCTCCTGCCGCTGCCGAAACACCGCCAAATTGATTAGTTCTGTATTCGGCGGCTTTTCAGCGCTCACGGAAGCGTTCGGCATGTCCGCCGAAAATAGCCGGCGAATGCAGAAGTAATTAATTTGGTGGCTTTTCGGCGGACATACAAGGGTCACGCCGCCAGAGAAGAAAAAAGGGTCGTGGTCTCAGGAAGTTTGAGAACCGCTACCTTAGAGACTAAGCAGTTTATTTCAGCATAAGCTTTCGTGGGCTATAGCCCACTTCATCGGGTGCATAGAATGGAACAGAAGTAAGATTTATACACACAGAAGTAATATGTATTTTTATATATATATCCGAGACGGGCAGAAAGATACAAAAAACAAGTTGATGCTGGAATTATTGTAACAAAAATCAAGTCTCTAAGCTTTTTAATGTCAGGGGACAGCTTTCGTTAGACTCCAAAAAGGAGACAAGAACAATTAGCAGCATCCCTCAAAGAAGTATCATTGTAACAGCACTAAGCACATCTGTTGAGGGTACAAACTCCTTGTGGCAGTGACTGTGTGCTCTTGATGACTGTACAGCTCCAAGTCACGGATACTACGGGCCAGATCCAGCACACGATAGTCTGTGGTACTGACCCTGGAGGGTGCAGGATCAAATTTGTTTTATGGGCCACTTATTTGGTTACAGAAAGTCCAGGGAGAGTCTTCTCTGTGCAATTGGGGATACTTGCCTTTTTTACTCCTCCGAGGGTAAGGTCTCGGGAACGGATGGAGGGGAGGCGCCCAGGGGTAATGGGGGTGGCAGGTCTCCTCCCTATCAGCCCTCGTGCCCCAGTGAGTCCAGGCCGGAGGCTGCCTGGGTTTCCAGCATCATTGCCTGAACTCCCCTCCGACATCCTTTCCAGTTACCTGGGGAGGAGAAATATCAGAGAGAAGAACACAGCTGAAATTTTCAGCAACCCAAAGAGCGGACATCTGGAAACCCATTTCCTGAGCCGGAAGGAATGGAGACGGTGCTACAGCCATGCCGACTCCTTTGCTGTCCAGACATAGCTCAGTCAGCAGGAGGGGGAGGAGGAAGGGGAATTTGTTGTGAGTGGGAGAAAAGGGAATAAGGATAATGCTAGGACAAGAAATTAACAAATTACAAGGGGCGAAGGAGACTGGAGATACCATGGGCATGATTAACTGAAGGGACCTTCAGAGGGTGTGGGGGGTAGCCTGCAGGTAAGGAAGGTATATTGAGCATAGCCAGAGCTGGGAGAACTTTTCTGTAGGCCATCCGCCTTTTGCTGGATTGGAGACCAGTTCCTTAAAAGGGGATCAGAAAGAATACCCAGCCCTCACTATTTCACGGCTCACACCCACCTCCCACCTGGAACCTCTGCTGTACTGGGTCAGATCCCCATCATTACACAGGAACTTTGACCCCTTCAAGCCCTTCACTTCTCCCCACAGGCAGGGGTTCAATTACCTCCCAGTGTCCATGTTATAAGGAAGCTCTCCCTCACCACTGGGGGAGAGCTCCGCCTTGCTTTAGACCCCTCACTACAGGCGCTCAATATCCCCCAGCAAGGGTCTCAGCCACCTCCCTTTCAAGGCTCCCCCATTTCCAGGCACCCCCATCGGAGACTCGGACCCCACCACCTGCCTCCAGGTGTGCAGCCCTCCCCAGTAGGCTTCAACCCCATGTTGCCATGTCCTGCTGTGACACCACCATAGCGAGCTGACACTACCTCATGCATTGTCAGGCTCACACACCCCATAGGAGGCTCCAAACTTACTCCCATCTCCAGGTACACGGCATAGCGAGCTCAGTCACATGCCACGTGAACACACACAGACCACCCCGGGGCTCAGCCTGCAAGCCCCATCCCCAGATCAACACTTCTCTGCAGGGCTCAGACTCCACCCTCCCAGGCATGTACTCCCCACAGGGGGTTCAGACCCCCCTGTCCAGACACACACCTCCCATCGTGGGGTTCAGATCCCCCCTGTCCAGACACGCACTCCCCACAGGGGGCTCAGACCCCGCCCCCCCCATCCAGACACGCACTCCCCACAGGGAGCTCAGACCCCCCCGTCCAGACACGCCCCACCCATAGGGGCTCTAACCCCCCCCGTCCAGACACGCCCCCCCCATAGGGGCTCAGACCCCCCCCGTCCAGACACGCCCCCCCCATAGGGGCTCAGACCCCTCTCCCCCGTCCAGACACGCCCCCCATAATCCTCCCCCGTCCAGACACGCCCCCCATAATCCTCCCCCGTCCAGACACGCCCCCCATAGGGGGATCAGAGCCCCCCGTCCAGACACGCCCCCCCCATAGGGGGATCAGACACGCCCCATCCAGACACGCCCCCCCCATAGGGGGCTCAGACCCCCCCCATCCAGACACGCCCCCCCCATAGGGGGCTCAGACCCCCCCCATCCAGACACGCCCCCCCATAGGGGGCTCAGACCCCCCCATCCAGACACGCCCCCCCCATAGGGGGCTCAGACCCCCCCATCCAGACACGCACCCCCCCATAGGGGGCTCAGAGCCCCCCCCATCCAGACACGCACCCCCCCATAGGGGGCTCAGACCCCCCCCATCCAGACACGCACCCCCCCATAGGGGGCTCAGACCCCCCCGTCCAGACACGCACCCCCCCATAGGGGGCTCAGACCCCCCCGTCCAGACACGCACCCCCCCTAGGGGGCTCAGACCCCCCCGTCCAGACACGCACCCCCCCTAGGGGGCTCAGACCCCCCCGTCCAGACACGCACCCCCCCTAGGGGCTCAGACCCCCCCGTCCAGACACGCACCCCCCCTAGGGGGCTCAGACCCCCCCGTCCAGACACGCACCCCCCCTAGGGGGCTCAGAGCCCCCCGTCCAGACACGCACCCCCCCTAGGGGGCTCAGAGCCCCCCGTCCAGACACGCACCCCCCATAGGGGCTCAGACCCCCCCCCCGTCCAGACACGCACCCCCCATAGGGGCTCAGACCCCCCCCCGTCCAGACACGCACCCCCCATAGGGGCTCAGACCCCCCCCCCCGTCCAGACACGCACCCCCCATAGGGGCTCTGACCCCCCCGTCCAGACACGCACCCCCCATAGGGGCTCTGACCCCTCTCCCCCGTCCAGACATCACCCCATAACCCCCCCCATCCAGACACCCCCCATAGGGGGCTCAGACCCCCCCCCATAGGGGGCTCAGACCCCCCCGTCCAGACACGCACCCCCCATAGGGGACTCAGACCCCCCCGTCCAGACACGCACCCCCCATAGGGGACTCAGACCCCAACCCTTGTTACTTACCCCGGCCTCGACCAGCAGCAACAAACAGGAAGAAGCGTGACCCCACGATTGATCTTTCAACTCTAGCCCGCATGCGTGATCCCGCCATCTTTGTGAGGGGCAGGGAAAGTGGAAGGACTCCCGCCGCACCGCCATGTTTGTGAGGGGCTCGCACGCGTAACGGAGAAAAGAGCGCGCCGCCATCTTTGTGAGGGGCGACCTCTGGCATAGGCGCAAAGAGGCGCCATCTTTGTGAGGGACGCCCATTCCACTAGAGAAATAATTGCTGCTAGTAGCGGGCAGGGAGGGGGAAACTGAGGCAAAGCATTGACTTGCCAGGATGACAAAGGAAATAAGTGGGCAAATCAAACATAGAACCCAGGATCCCAATCACTCTCCTCCCATACTGCAACACAATTAGTACCTACCTATAGGAACACCACACTCACCAAGCCAACCCTAGATCACATGGGCATCTAAATGCTGATGCTAAGAATTGTATCATAGATCGTAATTAGCATGATTCCCCAGGCTGAGAGGAGGTAAATGCTAGACGCTTACTACTGGCATCGATGGTTTAAATACCTGGTGATGCCCCTCGTCTCATTCTTTGCAAATCAGTGTTGCCAATTCTTGCAATTTTTACTGTTTTTCTTAAAAACCCAGCTGATATGGAGTGCATGAGATTTCACTGTGGTTTTTTTTATTATTTGAAAGATCAGAAGTATGTTTCTAGCTCTCATTTTGGAGAAAAGCTGGAGAATGGGACCTGAATGCATCCCAAAGGTTCAGAAACCAAAACACAAAACATTTTTTTTTAAATCTCCTGCATTTTCGGCCACTCTCAGGCATTTTCTTTTGATTTTTGAATGCTTGGGGGTTGGAAATACTGGCAACTGCAATTTTGCACCCACACAACTATGACACACACAGACACAATTTTGCAGACACTCTTTACAGTGCTGTGATGTCTAATCTCCTGGTTTCCAGGAGGCAGCCAAGAGGCTACATGTCAAAGTATGGTAGATCCAATTATTTGACCCCATAAAACTAGGCCTGCAATTATTTGCTGGAGAAAAACACGAAGCTGCTTTTCAAAATCAAGCCCTGGCTCTATAAAAACCAAAACAGTCCTTTGCTCCTGTCAGTGGCTGCTGCCTGCTAGGAAAAAGCCTCAAGTATCTCCTCGCTAGTGCTAAGTGAAAATAGAAAAATGTATAGTGTTTCTGGGCTTTAATTTAACATCTCTGCAGGAGGGACGGTACATATGCAATGCAAGTGGGCTCTCCGAGCCTAAGGGAAAATCCCACTAGCTGAAACTGTTGCTATCAAATTCATTTTTCACGCATCAAGATAAAGGTGTTTTTTGAAACCAGTCCCTCAGAAGCGAAAGGTTCCTTCATTACATCTATTGTGCCATGAAACAACAGCAATGGAGCATGTTAACGCTTCAACGGTAAGTTGAAGAGGATGCTGCTGCAGTCATTCCTTGTGCACCTCCATATTTTATTGTCCTGTTTCCTGCAGTATCCACACCATCTCTGCGGCAATTGTGCTTGTACGGTCACCCCTGAATGTGCCTGTAAAGCCCATTAATTGGAGGGAAGAGAGAACTCATTTTGCCAAAATTTGATCCTATTTCAAAACTATGGGTTCTAGATTTAGAACAGGGCTTCTGAGGTGCTGCTTATTAGCTCTGTCCAAACACAATTGTTGGGCTGTTAACATGATTTATTTTGTTACATTTCGTTTTGTAAGAGGATAGAAGCCACTCAAAAATGACTTTTAAACAAGAATCTCTACTCTCTGCATAGCACAGGCATTTCTTTTCATTCAAACTCTGATTTCACTTTTCCTAATGTAAATCTGGAGTAATAAATAGAAAGATCCCATGTTGACACTGATGTAAAGGAGATCAGAATTTGGCTCATCATTTTCAATAAGAGTTCCCTTGAAAGATAAAGGCATACCTGACACCTGTTCAATGGATTAATGCTATGCTGATTACTGCTCCCTTAGACACACATTTTGAAAAACTCACAAAAGTTTCACAAAGCAACACTTACAAAAAAACGGTGTAGAAGTTTGACAATCTCTCATACACCTCTAGATTCATCCTTTCCTAATTAACCTTAATTTTCATTATGCACAGTAGGTGGGGAACAGAACACAGAGAGGAAATTCAGATTTGCTTGTCCAGAACAAGTTGATGATAGCAATGCCCAATTATAAACGCTTTAGAAGGGTCAATTCTGCTCTGGAGATGAATTCTCCCCTGTGCCGTCCAAGGCCCATGAACCACTTTGACTTAATAAAAACGAAAGAGTGACTTTCACCCATCCAGAACAGAGAGATTTAGGGTCAGCTTGGTCCAGGCCTAAACTGTTTCCTACCTCTGTGCTCCTACTCACACGCAAAGCCAAATCACAGCGGGCACATATGGCCATTACACATCACTAAATCTAAGTGACTTGTAAATTGGTGAGACTTACATGCTGAGGGAGCACAGGAACAAGGTCATAGCTGATCTCAACTGTACAGGGATAACACAAGCAGAGAGATGGTGCTCTAGGTGCCAAATTAATGTACACTCATAAGCAGAGGCACAGTTATCCAAATACTCACACACACACACAGAGAGAGTCATACAAACGTTCACTGAGATGACCATTCCCATGTACCTCTCACACCTGCTTTCTCCCTGCCCCCATTCTGCTTCCCTGGCAATGGGCCTAGGGCATGGGGGAGCCAAAGACTAGGGCAGGTGAACTATCCTTCGGCAGCGCTGCAAGTTCTGCCAGGCTCGGCTGTAACAGCAGGGACAGTGACAGAGAGACATCGTTAGGGGCTCTGCCGGGCAGCTGTGGCAGCATCCCGGCTGCCCTTGGATTGCTGACAGCTAGATGGATGATGTAATTACCAGCATCTCAGTTACCTAGACTCAGCATGCAACTGAGCTGCAGCCCAGGAAGTGTTGTTCTGGGACACAATGGGGCAGCTGTGGGATGACCCGGGGAAGAGAATGGAGAGACTTCCAATCAACCTGAAATCCTTTCACTTGACCCTCCGGGTTTTCCCATCCAAGCCACTGGGAAGGTGAAACTGTTCCATCATGTGGGCAGGGAAAGTCCAGCATCCATGGCCCTGCTCCCAACGATTTCTTTGCAGTTTAGATAATCTCACTTCCCTTTTGGCCTTAAACTCTGTGACTCCAACATCTCTCTCCCAGAACTGGGAACAGAACCCAGGAATCCTCACAATTACCGCCCCCCTCTATCCACAAGGATAATGCTTCTCAAATGGGGGCAGGGGGTTGCAACCCCACGGCGGGATCTGGACAGCCTGTGATGAAAGGCAGCCAGAGGGGTCATGAAGCATTGGCAATTTTACTACAGTTAACCTCGCTTCTTCACTCCCCACAAACCCTTCCCCTTCAAGGGCAAGTATGCTCTGCCAACCTCTCGAAACACACCCACAAATAAATTATATGGGCGTATATTGTTGTCATCAATACATTTCTTATTCTTTTATAGTACATATAAGGGGTACTGTGAAAATTTTTGACTTTGACTAAGGTTGAGAATCCAACAAAGTTAGCAATTCCCAGTTAACCAGTCAGCATCCAGCTGTGAATAGGGTCGGGGCAGGCTGTATACATGCAAGCATGGTGCCTAAAGCTGTTCAACTACACCACTGCTGCAACTCCTGTCAAACCAGTGGCTGAGTCCAGCCCATTCTTCTGAAGTTTCTGATAAGGATTCAGTGTTGCTTAGTGACCGCCTGTCTCTCCCCATTTTTGGTACTGTGCATGCAGTACGTCACATTTCTGCACCCATCTGCACCCTCCCTGTCCCAGATCCTGCCCCAGCTCCTCTGACTCCCCACCCTCCACCACGGGAAAAGCCTCTATACTTTCACATTGCTATCCCTGCACAGAGGAGGATGCAGCTTGGGGAAGCTAGGCAGGGAACGTGGTTGCTCATCACCTGATGCTTTGCAGACTGAGACCCGATTGGTGGAGAAGGGCTGTATTTTTTTTCCTCCTCCATGCTGCTTTGATTTTTTTTCCCTCTTCTTCTTTAGGGTGTCTCTGTTTCCTAGCGCTTGCAAGAGTCTGGGAAGCAGTGAGCAGCAGCAACAGCAGCCGGAGGCAGGGGAGCAGCATTAGCTCAGAAGGAGGCAGGGGACTGCATGGGAAGCAGCAGCACCTAGCTGGAGAGACTGCTTTTGCAGCCAAGTTTCTGTGAACCAGAAACCTCACCCCAGCCGTGTGCCTGACACACATTTCATACACAAGGCAGCCACATTAACTTCTTAGCGTCAGAGGTTCCCTGTGGAGACAGGTAAGGCGCTTTTACCTTGTACTCGGAGATGGGTGTGTGTGTGTGTGTGTGGTTCTGAGCACCAGACCAGGTACCGTGAACATCGGAGTGCTGAGCCCAGCGGTGACACTGACTCAGTGTGTGGCCTTGGGCAAGTCACTTATGCCTCTGTTTCCTCATCTGTAAAATGGGAGCAAGAAACCCCTCCCTCCCAGGGATTAATCAGTCAAGTCTGGTGAAGCGCATGGAGGACAGGAAGCGCTAGGTAAGTGTTAATGGAGAGGACGGTGCTTCAGAAGCCTTGAGGCAGGAAAAGACCCCATCTAATAAGACAGTACAGCAGGGGAAGGGAGGTTACGCAGCCCAGGCAAGGGCCCCATCTGTTAATCTCCCCAAGCCCTGGAATCTGTTCCAAGGGCTCGAGAAGACAGCTGTACCCGTCACATTGCTCTTCACTGTCCCCAAGGAAACGACCTTCTCCTTTCTTCACGACACAGCCGATTGGAATGGGGAAGATCGGAGAACTTTAACTGGATTTCTGTGAATGGGGGCTAATGTGCCATGCAGCTCCGACAGCCTGAAATCCCATGCTCTTAAAACAAGCTGCTACGAGAGACCAGATTAGGTTGTCTGTGTGCATGTGTACATAGATATATATGTATGGTGGCGGGAAGGTGTACATGTGTAGGTGTTAATGGGTGTCTGTGAATGTGTGGCTGTGCTTTCATGATATATGTGAGTATGGAGTATCTGTGAATGGGTATGTACTGTGTGTGCATAGTTGTATAGTCTGTACGCAAGTATATGGGTGCAGGGTGTGTATATATGTATGTTAAGGGATGTCTGTGCAGGAGTATGATTCATGCATGTGCCTGGTTTTCTCTGTGTTTGCATGTATGGACATGCATGTGGAGGTTTGTATGGTATGTATTTGCACATGAATACATATAGATGTGTGTATGGGGATGTGTAGTATGTATATAAGTTTATGGGTGATTGTGAGCAGGTGTGTATGTTCTTGTGTGTACATGGCTGTGAGTGGCTGCATTGACATGGATATATGTGTGTGGTTGTGTGTGCACGGATGCATAATATGTATGTGCTTGCAGATGGGAGGGTGTGAATATGTGGGTGACTGGGTTTGAATGTATAAATGTGTGTGTGTGACTTGTGCGTGTACAGTTGGAAATGTGTATGTGTGCACTAATGTGAATTGGTGTGCTTGTATTTGTATGCCTGTATGTTTGTGTAGGTGTGGTGTGTATACCCAGGTGCCTGAGTGGCTGTGAATGGGTGTGCATGTACTTGTGCGTACATGCTTGTGAGTGGGTGTGTATATATAATATATATGTACAGGCAGTGGTGTGTGCGCATGCACATGTGTAGGTGGCTGTCACGTGCATGTACCTGTGTGCGAGTATGTCTGCATGTGGGTGTAAGGGCTGTGAGGAGGGAGGGGTTGCATGCGAGTGGGGGGTGGTTATAAGCTGCACCCTCATACTGCCGGCACTCATCTCTGAGGTTCGGTAACATGCTGCCTTTGGTGACCTTGGCTCCCTACAGCTCAGGTTCTCTAGCTCCGGGCAGGCTCTGCTGGGGGAATTACTCTGCCTGCTATAGCCTAGGGGATGCTGGGGGCCATTGCTCTCCTACAGGCAGCCCGTAGAAACCCTAGGCTGCCCAGCCAATCTGTTGAACAGCAGGGAGCCCATTTCTTCCAACACCCTCCTGCTCCATCTCCCTGGTTTGGCTCAGACAGGTGAAAATGGAGCCTGCTGTTCTGAGAGAGGGCTGGAAGGGGACCATGTGGGTGGCTGATGCAGGGAGAGGGACTGGAGTTTAAAGGGGCAGAGATGCAGGGGAATAAGCCAAGGAGGTCAGAATGGTCCCCGTCACGAGGCAGGGGTTTGGGACAGGCTGGGTTTGCTTCCCACGTCCCTGTTTTGAAGTGGCATTCACATCAGAGGTAGGCTGCTAGGCTTGTTCTGCATCCGTCCCTGAGGAGACCAGCGCCCTCTCTGCTCCTCCTACACACATTCTGCTCTTCCCTGGCTCTCTCCATGCCCTGCTTTGGATCTGGGCTATAAGAGTGGGAGCGATCTCCCCGGAGTGCTGGCTGAGATCCCTCATTCCCCTTTAGTCAAGTGGCTTTTAATTTACAAACCAGAGGTTGGAATAGAGCCCTCTTTGCTTGCAGGGTGGGGTGTGTGTGTGTGAAATGGCTGTGCACGATTACGAGTGTGCGCACACGTGTGTGTGTGTCCCCCAGTCCAGGTCTTCCTCTGAGCATGTGTCTCTCTCATGAGTGTGTCTTTGTCTCTGTATATTTCTTTCTCTGAACATGCATAGAGATGGCGTGACAGCTGCATTTGTGCATTCCTTGAGCTCTCTGTGCCTGTGTGCGCACCTCCTACATGTGCCTGCCTCTGTTCGTACATGGAATTGTGCGTTGTGCCCTGAGTGTGCAGGGAGATAAAGCGATAGCTACACAGGTCTTTTTGTTCGTGCACACTGGCACCTCTTTGACCATGTACAAAGATAAGGTGATCGCTTAACGTGTATGTGCTTCCATTTGCCCCATTCCTGTGTGCGCATCCCCTCGAACGTCTGCATGCACAGAAGCAAAGCAATAGCTTCACACGTGTGTACCACCATCTCCCTGAGTATGTCTGTTTCCTCTCTATGGCTGGACATATATATGTCGTGCGATTCACTTGTGCCTTGCTTTATACATGCGTGTGTACAGCTCTTTTTCTGTGACAGCTACACACACAGCTGGGTATATCGCTCCGCGCAGGGGTGTCTTTATCATTGTTTATGCACGTGTATCCCCGTTTGGGTACGTGCCTTTTCCCCCTGTACATGCCTGCATGTATATTTCCGGTAACAGAGATCAAGCAATTACTTGCACACATGTGTATCTGCATATGCCTGCTGCTGTTCAAATATGTGCTTTGCCATACATGAATGTGTCTCTCTATACTTGTGAATACAGAGAACTAGAGGTTTGCATGTGTGTATAATGTGGCGGTCTCTCTGTATGTCTTCATGTCTGTACACTGCCATGCATGTTCTCTCTTATTGCTCGCGTCTCTGAATCTGACCTGCATCGTGCTATACCTGTAGGAATCTCTCCTTCTGGACATGCACCATTTTCTCTCTCTCGCTCTGTGGATCTCGCTACACATGCCTTCACGCCTCTGCATGCGTGGGAGATCTGCATGCATTTATGACTAACTTTGCATGAGCCCAGGTGCATCAGACTAGCTGAACAGCCTGCTATGCATTCTTCAAACACCACATATTAATTAGAGCTAAAAATGGATGGGAACATTATGCCAATTGCTGCCAGAGACTGATCTGATCTGGCCATCCAAATCCCCTCCTTGATACCCATTGCCAAGGTCTGTGTCATAAAAACACATGTCCACATTGCACCAAATGTGACCGCAGGGCTGCAGATTAGACTGTATTTGGTGGCACCCTATGCATGATGGTGTGTGCGTGTGCGCGCGTGTGTGCACGCATGTGCGTGTGCGTGCGTGTGCACATGTGTGTGCGTGTCTTTTCCCTTCCAAAAGCATCGCTTCTGTATATGCACCACGTCAGGGTTCCTCACTGGACCTCTGGACTGTGCTGTGTTACTGCTGGGGAACCTAGGGACGGCCCTGCTAAGGGGTACATAGGAATCACACAGCTTACTAGCCCACTAGCTGTGCAATCTCACGCTCCGCAGTGAAAGCTGCTTGTACATTCAGTGCAGGTCAGGACCCGTCCTGGAAAGGCTGGCTGAGTGGCTTCCAATGGCAAAAGGAGAGCAGCAAGGACGTGCTCCTGACAGTGTTTTGTGCTTTGCGATGCCGCGCTCAGTGCTGAGCTGGGTCTCCGGGTTAGCCGGGCACGGACGCCCTCCCTGTGTGGTGGTTGCAGGGGCCCATTTTACTTCAGCTCCTTCATCCAGCCAGCCTCTCTATCCGCCCATCATAGGGCTGGAAGTGCTTTGGGGCAGGAGCCTGGTGAGATCTGTAAGGTGCACTGGCCAAGTACATCAACAGGGCACATAGGGGAGTCCAGCGTTGTCTCCCCCTCTCTCCTTTGTCCCATCCACCTCTCTCTCTCTCTCTCTCCATCTGCTCCTGAGCTCCAGGCTCCAAGCCAAACCCAGCCTCCCTCCTGCTCAGTTTGGATTCCTGACAGTGCTTTTCCCCTAAGAACAGGTTGTGCAGGGAGCAGAAGCATCCATACCAAGGGGCCACAGAGTTTCTTTCTCCTTCACCCCTTGCTT
Source organism: Sternotherus odoratus (assembly GCA_032164245.1). Lineage (NCBI taxonomy): Eukaryota > Metazoa > Chordata > Testudines > Kinosternidae > Sternotherus > Sternotherus odoratus. The sequence goes on from JAVMKO010000020.1 coordinate 10,770,880, forward strand.
CTGCCTGCAATGCCTTTGCCCTCCTCACTCCAGATACCAGAGGAAAGAACAGCCAGGCTGAGAAATATCACTCTGGAGCAACTTCTCCCCAAGTTCTTCCTTCTGCCACCCTGAACCAGACGGGGCCAAAGGGCTGAGCTTGTAGCTTACCTGTTGCAGCTGCTTCGAAGCCAAACGCCATCATCAGGAAGTGCTGAGCTTGCACAAAGAAAGCTCCTGTTCTTGGACCGTATCATGCCACAGAGAGATAAGCTTCCCCCAGCAGGAGGTGCTGGAGAAAAAGGCTGTCGGTGCCCTGGATCTGTGAATTCAAACGAGTTCTCAGGGGACAGCTGTGGCTAGTACAAACCCACTGACCACCATAACTGCCTCTCCTTCATTTGCCAGCCGCCTCGGCGGGGATGCCAAATGTGGCATGGAAGCTGGACTCCCCTTTGTCTCCAGACAGGGTTGGGCATCAGATCTGAAGCCAGAAGGGCCTTGCTGCTCCTCAGTGCTGCCAGCCTAGCCCATTTCACCAGAGCTAGATTCACTCGAGAGAAGGGAGAAAAAAAAGGGTCAACAGAGAAAAGAAAAATACTGGCATAGTCTGGGGGTGCTGAGCGGATGGGACCCATGCTGGAGCCGAGGGGGGCTGGAAGGGTGCCAGTGAATTGCTCCCTGGAACCTTGCATCAAGCTGTCAGCCACAGTCCCAAGACACAGCTCTGTTCATTAAGCCAGCCAGCCTGCTTGCAGGTTAGACTGCAGCTGATTTAAAGGACAGTGTTAGTGGCCAGGCCGGATCCCCAAGGATGGGTCGCTGAGCAAACAGCATAGCTGGGACCAGCAGCAGCCGTGGGCTATTTATCAGCAGGTGCTTCACACTGATTGGGCTCCCACCCGGGGAGAACTGTGGCTTTCAGAGCTGCATTCCCCTGCCAACCAAGATTTGGGGTTGGGGATTATCTCCCACTCAGTTGCTAACAGCACCATGTCCACAGCGGGCTCAGGCTGCCTCACCTGTCGCCCGATTGCTCCCACCTATATGCACGATGGTTTGGTATTAGTGCAAGCACACGCTGGGGATGCTCACCGGGGTTGTGCATACTGGCAGGTTATTATTGTAGGGTTGCTCACGTGTGCAGCGTATGTTGGTTGGTTATAGTAGATTTGCTCTTGGGCGGTGCACTCTGGTGGGTTGTTACTGTAGGGTTCTTCGCAAGTGCTGTGCACACTTGGTTGTTATCGTAGGGTTGCTTGTGAGACGTGCGTACGGGTTGGTTGTCATTATAAGGTTCTTCACAAGCGCTGTGCACTTTGGTTGTTATTCTCGACTTGCTTTGCACACTGGTGGGTTATTATTGTAGGGTTGCTCATATGTGCTAAGATGATGCCTGGGTTCATCTCCTCTTCCCCTCTCCCCCCGTCCCATTAAAAAAGAGTTTGTGGCCATTTGGTTTTGTTTCATGCAGCTAGAAGCAAACAAAAGCGCCCCCAACTCAGGTCCTTGTTAACTGTGGCACTGACCCTCTAAAAAGTGCATCACCCAGGTGACTTTCCCCCCTCAGCTAGCGCCTGTTGCTGTGCAACAACCACCCTCCCTATGGTTGGATATATTGAGTCACCGCAGAGTTAAATTCTGATGTGCTGAATTCTGAGAAATCGCAACAAAACCCGAAGGTGTGGGCTGCTCATGTGGCAGCTATAAATAAAAGCACCTGCTTCCCAAACACAAAGGAGCCATCACGGTGGGGAGGAAGACAATGAGGAGAATTTGACACGAGACAACCTGTGATCCTGCGGCAGGACAGGCGCCTGTGCCCCTGTGAGAGAGCAGAGGGTGGGAGGAGGGGAGTGATGGAGCAGGGGAAGAGAAAAGAGGGGACATTTGCAAATCCGTCCTTCTAAAGGCCCTTCTGTAGCATCCCTGGGAGAGTAGATGCTGGTCTTGTCTTGCTAATGGAAGAAACACCAAGGGATCTTTAATGACCACAGCAGCTTAGTTAGAGCTTGATTTTTACATCTCATAGGAAAACAGCTTTTCAGTACTGACTCCAAACGTCCTAGGCCGACTTGCCAGCACCACTTTTGTTCACTCAGCAGCTCTCCCACCCCAGCACTGACCAGGCCTCAACCTACTTCACTGGGGAGGACTCAGCCCCAGGCACCAAGAGCAAAGGGAAGGTGAATTAGGCCTTTTAGGTGCTAGTGATTCACCCAGTGCCTCTCCCCAGGGGAGCACAGGTGATCAGACCTGTTCTCTCCAGATAAAAGCCTCACCCTTTGAAACTGATTGCACAGTTGTTTCCAAAGAAACCAGAGCAAAGTGAAGTGAATGTAAAACTCACCAGGGCCAACTCAGGCAGCCCCTAGGTGTGCCCAACCTGCTCAGCCAATAGTATCTCTGTCCCCTTTCATCTGAGGATCAATCTCAAAGCACTTTACAAATATCAACGGGCAGAGTCTCCCTGGCCCCATGAAACAGAGCAGATGGGGAAAGTGAGGCACAGAGCGGGAAGTGACTTGCCTAAGCTCAAACAACAAATTAGTGGCAGGAGAGAATCCAGAATTAAGCCCAGAGGCCTCAGTGCTGGCTGGGCCTAGGGTATAAAAGCAGCTTTCCCTGTAGCACAAAGAGCTGGTGCGGGAGAACATTTACATGTAATTATACATTTCCCCAGCTCTAAGTCCCGTGTTGTTGTTTTTCTTCCACCTCTCCTATTCCCGCCCCACGTTAAGCAAACACAGTGCCATCCCTTTCCAGAGGAACACCCAGATTGTAAGGGTTGCTTCTTGGCAGGGCTTCTTCCCCTCCTCCCAGGGAGTGCTGCAGGGGAAGAGCCCTCATGTCTCCCCAAGTCATATCTCAGCTCCCCTCCACCACCCTCCGTGCCAAGCGGGTGAGAGTGAAATCTCTCCCGCTTTACACCTCTGAGTGTGAGCTTAGAGTCTCATGTCTAGCTCTTTCTTACGGAAAAAGCCCCTCTCAGGCCTCATAATGCAGCAAGGAGCTGCAGCTTCAGCCCAGCCCTAGGATCTCTTCCCTTTTGCTTCTTCAATAATCCCTACATCAAAGCTGCTGGCAACCGTGAAGGTCACAGACTTGGGTACACTGCAAATGAAAGAGGCGAGGAAGAAAAAATGTCATGCAACCACTCCAGACACCACGCGTTGGCCCAGAGCTCAGAGTGCTGGGCAGATGTTGGGTCCTGGGCTTTTCTGAGCTCCCAGGATCACCGTGGGGAGAGGCTGGGTGTATTTGGAAATCGGTTCTGTTTGCACACAGGCTGAATGCGGGGTGAAATTCTGCCCATGTGCCACTCAGGTTCCATGTACACCCCAAAGCTGCCTATGGCAATACATAGCAGAACCCACTTCATTAGCAGGCCTCATGCAGGGCTTATACCCAGAGTGATTCTACCTGTTACCAAAGATCTACAGCCTATCCTGAAAGATGATCCCTCACTCTCACAGATCTTGCGAGACAGACCAGTCCTCCCTTACAGACAGCCCCCCAACCTGAAACAAATCCTCACCAGCAACCACACACCACACAACAAAAACACTAACCCAGGAACCTATCCTTGCAACAAAGTCCACATATCCATTCAACTGACACCATCATAGGACCTAATCACATCAGCCACACCATCAGGGGCTCATTCACCTGCACATCAACCTATGTGATATATGCCATCATGTGCCAGCAATGCCCCTCTGCCATGTACATTGGCCAAACTGGACAGTCTCTACGCAAAAGAATAAATGGACACAAATTTGACATCAGGAATCATAACCAGTAGGAGAGCACTTAAAAAACCAGTAGCAGAACACTTCAATCTCCCTGGTCATTCTATAACAGATCTGAAGGGGACAATTTTAAAACAGAAAAACTTCAAAAACAGACTCCAACAAGAAGCCGCTGAACCGGAATTAATTTGCAAATTGGACACTATCAAATTAGGGTTAAACAGAGACTGGGAATGGCTGGGTCATTACACTAATTGAATCTATGTTAAGTATCCTCACACCTTGTCAATTATCTGATATTCAAGAATAGCAGCCGTGTTAGCCTGTATCTGTAAAGAAAGCCAGGAATACTTGTAGCACCTTAGAGACTAACTAGTTTATTTCAGCATAAGCTTTCGTGGGCTATAGCATCCGACGAAGTGAGCAATAGCCCACCAAAGCTTATGCTGAAATAAACTAGTTAGTCTCTAAGGTGCTACAAGTATTCCTCGCTTTCTTATCTGATATTGACCATCTTGATTATCACTACAAAAGGGTTATTTTTCTCCTGCTGATAATACCCATCTAAATTAAATAACCTCTTAAGTTGGTATGACAACTTCCACCTTTACATATATTTTCTCTCTCTCTCTCATACATATTACTACTGTGTGTTCCATTCTATGCATCTGATGAAGTGGGCTATTGGTTAGTCTCTAAGGTGCCACAAGTACTCCTGTTCTTTTTACGGATATAGACTAACATGGCTGCTACTCTGAAACCTGCCTGTTACCAATTCACCAGCTGCTCTTTTTACACATGGAGTGCGCGCACACACACACACACACACACACACACACATACATTACATCCATGCCACATGGACCCTGGGTTCTGCCCACTGCACACATATGTAACACATGCAGATGTCATGTGAACCTGTTACACACCACATGTACTTTGTATGCGCATGTTCCAGACATACCGCCTACACAATCAAAACACACCTTACTGGACGGTATCTGCACCCAGTTCACAGCCATTCTTTGCTCATACATGCACCTTGCACGCCTTGCATATGCTGATCACTTTCCCTTGCCTGCTCCATGCACCACACCCTGCAGGCATATGCAATAAACTCCCACTTCCACTGTCACTGCAGTATATGGCCATTTGCCATTGCACCCGGTCCTCTGTACAACAGCAATCAAGCTGCTTTAAGCACAGTGGGACACCGTGCCTGAAATGACAAAGGGGATGTTAAAACTGGGGGTTACCCAGACACCACACTGCTCCCCCTCTTGGCATTCTCACATCGTCTCTAGCTCCTGGCATGCACTGCTCCCTGCAATTCCTCTCCTTCCAAAACAACCCCCCTCTCAAATCCCTCCTCCTTTCGCGTCTGTTGGCCCAGAGCCCCTTCCCTCCTCAGCACCATCTGCTCCGAATCTGTCCCGTTCAAGGCTTGTGATATACTTGCTGGCACCAACACCTGCAAGGTGCCGGCTGCTCTGTCAAACCTCCGTGTGGGCTGACACCCGCTCTTCAGCTGGCGCCATGGATTCAGATGGAATTAATTAGGGCTCTGAGGAGAGGGATACGTACACGGGGAAAGGAAGCGAGAGGAGGACGGAAGCTGGGGAACTGCGGCCTGAGTTACAGCTCTTTGGGAAGGGCTATTCTCTGTGTTGTTATTTGCATTCCAGTAGCTCCAACCGAGATCGGTGGGCCCATTATCCTGGGCCCTGCACAGCCACAGGATCAGAGACAGTCCCTGCCCCCAAAGAGCTCACCCATTAGACAGACAATGCCCACCAAGGACGTGCCAGTGGGCCCCCCTTTTACAGCGGGGGAATTGAAGCACAGTGCGGTGAGGGGTCAGTTTTTCAAGGGCTCACCACCCTCAGCCATTCCTAGGTTGGCCGCCTAGTCATGCAAGCACCCTTGCCTCCCAAATCACAGCTCTCCCCCCACCCCCACTTCATTTAGGGCCAGAATTTCCACTCCCCATCGGCAGAGCTGTTCCCACAGAAGTGTATGTACATCCAGATGGCTGTGTACACATACACCTCCATGGAGTACTCTCTCTCCAGTGCTGGCAGAGGGGCTGCCCCAGATCACCCCCAAATTCTCACCTCGGGGGCGGGAAGCTGCAATGGAATCTCATGCTGGGTGAGGGGGTTCTGCCCTGGGGCCATGATGTGGGCTGGAGGCTAAACCCACTCTGGTTTTCTGTTCATTGACTCTAATGGGCTCTGGATCCGGTCGTGAGGCCGACTGGTTTTATGGCCTCTATCCTTTGGTGGCCCGTCACCGCACTGATCCCCTCACTGTGCCGCAGGAGCCAGGCGGGTTGGACCATGGAGCTGCTCTCCACCCCCCGCAGCATCGAGATCAACAACATCACATGCGACTCGTTCCGGATCTCCTGGGCCATGGACGGGGGAGACCTGGAGAGAGTCACCCACTATTTCATCGACCTCAACAAGAAGGAGAACAAGAACTCCAACAAATTCAAACACAGGGTGAGCAAAGGGGCGGGGTGGTGTGCAGGGGTGGGGGAACGTGGGCAGTGACTGGATGCTCGGGGCCACGCTCAGCCAACAATTGTTCTCTGAGGACTCAGCCCAGCGCTGAGTCTTTCCCCATGTAGCCCATCGGCTGCTTATCTATGTCCCAGATGCCTCCACACGGGGGTCCTTTGCTAGCAGCTTGAGTGGAGGACCCGAGGGGTGCGGGTCTTATGGCGCATGGAAGGGGTCCCTTCGGGGTAGAGACTGGGTTCACGGGTGGGGACAGCATAGGGGGCGGGGGGCTGTGTCTGGTGTTGTGGGTAACTAGAAGAGTCCGGTTCAAATCTAGGTGCCACTGATGTCAAAATCCTTCAGTGGGAGGCGGATTTGGATCTTAGCCCCTCGGACTCTTAGCCCACTAGTGTCACCAGCCCGAGATGCCTGGGCCAGGCTTTCATGGAAAAACAGTCTCCTTTCCCCACCCAACTCCGCTGGGAAGTTAAAAGGTTTTGCCTGGGAGATTTGATGCCAGGGGGCCAGAGCAGCAGCGAGCCCTGAAAGGCGTGAGGCCTGGTCCCGTGAACCAGTGTGGGGATGGGTGAGGAGGCAGTGGTACCCCCCAAATCAGCATGGAGAGGAGTGCTAAAAGTACCCTCCAACACATAACCAGAGGAGACGTTTAGAGAATTACTCCCTCTTCCTTCTCCCTCTGGAACGGAGTCACTAATTCAGGATCCTTTTAGCAGGATGGTTACCACGGTGATGCGATTTAATGTTAAACATTATTTTCCCCCCTCCCCGATAATAAGCTTCTTCCCCCCTCTCCCCCTCCCATGTCTCCTGACTCTTCAGCATTTGCTGTTGCCACAGAAACGGCATTGCGCTACACGGATGCTTTTGTGGCCTACTGACACGGCAGTTTATTCCTTAAAACAAAGGTTTTCAGGACACCTCTGAGCTTGTTTGGCTGTTTCCAGGGTTCTGTGAGCTTTCTTGGCCTGTCTTGCGTGCAAGAGTTGGGCACAACTCTTGCTGCGTGGGTGGGAGGTATATTGGCACCTTAAGTGGTGCAACAAAGAAGGCACCATCTCAGACAGAAAAAGAATTAGCGTTCCATAGGACTGAATGCTATGTTAATAGATACCGCAGCACTCTGCAAGAACAAGTACTGCAGTATTCCACAGTGATGAATGCCATGGCAATAGTTACTACAGTGTTACGCAGAAATGAATACCATGGCAATCATGACAACGATGTTCTGCAATATCAAGCACCGCAGTATTCCACTGCAGTGAGTATCGTGTCAATAGATACTACATATTCTGCAGTACCAGGTACTACAACCATAAATAAGATGGTAATCAGTTATTGTGCAATAACAAGTACCAGAGTACTCCACAGATATTAATATCATGCTAATGAATATTAAAATACTCTGCAGTAACAGATATGACAGTATTCCACTTCAGTAGATACTATGGCAACAAATACTACAGTAACAGATATTAGTAACAGTGCTACTCTGTAGTGTACTACAGTGGAGAGTGCTATAGTGATGCTAGAAAGCAGGGGTAGTGTATTATAGTGAATTTGGCAGCATTCTCGGTCAGGCTATGCTATAGAAGACCAACATAGTAGTAGTGACAGTTGTTTTAGAGTAGTGGCCACTGCAGAAATATGCCCAACAGTTTTCCACACTAGTAGGTCGCAGCTGACTGCGCAGCAGGTTGTGGAGCCGTAGCTGTTGTCATTGTAAGAGACTAGGATTGTTTTTAAGAAGGGTTTTCCCGAGGTCTCTGGGGGAGCGGCTGGAGGGTCTTGCCAGATCAGCCTTGTGCAATACTCTGCGGCTATTCCTGGATGGGTGCTGTACTTCCCAGGGTATCAGGGCCCGGGTGTCATGCTTCTAGTGGGAGGAGGCTTTGTGGCATGGAGGGGTGGGGGGAAGGGGAAGCCCCGCCGCTTCGACCCCAAGTCTGGTTTATTTTTGCATGCATGGCATGGCTCTTGCCCATGAACAGGATGTGCCCACCAAGTTGGTAGCCAAGGCAGTCCCACTGCCCATGACCGTGCGGGGGCACTGGTTCCTGAGCCCCAGGACAGAGTACAGCGTGGCAGTGCAGACGGCGGTGAAGCAGAGCGATGGGGAGTACCTGGTGTCCGGCTGGAGTGAGACCGTGGAGTTCTGCACGGGGGGTGAGTGTGCCCTGAGTGTGCCCTTGCTGGTAGTGGAACCTCAGCCACATGGTCCGTGCCCAGCTGGCCCATCCTTGGAAGGGAATCTCCAGCCTGCTGCACAACAGAGGGGAATTGGTTCTCAGCGCTGAGCTCACTGTGGACCCATATTGGATTTGCCCTGGGGGGGAAAAAAACATTGTGTTATACAGCTTGTGCAAGCCCTGGGGAATTCACGCTACTTGTGCAAGCCCTGGGGGGGGGGGGGGCGGGGGAGGGAGGGTTCACGCTGTTTGAATAATAAACGAGAACTGAGGTTGCCCATGGGTTGCCCCTCTGGGGGCTCCAGCCTCTTTGTGCAGCCATTTCTCTTAGCCAGCGACTTCTCCCTAACAGGCCTGCTGCCAAGTCTGAGGGGGCTGGCACAGACCGGCTGACCCCAGCGCGATGCCCACAAGTAGATTTCCTTTCTCCTGCATGAGCTGGGGGCAGAGGGGGGGATTGTTGCTCCCCTGCTCTGCTCTCGGACAGGTTGGAGTCCCCTGCAGCCTTTCCACCCTCCCCACCTCAATTCCATAGTGACAATCAGCAGAGGGAGGCCCCTGCCTGTCCCCCCCCCCTCCCAAACTGGCCAGGGAGCTCTTTGTTCCCCCACAAAACCCGGTCCTCTCAGCGCCTGGGTGCTGCTATCCAGGGGCATCCCGCGCAGTCAAAGATGCCCTGCCCCGGGGGCAGGAGCCTGTTTGCAGGCCATGGGTGTTCTGGTGAAGGGGTGAGGAGAAAAGGTGCAGAAGAGGGGGATGGGTGCAGGGCAGCCCAAGAGGGGAGGGAGCATCCTGGGCTAAAGGCATATAAAAAACCCCCAAGAGCGGTGAGAGTTGGGGGGGGGGGGAGAGGGCTGACTCTGAGGCAGAACAGAGTGTGTGTGTGGGGGGGATGTTAGCAAAACCCTGTCTTGTGGAGCAACAGTGGAAGAGTGGGAGGCTTAGAGTGTGGGAGCCAGTCGCACCCTGAGGGGGAGGCAAAGGGAGGGGGAGCTGGCTGCTGTCAGCTAGGGGAAAGGATGGGAACCAGTTGTAAAGGGGGGGGGGGAGACTTGCTGCAGCCATAACAGGAGGGAGGCAGAAAGACGGGAATGGGAGGGGGAGCTGCCTGGTTGCCACGGGGAGAAGCCAGGCTGAGCTATTGGGGAGCCAGCTGTCTGGAGGGGTGGTGAGGGGCCCGGCAGGTTGAGGGGGGGGGTGGTTTCAGAATGGAGCTGGCTGCACTGATGGCCAATGTCTCCCTCCCCCTTGCAGACTATGCTAAGGAGCACCTGGCCCAGCTGCAGGAGAAGGCTGAGCTCATTGCGGGCAGGATGCTCCGATTCTCGGTCTTCTATAGGAACCAGCACAAGGAATATTTCCAGCATGTCAGGTAACACAACACCTCCCCCAGGCTCCCCTAGCAGGGCTGGAACACACACCCAGCCTAGCAAATGCAGAGGGCCTGGGGGGAAGACACCCCATCTCATAGACTTTAAGGTCAGAAGGGACCATTGTGATCATCTAGTCCGATCTCCTGCACAATGCGAGCCACAGAATTTTACTCACCCATTCCTGCAATATACCTCTCACCTATATCTGAGCTATTGAAGTCCTCAAATCTTGGTTTAAGGCCGTCAAGGCACAGAGAATCCTCCAGCAAGTGACCCACGTCCCTTGCTGCAGAGGAAGGCGAAAACCCTCCAGGGCCTCTGCCAATCTGCCCTGGAGGAAAAGTCCTTCCCAACCCCAAATATAGCGATCGGCTGAACCCTGAGCATATGGGCAAGACTCACCAGCCAAACCCCCCAGGAAAGAATTCTCTGTCGTAACTCAGATCCCACCCCGTCCAACTTCCCATCATATGCCACCAGGCCCATCTATTACCAGGAAATGTTTTCCTGACCAAAATGAGAGGGCACAAAGAACACAGAGCCGGGACTGCAAACCTGGTCTCCCCTCTGACCACATCCCTGTTCCAGACCTATCTGCTCTAACGCGCTCTAAAGTAAAACTGATTTCAATCACACTCCCCGAGCTGGGAATAGAACCCAGGCATCCTGATGCCTATTCCCCTCTTTTAACCCATAGACCCCACCCCTCTCTCAAAGCTGGGAATAGAACCCCGGAGTCCTGACTCCAAGCCCACCCCCTGCTCTAACCACTAGTCTCCCAACACTAGCTTGTGTTATACCCATACCAGCAAGTATCCGAACCTGGATTTTAAGTGGGGTAACCCCAAGGAGCAGCTAGTTTCTAGCACAGCAGATGGGGTGCAGGGGCCATACCCCCACTGCTGGGCCGACCATCTGCATGGAGCTCACTCTCTCTCCCCCTGCCTCTCAGGATGCACTGCGGGAACATGATGAAGCCCTCCCTGAAGGACAACAGCGGGAGTCATGGCTCGCCCACCAGCGGCATGCTGCACGGGATCTTCTTCAGCTGCAACACCGAGTTCAACACCGGCCAGCCCCCCCAGGACTCGCCCTACGGCCGCTACCGCTTCCAGATCCCCGCCCAGCGCCTCTTCAACCCCAACACCCACCTCTACTTCGCGGACTTCTACTGCATGTACACCGCCTACCACTACGTCGTCCTGGTGCTGGCCCCGCAGGGCTCCCCGGGGGATCACTTCTGCCGGGAGCGCCTGCCCCAGCTGGACATTTCCTGCAACAAGTTCCTGACCTGCTGCATGGAGGACGGCGAGCTGGTCTACCACCATGCCCAGGACGTCATCCTGGAGGTCATATACACCGAGCCCGTCGACCTCAGCCTGGGCGTGCTGGGAGAGATCAGCGGCCACCAGCTCATGAGCCTCTCCACCGCCGATGCCAAAAAGGACCCCAGCTGCAAGACATGCAACATCAGCGTGGGGCGCTAGTGACTCGAGGGTGGGCGCTAGCGGGGAGGCATGCGTGAGGCAGGACTGGACTCACCTGAGGCTCTCTGCAACGGACGTGGTCTGGGATGGGGGCAGGGGGTGGAAACTGGGATCTGGATGGGGGGATGTGGCTGGCGTGAGTGAAGACGGTGGATTTCCAGTTTCTCTCTGCGTGCCTCGCTGTCCCATGTAAATACGGACCTGGCAGGATCCCGGCCCTAGTGGGAGAGGACGTCCGGTGCTGCTCAGATGGGATCTTGGCCTCCATTGACTCCTGCAGACCAACCTCGGTCAGTGTGAGAAGGGAAACACCTGAGCTGGCTGCTAATCTGATTCACGCCAAGGTGGGAAGACCCTCCCCCTTCCCCCCATGGGGAGTGTGAGCACCATCCCCCTCGGAACCAAGCTGCCCACTCAGTGCCAATTTCAAGTTGGAAAGAACAGGAGCGGTGGGTTAATTTGGAGATGTTATCGTCGGGGAACCCGGAGCTCTTCGATCTCTGCTACGCGCTCCCCTTCTCCTAGGTCTGCCCCTTCAGCCCACCCTCACCTGTCAATTCAATGAGCCGCCCCCAACCCTGCCCTTTGCTAAGTGCTCAGTCAACTCCTACCTTGCCCAGGTGGGCTAGCACCTCACCTGCCACCTGATTCCCACCTGGGGAGCCCCAAAGGTGTGTCATGCTGCAGCTGGGAGCCAGCCTCCTACCCCAGGAGATAGATTTGCATGGGGCTTGTGAGCCCAGCAAACACAACCACCTAGCCCAGGTGTGGGTCCTAGCTTAGAGGGTCAGCTGTGAAACTAGAGCCTGCTGTTTTCTCCTGGCTGGGACTCTCCGCTATTGGAGGACTTGGCAGACTCAGGAAAGAGCACGCAGCTACCCCACCCTCAGCTCCCTCCATCTCGGCTCCCTCTCGGCCCCAGGTTGTCATGGAGCTTCTTGCTTCACAGCCTTTATTTACCTGGTTATGCGCCGTGTGGGATGGACAAGTGGCCCCATTGCAGGTCCCGGCAGGCCCCGTGGCGCTCCTGGGGCGTGTTGGAATTCCCGGGGGCGGCTGCAGCATGAATGTACCTGCTCCCGTCTCAGGTGGAGCCTAGCCCTGCCCAGGAGGGCCCCTCCCGCCCCGGCTTGGCAGGGAGAGGAATGCGGTCTCCCTGCTTGCCACTTCAACCATGTCCTGGACTGACCTTCCAGCTTCTGGGGTGAGGAGCAATTTCTGCTTCTCTCCCTTTTGTCCCCTTTGCTCACTCCTGTCTCCAAACACCGCTGTCCGCTGGCCTTCCACCGCTGGGCACCATGGAACCAGGATGATCGGAGCACTGAGTCTCCTTGGTGCTACCATGTCCCTCGGGCATGATCTGCCTGCCATGCTATGGCTGCTGCTGTGTTGCCCCAAGAGGAGTCTTGAGGGCTGAGTTTTTTTCCAGGCAATGGGAGAAGAGAGGCTTGGCTAGATCCCAAGGCATTCACAGCAGAGCCCCATCCTTGCTTCAAGTTGCCCATCACTCGAGGCAGCCTGAGCCTAGCAGAACTTCCATAAGCTCCTGCCCCCGGCCCGTCTAGCTCCCCACACTAGCCACCTCCTCCCGAAACTGGGCCTCTCTCCCTCCTCTTTATAAATATTGCTGGGCTTTCCGTGCTATGTGAAAACTTTAGCTTTCCAGGGGAGTCTGCCGGCACCCAGTCTGCCTGAACGCATGGCGCGAGGCGCCCGTCAGCCTTCTCTGCGAGCTGCCCTTGACCCTGAGACAGGACAAGGGGGCATCTCCTAAGTTGGAAGAGAGATGAGAGTCTACCCTTTCACCACACCCCGCTGCAGTCTGGGGTCAAGGCCTGGAGGACAGAAGCAACAGGGACGTTCTGTGTGGAGAGATTTTTTGGCATCTGGAAATCAAATAAGACCTACAGAGGAGCTTGCGGGCCTCCAAAGCAGCAGCTCCAAGCAAATGAACTAAGGACTCTGGTACCAACAGCTGGAAGATGTTCAGCGTCCCAGAATTCGGATTTGCCATCCCCTTCACCAGCAGGGAGTTTGAACCCAGGAACCTTCAGCTTTAAAAGCCTGAGCTGCTACTGTGGGAGTTACAGGAGAAAGTCCCCCTGCTAGCAGCTGAAGCAGTAGATTCACAGAGAGATTTTATGTAGACCAGTCACTAGCAGCAGATAATGATCCTATAGTCTCCTGGTGAACAGTCCTATTCTATGCCTGGCCTCTCCCCAGCTGCCCAGAGAAATAGAGCAGGGGGTTTGTTATCAAGCAGTCGCCCTTAAAGGGAGAGGGAAATTTCAAGCGCCGGCCATTGCTCCGGGAAGGGAGGCCCTGCTCTGACCAGCACAGTAACGTTCTCATTCTCAGTGGCGTTTGGGGCACTGGTGCATCGGGCTGTGCAGTGTTTGCTGTGTGCCGTCACCATGTCGTGCTGTTAGTGCTGCAGCCAGGAAGCGATAAGAATGCTTATTTTTTACTCTAGCTTTTAATTTCCCCTCATACCGCAAAATCCAGCCGCCCCGACTGAAAATATCCCACTGGTCCATCGGGACGTGGCTTGTGCAGAGGCTTCTGGTGCCCACAGGCAGTGCATGGTTTCTTGGCTGGTCTCTGGCCTGGGCGCTGATACGGACACAGAGGTCCCAAAGGCTGCTGTGTCCTCGGAAGCTTCTCCAAGCACTGAGGTCGACAGATCACTCCAGCAAAGGCCGCAGGATTTGCAGCACCATGTGACTTACGTTTGATTGCTCATGGCAATGTGAGAATTGAGGTAGTGTCCTGGAGAGGGGTGCAGGCAGGAGTGGTACGTGTGACAGTCTTCCCGGGGCGCGGGGAAGGAGAGACAGGCGGAAGAGGGTGGTGGTGACTAGGGTTGTGTCCACAGTGCGATGAAAGATCCACAGCACAGCTATGGATGGGTCAGCAGCTGCAGGCTCACGGAGCTCAGACTCTGGGGCTATAGAATTGCAATATAGATATTCGAGCTCACCCATGCTTACGAGCGGGGTGGGTCTTGGAGCCTGGGCTTCAGACAGAGCCGGGAGATCTCCACTGCAATTTTTTAGCTCTGCAGCCCAAGCCCACTGACCTGGGCTCTGAGACCCAATGCCACGGGTTTTTTACTGCAGTGTAGACATACCCGGAGAGTCTTCCCTGGAGACAGAAGGAGGAGGGGGTTGGTGACAATCGGCCTTTCCTAGAGACAGCTGGAGGGAGGAGGAGGTGGGTGGGATTGACAGTTTCTCTAGAGACCGGAGGAGGAGGTGTGTGGCACAGCTGAGTCTGAACTCATTGAATCATTGGGCCCAATTCAGAGGTGTTGTGTAAGCGGGTTGTAAGTTGCCCATTGGCCAATGCGTGTGACAGCCGGGGAGTTGAGATTGCATTGCACCAAATGCAGGAGTTTGATTGAACTTAGATGGATGTAGGTGCGCCCATGAGACCAGGAGGGGAGAATCAGAATCTTTGTTGCTCTGGCTGGGAGGGTGTCCACAAGGGGGGGAGCGGATCTCTGCTTGGGAGCTTTCTGTGGTCCCTTTCAAGACAACGCAAGCTAGGTTTCCCTTTCCGCAGCATCAGGGTGGGAGGCAGAAGGGGCCGTACCTGTTCTGAGAGACTCCATCCCCCTTTGCCCTCCGCGCCCCGCCCGTGGCTGAGAACCGCAGCATGGCGCTTGTGTGGCAGTGTCCGCACCTTCCCTGGCCTGATGTGGTGCTTTTCCAGTCTCTGTGTAAGATGCACGCTGTAAAGAAAACCCCTTAACGAACCTGTGCTGTGCTGACAGTGTGTATCAATAAACTAACAACCTGTGTGCAGCCCAGTCTGCTGCTTGCCTTGGCGCCTTGGGACAGCTGGGTGGGTGGGTATGGCTGTGTAGACACACCCAGGAGGTGATCCAATTTCAAGGAGAGGGATTTTATATATGGGGTGCATGGGGCAGTGGGAACCATGGGGGCGGGGAGTTGCAGTTGCTGGTCCACTGCTGAAGCTTTCCCAACTGAACAGAGCCTGAAATGTCTTCTAAAGTCAAAAGGAAGAAAACACAACAGGATCCTACAGTAATCACCCCAAGCACCATAGCTTTACAAAAGAGTTTCTACTAGCTAAATCCTACAGTCCTAACTCAGTGCTTGACTTTGCCTGAGTAAGGATTGTGGAGTATGGCCCACCTTACTTGGTGTTATCACTACAGGAGACTGCAGTATTTTTTCCTCTCTATAAGGGTGGAGAGGATCTTGCAGCCCCTTGGGTTCATTCCCCCCCCGCCCCCCAATCTGCCCTGAGGTGACTCAAATGCTGCCCATAGACTGGCCACTCACCTTGCAATCAGGACTGCAGAGTTTGGCTAATACTCTGCTTTTGGAACTGGGCACAAAGTCCCAGATCCCCGAAGGTATTTAGGCACCTTACTCCCATGGGAATTAGGTGCCTAAGTACCTTTGAGGCTCTGTGCACAAAGTGCCTGCAAACCAGAGGAAAAGAGTTTGCAATGAAACAAACAAAGCAGGAAGAGGTCCCAGATTCAGAACACAGAAGTCACTAGCAGCCCAGAAGTCAGTCTAGTCTGGAATTCTGTCTCCTACTGCATTGGCTAGAACATGGATGCATCTAGTCTGGTTTCCAGCTGCACCAGTATCCTGGCTCAATCTACACTGAGCGCGCCCAGTGCCCTCTCTCTCGGTCTCCATTTGTATCTAGTTTGGTCTCCCATCTGCATTGAGATAGACCATCCAGCACAGAACCCTGCCACCAGCTGCACTGGGACACACTCATGGTCCATCTAGGCTGGTGTCCTGTCTTATCAGTAAGAAACGTCAGATGCTTCAGGGGTGGTAAAAAAATAAATACAAGCGTCACTCATAATGCAGAGCTTTCCAAGCCAAACTGATGCACAGAGATGGGACAGTTTAAATGCCCGCGATTTCATAGATGTTACCAGGGAGACATTTTAAATTATTCCTCTAAAATGCTGCAAAATTCATCTCCAGGAGAGCAAGGCACTTCAGAAGCTGCCTGGCAATCAATCCAGAATGATTGAGGCTTGGCATGTCAGCATGATGCACCTGGCCAACTGTGCAGTACCATGCTAGACAGGGGTTCCTCCTGACCCTCGGCCGGTTGGCAGCCGGTGCAGGGGAGCATGAGGGTTGATGGCCCATGTAATTTTTATCCCAGCAAGTGTCACTGAAGATGTCATGCCAGAATCCGTTATTATTAAATTATACATGAAAAGATCCTATTCTCACACACATTTCCTTTGCAAATTAGGCAAGCTACAGAGCGAGCCAGTGAGCAAGAGAACACTGCTAAATAAGATAGTGACTAACCGGCAATTAGCATGCAATTACCCGTCATGCTTTGCACTATTATCCCACTTGTAATATTAGCATGAAATACATACAAAGAAAAGAAAACTTGCCACTTTGTTTGCATATCCCTTCTTCCTGGAGGAGGGGGTAAGGATTGGTTGCTTCTTACACTAGGAATCTAGCTGTGACCCTCAGATCAGGGTTTTCTCCCAAAGGACATTAAGCTTTCTTATCTACAGTTTGCATCATAAGAGACAAGCCTGGAGATTGTGCACAGAGCATCAGCAGAGGCAGGCAGTGCAAGTTTCTCCCTACATTCCTACCCACCACTAATAATATCATCTACCTCTTCTATATCATTTTTCATCAGTAGGTCTCAGAGTGCTTGTTAAAGGAAGTCAGTATAATTACCCCCATTTTACAGATGGGGAAACTGATGCACAGAGATGGGACAGTGCCAAAGCTAGGTAGCACTCTAGCCTCCCTACTCCCATTACCATGACCTATCCACTAGACCCCACTGTACTTTCCTCTGAATGTCCCATTCAGTCCATGGTGCCTCTGCTGAAGCTAGCAACCAAGGGGACTAATCCGTGCCAACTGATCATTGTTTTTGGGGTGCTGATGCCTGCCCAACTGGGACAAGACCCAGCAAAGTCATTGCACATTGGCTGCAGGGCATTCCTCGGACAGAGACAGCTTTGGATCATTACTGTCCAAGGGTGGGGCTGGATGGATGATCTAGTGGTAAAGCTCTGTAACCCCCCAGCAAACCCACGCATATCCAGTCCCACATCTGTCCTTCAGCTCCCTTTTCTTGTTTTCCTGGTGGAACTGCGTCATTCTGTCCACCTAGACAACCTAGGACCTAGAGGGGAGGCGTGTAGGTTTTAAAGAAGGTCTCCCCAAGGAGAGGGGGTGTGTACACACACACACACACACACACACACACACACACACTCCAATGTCTGCAGCTGCTCTAAAATGGACACTGAAAATAGCAAATGATTTAAAACCATGATCTTTCCTCACCCTCTAAAGAAGAAAAAAATAATATTGAACGCCGTAACACCCCTGCAATCAGAGCTCACGACCACATCTGCCTGGTAAGAGGCATCCTCGCTATTATGCTCCTTGGCAACAAACACCCTCACAATGCCCCTAGCAACGGGTGCCCTCCTTACTTCATCTTTTCAGCAGCCCCCGCTCTCTACCACCCCCACCCTCATTCCCCACTACTTGCTGCTGTCCTCCACCCCGGAACCGCACAGCGCAGTACACAGATGACACTTAGAAGAAACCAGCCTGAGAAACGTGAGGATGGAGGCTATTTCACAGACCCCCCCCCCCTACCCCAACACCCCCAACTTAATCTCATCACTAGCTAGTTTGGTCACAAGGGGGAGCCACAAAGTTGTTTTGGTTCTAAAATGCAAAGGCATTACAAAGGCGCATTAGCCCCCGTCCAGTCCACCTAGAGGAGGGGTCTCATTTTCGACCCACCTTTGTTATCCCCACGAAAGCTTATGCTTCAATACTTTAGTTAGTCTTTAAGGCAACAAAGGACTCTTTGTTACCTCTGCTATTCCAGACTAACACGGCTACCTCTCTGATTCTTGACATGGACCTGGGGATGTCCCATAACTTAGTGCTGAAAACAACTCTGGCTGGTGCAGTGGTCCTCAGTAGACTATGCATGTTTGATGATGCTACCTGGCAAATCCCTATTAGTAGTTAGCAACAGTATAAGACTCATGCCACACAGCTGAGCAGTTCAGATACCATCTAGTAGAGGGCAGTGGTACACACACACACACACACACACACACACACACACACACACACACACACACACACACACACACACACACACACACCCCAGCTCTGTTAGCGCCGAATTTCATTAGTCAGCAGAGATGGGCTCCAGGTCTGCTCCCCCCACTCAGTCTCTGCCTAAAAGCCGGTCCAGTTAGCACAGGGCTGATCGACAGCTACTGAAAGGAGCAGGTTAAAATTGGGACTGGCCTGCCAACTACTGCAAATCAGGCTGCAGATTTCACAGGTGACCGGGCGTGCCCTGGATGTCGACCCTGAGATACCGTCTGGGGAGCTGAATGAGGCCGCATTCCCCCAGTGACTGAACTGGGGCTGCTGGAATGTTAAGGGCCTGCCTGGGCCATCATACAAAAAAAGCATTAGGGCCAAAAGAGATTGAAGCCAGATGTGAGCTGGGCAGATGTGCGGGAACCAGGGAAAGGGGGAAATAGGGCCGACGTTCTCTGGAGCTGGAGACACCTAAATCAAAGTGCCATCCAGAGGTTCCAAGGAACGGGAATTACGTGCCGAGGTTTTCAAAAGCAACACATGCTTCCAAGTGCCCCACTTGAGACTGGAGCTGGTCGGGAGTTTTCCAACTCAATGTCTTTTTGTCAGAAAATGTCAGTTTGTTGGAGCCGGAACTGTTTGTGGGGGGAGGGTACGTTCTGATAGCTCTCCCCCTTGGAGAAGAACGTGTTCTGAAATTGTAGAACCCTCCCACTTTGACACGACTGAAATGAACAGCTTCGTTTTCCGATGCAAAGCGACTTTCTGTTCTAGTTGATTTATACTAAAAAAAAAAACCTTAAAAAAAATGGAAAAAAAGGTTGAAATGGAAACGAGACGTTTCAAAGTTATCGAAACAAAACATTTTTCAGATCGTCAGGTCGCAAACGTTTTTGGAGTTTTGACTTTTCGTCTCAATTCGGGAACTCTCAAAAACTGGAACTCTCAAAGACGCTGTTAGGATGGAGTTCCTCACCTAGCTCTATTCTGAAAACCAGGCCCCTGTCAGGGGTCTCAAGTTGGGCCCCTAAAATCCAAGGGACTCTCCCAGGATGAGTTGGTCCTCAGCTTGTGATTAATTAAGCTGCCTCCCAGGCGGGGAGGCCAGTAATCACTTGATCATCCCCATCACCTCCGATGCTGCTGGTGAAGTGCTCAGCAGATAGGGGTGGTGAGGGATATGTAAGGACCTGATTCAGAGCCTAGTGAAGTCAGTGTGAAGACTCCTGTCGTCTTTAAACGAGGCCCTGAAAGCCTAGCTAGCTAGATTCTCCAGCAGCTCACAGCAGGCTACCTACCTGCAAGAGCCCATATCCCACTGTGATACAGTTGGTCCCTGGTTCAGCAGTCAGCATGCTCACATTAGGGAACAATGAGACAAAGAGTAAACAAGAAAGGATCTGGCTGGGAGAGCTAAGACTTTATTATATTTTCCAAACACATTCCGAAGGACAGCAGCCAGTTTTGGATCCTGTCCCATGGCCCAGAACCAGGGCATTCCTTGCTGATTTTTGTGGGGACCTCTCCCCCTGTTGGAGAAGCCCCAGGTTCACAGGAAATCTCCTCGGGGAGAGGAACCTTCTCCCCTGGGCTCTCAGCTACAGTCTTGGATGCAGCTTCAGCCCACTGCCTGGTCCTGGATTCCTCCTGTCCGCAAGAAGAATCGGTTTGATAGCCATCTGTTGCTACCAGTTCAGTGGTGCAGATGGAAGGGACTTGGACAGCAACCCCTTTGTTCCTCCGTTTCTTGCCTGTTTGCCTCTCGTCTCTTTTCACTGCCCATTGCTCATCCTCCAGGTATATATTCAATGGTACATCCAAAAGGAGGTGTATGGGTATTTCTCTGCCTCTTCTCTGGCAGGGCTGCTTGGAAGGCGCTTGAGGGACAGGGTTTCTCACCCTTTGGTATCTCCGACCCCGGGATCCTTTTCTCCTTTTTACATTTTGCCTCCTTCTTCCCCTCCTTCTTTTAGGAAATTTTGCTTTTCTAGTAGGAGAAGCCATGTAGCTTCTTTCCCTGTAGGGTCTGGAATAGGATGTGGAGGGGCTCACGCTCTTCTTTCTGGACTTGGCCCTGGAATAAGATCTTGAATAGATGTGAAGAGAAGTCACATCAGAGTCACCCCGATTCTTGCCCCCATCATTAGATGTCAACAGAGTGTTAGAGCCACGCACCTCCTCCTCCGCTTTCCCCTTTGCTCCGCAGCAAGATGTCAAAGATACAGCAGAGTCCGTTAACTCCTGGCCTCGGCCCCTGGTCCTGACATAACATGTGCACTGGGTCTTGTACGCAGTCACGTTCCGTCTTTTGGGAGTTGGCTGAAGGCGGGTGACACGTTGGTGAGCTTTGGCGTGGCGTGGCCTGCGATAGCCCTGCACAATGAACTGGGCCATGGAGTAGGTGACTCCAATCTTCTTGGAAAGCTGCCGTGGGGTGTAGTGCATTTCCTTCCATTTTTCTTTCTGGAGCCTCATGTTGCTCCCTTGCCGCTCACCTGACCCATCTCCATACCCCCTTCACTTAAGAGGATCGTGCCAGGCGCTGGGGTTTCTGTGACATCAGCAGCTGCCTGGGTGACGTCATAAGCAGGCTTCAAACCGAGGCTGTCATCAGAGACCTTCAAGAGGTGGATTTCGGTTTCATCACTTATGGGACAAAGTTCAGTGGCCTGTTTCATGGAGTCCTTAAATTCAAGGGTTCCCCAGCTGGGGGCCATGACCTGGTGCAGGGGATCAGGTCCTCCCTGACCTTCTCATGTTATTAAATGAGAGTGCGGGGGTCCCAGCTGGAGAAGCGCAGAAATGTGAAAGGTGGATGATAACTAATCCATCCACCCTATTCACTCTTGGATATCCAACGTCACAGTATTTGGGCACCATCCTCTTTTTCTAGCACCAGTGGGCCAAGGAAGGAGCAACAGCCTACAGCTGGCCAAAGAGAAACTTAAGCCTCCGGATGGAGGGGAACACTCTGAATGAAGCGGTTTGCTTCGCAAGGTAATTACAGCCCCCGTGCTGAAGTGGATGGAAAGAACAATGCAATTCTTGAGGTCCTTACTCAGGTGTTACTCCATAGTTGCCCTTTCCTTACTCAAGAAAGCTCTGCTAGGAGTTACAGACAGTTTTGCGGAGTTTCAGGGCTGCCTAAAAATGGAGTGAGGGTCTGACAATTTGGCCATGTGGGTATTTGGTGGTGCTTAGTGCACCTACTTTTATCCTTCTGAGGGAGATCAGATGAGACCCCACACTGTGTCTTTTGGAACAGGCTGACATCCTGTGTCCTCTGCAAAGACATTAAGATCTTTTGGTGTCTTTGTTTCCACTGGTATCCCCCAATCTCCCCCAGTCCTGTATGCTAGCTGTCAACAGAGCTGATACCCACCCCAGGGCAACTGTTTCCCAGTGTTGCGAAGTACCTTATCCAGGGCTCACAAAGTGCAGTGGGAGCCTTCTGGAGGAAAAGCACCGTCGTACTCTCAGGCCCACAGGAGAGAAGCCATCCAAGCAGCTCATGTAGAGACAGACACAAGACAGAACGGAAGAGGGACAGGCTTGGAGGCAATATCAAACTTCAGTTTGTTTCTTGGATTGTACAGAGGAGGAATGGGGAGTTTGGGAGGGCTGAGGATAAATGTTTCCAGGGTGTGGTTTCCCTTCCCATGTGCCTCCCGCACACCCACGACAGTGCTGGCGACTCCTCAGCCCACAAGGACTCTGGAGACTGTTTGGGTTGAGAATGGAGAGTTTGATCCAAGCGTCTGCATTTTGCCCTTGACATGCATTTGAACAGGAGCTCTGCACATTTGTTTCAAGCCCTGGTTCAAGGCTCCTCAGCTTCAAAATGGCCGTTGCAATCAGAGCTGGGCCTGGAGTGCACAATTCAGGCCGGGCTCCGAGCTTTCCTGAAGTTCTGGTGTTCGGGTTCGGACTCATTTCTGGTTCAGAGAGACCGACTCATGTGTGAACATTGTTTGCATTGCCCATGTGGCGCCTCCTGCAAAATGAGCCAGCGATGGAGCACTTCACATTAGCAAACCTGAGAGGCAGCCACACCAGGGTTCAGACCCAGGACACTGCTCCTTGCTAACTGGAAATGCCCATGTTACCTTATAGGTTTCTCTTGTCTCTCTCAATTGCTCTGTAATATTTTCCTGCTATTCCTCTTACAACATGGGGAGAGGCGGAAAGTTATTTGAATATAAAACATGTAAAAAAAAAGAAGCACTTATTAAATATGATCAATAAAGCCCTTCCCGGTCTCCCTAAAGCCCTGAATCAGCAAAGCACTTAAGTAGTTGTTTTACTTTAAGCAACTGCTTAATTGCTTCACTGACTCAAGCTCCAGATAGATAGGGCCTTTTTTAGTCTTCTCATTTACTACATAGTGGAGACACTTTACTGAGTCCACTGGCATTCCTCCAGATTAACACGAGAGTGAAAGGAGAACCAGACCCATGGAAGATTATGAGATACTACAGATGAGGATTCACCAAAGAGAGATCACAGCTGGAAACATCTGGAGAGCAGACATGAGCATTGGATCCAAGAGATTAGGATCTCTCCCAACAAGGGTCCAGCACAGCTGGAAGTGGAACCTAATGAGACAATGGCTTCTGCAAAGCAGGACCCCAGAAAGAGACCGCATTGCTGGAAACAACCACCAGATGGCAGAGGATGAAAGAGGATCCAAAGGAGAGAGAACACAGATGGGAATACCTGGATAGCAGGCGCATACCAGCAAGGACTCCAGGCGGTTTTGTTTGCAACACTTTCCGTTTATTAGACGCAGACTTTCCAAGTGGGGCCAGAGGTAGCGCACGGCTCCGTCCCGCAACTGCTTTCAGGACTGTCTCTAGATTGACTGACGTGTCCTGAAAGAGGACGACGCTCCAACTGGAGATCAGACTTTTAAAAAGAACGAACCTACATTTGGGGAAAAGGACTCCGATACATTAGGGGTGTCTCAGAAAGGCATCACTAAAACAAAACCCCAAAGAGACGAGAGTTAAAGAGGCCGGTGGCTGTCTCCTTACAAGACAGAGTTTTTATTACATCGTTACAACAGCCAGCCAGCAGCTTCTGCGCACGTGCTGGGCTCTTCACTCCACCGGGGTTTGTACATTCAGAGAGCTGAGCGGATACCTGCTTTGTCAAATTTATAAAGGAAAACGTCTGCCATACAGTTGGACTTTCCTGCATTAAGTGATACCTCCGGGGGGGGGGGGGGGAGGCTAGGGGAGTTGGGGGATACAATCGATTCATCAACGGTAGTTGCAAAGTGGTTAAGAAGAACATTTGTTCCCGGCTTGGACGATGCCCCGCTTCAAAGAACATAAAGAGGCCCAGGAATGGATATTTAAAGAGATAAAAGATTACACCCCCCCCCCCAATGTGATCGATGCCAGCAGCCGACTGCGCCTCTGTATGTCTTCGTGCTGAGGTTCACGGTGTGTTTCTCCATCCAGTCTGTCCGGGTCCCCCCACCTCCCTGCGCATGTATTTGTTCTATACCGAAAAGAACCGTGCCTCCAGCGTGGGGTGGCGAGGGGCCCTGGCGGCCGCGGGGCCCTCATTTCCTTGTGTGCAGGGTGTCCTGGAATTTGGTGCTAGTGTACCGCAGGTGGAAGCCCTTCTTGTTGATGGTGTCGTCCGAGTGGAACTTGATCATCACCGAATCGCCGGCGGAGGAGACCTCTTCCGGGGGCTGGGGGGAGGCAACAGAGTGGAGAGAGGCGGTCAGGGCACATGGTTCCTGCCTCCCAGACCCAGAGGGTGAGAGGCTGCAGGGGCCTGAAAGTCTACAGGCTCTCTGGGATGGCTGGCTGGAGCTTTGGCTCATCTTCCCCTTCCTCATGGGCCGCTGGCGTAAGTTGCTGCTGACCACCACCAATGGCCCTGGAGCTAGGAGGGAGCAGGGCAAAGGCAGGGCCGGCCACAGGGGGGTACTACGGGTAGAGCTGTACCGGGCCCCGGACTTAAGGGGGGCCACCTTAAGTCCGGGGCCCATAGTCCCCCCCCCTTGTCGCCGGGCCTGTCTCCGCGGGCTGGGCGCGGGCGGCGCTCATGCCAGGAAGGAGCCTCCTGTGAAGTGTGGGGTGTTGCCTGCCCATCTGCTGCCGCGGGGCGGACGCATGGCAAGCAGCCGGTCTGCTGGGGGGGGAGGGGCCGCGGTGGGGCCTGATGGGCCATGGGGAAGCTGCCCCCGGTGCGGCCCCCCCACTGTGGGTCCGCTATCAGAGATGGGGGCCCCCAACGATGAGAGTAGGGGGCCCCAAAATTTCTGTTGCCGGCCCATGGCAAAGGCATGGGGGGCTGACATCTAATGCAATGGCTGAATCCCTGGGCAACTTCTGGGGTGGGGCAGCTTACATCCCACCTTGCTTGAGGTGGCCTCCAATGGCAGCGTTGAGCCTACGCGGCCATTGGGCTAGCAGCATAAGGCTTATCTAAGCACCATCTTGAGCTGGGTTAGTTCAAAGGGTGCAGACACCGGGGAGGACACTGATTTCGGTTTGGCTTATCCCTCTTTCCTAATGGACCCAAGTTAAACTGAAATATCCCTCCCTAGTCTTAACCACTTCTGCCCCAGCTCTGAAAGCTCAGTCTCTTCCCCACCAGGGGTTGGGTGTTTCCCCCTCTCCTCCAATGGGTTTGCAGTACCATTGGTTATTCCATCCTCTATAGGTTCTTACACTGTGCCCATCTCCGCAGTAGCGGAGTGTTAGAGCTGAGTCAGGGCTTTCTTCCCCTAGGAACGGATCGTTTGCCAAAACCCAGCATGTTTCAGACCAAACGCCGCCCCCCATCTGGGTTGGAAATCCGGATGGAGTTTTTGTTTAGAAATTTAGCCAGATTTGCTTAAACTTTTTTTTAAGAAGGGCTGAAGGCCACCCCAAACCATAATAAAACCACTGTGTGTGTGTGTATGTATGTGTGTATGTGGGTGGGGTGGGGGGTTAATTTTGGGTCAAACAAAAACATTTTGTT
This sequence comes from Sternotherus odoratus, assembly GCA_032164245.1. NCBI lineage: Eukaryota > Metazoa > Chordata > Testudines > Kinosternidae > Sternotherus > Sternotherus odoratus. The sequence continues at coordinate 10,796,293 of JAVMKO010000020.1, forward strand.
TTTCCCCTGGATTTTTCCGTTCAGCCACCAAACTGAACAATCAATTCTTGGCTCCGAGCACCATGCGACGCACGGTCTCGCTCCAGGATGGAGTGCAGCTCTCTCCTCTTTCTAGGGCCAAGCGGAGGGGTGGGGGGTGGGAGCACAGTGGGGGAGCTTACCCCGGATCCGCAGTAGCGCCCCAGGCGTGGCGCTGTCCCGTCATAGCCGTCGAAGAGCTCCATGTAGTCGTACCCGCAGTCGGCCTCCTCCTCGATCTCGAAGGTCTGGAAGATGAGCTCCACCCCATAGCCCTCCTCCGCCACAATCACCCACTCGCAGTCCGACGCCCCGGGGTAGTTGTTGTCTCCGAACTGAGCGTGCGAATACAGGTCCTTGGTTTTCACCTCAGCTCGCATCTGGCCCCCGCAGACTGGAAGTAGGAACACACGCGCGCGCATAGCAAGGAGGTGAAGAAGGGTAGGCCTCTGTTACCAGAGAGGGTCACCCCTTTCCTCTCTGTTTTCTAATGTCTTCCCTCTGGCGGTCCTGGCCTCTCTCTACCCAGAGCTCACCAAACACCCCATGTGTGGGTCACGGAAAGAGGGAGAATGGAGCCCAGGCTCTGGTCCCATCCAGCCTTTGACCGAGATCTCTGCTTAGTCTGCCAACCTTGGGTGTTTTTTGCACCGGGTCCACTGAGCAGCCATGAGATAGATGTGAATGGCTCCCTGCCCCATCCCTGAACTCCTGAGCCATCCTCCCCCCCAAAAGCGTGACTTCAAAAAAGAAACATAGCAGCTGCTTTGCTTGTTCCTCTCAAGGTTGCTTTACTATCAGCTGGTGACCCCTAATCTCCCTGTTCTTCTCCCCTTGCCTTTCTCCACATATTTAACACCTTTTGGCGTGGTCCAAAATACTGGACCACGCCAAGACTCAGTGTCTTTAAAGCACCCCAGTTCTTAGGAAGACACAAGGGTAAATGGGATAATATTTCAACCCCTCTCTTCTGGGACCAGAGCTTCGCACCTGGCCTGACATCGCCACAATTCTCTGGTGGTTTTAGGCATCTGCCTCTTAGCCAAAGACCAAGCAAACAAAAACCCAGTTACCTGTTGAATAGGTGGCCTGGAAGCCCTTCTTCTGGACGGAGTTATCGGAGAAGAACTTGAGGAACATCTTGTTGCTGGTGGAGATGACGGGGTCCGGTTCCTTAGCCCCGCAGAACCTGCCCAGGACTGGAGCCTTGACATCTTTCCCATTGTAAACCTCCAGGTGGTCATAAGTGCATTCCTGATGACCCTCAATATCCAGCTCTGTGAAGGTCTGAGGAGAGGGGAGGAGATGGAAGGAAACTTACCATTACAGTAGGTGGCAAAGCACCGAAGTTCTATGGATCTCAAGTCATAACAGTGGGGGGGGGGGGGGGGGGCTTTCCAGGTCCCACACACAGCCAGAGATGTGCTATGCTGTAAGGAGCCATGTTAAATTGGATGCAGCCGGCAGTTTCTCTGTGCAGAGGTCACCTTGCGTGCAATCTACTCCCACCCCATTTGACTGCTCTCAGAGCAACATTAACACGAAATGCATAATTGTCCCCTTCCTCCCATGGCTCCATTGTCCATTATAGAGGCTATTCACCTCCCTGCACAGCATCTAGTACTGGACATAGCTGGAGAGAGCACAATGGACTAGACAGACGATTGGTCTGAAGCGGACAGGAAATTCCGAGCTGTTGTATCCTTCACCCGGGGACCGGTGGCTGCGGTCGCTATATCACATGCGTGTTTTTCTGCTGCTCGTCCCTTGCTCTATACATTACCAGTTTGACGCGGTGCCCAGGCGTGGTAGTTACAGCCCAGGTGCACTCTTTCTTGCTTGGGTATTTATCAGGCCAGTTCGGGCTGGTGATGGTACCAGTGATGGACGTCACCTTGTGATCACAGCCGGCTGCAGGAAGAGGATCCCAAAGATGGAGTCAGCCAGCAGGCTATCCCCCAGAGAGTCATTTCTCCATCCTTCCCCCCACTCCCAAAGTCCCAGCTAAGTGGTTTATCCCCTCACCGGCCCCTTGTTGCTGGGAGAATTGCAGAGAGGGAAACCTGTGCACGGTCCAGAGGAAACTGGCAGCAAACCCTTCAGAGACCTTGTGCACGGGGAAGCCCGGCAAGGCAACCGTACCCTCCCTGCAGTCCTGGGGACAAACGTACCTTCTTTGCAATCGTGCTTGTTGTCGTGCAGCACAAAGCCGCTGCGGCACTGGCACTGGTAGCTGCCAAAGGTATTTAGGCAGTCGTGCTGGCAGCCCCCATTATCCTTCGAACATTCGTCTTTGTCTAAGGGAGAAGAAAAGAAGCAGTCCATGGTTTAGCAGGGCCTAGGTTTAGTTCCCTGCCTTGTAATGGACGACCCATCTCAATGGGAGGGGAGAAATTGAGGGCAGCTGAGCCGTTCAGAAAGGGCCAGACTCACCCCCGGTGCAGAAGGCTCACTTGCACGATTCTGTGCATTGCAAAATCCCACTTAAACTCCATACCTGAACTGGTGCCCAGGGCTTCCCTAGGGCCCTTCTGCACTGGGGTGAACATCAGCTTAAGGGACCTCGGTCCATACCACTGCCTGTTCGAGTGGAAACATCTTCCACGGAGACAAATCGTGCCAAATAGTGCCGCCCTAAATCATACCTCACTCACTCCTCCCAGACTCTGAGTGTTCTGCGACTGAAAGTCCCCAGACCTGGACTCGAAACGTTCAGCTATCCGTGGAAGGAAACTGTCAGACAAGCAAGTTCTTATTTCCAGCAGCAACCAGCTCTACGGGCCTGAGCCTTGCTCTCACTTCCACCAGAGTGAACGCAGCGATTGAAGCACAAAACAAGTGCAAGCAAGAGGAGAATCGAGCGCCATGTCTACAAATCTTGCCCTGTGCTAACTCTGTATGGAAATCAATTCAATATAGATGGGACACAACCATTACCTGCTTACTGTACAGACGGGTAGATAGAAAAACAGACACAAGGACAACCAGAGATGCAAGAAAGACCAGGACATTGTATCCTTCTTTACTTATCAATAGGAAATGTCACAGACACAATAAAAATTGGAAATAAAGGTCAACTGGTCCATGACAAACCAGAGGAGTCTAAAAACAATGGTGAATTAAAAAATAATAATAATTATAAGGTCAACAACCAGTTCTGTCAAGCAAGGAATTTGGAGCCTGGGCCGCTCTTTGAGCGAGGCTGAGAGCTAGGACAGAACGGAAGGGCATTGGTTCCCTGCTCCCTGGATCCTTTGGAGAGGCAGTGGTGTTCCTGAGGGACTGAACGGAGGATTGGCCGAGTTCCTTTCGGGCCTCGTATTCTTTTCTGCAGGCGGAATTTCAAGCCGGGTGGGCGAGCTTTCGGGGGCTGCGGCTGCTGCTTCGTTTCTGAAAGGACAGAAAGGGGGGCGGGGGAGGGAGAAAATTAAAACGAATCTGTGCTGTTGTGCCAGGGAGGAGAGATGGACAACAAGGTAAGGGAGCCAAGGAAGGGGCTGGGGGGGGGGGGGGACATGCAGAGAGCGGGGGGCCATACTCAGTAGCATGTTACAGAGGCGAACAAAAGGGAAAGTACAGACACAGCTACCGCTGCCAAACTACAGGAGAGGCACAGCACAAGGGAAAGGCATCGAGATCTACCGGAGTCCACTGTGTCATGCCCCACCCTTCCCCTTTGGCTCTTGAAAGCAAACCTTTAGCTCCAGCATTAAGTGATGGATGGGCCAGGTGGGAGGAACTTTCTGGTGCAGCGCCCCTTAAGGCGCGTGGGGGAGTATTTCTTTCAGGGCAGAACGCTCTCCTCCTTTCCCACCTTATCCCACACTTCCTGGCCTAACACAGCTCTGGCTCTGCGTAGAGGAGGACGCGAGGAGGCAGAGGTGGGCTGGCAGACTCCAGAGAGGTTTGGAACAATGGAGTATTGGGAGCAAATTGGCCCTTTCAAGCTATCAGTCAAATAAAGTCTTCGCTAGGCGTTGCCTGCTAAAAGCCAATACAAATTCCACATTGTTCCTGTGGGGAACATGAGCATCATGGGGAAGAGCCCTCCAGATAGAGGGCAGAGGACACGGGAGTTGCCCACGGTTTGCAGTGTGTTAATTTTAGAGGTTTTGGAAGACCATATTTGAGGGATCGTTGTTTGCCCTTTGGGCACCTGGAACTGGACGGTGCGTGGAGATGGGAGGAGGCAAAATCCTCCCGCCTACCCACTTACCTCCGCTCCGTCGAACCCTGGCTGCAATTGTTACGGGAAGGACCTGCCCCTGCACGGGGCAGAAACCCCTGAAAGGCGGCGTCGGCTCAAGGCTTTGGAGCACGTGAAGGAAGGCTGGTTGCTTAGGGCTCCTCATGGGCTTCCAGCTGGGAAGGTGAGATGATCTTTATGGGCAATTTCTTTGGCTGTAGGACAGGTCAACAGGCAGCGCGGTGACGCAGATAATGCACTGGACTGGCAGCCAGGAGAGCTGGGTTCTATTCGCCAGCTCTGCCACTTGAATTTGGGCAAGACACTTCCCCTCTCTCAGCCTCTTATTTCCCCTCCCGCCCTGAGTCAGTCTTGTCTAGGTGGTGAGCTCTTTGTGCAAGGACTGTTGCTCGTTATGTATATAGCAGAGCAGGGCCCTGCTCTCGGTTGTGGTCTTGAGGCACCACTGTAATAAAAATCACAACAGGACAATATACAATGGCATATTGTAGGGCAATATACAAAAGCCAGTAGGAGAACACTTCAACCTGCCTGGACATACAATAGCAGACCTAAAGACAGCCATATTGCAGCAAAAAAACTTCAAGACCAGACTTCAAAGAGAAACCGCTGAGCTCCAGTTCATCAGCAAATTCGACACCATTAGGTCTGGACTTAATATTGACTGTGAATGGCTCACCAGTTACAAAAGCAGTTTCTCCTCTCTGGGTGTTCACACCTCCAAATCACCTGCTGGAAGTGGGCCTCACACACCCCCTCTCCCCCGATTGAATTTACCTTGCTATCTTGCCTGCATATTTATACCTGCCTCTGGAGATTTCCACAACATTCATCTGATGAAGTGGGTCTTAGCCCACGAAAGCTCATGATCCCTAAAATCTGTTAGTCTATAAGGTGCTACACGACTCTGTTGCTTTTGCAGATCCAGACTAACACGGCTACTCCTCTGATACTAAACAACAGGACAGTTAAGAATGCGCAATCGGAGATTTCCACTCATGGCAAGTCCCGACTCTGGGGGCAGACAACCAAGTACTAAAAATAGCAGTAAGTCGACCCCAGCCCCTGGTCTTGCAGTGACCTCTTGCGTGTACGATCTGTTCAAGCAGGGCCTGTGGTTCCCTGTACAGTGCAAAGCACAGAGTCAGGGGCTTAAACATCAAGAGGGATTGGTCTGCAAGAAGCACCCATTTCTAGTCAACGAGGAATGCAGGAACACTTTGAAAGAGCCTCCTAATTGTAGCCTATGAGTAGTGTCACACCTGGAGCCTTGGGCACGGGAGACACCTGCCTTCCTGGGGCGTGTTCTTTTCCCCACAAGAATCCAGGAAAGGTTTTCTGGAGCAAAAGGCTGGTCTGATGGTGAAGGCATCACACTGGGACTCATGGGATCCAGGCTCAGTTCCCAGACTCCTCATGCAACCTTGGGCCAGTCACTTCACCTCTCTGCCTCAGTTCCTCATCTGTAGGACAGGGGCTTAACAGCCCTTCCTTCATCTGTGTAGATTGTCAACGCCGCAGGGCAGGGCCAGTCCCTTACTCTGCACGTGCAGCGCCTGGCGCAATAGGAGCCTGATCTCAGTTACAGCCTTTGGCTCTGCTACTATGATACAAAGAATAGCAAAAATGGTGTGACTGTGCCGTCCTGTGGGGGAGAAACACACCCCCAAGGTGAGACATTGCTTATAGGCTGCATTCAGGAGGCGCTTTCATTTAGGCAGGCATGCGGGACTCTGTCTAGCATGATCCACGGTCCAAGTTACTCTTACGAGCCTGGCTGCTGTTAAGAACAGGTGTGACGTGCCATTACAACCCCCACGTGCAACGGTACGTACTCCCTTGTTCTGACTGTCCACTGCTGCACGTGGCCAGACCTGTTTCCTGGGGGCTTAGAACCTGAAAGCTCAAAGTTCATGATGTGGCAGAGGAGAGGGGCTTTGAAAGGCCTAATTGTACAGGCAGCAAACAGAGCAGGGGGGAGAAGCGTTTCAATGGAGGCTAGGGGGATGCAAGGGGGACTGTGCATGATAAACCCTCTTCAGGAAGGACACCTGGGATGGGGAGATAAAAGAAAGAATTTGCATAGGAAAAGAGCCCACTGGAAAGCTGTCTTTAGTAACTGTTTATTCTAACAACTCGTTCATTGAAAATAAAAATCATCAGCAATAACGATATCGTCTGACATTTATCCCAAAAGCGCCTTACAAACTCAGGGCCCGATTCTGCATCCAAAACTCCCACTGCAATCGAGCGATGCAGCATTGGGCCATATACACCCATTTGTATCGACATCCACCTCGATTCACGAAAGCACTCCATGGGCCAAAGCATGTGCTTAAGTTCCACTGAATTCCAATGTTAAGCACGTGTGTAGGTGCTTTCCTGGAGCAGAGCCACATGGAGCAGTGATGATACGCAGCCACCACTGGGGTGGAGGGCAGCAGCTAGTCAGATAACACTGCACAAGAGTAATGAAGGACCAGAAAGATACTGAAGCCCAAGAGATACTGAATCACACAGACATACAGCTGTGGAGCAATGCTCCAGTGTGGAAGGGACATTAGAAGGGGGAGCTTACCTGAGCACTGACAGCTCCAGTGGAAACGGTTCCTTAAGCGCGGTTAGATAAGCACCAAGACTCTGCAGCACCTGCTAAGGAATCGGACGTTCCAGCCGATATCTTCTGTTCCGGTGTCAACAGCTACCGTTCCACCACGGCTCTCTTGCTGATCTCATTTACTGGTCTAACTCATGCACCCACATTAACCCAGGTCGTTGGTTCTGCTCCCAGCCAGTGCTTTCTCAGGTAGTTCTGCTCCCAGCATGATCTGCCTCCTACCACCTGCCTCTGCTTATCCCCAGCTCCCAAAGCAGGGCAGGAGAGGAGGAACATGACTCAGTCACAAGGAAGGGAGGGCTCCTTCCTGGGTGACAGGACAGGGACAGCTTCGCTTCCTGCCTCAACCTGGAACATGAATGGCCCAAGAATTCCAGAGAGCCACCAAGGGAATAGGAATACATTTAGAGAGGAGACCAGCCAGCCAACCAAACATCTGAGAGCTGATCCTGGTTGGGCCTGCCCAGTGCTGGACTGTAACAATAGACTATTCTGGGAGTAAATAGGGGTGATATGCCAAATAGGGAATCCAGTTCTCTTTCCGACGGAAAGTGTCGGAATCACTGTCACAGTTCTCTCTGTGTCCTCCAGCTTCGTCTTGCTGTGATCTGAGTGAAGAGACAGAAGGGATATTTTTATGGCCTCATTAACAGTAGGCACCTCTGGTAATTCACCGCCTGAGGACGTTCCAGTGAGCAGAGCCCATGGGACAAACTAGGGGCTGCCCGAGAAGTCACCTACGGTTCCTTAGTTGCTACAAAATGTGAACAAGGGTGTGTAGTGGCCACCACAGTTATAAAGCCACAGGACTGAATTGTGTGGGCGCGATCTGGGGAACGCTGTGTTTCTGCAACGGCAGATGGGGCAGAGGAGCAGACAAACACAAGGCACATCAAAAAAGCTGAGAAGGACCTAAATCAGCACCTGGGATCCTGCAGTCCCTACCCACCCAAGTAGTACCACTAAAACCACAGGTGAAATCCTGACCTTATTGAAGTCAATGATGAAATTCCCATTGACTTCAGCAGGGCTTGGATTTCACTCACCTAGGTGACTAAGGGATCCAGGAACAGGCTGTTAAGCTAAGAAGTGGAGGAGAATAAGGTACTTACCCAGATGCCTCGGCAATCCTGCTGGATGATCAGTTGCTGAAGCTTATCTGAGGTTGTTCTTTGCTGGATGGTGGCGATTCCTGCTGGCTGGACTAAGCCGGATGACCTTACTTGCCTTGTTTTCATTTAAAAAAAAAATAAAGCAAAAATACCATACCCAAAGTCCGCCCATTGGCTCTTCATTCATTCCAGCCAGCTGCAGTAGGCCTTGATTAACAAGCGACGAGATGGCAAGTTCCGTTGGGTGGGGTCTTTGGGTGGGTTCTCCTGGGGCAGCAGGGGATGGGGCAGGGCATTCATTGGAGCTGTAGGAAATTCTCTGAGCTTTGAGGGCAAAATTGCTCAGGCAGATGGGTTGAAGGGGCCAGGACCTTGAGGAATCCATTGGGGATCCAAGGAGTTTGTCATCATTGCTCTACTTTCTTTGGCCCCAATTCAGGAATGCCCTTAAGCAGATGTTTCAATCCATCCCTTTTCAAGGCACTACGTGCTTCTCTTTAAACACGTCCTTCAATCGCCTGGACTTCACTGGGACTTCAGCATGCGCTTAAAGAGAACCATGTCCTAAACACGTTTGAAATGTATCAAAGACGATTCACAGCTGCAATGTAATGAAGGGACCTCAGGACAAATCCTGCCCAGACTTAAAACCGGTCCGAGACAAAAATGAATTGGGAGTCCTCGAACCAGCCCCTCAACTGGTCTTCCATGGAGCTAGGCTGATTTACATCAGCTGGGGAGCCCGCCCAGGAGTTTGGTTTTTTAAAAGAAGCGGATAAAGGATTTCCAAAAGCTAATGCTGCTTCCAAAGTATTGGCGTAGGAAAGAAGAGAAAGACACACACCACACAGGAAATAAGCAGGTAATGGTTTTCATTGAAACTGTCCCAATGTTCCCTGTGTGCTTTAAAGGAAGGAGACCCAACCCAAGGAGCGTAGGGAGCTGAATGGCTACTTATATCAAAGATGATTCACCTCCGTGGCATAATTAAAGGACCTCAGGAAAAATCCTACCTAGACTTAGACCCAGCGCAACACCCCAGACTTAGACCCAGCACAACCCCTCAGACTTAGACCCAGCGCAACACCCCAGACTTAGACCCAGCGCAACGCCATTTCTGCATAAGGTATAAGCCAGGGATCCAAATGACCCTGCATAGCCAAGAGAGTAGGACGGGTCAATATCTCACCGCTGCTACTAGTCTCGGAAAGTAGGGGGAGTTTTAGTCCATTCTAGATCAGCGCACATCCCAGCGAGAGGAGGAAGAGAGGGGACGCCCTCAAGCAGAGAAGGCGCGCCAATGCTTTCCCACGTCCCCAGCGCAGCCGGAGGAGGACCAAGTGGCAAAGGCCCTGAGCAGACAGTGGCATTATCCAAGCAGAGCCAGGGATTGGGATGCACCACGGGCACAGGCAAAGCGATGCAATGCAAGGAGACACCCGTAGCCAAGGCGAGAAGTGGCCAACTCGGAGAGCTCAAATTCCTTAAAGCTGTTATGATACAATAATGCTAGAGAATGCAGTGCCCTGGGAAGGGAAGGCCGGCACCAAGGGCAGGCAGGGACTAGGGCAGCTCATTACTTTCCCAGAGTTGTCCCTTTAAATGTAGCACAACTAATCAGACTGCAAGCTCTTTGGGGCAGGGCCTGTCTTTCTGTCCTGTGTTCGTACAGCGCCTAACGCAAGAGGTCCATTTCTGCGGCTCCTAGGTGCTACTGCAATCAATACACACCATTAATAATTAGATACAAATGACAGCACTTGGATATCGGCGGCCTGATTTGCACAGGTGCTGAGCACCAGCAAGCCCCATTAACTTCATCTGGCTCTGTGAGAACTCAGCACCTTTTAAAGTCAGGCAGGCAAGAACAACTGGCAAGAAAGGGCTCAGAGGCTGACTTCAAGGTCTAGCCTTGCAAAAGAAACAAAACCCTTGTCTATTCAGAGACCTAGTGTGTGGCGAGCTGGAGTTTCAAGCAGCGAGGTGCCAAGGTGAAAGGGATATTTTCAGTGCATGGCAGCAGGGTGGACACAGCCCCTTAGTGTGTGGCAGGCTGTATATTCACACCCCAGTTGGCCACGCACTCAGTCTTTGTGTAGACAAGCCCTGTTTGCATCAGTGCCACTAAAAGCTGCCCTAGCTGGGAGTGGGTGATGCCCAGACTTCCTGCGTCCGAGGAATATGTGTGGGGAGTTTGTTTGAAACCAATGGAGGCCCGTAGGCATGAGCTGGCATAAGGCTGTGGCATGTATCCCTTAGAGCCTGTCATCCCGTCTGCCGTACGGACATATCCTTAGCCACAGGCAGCAGCCAACGGGAGCTGAGGCCACGTTGCTGGCAGCAGAATTTAGCCCGATGTGTACAACTTACCCCGGTACAGTGCAGCTTTACGTCACCACTGAACTCGGCGCAGAGGGATCCGCTGGGGCTGCCCGGGCTCGTCCCTGGGGGTGGCTGAATCTGACACACACCAGGCCAGATTCTGCTGCCCCCACTGACGGCGAGTTCTGCCTTTGTGCCACTGACTGCGCTAGCGCACTGGGCGTGAGCGAGGATGGCGGAATCAGGACCAGAGTAAGCCCATATCCTCGAAGATAGTCTGGCCCCGAACCCGCAGGGTTTGAAATGGGAGTTCGGCGCCTGAATCCCTGAGGATCTGGGCCTAAGTACACTGGGCCAGATTCCCAACTCCATTACGCTGGTGCAGACCTGCAGCTGCTGCAGCATCTTCTGGATTTACCCCTGTCACGGGGCAGACTGCGGCCCATACACTGTACATGCCCCGTAGCATACAGTGACAACACGGGAACTAAATCCAGAGGGACAGAGATTTTGCCTGTTAAACGGCGAGTTTTGTAAACAGCCTTTGTTGTGGGTTTGGTTGGTTTTTTTCCCCCGTTTCCTTAAAAAGGGGCCTTCTGTGAGTCTGGCTGGGGTTTGGTCCAAATCTTCAGGTGGTGTAAATCAGTGTAGCACCAATGCTGGTTTACACCAGCTGAGGAACTAGCCATTGCTCCTAGTTGGAATGAGCTGCAGAACCTCAAATATGTTCTCCCCACTCCTCCTGGCTCTCTGGTGCAGCTGGAAAGGGGGATGCATTGGCATAGAACCGCTTGGAGGCAGCACTGTGTCCTCCCATGAAAGGGGCTGGGGACTGCACCCTCTAGGCATGGGTAAGTGGCTGGAGGTGGTTAGCAATAGGGTGGGGTGGAGGGACAGAGGACACCCATGCCGCAAGCTGGTGGGTCTACCTGAGAAGAAATGGGCTTTGAAGCCCTTCTTGGAGACGGTGTTGTCGGACTTGAACTCGATCCTCATGTTGTTGTACTGAGAAGTGATGACGTCGGGCTTCTCAGCACCACAGAATTTGCCGTGCAGCTTGGAGTCGGCCGACAGCCCACTGCGCACCTCCACAAAGTCGTATTTGCACACCTGCTGGGGTGAGGGTGGGGGGGACAGACACAGGAGCGGGGCTGAGAGGAGAGGCGGCCAGCAGGAGCTGACCAGCAGCTCATCTGGATGAGGGCTTAGAGCACTGAGCTCAGGGCTTGTCTAGTCTACAGTGGGCTGAGCTGCCAGTGTGAACGTGCTGCAGCAATGCAGAAAGTGACTAGCAATGTGGGAGGCAGGTCTTGATTTACGACAGTGCACGCATGCACACTTACCCTTTGCACCAACGCTAGCTAGACAGTGGCTGGGAGCTGACACTAGACAAATTCAGAAGGGAAATAAGGGCTTCCTTTTCAAGAGCGAGAGTAACTAACCATTGGCACAATTTACCAAGGGTCGTGGTGGATTCTCCATCAGTTGCAATTTTAAAATCCAGATTGGATGTTTTCCTAAAAACTGTGCTCTGGTTCAAACAGGAATTCAGTTCAGGGAAGTTCTCTGATGATCACTGTGGTCTATGCCAGGCTATGAATCTAGTGTAACAACCAACCCGGTGTAGAAAAGTCCCTCACTTCCTCTGAGAGCTACTGCATTGGCTTTGACCGATGCACTTACCAGGACGCAGAACATCCTAAGACATGAACATCTGCCTCCCTCTGCAGACAGGCCTCCCCCTAAGCCCAGACCATGAATAACTGGGGCTTGCAACTTTGCGGGGATCTGCACTGGAGACACAGCTAGCTGGTCTTCTGCTGGCGGTGGTGAGCAGTTCAAAAAGGAAGTGCTCCTCCCATAAGGAAATGGGGCCCTGGTACTCACGTCATTCCCCTCGGTCTCGAAGAATTCGAATTGCAGCGAGATGCGGTACTGCGAGGGCGCCACCAGATGCCAGACACAGTCCTTGTTGGGCGGATATTCCTTCGGCCAGCCAGGGCTGGTGATGGAGCCGTTGAGTCTGGTGAGGAGGCCTCCACAGGCGGCTGCAGGGTGCAAAGCATGGGAGCATTGGCCAGGCTGCTCAGAAGCGGATGGGTGTGAGCGAGGATGGCGGAATCAGGACCACTGGAGCAGTGCAGGGCTGGGTGCCGTGGGGAAGAGCTGTTACAGCTCTGGAGCTGCCAGCAGGGTCAAGGGAAGGGTCCTGGCCGCTCGCAGATACTGACCCTCACACCGGCGCTTGTCCAAAGCCAGTTCGTAGCCAGGGTCGCAGGCACACCGGTAGCTGCCCAGGGTGTTCACGCAGCGCTGCTCACACCCGCCGTTGTTGGGCTGCGAGCACTCGTCTACCTCTGCGAGGGGACAAAAGCAGAGAAAGGGTTTGGCAGCGGGACACCTGGAAGGGGCTGCCAGGGCCGCGTCTCGGGGCTGGCCAGCGTGCGGGGAAGTGCCGCTCTCGGAGCCTCCCATGGAAGACAGGAACCAAGCAGGGCTGGAGATGCAGCCAGGAGAAAAGCTGGGGAGCAGTGGCCTGGAAAGAGAGAGGTCTCTGAGCACGCTCAGCTCCCGGCAAGTTGCTAGAGGGTTGGACCGTACCGTGGACTGGGCTTGCTTTTGATCCCTTTGCTCCTGGAAGCCCCAGGATAAAGGTTGGGATTTTAAAGCCAAAGAGCTTCCTCCAGCTGACATGGGGGAACAGCTCATCCTGCTGCTTTCCCGCTGGCAGGCAGAGTCCATCTGGCCCAGCACGCTGTGCCAAGCCCACCCGGTACGCCAGGAGGCTCAGGAGAAAGGGTCCATTGCCCCCGAGTGCCAGACGCCGCCGGAAGAGGAGAGGCGAAGGAGGCTCCGGTACCTTTGAAGAAGTTGACGGCGAAGCCAGCCTTGTTGATGGAGCCGTCCGAGACAAACTTCATCCACAGCTTGTTGGAAGTGCTCTTGATGTCGTCGGGCTTGTCGTAGCCACAGTACCGGCCGATCAGGCTGCTCGACTCGGTGCTGCCGTCCCGGATCTCCAGGTAGTCGTAGGCGCAGCTGTCGTGCCGCTCGATCTGGGACGGGGGAAACAGGCAGGACAAGAGCTCACCAGAGGGCTCCCAAGGATCCATCAGCTGCTCAAGGGCCTGATTAGCCAGATTGCAATTTCCCCTGTTGAGGTTAACTCCCAAATCCAGTAGCAATGGCCCAAACCATTGTGGTTTCACTTGGCAGCTCTAGCTCCTTTCAGCTAATGATCCCAAAGCAACTGAACAGCAGCCCCAGTAGGCAGGGGCGGCACCATGATCCCCATTTTAAAATCTGGGAAACTGAGGCACAGAAGGGACTTGCCCAAGGTCACCCATCAGGTCAGTGGCAGAGAAGGGAGTAGGACCTAGTTCAATTGACCCAAAGGAGAAGCGTTACAGGTTCAGTTAAGGCACGAGCAATTTCATACCCCAGCTCACAAGCTCGACATGCAACCAGGCCTAAGAGGGGTATGAGTGGGGGTCACGGTACTGCAGTTACAAAACAGAAGTTAGGGATGCAGGGTTGGATTCTGCTTTCCCTTGAACCACTTCTATACGGATATGATCCTAATGCCTTCAGCAGCGATGCCGGATTTACACCACCACAAAAGCACAAACAAGCCCACAAGGGGTAGGTAAAAGTGCATCTCCGAGCAGGTCTGTGCTAAGCGTGGGAGGTGTCACTGCAGCATGGGTACCTGGGCTAGCTTCCAGCAAGCTAGCTCACTAAAAACGGCGGTGAAGACACGGCCGCACGGGCTAGCAGCCCAAATACAGGCCCTCTTTGGACCCCCCCCCCCCATGCACTGTTAAGTCTCCATTGCTATTTTTAGCAAGCTACCTCAATCAAAGCTAGTGAGGGGATGACGCCCCCTGCTGAAATCAGACCTCTCCCCTGCAGTGTACACAGACCCCAAAAAGGCAAATTTGCTCGCCTAGGCGGAGCTGTTTCAAGGGGCAGCTGAGGTGCAATTATACAACTCACCGCTCCTTTCTGCTCGGACCACAAGCCCACTATTAGGGTTCCCATATGTCCCTATTTTCCTGACTTTTGGATTTTTAAATAGCCGTGTGGGAGGAATTTGTAAAAATCTAAAAAGGTCGGGGATTTCCCTCCCAATGCAGAGCGTGGCGCGGCTGACAGGGCAGCCAGGCCGGATTGAGCCGCTCGCATCGGGGCCTCCAGCAGCTAGAACCCTTCTCCTGCAGCCCCTCTCCTGTAGCAGGGAGCCAGATATGCTGCTCTGAGCAGCACGGTAAGGGGGCCAGGGAGAAGGGGCAGGGAGTCCGGGGGGGGGGGCAGTCAGGGGACAGGGAGCAGGGTGGGTTAGATGGGTCAGAGGTTCTGGGGAGGCCTCTCAGGGGGCAGGGGTATGGAGAGGGGTCGGGGCAGTCAAGGGACAGGGAGCAGGGGGGTTGGATGGATCAGAAAGTTTTGGGGGGGGGGGCTGTCAGGGGGCAGGAAGTGGGAGGGAGTGGATAGGGGGCCGGGTTACCCCCCTATGGAGTGTCCTCTTTTTTGAATGTTCAGATATGGTACCCCTACCACTAGGCCTTCCTACCGCCAGGGCTGTAGAGCTGAGCTGGGCAGAAATCCTCCAGCAGAACCATTTACTGTTGGAATATATCGATCGGCGCGTTTTGTTTCTTTCAGGGCAAAGCGCTACATTCCGATTAAGATCATACGAAGTGTCAAAACGCTTCCTTCAAAACCAAGCCCTTCGACCGGGTCGTTTCGATATGGGCACAAAACCATGTTTCTGAAATTGCCTTTCGTGGGGAATTTTTGGACGTTTTGACTTGTCCTTGTGATTTCGGGTACAAGGAAATGTTGCCATTTCAGAATTTCCCAAGGAATGGAAGTTCTCAGTTTTGGCCGTCTCTGCAGGCGAGTTTGCCGGTAGGTTTCTCGTTGCTAAAGAATGCTGCTCTAGTGGGAAGAGCCAGCGGGTGACTCCGGAGGAGTGCTGGTGACTCAGTTTTGTGGCTTTGCTTCCGGAGGGGAGGCATGTGGTGATTTCTGTGAGCCTGTCTATTTCTGGGCAAGAGGAGGGGATTGTGAAAAGAGGAGAATGCACATTTGCTGCAGCCTAACGGGAAATTGCTGTTAACACAAGTGAGGCGTGATCTAGGATTCTCAGTGCTGCCAAAGGGATTTAGAAGGGGTTTAAACAGAGGATAGGGAATCAAGCATTCAGTGTTATAATCCTGACACTGACCTACTGAGTGACATCAGCCAAGTAACTTCCCCTCTCTGTGTCTACCGTGGGTAAGATAGCAATACTTAACTCTTATATGAGGCTTTTCCTCCAGGAAGCTTAAAGGACCAATACACCCACCTGGGGAAACTGAGGAATGGAGTGGGAAAATGACTTGCCCAAGGTCACCCTGAAGAGCCAGAAATATAACCTTTAATCCTAGCCTGATGCCCTACCCACTGGGAAATGCTGCCCCCTCACCCAGCAGCTGCGAGGATTAAGTAATTAATGCTTTGGAGGCGCTTTGGGATCTTCAGGCAAAGGGCGCTAACGAAGTGTTGGGTGAAATCCCAAGAGGTGCTGGGCTCCTGCCAGCCTCAGCAGGGCCAGAGAGAGTCCCAGCGGCTCAGCACATCTCAGGATCCGGGCCACGGTGAGCATCAAGGTTCCACACCCTATCCCCGTTGCCCCATGCGCACGCACAGTGCAGGCCCATACCTCGAATGACTGGAAGGTGAGTCCCACGTGGAAGCCCTCGGAGATCGTGATCTTCCAGGTGCAGTCTTTGTTGGGCCGGTATTCATCCGGGTAGTTCGGAGACTGGATGTGGCCGTTATCCTTCTTCATTTCTCCCCCGCAGATGGCTGCAAGGGAAGGTTGCTGTAAGCAGCGGCCCAGTCAGTGCACAGCAGGGTGGTGCTTGCCTGGGGAGAAAATTATCTGGAGGGCCTGGGGACCCCCAGCCCATTCCCAGGAGAAGGCTTAGCACCGACAATTATCATCAGCCCTCCCCAAGAGAAAAGTAACCCTTGAGATACCGTGTGGAATCTCCGCCCTCCCCCACCAACATGAGTGACCCAACCGGTCCCAGGGAGAAAGCCCGCTACCTTCGTAGACGGCGAAGAACCCTTTGCCGACCCAGTTGCTGCTGCTACGGAATTCAATCCAGAGGCGGCTGTCGGTGGAGATGATGGACTCGGGGAGCTTACTCCCGCAGAACCTACCTGGAGAAGGACACGTGCTTTATTGGGTGTCTCTCGATGGCATTTACTGCCGGCCGGCAGCGGCTCAAACCCTCTGCTCCCTGCACTGCAGTTCTGGAGCAGAATAGTTGGCAAGGCAACTTCGCTTCCCAACAATACCTGACTGGCATTGGAACACGGCCGGTTTTGGAAGGGAAAATGGCCATTCTACGGCAAATTTCACAAACACCCGATATTTCGGGGGGCCGGGAGCGAAAGGGAGGGGGTGAAGTGGCCCAGAATGCAAGGATGTGGAATTCTGGGGAACATTTATGTCATCATTGTCATAGCGATCAAGTAACTCCTGGGGGTTTTGTTCCCAGCATTGACTTTTTTTTTTCCCAAAGAGTTTCGAAACACGAGGGCCGAGATCTTTGGAAAATCTGGCCCATCACGTCTCTCTGTTTCCCCAAACGGGGAGACCAACTCGCCTGCCTGGCAGATGGGCCATGCGGATTAGGTTAATCTGCTCACGGTCACATGCAGCGCTCACGCAAGCAGGGGTCACTCCACTGAGGTCAAGGGAGTTGCATTCGCTTCATTCGCAAAGCACTTGGAAGATGTGGGTGAACATGGCGGAGGAGCAGGGGGGAGCGGTGAATTGCCGTCAATGGATGTTTATAAGAACCGTCTAGACACACACCTTTCTGGGGTGACCCAGGTAGATTTAATTCTGCCTCGGCACAGGGAGATGGACTAGTTAGTGTTTCTCAACCTTTTTTATATCAGGGACCGGTTTGCTGCCTTCCTAAACTGTATCAGAGATCTCTGGGACTGACGCTGGTCCACAGACCAGCTGTTGAGAAACACTGGACTAGATGATTCCTTGATGTTTAATAGGCAGCAGGTTTAAAACCAACAAAGGAAGTATTTCATCACACAACACAGTCCACATGTGGAACTCCTTGCCAGAGGATGTTGTGAAGGCCAAGACCATAACAGGGTTTGAAAAAGAACTAGCTAAGTTCATGGAGGATAGGTCCATCAATGGCTATTAGCCAGGATGGGCACGAATGGTGTCCCTAGCCGGTGTTTGCCACAAGCTGGGAATGAGCGACAGGGGATGGATTATTTGATGATCACCTGTTTTGTTCATTCCCTCTGGGGCACCTGGCATTGGCCACTGTTGGTAAAGAAGATACTGGGCTAGATGGAACTTTGGTCTTGCCCAGTGTGGACGTTCTTATGTCCCTTCCAGCATTATGTCCCTATGATTCTCTAGGTGAGTTTCTGATCTCACACTCATGTCAATTGGGGGTGAGAGAGGAAAACCAGGCCCAAGACACTGGTTATTCTGCCTACTCTGACTGATGGCATGTCGATCATTCAGCATCACTGGGAAAAGTTCCTTGCCACAAGCAAATAAAGCAGAGAGGGCGGGGAATGCAGGGAGGGAGAGCATCACCGGAGCAAGGGTTCATTACAGGGACTGACTGCCAGCAGCCCAGCATAGCTTGGCCCGCCTGCCCAAGATTCCTGTTGGTTACCTCGCTGTGTGGCCTTTCTCCAGAACCCGTCTCTCACCTCCACGTAATCATACCAGCACAGCCGGCTTCGGTACAGATCCATGGACGTGAAGTTCAGGATGATCTGAGAGGGAAAACAAGCAGACATTAGGGAGGGATCCTATGGTAACACACTGGACAATTGAGGCCTCCTCCCCCTTTGATGGCTAGTCCATGACAGGATAATAGCCCACTACTGGTGCCAGCTCACGGAGTTACTCCTTTAGCTGATGTGATATTATTATGTGCTACAGTATTGAAGCTCCCAGGTTCAAACCCATCCAGGAGATCATTACTCCATTCCAGCCATCTCCCTCCAACAGGCTTCAGGGGTTGGTGAGTGAACCCAAAAGCAGCAGTAGGGTTTTCCACTTGGTGCAATCAGAAACTAATCTCATCCTCTGCTCAACTAAAGTTCTTTCATCCACTTCAGGTATCTTTAGGATACCGATTGTCACCGTGTCTAGATGCCACTTGGATCAAAGGCCTGGAAATTTCCAGAAGTGACTAGACACCCTACAGGGGGCCTGACTCGTAGAGCGGGATACTCAGCACTGTCTGAAAACCACGGCCATTCAGGCACTTCACGCTGGGAAGCTAACAAGTGAGGTACCCAAATCACTAGTCACAGGCCCAAACTTCAGAAAGCAGAGCCTCTGCACTGCAGCTAACCCAGGGCCCATCCGTTACTGGGATCACCCCAGTAAGTATCATTAGGTGCTGCAACCGCCGGCTGAGGAAAGTTGTCAGTTAACACAGGAACACAGTTCACACAAGTAACAAAGAGTCCTGTGGCACCTTCAAGACTAACTAAAGTATTGAAGCATAAGCTTTCGAGGGCTAATACCCACTTCATCGGATGCAAGCAGTGGAAGTGTCCAGGGGCGGGTATTAGCCCACAAAAGCTTATGCTTCAAAACTTTAGTTAGTCTTGAAGGTGCCACAGGACTCTTTGTCACTTCTGCTATTCCAGACTAACACAGCTACCTCTCTGATTCTTGACAGTTAACACAGTTTAGCTTTGAACTTCAGGGTGGAATAAATGACAGAAACTCAAGCGGAAAGAGCAGCGTTTCATTTGATTTTGAGGCAGGAACCACAAGCAGCCCAGGGTGTCAGGAAAGCAAAGCACTGGCCCCAGGTTCACGTGGGAGGACCATGAATCTGGCCAAAGCTAGGAGTCTGCAATGAAACCCCCAACACAGGCAATGGTGACTTTGAGTAAAGCTCTGATTACCTCCTCCAGCTAGAAATTGGCCAGACTGCAGATCACAACTCAACCCAAGTGTGGGCATGGTCAGATCTGGGTCCTTCTCCAAAGTCTTGACAGGCTCGGGATGGAGAGGTGCTTGCATTGAGATATGTCAGCCAGAGGCACGAACTACGTAGCGCTGCTTAGTTTGGCTCACTACTAACTATGGAAAGCCAAGAGAGCCGTCTCCTGGCACAATTCACCGGCAGAAAACAGCAAGGCCGGGGTGGGAGGATGGGGAACTTTAGCGTGCTCTGACTAAGAGGAGTGGGGTAAAGTTGAACAAGGGGAGCAATTAGGGCTTGATCCAACACCCCTTGAACTCATTGGGAGCCTTCCCAGTGACTTCAGCCAGCTCTGGATTGAGCCTTCAGGCAGATCATCGGGGGAGAAAAGCTTCCCAAAGGAGAGATTTTTCTGGATCCTTCTCCAGACATGTGCTAGGAGCCCCCTTGCGCTTGGGACATTTCCAACGGACTGGCCAAAGCCCCAAGTAATAACCCCCACCTCTGCGCTAACCCCCACTGGGGATGGCCCATGAGGCCTTTTAACATCCCTGGACGTGTGGCCATCCCATTAGGCAGGGTGTAAAGGGAGGGTTGAACCACTGTGCCCGGCTACACGAAGGGAAGAACCGGGCTGTTTGAGGAGTAAGGCCCCCACTGCTTGTGACCTGAGTAGCAGGCTGGGTCCTCAAACCTCCCCTGTTCTCCGGTGACCTCCACTCTGGGGAGGAACACATGGACCCCCAAGAGGCACCAGCTGCTGGCTACTGATCTTCCCACTGCCCCTCCCACAGAGGCAGGCACAGCTGAAGGTGAAGTGTGATGTTCCGGCTCTGGGGCCCATACCCTGTCCTTGCAGAGGGTAGACTCAGTGCTCTAATGATCATGATCTATTTGTATGACAGTTACACCTAAAAGCCCAGGCCCAGACCAGGACCCCATGGTGCTAGGCGCTGTACAGACACAGAAAAGAGGACAATCCCTGCCCCAAAGCGTAAACGGCTCTGATGACTCTAATGCCGTGATTCACACCTTTTCCGATCCCCTCCTATTGGCAGTATGGGAAGGGGAGGAGGGTCCAACCCCCCTGTTGAAGGCGCACGCTCTGCTGGCCTTTCCCATCCCCAGCTGACAGGAGCCTGGTGACCCCGAAAGCACGAGACTGGAGGAGGGGAGACGATTCCACTGGGGCACAGCGAAGGAGCGGTTCCCACTCCTCTGTTTCTGCTCCCTGCCCTGCGCTCCATATCGAGACCCCTCCAGGGGAACGCGGAGCTGTGCGGTGGAGCTTGGGGAGCGCGCGGTTAAATAGCTACGGCTGTCAAGACAGTGCTCGGAACATGGTATCCCAGCCAGCCAGAGCGGAGGTGCTGCCATAAGAAAGCGAACACCACATTGTGCACTGGAAGCTGGGGCTGACCTGCCAATGGGAAAGGTGTGTGTGTGAGAGTGTGTGTGTGAGAGTGTGTGAGAGTGTGTGTGTGTGTGAGAGAGAGAGAGAGAGAGAGAGAGAGAGAGAGAGAGAGAGAGAGAACCACAACACAAGGGGCACAAAGGAGTGGAAGGAGAGGTGGTGATGATTTGTATGGCGTTACATCCAGTGCTCCGCCAGGGGGGGCTACTGAGAAGATGATAAAGTGGGAGAGGGAAAAGGGACAGAGTGAAAGGCAGGCAGGGAAAAATGGGGAAGAAAGAGGAAGGAGAGTGAGAGATGGAGACAGGAAAAGGGGACTAGGAAGAGGGAGGAACAAGAGAGAAAAGCACCGCTCAACACCTGGATTTCCCTCATTTAATCCCTTCATCCCCAGCCCTTTGCAACCGCGCACCCCACCCCAGACACTTTGCGGTGGGCTCTGGAGAGCCGGTACCTTTTCCCCTGGGGTGACTGATATCCTCCAGACGCAGTGCACGTGTGCAGGGTATCCGTTGGGGAACTCTGGGGAGGAGAAATTCCCCTGACTGTTCTGGAGCGTCTCTCCACAAGCTGGGGACAAAACAGGAAAGGGCAGAAGGTTAAAAACCCTGCAGCAATGCCATCCCCCAGTACCCAGCCAAGTCATCGTTTTCTCCACAAGCTGCCCCACAGCGGAATCCCCCTTTCAACAGAAGGTTGGTTCAGAAGGAACAAACGCCCAGGGACTTCCACCCATGCCCCCCTAAATTGGTCAGGGCAGGGAGTGAAGGAGAGAGATGAGACATCTAAATTGGAGAGATGACAGAATGTTATTGCAGTCTTCCCCCAGGTCCAGCACAAGGGTAGGAAGACCCCAGACAGACGACATATCAGAGGTAAAACTCTGGATCCAAGCTACTTGCTCCCACGTTACAAGGGTTCACGTGCTGCAAACCGCTCACTGCCCTTTCCAGCTTCCAACTCCAACACTACCCACCTCCCAAAAGCAGTGCCTTCAATTTTCCATCTGCAACCCGCCCCCTGCCAGCCACCTCCGCCGGCGTGAGCAGAAGGTATCCGGGCTGGCTGACTTAGTGTCTCTCCTGGCTATAGGGGAAACACACAGGGACGTGTTACTGGCACGTATCCTCAAGGTGCGTGACGAGCCAAGGCTTCTGGATGGGTTTGTGACAACAGGAGCTATATGGCCGGGTGGGCAGAGATGCTGGAACAATTTGTATAGTGCTGAGACACTGAATCCAACTGTATGTGATGGAATCCATTTCAAGCCAAGAGGTGCGGCAGCCCTTGCCCCCAGCGTCCCTAGTTCCAGCACCTATGGGGAGGCCGGGTACCACTAGCAGCGGCAGGCGGAATGAAGTGTCCAGAGCTGCCGGGTTTTTATCAGGGAGGAAGAGCAGCAGTGGGAGGAGGGCGGGAGTGGGGTGCAGGAAGAGCTCCTGGAGAAGAGCTTGGTGTGTGTGGAGGATGGTCTCGGGGTTGCATGTGGTGCGGTTTCTTGAGAAGGACGGTATGGATTGGGGGTAATGGCAGGGAACTAAAGCTCTTGGGAACCTTAGAAACCCCAGGGCCTGTTTGGGGTCTGGCTCTGAACTCTGAGCATTCTGACCAGTCTGTGGTGCTGATGCAAAACCAGGTGAACCTCACACGTGCGCCAGGTATACCCCAAAGCTCTTCGCTCTTGTACTGCTGTCCCGGGGACTCCAGCCTCGTTCTGTGGGCCCAGCAGCTCTGAGAAGTCTGGGCTCCTGAGGTTGTAATGGGACTGGAGGCTCCTTTAGACCCTGAGCCCCCATTCCGAGGGAGCACATTTGCATCAGCTACACATTCCTATCCCCTCACATAGATGCTCAAGAAATGCATAGGGGAAACTGAGGCACACACACACAGTATTCCTACTCTGTCACAGGAGGCCAGTGCCAACACTTGGCAGACCACTAAAGCGCTGAAGGTGCCCTGGGGAGCTGATCTTGGGGACAAGGAGAGGATGCTCCCGTAAGGCCATATAGCACAGCACAGCTTGTTCCCAGTTACTGTACAGACAGAGAATTGGGCCAGGCTTCCCTCTCTGGACAGCCAGAGTGCAGGCTCCACTCCTTGGTAGCATTCGCGGACTTCGGCGTCCCAGCCAGAGGGAGGTGGCTGCAAGAGCTGAATGCAAAGTTTAGGGATGTTTGGATCAGGCTCAAAGATCCCATCCCAAAGACCCCCCCCAGACAACACATCGAACAGGGGACAGATGATCCTCCTCCGTCGGGCTGAATCACCTTCCATCTGATGAAGTGGGTTCTAGCCCACCA
The DNA here is from genome assembly GCA_032164245.1 of Sternotherus odoratus. Taxonomy (NCBI): domain Eukaryota; kingdom Metazoa; phylum Chordata; order Testudines; family Kinosternidae; genus Sternotherus; species Sternotherus odoratus. Next base: position 10,819,276 of record JAVMKO010000020.1, read on the forward strand.
AAGCTTATGCCCAAATAAATTTGTTAATCTCTCAAGTGCCGCAAGGACTCCTTGTTGTGTTTGCTGATACAGACTAACATGGCTACCCCTCTGAAACCTGGCTGGAGTTGATCCTGCATTCCTGCCGAAGTTAACACATCCCCCCAACCCCTCTGGCTGCATTGCTCTGAGGGAAATCTTGGTCTTTTGTCTCTGGGCTTTCTTTGCTGCTCGTCACCCAAATAGCAGCACTGATCTTTTTAAGATGCATCCCCCTCGCCCCCCCAATCAAATCAATAGCCTGGACTGAAGCTCCCAAGTAGCCATGGAAACCCAACCTGGTGCCATGTTGCCGCAGCAACAGAAGTCCCAATTTGAAGATGGAAAATTAAACCTTACAAGAGTTCTTGTGTCGCCCCCCCGCCACCTCTCACTCAAGTCTCAGCCTTTCCAGCAGAGCACCATGGATTGAATGTTCTCCTACAAACAATTTTCCCCTGCCTTCCAGCTCCAACAGTCACCAAGCCAATGCCTCGAACCCAGCCAGGGGTGAGCTGCATCCAAGTGCCAATTAAAGCTTTACAGGAGCTACATCTGCACTCCTGCCCCCGCAGCAGCCCCACCTCCATCAGAATAGAAATCTCACCCCCCCACACGCCCTGCCACGCCACGCTGTAGCCAGCCAGCCAGGCCCATGACAGGTTTACTGCTTAGCACTATTTGGAGCTAGCCCAACACTACCATCTGGAAGCCACATGATCTAGTCGGCTGTGGCGAAGCGCAGAGGCACTTCAGTATTGCTGTCCATGGGCCAAGACATTCTTCCCCGCTCCCTGAGTGCAGAGCCAGCACTGGGGACTATGTGGATGGAGCGAGATTAAAGGTGAAATGTAAAAGATAATTTCAGAACTGGGCTTTGAGCCGGTCCCTCCCATGGAAAAAGGAGGCCTGGACTCTTTAATAATAATTTTCCCTGCTTGGTTTCTAACCGGAGAAATAGCAGCAATTTCAACTCTGCGCTGCCCTGAGTTTGCTGGAGAACTTATGGAAGGTCTCCAGGGTGTTCTCACTGCAAGGGCCAGACAAAGGTATTGTGTGTTTAACGAAGACTTCCTTGCTCCAAGAGGTCAATTAGTCACTGGAGTTAAACAGGAACTAATGATAAGGAAAGGGAAAAAGGATAACACTCCAGCAAAGCCAATGGAGCTGTGTCCATCTATCTCAGGAGACAATCTGGCAGAAAAAGTTCTAAGGTATTTGACTAAAAATCCCTTCTCTACTCAATTGCCCAACTTCTGCTCTCCTCACCTATGTGAGGTCATTGTTCTCCCTAGTTCTCCAGTCCTCCACAGAGTCTGTCACAGAGACCAGACCCGAATTTCAATTTAAAACAAAGAAACAAAGAGAAGAAGAGCCGTGTCACTCCTCCTTAGGTATGTGATTAATCAACAAAACAAAACACAAACCAACAAACCAAGCTCCTTTCAGGCTTCCCTCATTATAAAGAAGCAAAAATAAGGCACACGTTTCATTTTATTCCATTGTTAAAATGATCTCTAAGCAGCAGGGATTTCTGCAGGGTCTGCTCCTGTCCTGAGTCAGGGTCCATTTAGATTTCTGGATCTCGGTCTGTTATCTGTAGTGTACTTAGATATCACACACCTTTATAATGCGTCTATCACCATATCAAGAATCAGAGAGGTAGCCGTGTTAGTCTGGAATAGCAGAGGTAACAAAGAGTCCTGTGGCACCTTAAAGACTAACTAAAGTATTGAAGCATAAGCTTTCGTGGGCTAATACCCACTTCGTCGCATATCATCTACCATAGATGCCCTGTAAATACATTACCCATTTCTAGCACCTTCACCTGAGGATCTTAAAGCACTTCACACACACTGATGAATTCAACCTTGAACTCCACTCTGGCCCAAGGGGCTGGGTATTACCCTCGTTTTATAGATGGGGAAACTGAGGCACAGATAAGTTGAATGATTTGCTCAAGCCCAGTTAGTGACAGAGGCAGGAATAGAGAACCCAGGTGCCCCGGTTCCTACACAACGTTGTTCTTTGGCTCACAGGTCAGGTTCGGATCTCAGGATGCACTGGGGGCAACTCTGCTGACTTTCTTCCTCTGGGCCTCAGTTCCCCATATGTACAATGGGGATATCAGTTGTTTCTTTGTCTGTCCTGTCTATTTCATTGTGAGCACCTTGAAGCAAGGGCCATTTCTTATTATGTGTAGGTAGAATGCCTAGTGCAAAGTGGTAGCCAATTAGAACTCATTAGGAGATTGAACGGTGTCTCCCTCAGACATGGAGCAAAACGGACTCATTCTCACTGACATTGCAGAACAATATTCCGATTACTGACCCCGTTGCCGCTGCATAGGCCACGGGGTCACACCATGTGCATCAGGAAAACCAGCTGGAAGATACTCATTCTGATGCCTGCAGGAAGCCCCAGGGAAGACAGGAGATGGATAGCTGTTGGCAACCTGCCTTCTCCATCAACACCCCGTGAGCTGGGAGTCGGGGAGGCTGGTGAGACGACGGTCTCAATGCATGTGTCTTCATGGTGCTCAAGAGCCCGGTTCTATTTGCCTGACTCATGCTTTGGCTCTTCGTAACACCCTCCGTTCGCAGCGACCCATAAGGCACCGGGGGGAAGGTTTATAACAGAGCTTTTGGGCCTCTCTCAGGCGGGCTCCAGAGAGAGAAGCAGAAAGGGCCCCTCTAGGGTTTGGGAAACTCAGCAGGTTTGTATCATCTCTATTTTCATTCTGTTCTGACTGTATTTAGGGGAGTCAGAATGGTCCTGAAGTGATCAGCACCAGTTCGAGTCAGGCAGAACAAGCGTGGGATGCAAGTTCCCTAGATTCAGCTCTGCCGGGAGCACCTCATCCTGTTCCGCTGCACCCGTTGTCCACCTCACCTCCATCAAGGCACCTCTGTCCTGACCGGCTCTCCGAGCCCCCCGCTCCCCATGCACTCATTACTGCCTTTAGTACCACCCCCTATTCTCCGGCACAGACGGGAATGCTGAGTCAGAAACGTTCCCGCTGCGGTCACTGGACTCCTTGGTGGAAACACAAGCCCGTTCTGTTTACAAGCCTTTGACCTCTCAATGAACACAGAGGGTGAGCAAGGCCGGTTGTCTGGGATCTCCAGGCCGGACAAGGACTCAGGAGTCAAATGGGAACCAGAAGTTTCACACACTCCCAGCTCTTCTCTTGACTACTTGTCCCTGCCTTCTTTTCTGACATCTGTTTAATTGCTGGCGCCAGAGCCGGGGATGGCTGGACACTCTCCAAAGCCTTGGTGAAGATGGGAGCAGTCGGTCCAAACTGGGCTCGGAGACCTGGGTTACGTCATGCTATTTCCATTCATAAAGCAGTGGGAAGCGGTCAGATCAGAGCATGATGTCAGAACCCGGGGGACATAATACACAACGGACACCAGGCTCATCTTACTCCAGCTGGTGTTACCAAATCGGAGGCTGTGATTCCATTCCCAGCAGAACTCCCTACGGGTCACTGACTCATTCCCGGCCCTCATCACTCCTTTCTGAGTCGCCCTTACCAAAGATTTTACATTCATGCAGCTAGGAGACAAACAAAATAGGTGTGTGGGTCAGTTAGAACAAAAACACAGTCCTGTAAAGAATGCTTGCCACATTCTGATTGCAGGCACAGCAGTGTTTAAGCTGGGCTTTGGTTTTTTTAATTTCTCTCTATTTATTCATTTCCTTGGTTTTATTATTTATTTTTGTTTGAAGTTATGTCAAACATATTTTTTTAAAAGGTAAAAAAATTGTCACTCCATGGTCAATTGGAAACCAGGGAGAACTGGTGAAAAAAATTGTCAATTTTTGTGTCAAAAATTTGAAATTCTGATTCATTTTTTGGTGGAAATTTCAAAATTTGAGTAATTTCAATTGTGGTTAAGGTTTACTGGGTTCTAAGGTTCAATTCCTGCCTCTGCTGTGGACTCCCTGGGTGACCTCGCTGTGCCTCAGTGACGCTTCTGTAAAATGGGAATAATAATCCCCCCTTTTCTTATTCTTTGTCTGCCTCCTCTATTTACATTGCAAGCTTCTGAGGGCAGTCACTGTCCCTGACTTATGCGTATGTACAGCACCTAACACAATAGAGCCCCAAATTCAACTGGGATCTTGGATGCTACTGTAATACCAGTAATGATAATTAATGTAGTAGATAAGGCTGGTGTAGCTGGTTTCTATGTTGCCCTTGATCCCAGCAGGCAGATGCATGTTCTGCACCTACCCTGCCCCCACCTTGAATACCAAGTAGCCACTGGCTCTTACCTGGGCATCTGTAAAGCTTGCGTGCCTGGTCTATGTCCCCTTTGCTCAGCCGAGTCCGCTGGCCAATGTGGGGCACTACTCCGTTCACATTGTATTTGGGCTTGATGGTGTCAAGGAAAACCCCTCTGGAACAAGAGCAGAGAGGGGTGAGGGGAATGGAAGATGTCAGCGACTCAGCTCCCCTGGAGCCTCTGTAGCAACGCGGCAGAAATTCACATTCCATGGGCTCCCCTGCTGCCCCAACCGGCTGCAGAAGACCCCCCCCCCACCCCTTCTGATAAGCCAGTGCGCCCAATCCTGGGGCAACAGCAGTTTCCCCAACAACTTTCCCACCAAGATGGTCACACATCGCCTCCATATCAGAGCACATCACAAAATTCATGGGGCGGGGGTGAGGCAGAGGGTTCGGAGTGTGGGAGGGAGCTCAGGGGAAGAGGGGGAGGGCTCTGTCTGGGGGCGCAGGCATACCCCAAGAGAGAGAAAACGAAAGAGAATGAGAACCAGGCACTGAGACAGAAGCTGTGCAAAGAGCTCAGGCTCTTACCGTCTCCCCCCACGGGTGGGGACTCTGCCATTGATGACTGGAATCTTTCCCTGCTCCTGCTACCATATGGACGTGTTTAAATCTGGAAGGGGGAGCACGTGGAGGGAGGGGAAGGGGGGGGCTTTTATTTCTCTATAGTTTCCATCCTGTCATCTTGAGTGATCGTCAGGCATGCTTTCCTGGCCCTGTGGAGTTATTGTTACACGTTTCACGCAGTTGGCAGGGACCCTCATCTGGCAGCCAAGGCAAAGACGGGAGAGGCAACCGAATTTAAAAGAGCAGCACAATGCAAGGCAGATGGGACACATTCTACCACCAGCAGCAGCCCCACCATGTGTGGCAAATCATCCTAGAGGATGCCCCTTGTCCAACCTTTTTCCTCCTCCAAAGGCTTTGGCTGGAGCTGGAAAATAAGTGATGAAATTTCAGGGCCGGCTCTGCAGTGAGTAACCTTGGGGCGAGTTGCCAATGACCCTGGGAATATGAATCATGAGGGAGCAGCCCAAGCGTTTGTCCTATATCGAGTCTCCAGGGCCCAGCTTCACGGAATTGCAGGGCAGGGTGGAAGTACCAGGCTTTTTTAATGAAAGAGGAAAAAAAATGTGCCAAGCAACCGCGATTATGCAAACGTCTTGATGAAGGGCCAGGACCTCTCGGCAATCGAGACTGCTGTGGTGCTGCAGATGCCACTTCACCCAGCGATGCCACTTCATCCAGATCAGCAGGACACTGTTCAAAAGCCTCCTGTCCTTTGGGGTGTTCAACTGGTGGAGAATTCTGCAGACGTCACCTGGAGTTTCCATCCTCTCCTGGTTAAGAGGAGATGGATGCATGCATCCCCCAATGCCCTGAATTGGAGCCGAGAGCGCTCAACGACTCTGCGAAGAGGGGTCCTGAATTGGGCACCAAGACCACCTCAAATTATTAGGGTAGCATGTGGAGATTGGAGCACCACTGAGAGGAGTTTACAGCCTAAATCAGAAAAAGAAGGAGAGACAGAGAGGTGGAGTGACTTGCCCAAGGTCACCCAGTCTGTCCATGGCTGAGCTGGGAACAGAAACAAGACCCCTCCCATTGGCTCAGGCTGCTCTAACGAACGACTTTTGAAAACATAAGCCGGTAGGGCCAAGGTGCTTAGTTAGGACGCTGCAGGCTCTGATTCAGCAAAGACCTTAAGTACCTGCCTAGCTTTCTGCACCCAGGTAGTCCTGCTGACGTCAGTACAACAGACTGGGCGCGAGCTTTGGCACCTGCTGAATTGGGCCCTTAGCCTGGCTGAGCTCACTGAATCCGCTGCCCCCCAGCAGAGGAAGGGAGCCCCCATGCTAACTCAGGCCTGGCTCGGTGTCTCTGGACCCCGTCCTGTCCTACTCCATGGTAACTAGCCAAAGGGACCTGCCTCCATCACAGAGAACAGGTGGTTTGCGTAGGTTTGGATTGTGCCATCTGGGGAACATTGTCTCTCCCTTACGCAAGCAGCACGTCCCAGGCAGCACGCATGAAGCTGGCGATAGTACCGGCTGAAACACGCCAGGCAGCAACACAAACACACCGCACGGAGAAATCGCACCAGCTGCACCTTCGTAGCCTGCAGCGACACGCGTCTGCAGCGCACTGACGGGCTCGGCCGAAAGGAATTCACAACCTGGGATTCACCCGCCGAGCCATCCTCCCCGGGGAAAAGACCGACAAGCCCAACTGTAGCAACAAACGGAGGGATAATCTGGAGCCCACAGGCTCAGCAGAGGACACCGTCAGCTCATAGCATGCAGGGACGCAACCCGCTGGGAGGTGGGCTGCGGCGCAGTCTGGCTGTGGCGGCAGATCCAGATGTGGCGCCGCCGGCTGGATCCCAGCGATCCGTGAGATACAGTAATTAGTGATTTGTATTTTTCAAAGCCCTTTCCCTGGCTGCGGCTGTGTCAGGTGAACCTCTCCTAAGGGGATTTCTCATGCATTTAATCAGGATTCAAACACGGCTTGCTGCAAATGAGAATACGTTCTGGGCACCTCTCTCTCTCTCTGCTCCAGTGCACCTCGCAGGAGACCCCAGCTTTGCTGCTGCAAACACTGGAAAGTGCCGTCACAGAGGGGGCAGGAGAATCATTCATGGCCACGTGAGATGGGAGGAGATACACCCCACCTGCAGAAACTGGGGCTGAAGAGCAGGAAACCTTTGGCAATGAGGAAGAGCCTCATGAGTTGAAACATTGAAATCCAGGTGGGACAAAACCTTGAAGAATATACTGCAGGGAGCAATCCCGCACTGGCCAGGTGCAGAAGTCACAGGAGAGGCCTCAATACTACAGTTAAATGATTATCTTAGAGCTGGGTGTCATTATTAAACAGAGCTTTGTGATTTCTCCTTCCTCCCTCTCCACGCTAGTACCTAGGCACCCTGCGCTATAGCTTTCCACAGCTGCTGGGGCTGAGAAGTTACTGAATCAGGGGTGAAGACGGGATGCGTGGGAGGCAGGTGTGTGCAGCCTGGGAGAGCACAGCCTTCTCCCCAGGGCAATGGGGGGATTTCCAGGCCCAGCACTGCATGTCCCCTGGCTTTCTAAGGTAAACACTCACCGCCTACTCCTGACTCCTTGGAGGCAGCCGGCCCTGGTAAGTGCTGCCAGGCCTATTTTGACAGAGTTCTTGTTTGCTAGGGCCTGCCCTGGGATGGGCTTTTACTGGAGTATTAGCTCAGGATGATTCAGGAAGGAGCTGCCGTCAAATGACCCTGAAGGACACTGCCTCCACATGGGACCTAGGGTAGGATGTGCCTTGAGGTCCTGGAGGAATGTCCCAGAGGCACCAACCCTCCTTGAGCTGATGATTTTTCCTCCCCTTCTCAGTGCCCTTGGCTGCAGGCTTCCCTGCTAGAGGCTGCAGCTCCCAACCCAGTTCCCCACCTCCTCTGCCATCAGGGGACTTCCTGCCCTGCGACCAAGGTGTCTGCTTCCCTCTCTGGCTGCTCTCCGTCTTCCCTCTGGCCACTGCATGCTGTCAGCAGCCCCGGCTGACTAATCCACGACTCGTGGGAGAGCCTGTGTGGGGACACTGGGCAGCACCGGCGGGGAGCGAGAGACCCATGGGGTCTGTCTGTGCCCAGCCGCCTTAGGAGAGGATCCTCCTCACTTTCCCTCAGAGGAGGGAGATGGCGAATCTCCCTAGAACCGCAGCCTGTTCATCACCTGGCATAGACAGACAGGGATCCCTCCCTGGAGTCAGTGGAGGGATGCAGGAATGAACTGGGCTTAGGAGTCTAATTCTGCGGTGCTCCTCAGGAGCTGCCCACCTGCAGAAGCCTGAATCAAGGAATTTTCTCTGCCTCCTCCTGCGAATTCCCTCCCTGTTACGTCCCCTGGCTTCTTTAGCCCCCATATCCCAGGAGAGGTGTCTGGTCCCCTCAGGCCAGCAGGGACAATTATCCGAGCCTGAATTGGCCAACAAGCCAGCCGAGAGCACCCGGCCGGGAATCTCCTCCTAGCCTGTGCGTCTCACACACTGGGCGAGGCTCATCCCCGTGGCAGGGCCTCAGTGCATCAAAGAGGGCTCGGGCCCAAGGCCTGGCTTTCGCAAAGAGGCTCCGGTGGGAGAGGCCAGTGCACGTGGGTGGAGCAAGAGAATGAAGCAACCTCTTACCTGGAGAAGGTGTTCCTGGCATAGTGCATGATGCTGTCGAAATCATACGTCTCGTCCAGGGACTCCACCTCTTCGGGCTCCATCTTCAAGAAGTTATACTCCTGCCCTGCAGAAACCGGGGGGAGACAGAGGCATGAGTAGAGCAAGGGAGGCGATAGTGGGTGAGGAAGGGGAACCTGGATAAGCCCTGGCCGTACTTGGTCTGGTTCTCTCCTCTCGAGCCTGGGCTGATTACTGCCAGCTATTTCCCAGTGCCATTCTCCAGGGTGCCGGGCATGGGGACGAAGAGAAGAGGAGGACAGAAGAGGGCAGTGGAGAGGAGTGCAGGGGTCTTTACCTGGTTGGATGTTCTCCCGGACGATGGACACATGGTCATCCCGGTCCGGGCGCGTGTGCTCGTGCCAGAAGCCGATGACGTGACCCAGCTCGTGAACCACGATGCCGAACTTGTCACAGTTTTTGCCGATGGAAATGGCCTGGGGTCCCCCTCCTCTGTGGCCCACGTAGGAGCAGCACCTGTGGTGGATGGGGAGGGGGAATAAGAGCCCCATTGAACCCCACACATAGCAGCAATGAGAAATCAGCCAGCCAATCAGCAACCCTCCTTAACCCTTCGATCACTGACATTTCCAAGGGCAGTGCTCAGGGGGAGGTGTCGCTATGCCAGTCTCGAAGAGTTAATGGCCTTAACGCTACGCACTTCCCCTGGCGCTAAGTGGCCTGGGGTTAGAATTGGGATTCCATTCATCATCCGAGATGGGCAGGGGTCTGGAGTCACCTGTGCTCGCGGGGTACCCCACCTCCTCCCCCCATGACCGAGGCACGCCTGAGAGCTGGGTGGAGAAGAGAGCATCCCTCTGTGGCCATGGGGAAATCACAACCCCTCGAATGGTTTGGAAATCAGCAGAGCCATAAGTGCTAGTGTGGTCAGGTCTCCACAAGAGGCAGCGCATGTGGGGAAGCATTACTCTCTGGAAACTTGGAACGGCCTGCCCAGGTTTTACTGAGATGAGAGCCTGTGTGCCTTTAACTCGAGTAGGTCTAGTCCGAAACGGGGAAGGCTCAGCACGTCCCACAGGGCTGAGAGGCTGCGGCTGCCTCTGGGATGGAAAAGTGAAAGCTGGAAAAGTCAATGTTACCAGCAGAGGAGAGGGGAAGCTGCCCCAGGTGGGGATGGGGGAACCCGTTTGGATGGAGCAAGACCTGGCCCGGATCTTTGCCTGGGACCAGTTTGGGGTTCCCTCCTAAGATCAATTGCGTTTCCTTTTTGTAGCTCCAGCTGGGACTGGAACTAGAAGAGCCAAACTACCACCAGGAAGGCTCCTTGACCGGACGCCAGAGGCTCCGCTGAGGTCTGCATGAGCATCCGCGCTGCTGGTTACTGCTCTGAACCGAACCCCGGGATGCGCCCGCCCCTGGGGGCCAGTTAGGAGAACTCTGCCCTCTGTGGGCCAGACTTTCCTAACTCCCCTGAAGTCATTGGACACCCCCAGGTCTAAACACCCATTAAAGTCATTGGGCAAAATACTCATTGGCTTCAGCGGAAGTTGGCCAGTTCCCAGTGGGGTCAGAGTCTCCTTAAAGACTTGTGGAATCAGCCAGAGAGAGGTGCTTTCTCCCCTACAAAACGTTTGGAGGCATGAATGTGTGGACAGCAATTTAAGGTAAAATGTATCCTTTAGGGCCTGATCCGGTGAGGAACTGGACACCTCCTCTTAGCTGCTCAATGCGATCAGCTCAGTAGGCAGGCTTCCAGCAAATCCAGCTGTCTCATTCATTAGCGCAAGTTATCCTGTGGCTATGCACGGCTGAGGTGGAAGAGGAAGAACTGTATCTGAACAAAGCAACAACCAAGACGCTGGACCCACGGTCACTTAACCAAGGGGTGAAAGAATCCTAGGACCTTGAGAGAGTCGTGCTGCGGCAGGGCTACTTATGCTGGCCAATCGGGGCTGCTCTGGAGCATGACCAAGTTCATCACTCCTGCTCCTCCACCCCTACAAGGCACCAAGTCCCTGCTGTTCGCCTACCCAGAGGCTTCATTCCTGGGTAATGAGCAGGACTCCTGGCTGCTTCTGTCTGGCTGTGGGAGGAGGATGGTTCCACGGCTCCTCGGTGGATTGACTCTGCTCAACCAAATATTATGCCCCAGAGGTTTAATTAATAGCCATGTTTTATTGCATTTGTACCACTCGCAGGTACAAGGAGAAGGTGGCATTCGTGCGGCTCCAGCACTTGGGCTGGGGAGCTCCAAGCAAAAGCCGCCTTCCCCAGCTCCCCACATCCGCTAAGCACACGCGGCTGAGCAGACCCCCTTCCGGCTACAGTTGCCTTCTGCCTTGATGTGGAGAGGACACAAAGCAGGTTGGCCCCATCCTGTCTAACCAACCTGGCCAGCCCAGGATCAATCCCTGCACTAGGCTAGCTGAAGGCCTGCAGAATCCACCACGTCCCCTGGGGAGGCGGTTTCCAGCCAGGAAACATTTGAGCGCCAGTCTCCATTTTCCTTTGTTTAATTTCATCCGACTTCAGCTCCCACCCCAAGGACTCTCCTTGCAGACAACTATCACACCCCCCACCTACTTTTCACTGCTGCTTCATCAGCACAATCAGACTGGGCTGTTTGAATCCATCCTCATTACTCTACCAAATTTTTCAATTTGCAAGTATATGCACACTGTGTACCAATGGGTCTGTGAATCACAGGGACCACCTAACTGGGTCACCGCAGAGCTCCACCTAGCCAAGAGCGTTGTCTCCAACAGTCACCAGCACCAGGTGTTTCAGAGGATGGTGCACGAAACTCTGCAAAAGGCCAATGTGGGATAACCTGCCTCCAAGAAAAGTTTCTTCCTGACCTTCATTAGTTAGAGGTTGGTACGTGCCCTGAAGCATGAAGATTTCTCTCTTCTCAAGCTCTTCTTTTATTTTATTTTTCTTACTTACTAGGACTCTGATTAGTCTTATTATCCATGAAAAAAGAAGGATTGGAGATTTTTATAACTTCTTAAACGTTTGGCCTCAAATATTTCATGTGGCAAGGAGTTCCACAACATGACCGTGGTAAAGTGTTTCCTCTTATCCTGCTAGGAGGGCCAACTTGGAAAACTCCAATTTGTATTGCGTTATTGAAAGGATCTTTGCACCCAGCTCCTTAAAAAAGAAATTCCCAAATCAGGCACAGAGGAATAGATCTTCAAAGTTATTTAGGTGCCTAAGTTCCATTTATTTCCGTGGGAGTTAGGTGCCTAAATACCCTTTGAGGATCAGGACCAAAGTTTCTACTAAGCTAGGGCAGAGCAAATTCTGCTAGGCAGCGTTTCAATGCCAAGATACCTCACTGGGTTTAATTAGTGCTCCCACAAGCCACCACTCTGTTCTCCGGCAGCTGAGTGTCATCACACAGGGGAGGAGTCCACTCCGACCTCTGAGCCAATGGATCTCTGTCACATCTGGCCCTAGAGCCTGAACTCCACCAGCCTGGTGCTAGAGCTCAGCACTGACACACTCTGGCCTTCTGGAAAGGATCACTGTGCAACAGCTGAAGGATCACAAGCAGTGACCGAAACAGACGGGACTGCACCGGAATGGCACATGTGGTCTGCTTCTAGCACTGGGCCCGGGCCTGCAGCGAGAAGACCAGTTAACTTTAAGGAGACTTTCTGGGTAGGCCAAGGCTGCAAGATTGGACCCCATAGCATGCAATGGTGTATTATGCAATGGTGCTCTTTAAATGAGGGGGAGCCAGATAAGCCGCAGCATCTAGTGGTTAAGGTAAATTGTGGGACCAATGTCTTTTATAATTAAAATCATAATTCTGAATCCAAGGCCCTCCTTTCGCCCCTTCCATCTGAGGATCTCAAAGCACTTTACAGACCAAGTCCTCCCAGTCCCTTGTAGGGGCTGGCCCATGCTGTTATCACCACTGGGCAGATGTGGAAACTGAGGTCCCGGATGGCAAAGTGATGTGCCCAAGGTCACCCAGCAGGTCAGAAGCAGATTAGAGCACAGGTCTAACTCCCATGGCTGTGCTTTAATCACTAGGCAATGCTGCCCCACTTGTGAGGCTGGGGTTTCCAAAGGGTCCCTATGGGAATAAGGTGCTCAGCTCCTATTGAGTTTCAAAGTGAAGTAGGTGCCTGACTCCCCTGGACTACTTTGAGAAATCTCAGGCTCGGTTCCCCGTTTGGGCAATTCCATCCCGTGCGCAACATCCCTCTGGGCTCTGGTGAACGAGAACCGCCTCCCGCCCCACTCACCCACATGGCCTGGTCGTGAACACTATGTAGCTCTCTTCAGCATTGCGCTCCAAGAACGTGACGCAGGTGTGCTTCTCCCAGTGCCGCATGGCCTGCCGGAAAATCGCCCGCTGGCTGCCTGAAAGAGAGGCAGGAGGAGACCAGGAGTTCAGCTACTTAGACTCTAAGCCCCATGGGCTGTTTCTTCTCTGTACAGTGCCTAGCACCAGGGGGTCCTAGTCCGTAACTAGAGTTCCCCGGGTGCTACAATAATAGGCCCTGCTGGGACGGGTAAGGAGCAGCACAGGAATAAGTCTGAGCCAGACCTGTCTCAGAGGTCCTACAGCACCCGACAGAGCAACAAGCTGGAATGAGCAAGGATCTTTCACTCTTACATGGCACCGCAGGGCCGGATTTTCAAAGGGGCTCCATCCCGAGCAGTTCCTGTTGTCCTCAGTGGAAGCAGCTGCACGCACAATCCACAGGTCTCTTACCAAGGGAGGTGAGAGTCAACACTGGGGCCCTACCAAATTCACGACCGTGAAAAATGCCTCACAGCCCATGAAATCTGGTCTCCCCTCTGAAATCCGGTCGTGTGTGTAATTTTAGCCTCTATCATACAACTTTCACGAGCATTTCTCAAACTGGGGGTCGTAACCCAAAAGGAGGTCATGGGTGGGGGGAGGCATTGCAAGGTTATTATAGAGGGTCACAGTATTGCCTGCCTTATTTCTGTGCTTCAGGGCTGGGTGGCCGGAGAACGGCGGCTGCTGGCCAGGAGCTCAGCTCTGAAGGCCGCGCCTCTCCAGCAGCAGCACAGAAATAAGGGTACCGATCCCGAACCGTGCCATCCTTACTTCTGCGCTGCTACTGGCGGTGGCTCTGCCTTCAGAGCTGGGCTCCCAGCCAGCCGCCGCCGCTCTCCGGACACCCAGCTCTGAAGGCAGCGTCTCTTCCAGTAGCATCGCATAAGTAAGGGTGGTAATACCGCAACCCCCCCTACAGTAACCTTATTACCCCCCCCCCTTTTGGGTCAGGAACTCTACAGTTACAACAGCGTGAAATACTGAAATACCTGAAACCGTGCAAGTTTTAAAATCTAAAAGACTGAAATTGACCAATATGGACTGGGAATTTGGTAGGGTCTTAGTCATCATCCCAATTTTAACAGGTAGGGAAACTGACTCAAATAGAAGGGAAGTCACTGCTATCAAGTCCTACAGCACGTTGAGGGCAGAGCGGGGAATAGAACCCAGGTGTCCTGGCTCCCAATCCCCTGCTCGAACCACTGGACCATGCTGCTGCCATGTTGGAGCCCTTCTCTCCGCAGCAACAGAGGATGAGAAAGGAAATCAGCTTGGCGATGAAATGTTTCCTCCCTGCGTACTGAGCCGGCGGGCCCCGCACGTGCCGCTCGCCCCCACTCACCACTGAAATTCCCGCTGATCACGTAGGGAATGACCCCATCCGGCCACACCCTCTCGTGACGGGAGGTGGCTGCACGGCGACTTCGAGACCGCTCCCGGCCCTGCCTCCATTGCCTCTTCTGCTGCCTCCTGGACTTCAGGCTGGTGCTGTTGGTGTGGATTCCTGGGGGCAGGAGAGCAGCGAAGGCAGAGGGTGTGACCATGGAAGCATCTCACTGAGTCCTGGTGACCTGACTGTCCCCATGCCAAATTCCTCCCTGGTGTAACACCACTGACTGAAGTGAAACCGGCGATGGACCCGGCCCAACAAACCCAACACAACAGACCAATCGCTAATCCATGCTCCATTGCATCTCTTCTGGGGTGATGAATCCAAGGCCCAGTTTGAGGGTCATGATAACAGGGACTAAGATGAGAACACCAAACTCATTTCAGGAATGAGTCTACATCACACTTGAACCCAGGACTTCACAGTGGAAACCCAGGATGCGATCACCCCTCTAGCCTAGATTACAGGCAGGATGCACTAATTACTCGTCTAGCATGGCCTTCGTCAAAGCCACCGGCTCTCTACGGCGCCGAGGAGACAGCGGCTTTGGTCCCTCTTGAGATGGATCACGATGGGGCAGAGCGGAGGCCAGCTAGTGCCCCCGGGATCTCAAGCGACGTGTACTTGGCGTGGGTATCACAGCCGCTCCAAAATACTGCCTGTCTCTGTAAGAAAATGAAATAAAAGCAGCCGGGCTGCACCAAGTTCTTTGTCTCCAAATAGTCTGGAATGTTGCCATCAAAGGGTTCGTGGAGGATATGGGATGGGCCGGGGCTGTGATGGGACACGTTGTGGCCACGGCTGCACAGACAAGGAGATGGGGCTTGCTGATTTCGGGACGGACAGTATCCAGGACAGGAGTCAAAGCAGAGCGAGTTGCCACGTCTCTGGGAAGGGCTTAGGCACTGGGGTTATGCTGTGTCCCTGGGACCCCCGAATGGTTCCGAGGAAGAGATTCTCAAGAGTGATTTCGGATGACCAAGTCAAGACGCCTCAAAGGGGTCATGTCACCAGAGGGCGGGTTCTCTGCACGGTCTGAAAGTCAGGCCCCTATGGACGGTCTTGGGCCGGGCACCTGAGAACAGAGGTACCCCAACGGGCTAGTCACTTTACAGAATCTCAGCCAGAACGGACCATGGGGCCCACTTTGTGTGAGGCACGACGGTGCACGAGGTAGGGAAAGCTACAGATGGAGAAAACTTGTTCGCTCCCGACTGACCCATTGCCTCAAGACTGGCCCCTCTAAGCCTATTTCCCAGCACTTTGCCTGGTGCAGCTATTACAATTCCAAGCAATGGGGTGTTTGCTCTTCTCTTTGGGGAGAGTCTCCCCACAGCCAAATAGATCCCACTGCCAGGGAGACAGCAAGACTCTAGGATAGATCCCCTGGAACGCCAGGGGAATGTGAACGGTTAAACAGCTTCCCCGAGGCGCCTCTGGGAACTGGCCCTGGTGAGCTGGGGTACCTTTGTCTGATCCCAAACTAACGTGCAGCCTGCAAATATTATCCGTGGAGCCATGCCAGAGATGGCGGCCCCTTTTTCTCAGTACTAGCAGCTGAGCTAACAGTGGAGCAGCTTGCAGGGCTAATGACCCCTGCCTCTCAGCAGGACGGGTGGTAGGGTCCGTGCAAGCTGTCAGCGCTGGCCAGGCTGCTCTGTTTGTCTTCGGGGCGGGGAGGATGAAAGGCAGGAGAACAGGGCCGGGGAACCCTGCCGTTCGGGTTGCACCAAATGGCTCCCGTGCACACGTCACTAGTCAAGGGCCTGTGGTGACCAGTTAGACCAGGAGGGTCTGTGATTCGTGTGTGACACAGAAAGAGAATCCTGGAGACAGGGAAGTGTCCTTCCTATCTGTGGCTCTCAGGGCTAAATCAGTGAACAATTTGGGGGCAGGGTTTGTGCCTTTGTTCTACGTAGGTACATCCCCCAGCACAATGGCTCTTGGTCCAGGGCTCCATGGACCTATGGATACTACAAATAATCCAGATGCTTGATACCATAAAATGGGGGGGGGGGGGGGCGGGGAGATTAAACCTCTTCTCAGGTCCCTTTTATGTTTTGCTCCTTTCAAGAGAGCTACAACACAGACCCTGCCAGAGACAACCAGGACATGATTAATAAGCCTCTGTGCTTCCCATCACTAGAACTCAGAGCACTGTGTGAAGACAGGCCAGCATTGCGATACCCATTCCCAGACTGAGTCACGCAGGTGACATGACTCACCCAATGTCACACGGTATAGCAGTGGCAGAGCCGGGAACGTGGGGCCTCCCAACTCTCAGGCCAGGGCCCTCTCACTGGGTCAAGCTCTCCCTTCTAACAGCATCCTGCAGCCAGGCGTTCCCCAGTTAACAAATATGGGGCTAACGATACAGGATGGAGTTTTCAAAGGGGCTTTCAGGGAGCGGGGCTCCCAACTCCCATTGACTTTCCCAGCAGGACCCTTTGAGAATTCCAGTCCACAATCCCCACTTCTCAAGCGGCCCTGGGTCAAGCCATCCCCTTGCCAGCTGATCCCCTCTGCTTTGGGGACTCTCCCGCCGTTCCATTTAGGCTGACCAGATAGCTAGTGTCAAAAATTGGGACCGGAGGTGTGTGAGGGGGTAATAGGGGCTTATGTGAGAAAAAGACCCAAAAATCGGGACTATCCCTAAAAAAAAAATCGAGATATCTGGTCACCCTGCTTCCGTTGTTCAGCACGACATGCAACACTACCCACTAGAAATCATTTAGAAATGCAACCTCAGGGACAACCCCAGCATCGGCGGCTCAGCAGATGGGGCAGAAACATGCCTCTGTGGGGCACTTAGTAATCGTACCCAACAGCGGTAACTGTGAGACTTTGGTAACCCCACTCTTCTCTGACCCCCGTGTGCGGCGGCAGCTAAAGGAAGCACCGGGAGGGGACCGGAGCAAAGATCTCTGGCAGCTGAGCAGTCACTCCCACTCTTAAGGTGCTACTGTACCTGAGGTGTTGGCGGCTGTTTTCTCAATGGTGTGGCGTTTGAGGTCTGCGAGTTGGTCCACTTGGAATAACCTGAGATCCTCCTCGTCCAATGCGATGTCTCCCAGAAAGGCAGCTGGAAAACGGAAAAGGGGACAGGCCGATTATGGGGCAGAAATCATCGGGGTTTAAATTCTGTTGCCCTCCCAAGGCAGGAGTTTATAAGGGGAACCTTGGAGTTTGCAGTCATGGGATATTATTCAAGCTGAGAGCTTGGGAAGAATCAAGGAACTCAGGGCTGGGTTTTCAAGCGTCCTGCAGCCACCGCTGGGCCAGATTTTCAAAAGAGCTCAGCTCCCATTGCAACGCTTACGGGTGAGATGTCCCAGTATGTGGCCTTTTGCAGCACTTATGTCCCACTGGAGGCAGAAAACGGGGACTTTCAGGGTTTCAGTGATGCACAGGGTTTATTCTGGCCCTCTGTCCCCGGGAAGGCTAAGACCATTAATGATCTGGAGGATGGTGTGGACTGCACCCTCAGCAAGTTTGCAGATGACACTAAACTGGGAGGAGTGGTAGATACACTGGAGGGTAGGGATAGGATACAGAGGATCAGAGACACAAATTAGAGGATTGGGCCAAAATAAATCTGATGAGGTTCAACAAGGGACAAGAGCAGAGTCCTGCACTTAGGACGGAAGAATCCCATGCACTGCTACAGACTAGGGACTGAGTGGCCAAGCAGCAGTTCTACAGAAAAGGACCTAGGGGGAACAGTGGACAAGAAGCTGGACATGAGTCAGCAGTGGGCCCTTGTTGCCAAGAAGGTTAACGGCATTTTGGTCTGTATAAGTAGGGACCTGCTCTCCTGTGGAATCTATTCCTCATTACAAGAGGCCCAGCGCCAGACCTATTCCCCAGCCCCATTGAGATCCTGTTTGCAGAGTCCTCGTTGCGGACCCTCTGCACAGGAGTGAATGTCACAGATGCTGTTTGCAGTCCGGTGGCAGGGTGAAGCAGACCTTTATGCCTGTCACGCACAGGGCCTGAGCCAACCAGGAAGCAGCTCCTGACTGGACCTCAGGAGAGGGGTCTGTAGTGTGAATCTGCACCACCTCAGTAGTTATCGAAAGACACTACCGTCTGGTGCTGTGTGATATGAGAGTCCTTTTCCTTTCAGTATCCATGTGGCACACCCGTAACTATCTGGGGATAACTGGTCCCGCAATAGGCAGGCTGAGAGAGTCCAAAGGCTGGCAGGGCTATGGGGACTGAACTCCCGTCTTGACTCTAGAGAGAATCCCTTGCATGTCAGAGAGGAGGCAAAGACCTTGCTGGGAAGAGCCTGCCCTGCCTCACCTGCTCCATGGACAAATGGGTTATCAGTCCAGGGTATTCCACTGGACAACGGGGTGCCAAATGCTACCCTTCAGAACTGGCATCTTACAGCTGCTTGGCAGCAGTGCAAATGACTGCACAAAGTGGACCCGGCCGGATCCGGCCCTGGGACGTGCAGCTCAGAGGGTGCCTCGTGGATACAGAGATTCCAGGGTCAGACGGGAACACTGCGATAAATCACAGGGCAGAGAATTCCACCCAGTAGCTTGGTGAATTAGGAGCCCGGTGCACACGCTCTAGTCGGCTGGGTTTTCATTGCTGCCAGTAAACCGAGCTCAGATCAACCGTATTTCCTTAGCCACAAGGCAGCTGCAGAGTACCCTGCAGGGTTGGGTTGGGGCACGTTTGCCAGCTCACGAGGGACTCCAGTAGCCACTGTAAATGATTGGGGACAGAGGGGTGGGGAACCACAGTATTTGCTGTCCTGTGACAGTATTTGCTGCACCTCAGCCCATGTTACAATCCCAGATAACTGACCTCAGAAAACACGCTGCCAGGGCAAAGTGCGGTTCCAATCCAGGGATAACCAAGACAGATTCTCTCTCCATTTCTCCTCCTACCCAGCCTCTCGAGTCCCAGGGCAGGAAAGGTGGGGAGCTAATCTCCACCTCAGATGCACTGCGGAAAGAATGCAGCCGGCTTTTCCTCTCCTTCCTTCCCCTCTCCCCTTCCCCTTTTTAAAAATGAAAACACAGTGTGTGCAGGGAAAGCAGCAACAAAGACTGGTGGAGACGGAGCACCCACCGGTGTTCTGTGCCCCACCATTGTGTCGGTTTACCGCTGGCAGCTGTGATGCTCAGACATCTGGTCTGGAGACAACAGGCCTCAGAACTTTTTAAAAATTATTATTACCCACATTGTTTTAACCTGCAGCTTCTTTTGCAAGTTCCCTCTTTGCACTCTCCTTTTCCTTTGTGTCTACACACACACCCCCCAATCTATCTCCAAGGGATACTCAAATAACCTCAACTTCCTCTGCCAAAGAGAATATAAACCATATGGTGCAACAACGGAGAGATCGCTGGTGCGAACCCGGCCTCTGACTCTTTCCCCACAGCGAGCCTGGATTCCGCTCCTTTGCCCGATGGCCACTGCCAAAAGCCAGACCAGAATCAGAGGCCCTTGGAGGCTGAGGTGGGGGTCACGGGCCTGATTTGCCAGCTGGGGTTGGGGAAGGGGGAGCTGCGGTGGCTGCAGTGGGGCTCGGACATTCAAAGGGTAGATGGGGCTTGAGCGGCAAAGTCTGGATTCAGCTTTTAAACACATTTTAAGTTTGGATCCAAGTTTGGGGCTGTCCTGGTATAAAGATTAGTGGCCCCAGTGCATTGTTCAGATCTGGGAGCTGATCCAGTGGTTTGGTCCGGGTCCATCAGGAGCCGCAAGCCAACCCCTGAGCTTGGGGCCCGGCCCTCGCTCAGGGAAATCTCACTACAACCACTGGGATTGGGGGAGGAAGGCCCAAAAGATTTGTCCCCATGTGGCCAGTGAAATTCACCCCTGAGCAGAGTACCCACAAGGGCAGGCACCACTTTAATCCTACGTAACCCCTCAAATTAGGTCTTGCCTTGTACCTAGGCCTTGTCCTGGCCCAGTGCACGGGGTATATGTGGAATCTGACCCCCCCCTCAGAGAAGACAGAGTATCCGGCCTCTTGGCTACAAGGGCAATTCTACAGCAGCAGGCTCTCCAAGCATCGCAGTAGAGCGGTGGGTGGCTAAGAACCGCACTGCGCCATGCAAGCAGATAATGCCAATCAATCCTCTTTGTAGAACACAGCTAAAATGGAAGCCGCAGTTATGTGATGGAACGGTCCCAGTAGGGGACAGCCGAGTTCGGGATGCACAGAATGGGAACACCTAGTGTGTGTGGTAGGAGAAAAGAGATGAGGGAATTCCAGGATCCAGCTTCTGACATCCCATTACCACCGTTTATCCTGTTTTTATGGTAGCGCCTAAGGACCA
This sequence comes from Sternotherus odoratus, assembly GCA_032164245.1. Lineage (NCBI taxonomy): Eukaryota > Metazoa > Chordata > Testudines > Kinosternidae > Sternotherus > Sternotherus odoratus. The sequence goes on from JAVMKO010000020.1 coordinate 10,839,777, forward strand.
ACCAAGAATGGGGCCCCATTGTGTAGGGCACGGTCAACACCGACTACCAGGCAGTCCTTGCCCTGAGCAGCCTACAATTTAAATAGATCAGGAGCCAGTTCAGAATGATCCTTCTTGTGGTTAAAACCCTTCATGGACTCGTCTCCGCTGTTGTCACACGCCCGGTCCCTCTCTCTACTCCTCTCCCAGCTCTGGCCTCCTCCTTATTCTATCAAGCAGACTTGCCCTGCAGCCATTTGACCAGACAATACTTACCCTGGACTTGGAGTTCTGTACTAAGGTACCCCAGTTGTTGTTTTTCTTAGCGTTATTCCCGCACTATGACTGGCTGGAATTGCCAGGGTAAACAAAGCTGTGCTGTATGCCTCATGCAGGGGGACCATGGGAGAAACCTAATCTTTAAAGGATATAACTTGCATTGCCACAGGGTGGGGAGAAAGAGTGCTAAAAAGAAACAGGATGGTTTCTGGCCAAAGGAGGCTGAGAAAGAATCCCCCAGACTGAACAATTGGCTTGGCAGATGGCTTTTTCCTCCTCCCTCCGTTTCCTTCCCCTGGAAAAGCCATCTACGCTCCTCTTCCCTGTATAGATGGAATCCAAATGGAAACCCGGAGGGGGAGGGGGGCTGCATCTCAGAGAGACACCATCCACACTCACCCAGCCAGCCCTGGGATGGCGATGCAGCTCAGTTATAGGAATCTGGCTCATCCGTTTGCCTTGGGGGCCAGACTGCCACTGAAACACCCTGACCAGGTCTGGAGCGGGGGTTTAGGTCATTTACCTTGTTCCTATAAGAGCCCAGTGTTGGAAGATGTTTGTAGATTGCAAGTTCTTTGGGGCAGGGATTTATCTCTGCATTCTGTGTTTGCACCGTGCCTAGGTCCATGAACGGGGGGCTGCAGACTGCACGAGGGAGCATCTTGGCCTTCCCTCTACAACTCAATCAATGGGCAGCCCCAGTCCATGTTGGAATCACTGAAAGGGAATGCAGCCAGCACAGTGTCAGGAGGAGGACAGAATCATAGGACTTAGGGAAATAAGCCACCTCCTATATTTCTAGCTCACCAACATTTTCTGGCCTCAAGGAGAAGGTGGCGGAGAGAGTAATAAAAATTAAAAGGAAGGTGACAGGATCAGTTAACGTATAAGGAAAGGCGATGCCCAGCCCCTGCTTTGATGCAATTAACATCTTTAATTATGTCTTTAATTATAAAAACATGGCAGGACAATTAGGGTAACTAGAGAAAACCAAAAGTCTTCTGTATATTGGGCTAGAATCGGATCCCGCCCCAGAGATGAATGTGGTACCTGCTCCCTTTTCCAATGGCCGAACCAAACCCCCAGCTCCGAACAAAACTTGGAGACCTTTGGCTCTGGACTTCATAGTTCTGACCTGTCACCAGTGATCCCAGCTTTGACCAGATACAGAACAATGATGTTCTCCAATACCACGTCTCCACTACCACTTGTGTCAGTAAAACGTATGCGGTTCAGGGTGTGAAAAAACACCCCCCAGTGGAATACATTTCACTGCTGTAAGTGGCAGTGTGGACGGTATTATGTCGGCGGGAGAGCAACTCCCGCTGCGTAGCTACTGCTGCTCACTGGAGTGGTTTAATGATGTTGATAGGAGAGCTCCCTCCCATCGGCATAGAGCATACACGGGAGATCTTACCACGGCGCAGGTGCTGTAAAGTCTCCAGCACACTTCCCCCAGAAGGGTAGGTTTTCTCCCTATTTTACAGCAGAAAAGAACAAGACACACAAGGGGTAACTTGCCAGAGTCACAAAGCAGGCCTGGGGTGAAACTTGGTGAAGAACTCAGGCGTCTGGGCTCCCAGTCTGGCACTCTACCCAGTGCCTCATGCAGCTAGAAAAAGGAACCCGGCTAGGAATTGTGCAATATTTGGAACGATTATCCATTCATGTGGGCAAGGAGGCAACAGACCAGTGCAAATAATAACAATAATAATTACAACAGAATAAGAAAGAATACAGCTTCTAGGGAACATGTCAGAACCTGCAAAATTTGCAGGGAAAGATTAGGGATTGCAGGAGTTCTGCCTCTCAAATACATTACAGTAAACCCTCGATTTAACGGACCCCGATTTAACGGACTTCGGATGCAACGGACAAAATTTCCGATGCATCCGAAATCCGTTATTGGGGGAAATCCGTTATATGTTGACAGCTCCCGCCCGGCTCCCCGCAGCAGGGACCCCTGCGGGAGCTGTCAAACCCCCCGCCCCCCCGCCCGGCTCCCCGCAACGGGGAGCCGGGCGGGTGGGCTGACAGCTCCCGCCCGGCTCCCCTCTGCGGGGAGCCGGGCGGGAGCTGTCAACCCCCCCGCCCGGCTCCCCGCAGCGGGAAGCCGGGCGGCGGGGGGGCGGGGGGGGGGGGTTTGAGAGCTCCCGCCCGGCTCCCCCCAGCGGGAAGCCGGGCGGCGGCGGGGGGGGGGGGGGGTTTGAGAGCTCCCACCCGGCTTCCCCCAGCGGGAAGCCCGGCGGGAGCTGTCAAACCCCCCACCCGGCTCCCCGCAGCGGGAAGCCGGGCGGGGGGTTTGAGAGCTCCCGCCGGGCTTCCCGCTGGGGGGAGCCGGGCGGGAGCTGTCAACCCCCCCGCCCGGCTCCCCGCAACGGGGAGCGGGGGGGGGCGTTTGAGATCCCCCGCTCGGCTCCCCGTAGCGGGGAGCCGGGCGGGGGGGGGGGGGTGTTTGAGAGCTCCCGCCCGGCTCCCCGCTGGGGGGAGCCGGGCGGGAGCTGTCAACCCTCCCCGCAACGGGGAGCCGGGCGCGGGGGGGGGGGGGCGTTTGAGAGCCTCCGCTCGGCTCCCCGCAGCAGGAAGCCGGGCGGGGGGTTTGAGAGCTCCCGCTCGGCTCCCCCCAGCGGGAAGCCGGGCGGGAGCTATCAACCCCCCCGCCCGGCTCCCCGCAACGGGGAGCCGGGCGGGGGGGGGGGGGGCGTTTGAGAGCTCCCGCCCGGCTCCCCGCAGCGGGAAGCCGGGCGGGGGGTTTGACAGCTCCCGCCGGGCTTCCCGCTGGGGGGAGCCGGGCGGGAGCTGTCAACCCCCCCGCCCGGCTCCCCGCAACGGGGAGCCGGGCGGGGGGGGGGGGTTTGAGAGCTCCCGCCTGGCTCCCCGCTGGGGAGAGCAGAGCGGGAGCTGTCAACCCCCCCGCCCGGCTCCTCGCAGCGGGGAGACGGACGGACGGGGGGTTTTGAGCCGGGCAGGAGCTGTCAACCTGGCTGCCCGGCTCCCTGCAGCGGAGGGCCGGGCGGAAGCTGTCAACCCCCCCCCCCCTCCCCGCAGCAGGGAGCCGGGCGGGGGGGGTTGACAGTGCCCGCCGGGTTCCCCACTGCCGGGAGCCGGGCGGGGGAGTTTGACAGTTCCCGCCTGGCTCCCCGCAGTGGGGAGCCAGGAGAGAGCTCTCAGCCCACCCGCCCGGCTCCCCGTTGCGGGGAGCCAGGCAGGTGGGGGGGGGGGGCGTTTGACAGCTCCTAAAACCTCTATATAACGGACTAATTCGGGTGAGGGGGTGTCCATTAAAGCCAAAAGTCCTATTATTTAATGATTTTTAAAAATTATTAAATAACGGACTTTTGGCTTTAACGGACACCCCTTCGCCCCAATTAGTCCGTTAAATCGAGGTTTCACTGTAATGCTCAAATACCCTTGTCTTGGTAGTGCCAAGAATCATATACTATCAGGGTTGGAAGGGACCTCAGGAGATATCTAGTCCAACCTCCTGCTCAAAGCAGGACCAACCCCAACTAAATCATCCCAGCCAGGGCTTTGTCAAGTGGGCCTTAAAAACCTCTAAGGATGGAGATTCCACCACCTCCCGAAGGAACCCATCCCAGTGCTTCACCACCCTCCTAGTTCCTGCAAAAGAACACTAGGGAAAGGCAAAGGAAAGTAAACTCACTGAAGGAGGCACAAAGCTACGAATGCAGCCAAGGGATATAAATTAAGAGAATGTACAGAAGCCACATGTGGAGACTTATGGTACGTGCAAGACCTGGGCAATGCATCTCCTCTGAAAAGTGGCTGATGCTTTCACCAGAGCAACACTGATTTATCCCAGCGAAGGATCTGGCTCATTGAAGCTGGGTGTATCCTTAAACGAAGGTGGCTTTGTGTGTTTTTAAGAGGCAATGTATTTTAATAGCCACGTGGGTGGAGAACACAATTCTTTGCAGCAAAAGGATTTGTTGGCGAAGGGAATCAGAGACAAACTGCACACTTAGGATTTGGAAAATTTCCATTCCCCTCACCCCACCCCGCGGCAGTGACAACAAAACGGAACATATTGGCCACTGCAACAGGGTGGCAACAATGCCCATCAGAGGAACAGACAGTCTAAAATCTGTTCTCTTGACCCAGCTGGTAAAGCCTCCAACAGGAAATGGGAAACCAATAATTATTACGATATTTTTTTAAATATTCAGCAAAAGCAAGCCAGCAAAGTATCACTTACGAGCGCCTGCCATCAGCACTTTCAAAGAGCTCAGCTACACATGTACCAACACGACTGCAATGCATCGGGGGTGACTTGCTCGGGAGGATCACTATAGGTCAGGGAACGTGTCGGGGAATGCTGGGGAGATTTTGGCTTTCCCCCATGATCCCCAATCTCCAGCTGTCAGTGTTTTTACTGGCATGTTGTCTAAGTTAACCCTGTTCAGCGCACGTCTAAGTGACGTGGGGGTTAAAAAGTCTGTAGTCATTGGCATCACTAGTAGAGTTGGAAGTATACTGGTCCATACAGTGTGCGTATGGAACCAAAGATGCAGACGTATTTAGATCAGGAACAAGGAATCAGGACTCCTGGGTTCTATCCCTGGCTCTGAGAGAGGACTGTGTTCTTGTGCCTAGAGCAGCTAACTGGGCATCAGGACACCTGGATCCCTTAGACTGGATCCCTTAGGTGTTTAGTGAGGTACAGGAGGCGACTGGGTGTCAAGCTTCCTGGACTTTATTCCCATGTTGCCATTGACTTGCTGAGTGTCCTTGGGCTAGGTCCAAAGTCTGCTCCCGTTAAAGCCAATGAGTGTTTTACCGTTGCCTCAATGGGCGCAGGATCAACATCCCAACTCCCTTACTTCCCGGTGACATCTGCAAAGTGGGTTATGATGACACTGGGTTATGGTGGGATTGAATGAATTACTGTTTGCAAAGTGCTTTGAGATGGGTAGAGGGGTACTGTCACACAGGACTAAAGGGGTATTAGAAACTAACAGAACAAATAACAGCAAAGATTTTCCAAGGAAAATTTCATATATTTTTTTAAAGTTTTAAAAACTGAAAAACATTCATGACATTTTTTTATCATTTTCAGTGTCCAATATATATCATTTTTTCATTGGGGAAAAAAAAAACAAAACAGAAAATGTCCCAAGGAACAAACCTTTTTTCTATTCTAAAAAAAGGCAATTTTCATCAAAAATCTTTTTTTCCCCCCAACCAAAAGATTTCAACGAATGCCATAAAATGATCCACTGGAGTTTCCGCAGCCACATCACAGATAATCGAGTGAAGGAGCTAGAGGACTGTTCAACCCGTTTGCAAAGATTCCCAAGACACTTTTAATTTCTCCTA